>CM046663.1:160115967-161443467 GCA_025594165.1 Tamias sibiricus | reverse complement strand
TGCAGCCTTGAAGGCGTCTACCATGTTCTGCGTCAAAGCAACAGCCAGGAGAGAGAGCTGCCCATGAGCCCACCACACGTGGCTTTGCATTTGCTATTTATTTGTCATGACAGACCTGTCTAACCCAATCATTGCCTGACTCCCAAGTGCCGTCCTGAGCATCTCTAACTGAGCTACCTGGCATGGAATCCCAGGCACTGTGCAACTCTGGCCCTCAAGCAATCCTGGAGTTAGAAAGAATCTTGTTATTGCACAGGCAAGAAAACACCCAGGAAAGAGAAGCAAGTTGGAGTCTAAGGCAGATATCAAATTTGAATTTCCTGGTACTCATTCAAGTATTATTCTGTTCTAGTCTTCCACCTCCTTTGATAGAAGTCCCAGATCACTTGCTATCAACTGACTCTATCGACTGCTTGCATAACGTACAACTTGTCTTTTCTCCTCCAAAGCCAGTTCCACCTCCCAGTGAACAGCAGCACCATTCTTCCTGTCACCCGCATTGAGAATCTAAGAGCTCTCTGGGACCCCTCCCATCCCTAATCTCTAAATAATCATTCCTTCACCAAAAAATATGCATTGTGCCCCCTATATAGTGGGCTTGCATCAGGTGCTCAGAATGCATTAGTCTCAGCCTCATGGCGCTCTCGACCTGACGGAGAACACAAGCTGTTCCATTTCCTGAGCTCAGCTCTGCACAGCCAGTCCACCGCCAGGTCCTGCTGGGGTGCCTCCTGTGGAGCCCATCTCACCTGGGCCCTTTTGCCCCCTCCTGTTCCTAGGCAGGGCTCTCCCACACAAGTCCATAGTGGTGGGAGGGGACTAGCTAACCTACCCTCAGGTCCCCCCATCCCTAAGGCATCCTGTACACTCAGACCAAAAGAACAATGCTGAGTCATGCGCACAACACCTCGCCTATCGCTCCTTCAGTGAATTCTGTGCCGTGCTCCAGCGAATCCATCCATCCCTTGGCCCAGCCCCACATTTCCCGACTTCTGTGCCTTGGTTTATGCCTCTTCCTCTCTTCCCCTCTACCTGCATGATAAAAATACCTGAAGTCTCAGCTCTAATCCTGCTTCCTCAAAGGAGTCCTCGGTTCTGGTCCCCAGCTCAAAGCTCCCCTGAACTCCTAGATATCCTACTGGAATGGGTCTTAACTTTGGCCTGTAAGCCCTTAGAGTGGTTTATAGGTACTTAAAACTGGCTGCTTAGCAGAATCACCTATGAAGATTCTCCCACTGACCCTGGGAACCCACTTTAGGCTTATTGACCTAAATATCTGGGGCAAGTTCAGGTAAATCTTCTCAGATGATTCTGGTCCATAGCCAGGATTGAGAAACACTTCTGTTGTGGTCCATGGGTGCATTTCAGGAAGAATTTGGCCTCTGCTCCTGAGATATATGCTAAGTTTTCTTTTTTATATATATTTTTGTGTAGACAGGGTACATAGATTCATGAGATTGTAAAAAGTTAAAATCTTCCAAAAGTTAGGAACAATGACCATGCTGTGTTGCCACATGTATGTGAGGTATATGTGGTGTGTGAGGGTGGAGGAGAGGGAGGGAGGGAGAGGGAGAGAGATAGAGAGAGAGCACATCGAGTCAATCATTTCCATCAAATGTTTTATAGTGCATTGTACACAGTAGGTGCTCACTTTATAGGAGTCAAATAGAGGTGGGCAGATCCAGGAGACCCCAAAGTGTGTGGTGTTACTTCAGGAAAACAATCAATGCTCAAGTCTGATATTATTCCTTTCCAATCTGGCTATAAGTGGAAATACCTTCTTTGCAAGTTAAAATTTAATTGAAATCCTATTGCAACTCCTAAAGAAATATGGGATTAACTCCAGGTGAATGTTGTGTGCAACACAATCATTGTACCCCCTTGATTCATGTGAATCTGGAAAAATCCTGTGAGCTCTTCAGATACCAGTGAAGAGTCTGGACATATAAAGGGGAAAATTTTTCACCGGTCACAACAGCCAAATCTGAGTTCCCACTCCCACAGTGATCTGAAGTCTGCCCTTGGAAGGAACTAGTAAAGGTGTTGAGCAAGGTACCTGCCCCAGCATGTGAACCAAAGACTTGAGAAGTTTCAGTGGTTTGAGACCAAGAAAGAGACTGGATTCTATGTTGTATTACTCTGTCTGCCTGTTTTCTTAACCAGTGAGCCACTGTCCACACCTTAAAATTCAGTGTTTTGTTGTACACTGAAGGCAGTGTGAATATTGACTCATACAAGTGGAGCCAGGTTCAGGTTCTGGTTCTGCCACTCAAAAATGTTCAACCCGTCTATCACCAATAAACAGGTCATCAAAACATAAAATCAGAAAGATATTTCCATCCTAAGTAGTACTATAAATCACATGAACCTAACAGACATCCACAGAATATTTCACCCACAAACAGATGAATTCACTTTCTTCTCAGCAGCTCATAGAACCTTTTCCAAAATAGGCCATATTATAGGTCACAATGTAAGTCTCAGCAAATTAAAAAAAAAAAAAATGGATGTAATCCCAGGCATCCTATCAGATCCCAATGGAATGAAACTAGAAATCAATAGCAAGAAAAATCACAGAAACCACAAACATGTGGAGACTGAACTATATTTTTTAAAATGAGAAATGGATCAAAGAATAAATGAGGGAAGAAATTAAAAACTTCTTAGAAACAAATGAGAACAGAGACACAACACCAAAAGCTCTGAGACAGTATGAATGTAGTTCTAAGAAGAAAGTTTATAGCACTGAGTGCCTACTTCAAAAAATAGAGAGTAGAGGAAGGAGAATGGGGGAGGGGGAGAGAGGATGGGAAGGAAAAGGAAGAGGGAAAAGTGGGGATCATGAACTGAAATAAATTTCCATGCATGTATGAGATTGTTGGGATGAACCCAACTACCATGTATAACTAACTATAAAGCTCTAATAAATAAATAAACAAATAAATAAATAAGAGGTCCTAACTAAATAATCTAATGGTACACATCAAGACCTTAGAAAAGGGAGACTAAACTATTGCCAAAATCAGTAAAACTACAGGAAATAAATAAGATCAGAGCCAAATTAATGAAACTGAGAACAACAACAACAAAAATACAAAGGATCAATACAACAAAGAGTTGGTTCTTTGAAAAGATAAACAAGATTGATAAACCTTTAGCAAAAGCAACCAAAAGAAAGAGAAAGAAGACCCAAATTAACAAAATTAGAAATAAAAAGGAGATACCACTACATATTTGTGAAATCCAGAGGATCATTAGAAACTATTTTAAAAATTTATCGACAAGCTGGAAAATATAGAAAACATTGAAAAATTTCTGGATCTATCTGAGCTGCCCAAATTGACCCCGGAAGATAACAGAAAAGATAAACAGACCAAAATCAAGCCATGCAGTTGAAATATCAACCAAAATAGTCCTCCAATGAAAAAAAAGCCCAGGACCAGATGGATTCTCAGCTGAATTCTACTAGACACTTACAGAAGAACCAATAAGAGTCTTACTTAAATGATACTATGAAATTGAAACGGAAGGAAATATGCTCAAATACATTCTATGAAACCAGTATAACCCTGATACTAAAATCAGACAAAGACACTTGAAGGAAAGAAAACTACAGACCAATATCCCTGATGAACATAGATGCAAAAATCCTTCATAAAATTTTATCAAACTGCATTCAAAAACTCATCTAGGCTGGGCATGGTGGTGTATGCCTGTAATCCCAGTGGCTTTGGAGGCTGAGGCAGAAGGATTGCAAGTTCAAAGCCAGCCTCAGCAATTTCATGAGGCAAACAACTTTTTATTTTGAGCAACTGTCTCAAAATAAAAAATAACAAGGGCTGGGGAAAAATCATAATGTGCAGATAAAAAGGAAAAAAAAAATAAATGGCCAAGGACAGGGGGAAGGGCTGGGATGTGGCTTAGTGGCTAAGCACCCCTGGGTCTGCACCCCAGGGCCCACACCCCTGGGATTCAATCCCTTGTCCCCCTCCCCCCACAAAAAACTCACCAAGAAGATAATACACCATGATCAAATGATCAAGTAGGTTCCATCCCTGATTCAAAATACACAAATCAATAAATGTAACTCACCACCTAAATTAAGGATAATAATCACATGATAAATCTCAAAATCTGCAGAAAAGGCCTTTGCTAAAAGCCAGCACCTACTTATGTTTAAAATGCTAGAGAAACTAGGGATAAAAGGAACTACCTTGACATTAAAAGGCTATATATGACAAACCTTAAGCCAACATCGTACAGAACAGATAAAAACTGAAAATAAGTTCTCTCAAATCAGGAACAAGATCTTCAACCCTAAAACCCCAACTTCCCCATTTGTAAAACTGACCGAGACTGCTATCTGGCTCGTAGGATTATTGAATGCTAAATAAAATTACACCTCTAAATACTTTGCCCAGATCCAGGCACATACAAAGCGCTTAATAAGTGATAAATAAAAAACATTCTTTCTATTATAGAGCTCTGGTCAAGAATTAATTTGCCTCCACTCCTGGAGTGCCCCAGTATTTGATAGTGAGGCTGTCCCAAACGTCTCTAATATCCCTCACGGCTGCGCGCACAGCACTGTACCTGAATAGATGCCCAAATGCCCACCCAGCACAGGAGGAGAGCTGTGTGTTGGAAGTTCCCTCTGAATGCACGGGGGTGAGGAGGAGGTGGCAAGACTGAACCTGCAGGACAATCTGGAGGGACACGGGTTTGGCCTCCGGAAGCCACTAGAAGAACTGTGGGGTGGAGACAGGGGTCTGGGAAGTGCTCACAGCAGCAGAGTGTGGCAACAGCACGGGAACTGAAGCAGGGGGGGATGTGGGGGAGTGGGGGGCAACCTCACTGTCTTCTCAACGTGAAGAGGATCCACGCACACGCTCTCTTCTCCTCCTGCCAGGGCAGATACCAGCACGCTCCCAAACCCTGCCTAGAAAAATAACTCAAATAGTACAAGATCAAAAGGAAAAAAAAAAAAAAAATCAGCACAATGCCAATAAAAGGGCCTTTACTTTCCTAAAATCTTATAATGATCTTTAGCTCTAATCGATTTTTTGATGTAGCTTGCTAGGAAGTCTAAATACCTAAGGTTTGTGTCGAGAGGCGGAAACCGACCTCAAGTATGGAGGGCGCAGCTGCGCGTAAGAATGAGAGGAACAGAATTTAAAATCCCACGCTCTGCCACGAAGCCCAAGAGGAGGGAAATCAGCCTGGATCTGTTTGTGGGGGGCACACTGTCCTGGGGAAACCCAGATGTGAGCAGAGGGAAGTCCATCCTCAGGGTGGCGGAGCTAGGAGCCCTGTGATCGTGACAGGCCAGCAGTTGAATCCACCTCTGTAAATCAGCACCAGAGGTTCTGTGGCTGAAGAGGGGATAGAAGAAAAGTCAAAGGGGGCCACACAAAAGCAGCAAGGGGCGCCAGGGTGGGGGTGGGGTGAATGAGTGGGCCAGGCTTGCCCAGCAGCAGACAGACACCTGTCACCTCCTGGGCAAGGGCGGGGCCTCCCCAGGGTCCACAGTGTACCTTGGAGTTCATTCTTGGTGTTGCACCTTCTGTGGGTTTGGACGGATGTATGATGGCATCTATCACTATGCTGTCACACAGAGTAGTTTCATTGCCCTAAAAATCCACTGTGCTCTGCCTATTCAGCCACCCTCCCTCTAACTCCTGGTACCCACTGATCATTTTCCTGGCTCCATGCTTTGCTTTTTCCAGCAGGTATCATTGGGACTATACAGTCTGTCACCTTTACATTGAAGCTTCTTTCACTTAGAAATATGCACATAAAGATGTCTTTTCATGGCTTGATAGCTTATTTCTTTTTTATGCTGAATAATCTTCCAGTGTCTAGATACACCACAGTTTATGCACTTACCTGTTGATGACATTTTGATTGCTTCCAAGCTTTGGCAATTATGAATAAAGCTGCTATACGTATCCACACGTGGGCCCTTTGTGTAAACACACATTTTTAACCCCTTTGGGTGAGTTCCAAGCAGCACGATTGCTGGACTGCATGGTAAGAGTATGTGATGCTTTGTAAGAAAATACTAAACTGCCTTCCAACCCTGGCCGTGCCATTTTGCATTTCAAATGAGAATTCCTATTGCTCCACATCTGTGCCAGCACTTGGTGCTGCTGGAATTCTGGATTTTGGTCATTCTAATAGGTGTACAATGGTGGGGAATGTTCTGATGGCTGAGTGGGGAGGGGGTGGAGGATATCCCAGGCCAAGGAAACAAGGGGAGGGCTGCAGGAGCCCTGTTTGGGGAGATGGCTAAGATTGCGGTTGACTACAGGCCATGGAGATATTTGGGCATTGCCGCCTTCCGTAGTCTCACGAGACTTGGTCCGGGATCTCGAGAGACTTGGGCCGAGATTGCTGATCGGGTCGGCGCCATTGGGTGTGTGGGTTTTTGGTGGTGTGTGCGTGGTGCGTGTTAAAGTCGTTGTTAGAGCCAGAGAGAGAAGTTATCAAAATAAAAAGCCTGTTTGTTTCCAGTTCGCCTCTGAACTTCTTCCTGCAGCTTCGTTGCTCCAAGCGGCCATCGCTTCAGGCGGCAACAGAGGGCCTCTCTTGACCCCACTCCAAATAGAAGCTGAAGAGTGAGTTGGTGCCCAGCTGCCCAGTTTTGCTGGGGTTTAATATACAAGAGGAAAGACAATGGAAATGGATATTCACATAAGGGGTGGGGGAGCTGGGTGGTTAGGGCCACTCAGTGTGGGGCCATGCTAAGAGGGGCCCCAGAGACAGGACTGGCACCCAGACACTTTCACTCCTGCACAGACTTGAATGCACACAATACCTGAGTGGAGCTGGGATTTGCTGCTGGACATCATGCATCTTAAAATCAAAACCCAAGGGAGACCCCCCCACTCCTGACATGCCATTTGCAGGGAAATCTAGGTGGCTACTCATCTGAGCCCATTAGAAGCCAGGCTGAGCATCTGAAGACCTGGTCCCTCATCTAAACTAAAGCCAGAACACTTGAAGTTAAAAATGGGAGAGGCTGATTATAAAATAAACTATATCCCAGGTGGCACCCACCGGTCTCTTTTGGTCTCACAGATCATGGGGCCTCTGGCATCCTGAGATGCCTTGCTTCTGGTGGAGGGGAGTTATTCTTGGCTTCCTATTTTGATACCTGAGGAAACTGTTCTCAGGGCAAATCTATTTTGGAGAATTTTGTGTTATTCATCAGACCACATGCCAAGCTAGCTCCAGGGTCTGGGGCAGGGGAAACAGGGCATTGCATTCTGGGAAGGATGCTTTGCTGCTCAAAGCTCCTCCTATAGACCTGAGCCCTTCCACCAGCTGAATGTGCTTTCCTGAGGGACGCTGGGGACCTTCTCAGATACCTGGGGACATTGAGGAACAGGCACCAGCATAGAGCAGTCCTCACTGCAAACAGGATTCTGCCAAATCTTTACCTTCCTAAGCAAGCCTTTGAAACTGCTCCTTGTGACCATGCTACGGCACAGGCCCCACCAGGTATACACAGCTCCTGGGTGGGTTTCAGTGGCCTTCATCCTCCTCAACAACAAACTACCTCCCGGAGCCTCTGGGTGATGCTTGGTTTGCAGCCTGCATCTGCCTAAATGAAACAGCTGCTTTATACAGGTTGTACAAGGTCAAACCATAGCCACTGGCCAAGGGGAGGCAGCCTTCCTCAGTCCATTTCTCATGGCCAGACAATGGTCCAGGGGACTGGCAGGGAAGATGCTCATGAAAACATGTGGCCCAGACTTTTATGAAATTCATTAATGTCTCCTTGGAAGTTGACAGTGGACAGTGTCAGAAAATAAATCAGGGGAAAACCCACTACCTTCTCTGTGCTCTTTGAACCACTGGCGGAGAACCATTAAGCTTCCAACCCAAACCGTGAAACTCTCTTCTTTCTTTCTTTTTTTTGGTAATTGTACACAATACCTTTATTTTATTTATTTGTTTTTATGTGATGCTGAGGATAGAACCCAGCACTTCGCACGTGCTAAGTGAGTGCTCTACTGCTGAGCCACAACCCAAGCCCCTACTTTCTTTATTTTTTAAATTCAGTAGCACAAGCTTGTTAAAGCAACAAAGACTTGTTGAATTGCTTTTCCTAGTCAATCATTCATTCCACAGATAATTACTGTGCACCTACTATGTGCCAGGCAATTTCCTGTGTGCTGGGGATTTCAGGTGAGTAGATAAGGCTGAAATTTAAAATGAAGGCTTAGTTTTACTAAGAAAAGATGCAGGTATAAGCCAGAGCTCAAAATCTAGCCCCAGGCATAAAGTAGGGTGCAAACCAATATTCAGTGGCAGTGGTTAAGTTTCCAACTGCTTGGTCATCTAAGACATAGCACAGCCTGTTGATTAGAAAAGGAAGAGGGTATTTAGAATGTGAAGAGTAGCTGTCATCAAGCCCAGGCTTTTACTGTATGTGATTATGGACTTATAAACCCTTCTCCACTGACCTAGAATCATGTTGAAAACCAAGATTAAATGACAGCTTTTCTGACATCTTCACCAGTGGCAGCCAGGTCTGAGCCACCACACTAGCCTTGTACTGGGGTTCGGGTCTGCAGTGCTCTCCAAAGGCCCATGTGTAAAAGTGCAGTCCCCAGCCCATGGGAGTTTGGGGAGGGGTAAGACCTTGACGAGGAAGGGCCTGACGGAAGGTCTTCAGGTGACCGGGGCACACCTGTGGTGAGGGTAGTGGAGCCCCAGCCCCTTCCTCTCATTCATGCTCTCTGGCCAGGAGATGAGGACCCTGCCATGAGCTCTCCACCATGCGGTGCTCCCTACCATGGGTCCAAGAGTAACGGGGCCAACTGATCATGGACTGAAACCTCCAAAACGGAACCAAAATAACCTTTTCCTCTTTATCAGTGGATTGATCTCAGGTATCTGTCATAGTGGCAGAAAGCTGGCTAACACATCTTGGGTATTGCATTAGTCTCTGAGATGGCCTCCCCGCCCGTGGAATCTCACATGTTGTGTTCCTAGCATGGCAGCAGAGCGATCCTACGAAAAGGGAACAGGAATAGGCTTAGTGCTGGGATTATGAAAATGTATCAAGGAGGCAAAGGCCTTTGCCCTCGCCACATCATGCAGGCAAGAGGAAAAGAGCCAAAGAAACACATCGGATGGGAAGTGGCTAAGTGATAGGCAGAAAAATAAGGCCAGGAGATGGGGGGAGACTGTTGCTGTAAGGTAGTATACTTTTATGTCAGACAATATAATTTTATGTAAGGTCATAGTAAAGCTTGATGGCTGTTCATCTTATTCAAAGTCTTTTATGTTGCCCACAAGACCCTCCATGATCAGATCCTCATCATCTTTCTGGTCTTGTCCTCTCCCCTTCTCACTGTTCCCCAGGCATATTCATCTCCTCCTGGTTCTTTAAACATACGTGGTGCATTCTCACCTCAGGGCCTTTGCATAGGCTGTTCTCTTGCCAGCCAGGTACCAGGTATCCACCTGTCTCCTTACCCTGGAGGCCTCCCAGACTGCCCTATATAAAACATCCACCTCCCTGCTTTCTCTTTCATGGCCTTATTTTTCTGCAGGTCACTTATTACCACCTCCCATCAGGTACATTTATTCGTTTCCTTGTCCTTTCTCTCCCTACCTTTTGGTATCATAAGGACAAGGGCTTTGCCTGTTTTACAGATTGCCATATTCCTGGTGTCTGGAATAGAGTGGGTGCTCACTGACTTTGTTGAATAATGCTCTCACAGCCTCCGATGTGGCTCCTGTGTCTGTATGTCAGCATTTCTCTGGGTAAAAACCCACAAGCAAGTTGCAAGTTGCTAAGGCAAAGAGTTGGCACTTTAGTTACGTTTTGTGAATTGTTTTCCAAAGCAGTTGTATTGATTTTTTACTCCACCAACCGTGTTGCTGAGTTCCTAAATTTTTACCAATCCTTGATATTATCAGTCTTTCTCATTTTTGCCAACAATGGAAATGATGTTAATCTATGCAGAAAAAAATGATTCTCTAGAAGACAAAATACATAGTATATAAAAATAGAAGAAAATGGATCAAAATGTTGACACAATATTAATCTCTGGGCAACAGGAACAGTGGTGATGGCTAGTGAGGCAGGGTTATAGCTCAAAGTATGGATTTCCCAGTTTCTATGCATTGCCCCTTCTTTCTTATCTTACTAGTACCACAGGGACATTTTTCCTCCCTCAAACCCATGCAAAAGAGGAGCAGAGCCTCAAGAAGTCTTTTAATAAGTACCAGACAAAAAAGAAGAGCAGGGCCAACCTGTAGAGCCCATTTCTCTGACCTCAGAGATTAGCAAGGCTGAGGCTGGGGGAGGGAGAGAGGAGGAATTAGGGCATCAGAATCCGGGGAGGCAACACCAGGGAGGAGAGCCTTGTGTCGTGACAACAGGGAGAAGAGTAGAAGGGAGTAAGTGACAAGCTATTATAAAGTGTGAGCAACTGTCTTGCTGACACATGTCAGGCAGACCACCCAACTATTCACAGTTGTTGGGGAGAAATGGGTCCATGAAGGAAAGACCTTGTCCCCAGTGAGATGGAATGGCCAGAAATTATAGGAAATTTACCAACAAAGCAGAGGAATGGCTAGCATTCGGCCGTTCGCATTACTTTAGTTTTCGAAATTTCCACCACTAGCCTTCAATTTCAAGGAAAGCATTACATGTCTGGGGGTTTTTAAAGTCAGCCAGCAATGTCTAGCCAGCAATCCCTGATGCAGCCTCTCTCCTCTCCTTACTGAAAGATTATTGGAAACACAGCTGAAATATGAAACTCTTAGCACACATTGAAAAAAACAAATAAAATGGCAATCAATTCGCTGTTAGGATCTGGGGGAATTCCTGTCTTCTGGGACATCTACATGGTGATTGGATGCCCAGCACCCGAGCCAATGCATGCCTTTGTTGTATTAAACAGAGAAAACCATCAGCCTTAAATAAAAAAAGACCATTTCTTTTTTACCCACTGTGTAGCTCTCTCCCCACCAGAACCAAGCCCTGTGTCCAACAGAACTTTGTGGGGGTGAGGCTGTTTTACAGTGTACTGACCAGCCCAGCAGCCCCCAGCCAGGTGTGGCTACTGAGCACTGGAACTGTGTTCTGCAAACCCAAGAAAACTGAAATTCCAAGAATTTAGAATACATGTTAAGAATCATTTTCTGATTCATATTTTCAAGTGTAGGGCATCCAAAGGGCTCATACGCACCCGTTTAAGAACTGTATGCAACCCACTTCAGGAAATAAATTAATCCAAAGGTTCCCATTGTAGTATAGCACTCAATTCACTGAAAGAACATTGAAGAGAACCCGTCTTTTAAGAATCATTCTGACTCACGATTTCCAGGCCTCCATGGATAGTGAATGCATCTAAAGGGCCAGAATGTACCCTAGGAAACCTTTGAAAAACACTTTGGAGAATGAGCTAAGCTAATGTTCAGGTGCACATGGTAGAGAATTCATCTTAAGAACCAAGTTCTGATTTTTGTCTTCAAGAGCTCTCTGTATGCTGCATCTGAGTTAAATGTAATCCATGTGCATTTAATTCGTATCCCATTTGTCTGTCAATTAGCAGTGAAGACTGACACCAATCAGACAGGCAGCTCCCCCCGTGCTCCTCAGGCACTGCATTTTATGTGATTAAGCATGGCCCCTTCCCTGCCCTCACCATCAAGACTCCTTTTTAATGAGCCAAAGAATTCAATGAAACTTCTAGAAAATAACAGGCTATGAAATATTACTGTGGTGACAGGAAAAAAAAATAGGAAGTGGGAATTGTGCTGTACCTGTTGTCACTCCTGAATAAAGTGCTAGTCAGGGCTCAGACAGAAGCCTGGCAGCAGGATATATATAGTATTACAGTTTTTTTTATACCGTCTGTTTGAAGGGTAGAAAGTAAGAAGGGGAAGTAGCTGGTTCCATTCAACTTGGCAGGACTGCTGCAGATGAAAGCCTGGTCTGAGCCCCAAGTCTGTGAACAGAGTTTGACCTTTGTCTGAAGTCCTGAGACAGATTCTGCTAAGCCCCAGTGGACAGTGAAGGGAGAGGGCTGGCAGGAACACCAGCCCTGCAGATCTCTGTCCTTGCTTTAAGAAAAACATAAGGGGTTTTTTAAACCATAAAATGAGTAAGAAGGAAAATCATTCTGAAAGCCCAGAAGAACGTCACTGTGATTCACTTCAGATGTCAAAATACTATTTTAGAAATTAGGCATATTCAATAATTTACAAAAAGACTTGGCCCTTTGAAACAAAAATAGAAGGCCACAGGAGAGGATAAGCTGAGGTAGGAGGGGAATCAAATGGGCTAAGAAGGAAATGCAGGGTCCAAATAAAACCTGCACAAGAGGCAAGAAGAGTGAAACTTGCACAGAAGCTAACTACATCAGGGATATTTAGGAAAAATGAGTTATTTTTCTAGAAAGCATAGGAAAAAAGAGAGACCAAATTAATGAAAGAAAAGATACAAGACATAGAAGATAAAGAGTGAGCCAAAGAGTTGTAGGTTTTCCAATGGAAGAAAAAAACTAAAACAAAAATAATAAAGATGTACAAAGAAATGAGCTTTCCAGAGGCATAAGACTACACATCCTCACATACAGGAGATTTACCAAGCTGCAGGATTAAAATTAATGAAAAGAGACACACATCTGGAAAATCCTGGTGATTTTTTAAGTTTCAGAAACAAATTCAAAATTCCACAAGCACTTAAAACAAGCAAGCAAACAGAAAACTAATAAAGAAAAAAAAACAGATTATTTATAAAGGATTTAAAACTGTGCTGGTATGAACTTCTTCCTCTACAATACTAAAGACTAAAAGAGAATGAAGTAGCAACTAAAGAGATCAGAGGACAAAGATTTGTTCCCAAGAATTTTCCATGGCCAGATTGCTGTTTATGTGTAAATCTAAGAGAAATTCACTATCACACAGGCTAGAACTCAAAAAAGGGGTAAACTACTTTTTTGAGAAAATAAAAGAACACTTGAGGATGTACATTAATTTTATCAGTGTTAAGCAAGGTAAGAACAAAAATTAAGCACTTCAATTTATAATGAACTAACATCCCAATAAACCCATCATAAGTTGAAAATATAAGTAAGTGGAAAATGTATTTGATTACCTAATCTACCCAACATCTTAGCTCAGCTCTGTGGGTTGAATTTTACCTTACAGCCACACTGTTTTTATGAGACAAGACCTAATCTGTTTCATTGAGGAGTACTCGTGTACACCCTGGTGACCACATGGTCACAGCCATTACCCAGTATCACTAGAGAGCACTGTATCACATATCACTAGCTCAGGAAAATATCCAGATACAAAGTTCTAAGAATAGTTCCTATTGAATGACCGTCTCTTTCATATCACCATAACAGCAAGAATCTGTAAGTCGAACAGAGAACATCTTCACTTAATATGGGGACGTTATGGTACCAAAGCGTCTGTATTGAGTCCTAAAAGTAAAGATTAAATCCAAAAGAAAATCAGGTTACAAAAAAAAAAAATTTTTTTTTTCAAATGTATTTATGAAAAGAAAGCAAAACAGTAATTTTGTAATATCATCCAGGCACACAATCACAGCCTGATTCAGAGAACAGGTAGTCAGAGGGTGAGAGGGAAGAGGGAAAGGGAGGGAAATTCTCCATCTGACACAGTGGGGAGGAAAAGACAGCCTCAGGTCTGGTCTTTGACCATGAAAGGACCATAACTTAATAACTGTCTTTGAAAAAACGGTGGTGGCAGTTACCAAAAAAATAAAAATCAGAAAAAAAACACCTGCTGGGTGTCTACAGTTGATAAAGGAAACACAAGGCCATACCTCTGGCTTTATTCTTCTAAATATATTTATTTTTGCCTACCTTCCTCCAAGACAATGTGAGCTTCTTGAGAAGTGTGGGTTTGTTATATTTACTGTTCATCCATGATTCCCACAGAGCAAAAAATACATGTATATTTGTTTTGAGTTATTTATTTCTACGTAGACAAATGTTTCATTTCTCCCTTGACTTCTGTTGCTTTCATGCTTAGTTTTTCTAAACTCTGAGAACAATTAGTCATGAATATTTTATTCCAGTATGTTTATGATTTCAATTTTTAAAGATCTACTTCATTATACTACGCAGACTCTATCCTGCTGATACAGCGTGAGGTTAGGACTTTCCAAGCATTGCTTGTTAAAGAATATTCCTCCCTTGCCGGATTTGGACGGATTTCTTTTAACATCCTACACATTATATGCTTTAGGATCTTTTCCTTGACTATCTTTTCTAGTCCATTTCTCTGTGGGTGGATTTTTTACCTTGCAGCCACACTGTTTTTTATGAGACAAGACCTAATCTGTTTCATTGTTATTCGTAATATTAAATAAAGCAGAGCAGTGCTTATTTTGGGTGAAAAACATGAAGGAATCCAAATGACCAATGATACAGAAATGGTTTACAAAGATACATTCATACCAGGGACTCCTGTGCATCAGATAAATCAGAGCTAATGGCCTGAGCTGAATTAGCAGCTGTGCACGACAGTACTGAAATGAGCACCGCTTCCCTGGTGTGGCAATAGCGCTGCCCGGCAATGTCCTCAGACTCCACGCTAGCGGCTGCCAGGAGAGCACCCTGGGACCCAGGAAAGATCTCATTCCTGAAGAACGATCAATGGCTTGGAAGAATGTTTGCAACACACCAGTGAAAAACCAAGACAGAAAAGTGAAAATACAGCCCAAGTCCAGTTGTTTGCTTTAAAATCTCTGTCTGCGCATTTTAAAGGCTCAATAGAAGAGAAATAAGAAATTAGAACAAAACGCTAAAGGTTTGCAACATAGTACAAATGATCTTTCTAAATTTTCTGTCGTTTCCAGTTTTTCTTCCAGAAATCATACTTTCATGTTAACAACGTTTAACCTCCATATTAAAACATCACATGTAGAAGAGGCTGGAGCATTTATTGTCAGATGTATAACAAGTGAGGCCGTCACCTGGGGGCCAGCAGCAGGGCTCAGGGGTGCTCGGCATCACATGAGCTAGCCTCATTCTGGGTTATCCCCAGAGAGGTCCTCTGTCATTAGACCTGCCCACACCCTGCTTGCCAGGCTCAGCTACATCTACTCACAGCCTTGAAATCTGCTGTGGTGGCCAACACAGTAGAGAGGACGTGCTGTGGAGGCTTAAGTACCACGATCAGGCTTGGAGGAAAGTCGCTGCTGTCACCATCACACAAGCCCCTGCTTGCCCATGGAGACCAGACCAAGAGTGCTCTAGTACACAGCCTTCTACATCCACAAATCCCATCATATTTGCAAGAGAGATGGGGAGGAGGAGGATAGTTTAGGTCTTGGGGTCTTTTCCAGATGTAATCTGAGAAAACAGTCAAGAGAAAATCTCCAACTCATCCCCTCCTCCTTCCTGACTGCTGTTGAACTGGCTTGGCTGTGAAACTGCTTTTTTACCGGTGACGAGTTCTTGCTCCCCGAACAAACGCTGAATAACGCTGAAGAATAACGAACGCCGAAGAAGCACGCCGAGGCAAGCGTAGAGTGGAAAGTGGAAAGCTTTATTTAAAGGATAGCAAAAGACTTCACCCAGAAGAAGGGGACCCGGTGTCAGAGTCCAATTCCACTTTTCCCACAAACCACAAAGAGCCAGACAGTATGTAATATACAGAGTTTATTTGGGCCAGCTAGCTGGGGTCAAGCTCTCCCACTGACACGCAGGAAGGGCAAGACCCCGAACAAAGGGGGAGTCTCAGGTTTTAAAGCATTTCCTATGTCAAGGCTTCAGGCTACCTATCTCCCTGTTAGAGCAAATAGCCCGTGCCCATGAAATTCAAATAGCCTGCCTGGGGGGGCGGGGTTTAACTTTCTAGCTCACCTGGAGGCGGGTTTCTTATCAACATTCCAGCCCGCCTGGGGGCGGGGTTACTATCTTAACACCGGAAACCAGGAATCCCAAGGGAGGAGAGGCCTTCTCCCTTTTATATCTGAAATCTTTCTTTTGTTCTTTTTAGGTTCTCTATCTCTGTCCTGCCTGGGACAGGAATGTCAAAAGATGTGACACCGGAGGGCCCATGGTGGGTGTGGGATTTACAGGAAGGGCTTAGGGCTAGTTGGTTTGCTGGGAGCTGTTTCATTAACAGTCCATAAGATGGGCCCTAAGCTTGGGAACATTAACCATCTTATCTCCCTTAGAGTTGTTCTGTCTTTCCAGGACTCAGACTGACTCCATTTTCCTTATGGACTCCATGTTCTTTATGAAACTCGATGTTAGACCCAATTTGCCTGACTACACTCACTACCTAGCTTTAAATCTGGCTTCAGCTGCACGGGTTGGTGTTGAGTTTTTGTTTTGCTTTGCTTGTTAGTAGGAGTTGCTTTGACAGGCTCCCTGTCTGCACAGCTGTCCCGAGGCTGTGATATAGACTATGGGCTGCTTGCTCCAGAGAACATGCGGGGGGGGGGGGGGGGGGGGTTGCCTCCTGGGAATCTCCTCACCTCTGAGGAAGGGGACAGAGCCAGGAAGTGATAAAATGCAACAACTGGCCCACCCGTCACAGCTGCAGGAGAGCCCCGTGGGGGGTGCACAGCTAGATTCCACTGACATCACAGGGACCCCTGAGGCATCATTATCTCTATTTTACAGACAAGGAAACCAAGGCTCAAAGAGCCAGGGCCCCAAGTTTCTGAATTCTTTTTCACTATTAGGCCATAATTTGGGCAGTTTGTAGCTATCTCTGGGTTAAATTTATTTATAGGGGCCATAAAGATCCTAGAATGAGCATTCGTTCCCTCAAGGAGATCAACCTGGTGTCTGAGTTGGCTATGGAGAAGTTATAAATCCTGCTCCTCAGAACCTTGGCAGAAAGAAAGGACATTCCAAACTGGCAGAATTTGGAAAAATCTGAATCTAAGTTTGGAGGTCTTTCTGGGGACCATTTGCTAACAAGCATAATTATGGGTATATTTCCTCCATGAAACCATGTATGTCATACAAACAAGAGGCTACTATGAGTCTAAAACAAAACATATTGTTAAAGTAAGAATTTTAAAGGAGGAGAATAAACTAGATACCTAGCATATCTCATGAGCAGATAATGATGGAGAAAAGATGTTGGTGGAATTCATCTTAGAAATATTTTAAAAATAAATTTCTTATAATAAAGCATGCTAAACAGTGTAACAGTCTTTCACATTTCCTACCAGTCTGGACATATACATGGAAATACAAATAATACCTTTTGCAGTCCTTATGAGCTGGCATTAATAGCAGATACATGGAGGAACCAAGCAGGACTTAATTTTATACTGTGTGTGTTTGTTCAGGTTTATTTAACATCAAACAAATCAGAGCTAATGGCTGTAGCTAAGCTAACAGCCAAGCACATGAGCAGACTTGAAATGAACACAACTGCTCTCAGAATCACACCCCCAGAGCCCACCTGGCATCCACAGGAGGGCATCTGAGAGGCAGGGACAGCACAACTGAAATGTCTACCCACTAGTGGCCAGCCTCAGCTATGCCCTTTGACCCTGATCCTTGTCAGTGGAATGGGGAGACTAAGCCTTCCTGCAGACCTTCATTGGCATGGGGAAGGCTCTAAGTGTTTGGGTCTGTGCCTGTGTCACCACCCTGTGCCTGGCACATCATAGTCTACTGTAAAGACCTGTCAATAACCACATGAGCTAATGTTCATAAAGCTCTTGAAAAATGATAAAGCATGATTCAGACGTTTGGTCCGATAATAACAGCCACTGTTTATGTGAATGTGACTACAGGCTAGGAATTAGGCTAAAGGATTTATGCTCATGATCTCGTTTGACACAGTGATCCTCAGGGCTGGATACTAATTATTCCTATTTTACAGATGAGGCACTGATGTTGCCCAAGGTCACAGAGCCGGCAAGTGCAAGGCCAACTCTTGAGACCACAAGTGGGCAGCCCCTTTGCCTGGGCCTGTAAGGGTGGCCTTAGCCTAAGCAACTCCATTTTTAAAATAAATCTGCATTCCCCATGAGGAACAAGCCTACAGAGCCCTCCAATATTGTCATCAGGCATAGCCTGATAAAATAAGTCACTTTCCACAACCCTGATAAGAGTCAGGGTGAAGTCACATGTCATTTGCCTTCACCCTGAGAAGAGTCAGAGGTGTGATATCAGGGCAGAAATCACCAAACCATATTTCTCCAGGAAATTCCCAGTCGGAGGTGGAGAAGAAGCCACGCAGAGACAAGAAGTTGGATCAGCCAATGGTCAACACCAGTGTGTGAAGTTGAATGCCATAGGCCCCTCCTAACAGCCTCCTCAGGGACAGACAGCTGCCATGACACCCAGAGAACACATAGGCTGGGTCACACGAGAAAGTTCAGGAAGGAATGTGGACGCAAGGTGGCCTTGGCCCCCTAACCAAGGTACAAACTTGCTCTTGAAGACGGGAGTCAGAGGGGTGTCATGCTGTGGTGGAGGCAGACATGGCAGTTGCTGGAGCCGTGGCCCTGCACAGGCTACCCAACTTCTCCCCCTTTTTCATCTGTAGCCTGGAGGCGGCAACCACGCGTCCCTCCTGGTTTGTGATAGGAGCTGAGTGAGGTGACCAGCATGAAAACGGCAGGGCCCCAGCCGCAGCAGCCTCAGTAGCTGGTAGTGAGGCTGATTCATGGCGCTCTTCCACACTGAGACAGAGAAAGATGGTCTTTGTGCTGAGTTAAGTTCCCCAGTGGAAGAATTCAAAATTTGTGTGTGGGGGGGCGATAAGGGAGAGTCCCCCGAGGCTTACAGTTCACTGCTAAAAAGAAGTCATATTAATTAAGCATTCAGAACAAATAGCAAAGTGAGACTTCCAAACGCTGACTTCAACTTTTTTTCCACGGCCAAGAGTAAAACTTTAAGTGCCTTTTTATATATATCATTTAAATATCATTTGTTATAGAAAACAAATGGGTGATTTGTTTTTTAAAATCAAATCTGTGTTCTTGGCACAGTATTTTTCTCTTAGCATTTTTTTTCCCCTTAGTAACTGAAATAGCTCACTAAAGTATTTAAAGAGAAACCATTGGGGGAAAGAACGTAGTAGATTTTAAGAGGACAAATTATTGACAAATTAGGATATATTCAGCAGAAGGATCTAGAACCTGTGCCATGAGAAATTTAGAAATCCCCAAACAAAAGGAGACCTCAGGGTATGATAATCCTGCTCCATTACTGAAAAGTTGTCATATGGATGAAGGAGATGGCCTTCTCTGCCTTGTACCCGAGTAGCAGAAATTAGACCAATGTCTTTAGACTTTAAGAAAGCAAACTGAACTGAATATTTTAAAAATAAAAGGAGAAAAAGAAGAAAAAACAAAAGCACAATTACCCTTCCCAACTTTCTAACGGTTGCAGACAAATTGCCAGCTGCCGTCATAGAGAGCGAAATGTCCTTGCAGAACCTGGTCAGCTGAGCCAAGGACGCCCCCAGTCTGCTCACTGGGCCCTCTCCCCACCTGCCTTCCCGGCCCCTCTGTTCTCCACGTGATGGCTAGGTCTTACAAAGTGGGAATCCGATGATACACACGCACTTAAGCCATTTTAACCCAGTGTCTCTCCAGTGTCTCCCATGAGAACCACCAGAATACCTTTGACACCAGGCAGCATCACAGACCAGTTAAAATCAGATTTCTGGGGGCAAGGCCCCGGACTCAGTATGTTTAAAGCTCTCCAGGTGCCACCCATGTGCAGCTAGCTCAAGACTGATACTTTACTCCATGACCCGGATCCCGCCAGGGCTACGAGGACCCCTGGAGCAGCCGCCACCTGCACACCAGCTCCTCCCCAACCTCCCCTCTCCCTTCCAGCCACACTAGCTTGCTTTTCTTTTCTCAGCTACCATCACACCTTTCATCATACCACACAGATACATGTATGTGGTGCCACCTGTGGGGAACATCTTCCTTCTCCACCTAGCCAGGCCACCTCACAGCCACTGTCCAAGCTTCTGATCTTACTGTATTGGGTCCTCTTCCCCTAGACTGAATCTCCACCTAAACCCTCCCCTAAAGCTCAGAAAAGCCTGGCATCAGAGCACAGTCCTGGCTATTAATACAAATACTATCTGTCTGATTACTTGATCAATGATGGCCTCGCCCACTCGAGTGTAAGCCCGTGGGAGGGATGAGGGAAGCCATGTCTGTTTTGTTCACAGAGTCTCCAGCACCTGCTGCAGTGCTTGGCATGAAACAGATTGGATGTGGAGGAATGAACAAGTGCTACAGGTGTGATTTCTGCATACTTTAACACGGCATACTCATTATTGTAAAGAGTTACATCTGTGGGACAGTTCTCCCAGCAATCTGCACCCCCCCCCCCATACACACCTCTCTCTACATCCCAAAATGCCAAAGCATTTGTGAGCGCAGAACAACCTGGTTTCAGTCAGGACCTGGCTGCTTCTTAGCTGTGTGCTCTGAGGTCAGCGGCTTGCTTTTTCTGAAATGATTGTCCTCATATGTAGAACAGGAGATTAATATTTATTTCCTAGAGTTACTATAAGATTCATCTGAATTGCTTTGCGCAGTGCTTAGCATATGATAGCTGTAGACCCAATAGTAAGAATGCTGAGAATAATTCTTAGAATTACTGCTTAAAACTCTTCACAGCCTCCTCCCTTGTGCACTGGATGGAAACTCAATCAGCACAGGGCCTGCTCCCCATGGTCTGCATTGCTCTCACCTTGCATTCAAACATGCAGAACCACAGGGCTGGATGCTGCCTACACCACCCAACCTTTGCCACAGCTGATCCTCCAACCAGACACCCTCCCACCACCCACCTGCATTCCTGCAAACTTTCTGCAAAATGATCATTCTGCACTGTTCGTGTTCAGCCTCTGTTTACAATAGGCTGCCAGATACCTGCAGCCAGGGAGTAGCTCTGTCTTTGTCCCCATAGAGCCTGGGGACTTAGCATTCTGCACACTTGTGCCTGTGTGTCAGGGATCAGAAAACAAAGGTATGAATGGTTCTAGAGAAAACCATTCCCTCCCTAGAGCTATGATTCTTTCTGGAATGGACATACCAGGACCATTAGATGCTATCAAGTCATCACTGGAACCAGTGGAGCTTGGAAGCCTGCAGCACAAGGGTGCTCTGACTAGGGCCACAGCTGGAACAGTAGAGCTGTGACCCATAAGAGTTCCTGCCATCTGATGGATGAATGCAAATCCCTCTGACCTGGAGAAGCAGCACAAAGCCTGTGCCTTCCTGGTGCACAGTCAACAGAGCAAAGCCAATCCTTGCCAGTGAATCACTACAGTGAGCCAAGGCAACCCAGAGGGAGCAATTAATTATGTTCTTTCCCTGACATCGCTTTTAAAATATCTCCCTTTGCAAATAATCAAATGGATTGAAGCTTCCCAGTTTTAGAGCCATATCTTCTAGAAGGTACTTTCAGAGAGAAACAGCAATTTTCAGACTTTTCCACTAATACACTGACTAGATGAAGGTTGCAAAAAACCTGCCCCAGCACTTACAAATAAAGCAATGGTTTTCTTGGCCGAGACCCTAAGCCTGGGGATGGATGGGCTTCCACTGTGATTCCCTCCAGACTGGCTCAGACATGGCTTTGCTCTCAGAACTCAAATGAACAGAGATTCATGTTTTTCCTTGTTGTTATTATTGTTGAGTTGTTCAGAATGGATGATTTCAGCATATTAAATTTACATATAGATTTCAGCAATGTGGCCATTAAGATTCATTAAGGTTCAGTAATGGAACTAGCTTAGAGTTGAAAATATGCCTACTCTAAAGCAATAATCATCATCTCCATATATTACATTATCAGGGCAGAGAAGCCCTACTAGATTGTCATAATTTGAAAAATAGCCCAACATGTATTTGCATTCTCTCTGGTACTTACTATCCTGAGAAGACAGGTCAGGGGTCTCTGTTCAGATAAATGCAACCCCAAAGCACGATGAGCCACCTCCTAGAGCCTTCGTTCATCGTGCACAGGCTTGTTTCTGGGACAATTTGGAGGCAAAGGCTGTGTTTGGTATAGTTCAGAGTTTTCAAACTGGAGCATGCCTCACATTCACACGGAGGGCTTACTCAAATACAGAGTGTTGGGTGCCACTTCCAGAGCTTCTGATTCAGTAGGTGGAGTGGGTGTGAGAATTTGCATTTCTAGCAAGTTCTCAGGTGAGGGCCATGCATTTTTTATAATCCTCCCAGGTGATTCTGAAGCTGCTGGTCCAATACTAGAGAACTACCACGTGGCTAGTGCTTCTCAACCATGACTGCATTAGGAGTTCCTGGGGATCCTGTAGGATGCAGCAAACCTAGGCTCCCCCCAGGGTCTGATTTGATTGGAGTTTAAGGAGACAGTGTCCTGTCCTGACATCAGCCAAGCCAGGCTCTCAGAAATAATTCTATCAATACCTTTGTAAAAAAAAAAAAAAAAAAAAAAAAAAAGTACAGACACATTCAAAGAAAGATAGGAAGCAAATGTATAACTTAATGAATTATTAATAAGGTGATTATTTTAATAGCCACCAGCCAGGTCAAGAAACTAGGTATGCTCGGCCACTCCAGAATTCCTCCTTGGGTCCCTTCCCAATCACAGACCCTCCCTCCCTTCCTGGTTTCTGTAGTAGTCACTTCCTTGGCTTTCTTTCACCCCAGTGTCTATTCTTAGACATTAACTTCATATTGCCATTTTAAAAATTATTTGATAAATTTGAAAAAATCTCTTTTAGTATCCAGGATTACTTCTGTCTTTCTCGTATATTTGCTTGTAGAAAAACCCAGGCCATTCAACTTGTAGCTTCGAACAGTCTGGATATTGTTGACCGTATGCTGGTTGCACAGTTCAGAATGTCTCTCTTTCCTAGATAATTCTGCAAATTGCAGCTAAATCCAAAGGCTTGATCAGACCTAAATCTGATCCCATTGGCAAGACTAGAGGTGTGCTCTGTTCTTTCATCAGGAGGCAATCCATGCCCAGTCTTTTTGTGTGTGTGATGTTGGTGGTAATTAGTTCATGATGCCTGGATCTGTTGAGTGGGAACTTCAAAGTGGTGATATTCTAATCCCATAATTTCTTTTTTTCTTTTAATTGGAATGCTTTAATTCGGACACGCTTTCCCTCCTCTATGATTTGGTTACCCGGTGGTTTGGTTCTTGTAGGGAAAAAAGGATAAATGCATCATTCTTTCCCTTTGTTTATAGTGAGGTGTGTATGTGTGTATGTGTGTGTGCGCGCACACACGCTCACATGCCTGTGTGCACATATTTGATAGGGTTTCATTCATTGTAATGATTATCCTTATTGATGCAAAAATTGTGCTCTCTCTGGCAAGTGGGAGCCAATTTAAGTTGGCTGATGAACACTTTGGACATGAATCTGGTAGTCTTTAATAACTTTTTGTACCATTTGATCTGATGATATACTCCAGGTTTATTTTTCGTCCTTTTTCTGCCTCACACCTGAGATCAGCCCTGATTTCTTTTAATAGGAAACAGTATTTCTTTTTTTCTTTTTTTGTGGTACCGGGGATTGAACTCAGGGGCACTCGACCACTGGGCCACATCCCCAGCCCTTTTTTGTATTTTATTTAGAGACAGGGTCTCACTGAGTTGCTAAGTGCCTCACCATTGCTGAGGCTGGCTTTGAACTCGCGATCCTTCTGCCTCAGCCTCCCAAGTGCTGGGATTACAGGCGTGTGCCACTGCGCCTGGCTGGAAATAGTATTTCTTTAAATAGGAAATAGTATATTAAACACACATGTGGGTAGGTCATTTTTTCAGCCTTTAAGTATAAAAAACTGGGGATATATATATATATATATATATACACACACACATATATATACACACACACACACACATATATGGGTATATACACACATGTATATACATAATGTATTATGTATAGATAATTGACATATAAACATATATAATTGGATGTATACACACACATACACATTGCTATTTATATGCTTGCACCTAGAACATAAAATACTTCATGTGTTTTTAACTTAAATGCAAGACTATAGGGTCAGTATCTCCTTTCTTCCAACTGAAGAATCCTGATGAAATCCTCAGAACCAGGGGATGACCTATTTGCTTTATTTTACCATATACACCCAATGGCTTCAGAATAATAATACAAATGCTACAACCAAACTGTGGCTATTAAAGCAGTTAATTTCTTACAGATGCTCCCTCCACTCCCTCCCTTTCAGTACCTGGCCACGCACCTGTAGCTAGCTCTTTCCTTCCTACCCTCACTGAGCTTTGCCTACACACAGCCACACGTGGCCCGCTCACCCCGTGTCACCCATGCGTGCCTACCTAGTTCTCTGATGATCTGAAGTCCACACTGTGGTGTTTTCCAGGAAGGATCACAGAAACAATCCCCACAGTCCTTACCTGTTGACAGTACATTGCACCTTGTACTGTGAAGTCAGTTCTGCTGGATATAAAAACTTGAGCTCATGTTCTTTGCCCTGAGTACATTAACATTGTCACTCCATTTGTTTTTGGCATATTGATGGCTGTCGAAAATATGATGATAACTTAACTTTTCTCATCTAAATCACTTTTTCTAGATGCTCAAAGGATTTTTTTCCCCTCTAGAGTCTGGTCATTTTATTAGGAAACACCTTGATGCAGGGCATTCTGGGTTAATATTCTCAAGTGTGTCCTGTGGCCTTTCAGTACATAGCTTTAAATTGACTTTTTTTTAATGTAGTAAATAAAACTTTCTTGAATTCTACCTGATGTTTGTTCTGCTCCTTGCTTTCTTTTCTTTTCCAAGAAAGAAATGTGTTTCCAAGAAAGTATATATTGGATATACTTTGTCCTTCTTTGATATTTGTCCTTTTTATATCTTTCCTTGTTTCTTTTTTGTTTTTATAATATGTAGTCTCTTGTTTTATATAGTTTAATCTTCATTTTAAAAATAATTTTAAATGATCTCCATTTAAAAACTTTTGTTCCTATTTTTTCCTAAGTTTGTTGTTTCATGAGTTTTTCTAAATCTAATTTCTATATATCTTCATGTCATGTATCATTTTCCAAATTTATTTTTGCTCACTTTGAAATACCAAGTTCTTTGACTGTGCTTGATTTCTGGCTGGTTTTCATTGTCATTAAGAGTATTTTCTTCTCCTTTTCATTTTTTTTTTTTTCTTACAATAACTCTAAATGGACTTCACCTGGAACTGTTCCTCATTTTTCTGTGAACTGATTTTACCCTGAACCTTTAGTAGGAGCCCAGAAGCAAAATAACTTTTCTAACTTCTCAGAGTTTCTTCTTCTGGTTTTTGTTGTTTTTAAATTTTGCAAAAGCATGATAGCTCACTTTCTGAAATTCCCTAGGATTTTTTCCTGCCCTAGGCTTTTGCTTTCCATATTCCCTCCTGTCAATATCCCGCTCAATTTTTATTCCATTCTAGCTGTTCCTTTTCAGTCTGAGTTGCTCCCCTGGAAAGAAGCCCTGGTCAGTTAGTCTCATGCCCAAATGCTTCATGCCTTTCAGAACCTACAGTGAACTGGTCCATTCATCCACCACCATTTATTCATTTATCCATTCTTCACAAATTGGCAAGATTCAAGCTCCAGTGAATATCTGCTGGGTATTTGGGGATGTCCTTGTTCTAGACCTTCAAATGCCCCATTGCTTCCCTCCACTTTTTTTCTGCACAGACAGGGCTTGCACTATGAGCTTCGTGCCTTTTCACCTAGTGTTTTTGTATGCATTCTATTGACCATGAGTTTCTGGTTTTGTGTCTAGCTTCTTGTCTCTATTTCAGGGAGATCGATGTCCCACCATGCTGTCAACATCTTTTAGTCCAACCACCTCCCTTCTCACATTCTAACATACCTCTTCAGTATTTGACAAGGAAGAGTGAGATCCCAGAATTCATTTTTCATGATGAATTTACATGAAAGTGGCAGTGTAGGGAAGAAAAATATTCCAATGTTCTAAAACAGCTCTGCCCAAGAGAACTTTCTATGGTGATGGGAATCTATGTCCACACTCTCCATTGAGTGCTTGAATGTGGCTACAACAAAAGAGAAAATGAGCTCGTAATTGCATTTAGGTCATTTAAATCTGACTTTAACTAGGAAGAGTGACTAATGGCTGCCATATTGGACAGTGCAATTCTAGGAAACTCTCAGTGCTTTAACTAAGATGGACTTTTTTCCATGTGCTGACCTGTGCTTACAAGAGGAATAAGGTGAAGTTCAATGCCCTGCTTTTAAGTAGCTTGCCTTCTTTAGCAGGAATCTGGAGAAATGTTAAATCCCTGTATTTCACAGAATGAGAACCAGTTCATATTTCTGAAGTATGGGGCTAACCACACTCCCGTGCTCCTCAGTTGTTAGTGAAAGACAGAACTGCTTAGGTCAAGATTTTTGGAAGCATTGCTTGGGACATAATTAAATATAAGCCATCCTTTTTTTCCAAACGTTAATGTTTCCTACTTTTCAATGTTTTCAAATTGTTTTCTCCTCCATAAGCAATGTGATGATAGGTATTAAGTCTCTTTTGTTCCCTGTACATAATAGATGCTCAAAACAATTTATTGACTTAATGAGTAGTACATGAGTCAACAAATTTTGATCTGTGGGCCAAATGTAGCCTGTTGCATATTTTTGGTATGGACCCTGCACAAAGAATGGTGGTTATATTTTTAAATGGTTGGTGGGAAGAGGAAAATAGTAATAATATTTCATGAGAAGTAAATTTGTATGAAATTCAAATGTCAATGTGCATAAATAAAGTTTTATTGGAACACAACCTCTTCACATACTATTGTCTATGCTGCTTTCACACTACGTGGGTAGAGCTGAGAGTTCTAGCAAAGGCTTTGCGGCCTGCAAAGCCTAAAATATTTACTAACTGGCCCTTTACTGAAAAAGTTTGCAGACCCCTGAGCTAGTCAATAAATGCCATTATCTTCCCAGGAGAAACTTGATTGTGTTTCACATTTTAGAAGAAATTGAACATTTTAAGAAGCTTCCTCCTAGCTGTGGCCAGAGAAAATTACATTTTACACCCAAATATACACAGCTGGGGATCAGGGTAAGAAAGAGAGAACCTTAATGAAGTTATTAAAGTTGCAGCATAAGAAATAAAATTCTCCATAGAAATTCTCTTAAGCTCATGCAACTTGAGGGAAACAAAGAATTTAAGACCCTGTTTATTATCTGATTTCACAAAAAATGCCTGGCATGAAAGCAATTACCGACTCTAAATGCCTCAACAGAGAAAATATTCACTTATTCCTCTCAGATTTGGGAGAAAGAAAGGCGGACATTAGTACTGTCATAAATCCTGGTGAAATTTTTCAGAACAAGCATCTTTGGAACACTTTAGGACTTAATAAAAGCTGAACATCAGCCCTGAAGAGAGGAATCGGGAGCAGTTTCATCTTTTGTAAATCTTGCTTTCCATCTGGAACCTTCCTTGCAGGAGGGACGTAAACACCATCCCTTTTAAAAGCAGACAAGCTCTTAATTGCATGCTCGACCCTTGCACAGATTTCCCCAGGAACAAAATTTAATGTATCCTGTTTGGATATTGATAGCCTCCTCATGAATATTCCTCATGATATGAAATGAGGGGTGATACATTTACATGTCCCAAATAATTGCAGTCCTCTCTTTGCAGAGAGAATGAGTTGCACGTATTACAGGAATTATCAAGCTGGGTCCCTAAAATGACACTAAAACTTTTACAGCTGTGTCAGTAAAGATGATGGCAAATAATTAAACAGAGTCATTTACAACCCAAATCAAGATGGAAATGGAAGCTTTGGTATTTGATATTAAAAAAATAAGATTAGGGCATAATGAGGACATGAAAATTGAATATTCCAAGTTGGTTCTATAGCCAGAGATGGCACAAAAATTGCTTGAGAAGGGGTTCGCTGTGAATCCACATTTCCTGCCAGATACAGGGTATTGTTGGGCTGTTGGAAAGCAGCTGTGGTCTCCCCTACCTTTGGACCTTAAGAAAACACTATCTATCCCATGATTTTCAAAATCTTTCAAGGAGCACAAGGATGGTCCAGACACAAAATGTGTGTAGGGCAGGGGAATAAGAGCTAAGAGCCGAAGCCACTGCATGTGATCTGTTTACTGCAAATGACTGTCTCAGCCAGATGGAGAGAGACATTTGCTTGTTAGGAGGTGACAGAGCCATAACAGAACCATCAGAATACTCTAAGAGGTGCCACCGCATGGTGCTTTGAAGTCTGGGCCTTGGAGCAAGATGGATGGGGAATAAGTTTTGTTTGGCCTCTTGCCAATTGTGTCACCGTGGGCAAGTGACATAACTTCATCTACCATATTGGGATAGTGAAAGCATCCACCTTTAGCAGTTACATGAGTATTAAAAAAAAAAAAAAATTCACAGATGCTTGGCACCTGCCCTGTCACTCAATAAACATTTACCAACTACCAGGATGATGTCAATGGTAAAAATTGCCATCAGGGACCAGCCTTGGATGCAATCTGGTGGGTGAACTAGTCTTATTTAGAAAATGGAGACCACCTCAAATCCCTAAAATATTGCAAATGAAGATTTAGGAATGAATTTGGGAAAGAAATTGTCTGATGTATAAAAAGATGATTTTCAGAAGGAAAATTCCTCTCTCTGGAGAGAATAGAAAGCCTGTTTTATTAGCCTCCTAAAAATCTGGGGTCCATGTGACTTTAGACAGGCTTGGGGTGGCCACTGTTTCTCCCTCCCCTTTCTTCAATAGCACACAGAGCTGATTCCTGTGGTCATGTGTGTGCTGCATCCCCAAGGTCCTCACTGGCCACTCAGGAAGACCAAAGATGGACTCCCAAGCTCAAAGTGAGCCAAGCTGATCCTCTTTCCAGGAGAACGTGTCTCAGGCCTGGAGGTCACACTGTCTCAGGCCTTTTCACAAGCTTCATCAGCAATCGCCAAGTAAAATTAATGCAGATGCTTAACTTTAAAACTAGGTACTTGTAGTAGACTACTTGTAGGGATGAGAAAGACATCGCAACTTGAAGTCAGTGATAAAGGGTCCTGAATCCAGACACACTCAGTGACGTCATGGGCATTCAAGGTGCAAGCACTAAGACAGCTTGGCTGGAGGGAGCAGAGAAGGCACAAAGTCAGCTGTCAGGCTGAACTGCCGGTACTGAGAAAACGTGAGGGGAGGAATGGACACTTCACAGAGAAGTGTTTTGATTTCCTGGTGCCAGCCTTCAGCTTATCTTCTGAGGTGACTGTAAAGGGCTTTCAGGAATGCCCGGGGGCTTTGCTTCTCTTCCCAACAGCCCCAAGGGACATTGACTTATTTTTGTTCTTGGTTTTCCTTCTGTCTCCTTCTTCCTTTCCCTCCCTCCCCTTCCCTTGTCTCCCTTTCCCTCCTTCCTGTTTGTTAGGCCACAGTAACAATTATTTTAAATATTTGAAGATATAAGAAATGGAATTTCAATTTTGGCCAAGGAATAACAAGCTGAAGAGATTAAATAGAAGCCACGCAAAGCAGCCCAGGGGCAGCCTTCTGTGTGCCGCCTTTCTCCTCTGAGGGAGCTACAAAAACTCCCAGCGAGAGCAAGCAAGGCCCTGCAGGCAGCAATCTGGCTCCTCATCTCAGACTCAGGAGCAGAGCAGCCCATTGCATTCTGTCCTCTGATAACCAGGTTCTGTTGCCTAATAACCAGGCAAGGCCAGACCCATTGCATTCTGTCCTCTGATAACCAGCCTAATAACCAGGCAAGGCCAGACCCATTGCATTCTGTCCCCTATAACCAGGCCAGGCCAGGCCCATTGCATTCTGTCCCCTATAACCAGGCCAGGCCAGGCCCATTGCATTCTGTCCCCTATAACCAGGCCAGGCCAGGCCCATTGCATTCTGTCCCCTATAACCAGGCCAGGCCAGGCCCATTGCATTCTGTCCCCTATAACCAGGCCAGGCCAGGCCCATTGCATTCTGTCCCCTATAACCAGGCCAGGCCAGGCCCATTGCATTCTGTCCCCTATAACCAGGCCAGGCCAGGCCATTGCATTCTGTCCTCCAGTAGCCAGCCAAGGTCAGGCCCATTGCATATTGTCCCCTAATAACCAGGCAGGCCAGGTCCTGCACACCCAGTGCCACACCACTTTACAATGATGCAGTGTGGGCCTTAAGGCACCTGGCAGCTGGAGCCACCTCTGTGCCCTTCCTCTCTTTCCCTGACTTGTGACACAGCTTGCATATTCCTCACTCCCATGGCCTTGTTATGCAAACCACAGTAGGACACAAAGGCAAGACATGGCCCTGGTCCAGTGCTGAAGACAAAGACTCGGAAGGACCCTCCTGTTGAGGAAGCTCACTCTTTAGGAAAGACGACAAGAGTGGAACATGAGGGCCGAGGGACAGACAGGGGAAAACTTCCTCATCCATTAAACACCCATCAATTGCCTGAGCTGGAAATGGCCCAGTTCAGAGAAATATTCAGGCATATCTCCATCCAGTGAAGATCACTAGACTACATTAAAAAAGCTGAGAGTAGCCAAATATCACATTATTCCCAACTGGCTGTCAAATTCATCCAAAGGCCAAATCCACTGCAGAGATAAGCGTGGGGCTCAGAAACTGTGTGGTAATGAGTCTTAGGAGAAAAGGCACTCCAAGAGCTGAGCCTCGTTCCCGGCTTACACAAGGTTATATCAGCTTCTGTCAAGGTTCTCACGACCATAATTACATAATAATTGTGTTTATTAAGTATTAAGGAAATGCAAAGTGAACCATATGAGACGGTCATAATGCACACCTATTAGAATAGCTAAAACTAATAGACTGGTCATAGTGAGTGTTACCAAGGTAGTGTAGGGACTGGAAGAAGGGATTGGAACCCTCCTACACTGCTTTTTTTTTTTTGGCAGGAGTGAGGAGAGTACTGGGAATTGAATCCAGAGGTGCTTAACCACTGAGTCACATCCCCAACAACACCCACCCCCCCTTTTTAAATTTTGAAACAGAATATGGGTAAGTTGCTGAGGCTGGCCTCAAACTCGCAATCCTCCTTCCTCCTGAGTTGCTGGGGTTACAGGTGCATGCCAGCACGCTGGCTTCTATGCTGCTTTTGAGGGTATAAAACAGAACAACCACTTTGCATGTTAAATTTAAACATGCAAATTACACATGTTGTGTAATCTAGCTGCTGTCCACCTAGGCACTACCCAAGAGAAATGAGAGCTTATAGCTATACAAAGACTTATGCATGAATGTTCAAAGAAATTTTATTGGGAAGAGTCAAACACTGGAAACAACCACAATGTCCACCAAAAGTGAAAGGATAAACAACTTGTGGTATATCCACACAATGGAGTGCTAGTTGGGAATAAAGAAGAATGAACTACAGAGGCACTCAACATTGATGAAGCTTAAAATAACTGCAAGTGAAAGAAGACAAAGAAGACATATGTCTGATTCTTTATACAAAATCCTAAGAAATGCAAATTAATCAGAAAGCAGATTCACTGTTCCTTGGGGACAGGGAAGTGAAGAAAGGTAGGCAGAAGGGATTATGGAGGACAGGAGGAATCCTTTGGAGGTGAGAGATACATTCATGGACTCTAGCATGAGGATGGTGTAAAAATGGTATACATATGTCAAATGTTATCAAATTGAAGACTTTCATTGTGTGGCACATTGCATGTCAATTATTTCTCAGTAAATCTATTCATTAAAAAGATTACTATGTACATACACTCAGGGTCTATCTGTCATAGAGACATGCAATTTCTATGGGTGTTAGAGACAAGCTCTTGGTCACTGTTTGGGCTACAGCATCTCACGTAGTTCCTGACACATAGCAGGCGTGCAGTAACTACTAGCTGAATGAATTAATAGACAAACTAGTCCCTGCCCAGGCAAGTATCGGATGTTACTACTTCTACCACCAAGTCAGTTATAGTCCTAACACTTTTCAAAGAACCAGTTGGTTACTCTGACTTGGGCATTTAAAGATGAGCAATCTTATAGCTCATAAGAAAAAATATAAAAAGGTTTGAAATCAGGGATCTTTATTTTAAATAATTCTTACTTCTGTTTCTAATTATATCATGATTAACAGAAAATTGGGGAATACAGAATTATAGAAAAGCAGTTTCTGAACTGATATGTCTTTGCTTATTTTCTTGAAAATATTTCCTCTCTAAAGAGCAAGGGCCCAATCTCTTGCAGACAGATTCCTGTCCATAACTTTGGCTCTGTGCTGCTGGATTCATCACCGCACCCAGGTACCTGCAGGAGCCCTAATTAAGGAGATAGCTAAGATTGCGGTTAACTGTGAGCCATAAGCATTATCACCTTCCACAGTCTCGTGAGACTTGGCCCGGGACATTGTGGATCGGGTCAGTGCCATTTGCATGATCTGGTGAGACTTGGCCCCGGGGGATTGTGGATCGGGTCGGTGCCATTTTGTAGTGGTTGGAGGAGCATTGGATTGCGTGTCGGGATGTTGTTGGAGCCAGAGAGAGAAGCTGGCAGAATAAAAAGCCTGTTCGTTTCCAGCCTGCCTCTGAACTTATTCCCGTGGCTTTGTTGCTCCAGGCGGCCATCGCTTCAGGCAGCAACAGGTACCCAGGGCCCTTGACCCCTCTCTTGCAGCAGGTCAGCCTCCTCTGAATGAGCTGCACTTGTCCGTCGCCCTCATCATTTGGGGCACCTACCTTTGTCTTGTTTAGATGAAAAAGAACCAAGGCGCTCAAGAATCTGGTGAGAGAAACTTCTTTATTCTGTTTTATAGCTTCTAAACTTTCATAGAACAAAAATCATTCCCTCGTGCAAGGTTGCACACCCAGGAAGTCTCCCTGATGAAGATGTCAGTAACAACTCATAAGTCCCTGTCACCCTATGGACGTACTTCATGCTGCAAGGCCAGGGAAACTTGGCCACAGAGCACAGCTGGCTAAGGTCTCATGGGAAACAGAAAGCTGTTGGCCCTTCACAGAGCTTGGAGGACAGTGAACTTCTACAAGTCAGTGGGTGCAGAATATTTGTTCTTTAGTATTTCCTCCCATCTCAACCCAGTGCCAGTTATTGAACACCTTCTAGTTTCAAAGCCCATCATGTGATGCTGCAGGGAACGCAGGAGGCCAGCAGAACACGCCCCATCCCCAGGAGCACATTGAGTGGGGAACAGAGGAGGAAAAGGGCACCGCTGCTCTCAGGCAACAGCAGGGTCCAACCCTCACTACCTCAGCTCTTCTAGTCAAAACTAATCAAATGAAGATCCTCAACCATGCAGTTTCAAAATCACCCAAATCCCTTCTAAAAATACACACATGCCAAGGCTCCATCGAGACTTCCTGGATCTGAATCTTTGATAAAAGTCACTGATAAACTCAGTTTTCTTTAAAAAAAAAAAAACATGGGGTAAATAAGTGTAACACAAATTTTACAAGTATTATTCCTAGATATTTTATCCCATAATTTTAAAAACTAATTTTAATTGCAGTAAAATGTGAATAACATAGCATTTACCATCTCATGGCCACTATCCAACCTCAGAACTCTTTTCATCTTGCACAATGAAACTCTGAGCCCACTGAACAACACCTCCCTCCCCCAGAGATCCCATTCTACCTCTGCCTCTGAGCACTGGACTGCTCTACAGACCTTGTAAAGTTGGACCTCATAATCTCCGATGTCACTTTTATTGGGACTAGGCTTTTAAAAGATTTCTTTAAAAAGCAGTAGAGTGCGTGTCTCCCTTGGGGAGATCATAAACAAAGAGCTATGGGATAGATAAAGAAAACAACCTTCTTGATATTATGCCACCGAGTTACTGGGACTGAGGAAAATATTTCTAGGGACCCACATTCAAAGAAGGCTTTATCTCAGGGAACTTAGGAGTGAAGATGAACACTGGGAAATACAGCCCAGTGGCTCAAGTAATTGTGAAGACAACCTTTCTCAGAGAATGAATGTGAGGCATCCAAACACAAATATTTTTTTGAATAAGAGTTCTCATCCCTAAGCTATATTCCAAAAACCTGAACGGAGTGCATAAAAGCATATCTAATATTTCTTTTATGTTTGACTAAGTCAGAAAGTATGATTTTACTTCTGTCTTTAATAATGACAGGACTTGTAGTTTAAATATTCTTTAAGAGACTTAAAAGAGGATGGATTACTTTCATTCACATTAGGAAATCAAGGTAAACAAACGATGCTGGCATCATTTTTGCTGAAGAAGAGAAAACCAAGGCAATTGTGAGAAAGAAAATCCAGCCAAGCCTCTCCCCATCCTAAAACATCCCCAATAGCGGAGAATGAGAGATGACAGAATCAAAACTAAATGTACAAAAATTACTTCAACGATCATAAACTACAAAGCAAAATTAAGAACTATGGGAAAGGAAGCTTGGTACACATGCCCAACACCTCCCCTGCCTCCCCTTGCTTCCCAAATGACATTGCCATTACCCAAGACAGTAAAACTTGGCAGATCCAGGGTGGGCTGGAGACATAGGGAAATGGAGAAGGCAGGAAGTTTCTGGTGGCCCCCTGCAGCTAGTGACCCTGCTGGAGGATCTCTGAGATCACCCAAGAAATCCACATAGTGCAGAAAACTCTCCCCCAGAAAGACTGAATTATGGAGATGGTAAATTACATTTTTTTTTAATAAAAACAAAACAATAATGTCATGTTGGAATGGCGGGAACAGATGAAAAAGCAGGCACAGAGCTTGCAGACACCTCAGCCAGAGATTTTGAATGAGCCTCAGATGGAGAGGCTCTCACCTGGGAGCTGAAATCCAATGGTAGTGACTGTGAGCAAGGGTGTTTTCTGGCATGGTCCTGTTACCAATCAGCTGAGGGTTCTTTGGCTCAATTTGGATGGAAATGATGAAATGGTAAAATGCAGTCCTTTCGGTGTTAGGAGCCCTCAGCTCTCAGTGCTACCACCTCAGCCTTGGGCATCTTTGCTCAATACAAGATAGACCTCACAAGGAGGCAGGCAGCAATTCCATCCAAATAAGGCTTTGCTGGGGCTTGTGCTCAAGCACAAGAGACAGTGCGCGGAGGGGGACTCCAGCTCTGGCTCCTGGACAGCAGACTTGCACAGGTGCTCTCTCAGTTGCTGCACCAGATGCAGAATTTCTATACTCACATCTGCACTGGGCTCACAAGGGATGGTGCAGGTGCCCACTACTGCCCCCCAGGAGGCTGTGGGAAAATCCCTGGGCAAGCCCCGAGTGTCACCACCTGCTGGTGGTCCCTGAAGCCCAGGCAGCAAGCACAAGAGGCAATTGCCATAATAGCTGTTGGGTCAGGTGAGGAACACAGTGGTGACAGCTCCCACCAGCCCCAGGGGTTCTAGACAGCCTCAAAAACAACCTAATCCAATGGCAGGAGGTGGGGTGACAGGTGGGGGTGGACAGAAAACACCTTCTGGGGAGGGTTAAGCCTTCCTATTCTCTGAATACAGCCCCAAGTCTGGGCAGGTGTAAGAATTGTGGGGCCTAAAGCTCATACAATTCTTTTTTAAACTTTCCTTATGAGAGAACAAAAAATACAATTATAAAGTTTATTTGGAATGCAAAAATGAATTACATCAAATTCCAGATCTGACAAAATTTGACAAATACCACTGTCTAATATTTGGAAAGATAGCATGATCGTTTTATTAATTCATGGCCTGGCTTCTATTTTTCCTACTTTTTAAATTTTGCTGTTTATACTCTGACCTCTTCACGTAACAATGGTTTCATAACATTTTTGATAAAGTAAAATAGAAAGCTAATTCAGTCTTTGCTCTAGCATGATTGATCAAAATTTGTTTTTCACTTGTTGATAAAGAAACATTTACTTAACCGTTACAATTTGTGCTTGGTGACGGCATGTGATAATCAGATTGTTAAATGCGGGCAGACTCCATCACATTCTTTGTATAATTGTGATGTAGCATTTGGAAGAATTTCCCACAGACCAGCCTCAGAAAGTTCAAGACTCATTTCTTCTCTTCTTCTATGATCTGGCATAAGATATCAGACACGGCCTGTCATGATTTGAGGTGAGTCACAGTTGATGATCGGAGCATTCCCAGTGCTCGTGCTTCTGCCCGGAAGGCAAACAATAATTTAATTCTATGCAGAAGTGAATGCAAACACACACACACCAAATCTGACAAATAAAACCAAATGTTACCTAACTCGACATTCCTTTAGCCAGAGGCCAAATGTGCCCACAGCCACGCCAACATCAAACCAAGCATGAGGGATGGGAGGATGGAGTGGAAAGAGACAGTGGTCTTAAGAGATTAAAGACAAAGTTCCTTCTTTTTGCAAATTTTACAAAAATATATAACCACATGAACATCTTCCAGAATTCTGAAGTAGCACATTCAAGAACAGGACCACGAGGCTTAAGCTCCATCAGCTCCGTGGTGAAGCCTCTCCCACCTTGACTCTTCCTAGGCCCTGGGATGGCATTTCTTTTTGCACCTGGTGACCTTATCTATAACATGGGAAAGAACATCTACCTAAAAAATGGACTCACCATGAGGATGAAGTGCCACAGCACTCATGAAGGGCTGAATCCGCTTGATACCTGCTTCTGCAACAGATGAGCCCCAACGTTTCAATGTCTTGACAAGCAGAAGGGCTTTATTATGCACCAGCCCAGCGTGGCCATGCGTGGTCAGCAGACAGTCAGCTCTACATGGCACCCCAGCTTCTGTGCTATGACCCACCATTCCTCAGGGGCTCAGTGTATTCGAAACTACATGAAAAGGAAGAAATAGTGGAAAAGGGACACCCAGTTCGAACCCTGGTCCTGAAGGAGCATCTCACACCACACTCTCTGTATTGGTGTGCATAGACTCGAGACCATGCTGCATTTAAGGAGGGCTGGAAAATGCCTCCCAAGCTGGGCAGCTGCGTCCCAGGAAGGAGGCAGAGTGGGTGCTCTGTCAGGCAGCTCATCTCAGCCGCAGTGCGTGGCCCAGGACCCAGCACAGGGTAGGAGCTGAGCAGCCAAAACGCTCAGAGGGGCCCCCAAAAGTCCATCCCTCTGAGCTGGGGTGGCAAACAGAAATGCCTGCAGGGACACATCAGGTGTCACAGATGGGCAAGGCAGCCCAGGGAGAGGGATGTAACTGCAAGTATGAGGACAGCTGGCAGGGGACCCTGAGGAGACTGCAGAGGAGGTGCGGCTGGGCCACCCAAAGATAGGACACCTATCTAAAGAGGATCCGTGACACTGAGGTCCAGGAAACTGTAGCCCTGTGGCGACAGAGGTCCATTTGGCCAAAGAACCTGAGTTTTCAATAGAACCTGGAATTCTGGTAAAAGCTCCCAGTTGATAAATGGAATCGGTATCTATTGCTGCGTAAAACAAGCACATAAAACAGAACAAAGCACGGTGCTGCCTGGATGCTCATAGCATGGCTTGTGGCTCTGCGGGTAAGGAACTCGAGCAGGTGTGGTGGGGATGGTGGGGATGGTCGGCCTGGACCCCCCCTTCCCCTCATAGCATCTTGTCCTCCAGGACAGCCAAACCCAGCAGCTGCTTGCTTTCATAAATGATATTTTGTGGGTACATGGTCACACCTACTGGCTTACATGCTGTCTGTGGCTGCTTTCAGTTCAAGGGCAGAGATGAACAGTCATGACGGAGACAACGTGCTCTACAAAATCTACAATAGTTATTATCTGGCCCTGTGCAAAATTTTCGCCAACCCGTGCTCACTAAATTTCAAGAAGAGGCACTGATCATTGAGGACGACATAATATGCATTATCTAATTTAATTCTCCGTCACAACAAGGGATACAAATGGCTCCCAAATTGTGGAGGAGGAAGCTGAGGTTCAGTGTGGGTCAGTGACAGGCAGTAAGCAGATTCTACAAACTCCACTGTGTGGCCATCCTGCCATCAGGCCACACTGCCACTGGGTTGGGCCATGCAGAGCCCATGGCCATGGTCAGGAGGAATGAGAAGCCTCCCAATTTCAGTGGTGACTTCTGTGTAGATGCTGCCTGTCTGGCAGTCTTGTGGCTGGAGTAATGGAAAGCTCCTTGCTGTGTGGGTTTGGCCTCTCTGGGGTTAGCTGCTCGCCTCCCTGTCAGCAGGCTTCATCGTCGTAAACAAATTGCTTTATCTAAAGGGAGGTTTCAAACCAGGCCCCGGCAGGAATCCAGTAAAGAACTTGATTGCATTTCTTGAATGATTTAAGTATTTAAGCATTTGTGTTGTGTAAGCTGCCTGGTACCGTAAACCGGGAGGAAAAACTCTCGGAGGCAGAGTTTAAGCTTTTACTACTTTTACTTCTACTTTCTTAGAGCTTAGAGAGGGAAAGAAAGATTTTTCTTCTTAGCTTAGAGTAGAGTAGCTTAGAGTAAAGAAAGATAGAGCTTAGCTTTTCTTCTTAGCTTAGAGTAGAGTAGCTTAGAGTAAAGAAAGATAGAGCTTAGCTTTTCTTCTTAGCTTAGAGTAGAGTAAAGAAAGATAGAGCTTAGCTTTTCTTCTTAGCTTAGAGTAGAGTAAAGAAAGATAGAGCTTAGCTTTTCTTCTTAGCTTAGAGTAGAGTAAAGAAAGATAGAGCTTAGCTTAGAGAAAGACTAGAGCTTCTTTCTTCTCTCTTCTTTCTTCCTTCTTAGCTTAGAGTAAAGAAAGATAGAGCTTAGCTTTTCTTCTTAGCTTAGAGTAGAGTAGCTTAGAGTAAAGAAAGATAGAGCTTAGCTTTTAAAGAAAGATAGAGCTTAGCTTAGAGAAAGACTAGAGCTTCTTTCTTCTCTCTTCTTTCTTCCTTCTTCTGTCTTCTGTCTTCTGTCTTCCTCGGGAGCCTCGGCCTTACTCTGACCAGTCCTCTGGAGCCTCGGCCTAACTCTGGCCAGTCATTACTTCTTCTATCTGGTTTCTCTTCTGTAACCGCTCTGCCTACGTTCTGGCCGCTCTGACCGACCGAGTGACTGCCCGACGGACCGAATGAATTACTTCTACTTTCTTAGAGCTTAGAGAGGGAAAGAAAGATTTTTCTTTCTTTACTCTAAGCTACTCTAAGCTAAGACTCTAAGCTAAGAAGACAGGAAGAAAAGCTCGCTCTAATCTTTCTCTCTAAAAATCTTTCTTTCCCTCTCTAAGCTCTAAGAAAGTAGAAGTAAAAGTAGCAAAAGCTATACTCTGCCTCCGAGAATTTTCCTCCCGTGGCGGCGCCGTGGCTGGCCGTGACAGGCAGCTTACAAATGGTGGTCCGTCCGGGGCTCGGCAGGCAGAGAAGAAAAGCTAAGAAATAAGAGCAACGAAAAAGTATAGCCTCAGACTCAGTTGAGACCAGCAAAAAGAGTAGAAACAAGAGAGCATAGCCTCTGACTCAGTTGAAGCCAGTTAAGAATTAAGCCGAAGCAGAGTAGCCGGCCAAAAGCCGAAGCCGAGTAGCCAGCCAAAAGCCATAAAAAATATAGAGAAAAAGCCTTGAGCTTTAGTATAAAGAAAAAAGCCATGAGCTTAAAAGAAAATAGAGAATTAAATAGCATGGTAAAAACCATGCAGAAAAAAAAAAAAGAAGCCATTGAGCTTTGGCAAGAAAGCCATAAAGAAAAATAAAGAAGAGGAGAAAAAAAAAAAAAAAAAAAAAAGTCAAAGCCGCTTATGCAATTGTGCTTAACTAGGTGCGTTAGCTGCTCCTCAGCATTAGGCTTCCTTAAAGCCACAGCACCTTCTCAAAAAGGGCTCAAATATCCACCCTTTCAAAAATAAAAGGTGAAAAGCTAGGTAGGGACAAGAAAATAAAAGAAAATAGAGAAAATAAAATAGAGAAAATAGAACAAAAGCACCTTTTTAAACTAAAGGGAAGGAATATGAAGGAGCCCTAATTAGGAAGGGCTGTTGTAGCTAGCTGGAAGCCATGGGTTCCACCTGATATGTATGTGACGCACCTGTAGGCACCCGCAAACCTGAAGGTATATAACCGGGTGAAAGCGGTCCGAGTTAGGAGAACGGAGAATTCAGTCAGCCGGGCAGTCACTCAGTCGGTCAGAAGAATCAGAGCGGCCAGAACGTAGGCAGAGCGGTTACAGAAGAGAAACCAGATAGAAGAAGTAATGACTGGCCAGAGTTAGGCCGAGGCTCCAGAGGACTGGTCAGAGTAAGGCCGAGGCTCCCGAGGAAGACAGAATACAGAAGACAGAAGAAGGAAGAAAGAAGAGAGAAGAAAGAAGCTCTAGTCTTTCTCTAAGCTAAGCTCTATCTTTCTTTACTCTACTCTAAGCTAAGAAGAAAAGCTAAGCTCTATCTTTCTTTACTCTACTCTAAGCTAAGAAGAAAAAATCTTTTTTTCCCTCTCTAAGCTCTAAGAAAGTAGAAGTAAAAGTAGTAAAAGCTTAACTCTGCCTCCGAGAGTTTTTCCTCCCGGTTTACGGTACCAGGCAGCTTACAGTGTTGGATGTAGAAGTTTATATTTTGCAATCAATCAACCAATCAACCAACCAATAAAAGTGGTTTGCATCTTTTGTAAGCCTGACCTCCTTTACAGTTCTAAAAGGAAACCATAAAAGAAATCACATTGGGAAGAGACCAAAACAGAAAGTTACCATGAGCAGATCTCAGTGTTCGTGCCAGAAAGTCCCTGCTCCCCATGCTCTCAGGGGTAATGGTGTTCCCCAGTTCTCCAACACCATCACCACCTAAGGGGTCCCACCACCCAGGGCTGCCATATTCCCTCCTTCTTCTTTTCCCCTTCCTCCAGCCTTCTGTGGCCAGTTGAGAGATCAGGGTGACTGAAGGCAAAGGCGGGTGAGTAGCCACTCTCTTCATCACTAGCCTTCCCTTGGCTTCACCATGTCTATTTTTATAAGGAATCACTAGGGGAACAGCAAACATAGAATGGGGGCATGTAGACAGACCCCAAATCCTACTACCACAGGTTTTCCCTGGAGCCCCTCTCTTTTAAGGAGAACAATCCAGACGGGCCTTCTCTAAGGTATGGGGGATGAGAGGTAGTTTCAGTTTGATATTTTAGGTTATTTTGTGGGGGAGGGTCATGGGGGAGCAGGTGTTTGGAGAGCATCTGAGTGGTGCAGAGGTTGGCTGGCACCTGACAGATGACACCCCTGAGGTCCAAATGAACCTATCTGGTCTTTTGTTGGTGGCATGTGCTTTAGACACAGAACCTTTGGAGTTCCGTGTTGTGTTCATTTTCTATGCTATTTCAGAAGAGATGGTCACTAAAGGATGCACAGAGCTGCCAAGATTGACTCCAAGGGCCCAGGATTAGGCAACTCTTTCAGGGAGTTTGACCTCTAGGGGGAAGAATGCGACTAAGATCTTGCCCATGTGGCAAGGTTGCTCCCAGAGAAAAGGTGTGGGCACTCCAGACAAGACCCTTCCTTGTGCCAAGTCCTACAGTTCTTGGGCACAAAAAGGAGGACTTGTCCTTGTTTTCCTCCTTTGCCCCTGCTCCTCCACGTAAGTTCCCACTTAGCTAGGTGCTTAATCAGGCCTGGGACATTCCTGCCCTGTACCCTGTTTGTCCCTTCCTTTAAGAACTTTAACAGAGACTGAGGGAACTGTCCCTGCATGGGGTATGAGACATGTAGGGGTTCTGTGTTTGAGATTGGGGTCTCTGATAACTTCATGACTGTGACATGCTTGGTGGCTAGGAAGTTTCTGTGCAAAGACACAGGATGCCTGGCTGCTGGGAAAATTTCTGTGCAAAGACACAGGATGCCTGGCTGCTATAGCAATGTACTTCATGAGGAGGCTCTCTGTTAAGAGTTTTATCAGCCTCAACCTTGATCTCATGCACACAGCTCCTGGGAATAAAGGAACTCTCTTGTTAGAAAACCACAATGTTTCACTGAACCTAAATCTGTCCACATAACAGTGACTTTATATAATGGACTTTCTTGAGAGCTACACAAAGCTCCTAACTTTGCATATTGAAATTTAGTATGTAACTGAGGAATAAGCTGTATAACATTGCTAAGTCTGTAACCTGCTTAGTAATACAATGAACAATATGTACTAATGATGCCAATGACCTAAAGTAACCTATTGATATAAATAAAGCTTGGAAGCTTGGCCTCTCTGCCATTCTGCCATTTTTCTTTCCTGCCTCTACATTTTGTCTCTGTGCCTCCTTTTTATTTTCCTTACAGAGACACCTGCATGCTAACCAAGGAGAGACATCACACTTCTCCAGGAGGATGCTCAGGAAAGCAGATTACGAGAGGAACTCTCAGCCTTGTGCCTACTAATTAATTTTAAACACCACATGTGCCTAAAAACATCTTGCTGTTATTTAGAAGCAGATAGAAAATACACTGCTGAATTTTCAGAAAGCGGGGTCTGACATCAAGAATACAAACAATAATAAATACTGGAGAGGATGTGGAGAAAAAGGAACACTTTTACACTGTTGGTGGGATTGTAAATTAGTACAACCACTATGGAAATCAGCATGGAGATTCCTCAAAAGACTAGGCATGGAACCACCAAAGGACCCAGCTACATCTCTCCTTGATATTTATCCTAAAGACTAAAGTCATCTTACTCCAGTGATACATGCATACCCATGTTTATAGCAGCACAATTCACAATAGCCAAACTATCAACCAGCCTAGGTGTCCATCAGTGGATAAATGGATAAAGAAAATGTAGTATATATATACAATATAGTTTTATTTAGCCACAAAGAAGAATTAAATTATGTTATTTGCAGGAAAATGGATGGAACATGAGAATATTATATTAAGTGAAATTAGCCAAACTCAGAAAGTCAAGGTTCATATGTTTTTTTTCATATGTGGAAGTTAGGAAGGAAAAAGGAAAATAAAGTGGGGGAGAATCTTGTGAATATACAATGGAGAGCAGTAGAATAGAGGAAAGGACAAAGGGGAGGGAGGAGGGCAAGGAAAGAGGAAATACTGGGAAATGATATTGGCTAAATTGTACTGTCATGTTGTATGCATGTCTGAATACATAACGATGAATCCCACCATTATGTACAACCATAATGCACCAAAAATTATGAAAAAAAGAAAGCTGTTGCTGGACACATCTTCAAACCATGCTGCTGTCTAGGGTAAGGGCTTCTTGGAACAAGCCTCCTGAATCCTGTTGTTGACTTCCCCTGTGTAGTTTATAACCTGGCCTCACTAAACAACGCTCTCCTCCCTCTTGTACCCACCCTTCCCTGCCCCACTCTTTTACAAGATGGCCCTGCAGCCTTCCTTCTGAGCAGACTGAAAAGTGGGAAGGGTTCTCAGTGGGTACCAAGAAACTGAATCCTCATCCCTGTGTCCTGGAACAATTCACTGGACTTCTCAGGAATTTCATGTCCTCGTAATAATAAGGGAGTGGATTATCTCTAAGATCCTTTGCAGACTCCAAATCTTTGACGCCAGGTGGAAAAGTAAATAATGTCTTCAAACAATAATAATTGGAAAAACTAAAAATCTATGAGTATGGAAGAATCAAATGAAGCACTCGGGCATTAAGGATCACAAAGGAGGAATGATTTGCCCAGTGAGGCATTCCATGAGCTATGTGGATTGTATATTAATGGTCTTTGAGGCACATTTGCACAACCCTTCACGACCAGTACAATTAAATCAATTCAGGAGCATGCAAAGCTACTCAGTAAGCTCGATTTTGAATTTAGGTACCACAAACCCTCCACCCTGGAGAAAGAAGCAGATCCTGTCATAAATGAATCTTGTACTTTGGGGGCAGGGGGTTGGTTAAGGGCCTTGCTCCACGCCTCATTTCCTGATGCAGGTGTGCATGAAAAGCTAATTAGTACAGACCCATTTCTCCAGGGCTGTGCTGTGTGTGGCTTCTTTTCTGCCTCAGTTGCTTCTCTAAGAGATTGAGATAAAGCTGTGCTATCTGCAGGTCTGTGGAGAAGAAAAGACACTAACCCACATGCCCATGGACCATTGGAACAGCAAGACACCAGCTGTTCTCATTGACAAATGGTGGGTTGCAGAGACTTCAATCAAGTTTATATTGTGATTGAGGGTTATGCTTGAAGAACTAGGCACCATAATGGACTTTAAAGAACTTTGCATCCTGAAAAGCAGTATAGAGACAGAGATGGCAGTCATTATTTGGAGCCATCCAGGGCAGGGAGTGACGGGCCTGGAGTCTCCAACTGAAGTACAGAGCTGCACCTGGAAGCTGGGCCTCTGGGGAGTGGCCAGCCACCACACCAAGCTCCTTCTGTGCAAGTCACATCATGACCACGGGGGGACAATTTATCTTCTCAGCAGATGAAGCATTTTTTCTGAGAAGAATCTTTAACTGCTTTACTTATGATCCTGAGTGTGTTTTGTCCAAAGCTACACTTCCAACACCACCCCAAGAATCTGTGCAGATCTGGGTCACGTACCCAGGTTCCTGGACCCCAGTCTCCTCCCCAACCCCTCCTCCTCCCAGCTCTCCATTGAGAGGTCAGCCTCTCACATGGACTGGGGGCCCTGCTGACCACAGTGACTTCTTCCCAGGTCCAAGGGAAGCTGAGCTGAGCCTTCAACTCTGTCCTGATTCTGGAGAAAACCCAACAAGGAAGAGACCAGCTGGGTTAAGTCATCCTGAGGGCACGACCCCTAAAAGGTGATCCCTGAGTTTGTACCAGACTCCTGGAGCTGTGCTGGGGTTAGGTTGTTCCCAGTGCTGTCTGTCCTGCTGGCCTTCAGTGTGAACCCCCACTCCATGGCCCTTCTGTGTTAATAGTTTTCTCTCCTGTCAAGGTTGATTCCAAGGCTAAACTCAGAATCTCCTGCCCTTAGACCTGTTACAAGAGCTTCCTAACTAGTCTCATTGTTTCCCTAACCCATTGCACACGCCTCCAGATTAGTATTCCCAGAGTTCTGTATTCACCTTCCACTTCTCTAATCCAATCAAAAATCTTCACTACTGTCCACTGTTTTGAACTTGGCATCCAGGGTCCTCCACGGTCACACTCCAAACATCCTGTCCAATCTCATGTCCAGTGTTTCTCAAGTAAGGACCTTCCTTTGATCTGCACTTTCTTGAACAGGTCTTATATCTGCCCCATCCGACTCATGAACTCTCCCACCTCCAGCCCCAGAAGTCTTAGTCCTCAGTTCTGTCCAGCAAAATGTTACCCAGCCTCTAAGACAAGCCCAGATTGTAACCTCTTCCAGGAAGCCTCCCCAGACCCATCACCTGGTGATTTCGACACAGAATCAAGTCCACAGCTTGCTCCCCTTGCCTGATCCCTATGGCTGTGGTGTCCACACTACTGGACCTTGCCAGGGGACCTTGCATGTGAAGCCTTGGGTCATTAGGAACACTTTGTGCATGTTAGTCTTCAGCTTTTGGACAGGGCTCAGGTTTCCGGTTTCTCACATTCTCTACAGCAGGTCAGCTCCCTGCTCCCCAAATCCATGCCTTGCAAAGAGTAGGAACTCAGTGGATATTGGTTGATTTTAAAGGAAGATAAGACTGAAATAAATGTACAACACAGTAGAACTCAAACAATGCCTATTTCAGGAATGACATTTCATTAGGGCATTTTAAAGCATTTTCCCTCAGTTAAATTGGATATTTTGAATGGCATCAATATCACTTATTAGGTGTGAATTGCATTAGCTCACTTTAGGAATATTTCACTATTCCTAACATACAGAAGAAAGAAAATTAGAGAACCTATTAAATTTCAGTAATGAAACTAGGAAATCAATCTTAACTTTCCATATTTAAATCACCTCATTTTAGCAATAACTCAACCAATTTGGTAATAATGAAGGGCTCACAAAATAACTCCTTTGTAGTGTTTGCATTTTAAATCAACACTAAGGTAGAGTTCATTTTTTCTGATTCAACTACTTTAAAAATACATCCCCTTTGGATTTGAGGAAAAAAATCAGTGTGAACTGTGAATCTGAAGGTTTGGCCCTCCCAATGCCCTCTCCCTCTCCCCAGGCCCAGCTCATCCCATGAGCCCTGGGGCATCTCCTTACACATACAGTTCCTGGGTTCCATCCCAGCTCTGTGGTTTATGCTCTGTCTGGGTGAGGCCCAGGAACACGTGTGTTGATGATGCTCACCTGGTGATTCCGACACGGAATCAGTTCTGGGAACACCCAACCTTCATGCATGAAGACGCTTGTAACCCTAGATTCGTGAAACAGCCAGAGAGACTTTGCTGACCTCTGCCCACCAGGACAGTCATGTTGGACCACTCGTCTCTAAGCACAGGTGTGCACATACACGTGTGTGAGTGTACCACCTGCCTTCTCACATCCCTCTGCCTTGTGCAGCTGTCCACCTGCCTGGGTGCGGCCCTCCCTACCTCCCATGTCCCCCTGTCCTCCTTAGAGACTCCTTGGCAAGCCTGTGAGTTTTCTCAGGAGCTCCTCAGCTCTTGCTCCACTGCCTCACAGCCCTGGTGCACCTGTCTAGTCAGAGAATCCTTCTTCCTTCATGCATTTAATAAGCACCAATGGAGCACCATTGTGTGCCAGACCCTGGGGCCTTGGAGGCTGGCACAGAGAGCTGAATTAACATGGTCTCTGGGTCTCGGTCTACCTGGGGAGACCAACCAGGAAACAAAATGTGAGCACTCAGTGAGCCCCTTTGAGTTCTGCTGAATAATTTGATAAATACTATGTTTCCGCCTCCATTTTCTTCCTTGTCTCTTTCTAGACCTCCAGTTATTTAGAGGTTGTACCTCTAGACCCATCTTCTTAACTTTTGTCTCTTCTTTCTTGTTTTTGCTTGATCTTTTTATATTCGACTTTCCAGGGTCTTTATCTTCCAGACGTTATAGTGCATCTTAACTTTTCTTATATTTTTATTACCAAATGGTTTTATTGTTGACAGAGTGCTCCTTCTAATGACATCTTATTCTTGTCTCATTGTTCCCAGGTCTCCTTTTCACATCTCTAAGGACATAAAGATTTCTGAAATCCCCTTTTTCCTGTATTGCTCATTCTTCCAAGTTTGATTTTTGCCTTGTTTCGTTGGTTTTGACTCCATCTTCCATATTGGAGGCTCTCTTCAGACATCTGTTCAACCCTGGTCATCAGCTCATATGGAAAAGGGAGGGACTGGAAGCTCTGAGAATGTGCACAGGGCTGGTTGACTGTGAATGTCATTGAAGTCATGAGTGGTGGGATGTTCTGCTTGGAGAATTTGGTGAAAGGATATTTAGTCCCTTCCTCCCTGCTCTGAGTGTGGGAGGAGGTGAGTCCCTAGATGAAAGCACTGTGAGACTCAAATTGGTGGAAGAGGGCTGGACGCTTTGGCGTTTGGTATTCAGTTCTTATTTTCCATGTTTTATCTATGATCCTCCTATGTCCAGCCAAGTGTGAATCCTGTTTTGTCCTCTCCATAGGGAGGGGAAACTCTAGCATCCTTCCAGATGGGAGAGGAAGGACATGGAGTCAACTGTCCTTGTCTTTATTTTAGTCCTTTGCCTTAACCTCCATTTACAGGGATGGCTGGTACAGTAAGTTGAGAACCTTTGGGGATTCTGTAAAGAAAATTGGCTTTATTCTTCCACTGCTGGTTTAGAATTCAGACTAGTTTTCTTACTCCTAACAGTTTGTTTCCAAGATTACAAGTTTTTATTGCTATTATTACCTTCCCTGTTCTCCCTGTCCCTGGAGGTTTATGCTTCTTTAAAAATCCTTTTACTATCATTTTAGTGTGGTTTCAAAAGGGAACCGAAATAGATGCATGCTAAAGATCCACCGAATTTACCCAGAAGTTTAATTTGAATTAGGGTATTAATTGGAAAGACATAGCTTATTCATTTATGTCCCTAGCCTCTCTTTTAGGTATACGGTAATGATCTTAGAATAATAACAGTAACATGTTTGCTTATGGTGCAAATGAATACATGTGTATCTTTTCTGTTTTCTGTTGCTATGCCTGAATGCCAGAGATTGGGTGATTTACAAAGAACAAAGGTTTACTCAGATCACAATTCTAGAGGATAGGAGATCCAAGGTCTAAGGGACACATCTGGTGAAAACCTTCTTGCTGGTGAGGTCTTTCTTTAGAATTCCAAGGTAGTACATGGAAAAACAGAACAAGTTAGCTAATGTGGATCTCTCCTCCTCTTCTTATAAAGTCATTAATATCATCATAGGGACCCTCATGACCTTATCTGATCCTGATTACCTAAAAGACCCTATCTCCAAATACCATTAACTTAGGACTTTGGGATTAAGTTTTAACATGAGCTTTGGAGGGACTCATATCCCAGGCACAGCATGTGGCCCGCCTCAGGGGCTGCCCTGGGGCTCCATGGGGCCCTCCACCACGCTGGCGAGAGCCCTGGAGAGCAGAACCATGCTGTTCTCCTCTGGGTTCTCATGCCTCCTCTGGGCACAGATTACTATGCATTGGTTACACGGGCATGAGCTTCTTTGCCTGGGCATTTGTCGTTACTTACTGAAAGACCCGTCGAACAGCTTGAGTGTTTCTAAAAAGAAACAGGTTTTTCCACAATGTGATGGGGGCAAGGGTTTTCTGGTGTGAACATCCCACTCCTTCCTGCCCTGGGTCTTGGCAAGAGCCAGCTAAGTTCATGGGGACAGTCAACAGGTGGTTGTCAGAGATGGCAAAATGGCCACCGACCCCAAGTCCTTCTGTTTATCACAGCATCTGAATGTCCCTCGTGAAAACCACTGGGAAGGGGAGGGGAGCATGGCGGTGTCAAGGACAAACAACCTGTAAATTTCTCCTAAGGTATTCCAGAACACCTGAATGACTGTGGTGTGACCTTGCTGATAACATAGGACACAGACAGAGAGGAGACAATTATTCGCCACACATTTTCCATTTCCTCCCTGCTATCTTGAGAAGAAATGAACTCATTTGTGCTCTAACAGGTGGATAAAGGCAAGACAACCCAGCACTCCCCTGAGCTCCCAACAATGGCTGTCTGTGGAGCTGACCCCATTTCTAGCCAGACTGTAGGTGGTCCAGGGTGGCCTCTGGACCCAGCCTTTAATGCAGTCCACACGGAGATGCCAGTGAGCACTCTGATCCAGCACCACCTGTTTTTAATGTCCTTCAGCTGTCTGCAGGGACACTTACTATTGATTGCCCTGGACAGACAGCAGATTGACTCAGAGAGGGACCAGTGAGGACAATGTTCCTAAAAAGGGATGCAGACTCACAGAGGCTATAATGAAATACCGGACCTATTACTCACCTGCTTTAGTTTCCACTTGGCAGAGCTGCATCAGAAAGCTGGAAAAACAAGTCCATGGCTCCTTTACCACCAGATAGAAAGCGTGGTGCTGCAGAGAAAGAGGAATCAACGGTTCAGAGCTAATGATAATGAGGAGTATAATAATAACTAAAATTCAGTGAGCTTCTACTGAGCACCAGACACAGGAGTTTTACATGATAGATAGGCTTGAGCTGACAGGCCACCTCCCCCATGGAAAATTCCATTAGGAGCAACCTGGTTTCAATTTTCCTAGGCAGGAGCCAATCGGCTTATAGGTCACCCTGTTTACTGGGAAAAGAGCCAATGGCGTTAAAGGTTACTCAGGCACCCCCCCCCCCACCACCACCACCAGAAATCCCTACTTAAGTCCCTGCCTGCCTGGAGCTCGAACACAGCATCTCGTCCCTGCAGAGAGGAGGCAGCCGCTGCAGCAGCTCCAGACTCACCGTCTCCAGCCCGACGGCAGCTGCCCCAGGCGACAGCTCTGGAGACCGCGGCCGGCATGACTAGGCACCAACCCTCCGTCTAGAGCTTGCACACTTCCCTCTCCCTGATTCCTCTCTCCCCATACTTCTTCTGCCTCCGACCAGCCGTAGAGGCTGGTGAATAAATCGCTTGGCTGCCCGGTTGTCTCCGGCGTGATTTTTGCCCTTCATTACATACACTTCTTCATTTCACTTCCACACAATCACAAAATTGTCTTCAGTTGAGGAGCCTTGCCAAGGTCACTAGGTAGAAAGTGTAAACAATCCACTGGATCTAAGGATGGACTCACAGCCATCATTTTTTGAGCATATACTATTGGGAAGAAGATAAGGCAGTGAGAAGGTTGGGCTCTGGATCTACATTCAAATTCTAGTTCTGCCTCTTTTGTGAGTGGACTGTGTCATTAATATAGACCAGACATGATGTGTCTTTCTACAGGGTCAGGATTTGTTGAATAACAATATATTCACAAGCTACATCACTTTCGTCCACTGTCATTCACCAAGTACTCATGGGTCACTTGGTAGCCATGAGCCAAGCAATCAGGGGTTCTTTTATTCCACTCTTAATTACTAATACTTGTAATATTCAAGTCATATGTCATACTTCAAATACACACACACACACACATCTGATACATAGATATCAGAAAGGCTGAGAAAAAGGGTTATGGCAGCCACAGAGTTTCAGGATGCTATGCCAAGAGCAAGGCAGAGAGCAGATACAAATGCAAAGAATCCCTGTAGGTGGTCAGATAAGAGTTTTAAAGAACCAGTTTTATGGAGTCGACAAGGCAAGGGTCTAAACAGACTGACTGATGGACTGATGGCAGTTTCACAGTGTCAGCTTGAGAGTTCAGCTTCCAGTGGGTCATGTGTTGTCATCATGGGCAGGAGAAACCATGCTGACCTGAAGCCCAGGGACAGAGAGTCAGAGGTTCATCACTAGGGCAATTTGTCTGGGCAAGGCTTATAATGAGGGAACAGGTGACAGGGTACTTGCACCCCCATGTTAGTCTTAGGGTACTCCTTTTACGGAGCTTAGGTGAGGGGCATATGTCTGGTGACATATGTTCTAGGTATGGGGTGTATGTCCTGTGTGTGGTATTTCTGATATAATTTGGTATGCCCAAGTGGCTGGTTTAATTTGATAAGCTGTACAAATCAATTATTTAAATCAATTTGTGCCTATGGTTGGACTGGATGGATAGTGGTTGTTCACTTGTACAAAGTGGAGAGTCACTCTACCTTGGCACTTATGATCAAAATGGGGCAAGTCATGGCAAATTGCTGCTTTATAAAGTGGAGTAACTTAAGGTTAGGCACAGCCTGAAAACTACTCTTCTACACATCATGGAGCAACACAGAGGAGCAACTTAGAGGAGATCTCCACAGCATTTCAGCTCTTTCATGCCTCGGTATTCTTACGGGTAAAGTGAAAATTATAAGTACATGCCTCATGTGGAAATTGCAATGATTCAGTGAGCCATATAAATCACTGGACAGCCACTGGCAAATAACAGCTACTGGTCTGTGCCCTGAGATCTTGAATTCACTACCTTTTTAATATTGATAGCAACTCTATGGTGTAAATAAATTGTTCTCCCCACTTTACTGATACAAACACTGATGCTTTGCTAGGGAGCAAGGCTAAAGAATCTTACCAAGACTGCATAGCTGGGAGGAGGCAGGAGGTCCTGTGAATGCTCACCTTCAGAGCCCCAAGGCCAAGTTCCTAATTAAAATTCTCCACCTCACCTCACGAACCTCCCATACAAAGAACCTGATGCACAATCAAATGCGAATGAGACTGCCTTCAGAAACTCTAATCTTGTGTTCATTCAGGTCCTCTGAGAGGCAGCAGGATGGGATTCCATATGTGTGAGATTTGGTGGGGAGCAGGGAGGGAGCGGTGGGAGCTGGGAGGGCCTACAGATCAAGACACAGGTCAGCTTGTGAGGAGGAGGCAGGGGCGCGAGGAACCAGGGTGGAAGAATGGGACTTCAGAGTCACTGGCAAAGCCCCTGGGAGTCCTCAAGCAGACATCTCCTGTCAGAGGCTTCTTGGCTTTTCCAGGAATGGGTTTCCCTTAGAATTTGCCCCAAGCTCTGTCACTGGCCAGGAGCAGTGTTTGGGGGAAGCATGAGGCAAAATGGGGGCTGACCTTCAGCTGGGGCCATCCCCAGCCTGTGCCTGGCAGTTGAAGATCTGAGAGGAACATTTTCACAGCTGCCTTTGAAGGGCAAAAATCCCAAGCCAGAAACCGCCGTGTAGCAAAGGGGTTTATTAACCCCTTAATGGCCGGTAGGGACCAAAGGGGTGCGTGGAGGGAAGGGGAGCAGGGGAAGGAGAAGGAGGGAAGGGGAAACTGGCAAGGAGAAGAAGGGGAAGGGGAGAAGGGAAAGGTGGCAAGAAGGAGAAGGGGGAAGGGAAGAAGGAGGGAGGGGAAGCCGGTGAGAAGAAGGCGGTGAAAGGGCAAAAAGGGACGAGTTCCAGCGCAGCATGGGTTTCAGTAGCAACTCGGGTGGTCCGAGGGACCCCAACTCCATAGGCTGCCAGGGGTTGGAAGCTGGACTTGCATACTCAGGATTGGCTCAGAAAGGGAGAGCCCATGCCGGGGTGAATTCCTGCCAGAGGCAAGTCTTCCCAGGATCAGAAAGGGCGAGGACTCGGAGCCTGCTAAAGGTGGATTCCCACCAGAGATGGGCACCTCCGGGAAGCTAAAGCTCAGGCTCGCTGAATAACCTAAGGCACCTGGGACGTGACCAATTTAAGGCACCTGGGGTGTGGCCTGTCGGCCCGAATTCATCTAACAGCCATGATATCAATTGCAAACAGGAACACCTAGTAAGGTGGGAAGGCACTCAGCTCTGCCAAGGAGTGTTTTGATGTCATGTCAATGTCCTCATCAAAGAGAAGCTCTCCACAGCAAACACCACTTCCTTCAGCCTGTCTTCCCAGGAACCATGGGCTGAGGAGGGTGCCTCCAAGTTCCACACCTGCTCTGCCCCAGAGCTGCCTGGCCTGGGCCAGCCCCACCTCCTTCTTCAATGTCAGTAACTCCCACATTCCCCTGTCTCAGGACTTCTTTTGAACTTTGACTATGCCGGTTTGTTTTAAGCTCAGAAGAAAAATGTCCCTAGTTCCCATGGTGGCCTTAGGATATCCAAATGCTTGCTGGATTCCTTGGGGAGAGGGTGTGACCAGGGAAGCTCAGTGTCGGGTACTTTGTCAAGTAACTGAAAGCTTTATTTTCAAATGTGGTCAGCACATAAGTCTGCTCCTTTCCTCCATTTCTCCTGCCAAATCCCACCTTTCTCTTCCCTTCAGACCATGCAGTTGTTCCAGAGCACGGTCAGGAAGGAAAAGGGGGAGTGGATGGGCACCTCTGAGGGGGGGTGGATCCCATTTGTTCTGTCCTGAGTTGGTTAAACAGAAGCACAAATTGTATTACAATGCCACAGCCTCTAGTCCAATCCAAGCCTATCACCTTAAATTTTACTAGAATTTCTTATCTTAAAAAAAAAAAAATAAAAGAAATTTTTATCTTGATGGCCTTCAACCTGGACGTGGCTGTAAAAACAGTATAACTTCCACTTTTTTCATTTGTCCTTCATATCATTAAGACTTCTCAATCCAGCTCTTTGTGTTCTTTTAAGACAACTTTTCATGATTTCATAGAAGAAATAAGTCTCTGTTCCCAATCACCAATTGGCCGTATACACTGAATTTCTACTGGTTGACTTCTAGTAACCATAAGAGTTGTCTTCACCCATACTGTAGGTCACTTGGCAATAATGACTGGCATAGAGCAATGTTTTAATAATGGTTTGTGGGAATTAAACTGCAGCCCTCCTCCAGGCAGGGAAGCCCATGGTTTTCAGCAAGTCCTCATCATCATGGAGGTAGGCCATTTGCTGGACAAAGAGAAGCCAATGATGTGACAGTTCCCTTTAAGGCAGTAAGTACAATCAGAGAAATGACCATGGGGTGCTCAGGCTTAGAGCAGAGTCGGGGACTCCAGAGGGGCTCCAGGAGTGAGTGGGCTGCCTGTGCTAGCCACAGATGACAGGCGGGAGGGACTGTCTGCTGACTCTGTGGCCTCCAGTAAGCATGAGAAGGCCATTTGGGGCTACACAAATAACTCTTTGTTACTCGCTCTTCCTCATTAACCTAGGTAATGAGCTGGAGAGCAATGGTCCGAAGGCTCCAGTTCTCAGGGAAATATGTGTAGGAAGTGGTTTATAGCAGCCTTAGAGTTGTGAAAACTTGGGACGATGCAGATGTCCTTTGATAGGGAACTGTTTTTTAAAAAATAATGGTTGGTTCATGAACTGATATACTTAGTCATTTCTCCAACACACTATTGATCACCTACCATTGTTCTAATTGAATAAAGGTATAATGTTGAGCAAAACAGAAATTGCTGCCTGCAGAGAGTCTACACTCTGGCACAGGAGAGAGGTACACAACTAAAGAGGTTTATAGTGGAAAACCATTAGTGGGACGAAGAAAAATAAATCAGGGTGAAACAGAGGACAGGGACTTCCATTTTAGCTGGGGTGTTCAGAGAAGCCCTTCCTGTGCATGCAAAATAGGCAGACTCCTGAATAAATAATGAGAACATGACATTTAGATCTTCTGGAAAGGCATCTCCAGGTGAGGAAACAGAGTGCAAAGGCCCCAGGTAGGAGGGTGTTTGGAGTGTTTGAGGGACAAAAAGGAGGCCAGGTGGATGCTGGGGGAAGGAGGTAGGAGATAAGTCTTGTGCATACAAAGGGATAAACAGTGATCTCTTATTGACACAGGCAGGTGCTCATGCTGTCTTGTTAAGGTAGGAGGTCAAGGGATCAGACACCGTACAGTCCCATTTTGTAAAACTATTTACATAGTTGAATAAACTACAGGAGAAAAACGTCCTGCCATGTTGAGAGTTGCTCCCTTTAGGTTGTGACCTTTAGATTTTTAAAATCCTTTCTACTTATCTGTGTTTTCTATTTTATAAAGCCACTCTGATTGTTTTATAATTCAATCTTTTAAAATAAAAAAGATCATGTTCTCAGAACAAAAGCCAGCACAGTGTCTGAGGGTCTCTGGTTCACACTCTACCTCTCTGGGCTGGCCTCCTCTCAGACTAACCTCCTGCTCCTTCCTGATCATGATACCCCATGATCCAAACCTAGGCAACACTCTACCTCACCCCTTCTGTGTTGGTCAGCTTTCCATTGCTGTGACGAAATCCCTGAGAGAAATCACCTTAAAGGAGAAAAGGTTTATTTCAGCCTATGGTTTCAGAAGTTTCAGTCCATAATTGCCTGGCCTGGTTAATTTTAGGCCTGCGGTGAGAACAGAACATCATGGCAGAAGCAAAGAAAGACCGGCCATGAACCGATGAGAGACAGTGAGAGTAAAGAGCCAGGGGATGAATTGCACTCTTCAAAGGCAAGCTCTCAGTGACCCAATTCCTCCCACCAGGCCCCACCTCCTCAAGTTTCCACCATCTCCCAATAGCCCGTGAAGCTGGGAATTCATGGACGAATCGGTCCATTCACGAGGTCAGAGTCCTTACGATCCAGTCACCTCCCAAGACCCCACTCTTGAACACTGCTGCGCTGGGGACCAAACCTTCAGTACACAAGCTTTTGGGGGGACATTCCAGTGAAAACCGTGACACCTTCCCGACATGCCCCAGTTTGCTGAGTCGCTAGCCGTGCATCAGCTTCCTCTCGGATCCCAGTTACTGCAGGAGCCCCTGCAGGCTGGCTGGGCCTCTTTACCAGAGCTGCCATCCTTCTGACTGTAGCCTAATACTTTCCTAAAATACCTGCCCCAAAGTCCTCAATAGCTCCCCGTTTCCTATCGCGTCAAGTCCATTCTTTGGGGTTTGACCTCAGCCATCTCTTCCTTGATAACCTGACCTTTCAGCACATATCTAACTGGGCTCTGGTCATTGTTTTGTAAAACCACTAAGCTTGTCCTCCTCTCCCCTTGTCCTGTTTTCTCCTTTCCAGAGAACTCCACCACCCATCCGCTTAACCAACCCCACCCATCTCTCCATGTCCAATTGCTCTACCACTTTATTATTTATAATAGTAATAACATAGTAAGAACTTTCCATGAGCCAGCCATTGTGCTAACTATCCCCCATGCAAAATGTCATTTAATCCTAACAACATTATTTCCCCTGTTTCAGAAGATAAAGCTGAAACTCAGATTGATTACTTTGCCAGGGCCATGCAGCTGGTCAGTTGTAGACCCTGGACTTGAACCAAAGGCTGTCTCTCAGGTACACTTCAGCCATCCATCACCACCCTCTCCAGGGAGAACTTCACTGATGCTTCCACCTCACTCCCATCTCTCCTTTCTGAACAGTTATGGTCTAAGTGCAATTGAAGTGCAGCATAAGTGCTTTACATTTGATTATGTCATTTGTTGTTGCTTAAAGTTTCACATCCCTAGAGGAGTGGCAAACTCGTACACATTGCCCTGGGAATGTAAATTGGTAGAACCATTTTCACAAACAGTTTGACAGCATCTGCATACCTTATGCCTCAGCAATTCAACTCAGAGGTGTTTGTCCAAGAGAATAGAAAACATTTGCCCACAAAATGCCTAGTACAAAACTGTTCACAGTTTAGTGTGATAGCTCCAAACTGGAAACAACTCAAATGCCTATAAACAGGAGATGGAATACTACACCAACAATGAGAACAAATAAACTCCAGCTACACACAATATGGATGAACCTCACAAACATATGTTGAGAAAAAGGAGCCAGGAATAAAATAGTGTCTGTGCATAATTCCATTTTCATCCGAATAAAACAGGCAAGAGATTCCTTGGGGGAGGTGAGAGATCTCAAAGGGGGATGAGACAGGATTAAGAGGAGCTGGCAGGGTGATGCTCCTTGACCTTGGGACTGGTTGCAAAGGTATTTTCATTTCAAAGTTACATAAGCTTGCCTCTATATGTTATAGGTTAATGAAAATGACAACATAATGGCAGGGACTGCGGCTTATATCCTTCTATACCTCTTTCTTTTGAATGTATGTTTTAGGTGTCCCCAAACCTATTGATGATCAAACATTTCTATATTTGGCATCATCTATTAGTTGCAAAATTGAAAGGAGCTAGTCTTGTTGGAAGAGTTGCTTATTTTTAAGTTGGATTAATCCTAGGTCCCAAGATGGTTCTGTCCTTCCTGTAAAATTACAGAGCCAACTAAATTTAGTTTGGGGTTGAACTAATTCTGAGTGTTCTGAGTTTTCTGTCTCACAATTCTTTCTCCAACTTTGTTAGCATCCATTCAAATTGGGGATTTTCCTCTGATTTGTCAACATAAATAACAACAATGAGAAATTCTTCAAAGATAATGAGTCTGTTTACAAATAAGCAGAAGCATTGCAATAAGTGTGCTGTAGTAGGCATATCTGGTAAAGGCAAAAAAGAGAAGTATGATAATTTGTTCTTGATAGATAGGTTATCCTCCCCCCAGAGTTCTCCACATCCTGAGAGAAGAAACCTTGTTTCATTCTCGGCAGGATGTTTCTTCCCCGGACAGGATGTTTTTTCCCCCAGGCAGGATGTTTCTTTTCCCCAGGCAAGAGCCAATAGGCTTAAAGGTCACCCTGTTCTAGGGGCAAAGAGCCAATGGCATTGGGGTTGCTCTAGTGCACCCCCCACCAGAAATCCCTATATAAGTCCCTGTCTGAGAGACTCAGATCAGACAGAGAGAGACACACGGACACAACATTGGCTTGTTGCTGCTGAGAGGAGGAAGACAGATACATCGGCTCATCGCTGCAGAGAGGAGGAAGCCACTGCAGCAGCTCCAGACCCATCGCCTCCAGCTCAACGGCAGCTGCCCCAGCCAACAGCTCCAGACCCATCGCCTCCAGCCGCAGCTCCAGACCGACCACCTTCAGCCCGATGGCCGCTCCCAGCTGACAGCTCCAGCCTCCAGCCAGACAGCAGCTGCTTTAGCCGACAGCTTCAGAGATCCCAGCCGGTGCAAACCAAGCACCCACCTTCTGTCCAGAGCTTGCACACTCCCCTCTCCCTGACTCCCTTCTCTCCCACCTCTTTGACTCCCCCTCTTCGACCAGAGCACCTCTTCTCTGGTTTTCGCTACCGGCTACGAAGGCTGTTAAATAAATCTTTTGGCTGCACAGCTGTCCCCGGTGTGATGCTTTGCCCTTCATTGGTGCCGTGACTTGGATCCTATCTGAGCCGGAGGGCATAATCACCCGGAACTGCCTCAGCCTTCGCCCGGTTTTTTATCGCCGCTCCGACGCATCCGCCACTTGCCATCGGATTGGTAAGCCACCCCCGCCCCAGAGCTCCTAAACCCGTCAGGCCTTGTACAGTGGGAACTGAACGTTGATCATCCGGCAGCCCCGCTGGTGGCCTGTACGGGGAGGATCGCACCCCACCTAGACCTTCATGGTCACAGTGGACCTCACGGAGCTCTCTCTCTCTCTCCCTTTCCTGGGTAGGTCTCCTCATCCCCAGGGCTCCTAAACCTGTCGGGCCTTGTACAGTGGGAAGTGACCGTTGATAGTCCGGCAGCCCCGCTGGTGGCCTGTACAGGGAGGATCGCACCCCACCTAGACCTTCATGGTCACAGTGGACCTCGTGGAGCTCTCTCTCTTTTTTGTCTCTCTCTCTCCTTGTCCTGGGTAGGTCTCCTCATCCCCAGGGCTCCTAAACACGTCAGGGCTTGTACAGTGGGAACTGACAACTGACCATTCGCTCTCTCTCTCTCTTTCTCTCTATTTCCCTCTCTCCCTCTCCCTTTCCTGGGAGTATTTGAAGAAAGCCCTTTTATTGGCCTCTGGCCTCCGGACTTGGGTCTCTCCTTCCCATCCAGGACGGGACACGGAAAATCCCTGCGCAAGGTGGCCCATTGTTCTTCGGTCCCTTTGGACCCCATCTCTGTTTGACTCCAGTGACGACTGGGTCTCACAGACTTGGATCTCTCTGATATATATATCTATATCTGTCCCATTCGGAACGGGAAAATGGGGGCTTCTTCTTCTGCTGCTGCTGCTTCTTCACCCCTCCTGGCTGACTCACTTCTATCCCTCCTGGCCGACTACCCTCTGATCACTCTCTTCTTTGCTCTCGTCCTCACTCTCTTCTTTGGTTTTGCTATCACTCACTATTTGTCACTCTTGTACCCACTCTGACCCCTCCAGCCAACTGTCCTCTACAGTGCCTCTTAAACAACCTAGCCGCTCTTGGCCTAACTCCCGATATACAACCAACAAGACTTACCAAGTTTTTTTTTTTTTTAATATTTATTTATTTACTTTAGTTGTACACAATGCAATGCATTTATGTTTATGTGGTGCTGAGGATTGAACCCGGCCGCGCACGTGCAAGGCGAGCACTCTGCCGCTGAGCCACAATCCCAGCCCCAAGACTTACCAAGTTTTGCACCCAAGATTGGCCCACATACCTTTTAGATAACCAAAACAAATGGCCTGCTTCTGGGTCCCTGGATCCCTCTATACTGAGAGATCTTTACAACTTCTGTGAGCGATCAAAAAAAATGGGTAGAGATTCCGTATGTTCAGGCTTCTCTCCCACCTCCGTTTGAATCCCTCACTCTGTACCTGTAGCAGCTCCAACAATAGCCTCCTTTCCTGTCAACCGGCTGCTCCCCTACCATCCCCCTCCTTTCTTGATTTTGATCCCGCGGATGAGCCGCCCCCATACCAATCTGAAATCTCTCTCCCTCCCTCGGCCCCTCCAGCCCTACTTCTACCCACTCCTGCCACCTCCTCCTCTAGCCCACCCCTTACGCGATCTCGCACAATGTCTGCTCACCCTCTGTCACTTACTCCCGCCCAAGACCTGACCCCACTCTGGGAAGTTGCAGGTCCAGAAGGAATTGTCCGTGTCCATGTTCCCTTCCCAATGACCGAGGTATGAAGGAGCCCTAATTAGGAAGGGCTGTTGCAGCTAGCTGGAAGCCATAAGTTCCACCTGATATATATGTGACGCACCTGTAGGCACCCGCAAAACTGAAGGTATATAACCGGGTGAAAGCGGTCCGAGTTAGGAGAACGGAGAATTCAGTCAGCCGGGCAGTCACTCGGTCGGTCAGAAGAATCAGAGCGGCCAGAATGTAGGCAGAGCGGTTACAGAAGAGAACCAGATAGAAGAAGTAATGGACTGGTCAGAGTTAGGCCGAGGCTCCTGAGGAAGACAGAAGACAGAAGAAAGAAGAAGGAAGAAAGAAGAGAGAAGAAAGAAGCTCTAATCTTTCTCTAAGCTAAGCTCTACTCTAAGCTAAGAAGACAAGAAGAAAAGCTTGCTTTAATCTTTCTCTCTAAAAATCTTTCTTTCCCTCTCTAAGCTCTAAGAAAGTAGAAGTAAAAGTAGTAAAAGCTTCACTCTGCCTGAACGCCGAGAGTTTTTCCTCCCGGTTTTCAGTACCAGGCAGCTTACAGAGGTAGTGCAAATCAAGAAACGATTGGGCTCTTATAGCACTGACCCCACTACATACCTCAGGGAATTTCAATGGGTCCTCCAAGCTTATAGCCTTACCTTCCATGACATCTATATGATTTTGGCAAAATACCCTCCTCCCTGAGGAGCGTAGGCGAGTCTGGGAGCAGGCACGGGCCTATGCCAATGAGAAACCATAGAACCAACCCTAACCATCTCATTGGACCTCAGGCTGTCCCGAACTGGGACTATAATTCCCCAGGGGACGTGGCCTTGCGAGATCAGTTTTCCACTTGTATACTAGCTGGTCTTAAGCGTGCAGCACAAAAGGTAGTTAATTTTGACAAGCTGCAGGAAATCATACAAAAAAGGGAAGACACCCCCTCTGAATTTCTAGATCGACTAACAAAAGCTCTCCAACAGTACACCAATTTAGATCCTGAATCTCCAGGGGGACGTCATGTCCTTATGACTTACTTTTTGTCCCAAAGTTACCCTGATATACGGGCTAAATTGAGGAAATTAGAGCAAGGACCTGCAACACCTCAGACCGAGATCTTGGCCACGGCCTTTAAGGCCTATCATAATAGAGATGAGAATACTGAACGCCGTAGGTTTCAGAACCATGAAAAGGCCCCCGAACGAGCAAGATTTCAAATGCTGGCCCAGGCTTTACAGGGCACTGACTCTCGGGCCTCACAAGCAAGGGGCCATTATCCCGCACAGAGGGGACCTCCAGGGCCGTGTTTCAAGTGCGGGAACGAAGGACACTGGGCTAGAGCTTGCCCCAACCCCAGGCCCCCTACGCGCCCATGTCCTAAATGCTCCAAGATGGGCCACTGGGGTGTTGACTGCCCAGTTCCCGCAGGGGGACTGGATCAGTCATGAAACCCAACCTGCTTGGAGTAGCCGCAGAAGATTGACGGGGCCCTGGGTTTCCTCTCCCGACAGTTGACATCGCCTTACAGGAACCTAGGGTCACCCTTCTTGTTGATGGCCACCCCATAAATTTCCTACTAGATACAGGAGCCACTTTCTCGGTCTTGAGGGAGTTTTGGGGGCCCACCACCATATCATCCCCTGTTGTCGGGATAGAGGGACACACCATTCACCCCCACAAGACTCCCATGCTGTCTTGCCGCCTCCACCTCCATTCATTTCCCCACCAGTTTCTAGTAATCTCTCAATGTCCTGTGCCTTTACTGGGCCGAGATATACTGGTCAGTTGTGCTCTCTGACCCGCCTCGCTCAGTTCTGCTCCCCGATTCGTCTCACTCCGTCTCCTCCTCTGTCTTCCTTCTTAGCATTTTAGAGCCTGATGCAGAAACCTCCTGTTACCCTGCCCCCTCCCATCTGGTAGACCCCAAGTTTGGGACACCCAGACTCCATCCCTTGCTCACTGTGACCCTATACGAATACACCTTAAAGATCCCCAGTATTTCCCTAATAGAGCCCAGTACCCACTCCCAGCCACTAGCCTCAGAGGTCTCCAACCTATTATCTCAGACCTTCTGCGGAAACGCTTTCTCCGACCCACCCATTCCCTATATAATACTCCCGTATTGGCAGTCAAGAAGTCCAATGGGTCATACCGGCTAGTCAAAGATCTTCGTCTCATCAATGAGGCTGTTAGGCCCATACACCCTCTGGTCCCAAATCCTTATACCATTCTCTCCCTAATTCCTTCCTTATCTACTCATTTCTTGGTCATTGACCTTAAGGATGCCTTCTTCACTGTCCCTTTAGCTCAGGAATCACAAGACATCTTTGCCTTTACCTGGACTGATCCTGATACTCAATGGTTCCAACAATTGACCTGGACAGTCCTCCCTCAGGGTTTTCGAGACAGCCCTCATATCTTTGGACAGACACTGGCTGCCGATCTCAAAGACCTTGAATTCTCTGACTCCACTCTTTTGCAATATGTAGATGATCTTCTCCTTTGCAGCCCTTCCTTCTCCACAGCTCGTATAGACTCTTACACCCTTTTAAATTTTCTTGCTTCTCATGGGTATCGTGTTTCCCCATCTAAGGTACAACTTGCCCAGACCCAGGTAGTTTATTTAGGAGTTCAGATTTCCCATCAATCGAAGGCCATTACTGTAGACGAAAGGCCCTCATCAAGGCCCTCCCATGTCCCAAGACAGAGGAAGAGATTCTTTCCTTCTTGGGGCTAGCAGGCTACTTCCGTGCATGGATTCCCAATTTTTCTCTTTATGCAAAAACCTCTATATGAGGCAGCTAAGGGGGTTAAGGAAAAGCCCCTTCCCGAAGGCATTCAGGCTGAGTTTAAGCATCTGCAGCAGGCACTATTACAGGCCCCAGCTCTTCACCTCCAAGTCCTTCTTCAGCCATTCACCCTTTATGTCCATGAAATGACTGGTCTGGCTCTAGGTGTTTTAGGCCAATATAAGGCCTCCATTTTTGCTCCCATTGCCTATCTTTCTAAACAACTTGATCCCACCGTTCGCGGATGGGCCCCTTGTCTTAGGGCTCTGGCTGCTGCTTACCTACTTCTACAGGAATCAAAAAAAGTTGACCTTTGGTGCCCATGTCACTATTGCCTCTCCTCATCATTTAAAAAACCTACTAACCTATAAGAGCCTTCAAACTCTACCCCCCGCCGTGTCGCGTTCTCTCTCTCCTCGTTTCTTTTCTGCATGACTCCTCAATCTCCTTCCAACCCTGCTCCTCTTTACACCCAGCTACCCTCCTCCCAGTCTCCTCTGAGCACCGGAGCATGATTGTGTAGAGATGCTCGAGGCTTTAATCCCCCACCCGTCCCACATTCAAGAGGGACCCACTTCCTGACTCTTCTCTAATCTGGTTCATGGATGGCAGCTCTTTCCTTAAGGATGGGCAACGCTTTGCCAGCTATGCTGTCGTCTCCCTATCAGAGGTTATCAAGGCAGCACCCCTTTCCCCCAGTACCACAACCAACAGGCTGAACTAACAGCTGTTATTCGTGCCTTTGAGTTAGCAGCTGACAGAAACCTCACCTCTACACAGACTCAAAGTATGTCTATCATATTTTTACTTTCCCATTCGGCAATATGGAAAGATGCGAGGGCTCCTGACCACAAAAGGCTCTGCATTTACTAATTCCAAATTAATATCAAAGCTCTTGCAGGCCTCTCTTCTGCCCAAACTAATAGGGATTTCTCATTGCCCTTCGCACCAAAATGGTGAGTCTTCCATAGTTCAGGGGAACACAAGGGCTGACAGGGCGGCAAGGGAGGCAGCACTATCTTCTCCTCTTCTGGCTTCAATCCAATCCACTACTCAGACCCCCCACATCCCCTTCTGTACAATCAATCCTCTCCTATCTCCATTCTCTTTTCCATCCTAACCCTCAAGCCCTCAGAACGTTCGCAACCTCCTTCCTCACCCTGACTCCAGAGGACACACAGTTTCTCCATCAACTCACCCTCCACATGCACTGCATGTCAGCGCACCAATCCATACACTCCCCTTAAACCAGGAACATTTCCCTCTCACCAAGCTCGAGGTCAGTTTCCAGGAGCTGATTGGCAAATAGATTTCACCAACATGCCAACTGTCCGGAAACATAAATATCTCCTGGTCTTAGTAGATACCTTCTCTGGATGGGTGGAGGCCTTTCCCACTTCCAACAAAAGGGCTTCCACAGTAGCTTCTATTTTAGTCTCAGAAATCCTTCCCCGCTTTGGGTTGCCCACATCCATCCAGTCTGACAATGGGCCTGAATTTGTCTCTCATGTCACCCAAAATATATCTACTTCCCTTAACATTCCTTGGCATTTCCATATCCCATATCATCCCAAGTCTTCAGGAAAGGTAGAGAGGACTAATAGAACCCTTAAGGACATTCTGACTAAACTCTCCTTGGAGCTTCGATAGATAGGTTATCCTCCCCCAGAGTTCTCCACATCCTGAGAGAAGAAACCTTGTTTCATTCTCGGCAGGATGTTTCTTCCCCGGACAGGATGTTTTTTCCCCCAGGCAGGATGTTTCTTTTCCCCAGGCAAGAGCCAATAGGCTTAAAGGTCACCCTGTTCTAGGGGCAAAGAGCCAATGGCATTGGGGTTGCTCTAGTGCACCCCCCACCAGAAAATCCCTATATAAGGCCCTGTCTGAGAGACTCAGATCAGACAGAGAGAGACACACGGACACAACATTGGCTTGTTGCTGCTGAGAGGAGGAAGACAGATACATCGGCTCATCGCTGCAGAGAGGAGGAAGCCACTGCAGTAGCTCCAGACCCATCGCCTCCAGCTCAACGGCAGCTGCCCCAGCCAACAGCTCCAGACCCATCGCCACAAGCCGACAGCTCCAGACCGACCACCTTCAGCCCGACGGCCGCTCCCAGCTGACAGCTCCAGCCTCCAGCCAGACAGCAGCTGCTTTAGCCGACAGCTTCAGAGATCCCAGCCGGTGCAACCAAGCACCCACCTTCTGTCCAGAGCTTGCACACTCCCCTCTCCCTGACTCCCTTCTCCCACCAGAGCTTGCACACTCCCTTCTCCCTGACTCCCCTCTCCCACCTCTTTGACCTTCGACCAGAGCACCTCTTCTCCGGTTTTCGCTACCGGCTACAAGGCTGTTAAATAAATCTTTTGGCTGCACAGCTGTCCCGGTGTGGTTCTTTGCCCTTCATTGGTGCCGTGACTTGGATCCTATCTGAGCCGGAGGGCATAATCACCCGGAACTGCCTCAGCCTTCGCCCGGTTTTTGATCGCCGCTCCGACGCATCCGCCACTTGCTATCGGATTGGTAAGCCACCCCCGCCCCAGAGCTCCTAAACCCGTCAGGCCTTGTACAGTGGGAACTGAACGTTGATCATCCGGCAGCCCCGCTGGTGGCCTGTACAGGGAGGATCGCACCCCACCTAGACCTTCATGGTCACAGTGGACCTCACGGAGCTCTCTCTCTCTCTCCCTTTCCTGGGTAGGTCTCCTCATCCCCAGGGCTCCTAAACCTGTCGGGCCTTGTACAGTGGGAACTGACCGTTGATAGTCCGGCAGCCCCGCTGGTGGCCTGTACAGGGAGGATCGCACCCCACCTAGACCTTCATGGTCACAGTGGACCTCGTGGAGCTCTCTCTCTTTTTTTGTCTCTCTCTCTCCTTTTCCTGGGTAGGTCTCCTCATCCCCAGGGCTCCTAAACCCGTCAGGCCTTGTACAGTGGGAACTGACCATTCGCTCTCTCTCTCTCTTTCTATCTCCCTCTCTCCCTCTCCCTTTCCTGGGAGTATTTGAAGAAAGCCCTTTTTTGGCCTCTGGCCTCCGGACTTGGGTCTCTCCTTCCCGTCCAGGACGGGACACGGAAAATCCCTGCGCAAGGTGGCCCATTGTTCTTCGGTCCCTTTGGACCCCATCTCTGTTTGACTCCAGTGACGACTGGGTCTCACAGACTTGGATCTCTCTGATATATATATCTTGAGGAGGACGCTCCTCAGGACAAATATCTGTCCCGTTCGGAACGGGAAAATGGGGGCTTCTTCTTCTGCTGCTGCTGCTTCTTCACCCTCCTGGCTGACTCACTTCTATCCCTCCTGGCCGACTACCCTCTGATCACTCTCTTCTTTGCTCTCGTCCTCACTCTCTCTTCTTTGGTTTTGCTATCACTCACTATTTGTCACTCTTGTACCCACTCCGACCCCTCCCAGCCAACTGTCCTCTACAGTGCCTCTTAAACAACCTAGCCACTCTTGGCCTAACTCCCGATATACAACCAACAAGACCTTACCAAAACAAATGGCCTGCTTCTGGGTCCCTGGATCCCTCTATACTGAGAGATCTTTTCAACTTCTGTGAGCGATCAAAAAAATGGGTAGAGATTCCGTATGTTCAGGCTTTCTCCCTTCTCCGTTCGAATCCCTCACTCTGTACCCACAGCAGCTCCAACAATAGCCTCCTGTCCTGTCAACCGGCTGCTCCCCTACCATCCCCCTCCTTTCTTGATTTTGATCCCGCGGATGAGCCACCCCCATACCAATCTGAAATCTCTCTCCCTCCCTCGGCCCCTCCAGCCCTACTTCTACCCACTCCTGCCACCTCCTCCTCCAGCCCACCCCTTACGCCATCTCGCACAATGTCTGCTCACCCTCTGTCACTTACTCCCGCCCAAGACCTGACCCCACTCTGGGAAGTTGCAGGTCCAGAAGGAATTGTCCGTGTCCATGTTCCCTTCCCAATGACAGCTTTACGAGGTAGTGCAAATCAAGAAACGATTGGGCTCTTATAGCACTGACCCCACTACATACCTCAGGGAATTTCAATGGGTCCTCCAAGCTTATAGCCTTACCTTCCATGACATCTATATGATTTTGGCAAATACCCTCCTCCCTGAGGAGCATAGGCGAGTCTGGGAGCAGGCACGGGCCTATGCCAATGAGAACCATAGAACCAACCCTAACCATCTCATTGGACCTCAGGCTGTCCCCGAACTGGGACTATAATTCCCCAGGGGACATAGCCTTGCGAGATCAGTTTTCCACTTGTATACTAGCTGGTCTTAAGCGTGCAGCACAAAAGGTAGTTAATTTTGACAAGCTGCAGGAAATCATACAAAAAAGGGAAGACACCCCCTCTGAATTTCTAGATCGACTAACAAAAGCTCTCCAACAGTACACCAATTTAGATCCTGAATCTCCAGGGGGACGTCATGTCCTTATGACTTACTTTTTGTCCCAAAGTTACCCTGATATACGGGCTAAATTGAGGAAATTAGAGCAAGGACCTGCAACACCTCAGACCGAGATCTTGGCCACGGCCTTTAAGGCCTATCATAATAGAGATGAGAATACTGAACGCCGTAGGTTTCAGAACCATGAAAAGGCCGAACGAGCAAGATTTCAAATGCTGGCCCAGGCTTTACAGGGCACTGACTCTCGGGCCTCACAAGCAAGGGGCCATTATCCCGTGCAGAGGGGACCTCCAGGGCCGTGTTTCAAGTGCGGGAACGAAGGACACTGGGCTAGAGCTTGCCCCAACCCCAGGCCCCCTACGTGCCCATGTCCTAAATGCTCCAAGATGGGCCACTGGGGTGTTGACTGCCCCAGTTCCCGCAGGGGGACTGGATCAGTCATGAAACCCAACCTGCTTGGAGTAGCCGCAGAAGATTGACGGGGCCCTGGGTTTCCTCTCCCGACAGTTGACATCGCCTTACAGGAACCTAGGGTCACCCTTCTTGTTGATGGCCACCCCATAAATTTCCTACTAGATACAGGAGCCACTTTCTCGGTCTTGAGGGAGTTTTGGGGGCCCACCACCATATCGTCCCCTGTTGTCGGGATAGAGGGACACACCATTCACCCCCACAAGACTCCCATGCTGTCTTGCCGCCTCCACCTCCATTCATTTCCCCACCAGTTTCTAGTAATCTCTCAATGTCCTGTGCCTTTACTGGGCCGAGATATACTGGTCAAATTTCAGGTCAGTTGTGCTCTCTGACCCGCCTCGCTCAGTTCTGCTCCCCGATTCGTCTCACTCCGTCTCCTCCTCTGTCTTCCTTCTTAGCATTTTAGAGCCTGATGCAGAAACCTCCTGTTACCCTGCCCCCTCCCATCTGGTAGACCCCAAAGTTTGGGACACCCAGACTCCATCCCTTGCTCACTGTGACCCTATATGAATACACCTTAAAGATCCCCAGTATTTCCCTAATAGAGCCCAGTACCCACTCCCAGCCACTAGCCTCAGAGGTCTCCAACCTATTATCTCAGACCTTCTGCGGAAACGCTTTCTCCGACCCACCCATTCCCTATATAATACTCCCGTATTGGCAGTCAAGAAGTCCAATGGGTCATACCGGCTAGTCAAAGATCTTCGTCTCATCAATGAGGCTGTTAGGCCCATACACCCTCTGGTCCCAAATCCTTATACCATTCTCTCCCTAATTCCTTCCTTATCTACTCATTTCTTGGTCATTGACCTTAAGGATGCCTTCTTCACTGTCCCTTTAGCTCAGGAATCACAAGACATCTTTGCCTTTACCTGGACTGATCCTGATACTCAATGGTTCCAACAATTGACCTGGACAGTCCTCCCTCAGGGTTTTCGAGACAGCCCTCATATCTTTGGACAGACACTGGCTGCCGATCTCAAAGACCTTGAATTCTCTGACTCCACTCTTTTGCAATATGTAGATGATCTTCTCCTTTGCAGCCCTTCCTTCTCCACAGCTCGTATAGACTCTTACACCCTTTTAAATTTTCTTGCTTCTCATGGGTATCGTGTTTCCCCATCTAAGGTACAACTTGCCCAGACCCAGGTAGTTTATTTAGGAGTTCAGATTTCCCATCAATCGAAGGCCATTACTGTAGACCGAAAGGCCCTCATCAAGGCCCTCCCATGTCCCAAGACAGAGGAAGAGATTCTTTCCTTCTTGGGGCTAGCAGGATACTTCCGTGCATGGATTCCCAATTTTTCTCTTTATGCAAAACCTCTATATGAGGCAGCTAAGGGGGTTAAGGAAAAGCCCCTTCCCGAAGGCATTCAGGCTGAGTTTAAGCATCTGCAGCAGGCACTATTACAGGCCCCAGCTCTTCACCTCCAAGTCCTTCTTCAGCCATTCACCCTTTATGTCCATGAAATGACTGGTCTGGCTCTAGGTGTTTTAGGCCAATATAAGGCCTCCATTTTTGCTCCCATTGCCTATCTTTCTAAACAACTTGATCCCACCGTTCGCGGATGGGCCCCTTGTCTTAGGGCTCTGGCTGCTGCTTACCTACTTCTACAGGAATCAAAAAAGTTGACCTTTGGTGCCCATGTCACTATTGCCTCTCCTCATCATTTAAAAACCTACTAACCTATAAGAGCCTTCAAACTCTCCCGCCGTGTCGCGTTCTCTCTCTCCTCGTTTCTTTTCTGCATGACTCCTCAATCTCCTTCCAACCCTGCTCCTCTTTACACCCAGCTACCCTCCTCCCAGTCTCCTCTGAGCACCCGGAGCATGATTGTGTAGAGATGCTCGAGGCTTTAATCCCCCACCCGTCCCACATTCAAGAGGGACCACTTCCTGACTCTTCTCTAATCTGGTTCATGGATGGCAGCTCTTTCCTTAAGGATGGGCAACGCTTTGCCAGCTATGCTGTCGTCTCCCTATCAGAGGTTATCAAGGCAGCACCCCTTTCCCCCAGTACCACAAACCAACAGGCTGAACTAACAGCTGTTATTCGTGCCTTTGAGTTAGCAGCTGACAGAAACCTCACCCTCTACACAGACTCAAAGTATGTCTATCATATTTTACTTTCCCATTCGGCAATATGGAAAGAGCGAGGGCTCCTGACCACAAAAGGCTCTGCATTTACTAATTCCAAATTAATATCAAAGCTCTTGCAGGCCTCTCTTCTGCCCAAACTAATAGGGATTTCTCATTGCCCTTCGCACCAAAATGGTGAGTCTTCCATAGTTCAGGGGAACACAAGGGCTGACAGGGCGGCAAGGGAGGCAGCACTATCTTCTCCTCTTCTGGCTTCAATCCAATCCACTACTCAGACCCCCACATCCCCTTCTGTACAATCAATCCTCTCCTATCTCCATTCTCTTTTCCATCCTAACCCTCAAGCCCTCAGAATGTTCGCAACCTCCTTCCTCACCCTGACTCCAGAGGACACACAGTTTCTCCATCAACTCACCTCCACATGCACTGCATGTCAGCGCACCAATCCATACACTCCCCTTAAACCAGGAACATTTCCCTCTCACCAAGCTCGAGGTCAGTTTCCAGGAGCTGATTGGCAAATAGATTTCACCAACATGCCAACTGTCCGGAAACATAAATATCTCCTGGTCTTAGTAGATACCTTCTCTGGATGGGTGGAGGCCTTTCCCACTTCCAACAAAAGGGCTTCCACAGTAGCTTCTATTTTAGTCTCAGAAATCCTTCCCCGCTTTGGGTTGCCCACATCCATCCAGTCTGACAATGGGCCTGAATTTGTCTCTCATGTCACCCAAAATATATCTACTTCCCTTAACATTCCTTGGCATTTCCATATCCCATATCATCCCAAGTCTTCAGGAAAGGTAGAGAGGACTAATAGAACCCTTAAGGACATTCTGACTAAACTCTCCTTGGAGCTTCACTTGGACTGGGTCAAGCTACTTCCCCTTGCCCTCTTTAGGCTCCGAGCCCTCCCAAAGAAACCTTCCTCACTCTCCCCTTTTGAGGTTATGTTTGGGCGGCCAGCTCTTCCACCTGGAATTTCCCCAATTCAAGGACCCTTGCCCAAGGATCTCTCTCTTTCTCTCTTGTCCTTCATCAGACATCAGCTATGGATGTGCCAAGATCACATCCTGCCAGACCCAGGTAGACTCTCCACTTCATTCCCATTAACACCTGGTTCTTGGGTATATTTCTCCCCTCCCCAGGACACAGAATCAGTCTCCCTTGCCCCAAAGTGGACAGGCCCCTTCCAGGTTGTGCTGTGCACACCCACGGCTGCTAAGCTTTGTAAAACCTCAGGGAACTTGACATCTTGGATTCATATCTCCAGACTAAAACCAGCTACCCAACTAGCTGAGGATCCACAAAAGAACAACAGACACCTACCACATTACACTTGTTCTTCCCTTCCTACCAATCCCCTAAAAATTCGCTTTTTTCGTGTTCCTGATATAGACTCAGAATAATTTTTTGTCTTTCTTGATCTGAAACTTTAACCAGCTTCTCCTTAGGGATCATCTGTTACTTCTCATCACCTCAGGGCGAATTCATCTTTTTGGTGCCAACCTCCTGGGAATCCTTTTCACCCTCAAGCCTTACCTACCTGTCTTGTCATCCCCCCCATAACACCCCACGTCGCCCCATTTCAGCAGGAAGTAGCCAGAATGACACACGATGTCCCACTTCCTAAGAAAACAAAAAGGGGGGAATGATAGATAGGTTACCCTCCCCCCAGAGTTCTCCACATCCTGAGAGAAGCAACCTTGTTTCATTCTCGGCAAGATGTTTCTTCCCCGGACAGGATGTTTTTTCCCCCAGGCAGGATGTTTCTTCCCCGGGCAGGATGTTTCTTTTCCCTGGCAAGAGCCAATAGGCTTAAAGGTCACCCTGTTCTAGGGGCAAAGAGCCAATGGCATTGGGGTTGCTCTAGTGCACCCCCCACCAGAAATCCCTATATAAGTCCCTGTCTGAGAGACTCAGATCAGACAGAGACAGACACACGGACACAACATCGGCTTGTCGCTGCTGAGAGGAGGAAGACAGATACATCGGCTTGTCGCTGCAGAGAGGAGGAAGCCACTGCAGCAGCTCCAGACCCATTGCCTCCAGCTCGACGGCAGCTGCCCCAGCCAACAGCTCCAGACCCATTGCCTCCAGCCGATGGCAGCTGCTCCAGCCGACAGCTCCAGACCGACCACCTTCAGCCCGATGGCCGCTCCCAGCTGACAGCTCCAGCCTCCAGCCAGACAGCAGCTGCTTTAGCCGACAGCTCCAGAGATCCCAGCTGGTACAACCAAGCACCACCTTCTGTCCAGAGCTTGCACACTCCCTTCTCCCTGACTCCCCTCTCCCACCTCTTTGACCTTCGACCAGAGCACCTCTTCTCTGGTTTTTGCTACCGGCTACGAAGGCTGTTGAATAAATCTTTTGGCTGCACGGCTGTCCCTGGTGTGATGCTTTGCCCTTCAGTTCTAAAACAAAGAGAATGTGGTTATTGGGTTTATTGTAGGAGCTCAGGTCAGTTTACTAGTGAGGACAGAGTCTTAGGTACATACATGGTACATAGGCTTACTGTCCTTGTGACTCCTGGGGCAAGCTACAGTTTGAAATGTCCTTGGGGAAAATTCCTGTTAGAGCATATGTTCTTAAGAGCCCTTCAGGGAGTCTTTGTAATCATTTTTATCACAGGCATGTGTGCAGGAGGACCCTCCCTTGCTAACCTCCCAACTCTATATTTTTGGTTAGGTCTTGACACAATGGACCTCATTTTGATTTGGACAATTTTCACAGATTTACTCTAATGAAATCTTATTTTAAATTTGGAGGTTTATCTATATATTATATTATACTTTTTATAACTATTATAGTATAATTATCTTTGATATCATAATCTTTTGGAGATACATAATTATTTCTTTTTTACATGAATTCTAAGACCCACAAATACTTAAAATCATCATCATCTCAGAGAGGAGCAGTTAGGTTCCAGTCCCCTTAAAGACAGCACACCCAGATGTACCTGTGAATGAAGATGCTCCTGGCTCTCTTCCTCCTTCAGACAGGGCCTTTTTCCTAGTGCTTGCATTTAACTTCTCACAGTTTCAGTCCCTCTGCTGACAGTCTCCATCTGCTCATGCATATTATCTACCTTTGCTACAGGTCCTTTAACAGATTAATCATAATGATTTTGAAATCACCTCTGAAAGTCTCAATGTTTGGACCATCCTTGCATCTATTTCTGTTGATTGCTTTAACTCTTGGCAATGCTTGTGTGTGTGTCTCTGTGTCTCATAGTGTGTGATTGCATAGAATAGCAGAGATGGAGATAAAAAGATAAATACCTAAAAGTGGGCCTACTTCTTACTTTGTCAGGGCATTAGTGCCAGCAGTTGTCTCCATCTGGTCAATAGTTGGGCTGGGTTTGGATTCGGTGGTGGCCATTGTGGCCTTCAGTGAATCACAGTTTTCAAGGTCCTCTAGAGGTGAGAACTGTGAGATCTTGTGTTTTGACTGAGGGCTCAGGTGACAGAGGGCCTTTCCTAGGTTTCCTACCCATCCTCAGCCTCCAGTCATCCAGGCACAACCAGGTCACAGAGGGGGTCTCTGTTCATGCTCTTGTCTCCCCTAGCCCAGCGGCAGATTGCTCTGGCTCTTTATCAGGACTGAGCTCATTCTGAGGGATGGTGTTTGGAAAGGGAGGTGGTCCTCAGCTCTCTTGGTTCATCCTTACTCTTCTGCAGGTACCAGGCACCTGGGCATGGGAGAGTCGCTTTCTCAGCATCCCCCTCTCTCCTCCCTGTGGCAGCCAGAACACAGGGTTCAAGAGGCATAGAGACAGGTTCAAAAACATCATTCAGAAACTTCTGCCTTGTGTCTGAGATCAGATCTTTAGTAGCAAGACTTGCTAGCTCTACACAGCTTCCTGCCTCTCCAAAGGATAAGGGTTTGACTTTACCCTTCCCCAGTGCACCTGACCTTCACCTGTGCTCTGAGAGAAAGAGAGTCTGCTGTTGCTAGCCTCCCCCACACTCAGCAGTTTAGGGCTCTCATTTCCTGAGGGAGGAAGGGCTGGGGATGGCTGGGGTTTGGTGCTGTCCCCCACCCCACCACCACTTGGATCATTTCCTCCACAGCTATCCTGCCCAGGTAGGCTCCTTGCAGACTCCTGCCCTGCATTAAGTTTCTCACCAGCACTTGGTAGAAGTGAGTGAGGAAGAAAGGAAGAGCAGGCTGTGCCCAGGAACTTCCTTGAGCCTGGGCCCTGTTCTCCCAATGAATGCATCAGCCCACAGGTGCCTTTAGCAACTCACTCTTATTTTATCTCATTTCTTCTCATCCCTGCTCTGTGTAAGGTGAGAGCTTCTGTCCCACCTCCCCTTGAAGGGGTATGCCCCTCTTTGGAATGCAGTTTGCCTGATTCCCTCCAGCTCTCTCCTGGGCCCAAGGAAACTTACAATTCTGTAGATGTTACAATTCTGATTTTTTCATTGTCAGGGGTACCTTTCCACATCCTAGATGGAAGTTGATTCTTGAACCTCTTTCAAGTCAAGACTAACTGGGACAAAACAAAAGTCATCCTGATTTTCATTTGACAGTTGAATTTCTACTAATCCACATCTCCATTCATGTAGCATGCAATTTATTATGTAAACATGCAATTTCAGTAATAAAATACCTGATACTGCTGTTCTCCTGTATTTTTGGAAGGTCAATAACCTCTCAATTACTGCCTAGAGCTAAATTCTTAATAAAGCTCTAAAGTAACATTTTACCTAGGGTTTTTTTTTTTTTTTTGTGGAGTGAATATTCAAATTATAGGCTCAATTGTAGGTTAATTTGTAGTTGAGCTCACAGTGTAATATCTAAGTATTAATTTAAATCTCTCTTTGTAATTCTCACCTATAATTTAGCAAGGGTTTCTGTAAGCTTGAAAAGGTACCAGAAAGAAAGAATGAAAGGAACCATCCTTAGAGACATTGGCTTCAGGCTTTTTCTTTGGTTTTCCAAATGAGAACTCAAGTCTTCTTGCCAGAGTTGAAGGTAAGAGAAGGTGAGCAGACAGGTAGTACAAAGAGGTGCAGAAAGAATCTCCAAACATTGTTCAGAAATACCAGCTAAAATGATTTCTAATTTAAATTGTTCCTACTACTTATTGAAGGCATTCTGTTAAGTTAGGTCTAAAGCTACCTCTGTACATATTTCATGTTTGGCCTCAAGGTTTCTCCATACATAGTGAACTGCAAACCAATCTGATGGGTAAACAGATTGTAACCTATCCTTGCAACAAGTGGTTGAGTCTCAGCCAATCACAAACCACATTCAAATAAGACAGACACATGTGATAACCAATGCACTGTCTCCATGCCTCATTTACATTTTCTATGTCACTTCCTTGTCTCTAGCTATAAATACACCCTGCCCATCTGGTGGAGTGGGGGTGTAACAGTGGGCCACCTCATGCCTGCTGCTCTGCCACTGAGGCTTATTTTTAAAAGGACATATTTTCTTTTCCTCTTCCCCCTCACCACTTCCCTAACCTGGGGTGGGGAACAGGATTTCCTTTTTCCCACCTAGGCTGAGTCTTCTGTCCTTGAGCATGCACCCACCTCAAGAACCAAGTAATTCAGACTTCAGGGATAGCACCAGACAATCTAAGAAATGGCTATCTCCCAAATTAATAAGTGAATCAACCCCTCACAGAAAACACCTGGAATAAATCTTTTTAAAAACCCTCTGTTCTCCCTGATGGGCAGAATCACAGTCTCTAGGAGAGGAGTCCCCTGTGCTTCTCCTTTGCTTGCAAAGCAACAAACTTTCTTTCTCTTTTTTCCAAAATTGTGTCCTTGCTACTGAATTGGCATCAGGGACAAGGACAGAGTTTTCAGTAACAGGGTGTCGCCAGAGGGGGTCTAAGGAGGTCCTGGAGAAGGAACCTCAACTTACAAGGGGGTTCTTGACATACATTGTGGAAGATAATTTTAAGACATGTTAGATGGAGGCACTAGAAAAGATTAATTCTGGAAAGCAAGGTGTACACAGTCAAGGAAGAATATGATGAGCTATCTTCAGAGTGACATGTGCTTTTGGGGGTCTCAGGCTACTCTTTTCAAGGAAACTTTGTGAGGGGTGGGCATGGGAAGGTATGTGGGGATGACATCAGTCTGGTGATAGTTCATGGTGGTCTGTTCTCAGGATTCTTAGGTTGACACTGTCTCCATCATCTGGCCAAGAGGTAATATTTGGAAGGTGCCCTACATTGCAGGTGTCTTAGAGTATCATTATCTCCCTTTGCTTAAAGAGACGTGTGTTTGCACATTGCACAGGGAAATTTCATGAGTGAGTGAACTTCCATTAACTTTAAGATAGTGAATGAAGATCTGTAGGTTTCCCAGAAATTTGGGATTGACAGGCCTGGAGGAGGGACTTGGCTTGGGGAAGAAAGGCATGAGGAACTTTAGTACTAGGCTTTCAGATGGAAGTTACAGTCTCTCCCTTGCTTCCTTTTATCTCCTTTCTTCCTTTTTCATTTCTTCTATCCTATGTCAGGGCCATTCTGCACCATTTTTGGACTGGACTGATGCCCAATTCTAGTATTGCAGATAAAGCCAAATCATATCCATAAAACTAGATTTGTTATAATTCTATATTTTAATGACTCGGACTTTTGTTTATGCATTGTCATTGTTGTGGCTTCTTAACCTCAACATCCACTAGACATCTGGGGGTGAGTAGCTATGGGAAGCTGGCCTTTTCATCTTCTACCCACTAGAAGCCAGGAGCTTCCCTGCATCTCCCATCCCACTCCTCCATTTTGGCAACTAAAAATGTTTCCAGATATTGTCAAATGTCCCCTCGAGGAAGAGGCAAAAATTACCCCTGGTAGAGGAAGAGTGTTCTGAACAAAGACTGTGACCACTGTCTACTTGTTCTTTGTAATTATATATCCTGCTGGTACTTGGGAAATAAGGCTGCCATGTAGGGTTGGACAGGCTATTCACTGCACAAGAATACCTGGTCAAAGGTGTAAGTGTGGCCTGGAGTCTAGCCCTTACTCTGCTCATCAAGTGCTGGGCCCTGGAACGGACTCTATCCTGGGGGAAGAAGCTTGGTAGGCTAGCAGCTATTAGCAAGGTTTAAGAAGTGATAGACAGTCTAGAAGGCCTAACCCCAAGTTCCTCTTGCCTAACTCCTGCAGTTTAGACCGGAAAACTGAGGTCTAGGGGGCACTAACTCTGAGGGATTTATCATCTAATTACAATAGAAAACTCAAAATAGGAAAGGAGAAGATATTACAACTCAGGGAGAACTTGACCTTTAGACAGGGAATAAAGTCTAGGACATACTTTGGAGAGGGCTTCTTCATGAGCAGAGAAGGGAGGCACAACCCAGTACGTACACGTGCTCAAGACAGAGGAGAGATCAGCCCTCCGAGGAAAGAGGACCAGGGCAGGAGGAAGGGATGCCCCAGACCCCACAGGGCATGTCCCTGGAGAAGAATGCGCTGATGTACCCGCTGGATTGGGATTGGTTCAAAGTCAAGGGCAGTGTCTAATAGTCTTTGGAGCCTCTGAGCAGAGTACTATTGACTGTGGACACAGAAACCACTGGGGCAGAAACAGGAAGCTCCCCTGATGGAAAGGGGAGCTCGCAGGAAAGAGCATCCCAAGAAGCTGCTGCCTCCACTACCCTGACCATCACCGAGTTCTCCCCTCAGTAGGCAAGGCTAAATATGACACCTGCCCTCCTCCAGATGATCTGCACACCTAAGGTAGCAAGCACAATTTGTATTTTGCCGCTCTGCCCTGGTGAGCCTGGCTGTAGCTTACTGCCCCCTGAACTCCCAAGTGGAACACATCCCTCCCCAGGATAAGCACAGCTACGGGGCTCTTGGCCCTCTCAGCCCACAGCCAGGCATTTGTCCCAAGTTTATGCTGCTCTCCTTCCCTGCAGGTTGACTTCACGTTGGCCATGGCTCAGCCCCTCTCACTCCCCAGCAAGAATCCTGACCCAGCAGGACAGGTCTAACAGAAGCCACAGCAACTGGCACACTAGCTCAAACATGCTACTGACACAGTGCTCCTGCCCCTGCTCCTGGCCACGACCCCATGGTAGTCCTCCTTCTCCCCTCCTGCCTAGCAAGCTCAACGTGGCACTGGTTCCGTCTGTCCCATTCTTCAGGGTGATGTTAAAATATTGGGATGCAACCATACCGCACCAGCTAATTCTAACAGGTGCCACAAGAGCACCAAACCAGGCTCTGGAGCCTGTGGTGGTCAGGTGTCGACCCTGTGGTGTCTGGATGACGTGCAGGTGGTGGCTCCGGAGGACTATGTACTGCTGGTGCAGGAATATTCACGTTTCAACCCTGGGAGGTTCTGAGTGGTGCAAGTCAGCCCCAGCTCTCTTCCTCTTTCTTGGGAATGCAATTTGGCTCCTAAGCCCAGAAACTCCTGCAGTTCAGCAGGTGCCCCAAGGTCCTCAGAAGGTGATGGAGGAGCTAGAGATGACCCCAAACAACACTCCCTTGCAGTGTTCCATCCCACAGAGCACAGGCTATGTACCTTGTCAGGAAGAGCCTCACAATACAGCCCAGCCCCTGACCTTTCTGTCCTGCTGCCAAAACTTACAGACATATCTTTGGGTCTGCCTCTGTAGCAATCTGTAAGGCACTGGCTCCCGCCATAATTACTCTGAGAATCAATCCAGCAGCAGCACACAGCTGGCAGGGGATTTATTTCCTACAACATCCCCAGAGGGCCATAACCCTCCTCTGGCTGCCACGGCCTGTGGCAGATGCATTCTGTCACAGCACAGACATGTGGAGTCCACCTCCAGCCAGGACTCCCACTGCAAGGATGTGGGAATTTGTCACAGGAGCTGCAGCGACATTGGCATGGAAAAATAGTCCCAAGGTCAAGTGTTGCTAAGAAGAAAGACTCTGAAGCTGGAAGTCTGAGAGCCTGTGGTGAGGGTGTTGGAGTTGGTGGCAGGAAAGGAGTTGGGTGCCATTGGGCAGAGAGAGTGGTGGAGGAGAGGGATTCAGGCCAGAGGGGAAGCTGAGTCCCTAACACCTCAGACTGGGGTTCCATCTGCTCTTGTGAAGAAAGAAAGAATGGTAGAGACTGCCTCCCACACTAATGGAACCCAAATGGTGTTCAAAGTTGTGTGCATCTGTGTGTGTGTGTGTGGGGCGGGGGGGTGTAGGATAGTTTGTAATGTGAATTTCATTTTCAATGACTTCTCTTATCCTCATAAAATTTTTAAATTGAAAGGAATCTCCTTGGCTATGGTGAAGGGAAAGGGATAAAATGGACCTGCATCTGCCACAGCACTCTGCAGGAGGGGTGGAAGCAGTGGTGGCCAAGGTGGCCAAGGTGGCCAAGTACCTTGTGCTGACTTCTCCTGCAGGGTGCTGGGCCAACGCCTGCCCCTCAAGAGCACACCTACCTAGATCCTAGGAAGGTGACCTTCATTGGGAACAGGGTCTGACATCCAGCAACAAGTATCCTTAAATGAGAAGAGAAAGGAATAGACAAACCAGAGGGGAGGGCGATTTGAAGAGGAGGAGAGGTTGGAGGGAGCCCACAGGCTAGGAAGGATCACAGGCCTGGCAGCAGCCACCAGAAGCCAGCTGAGAGGCTGGGAAGGACTCTGACTCAGAACCAGTCCTGCCAACACCTCCATTTCAGACTTCCAGCCTCCAGAACTGTGAGAGAATAAGATTTTTGTTCTTTTAAGCCACCAGCTTGTGGAAACTCATTACAGGGGCCCAGGAAACTCAGGTCTATGGAATCCGTGCCAGGGTTCAGGGAGTGGCATCTAATGCTGGCTTGGGCATCAAGGATGCAAATGGCGCCTCTGCCCTTTTCTGCTACAGTCTAGATGGCTATTCCTCAATGTTCTCCTCTGCACAATAGGAATAGGAATAATAAGTGATGTTTATTTCATGAGATTGTGGAAATGAAATGGGACGTGGCTTCAGAGCACCCGGCGCATAGTAGGTGCTGGGTGACGGTCAGGGTGTTATCAGGAGCTCTGATCAGAAGTCGGCTGGGCACCTAAGTTAGTGACAGTGATGTCAGAATTAGGCAGAGAGGCAAGGGTCCATCCAGAGAATGGAGGGATTGAAATGTTAATGCCTTCAGAGGCTTCCTCCCCCCTTATCAAGAAAACCTGCCCCTGCTCCAACCTGTTGCTAAGGCAACCTGTCCCAGGGATTGTCCCTCCCTACAGGGAGTTATAAATGTTAATGCACGGGGCCCCTTCCTGCTGGGCCCCTCCAGCCCATCTGCTTCTCGCCTTTGAGCCATCCCATCTAGCATCTGCTGGGCCTAGTCACATAGGCAGGAAGGGAGAGAGAGGGGAAGAGAGCAGGAGAACAAAGGAAGCCTAGGACATAGAAAAAGGCAGAACACCCTCACTTCTTGGGATACCAGGATACCAGCAATGGCCCCCTTCTCCCTCCAGGGAGAATCTATGTTACCCCTTTTAAATAAACCCTGCTTTACGTGCTTGCCCCTGCGTGCTTCTCTAATGTTCAAACTTCAACAGGTGAGGGAGCAGGACTTGTCACCAGTAACCGGCGGCATCCACAGGAAAGGGCAAAGTCACTTTTGAAGCAGGCATTCCAGGAAGAGGCCATGGCTCCTCTTCTGAGAAGTGGGACTCCAGGGCAGGCATTTGGAAGAAAACTAAGGAAGTGTGTCTAACGGCTGCATTTGAGAGAAGAGATGGAGGAGAGAGGAGGAGAGTGCTGCGAGAGGCCCAGGCAGGACTGGCCTTAAGAAACTAGCATTGCTCTTTGGAGGATGAACAGGGCTGTGGCTCTGCCTGAAGGGCCCAGCATAGCCCGTGAGGTCGTTCAGCATAAATTTAAGGACAGACAAGCAGGCATCTCCACCCCATCTCATCAGGTCACAGCTAGTCCTTGAGGTGTGATGTTGGACAGCCGAGAGGTGCCGCATATCCTGGAGGAAAGAACAGCTTGGGGAAGATGGGGGTGCACCATGAACGTGGGGGTATGGGAGGAGGGAAGGGCAGACGTGGGCAGGCACAGGTAGGAGAGTGGGGGAAGAAAGGCTCCTGAGCAGGTGTCACTTTCGCAGCTCTGTGTGGAGTGAACAGGTAGGGAGGAGGCAGAAGACAAGGAAAAGACCTAGGAAGCACCAAACCCTCTTGAGAGGTAGGGCCCAGGGGAGGCAGGGCAGGTGCCAGTGGGTACAACCACCCAGTGGGATAGAGTCGAGGGACCTAGCAGTGAATTATACATGGGCTGCTGTGTTAAGGGCTCGGGCTGGCAGTGAGAGATGAGAAAGAGCCCGAGAGACTTGGAGGGAGCCACCACAGAGACCAGGAGCCCCTGGGGGAGCGGGAGGAGAGAGACAGCACCTTTGAGTTCAACGTAGACATCCCTGATGACCTCTAAGGGACCTTCTAAAATTACAGTTAATGTCAGCCCATCCCTTGTCACTTAGAATGTGGCCCTGCACCCAGCAGGAGCAGCAGCACCCGAGAGCTACTTAGAAATGCACATTCTCAGGCCCCAACCCAGACCCACTGATGCAGAATCTGCACTTGAACCAGACTCGGGGACTGTGTGCAGAGAAAGCTGGAGTAGGACAGCCTTCTTCTTTCCTTCTCCTTCTCCTTCTTCTTCTTTTTGTGTTTTTTTTTTTTTTGAAGAAAGAAAAACCACTCTCTTTCCCCCACTCCAGGTGCAGCTGCAATTAGCCCTGTGTACCTGATGAGACTGTTTCCCGTAGTGTCAGGCCCTGTGCATGTGGGCTGGCTGGTCACCCGACACGCTCTCTCCTCACTCCCTGAAGGTGGGAGGGCCACGCACCGTGCTCTGCCCTGGCCTTGCTCTCCTGGCAAGGTTACGGCCCTCCAAAGACCTCTCCAACATCAGCACTGCTCCCAACATCTAGCTACCACACAGTGCTTCAGAACCATGGCTCCGGGGAAAGGTAAGAAAAGCACTTCTGTGCTAGGTGCCAGAAGAGCCTCAGAAACATGCTGACACAAGCTCTCACCTGCAGACTGCCCGCCATGAGCGGAACAGAGCCTTTATTCAGCCCCCACAGAGTGTTCCCTACAAGTTTAAATGAGTGTCCATACTCAAGAATTGAGAGGTTTTACTTAAAAACCAGGTTACTGGCACCTCCTGAAAAATCAGGAGGTCCTGAGTGAAGGGCAAAAATCACACCAGGGACAGCCATGCAGCCAAGAGATTTATTCAACAGCCTTTGTGGTTGGTTGGAGATCGAAGAGGTGCTCTGGTTGAAGGTCGGAGAGATGCTGGGAGAGGGGAGTCGGGGAGAGGGGAGTGTGCAAGCTCTGAACGGAAAGTGGGTGCCTGGTCACGCCAGCTGGGATCTCTGGAGCTGTCAGCTAAAGCAGCTGCTGTCTGGCTGGAGGCTGGAGCTGTTGGCTGGGCAGCTGCTGTCGGGCTGGAGGCGATGGGTCTGAGGCTGGTGCCGTGGCTTCTTCCTCTCTGCAGTGATGAGCTGTTGTTGTCTGAGTCTCTCCTCTCTGAATGGTCGAGCTGTTGTGTGAGTGGCTTCCTCCTCTCCGCAGGGACGAGCTGTTGTGTTCTCAGCTTCCTCCTCTCAGCAGTGATGAGCTATTGTGTTCTGAGTCTCTCCAACGGGACCCTATATAGGGATTTCTGGTGGGGGGTGCACCAGAGCAACCCCAACACCATTGGCTCTTTGCCCATGGAACAGAGCGAACTTTAAGCCTATTGGCTCCTGCCCCGGGGAAAAGAAACATCCTGTCAGGGGAAGAAAAATCCTGTCTGGGGAAGAAACATCCTTCCCGGAAAATGAAACAAGGTTGCTTTGCTCAGGATATGGAAACCTCTAGTGGGGAGGGTAGCCCATCTATCACTGAGAGGCTAGAGGTATATTCCAGTGCAGCCATAGGAGACAGAGACAGGGGATGCTGCTGCTTCAGGTTTGCCAGTGCCCACATTACCCCCCACCTCACTCATCACACCACCTGACTGGCCCAGTAGGCATTAAAGTGTACATGAGGCATTCCTGCACTCCCTTCCTGTGGGCTCCGGTGCTGTACTGCACCTTTAACCTGCTCTGTAGACTAGCACCTGCGGGATTCCTCACCCACTCCCTCCCTGTGCCCGACATGGCCAGACCCTCAGCCTTAGTTTCACAGAGGAAGAGACTGAAGTGTTCTAGATGTTCTGGAATGGTTTAAGACTTCCGCCAAGTCAAATGAACCTGTCTTTGAGCCTCAGGACTATCACTTCCCAGCTGTGTGATCTGAGATTTCTAAACCATTGGAGATACCATTTCTTCCAAAGGGAGATATTAAATCTATCTACCTCAGGGAGTTGTTGTAAGAGCTAAAAGAGATAATGCAAAGTAAATGTATAGCTCACTTATTGACAAATGCTCAGTTATTATAGCTCAGAGAAGTATAACCAAGGTCACACAGCTATATCAGAGAGGTGGTATTAGGCCCTGAACTATCCATGTTCTCTAATTTGCTTTTCTTTCTAAGTCACACTGTTTTCCATCCCTATATTAGCAGAAGACTTTGACCCAATTAAAAAACTACTTACAAGGCACCTACTATGTGATAGAAGTTATGAACCTCAAAGAATTGTTTGAAATCTTACTTGTCAGTAAGGAAGTATCTTATCTTCATTATTTCCTTCCTTCTACTTACTTTGACTCATAGTTTTCTATCTTTTTAAAGTGAAAGCAAATTATTGACTTCATAACTCTCTTCAAATATAAATATTTAAAGGATAACTTTCTCTCTATAACTTTAGCTACATACCATAAATTTTGGTATGTTTTGCTTTTTCTTCTGTGATTCATGAGTATGTACTTTTGAATTTGCAAATATTTGAGAATTTTACAGGTATACTTTTGTTAGCGGTTTCTAAGTTAGTTCTATTATGATCAGAGAACATACTCTATAGTTTCAATCCTTTTAAGCTTATTAAGACTTTATGGCCCAATGTATGTTTTATCTTGGTGAATTTTCTATGTGTACTTGAAATAAGTATGTATTACACTATTTGGGGATTGAGTGTTCCTTAAATGTCAATCTAACCAGTTGGTAGACAATGTTATTCAAATAGTCTATATTCTTAACTAATTTTTGGGCTGACTTTTCTGTGAACTAGTGACAGAGGAGTGTTAACATCTCCAACTACAGTCCTGACTGTATTTGCATATTCAGTTCTATCAGTTTTTGCATAATGGGTTTTGAACTTCTGTTATTAGGCACATGCACATTTAAAATTGGCATGTCTTCCTAATGAATTGACTCACTTATCATTAGTATATTTACTATGATCACTTCAGCTTTCTTATAATTAGTATTTGTATGTACACACATTTCTCAGCCCTTCCTTTCAACTTATCTTCTTTATATTTAAAGTGGTTTTTACAACAATAAATGTTGGAGAGGATGTGGGGAAAAAGGCACACTCAGACATTGCTGGTGGGACTGCAAAATGGTGCAACCGCTATGGAAAGCAGTATGGAGATTTCTTGGAAAACTGGGAATGGAACCACCCTATGACCCAGCTATCCCACTCCTGGGTCTATTCCCAAAGGACTTAAAAACAGCATATTACAGTGACACAGCCACTTCAATGTTTATAGCAGCACAATTCACAATAGGTAGATTGTGGAACCAACCTAGATGTCCCTCAGTAGATGAGTGGATAAAGAAAATGTGGTATATATACAAAATGGAATTTTACTCAGCAATAAAAGAGAATAAAATAATGGCATTTGCAGGTAAATGGATGAAGTTGGAGAATATAATGCTAAATGAAATTAGTCAATCTCAAAAATCCAAATACCAAATGTTTTCTCTGATATAAAGAGGCTAGTTCACAGTGTTGTTGGATGGGGGTACATAGGAGGATTAGAGGAACCTAGAATGGTCAAAGGACAGGGAGGGGAAGGGAGGGAGCAAGGGGGAGAGGAAGGGGGGAGATAAAAAAGGAAAAAAAAATTGGTGGTTGAATGAGATGGATATCATTATCCTAAATGCATGATTGAAGATCTGAATGGTACTTATATACTTTGTATACAAACAGTTGTATGTAAAAAGATACTATATATGTGCATTATGAATTGTAATACATACTACTATTATAAATAAAAAAAGGAAAAAAAGTTTATTACTTTCCACTCTAAAAAATAAAATAAAATAAAGTGGTTTTTAGACAGCATGTAACTGAGTTTTACATTTTTAACCACTCTGATACACTCTGTCTTTTAACCAGAGTGTTTAGACCCTTACATTTAATGTAATTATTGATATGGTTGGATTTAAATATACCATCTTGCTTTTCTTTTCTATCCTTTTTTTCCTGCCTGCATTTGAATTGAGAAGTTTTAGGATTTCATTTTGCCTCCCCTTTTTAAAAGCACTTTCTCTATGATTTAAGATATGTTTCTTTAATACACCACAGCCTACCCAACATTATACTACCTCAAATAAAACCTCAGTACTGCATGTGCTCACTCTCATCCCATTTGTTATTTTTGTTATACTTGTTTTATTTATGTATGCATTGTTGCTCCTCTTGTGTGTTATACAACCCACAATACAAAATTTTCATTTAAATAAAAGCTCTGTTAAAATAAATCATAGATGTCTAGAGAAAACAAGAGAAAAAATTTGCCATCTTGAGAGGAAAAAGATTTCTTTTTCTGACAGAGCACAAAGAGCACCGACTATGAAAGATGAAAACCCAAAAGTTGCACTTTATTAAAATTTAAAACTTCTATTCTTTGAAAGACACTATTAAGAAAATGGAACGTTAAATGAAAGACTGGGAGAAAGTATTTGCAGAAACTATCTGTGATAAAAGATAGGATATATATATGTGTGTATATATATATATATATATACATATACATATATATATACATATACATATATATATATATCAGTAAGAGGTAAAAACACTATTTAAAGTGGGCAAAATTGAAAACGTGTGCGTGCACACACACACACACACACACACACAATGGCCAGTAGGCATACAAAAAGATGCTCAATATTATTAGTTATCAGATTAGACAAATTAATACCAAGATGATGTACCAACACCTGCCCACAAAGAGCTAAATCTTAAAAAAATATCACCAGTCCCGGTATTACAGAGGATGTGGAGAAGATATAATTCTCATCCATTGCTAGGAGGGATGTCAAGGGTGCAAATAGTGTGCAAACTGTTAACGAGCCAACATTTCTATTCTACCCCAAATACATGAAAACATGTCCACAAAAATCTTTTTTTTTTTTTTTTTTTTTTTTTGGTACCAGGGGTTGAACTCAGGGGCACTTGACCACTAGGCCACATCCCCAGCCTTTTTTTTTTTTTTTTTTTTTGTATTTTATTAGAGACAGGGTCTCACTGAGTTGCTAAGTGCCTCGCCATTGCTGAGGCTGGCTTTGAACTCGTGATCCTTCTGCCTCAGCCTCCCAAGTGCTGGGATTACAGGCGTGAGCCACCGCGCCCAGCATCCACAACAATCTTAAAAAACAAGTATTCATAGCAGCTTCATCACCAAAAACTAGAAGAACCTTCTCAATGTCCACAAACAGGTGAATAAAAAATTGTGGTATATTCATACAGTGAAATACACTCAACCGTAAGACGTTACAGCAGTATAAGAACTGATGATGCCCATGACCACAGGGGTTATGCTTACAGACTTTTGAGCAGAAGAAGTCTATCAAAAATGCATGCCATTAATTGCATGGATACGAATTTTTAGAACCAGCAAAACTTCTTGTTGTGATAGAAATGGGGTCAGTGGTTGCCTGAGGAATAGGGATGAACTCCAAAGGTGTGTGAGTGACTTTCTAGGGAGATTAAAATGTTCTGGGCTGGGGTTGTGGCTCAGTGGTAGAGCGCTCGCCTAGCACGTGCACAGCCTGGGTTCCATCTTCAGCACCACATAAAAATAAAAATACATTGTGTACAACTAATGCAAATAAATAAATATTTTTAAAAAATGTTCTGTATTGGGGGCACAGTTAAACAGATGTATACATTTGTCAAAACTCATAGAACTGTGTGCTTAAAGTCTGTGCATTTTACTGGTGTAAATTATACTTCAATAAAGTTGATTTAATAAATTCTCCTCCCACTGGTATAGCCTCCAGCAAAATTAGAACTGCCAAAAAAAAAAAAAAAAAAAAAAAAAATAGAGGCAAAGGAATCGCACTGGAAAGGCGGGCAGCAGCCTCCTCCACCAGCCCCTTCCAGCAAGCAGCGAGCCTCCTGTGGGGCTTATTGGACAGGGCGGGTTTCCAAAGGCATAGAGTACTGACAAATGCTTGGAGCTAAAGGACATTCTAGGAGAAATCAAGCAACTGCACAGGCAACACCCAGCCCTAGTTGACATTTCCACAGGGTGGTGTAAAGGGCTCAGGATGGCCTGGGGCATACAAGGGTCTCTACTGTGCTGGGGAAGAGAGAGTTCAAGTGGATCAAGCAATTTATTTGGCTACAAAGGTTGAGGCTTTGCTGTTGTTATTGCTGCTGCTGCTGTTGGTAGTGGTGTGTGTGTGCACACATGCATACATTTCAACAGCTCCTTGAAAAGAAAAAGCTGGTCAGGAGTCTCTCGTAGCTTACATCCTAGCCAGTTAACTTGAATCTGTTTCTCCTCCAAGAGTGTAGGTTTAGATATCCTCTTGGCATCTCGGGGGGTACTTCTTCAGTGAAGAGCCTAGTGTGTAGCCAGAGCCCCTGGGGGCCCATAGAAGACTTGTTAAATCAAGATTCTGAAAGTCAGAGTTACTAACTCCAAATTTATTGCTGCAAATTCCAACCTTAGCAAATCTTCCAGGATGGAATGCAAAACATAAAGCATAAGCCTGGGGTCTGCTGTGCTCCTTTGGTGGTTTCAAACTCAGAGCAGATCCACCTACAGACCACGTTACCTCAGTCTCAATCCTGGTGTCAGTACTGTTGTCACACCCCATGCACAGGGAAAGCTTGGCAAGCTCCCTTCATGCGAAGATGCAATGACAATCTTCAACCAGCCTGAGAATGGCAAATGCAGCCCAATGGTGGAGCCAGACTTTTACCTCCCTTAAAAGATCGAATTCCAGCAGATGAGACCAAAACTGCAAACTAGTAGTCACTGTAACATTCCATTTGACTCTAATCAGTATCTATTATTTTTACTGCTTTGTGGCATTTCCTTTCCTCAGGCTTGTTTGCATCCTTTGGGCAAACTACTCTTTTTTTCTCCACAAATAGCTTTCAAATTCCTGCTGTAGTTTATGCAAAACAAATCACAATAATCTGTGATCCAACTATTTGATTAGAAAGCAGCTCCAGGGACAAAAGGCTTGCCGGTCAGAAAGGGTCTCCTGGCACACATGATGCAACCAGCTGACAGTTGGGATGGGTTGGAGCTGAACTTGAAGGCCAGGCAGGTGGGCAGAGAGGAGGGGAGTGTTTTCTGAATGGGGATTGGGGAAAGAATACAGCTAAAAAAAGCAGCGGAGCTAGTGTTGAGGGTGTCCAGTGGCAGAGGTAATTGCCTACTTGTCTAGTTTGAATCCCTGCTGGCCTTCCCTGCCACATAAAGGCACCATCTAGGCCAAGGGCTCAGGACCCTGGGGGAAAATACACACTCCAGCTTGGTTTGTTAGATCAAGATTAGCATCTGCTTCCATCTCTCAGAAGAAGGAGATGGGACAAGTTGGTCTATCTTGAAAATGGATAGAGGGAAGAAGGCTTTTGGCTAGGCTTATAGGGGTACCAGTGTGGGGTCCTGGATGGAGAAGATTAGGACACACCCAATCTATGGGTCTTTGCTGTTCTTCCTCATTGGGGACGTTTTTCCCTGATATCCCATGAGTTGCAAATTCTTCCTCACCCCAACGTCCAGGTCCCATTTACCATACCACTGTATATTGTGTGGGGAGGTGTTGTTAGCAGAAACAGGGCAACAGATGTATCCAGAAACTGGGAAACTAACCGCCATTTCTGGCCATGACAAAGTAGCTGGCACCAGACTTAATTGCTCACAACAAACTACCAGAAAACCAGACAGAATATAGAGAACAAGTGTTTTCAGACATTGGGGCAGTAGCACAGGGCCATGATTCCTGAGAGAAAAGAAATAACAAGATCAGCTGCATAACCAGCCCAACTTTCTGCCTGGAAGCCCTTCTCTGACCCCAGTGAAAGGGAAGGGATCCCAAGCAGCACAGAGCAGTCCTGGTGAACTGAGGAGACAGACACCATAGTTTAGAGAAACCAAGGCAGCTCTGCAGGGTAGAGTAGTAGAAAAGAGGGAGCTTCACAAAGAAAGAGCTCCAGAAATCTGCATAGGTATTGCTTTGAGTCTCTGGCTAAATTCTAACCTTTGCATTTTCAGAGTAAAAATCCACAGGTCTAGAGAAAAAACATCTAACTTGTAACTGGGAACTGTACAATTCCGGGAGCTTATGCAGGACAGGGAGATGTTTTTGAGTGAAGAGACCACATTAAATACCCAGAGCATTTAGTAGACTTTTGGAGAGCCATAACATTGTGGTAGGACTAAATAAGACCTAGAATAAAGGCTACTTCAGGACCACTCTAATACATCTTAAAAACAAGCTCAAAAAATCAATAATAATAATTTAACTGACAGCCAGGGCAAAGTCCAACTTTATTTAAAGGAAAGCAACAAAATCCAGATGCAAAAAAAAAAAAAAAAAAAAAAAAAAGGGGGGGGGGATTTACAGTGTCTAGCACACGATTAAAAATTACTATAATACCAAGATAGAGTGAACTATAATCATGACAAAAACTGGGCCATAGAAACAGAGACTAAGAACCTAAATCCCTAGGTATATTTTTGTCTCTTCTTTGAATCCCTTTTCTCATGATTTAGCACATTGATTTTACCCCTGTCAGACTCTTTCAATATGAAGTCCCTCATGTTTATTTCCCACTTGATGTTCTTGACATCTAATTAACTAAACATTTACAAAACCCCCTTAGATGCCAGATGATAGTCTCTGCCTTGGAAAGGCCAAGAACTTGAGCTTGCTTGGATGAGATGAAGAAAACTGCTCACTAGGACACAGGAGAATAATAAATACTCAATGAATTCTTTCCAAGGGGTTGAGTGCCCATTTCCTCTTTAGCCTCTCTAGGCTTTGGAAAAGCACCCCTATTCTCATGTCCCCACCCTATACCTATAGCAGTTTCAAAGCCAGAGAATGAGAAAACTACATAGCAAATATTGACAAGAACCCAAAAGACAAAAGCAGGGAAATGCACATGAATTCTGCCTGGACAGTGCTTTGGTTTTCTCTGTTATTGCTGGGGAATTATACCAAATCATTTCCTGTTCTTCAATAAGCATATTAAAAAGTATGCCAATATTGATTAAATAACTATGATTTTACAAATAGCTACATAGCAAGCCTGCACAAAGTGAAAGTCCCTGTGTCCACAGACTAGAGTTTGCCAAGAACAGGCACAAATTGGGGGGCCAGGGGTTGGCTTTTTCCATCAGAACTTGTAAGTGGTAGTTTGGGAACATATACTTTGCTTAACTTCATTTAAAAAAATGTCATTCAAATGTAAGCCTTTATATTTAATGTCTTCTTCCCCATTACCTAGACACACACACACACATAGTTTTTTTATTCTAATTTGTTATACATGTTTGCAGAGTACATTTCATTTCATATTACATATGAAGAGCACCATTTTTCAAGTTGCTGGTTTATATAAAGTATTTTTTACAACAATTGTGTCTTCATACATGTATTTAGGGTAATCATGGATAACTCACTCTGCTATTATTCCTATACCCTTGACCCCTCTCCCTCCCCCCTCTTTGTTCTATTTAAAGCTCTTTCATTCCTCTCATCCCCACTCCCTTGCCTTTATAAGTTAGTATCTTCATATCAAAGAGATCATTCGACCTTTGGTTTTGGGGATTGGCTAACTTCACTTAGCATTATTTTCTCCAACTCCATCCATTTACCTGCAAATGCCACGATTTTATTATCTTTTAGTGCTGAGTAGTGTTCCATTGTGTATATATACCAAAGTTTCCCTATCCATTCATCTGCTGATGGGCATCTGGGTTAGTTCCACAATCTAGCTATTGTGAATTGTGCTGCTATAAACATTGATGTGGCTGTGTCCCTGTAGTAATCTGTTTTTAAGTCCTTTGGGAATAGACCAAGGAGTGGGATAGCTGGGTCAAATGGCACACACACACTCTTTACATGCAGATTTGGGTGCTAAAGGAAGTCTCTAACCGCAAAAAGGATGATGATGGTTCACTTTCAGAATATTCTGAGACTCACTGAATTGCAGGACCACGCAATCACTCTGAAGGTTATTATGCTGAATGTCGTGGAATTTGGCTGGTTCCTATGGTCCTCTTACTCATGTCATTGTGTAGGTGGCAGTGTTCTGGCCAACAATGACTATGCACAATCTGGCACTGAGCAACTTTTATAACCATCTCACTAGATTCTGAGAGTTTCCCAGAAGCTGGCAGCACAGGGCTGCTAGAGATGCTAATTAGAAGGGCAGCTCAAGTTATTTCCTAGATAATGAGGAGAAATGCCAGTGATTTAACTTCTACCTATTATTGTTCCCTGTGGAGTTTTGGAGGGAAGTAATTGCCTCCTTGTTTCTGCAAAACATGAACTTGGTGCATGTTTTGTTGTTGCTGCCTTAGTGTTTTCCTCCTCTGAACTTTTCATAAGTCCAAGACCTATTTGTTCCCAAATGGCTTGAAATTCTTTCAGGTATTCTATTAGGTCACCGCTCAGTCTCCAAGAGTCAAATGTGACACACATGAGCTGAGTAGTTAGCCAGCCCAACATTCTCCGCAGTGTCTGACTTCCTTTATCAACATGCCCTCTGTGTGTTTGGTCACTGCTAGCATGTCTCTAGACAGGAAACTTAGTGTCTCCCTGGAAGCCCATTCCGCCATTAAGAAAGTTCTTAACATTGAGCTAAAGTCCCTCTCCTAGTTATTGATACTTAGCCTCCCTTCTGCTAGGCAAGAAACAAGTCTGCTCAGGTTTGTTGATGGTACCTCTTGCTGCGCATGCTCTGCTCCAACCCCTATGCCTATTCCCCAAGCCCTGTCACCCCAAGGCATTCCCTCCTCTGCCCAATGGTACCCCAATGGCATTCTGATTTTCTTAGTTTCTTTTTCTCTCTTCTTCTTTTCTGTTTTTTTTCTTTTTTTCCTGTTTTTTTTTTTTGGGGGGGGGTCCTGTCTGTTTGACTGACTGCCTCCCTTTTCTCCTTTTTATTAAAAACATATTGGAAATATTGCTTAAAAATGTGGACACATACCTCCACAGTTCCTCACGGTCTTCCTCGAAGTTCTTTGATTCAAATCTGCTCCTAGAAAGGGTTGGTTTTTGCTCCATAAAAATAGAATCTTGGGCCCTATTTACCTAAAGAATGTGGTAACAAGTGTGTGGGGGGTCTTTTTCAGAATGTTAACAACTACATTCTGAAGCCGACACTGACATTTCATTGCAGGACACGTGAGCTTTCTTCTGGACACAAAGTAGAGCTGAACCACATGGCGAGTACTTGATATGATTCAGATGACAAACTTTTTGGTTTAATATAGTGGCCGATGGCATGCAGGAGCCCTGTTTGGGGAGATGGCTAAGATTGCGGTTGACTACGGGCCATGGAGATGTTTGGGCATTGCTGCCTTCCGTAGTCTCACGAGACTTGGCCAAGATTGCTGATCAGGTCGGCACCATTGGGTGTGTGGGGTTTTGGTAGTGTGTGGTGCGTGTTAAAGTCGTTGTTAGAGCCAGAGAGAGAAGTTATCACAATAAAAAGTCCGTTTGTTTCCAGTTCGCCTCTGAACTTCTTCCCGCGGCTTCGTTGCTCAAGCGGCCATCGCTTCAGGCGGCAACAGTGGCAGACAAAGTATTTCACCAGCATGAAGTTTTCTGGTAAGTGTCCCAAGCCAGCACATCATCATGCCCCAGGTGGATGTGGTCTTGGAGTGCACATCAGGCTGAGTGGCCTCTGCCACCAACCAGTGCTGCTTCTTTTTCCATAAATAGAAACTGGGATCCTAAAACCACCCCATCTGTCTACAAGTGGCTGTGTTGTTCAGGACAGGAGGTAACTGCCACACTGTTCATGAAAAACTGACATTGTAAAAATAATTTGCAAATGGTATTTCAAGAGTTTCATTACTGTTTGTGATACTGATGGTGCATTAACCTACTTTTTTTTTCTGGTTTCTATGGAAAGCAAACCACAAAGACCACATTTTCCCCTCAGATCTCACCCAAGTAAGAATGGATTTAAGTGTATATTTATATATTTATATAACAGATATTTGGAGAAATTGGACAGCCATATCCCTACATTTTCCAAAATGACATAATGGCATCAATGACAGGGTAAAATTGTGGCTGTGAGCCATCAAACAGAAATTGCAGCTGTGGCCCAACTGCATGTATATGAGCACTCCAGCAGCTGAAGGCAGCTGCGGCATTTGAACCAGCTCCCCAAGGTGCTTGGCAGTCAGCCCACCTTACCAAGACAGGAAAACAGGGCGCTAAAGAGGGAGAAGCTGAATACCGTAAAGTTCTACCTTACAGGTTCCAAACAGGATCCGGAAGAACGGAGTGCACCAGCTGGCTTGAGGGCTAAGGCGAGCAAGGGCACAGACCGGGAGCAAACGGGGCTGGCATGAAAGAAAGGGCCGGCTCAGGTAGACTCCACTGCAGAGGAGGAAATAGGCACTGCCGCTGTTCTAGCACTTGGGCTCACTGCAACGTCTGTCTTGTTCAGCCACATGGGATCTAAGACCTGGCTAAACTGTACTTTGAGTGAAGGTGTTATGAGGAGCCACGTTAGAAAACACTCCAAGTCGAAATTTAAAACAAATTAGAGAACTTTATCACCTGGCCAGGGGCTGCCATGGCAGAGACTGAAGCTCTGTGGGAGAACAGCAGCCTTTCCTGGCTTTCCTTGGGAATTTAAGAACGAAAACCACAACTTCTCAGTGTTGTGAAAGCAAGCCAATCACAGAAGCTAAAAGAGCATTTGGCGGGTCTAGTTAGCAAGCAAACAGATTACAGAGGCTAAAAAAATTTAGGGCAACTCAGACAACCGCAGCTTGGTGCCGAGCAGGTGTTACACAACCATATCCTGGGCTTGAGCAGGTGGTTAGCGGGGGCAAGAATCTACTTCAATGTCATACAGGTCTCCAAGACCACCATCTCTTGGATCGAGTACCATTTGTGGGGTATAAAGTACAGAAAAATAATATATTATAAGAAAACAGCTTTCATTTCAGTTTCTCAGAAACAGCTCTTGTAATAGTTTTTTGTTTGTTTGTTTTGTTTTTTTTAACAGAAGGCAGCAAAATGGAGTCTTAGGCCTGTCTATGACAGTTCTTGTTTTATAATTGTCTTATCTATCTCACTTATATCTATAATCTATAACTTAGACTCTTACTGATTTTATCGATCAATTCACACCACAACAAAGGGACCACATTAAAAACTGTGTTGTGCTGAAGACAAAGGGAAGCACTGGTCCAAGTAGCTGAAAAGCCAAGGTCAGGGCTGGTTTCTGGCACAGGTGGGTCCAGAACCCAAATGATGTCATCAGTTCCCTCCCGCTGTTTTGGCTCCAGTTTCCCTGGGTGGGCTCCAAGCATGCACACCTCCTCTGCCGGGAAGACAGCTGCAGCTTTCCCACGTCCCAGTCCCACCCACAACAACCCCAGCCAAAATACTGCTTCTCTTTTCTGTGGTTCCAGTATAAAGCTCAGAAATAGAGTCTCAGCAGCTCTGATTGGTCTGTTCCTGGCCACATGTTCATGCCTTAACCAATCACTAAGGTCAGAGAGGGGTGATTCCTGATTGGCCAGGCTCAATTACATGCTCACCTCTGAGGTTGAGGCGGAGTCAGCTCCACGTTTACCATTGGACAAAGGGATGAATGAGGTGTTCCCTAGGAAAATAGAATCCTATCAATGGGGAAAGAGCCAAGGGCAGCAGAAAAAAAAAAAAAAAAACAGGGAAACCCCAGGTAAAATGCTTGAGGGGAGGAGGCAGCATTTGCCATGGCCAGGGACTCCTAAATACAACACTAGCTCGTGGCTTCCTCTGCCACCATCCCAAATGAGCCCATAAGTCAGTCTGCAGCTCTGAACACCTATTGTCGAGGAAGCATGAAATGAGCAAGTTCAATTAGAAAAGAATTAGCCCTCCTAGTTGGATGTTTGGAGGAGTGATGATATTTAAGGTACAGCATATAGTTTTTGCCTTTATTTTTGACAGCTTGTAACTTTTTGTGTTTACCCACTCTTCATAGTAAAACCACTGTTGGGGTGCAATACTCATGAGGTGAGTTTCCAGTGAGCTTGTAAAGTCCTAGACATTTCTCTGCTATTTTTTGGTTTTCTTGGAAGCATCAAGGGTCATTGTTTCTAGGTTTGTTAATTATGTTGTGCTTTCCCCAGTGTTCTAACTGGGAGGGAGCTTGGAGAGAGCAGATGGGAGTGTTGGAGCTGGGAAATTCTTTTTTTTTTTTTTTTTTTTTTTTTTGTACCGGGGATTGAACTCAGGGATACTCAACCACTGGGCCACATCCCCAGCCCTTTATGTATTTTATTAGAGACAGGTTCTCACTGAGTTGCTAAGTGCCTCGCCATTGCTGAGGCTGGCTTTGAACTCGCAATCCTCCTGCCTCAGCCTCCCAAATGCTGGGATTACAGGCGTAGGCCACCATGCCCCGCTGGGGAATTCATTTAAGAAGCCATGAAGTAGCAGTGTCTTCCCTCTGGAGTCTCTGTCAGTCCTTCCAGCTGACTCACAGCAAGTCCTTCTCTGAGCAGAAGTTGCTGTGAGGTAAGACCCCACCATGTGGCAATTTCAACTGATGGAAGAATTTGGGACAATGTTTTCAAAACAAAGAGGTCTTATGTCTTATGACTCCCAGGCAGCAGACCAGTGTCGAGTAGAAGAGAGCAGGTCTGGGCTGTTGGGCACAGTCCTGGCTGGCATTGCCAAAGGTGCCAGAGGTTTTAACTTCCAAACCCTGCTCATAACCACCTACTCCACTCCTAAGCCAGCTTTCCACTCCAAAAATGCATGACTACAGATACAAGGGTGTCAGTGACTGAGGGAGAAAGGACATGACATCTTTTCCCACCGGCGCTCTTACAACTGGTCAGATTCCCAAGCCCCTGCGCTCATTGACTCCTGAGTCCTACAGCCACCCTGAGAGCTGGTAGGGCAGCATTGTTGCCATCTTACAATGACAAGATGAGGCTTGCCCAGGATCACACAACTCTCTTCAACCTATTACCCAATAGTGCTTGTGGAATCTCTCTCAAAGGGACTTAAAAAATCAAAGGTGTGCCCTGCAAATCCCAGTTAGTCAATGCTATCTGCACATTAGGATGGCTCCCGACTCCTGCCCTCCTACCATTTCACTCAGCCCTCAAACTCTAGGCCTTTTGGAAGCTACCATCCCTCATCCCTCCTAAGGAGTCAAAATGTAAGGTAGCCAAAGGGCACTAGAATATGGCCAACCCAACAGGGACCAGTGAGAGTCTCTGATGAGACACCAGCATCCTCTGGAAATTCTTTTCTGTGAGTCACATGAGCCAACTTCTTTATTTCGGTGTCTTTTCTCCTTCTCTGTTGTGCATTCATCATGTTAGTCATTTGCTTTGGGGATCTATTACATTCTCTGTTGGAGGGCCTAGTGTTCCCAGGTATGAAGATGTGTTTGTGAACTGCACCAAGAATGTCACAGTATACACAGCCCAAACCCTGCTTGGCATTCTTCTGGACACAGGACTCGGATTACTGATTGGTCTCCTGTGAACCCCAGCTTTTTCTCTTTAAAGTATTAAGCTACTGTAGTCCAATTTCTAATCATGGCTTTTACTCACTTGTAGTCAAAGGTAAAAAAGTGAAAAGACTAAGGCCATATGAGAGACCCATGTCCGTGGGTGTTAGAGGAGAGGACTTGAGGAAAACGTTCTGGAAGGTGCTATGGTTTTGGGTGTGTGCTGAGTGGCCTGCGTTATGACTGACAGCCTGGTCTGCAGTCTGATTCTGCTGGAATGTGGTGGACCATTTGGGAGTGGAGTATGGAAGGTTCTTGGGTCACCAGGGTGTGTCCTCGGGTAGTTTGTATAGGGCTCCTTGGTAGTTCTCCCAGGAGGGTTGTTAAATAAGAGGCTGAATTGACCCCACCCTGTCTTCTCTGCTTCTGGCTAAGACGTGAGGACCTGATCTGACCATGTCTCCACCATGATGTGCTGTGATGTGGCCAAGAGAAGGCCCTCACCAGGACTGGCTGATGTGCTCGCCATGCCCTTGAACCTCCAACACTGTGGACTCAATAAGCCTTTCCTCTTTATAAGTTAGCTGCCTCAGATAACTTTAAGTAACTCAAATATGACTGATCCTATGGGTGATCACTCAGAGTTCCTGCCTCCAGGGTTAGTCAGTAAGAAACAGTAACAAAGAGCCCACATGTCCCCAGTGCTGTCGGGTGCCAGGCACATTTTCTAGGTGTGTTATCTGCACTGATTCATTGAATTTTCATAGTAATCCTGAGGGGCATGCTGACATGTTCCCATTCACAGATGAACAAACTGAGGATTAGAAGACCTGGGTGGCTTGCCCAAGGCCTGTGGGACAGCTGGCATGTAGGTCTGTGAGTACAAATCTGTTTGAGCTAGGAGCTCAAATGTTGGGCCCATTCATTAATTCTAGAGCTGTCCCTTGTCCACGGGGCTGGGGAACCCCTCAGTCTTTTAAGATTGGGAGCCCAAGGCATGGGGGTCCCGACACAGCCAAACCAATCCACACAGCCAACTTCCGCCCAGAAATCCCCTTCCCTTTGTGGAAGCTATTGAAATTTTCTGTCCCCTTCTCACTGTGAGCCTGGAGCACAGACTTGCCTTCACCAACACCCCCCGCCATGCCCAAAACAGAGCCTGACATGGGCCTTGGGCTGCTTCTGCTCCTTCTGCACCCCCAAGGCCCTCCCTGCAGCCCTTGGTCACCCAGCACCATCCCCTTAGTGACCCCAGGCCATTGAGACAAGCAGGTTCTGCGGGCAGTGCTTCCGCCTAGCCCCGGCTGTGAGACCCAAACAACAGCACAGCGGAGCCTCTCGTGCCTTTCAATCCTCCTTCAGCAGTGAAGCCAGAACCCAAACTCATATCTCAATAAATTCCCTGCCCTCTGCAGATCAGCTACTGAGTGTTCAGCACTGTGCCCATCTGTTAGCTGGGGGCGTGAGGGTGAACATAATTACAAAGATTCCAAAGGTCTTTCTTATTGCAATGACAAAATTTGAGAAGTTCCTTCCTCGGGTCCCAGATAAGGAGGTAGCATCTACATACCTCAAGGGGTTCTTCTCCCTCCACAGTGTTCTTTGTTCTGCAGAGGAGCTCGTCTGGCAGCGTGGAGGAGGCTGATGAAGTTCTAGGGCAGCCTGCCAAACCCAGCACTCATCAGCACCCAGGCCCCATGGCATGGCAGGGAGGCACTCACAGAGACAGAGACGGGCTGGCAGGAGAGTTCTGAGCCCAGAAATCTCATGGCAGCGTAGAGACCCAGAGAAGGCATGCCAAAAAAATGGAGAGACAGAGACAGGGTTGAACGTACCAGCGCCGAAGTGTAAATTGAATGTCCAGACCTGCTGCAAACTTAACCAATTTTGAAATGAATCAGTAGCCACATCATTTAGGCCCCCTGGGGAAAAAGATTTCACCGAATGGGCTGTTGTATTGCAAACCTGCTTTGTGGTACCTGGTCACCCCAAGTAATGTATTTGTTTGTTTGTTTGTTTTAATCTGATACAATCTCCATACACTCCTTACAATTTCTTGGTGTTTTGGATGTGACACCTTTCAGGTGTCAGGTTAGAAGCTGGCACGCAGGCAAATGCCCTTGGTTTGCAGGTGTTTTAATCAACAGGCCTGCACCTCTACGCGTGCCACTGACAGCTTCTTGGGAATAAACTTTATCATGGGAGGATGCATTGGGGAGTGGGATGCCCAGTCCTTAGGCTACGAACAGAAGGCCTGGTGCACTGGGCTGCTTGCTGCCACTGCCTGCCTTCAAGCTGCCTGGCTTTGGTCGATTTGTCATCGTTACTGTTGTCTGTTTCCCCACAGCCCCAGTGAAATAGCCTTGAACATCCTGCAGCACGCGGAGGCAAAGGAGCAGTCCCTACCCTTCACGCAGGACAAATGCAATACTTTCCATTCCCAGCTTCTGTTTGTTCGAGAAGGCCCTGGGGGAGTCGAGGAGGATGAGGATGTCAGGGCTCTAGGAATCAGGATTTCCTGGCTCTCAGCTGTGGCCTTGGGCCGGTCACCTACACCTGGTGAGCCAATGTCAAAGGGATAATGGAGAGAATAAAAGGACAGGCCCATTCATGAATTTAGCAATATATTTGGGGACAGGGCTGTGATGAAACAGAGAGGATCCCCTCCCATGAGGCCTGCACTCTAGAGGAGGCAGAAAGGGAAAAAGCTGTGTTAGTTCCCAAGGCTGCAGTAACCAAGACCTCACGCTGGCCAGCTCAGACAAAAGCAGCGTTCTCTCACTGTCGTGAAGGTCCAGGTGTCACCAGGACTGGGCTTCCTTTGGGCCGTGAGGGAGACTGTGTCCCAGGCCTCTCTCCCTGGCTTGCAGATGGTGTTCACACATTGTCTCCCCTCAGGGTCTGCCTGTGTCCAGAGCTCATCATCTTTTGCTAAGAACATGGGTGATGTAGGAACATGAGCATCTGTCCCCATAACTCACGCTAACATGGTGACTCTGTAGGTATCTTCAAATAGGTCACGTTCTGAGTACTGGAAGTCAGAACTTTATAAGAACCTGGAGGAGGGACACACCATTCAGCCCATAAAAGTATATGAACAATATAATTGCGACATGAAACTTAACGGGGACATGTGATTAAAAAATCGCCTGTGGGAGACGGTGTGCCTGGGGGGGGGGGGGCGGAGCAGAGGCGCTGGCTGGCTCTGAGGAGGCACAGCAGGAGCTGAGACCTGAAGGAGGAGAAGGAGCCGGTGAGGAAGAGCTGTCCGCACAGCAGGCAGGAGGCGAGGTAGGGCAGCTCAGTGGCTCTCACCCAGCTGGGATCCTTGGCTCAGGCTCTTGTCCTTTCTGTTCCCACTTCTCTCCAAAGCTCCATCCCCCTGTGAAGACCCAGGCTCGAGATTCCCATTTCCATTCCCAGCTTCCATTTTCCCTGCACATGACTGGCCTTTGAATGTGTCTTCCTGTTTCTAGAACAATCTAGTAACAAGATTCCGGCCCAATGCAAAACACAAAGGAGAAGCAGCAATGCAACCAGACTGCGTGCCTGCTTCTTCGTGATCATTTATTCAACAAACACAACAGGGCCTCTACCACGTGTGGGGTTCATCCTAGGGCTGGGGACACAGGTGAGTCAAATCGGATGGTGCCCAGAACATATGGCATGGAGTGAATGAAGCCTCCTCAGACCTGCTTAGGACATGAAATGGCACCTGCAATGATTCCCACCAGGCTGAGCCTACACATTTTCCTCCAGTCCCCTGGGGATCTCCACTTGTATGAGAGCGAATGCCACCTGTGAAAACAGAGACTGTCAGGGAGGAGATGTCAGCTAAAGAAAGACTGGTTTCAGTCATGTTTGGAAGATGAAAATTTAGATGGACAACAACTTCAGTCTCTTTCTCTGTTCTAACGAGCTGCATGGCGGGTGGCTGATGGGAAGCTTGTGGCGTGGGCTGCAGAGTTCCACCAAAGCCACGTGGAGATGACTCCACAGGCAGAGGGAAGGACCGGAGGCTGAGCGCAGGCCAGGACTGTGCAATGGTCAAGGCGCAGACTCCAGGGAGACCGACTCCGGAGACCGCCGGCTTCACTCCTGTGCTTGGCCCGCACACAGCGCGTCACAGGTCAAGTTTCTGCGCCTCTCTGTGGCCCTTTCTCCTCATCTGTACATTGGGGACAGTACTGTGACCCTTTCTCCTCATCTGTACACTGGGGACAGTACCTTTCTCAGGATGAATGTGGCTGAGATAACTCAGGAGGCCCCAGCGCAGGCCCAGGCACAGAGAAAGGCCTCCTGTGGCAGCTGCTGTCATCATTACACAGAGGGCCTTCCAGAGCAGCTGCCTCTACACCTTGTCCCCACAGTGCAGGAGCAGGTGCATCCTGGTGCCTTCACCCCACACTGGCAATGGGAGTTGTGTGCCACCTCTTTAAGTGAATGAAGGTTTTCCTTCCAGAAGTTTTCAAAAAGAAAGAAGTCTTTCGGCTTCACCTCCTCATCTCCATGGTGGACATCTTCTCCCGAGACTCCCAGGTCACACAACTCAAGAGGCCACCGGGCTGGCAGAGCAGGAGGCACCACAAGTCCTGAGGTCACTGTGCAACTGAGTCCACAGAAGGCGAGTGACCCTCCAGGGCCAGCACACATTGCTGTCAGGGGTGCAGAGCCCATCTCCTGCGTCCCACCATCTCTCAGCCCCTCCATGGGACAAGGACCACAACTCAGGGTCCAGCAGGGCCCAAGGTGCTGCCTGACACACAGGCCCAGCGTTGTCATCCCAGACCACTCCTGTGTCCTCCCCCTGGTCCCCCTCGTCCATGGCACCAAGACCTCCAGACCCCCTGTGTCAGAGAGCGTCCCTGTGGGCATGGTGTTGTCCACCACGATGAGCAACGGGTCAGAAGCTCAGGGACAGCTGGTCAGGCTCGTCCTGAGGAACAGTCACAGGACAGGCCACCTGTGAGGGAGGATGGCAGCCAGACATGCCTGTCACAGCAGCATGCAGGCGTCACCAGCCGGGTTTCCAAGCTGGTCTGGACACCCAAGGCCCCTGGCTTCTATCCCAAGGAGCTCTGACCCTGTTCTTGGGCCTGCTGGGCTTCCAGGTCCCCTAGGGGCCTGATGACCAGCCTCTCTCTGGTCTTGGGCCCACAGTTGGGCTCTCTGCAGTCCCTTCGGTGACCTGGAGTCTCCTCTGAGAACCTGGGAAAGAAAGCACTTGCTGGCTGAGCCCTCACGCCCTCCAGGCCATCTCCGCTTCCCCTTCTCCTCTGACATGGACGCAGGACAGGGCAAGCCAACAGCACCGCTGCAGCACAATGCAGGTGTCCGCAGAGCCACAAGCAGCACGGGCTCTGCTGTCACCAGGCCTGCGTACCCCAGCTTTGCTCTCACAGATGTGTAACCTTTAGCAGGTGGCAAGACTTCTCTGATCCCTGGTTTATTCATCCATAATGTGTTAGAAATTGTTTGACAGACCTCATCATTATCTGTGCTCAGATCTAAAGTGCTACTCAAAATCCTGACACTGTGTTCTTGGGAAGAGGCCTCTGGCAGGGTCAGGGAGCGCAAAATTTGTCTATCAATGATTTTAACAAAAATTGGCCAAAATGTGAGAAAGGCACATGCGCACTCAGGTGGAACAGCCCATGTTCTACAACACAGTGACAGATCCCCCCGCACGATGACAACAGATAACACATGTTGAGCCCTTTCAATGTACAGAGCCCTGTACAAAGCACTTTCAATTGCTCCCTCTTTATTTAAAATACCCATCTTATGCACAAGGGCACTGAGCCTTTCGGAGGTCTGCAGCCTGCCCTAGAGCTGTGTGAGCTGAACTTGAACCTGTGCACAGCTAATGCTCCCCCGTTACGTGGCTTCCCCTGAGCTTCACACACACTGTGATGGTGCCCTTCCTCGGGTCCACCCCAGAAGGCAGCCCCTGCCATGACTGAAGTTTTCCCCCAGCAGCGAGCCCTAGCTTCCAGGACCTCACCTGAGTTCCAGGTGCAGATACAGGACCGCCTTGCACTGTGGTAACCTGCTGAAGGTCACAATGTTCTACAAAGTCGGCTTCAGGCAGTGCAGGCCCAGCAGAGGCCCAGTTCATGTCTCCAGGGAGAGCTGTGGCAGTGCCCCCTGTCCCCACAGTCTCCAGGGGTGTGTATACACCCCCCCCCCCCAGGTGCACAGGGGCAGCTGATTCCATGCCTCCTTCTGTGCTAGGGCTAGAGCCCAGGGTCTCCCGCAATGCTGGGCAAGTCCTTCACCACGCAGCCTCACCCAGCCCTTTTACATTTTGATGTAATTTAATTTAATTTTGAGACAGGACCTTGCTAAGTTGCCCAGGCTGGCCTGGAACTTGAGATCCTCCTGCCTCAGCCTCCTGAGTCGCAGGTGTGCACCGCTGCGCCCTGTACTCCCCCACCCTCCCCACTTCATTTCTACCAGCTGGAGGAGCCGCCGCGCAGGACTTCAGGCATCTCGCTCCTCTTTTTAAATAAGTCGGGCCGTTCCTGAAGCCCCTGGCCTGGAGCCCGCCCTGCCGCCCTGTGAGCCCAACTCCCCAGCTGCCGGCAGCCTCCGCACCTGGCGCTACTCCCCGCGCTTTCCGCTGAGTTGGGCCACGCGGACCTGAACTTTGCGCGGTCCTCAAGAGGCTCAGGAGCCTTCCAGCCTTTTCTTGGGGTTTTCTGACTTCGGGCTCTTCCCGGTGCTTGCAGTGTGGGCTGGCTCAGCTTGTCCAGGGCTGCCCAGGTTGTCCTTACAGGCTCCCGCTCCTCCTGCCCCCGGGACGACTCATGAGGCGCAAGCCTGGGGGTGGGGGGCTCTGCCTGTGTTCCCCAGTGGTGGCCTTCCCTCCCGAGCAGCGGTGGCTGCTGCAGCCCCTGACTCCTGCCAAACCTCTCAGAGATCTTGATTCTTATAAACACCTACCCAGAGGGCTTCGCGGGGGTATCATTTCAACCTCTTCTAGGGAGAACCTGGGCTTCCCGCGAGGGTACATCGCAGCACCACCCACCAGCCGCCCCGCAGGTAGCCCAGGGTCATCAAGCTTGGTGCTCGATGACGTCAGTGCCGCTGCAGCAATGCTCCTGGCTTGGATTAGAGTGGCTCTTCACTCTTTAGGGGTGCCGTAGTTCAGTGTTTACATCCCTGCCCCAAGGTCACAGGTGGAACTCCCAACCCTCAAGGTGACAGTATTAGGAGGTGCGGCTTTAGGAGGTGGCTAGATCAGGAGGGTGGAGCCCTCACCCTGAGCAAAGGGGCTGTGGAGGGTCCCTTGCTCCCTCCAGCCCCTGAGCTTGGTGAAAAGAGCAGCCTCTGGACCATGCAGCGGGTCCTGGCAGACAGCAAGCTTGCCGGCGCTTGGATGTTAGACTTGTTTACAAACCGCCAGCCTGTGGTGTTCTGTTAAGCAGCCCGGATAGACCCCCGAGGGAGGTGAATGCCAGGGTGCTTGCTGGCTCTACCCCGGCCTCAGGGCCCTCAGGGTTTCTGCAGTGATTACCACTGTCATGGCCCAATATTTTTTACATTCCTGATTAAGGAAAAAAAAAAAAAAAAATGTCCAGTAGCATCCTGTAAGGCTGGTGTCATCCCATTTTACAGAAGCAGACACTGAGGCTCACAGGAGTGGAGCTATTGTTCACAGTTAGAGGCAGAGCTGTGAGCAGGGCCATTTGGAGGTGGCTGGAGGAAAGACCGAGGCCTGCTTTAGGGTCAGTTTCCTTCCTGTAGAACTTCTCGCAGCTTTCACTGTGTTATTGTGTGTTTTGAATCTCTAAGAGGGGAATTAGAATGTGTTAATTACACTGTGTTTGCAAAGCCAGACCAGTTCTGTGAAATTTTTGTGGAAGCACTGGTGTTAAGCTATCTCTTCTTTTCCTCTCCCCTCACACAAAAACTGCCCCTGGAACTCCAGTTCCCCAATTCCTTGCCTCCCCAAACAGCGGCAGCCGTGCAGACTACTTTGAATTGTTCAACCTAATTGAGACTGAACTTTTGGTGCAAGGATCACTGTAGTCACCGGTGACCAAGGCCATTTTCTAATATGTTCACAGCTCTGTTTAACAAAAGCCACACTTGCTACCCAGGAGCAGCAGGTGCCATGAGATGTGCCCAGCCAAGTCCAAAGGCATGAATACAGATGCACGCAGGGGAAAAACACTCCCCAGAGATGCTTCCTCATGAAAACCATGGCACATCTGGGCTGGGCTGTAGCTAGTGGTAGAGTGCTTCCCCAGTGAGAGAGGCCCTGGGCTTGATCTCAGCACTATAGGAGAAAAAGAGATAGATTTTTACACTGGAATGAACATTTCACTTTTTAAAACTTAAGAAAATGTTAGTTTTGTTTGTTTCAAACTGGAGAACAAGATCAAAGCCCCATGTTGGGCCTTCCTCATTTACCTGTTGGGTGTTTTGATTTGGGTGTGTGCCAGAGTTTGGAATCAGCGAGACCTGGGGCACTGCAGTTGATGTGACAGCCTGCCGGGAAGTCTCTGGAGCCTTCTGCTGGGGTTTGCATGGTAGACGGACCAACCTTAAGAGAACTTGGTTCTGAAAGTTGGGAGAGACTCTGAAGCCCAAGGTCATCAGTGCAGGGCGCTGGAGATTGCCCATCTGTGGAGCTGGGGCTGATGAAATTAAAGTTCTTTATAAGTTGTTTTGGTCGCTAAGTGACAGAAAGTAACTCTGGTAAAAAGAAATGCATTCATTGACAGGCTCTGGGTGGCTCACAGGACTGAGGAAGAGCTAAGTAACCAAACAGGTCACAAGGCAGGAAGTGGGGGGTCTTTGGGTCCCTAGAACTAGAGGCTATGTCTTTTCTAAAATGCTGCCCAATATTAAAGTAGCCAAGCTGGGGTCTGACTTCCAGGAGTGAGGCGGAGACTGGCCCATGTGGGCCAGCTGTCTCCCTTTTGACCAGTCACCGTGGGTGGCTAGAAACATGTTACCTGCCCCTCCTTGGGAAGGAGTGGTGCTTGGGAATGTGAGTATCCAGCGTCTCCAGGCTTTCTGCGGGAGGTGGGAACTGCCTCTGTGTGGGCACTTCTCCAGGGAAGGGAGAGACTTTCCAAGGGGGTCAGTTCCGGATATCATCAGGAAGCAGGTAAGGGTTCGCAGGACCCATTGACACTGCACTGGCAAGAAGGGGATGTGCCACTGGTGACAAAGTGAAGGAGACACGGGGATGGTGTGCTGAAAGACAAGAATGGAGTCCTGAAAGAGTTGGTGGAAGAATGTTCCAGAACCCTCCAAGAAATGGAATATGCCTGGAAGAGAAGCTACGTGGCTTCTGTCAAAGAGCTCTTTAGAAGAAGGCAACTCAACAGGGTTCTATGGATTACAGAACCTTCGCTCACATTCTAACCCACCAAGAAGCCGTGTGACCCCCAGGGGCCAGAAAACAGCACATACACTGGACCTCTGTGCCATTTTTGTTTGCATTTTAGTTAAATTAGATTTTGTTACAGACACTGCTGTTTATCAACCCAACAGCCAATCTTTAGTCTTTTCCCAACAGACAGAATCCACCTCCTACAAAAAGCCTGAAGATGCTGGATACTCAACCTTTCCAAGCAGTGCTACCTTCCTAAGGGGGGCATATAACATAGTTCTAGCCAATGTAGGTAAAGGGGACTTTTCTCAAGGAAAATATCTCCTTCCTTGATGAAAAGAGACCCACAAGCAGAGTTATCTTGTCAGAGGACTGGATTCCTTTCTTCCTACCTTTAAGCACGATTAGATAAGGATGTGATTCTTGGGGATGCAGCAGCCACCTTGTGATCATGAGGATCACTGGCATACTTGGTGGAGCAAGGAGGTGGAAAAGGCTGGGGGTCCTTGAGACATCTACCTCTTGATTTCTTATATTAACAAACCCTATTGATCAAGTTGCTTTCAGCTGGGTGTTTGGTTAGTGGCATCTTAAAACATCTCAATGGAAATAGCTACCTGGGATAAAAACAAGGAATTGTGCATAATAAAGTATGTTCCTGATTGCTTTTAAAAAATCTGGAGATCTGGCAGGGACAACTTGGAGCACCGTTTTCCTGGTATTGCTCTTTAGTTCCCTGCTGTCCCCAGCCTACCTCGTTCCCTGTGTTCTCTTCCTGGTCCCCAGAGCTGTTTGACCTTGTGGTAAGGACTCTGTGTTCACACAGTGAGCCAGGAGAAGTCCTGCACACCACAGCTCCAGGGTGGGCTCTGTCCCCTCCCCTCCTGTGCAACCTGCCTTGCCAAAGACACTGAGTGGTAACCCTTCACATCCAGAATAGATCAGGGGCTGGGGACATGTGCCCTCACCCACAGCCATTTCATCTGTGCATTATGACGTTATATTTCCTTCACATTAATAGAGCATGAAATTAAAACATATGGACCCACCAAACACCTGCCTTTTGTGAACTGGCGTATGCTGTTAATTATGGCTCCCAAGTATCCCACCTCACGTTCATGCTATCACATCCTTTTTAATTCTAATCAAAGCTTTTACACAGCCTAGTTTGGGGTCTTTGGTCTGATGATCAGCATTAACAATATTCTGGGTTTTTAAAAAATATTTATTTATTTGCTTTAGTTGTACACAATGCAATGCATTTATGTTTACGTGGTGCTGAGGATCAAACCCGGGCCGCGCATGTGCTAGTCCAGCGCTCAACCGCTGAGCCACAACCCCAGCCCACAATATTCTGGATTTTTGTTACTTTGCAGAGTTCATCCTGGCCATTAATCTTAAAATGTTAAGTATGGATATTAAATTTCCACATCATGGTCCAGAATTTTGATTGACCATTAACCAAAGTCTTACTCTTCCTTCTGCCTAATAGTGCAAAACTTAGATAAAACTAGAATGAAAAAGTGTATGGACTAAATCAGCCCTACCCCCCATGGTAGTTCCTTTTCCTGCATTTCTACTTTTGAACATTGTAGTTTTTATTAACTGCCTGCTAATTTTGTAATTCTATGTGAATTTTAGCTCTGGATTTAAAATTACGTGTTATGACTGACTGTGATCTAACTTTTAAAATACCTCACATTCATTTTTGAAGTTACTTTCAAAGTTGTTAGCTGTTGTCATTGATACAAGTCAATGGTTTGACCTCGATGGAAGTAAATTCGGGCCTTCCCTTCCCTCCCCACACCTGTGAGACAATCTGGGCTTTGATGAAAGCAATTTGGAGGGACCACAGCTGGACAGGACCAGAGTCCACTGAAGGGGGTCTTCACAAGGGGGTGCCTGCGCTCCAGGGCTGACTCCTAGCAGAGCTGACTGAGGGAAGACACCCGCTGGCTTTAAACGGACACATCAGCAAACTCTGACCCTACCGGGGACCGGGGACCTCTCACCCTGGAGCTGCCTCTGTTCTCCAGCCGTCATCCAGCCACACCCTTGGGGTGGTAACTGATTTCCCCATCTGGGAGATCAGTGGCACCTTCCCGGGGTGCTGCAGAATTTCCTGTACGAGGCTGAGCTACAGCGCGGGCTCCCGAACCTAGCCAGCAATGCTGGCAGGACCCCGTACCCACAGCCCCGGAGCTTCGTGGCCACCCCCCTGACGCCAGCGCTCGCTTCTTTATTTTCACTGTTCTCGGCACAGGTCTGTGCTTGGAGGTGTTCAGCTCACATCGTCCTAAGTAAGGGATGTAAAAAGTGCTGGGAGGGCTAAGACCACCGCTCTGCGTTCAGACCCACTTCCCGGACCCGTGCGGGACGCGCGCCTTTGCTCCCGAGCACGGCCACTGGGCCGACCCAGGGCCGGAGCGGGCTGTGGGCGGCTCCGAATGACTCTGCCACACTGGACGGCGCGTCTTCCAGGGGGGGCTTTATTATGTTTTACGACCAGGGACGAGGAGGAAGGCGGTTGCTACAGCGGACAGCTCGGGTGGAGGGGATGGCCGGTGCGCCCACCCCGCCCTGCAGCCCCTTCAGCGCACGTGCGTCTCTCCGAGATGGCTCCCGGCGTCTCTGACCTTGCAAACTCAAGAAGGTCGAAAGGCGACATCGAGAGTGGCAAGAAGCCCATCGGCCAAGTGGAAGCAGAGGGAGGCGTTGAGAAAGAATGGATGAGACACACACGACAGAAAACCTTCGCCACCGAGTTGTGGCGTGGGGGGAAGAGCGTGCCCGGGGCTCAGCGTCCACCTCCCCGGACACGCATCATACGGGGCCTTCGCTGATGCCCTCCAGGGGCAGGCTGGGCGCGCTGTCGGCCGCCGGCCGCTCCTCCTTCTTGAGCGAGGTGGGCACGCGCAGGCTGACGTAGGGCTTGTGGCAGGCCGTGTTGGCCAGCGGCGGGTAGTGCTGTCTGTAGCAGATGTAGGCAAAGATGAGGCCGATCACGCCGCCCACGAAAGAATCTAGGCAGGAAAGAGCAAAGAGGGAGAAAGGTGTTACTCTTCCTTTACAGTGGCCAGTGGCGTTTTCCAGAAAGCACTTTTCCCACCTGCGCCAGGGACGGGTTTTCTGTAGGTGCAAATCGGTGGCCTCTGCAAACTGCCATCTTTCCTAGCACTTACATTAAAAAGTGAATACCTGATTCTCTTTCTCCTTTCATTACCTTTTAAAATATATATATATTTGTTTTTTAGTTGTAGTTGGACACAGTACCTTCATTTGATTTGATTATTTATTTTTTATGTGGTGCTGAGGATCAAACCCAAGGGCTGGCACGTGCTAAGCAAGTGCTCTACCACTGAGCCACAACCCCAGTCCCCCTTTTATTTCTTTTAACTCACATCTGAACATTGCAAGAATTTAGATCTTACTCCTGACTTTTAAAAAAAAACTTTTTAGATGTTGATGGACCTTTATTTTATTCACTTATTTATAGGTAGTGCTGAGAATCAAACCCGGTGCCTCTCACCTGCTAGGCAAGCGCTCTACCACTAAGCCACAACCCCAGCCCTTATTCCTGACTTTTAAGATCAATCTGAAAGAATTCCAGCCATCTTGATAACATCTAAATGCCTGGACCCCGTGAGGGCTGTCTTTTCTTTTTCTTAGGTGGGTCTCACTGGAGTCCTGAGATCCTGCTGTTGCACCACAAAAACGCAGCAGGTGTGCTGGTCTCTGCCTCCAGGTAAGTGGTTTCCCAGGGATGAAATGAACCCTGTCTGTGACACAAAGTCACAAAGTCAATAAAGCATCTGTGACATGCCAGGGTTGGCAAACTCAGTAGACCTCTGCAGGAGGGAACCTCACCCCTCCAAAGAGGGGCAGATCTCACCAAGTTGAGGAGGTGACGGACAGCAGCTGAGGCAGGGTGGGACACCTCTGCAGGCAAGACAGGCCCCTCCACCACCACATGGGGCAGCCATTTGCCAAGGAAGGCATACAGCTGGTGCCTAACAGTGACCCCATGAAACCAGCACCTCCGATGGGCCTCACTCAGTTGTGGGTGTGTGACGCTCTAAGTTGTCTCTGTGGCTTATTCTTGTCAAAATATCCTGGCATGATGGATGAACCTCCCCTAACAAAAGAGATTGAGACTCTCCTTAAGGTTGCTGCCATGTTCAGCTGCCTTCTTTGGGGGTTTCCATTTTCACTTTATTATCTGGTTTCATCATACAAGCTTCCTATGGGCAGTTAGCATCCGTCCTGTTTTCCCAAACTCACTGAACTTGAACCTCAGTGCCCTCATTCTGCAGCCCGTGCAGGCCCCCGGTGCTGCGCTAAATCGGGGCAGCTCATTCCATGCAGGAGCCCTGTTTGGGGAGATGGCTAAGATTGTGGTTGACTACGGGCCATGGAGATGTTTGGCTGTTGCCACCTTCCGTAGTCTCACGGGACTTGGCCCAGGATCTCGCGGGACTTGAGCGAGATTGCTGCTCGGGTCTGGCCATTTTGGTGGTGTGTGTGTGGCATGTTAAAGTCGTTGTTAGAGCCAGAGAGAAAAGTTATCAGAATAAAAAAGCTGTTTGTTTCCAGTTCGCTTCTGAACTTCTTCCCGCGGCTTCGTTGCTCCAAGCGGCCATCGCTTCAGGTGGCAACAATTCCAGGCATCCTAAGCACCTGCCTCTGAGATCCCAGCTTTCACAGTGCAGTAGGCCCATGGGCTGCAGGGAGTGTCCACCTGGGCTCTGGTGAGGGGCCCCAGGGCTCCCTAATGACGGATGCTCAGGGCATGAGTTGCCAGCACTTCCCAGGAAGTTATACCTGTGCAGAGACTTCAGTTTAAGTGACAAGCTAATTCTCTGACATCTCCTGTGGGAGAAATTTTGAGTGGTTATTGAAGAAATGTATCTTTCTAGAAAAAAACGGTTTAGGTAATGTACATCACACTTATCAGTCTTTTTGTGATCCTGTTACAGGTATCCAGGCTCTGTTTAGATCAATCAGAATAACTTTTGAGGAGAGGGGACATTTCTCTATTTCATTATCTTTCCTAGAATTGCTTCTACCTCCAGCATTTCTAGCAGGCTAATAGAAAAACATGAGCGTCCTATAATACACAGCTTTAAGTTATTTTAAATAAATTTAGCTATGTAGTGCATGGAAATTTACTGACCTCAATAGCAAAACAAATAAGGAGGTAATAAGTAAAAGAAAAGCTCTTCTGTTTTAGAAATTTCTGTGATGGCAGCCTGAACGGTACAGAGCTGGGCCCAGTCCCTGCTCTGGTGACCAGAGTCTGAAAAGCAGCTGGTCATGGCTCAAGTGCAAATGAACTAAGCTGTTCTCTTGCTGGCAGAGTCCTGGCCACTGCTCCTAAAGGGCCATCCAACCCCTGTGTCATCCCAGGCTGCTCCCCTGGCCCTGCTGCCAGCCCCAGCCTTTCCCCCCTCCCTCACCGTCTTCCTGTCTGTTGCTCAAATACACCTGCCTCTTCCCTTTTCAGGGCCGCACAGGTGCTGTCCCCATCCTGGACTCTTGCAAATCCCTTCTCCTTACCCTCTTGTCGATTTTTATTCATGTTTCAGAGCTCAACTCAGTGTCCCTGTGCAACGCAGTCCCTACCTGACCGTCCCCCTCCCCGTACTGGACCAAGTCTCCCAGGTGCACACTCTGAGGGCCCCTCCCCCACCCGTGAAGCACAGTGGGGAACAAGGCAAACTGTGCATAGGAGGGACATTTAACACTGGCCTCCGAAGGCTGTGAGGGCAGGGACGTGGCTGCTGGTGGCTGCTGGTTCCCTCCACTCTGGATCAACTCTTGCTTACGACAGAACTAAGTTTGCTGACGGAAATGGCTGCACAGTGCCAGGTCGGACTGGCTGCTGTCCTGGGTGTCCTTGGGTGAGCCCCTTTCCCACCCTGTTCCTCTGTCATTTCATCTGTAACACAGAAGCACCGACAGGCACATGCTGTTGAGGGGCCTCCTGAGGAGAGCCCAGGATGTGATGCCCTGGGTCCATCTCCTGAGGCCACGCCTGAGAGTATCTGGTCAGAGAAGAGACTGAACAATTGCCCCTGCCCCCTCCCCTGGGAGCTCAATCTAAACAACAGATGGATGTGGTTATGGCCGCCCGGCTGCCAACAGGCAGAAAGCCCAGGGTCACATCTGGGCATCTGCTCGGCCCTACCAAGCAGCAATCAAGGTGAGCGCAGAGGCATCCCAGAGGCTGGAGGCCACGCGGTGGGGTGGGGGCAGCAGGTTGATCCCCACTCATCCCAAGAGGCACTGTGGGCCTGGAAGGTGCCCACACCCACTGTCAGCCCTGACCCAAGGATCTTCCTGCTGAGGGATCCCCAGCCCCTGCCAGGGACAGTCACTTCACCTCTCTCAGCCTCCGTTTCCTTATCTCCCAAGTGGAGCTCTCAGTACCCGCCTCCCTGAGCAGTGATGGCAATCTAAAAATGCTACTTCCAAAGATAACGCCATAGAGCATCCCAAAATAAGACCCAGGACACAGTCCCCACCTCTGCTCTTCTCATGTCCCTCCCTGGCACTGCTGGGGGCTTTCTGATCCTTCCTGCTGCCTCCTTACTTAGCTGCCATGTTCTCTCAACACACCTTCCTGCACACACAGCAACCAGGCCTCCGAGAGTGCAGACCTCTTTAGCTCAGCCTTATTTTCATAGCATTTTAAATAAACTTCTAATGAATTTTAAAAACATTTGTCACTCAAGGAACTGCAAAGCAGTGGGAGCTATGAATTCTTGAGCAGGCATAATTAACATGATTAAATGTTGTGGCTGATGAATCTCTTTCACCTTGCCCATGGCCACCAGCCCACAGAAGGTGCCAGAACTTCTTCCAGTTCAAGGTCTTAAAGTTGCACCAGTGCATTGTTTTGGTTTTTCCTGCAACCCCAGGGAACAGCCTCCTGGGGAATGATTTTTATTAGCATCTGAAAAGATCCACAGCATCTGCATTTGAGCCAGCCACACTATCAAATAGATCAAAGAGTGAAACCTACACATAACACCACCGGAAGACTTCCCCATGGCTCTGCACTGCATGAGGTGGACCACTGACCCAAGACACCGAACCTGTCCGAGTGTACCTTTCCCAGGTTACGGATGCAGCAGCCTAAAAAGAAAGGACCACTCCTGGCAGCTGAAAGAAAAGCAATATCACAGGTGTTTGGGAGGTCCAGGAAGCAGCAAGGGCAAGGAGAGTTCTGCTCCAAGCCACCTCTAGCAGAGCCATTGCAGTCTTGGTTATTATGGAGGTGGGAATAAGCTCCAACAAATAAAGGACTTTCTGAGGGGCTTGTCATCGAGGGCCTCGAGTGGGCTACTGCAATCTCAACGAATCAATCGCATGCACATCCTGCTGCAGAAAAGCAGACAGGGGACAAGAGGGTTTATTAGACAAAAACATCTGCTTGGTTTGACTTCATCCCAAATATGGCGGCATGTGAATGGAGGGCTGGAGGGGGGAACAGAGGGATCTCAGTGGCCCTGGAATTCAAGGTCCTCGCCTCCTTGCTTAGCTCTGCCGTTCTCTGAACACACCTGTACTGCACACACAGCAGGCACCAAGCGCGATGGCCAGGACTGGGGTGCAGGCTGCACAAAACACACCCGTCCCAAGGGCGAGAGTAAGTAACGATGCTCTGCAGCTGCATCGCACCACGCAGCGCGCGGGGCTGTGAGCAGCCCGCAGCGGGCTGGGCTGGGCTGCTCAGGACGCCACCCACAGGTCGAGGCCTGGAGGATGTTCCAGAGTCAACCAGGGGAAGTGGGGAAGAGGAGGCAAGGAGGGCGCCTGAGGTTTCCAGGCAGAGGGAAGAGTGATCCCAAGGGCACCGGAGGAAGAAAGTAAGTGCTTGGCGAACTTGAACCAAGGTAGGCCCGTCTTTTAACAGGGTGGCGGTATCTTTGTAGGACGCAAGGACATCAGGTGACCACACACCTGGGGTGGGATGCGGAGCACTCCCATGTGCCTTTGTGGTTCCATGAGCCCCCAGTGTGGAGCAGGCCCCTGCTCCCACTCTAGGCCACCACCTCTGCACCCTGCAGCCTCACACCTGCCACTCAGGTGGCTCTGTGGAGACCTGGGCTGCCTCGTCCATGTTCACTTCTCCAGAGCTCCGCAGTTTTCGTTCCACACGTGTCTGGTGAACAGAGATGAACGAAACCACATCTGCAAGACGCCCCCAGGGATCAATGCCACCAGCCACAGAAGGCCACCGACTGTAAGTTTCCAGATACAGGCAGACCCACAGGGACCAAAGTGGATTAGCCACTGCCAGGAGCTGTGGGGTGGCAACCAGGAGCGACTGATCATGCGTTTGGGATTCTTTGTGGGGTGATCAAAGTATTCTGGAGCTAGATGGTGATGTTTGCACAGCTCTGAATATGTAAAAACAAAACAAAACAAAACAACTGTACACTGAAAAGGAGAGTCTTACAGTGGTAAATTATATTTCAATAAACCTATTCTTTATAAAAAAAAAAGGTGGAGGCAACACTAGATAGGCCCCAACGGTCGAGGAAAGAGTGACTTTAAAAAATCAGGCAACCTTAGAATTGGATCCTTACCTACAAAATGGGCACAAACCCGTCCCTTCCCTATGAGGTAAAAGGACAGGAAAGGGCCTCACAGGACCTGGTAACAAGATGCAGGCTGTGCGCCCCTGCTCTGGCACAGGTGAGCAGAAGGGCCTCTGAAGGGCTGTCAAGACCCTGAAGGAGTACGTCCCTTGCTGTCACCATGGCAACAGCCAACATCACTGAGCAGGCTCAACCTGGGACCTTGGTTGCCTGGGGCTCCTTGACCAGGATGCCAGGGTGGACTCTGCTCCCGGCCTCTCTGCCGCTTCACGTGGTTTTCCTCCGAGTTCCTTTTATCCCCGTGGTTCCCCTACAGTGAAGCCTCCTGTTTCTGTGACCGAGTTTCTATGGTAGACCTTTAACAGCACAGAGGATGCGTGGCCCACCCAGCACGCCACCCCGGAGGGGCAGCAGCTATGGGCGCCTTGCTCTGTGAGACGGACTGGCACACAAAGCAAAGGTGATGCCACCAAGGAATGAAGATGGTTTAGACAGAGTCATTCGTTCATTTGGTACGTATTTATTGAGCATTGAATTGTGTCCTCTCAAAACATATGTTGGCGTCCTCGTCCCCTGTAATTTAGAAGTGACCTCATTAGGAAGGGGGGGTCTTCACAGAAGTAACCCTAATCCAGTACGGCTGGTGGCCTTATGTGAAGGGGAGATGGGGACCCTGAGGCAGACACGGGGGGGGCGGGGGGCTGGAAGGTGCCAGAGACGCAGGGAGAACACAATGGAAGGACAGAGACAGGGGCAGACTGGAACTGTGCTACCACAAGCCAGAAGTCCTGCCGAAGAGGCTCGTGGGCCCAGAGCCACTGAAACTAGGGGAGGTGTGGCCGGGCCCCTCCCCCGCAGGGTTCAGGGACAGAGTGGCCCTGCGGACACCTTAGCTTCACACGTCCAGCCTTCAGAAACGTGAGACAGTGCACCTCGGCTGTTCCAAGCCACCCAGATTTGGGTGCTTTATTATGGCAGCCCTAGGAAATGAATACAATACCTACTGTGTGCCAGGCCAACGAAAAAGACCAAACTCTCTGCCTGTACGAAGACCGCAATCAATGGGAACCTATTCACTTCCATATTGTCTACAGCTGCTTTCCCGCTCCACAGCCAAATGGAGTAACTGCAACAGGGTATGGCCACATAGAGCCTAAGACACTGACATTACCAAGTCTGCCCACCTCTGCCTGTACTAGTGGACAGGACAGACAATACAGGGGTGTAAGGGGTGGGCTGCAATTCAAATGAAATAGTCATCACAAGACCCAGGTGACGTGTGAGCCAAGGGTAGGAGAGGGAAAGGGGTCACAGTATTCCAGGTAAAAGGAGGAGCCTATGCAAAGGCCCTGGGGTGGGATGGGCCTGCTCTGTTCATGAAAGGAACAGCAAGAAGCCCAAGGATGGGGTGGTGTGGGCAAGGAGGACCAAGGGGCAGGACCCTGCGGGCCACGATGGCGTGGACTCTGATGCCACATGAACAGGGCGTCACTGGAGGATTCTGGCAGGCGTCACATGTGGGAAGTCATGGTTTCTTTTTTTTTTAATATTTATTTATTTACTTTAGTTGTACACAATGCAATGCATTTATGTTTAAGTGGTGCTGAGGATCAAACTCGGGCCGCGCACCTGCGAGGCAAGCACTCTGCCGCTGAGCCACAACCCCAGCCCCGGAAGTCATGGTTCTAAAGGCTCACTCTGGCTTTAGTGGCAGCGGCAAGGAGAAGGAGGCAGACTGGCTGGGAGGCGTCTGCAGTACCCCAGGCAATGCGTCCAGGATCGCTGGACCAGGGTGGAGAGCGGAAGTTGAATTCTGGAAATGTCTCTAAGAGGAAAAGCCATGGACCACCGCGGGCAACTGAGTGGAGATGGGTTCCTTCGAGTCAAGTGAAGCAAGGCTTCCCCGGGAGCTGGGACAGAGGCCTCCTGGGAAGCAGAGCACCCGCAGACGGACAGCAGAGCCCTGCCCGAGAGGTGCTAGGCCCAGAGCTCCGGGTCCCGTGGGCTCTGCTGGGAGGGGGTGACCGAGGGCTGCGGGCGGCCCACGCCCTCCTCGGGGAGCCCAGGGCAGCCACAGAGTGGGTGGACCCACACGGCAGGCGAGGCTCGGAGGTTCCCAGACAGCATGGAGTCTGGCGCCCACCACAGGGCAGCGACTGTGGAGGGGAAACGAGGTGAGGCCAGTTCACAGGGGGCCAGGGGCCGGGGGTCAGGGGGCCAGAGAGCCAGCCTCAGGGGTCTGCTGTCCCCGGCGCTGGTGGTGCAGTGACAGAGCCAAGAGTGCCTTCGCAAGTCACCTCGTTTAGAGACTGCTTCTGAGGGCCCAAGGGAGGCCTGGTTAAGTGTGTGTCCCTCAGCTGTGTGAGACAGACAGACAGACAGAAGCAGAGGGGAGGGAAGAGGACCACGAGGGACCTGGGCCTTGCGGGGCACACCAAGCTCTGATGAAGGGGTTCTCCACAGGGAATGGCCTCTGCCTGGCTGTGACGGAGCTGACAATCTTCAGTGGCACACGCAATAGTCCAGCACAGTGGCCAGTGTCCCCCCACACACCTGCATTGGCAGGACTGATCATCTCCTGAGTTCTGGTCGCTACATGGAAGTTCATTTCAGATCACCCTCACAGCCCAGTCAGGGAAGCAGGGTGAAGGCACGGGCGGCCATGTTGAAAATGCCCAGATGGAGCCTCCACGAGGGAGACCTGGCCCTCGGCCTCAGTGGGAACGAGTGACTGCCTCTTTCTGATAATGAAACACCACTCAGGCACCCAGGGCTGCTCACGTGACCTATGATGAGAGGAAACGGCGCTGGCTGAAAGGCTGCCCCAAACCCAAAGTTCCCGGAGGAGAGGCTGGATCCAGACGCAGGGTCTCAGTGGGGGCTCATCATCCTGTCCCACAATCAGGCAAACAACACGCTCCTGCCACTGCCAGCTGTGACTATCCCTGGCCAGAGACCACAGACACACAAGTGTGAGAAGCAGCAGATGCTGGCCTAGAGACCTGCTCTTTCTCTGCTGCTGCCTTCCGCCAGCTCGAGCATTCTTCAGGTTTTGGAGCTGAAACACCCAGTGAAACACAAGGCGAGCCCCTCTACGAGGCCTGGGCTCTGAATCAGCAACATCTGTCAAACTCCCTGGCTTCCAGTGGACCTGAAACCTAGTGCATCACAAAAACACGGGGAACCAGCCGCACAGAGCTGGTCCAGCTGGCTCTGTATCTGGGCGAGTTTTGCTAAATGTCACATCTGCCCTCCCTATGCCCATGCCCCAGTATTTCCCTCATTCAATAAAACAGCAGACTTGTGTATTCGGAGTGTGCCAGGGAGGCACAAAAACTGAAAACAAAACAAAACAACAACAACAAAATACCCCAGAAATAACAGAAAATAATCAGGGTAACTGACAGAGCAAGTCATTTGAGATTATGGGCTATTTATTGGTATGAATATGTAATGCAGCAATCAGATGTACTTCCACATTAGGCTCAGTTGCTTAAACCAAACTTGAAATGGAGTCAGCAAATCTTGTAACGTTAATGTTGTTGACTGAGGTCTATGACGAGGGGGCCTTGGGCAGTGCTGATGCCCACTGGCTCCATACAAATTTTCTTCTCGATAGATGGCCCCTGCCTGCGGGGGCAGCTCAGCCCACCAAAGAAAAAGTAGTAGTTTATCTCAATCAGGCACCAGCCACAGCAGTTGAAGGCCTCGCTGTTCATACCTCCACTGTGCCAGGAAACTTGATCCCTCTCTGAACCGTGCATTGGGCGCTGAGGGGCAGGCCTGTGGCACACGCCCTCCCCTGCAAGGGTGGCCCAGGTGCAGTTGCAGCTGGTGCAGACCCTACTGTGGACCCCACAGCCTTGCTACAGGAGAACTGCAGGGCTCCTGGGTGGACCTGCATTAGCAGTGGTGTGCAGGAGCCCTGTTTGGGGAGATGGCTTAAATTGCGGTTGACTACGGGCTTTGGACATGTTTGGGCATTGGCGCCTTCTGTAGTCTCACGGGACTTGGCCCGGGATCTTGCGAGACTTGGCCGGAGATCTCGAGGGACTTGAGAGAGATTGCGGATGCCATTTTTGGAGGTTAGAGGAGCGTGGACAGCGTGTCGGGGTGTAGTTAGAGCCAGAGAGAAAAGTTATCAGAATAAAGGGCTGTTTGTTTCCAGTTCGTCTCTAAACTTCTTCCCACGGCTTCTTTGCTCCAAGCGGCCATCGCTTCAGGCGACTACAGTGGTGGGAATAGGATTCTGTTTACAATGGCAACATGGAGAACAAAGACACTTCAGGATGCCCAGCACGGGTCTGGACAGGGTGGCTCCGAGAGTTCTCTTGTGACAGCCCTCCTCAGCCCCCGACTAGAGCTTCCGCAACAGACACCACAGCACGGGAGGGAAGAGTGCAGCCGTCAGGCCAAGCAAGATCACACTTCAAGATCACATCTGAAAGAAAAACCCAGGTTGGATATGGGATTGGTCAAGTCGGCCAGGAAATCTCCTCCCCAGGGAGTTCCTCCTTAAAGGGCATCCGGAGCTCTCGGGATGAGACACACGAGACTTATGAAGAAAGGGGCGTTTTCCAAGCAGAATTTCTTAGGGTTGCTCTTCCACTCTGCTGCTCTCCGCCGCTGGCCATGGGGCTGGTGACCTACATCAGGAGCGTACAACCTCCACCATCACTTTCTGGTGAAGATTCGGATCTGACTTCATTCACATACAGGGGATTTGCATCTGAGCTTGTGACAGCTGCTGGAAGAGCTATCAGGATGCCTGGGTAGCTGCACTGCTTGGGTTTATCTGTTCTGTAAATACTGCATTCCTAATTTAAGAACATGAAAGAACAGACACTAAAATCATGCTGACCTATAATTACACTTCTGGGATCAATTAATAAGCATGTCAGACTGATTACTATCTACTGTAAGAATCTAGTAGTAAATTTTCTTTGGATATTAGATATAAATAATAAAAGTAATTTTAATAGTCATGATGTATATAGTACTTAAAAAATCATCTGTGACCTTAAGTTAAAATGTTCATATTTTGAAAGACTGAATAAGATTGATAGTAAAATCACTGTATTAAGAGATTTGTCCAAAAGAAACACCGTGGCCTTATATTCTCTCTATTGTAGAAAATATGTGTTTAATTTAAATGGATTGCAGGTTATCTGTAAAGACCACTTAACTATGAAAACTATTAAGTAATAAATAGAAACCAAGGTCAGCTACAAACCCCATGAAACAGTTCATAGACTAAACAGTTGTTTGTTTGTTTTTCAGCGTGAGGACCCAAGCCTCTGCCTGTCAGTTTTCTGTTGGAAGCACCTACTTGGCCTCTAACTCCCCATCACTGTGGATTGCTGAATTTAATCTTATTGTTTGTGCTCAACTTTTGTGTGCTGCTAAGAACAGCTTTATTGTAAGCAAATGTGTCTACTTAAAAACTTAACGAGAAACAAAAATCTTTGCCAAGCCCTAAAAAAAAAAAATTTAAAATATAACTGAGCACTGAATGAATAAAATTTCTAACTCCCAGAACATTGCTGCTGCTTACCATGAAATAAGGGGAAGAAAGACAGAGCTTTGGCGTGGTGTGGATCAGGGTCTCACAATCTTGGCAGAACTGACCTTGGGGCTGGGTAAGGCCCTGTTGAGAAGGAGCTCGTAGGATGTTTAGTATTGTATTCCTTAGCTTGAGCCCTCTACCCCTGAGATGCCAGGAGCATCATCCCAACGTTCTAACAACCATAAGGATGCCTCTAGACATTGACAAATGTCCAGTCAACCTCTCCACCCCTACAACTGGTGTGGACAGTGATGGCCACATCGTGAAGGGGGTTCAGGTAAGGTAAGCCTGACTCAGAGTCCATAAGAGGACCCAAGGAAAGGCCTGTTCTTTCCCTGGCTGACTCTGGAGAAGCAAACTGAACAGACAGTGGCAGAGCTGGGCTGGCACTGGTGACATACCACTGACCTGAACCAACTCGTGCAAGTCTGGGTTGGCTGCAGAGGTCTACCATCACACAGTGCCGCCTTGCCCCTCCACCAACATGGCCCTTAGCATCACTAAACATCATTTCTCTTGCTTTGCTTTTCCCTTGGAGTAGTCACAGGGTTTCTCTACTGCCCAACCTTCCCTTCTGTGCCTGTAGGATAGAATGGTTTTGAAGTCCCAGTTGCCAGAAGACCCTGGGTACCCCAATTGCATCTTGAATCCATCAAGTCCTACAGCCAAGATCCCCATTCTTCCACAGTGGCCACATTGCTCAGCCACAGAAGTAGACAGTAACAGATGAGGTTAGGGTCACAGAGTGTTCAAGAGAAGGCCAACCTCATGTCTTAGATTTTTAATACAAGGTCATTCATTATATAAGGGCTCTTACCAACCTCCAAGATAAAGGAAAAGTCTATTCAAGTTTTAAACTCTTTAATCATTTCCCAAGTCCAAAGTGGTTTAGTAAAAGTGAAAACCCAGTATTCACAGCTCACAAACAGATCATGCTCCAAATCAGTTGTTTAGGAAACACAACACAGTCTCCTTAGAAACAATGCACTGAGGAATGGCAATAGCAATTTGCATTCACGTAGGACATTTCCATTTACAAAGTACTTTTGATTCCATTATTTCATTCGATCCATGAAACAGCACTGTGAAATATTCAGGGATTATTGTTCCTATGCTCATAGAAAATGTGCTTCCCAGGGATACATGAGAAGCAATCTATATAGGGCTGTATGGCCCATACAGACAGATGAGCTAACCACAGGGACAACAATGATTCTGTGGGAAACATCCACAGTGCCCAGGGTACAGTTGGTATGCCCATTGCTATTGGCCCAGTGATTCCCTCCTTCCTTCTTTCTTGTGATGTGGACTCCTATTACCTAGAACTTCATCCAAGTCATTGGATGAATGATGAGGGCAGGCTCAGGCCAGAGCCCTGGGGTCTTCTCCGGACCACCCTCTTCCAGAGGGCCTCAGACCTTGTTCATGCCTGGTGCATCACCTGTCCAAACCACGTTTCAGCATCTCTTCCCCACACCCTGCACCCTCCAAATCAATGCTGTTGTTGGGGACATATGACACCCAGGGCATGAGTGCAGGGTGTACAGATGGGAGGGGGGGTAGGAGAAACTGAGGCAGCACTGAGAGGAGGAAGAAGCCCCCAGAGAAGAGAGAGCGAAGGTGCCCTCAGCTAGCAGTTGTCCTCATCTCTGGCCTCTGGTGGCTCCCTACTATAGGAACCTACTGCTGGAGGGGAGAGAAGACGGCAGTTCCACAGGCAGCTGGCTTGAGAAGCAGGGAGAAGGGAGGAGGGGAAACCTGCCCTGCAGTAGCAGGACACAAGAAGGGGAGGAGGTTGGGGCCACAGCTGGTGTGGGGAAGGCAGGCTCGCTTACTTTGCTTTGTTTGAAGCTGACATGGGCAGTGGAGCTCTAAATCAATGCTTCTCGGACTTCAGAAAGGACAGGCTTTCTTGATAATCGTGGCGATTCCTGACCACCACTCCAGAGAACCCCACCCCCACCCTAAGAGTCAAACTCCTAGCTCAGGGCAGCCTGATCCAGAGGATCTAAGGACTGGTGTCTGGGGAACGGTGCCCTAGATCTTGCTGCCCCTGGAGGCCACACCCTCTATGGATGTCATCTCTGTCTCTGTTCCCCGTTTGCTGTGGCAGATGATGGGTGTCTTCCAAGCAGACTGTGAGGTATAGTTTATCTGCATGGGGACATATCAGGGTTTAGTTATGTTCCAGGAACAAGTCCCTCACTAGTTTTGTGTGATTTAGGTTTTGAAAACATCCCAGGACTAACACATAGAGGCCAGCCTCACCCCAGCCTTGCAGGTGCTGCTAAGAACACTGTTGGGCTGTCCTGGAGCTGGATACACTATTTGGAACAGGATTCAGGGTGAGAAATACATCCTTGGAGCCTGTACTTGCTATGGGAAAGGAGCCAGAAAACCACTTGGCACCAAGTCTGAGCACTGAGTCAAGTGACCCAGCAGAGAAGTCCCACTGGAGAATTGAGGCTAAGGTGACTATGCTGAATGCCCAACATCCTGGCAGAACTTGAGAAAAGTCTCTTTGAACAGATGGAGAAAGAAGAGCCCCAATTCTTTCCCAGCAAGAGCAACATGAAAGTCAAAACCCACTTGAACAGGAACCCTGGCTTCAAAACCGTACCCATCCTGGTTTCTGATGTCGGGCACTTGTTTCTCCCCAATTAGGTGCAATCTCTATATCCACCCTCAGGACATCGCCATGAGGACAGGCAGGCCGTGGGCAGGGACTCACCTTGCCAGTGATGCTTGTAGTCACACATGCGGGACAGCGCGATCATCATGGCACAGTACAAGGGCAATATGGCGGCACAGAGCCGCCAGCTCTTCCCCCGCCCGCTCTCGGTGAAGCAGTGCAGCTTGCCCGCCAGGTAGAATGTCGTGAAACCAAGGCCCGAGAAGGCAACTGCCAAAGAGAAACAACAGGTGTTACTCTAGTAGGTGGAGAGTGGCCAGGATGCCTGGGCATCCTGTCTGCCATCTTGACATCCAGGGCCAAGCCATGGTGGCAGCATCTAGGCAACTCACGGTCCTGCTGTGACACACTGGAGCAGACTTCCAGCCACGAGGCTGGCCTTCCAGGCCCGTACGTGCTTGCCTACTCCATTTTATTCACTCATTCGACAGTGGTTTAGTGGGTATCCAGTGTATGCCAGGCAGGCACCGTGCTGGGTATGGTGGGTAAAAAGAAGCAAGAGATGCTCTCTGCCCTCCAAGGGCTCAGGTTCTGGCGGAAGGACAATGGCCATCCTCATGGGTAATTCTAGTATGAAGTGTTACACTCTACAAGAAAAACAGTGCATAAAGAATAAAATACTTGGAGAACTGCTCAGGTTTGAAAGGTAAGGGAGAGTCAGGGGACAGGGATGAGGCCCAGATTGTTGGTTAGGGAGACACCGTGCAGTGGTGGCGTTCATGAAGATGAAACCTGGGATGCTACTGAGGAGCAGAGCTTGATGGAGAAGCCAGTGAGACGGACGTCTTGTTTTCTCATAGAAATAATAGCCATTGTTTCTTGGAATTGAAAAGACAACTCATGGCTATACCAAATCCATTGTCAAAAGCATGGAGGCTATACCAAATCCATTGTCAAAAGCATGGAGGGTATAGCCTTGAGATTCCCATCTAGTCATTTGCAGAAATGTGGATGAAAGGACATGGACGGACATTGTGTTAAGTGAAATGGGCCAGGGACAGAAAGAGGTATCACATGTCCTCACCACATGTGGAAGCTATGAAGTTGATCTCACAGAAGAAGAGAGGCTAGGAAGGGCAGTGGGGAGGAGGTAGTGAGAGCTTGGATAAAATAAAGAGAGTGCTTGGATAAAGTACCAAAATACAGTTCGATAGGAGGAATTAGTTCTAATGTTCTACAGCACAGTAGGGTAGCAACAGTCCACAACAATTTTATGTTTCAAAATAGTCAGAGGAGTCTAAAAGTTCCCAAAACAAATGAGAAATGTTTGAGGAGATAGAAATGCTAATAATCCTGATCTTATCAGCACATATTGTATACAAGTATCCAATTATCATATTCTACCCCATAAATATGTACAAATACTATTTGTCAGCTAAAGATTAAGAAAAAGAATTAACACTGGAAAAAAAAAAAAGCAGTTGGAGCTCAGTGCCATTTCAGGTGGGTTTCGGAGGGCTTAGAACAGAGGTCCTCACCCCTGGCTATACATGGCGTCACCTTCAACACCTTTACCATCTACTGGTAGCCAGGTGCCACTGTGACACATTCTGTCTGTAGTGGTCAGAGTGGTCCCTGTTGTGCATGCGGGAATGCAGGTGTGTGCCGGAGTGTGTAGCTCCCCAGGTGACTCTGGTAGCTGTCATGCCTGAGCCTAGAGGATTCTATTGAAGCCAACTGCTGCAGCTCCTTGGCTTTTCTGGACACCAGACTATCCAAAACGTTCCTTTCGATTAGAAAATCTTCCTGAGGAGGAAGAGCTCATAGGTAACCAGTTCACACAGCGACTTGGTCAATCAGCTCTTTCAAGCAGTCAGCCCACCAGCAACTTTAAGGACTGCCCAAAGCCTGAGCCACAGCCAGGCATCATGCAGCAGCTTGGTGAAAATGCAGACTCTCAGGCTCACCCAAATGACATTAGAATCTGCATTGCACAATATCCATTGGCAATCTGTGTGCGCACTGCAATATGAGAAGACCTGGCCTAAAACACATCCATCATCTGTATAAGAGAGATCTAAGGTCTACCTTGAGGAAACAGTGCACGCTATGGGTGGAATCTGGAAGGTGCTCTGCCCAAAGTCCTTTACAAACATGAAAACTGGAAGTGATGGGTACAGAAGCACAGATAAGCCAACCGTGGTGTTTCTGTCCAATGGACGCTGAGGCCGCCATGAAAATTGAGACTGAATGGCAATATGGCCAATACCTAGGGTGCAATGTTAGGTACTCGGAGCAGGACTTTAAATTGTAGGGTCAAGATTTTCATGACTAGAGTACATAATAATGAACAGCCTGTAGCTTTTCCAAATTATCTCTGAAAATAACAGATTTTCTCAAAAGACACCTTGGATATAAATATAAGCTTATGCCAAAGCAGAACTTCTTCAGTCACAGTAGTAATAAGGTCACAGTGTAGCTTTTCCCCGCCCCTTGTGGTTTCTTTAATTATTTGTTTTTTAGCCATTATATTGTGTTGATGCCTCCACAGCTATCATTTTAATCATAATTATTAGCACATATTAATTGTATAAAATAACGGGCCTTTTTGTGACATTTTCATACATCCATATACTTTGATTGTGTACACCTTTTTGAAATAGAAGCTAAACTAGGTTTATCCTGGATATAAAAATGAAGTAAAAGCAAGAAAATTAAGGAGATACTGGTGACCATGTGCACGGAAGCTCTTCTGAACAGTGACCCAGATAGCAAAGCAGTGCTGACATACATTGAGGACTATGCTTAGAGCGAGAGCCATGAGGCACTGCGCTTCCCAGCCCTGTTCTAGAAGGCTTCTAGGGAAGAAGTGTATGAAGTGATTTATGTGGTGTGGCCCCATCTGGCGCCATCTTGGCAGGCACAATGGCTTTTGGATTCCCATCCACACCTACTTTGCTTCCTTTCTCCTTTTCACCCACACTCTCCCATGAGGTGTCAGAGTGGGAGAGGAAGGGTGGACAGTTGGCTCTGGTCAGTACTGGCCCCATCTTGAGCTCTCACAGGAGGAATAATAGACTTTATTCAAATCAGATGGATTAGCAAGTCTACCTACTTAGGTACACTAAGTGTGGGGAATAGAAAAGCCCAGGGCTTTGCTGGGTTATAGATTAAAGTCTCCAAGACTGGAATCAGAGGAGAGGCAGCTGTGGGGTTGCCAAATTGGCATTTATTCAAGAAAACAAACAGATCTTTAAAAAGTCAATGAACACAGAGTGGATTTGAACATGAATTTGTCTGTGTCCCCATAAAAAACTGACCTGGAGACTTTAAGACAGAAGAGTTGTCAACCCAAGCAACCAATACCACTTCTGGACACCTTCAGGGGCGGAAGCCGGGGAGGGCTGCCAGACCTGTGGAGAGAGACCACCCCAGCCTCCTCCTGACCTCTGCTACCCTGGGGACTCTCAGCTGGCCAGCTCTGGCACCACTTTCACTCATAATTTTTTTGGAGTGCAGGTCAAATATATTCTCTGGCATGGTGGGAGCTTGCATGCACCACAGCCCTCCAAATCCTGGAAGTCTCTGATTCCTGCAGAGGAGGAGATCTAGGCATGCTTAATGGCTGAGTGCAGCAGCCTGGAGCCCGTGGGCATCTGGAAGCAGCCAGTCTTCTTTAACACATGCTCTTGGGCCTTTGGACAGTATTTCCAAAGCACTGCCCTTATTTTTCTAGCTGACAGGATGAAGCTCCAATTTCATGCTAAACCTTATGCTTGTCACTTTCTTGCTGACATTTATACAGTTATTGAACAGACATAATGTCATCCACAGTCGAATCCTTCTGCCTGGGAGGCATATTTGAGCTATGGGAGGCTCTGGTCCTTTGCTTGTTCACCACCCCAGTCAGAATTAGCATTTATCAAGCCACACCTAATTAGTATGATTCCTCCCATGAGATAAGGGGCTTGGGACCAGGATGCAATCTCCTCTAAGCCACCCAACTCTGAAATCTTGGGAGTCTCAACCACCAAGGCTCAGATTCAAATTCAACTGAGTCAGAAAACAAGAAGGCCATCAAAGACACTTCCTCCAACTCTAACATACAACACCCTGTTTTCTTCTCACAGAACACACACAGTTGAGACACCTAGGGACTGTGAAGCCTTTCATCCTAGCATGGAACAAGTCAGATGCTGTCCATTCGGAGTGAGTGTCTGTCCCTCTTCCTAAACATAAGCCTAGCTTCCAGCTCAATGAAGAACCAAACAGGTATTGGGAGACATAGGTCATTGGACATTTTGGAAGGTGAATATTACAAGATCGGATAAATGTCTTCATAGCTTGCTAACATTGCCAACGACAAAAATATAAGCAGAAAGCCACCAAGCCAGAGGAGTGAGAGGATACCAAGACTGTGCCTGTTCTAGGTAGCAAATTCGTTCCTTGGTGCTCCAGTCTGATGCCACGTGTGGTGCATACACATGCCCCTAAACTAATAACAGGAAGGAAGCAGGCACGAGGATCTGTGGGAAGAGGGCATGCCCCTTGCTTTTAGAGCTTGTGGAAGGTTTTCCTGGCTGAGGGAGCTGATTATAAATATTTATATGTGGATCTGCTATGAAAAGCAAAGATGCTGTCAAGCGGGAAGAAGGGGGAAAGGGAGAGTTCCCTCCCTGTTCCTGGCACTGAAGATGCCCACTTGCTACTGTCAATGAGACCAGACAAGCAGAGCATCACAATCAACAGAGCTGGTCCAGGACGTGATGGCCAGAGCATCCCAGGACTAGGGTTATCTGCCTCCTTGGTGACACTGTGATGCAATCACCAATTCTTACATGCAGCCACCCAGATGAATTATCACAGGTTTGCAACTCTCCTCTTGCAAAGAGAGGGCTGTTTATTGATTCAGCTTCGGTGTAATGATGTGGTTTTTTCCTTCTTCCCGTTGACTTTTAAATCAGGTAGAAAATCTTTGACCCTAATGATTGCAAGAAATAAGAAAATTGGCATGGAAAAAAAATCTTCTAAAAATCAGGGAGACAGGGAGGCAGACCTTGTTTTTTACCATTTTTCATTTTTGCTAATTATAATAAATTTCTCGGACAAACGGTATCATCTTGGGCACCGAAGACAGGATTGTGCTCTGATGATGCAACGTATATGCATTGTCCATATCATATACTCAGAGAATTAGTAGCTCCTTCTCCAAGAAAGAGAAGGGCAACTCTAGGGAGCTGAGTGAATCTTGATGTTGGAGAGTGTTTTTGCACAGGATGCAAATGAAGCTCCACAGGCCCATCCAAAGCCAAGGACGCGGGCAGTAACCCTGTTTGTCGATACCCCATAGGAGTGTGGTAGTGGAGATGAGGACTTGGGTTCCTATCTAGGCTTTGACCTTCATAGAACAGCTGATTTTGGACAAGTTGCTTTTCTTCTCTGGGCTTTAGTTTTCTCTGCAAAATGAGAGTCTGAACCACAAGGGGTCACTACATCATGTCCTTGGAGGCTGGTCACACAGTGAACGTTGGTAAAGCCACTGGACACTGGAGTCAGCTTTCCTGCAATACAACAGGAGCCACCATGGCTCCCCCCATCCACATCACACTGTTTGATGGAAAATGCTTATTAGGACTCAAATGTTCCTGGAAAGAGCTATGAAGGGTCTTAACGGGAAGTGGTTTTGCCCACTGAGAAGCCTACTCCACAGGAAGTCTAAACACTCAGGATCACTCTTCTTTTTTCCAGCCTGGATGATGAGTCACAATGACCTGAAACATAAACGTAAGAATGACTTCTGTACATGCCATTCTTATCTCCTTTTGCTTTCGGTCCACTTGTGTGCTTAGATTTAGAGTCGCCTGTAGCTTACATACAGTTGTATTTCTTTTTTATTTTATTTAATTCTGCCAGTCAAGCTTTTGGTTTTGATTGGTGTTCTATAATAATGCATAATTATCAAATACATTTCTAAAAGTGAAAAAAGAAAAACAGAATAATCCTTCAAAAGAAAGAAACACCTTTTCCCTAATGCCTGGAGGGGAGTTAGTAAGAGTCTGGGAAGGATTCTGATGACGATACTATTTTAATAAAGAAAATGACCTTATTGTATCTCCAAAGGCTTCAGCATAACATAAATGAGGTGGTGAGATCTGAATAATAATGTGCCTATTTGAGAAAACACCAAAGTCGGCAGCCATTGACTTGCCCAAAGTGCTCATCTGATTGTCCTCTCTTGGAGAAGCCCCTGGGGTCATAATGACTGGCACTGCCTGCTGTCTTCTAAAGAAGTGGCCTCCACTCCTCCCATCTTTTACTAGTTGCTACAGCACCTGCTCTGATTGATTTGTTAGGGAAATGCAATCCATCAAACTCACCCCTAGCAGCCATGGTTGGTGCTCTAAGTCTGCACGGGAAAGAGACTTAACAAGATCTGCTATCCTTGGGGTGTTTGACCGATGGGCACAATCCAAGATAGGTGCCAACTGTACAGCCCAACCAAACCTTCTGTAAGTATTGTGTAGTGGAAAAGGGAGGAAGCAATCGAACTTAAAGCTCCTTCCTTGTTGCCGCCTGAAGCGCTTGGAGCAACGGAGCCGCGGGAAAAACTTCAGAAGCAAACTGGAGACAAATAGCTTTTTATTCTGATAACTTTTCTCCCTGGTTCTAACAACGACTAACACACGCCAAAAACACCCTAAAATGGCGCTGACCCGATCAGCAATTTCGGCCAAGTCACTCAAGATCCTGCAACAAGTCCCGTGAGACTACGGGAGGCGACAATGGCCAAATCTCCACGGCTCTTAGTCAACTGCAATTCAAGTCAATCCCCAAACAGGGCTCCTGCACTTCCTGAGCTAGGCTGAGCCACTGCTTTGGTTACTAAAGAAAACTGCAGGATAATCCAGTCTCAGGAGCCCCAGGGAAATATGTAGTTGGTGAAGAAGTGTCTCAAACTTCCCCATTTTTTTTTTTTTCTGAAAACAATGTTCCTGTGACTAAAGACCATCTATGCTCCTCTTGCACATCCCCAGGGAAACTGACCATAAACAGAACAAGGAGCCTCAATTATTTGACATATACAAAGGATGTCTCCATTTATTGCCTATACCATCCATATTCAGTAGATGTATGTTTATATGAGACGTGTGTGTTTGTGTGTGTGTGTGTGTGTGTGTGTGTGTGTATTAAATCTGAAGAACCATTTTCAACTTGGGAAAGTAAGTATCTTGCATTTCATCTCCGTGACCTTCACGGACACTGCTAATTGATCAAGGGACTTTATCCAGAAAGCCAGCTGCAGGCTCAGAATCTCTCTTAAGATAGTTATCTCAGCAATGACCTGCTCTGGCCAGCAAATTGCAATCCACTTGCTGGCTTCTCTTAAATCATTTAATCCAAGTCAGCACTGTCACAAGAAAAGAACTCTCGAAGGTGTCTGAAGACTTGGGTTCTACATCACAGTGAGGTCTCCTGCATCAATCCTGTCTAGTTTCTGAATAGGGATAACAAGATCCATGCCAGCCAGCTCTCAGAAGACTTGGCATTTGTGAAAGTGATTTGTAAACAGAAATTCAACATACAAATGCAAGGTGCTGTAATTATAAAGCTGAAGAGATGGTTATCTGGAAATGCTGAGTGTAAATGCTGGATTCTGCTTCTAAGCCCAAGTGAGTACCCCCTTCCCAACACAGAAACATCACACAATTCCAAAGCCCAGGGCTTCTATTTGCAGCAGTGTGGCAGACTAGACACCTTGTTTGAAATAATTAAATTCTGGATGAAATATAAAACCCAACAAATCTTTTAAACATATCCCTGCCTTGAAAGAGAGAAGAATTATTGAAAGCCAGGCTCCACAAAATGCAGGGAACAAGGTACAAGGGAGGAGCATGGCCAGGTTGGACCAGGCTGGGCTCTGTGGGGAGGAACTTGCTGACCTGGAGCTCCACTGTGGCATCCTGGTGGCACACAGTGTGTGTGTGTGTGTGTGTGTGTGTGTGCGTGTGTGTGTGTGGACAAGGTATTAGGCCCATTCAGAATGGAACGGGAAATATAAAAGAAGACTTCAAATAAATCTCAGACCCTAGGATTATACCACCTGCTTCAGAGGAAGTAAGACAAGAGGCCTGCCTTTCAGAGGAAACAGCCCTGCCCACCCTCCTGTCCACCCTCCTGTCTTAATGCCGTGTGGACAGATTCCATAACTATGAGCCAACTGTCACAGGGCTTCTGTGTCCCATTCATGCTTCTGAGATAATCTTCAAAAATCCTTAAGTGGAAAACTAAATTTGAGTGGCCCTGAATTAAGGGCTTTCAGGCAATTGGCAAAATTTCTCTCTAGAGGAATTCAACTCCAATCCAGACATCAAGATATCCCCCCCCCCAAAACAAGTTCTAGAGGAAATTAAAAGCCCAGAGTAAGAAAACTCAAAAGCAAAAGAGTTCAGGGCATCATGAGAACACACTAGACAAACTGACTCATAACGACTTCAGATACTACAATTACAATGCACAGAAAGTAAAATAGCTATTTGTAATATTCAAGAAAGTATAGAGAAGTTTGACAGTAAGGACAGAGGACTAGCATTATAAAGGAATACTAAAGTAGATCTTTTAAAGACCAAGTAGAATTTCTATAAAAGAAAAATATAGTAATTACATTTAAAAACTCAATAGAGGGGATAAATAGCATCTGAGACAAAGTTGAATAAAGAATAAGTAAATGGTAAGATACATTTAGATTTTGTTCAAAATTTAATGCAAAGAATAAGAGAAAAAGATGAAAAATAAGGAAAGGTTAAGAATAAAGAATAAGTAAATGGTAAGATACATTCAGTTTTTGTTCATAATTTAATACAAAGAATAAGAGAAAAAGATGAAAAATAAGGAAAGGTTAAGAGACATGGATAATATAGTGAGAAGGTCTAACAAATGTCTAATGGGAGTTTTAAGTTAGAAAATGATAGAATGGAGAAGAGGCCATATTCAAATAGGTGATGGCTGAGACTATCTCAGAATGTTGAAAGACACAAACCTGAAATTCATAAAGCCCAGTGAATCCCAAGCAAGTTATGTTAAAGAAAATCCATGCATAGAAGCATAATATAAGAAAACTTCATGACGTAAAAAAAAAAAAAAACAAGATATTAAAACCATGCATAAAGGAAGAAAAGAGTATCTGCAAAAGAGCAGCACTAAGACTTACAGCTGACTTCAAAACAGCCCCCATATCCCAGCTAGAAGGCAGTAAAATAATGTATAGTTTGGATCTGAAATGTCCCTAAAAGCTCATGTGCCAAAGCTTGGCCCCTGGCTGGTGGTGCTATTGGGAGCTGGTGAAAACTTCAGGAGATGGGCCCTACCAGAAGAAGTAGGTCACTGCAGGTATGACCTCACAAGGTGCGTCAGGACCCTGGTTCCTTTCTCTCCTTCTCTCTCTCTCTTATTTTCTTCTTCCTGGCCACCATGAAGCTAGCAGCTTTCCTCTACCATGTTTCTCCACCATGATGGACTACCTCACTAAATGCCACTGGGCCAAGTGACCATGAGTTGGAATCTCTGAAACTGTAAGCCAAAATAACTCTTTCCTCCTTCTGAGCTGTTTATCTCAGTTATTTTATCCCAGTAACAGAAAGCTCACAAACACAAGTGCTATCTTCAAAGTTCAGAGAGAAATACTGTTGAACTAAGGTTTCTGCATTGAATAAAGCTACCTTTCAAGAATGAAGTCAAAGAAAATTTAGGACATTCAAAAGCACAGAACATTTACCACAAAAAAAAAATTTAAGGAAATTTAAAGGATGTATTTTAGGCAGAAAGTAGAAACAATTAGATGGAGAAAAGACTGGGAAGTAAAGATATTGTATATCTGTAAGCTAACTATGTGTAGGCTGCTGGTTTTGTCAGGATGAATAGGAAGCATCAAGCTAGAATTTAAACACTAGACAAAACTAATAAGGTAGAATGCACTGATCAGAGCTAAAGCATTAACTTCCTTACATTTGTCAGAAGGGAGAAAAAAATTATTAATGCAGACTTTATGTGCATTAAAAATGGGGTCTATAGAACTTTCCAAAAAAAAAAAAAAAAAAAAAAAAAGAATCACACATGAAAACAGTAAAAGAAAGACTAAAGAAGTATATAAAATGATAAAAATAAAAAGTAAAAAATGGGCTGGGCTTGTGGCTCAGCAGTAGAGCGCTCACCTAGCACGTGGGCAGCCCAGGTTCAATCCTCAGCACCACGTACAAATAAACGCATTGTGTACAACTAAAGCAAATAAATAGATATTTCTTAAAAAATAAATAAATGAATAACTTTTAATATTTCAGTAATGACAAGAAACATAATTGTACTTAGCCTCCTCGATAAAGATTTTCAAAAATATACACATAAAGTCTAGGGTACAGTCAATGGACAGAAAAAGATATGAGGGAAATACTATCCAATAGAAAGTTGGTGTCAATATTAATATCAGATGGTCTTTATTGTAAAAAGCAGTATTAGAGAGAAAGGTGGTCATGGCTTAATTATAAGGTAGTAAAAGGTATAACAAGAAGTATGGTAATTCTTAACATTGTTTACATACCATTTCAAAATGTATGGAATTATAAATACCATGGAACTACAACATCTTACACAATAGTGCAAAGTTTTAATACAGATTTCGGTAATTGATAAATTAAGAATGAATAGAAAAACTAGGAATATATATGATTTGAATAGCACAATTAACAAGATTGCTTTAATGGACATTTAACACTTTGTGTTCAATTATTTTTTTAAATTATTTTTTGGTACTGGGGATTCAACCCAGGAGTGCTTTACCACTGATCTACATCCCCAGTCCTTTTTATTTTTTATATTGAGACAGGGTCTTACTACGTTGCTTAGGGCCTAAGTTGCCGAGGCAGCCTTGAACTTGTGATGGTTCTCCCTCAGTCTCTCAAGTTGCTGGGATTACAGGCATGTGCCACCATGCCTGGCCTGTGTCCAGTGATTTTAAAACACATTATTATTATTATTATTTTTTTGTGTGTGGTACCGGAGATTGAACTCAGGGGCACTCGACCACTGGGCCACATCCCCAGCCCTTTTTTGTATTTTATTTAGAGACAGGGTCTCACTGAGTTGCTAAGTGCCTCGTCATTGCTGAGGCTGGCTTTGAACTCGCGATTCTCCTGTCTCAGCCTCCCAAAGTGCTGGGATTACAAGCGTGCGCCACCGCGCCCGGCAAAAACACATTATTTTTAAGCCATATGGAATATTCATGAAAACTGACCATATAATAAACCTCAAATCTAGCCTTAAGATCAAAAGTTTGGTCATTTTAATAGATTATATTATCTGACCGCAATGTAATCAAACAAATAATTTTTTAAATGTAGTGAGAAAAAACACCTTATGTTTGGGATTTTTTTTTAACAAAAAATCTTTTGTAAGCATCTTATGAGTCAAATAATTAAATAATAAAAAGTAGAAAATAATCAGAAATAAATCTAATGAATGCATTAAAACATTTAGAGAAAAATTTATAGCCTAAATTGCTTACATTAGACAAAGAAGAAAAGTCTAGTTTTATTGACTGTACTTAATAAATTTTAAAAAATCAGAATACATTCAAAAATTGAGATGGGATAACACAGATTAAGAGCATAATAGGGAAAATAAACAAGCACATAGTAAAAGACACTCAAGGCAAAATTAGCTCTTTGAAAGACTTATAAAATAGATTAACCTCTGAGAGGACTACATTTTTTGAGAAAGTATAAACATATAAGCAATGCAGAAATAAATAATGAAGATATTAAATTGAAACATTGATATTAGAAAATACTTTGTGTTGACACATTTGAATGTTTATATGAAATGACTGAGTTATAAAAATAAATAGAAATCATGAAATAGCTCAAGAAAAAATATTTTAAAATCCAAGTAAATTGATTCAGTGTTTTTAAACCTACAACCTAAAGTTTTATGGGCATATGGGCCAGATATCCCCAAAGGAAATAAATCATCTGATATAGACCCTTTACAGAGATATTTTAAAAGAGAGAACATTTATTTTATGAAGCTTGTTAACTGTGCTGCTCAAGTCTTACATAGGTTCCCCTTTATGTTTGATCTACCAGTCACTGAAGTACATATTTAGGCTTACAATCATTTTTGTGGATTTTATAGGTCTTTACTTCATTTTTGCATTTTTGTCTTGTTTTGGTAATAATGATTCCAAAAATCAGACAAACATGATATAAGAAATGAGACTTACTGCCCAATAACAAATGGTACCATGAAAGTCATATGAATGTAAACTGTTTAAAGCATTCCCTTAAGATTGTCACAAGACATGGATGCACGTTGGGAGGTCCTAAAAACACAAGAGCTAATGAAAAGTTTTAGGAATTGGAAAGGAAATACAAAATTGTCATTATTTTCAGGTGGTATGATACACAGAAAACTCAAAATAACACATGGACAAATAATTAAAATTACCAGAGAGTTTAGCAAAATTTCCACATTAAAAAAATCAATACACCAAAATCAACTACATTTCTAGACTATAAAAACCAATCATCTACAAAATGTAATTTAAAAAATTAAAATAGCAGTAAAAATATAAAACACCTAAGAATTAAGCTAATAAATAATGTGCAAACCCTTTAAAGAGAAAATTGAGAAACTACTAAAACAACATTAAGGCCTAAATAGACTCATACACTATATACATGGATAGGAAAATACCATCTATCCAAATTGAATCATCAATTAAATAAAATTCCAATCAAAATCTCAAGAAGAATTCTTCATGGAACTTGACCAGCTGAGAACAGCTAAGACACTGTTGAAGAAGAAGAAGAAGGCGGGAGAGGAGGTGGACAATCCACCACTTCCAGTTACACCAGGATGGACTTCCTGAGACCCCAGCCAATTAGGTGTGGTCACGTGATTTGTTCAGCCAATGAAATGTAAGTGACAGGTTTCAGTTCTGGGAGGAAGCACATGACAAATGTTTGATTCTCCAGGCTCTCTGGGCATGGAGCCATGCTATCGAATATCTCGAGCATGTCTTTACGTATTAGCAAAGCCTCTGTTGGGCTCCAGATTACCCACACTGTACATGTGGCATGAAACAAACCCTTTTAGTTTTAAGCCACTGAGATTTACACTCTGCGGCCCAATGTATCTTGAGTAGCATGGGGATTTGCCCTGCTTAAAACTTATGATAAAGCCACATGATTAGGACCGGGTAGTATTGGTACAGGAATAAGCAAATAGACCCTTGGATCAGGATGGAGAGTCAAGAGAAAGACCCATCCTTGCCTCACAGGAGACATGGCAGAGGTGGTATTGCTGATCAGCACAGATCAATAAACAAAGCTGGAAAAGATGGGGACCCAGATGCAAAACCTAAAACTAGACTGCTATCGCACATCACCCCCAGAAATTAATTCCATGTGAAGAAAGGCCTAAAGGAGAAAGCAAAACTAAGGGTTTTGAAGAAGGGAACACACTCTTGTGGGTAGAAGACATGTCATTAAATAGACAAGAAGTAGTAACCACAAAGGAAAAGATTGATAACACCAGTTGCATTTAATACGGAGAACTCGGATCATCCAAGTACACAGCAAGACCTGGATTGCACACTGGTTTGACAGAAGCTGTAGAAGGATTAGTAGTTAGTATGGGGAAATCTAAAGACAGTTCACATTATGTCATGAGATAAAAATTACTCCAATAGAGAGCTGGAGGTTATTGACTGAAAATTAAATTTTATTACATACCCTCCCCCAAATATGCACTAAAGTGATAACTCTGAGAAGTAGGAATATAAAGTTCTGTATTTTTTTTAAAAAATGTTTACTTCTCTGTATGTCCTAACTTTCCACAGTGTGCATCTACTGCTTCTTTAAATAATGTAAAGATTGTTAAAATGAAAGAAAATATGACTATACAAACTGTGGAAGGTAAAAAAAAAAAGAGAAAATGAAAAAGACAAGTACAGAGATGGAAAGGATTTTTGTCACAAATACAACCAGCAAAGAACTAACACCCAGAAAGCTTTTTAAATGGTCAAAAAACATGAACTCATATGTCATATAAAGAGGAGCTACAAATTCCATTAAACTTGAGAAAAGACGGTTCTGCTGATGAGCCAACAGGAAAACACACACCACCACCACCAGGAGCTGCCATCACCTTCTCCAGACTGGCCGAAGCCAACCTGTGACAATGCCAAGTGCCAACAAGTCTGTGGAGCAAGGGGAACTGTCATAACTGGCTGACCAGAGGATAAGAATGGTTTGGCATTATTTATTTATTAAAGTTGAAAATTAGCAAATGACCCCAAAAAACCTCCCTGCAAGGAATATGCCTGAGAATTACATTTGCAATACGTGCCCCAGGGACTCGGCAACACTGTGCATAATAGGTCCAAGCTGGAGAGGATCTAAAGTCCATGGATAGTAGCATGACTTTTAAAACTGTGGCACAGTCAAGCTTTAGAATACCACACAGCAATGAAAACGAACACGCTCCTGCTTCAATGCTTCATAAATAGAAAAATCTCCAAAAAAAAAAAAAAATGTATATGGTGAGCAAAAGTTGAAAATTACAAAAATATATTATGTATGACTCCATTTATGTAATGTTCAAATCAGGAAAAACCCAAACAATATATTGCTTTAGGGATGCACATGTATGTGTGTGATGTGTGTGCGTGTGTGTGTGTGTGTGTGTGTGTATAACTATCTGGAAAAGCCATTTTTTTGTTGTTATTGGGGTTGTTTTTTGGCATCAGGGATTGAACTCAGGGGTGCATAATCACTGAGCCACATCCCCAGCTCTTTTAATTTTTTTTTTTTTTTTTTTTTTGAGACAAGATCTCACTAACTTGCTTAGGGCCTCACTAAGTTGCTGAGGCTATCTTGAACATTGATCCTCCTGCCTCAGCCTCCAGAGCTGCTGGGATTACAGGTATGTGCCACTGTGCCTGGCTAAAAAGCAGTGATTTTAAGATTTCAAAATAATGACTACTATGGGAGAGAAGGATCAGCCACTAGGGAAGGTTATGCTGGGTTTCTAAGGCTATAGTTAAATTTTGTTTCTTAATCCAAGTGGCAGATACATGGAGTCTATTTTCTATTGTCATTTAACATTTACTAATATTTAATAGTAATGATAGCATTTAAGCCATGTGGACAGATTTTATATATGATTTTGTACACATATTTCATCATTAGTTAATTCTCCCTGTTAAACAATGGCAGGAAGCCAAGAAAAGTATAAGGCTCAGAAGCAAATGTCGAATTACAGTCATCAAGCCATTCACTCAATAACAGGGACTATGCAGCCACTATTTGGTCATGATCAGGAAGTCGGATCACTTGTAAAAGGAACCATAAGTTAAGTCCCCGTATCTAGTCTCCTTTTATTGTGAAAGTGCCACTGTAAAAGCCCCAGGGCCACAGGGCAGGCCCTCTGCAAGCCACAGCTCTGCATTCCAACTAAAGAACATGCCAATGATGATAATGTACTGGATTAGAGACAAATAAATACTATAATTATGGAGACTTTAAACTGGATTGTTATGACGGCAGTGATTTAGTTAACCAGAAAACAGATGCAACAAAGGAAGCCAGCCCGAATATCACCACATTATTCAATGGCAATGAACTCCAACTAATGCTTAATTATAAGCGGCGTGTGGAGGATCAGAGGAGAATAAGACATGGCATTCTCCCGAGGTACTTGATTGATTTCTCAGAGTACAAAATTCAAGCCACTGAGAATTCTGCAAACATTGATTTAGCAAGACAGAGCCCAGAGAGCACTCAGAGTTTGCAGTGGGAATAAATGCAGAATAAATGAAACAGACCAGGTTGCCTGTTCCAGAGTTTACATCAGAATGCACTTCAAGCATCACTGCTATTTTGTTTTTCTAATGCAGATAGTTCCTAAAGGCGAAAAGACAGACTTCATCCCTTTTCTCCTCTTCATTACAACACACGCTTGTGACTCCGTGCCATTTGTTATGTTTTGCATGATTTGCATGGGCTCAGAAAAATGCTAAACCAGGACCTGGATGAGTTATTTTCTTTGAAAATTATTAGCAACGAGGCATGCCCTACAAAAATGAAAATGAAATAAAATACACTTATTACAAAGTTTTGGAGGTAGAAAACAGCATGAATCATCAATGGGAGATGCCTTCACTAATTCACCATCTTGACCTAAATTCAGTTGGCCCTTCGTATCGGTGGGTTTTGCATCAGTGGATTTAAACAGTTTCAGATCAAAACCTATTTGGGAAAAACACTGTGTTTGTACTTGGATGTGTACAGACATTTTTTTTCTTGTTATTATTCCCTAAACAAAACAGCACAACAACTGTTTACATTGACTAGGTATGATAAATAAACTGAAATGATCTAAAGTATATAGGTTATATGCAGATACCATCTTATAAGGACTCAAACATTCAGTGATTTAAGTTTCTTCAGGAGGTATTGGAACCAATATCCCACAGATTCTGAGGGATGACTATACGATAGCTAACTATGTATGCAAAATAGCACCTAAATGTTAGATCCTACCATCACTACTTACCATCTGTGTGACTTTGAACAAGATACTTAACCCTTGGTTCTCATCTGCAAAATGGAATGTCTTTCTCATAGGGTTTTTCTGAGGATTAACTAATGCATAGAGAACTGTGTGTGCCTAACATACAGTGAGTGCTCAATAAATGTTTTTTTTTCAGCCTGCTGATATATAGTCAGCAGAAAGCCTCTATGCTTAGTTTAATATACTTGATGGAGGCTGGGATTTTTCTGCATCTCGTCTACTGCAAATGACAAGATTAAGTTTTATGCTCATGCCTACCATTCGGCATCCTTCCTGTGAAATCGGAACACACCCTGAATCCACAAACAGACGCTTGGGCCAGAAATAGTTTAATATAACTGTTCTGCTCCCACTGTGATTTCTAGAAAGAGGAGGAAAAAAAATCAGAAAAATCAAGAACAATGTCAGCCACCTGTTAGTTTTAAGGGACCTGCAGGACTTGAAGAATCACTTCCCAGCACAATGAGACCTTCCACGTGTGATCAAGAATTACTTCCAGGAATCTTTGCAAAATATGAACAACAGGAACGATGCTTGGTGAGGAAAATATCTTGATTTGCTTTAAAAAATGATTTAAAGAAAAAATTGGAAGTTAAAGACCAAAACTATTGGTAAGGGACTGGCCATATTCACAGAATGGAGTATGACATCTCCTAATAACCATCATCCTTTTCCTAAGGCAGAGAGGGAGGCAAGCAGTTCTGCAAGCCATGAGCCACCAGGCTGAGAGCATGGCAGATGAAGTCTCATGCAGTCTGATCCCATGGTAGACACAGCCAGGTACTCTCTGGAAGAACCCCTCCTTCATTGTCTTTCTGTCCTTCCCAGACCAAAGTTCCTGCAGAACAGATGCTGTTGCCCTTAATTTAGTGCCTGGCACTCAAGGGACGATCAATAAATATCTTCCGGGTGAATGAATGACATGTCACACAATCTGCTCAAGATCACAGCTGGTGACAGATATGAAACTCAAAATCACGTTCATTCATTCACATACATGAACAGGCACTGAGGTAGGCAGGCCTCAAATTCCACGCTCCTTCCTTCTGTGCCCAGTGGGCCTTGATTCAGTGGGTGGTTGCTAAAGTAACTCCTAAGAAGCTCAACAGGCTGAGCATCAGGGGGCTCTTTGGAGGTCTGGTAGTTGACTACACAACTACGCTAAGAAAGTACGGATGCCATCCTGCTCAGGAGCCCCTTATTTCTTTTTGGTGTTTCTAGATGTATCAAAAGAGATTGACAAGCAAGATGCCAAAAAAAAAAAAAAAAAAAAAAAAACCTGTGATGCTGTGAGAAGCCACATCTTCACTATATAAGCAGCTTCACATACCCCGTGCACAACACAGGGAAAACATAAAATATGATTCCAATGTAAGGGAAAAAAAATCTCACTGGGGCCAGCACACCATTTGAAAGCTCCCACAGTAGAAAGACACAAACTGTTTGCAACCTGACTTGTGGGAGTGAAAGTTCTTCCATGGAGCCAGACGTTCCTTCGCCTTTCTTCTCCAGGGCCTTTGCTATTTGTAGTCAGCTTGGCTTTACTGCTTTCTTTTATTTCTTACTTGCTGGTATTTTCCCTGCTCCCTTCCAATCCCACTTCACAAATTTGCCACTCACTTTATGGGAGATTATCAGTATTCCAAAATCTTTCCAAAAGCAGATTTGGGGCAGGAAGGACGCGGGCATATGCCACCTTCCAAAGCGAGCAGAAGGAGCCAGCAGGCCTTCGTTTGCAGCGGGGATGCAGAGGCAGCAGCTGGAGTCTTTCCAGGAATGATGAGTAGCTCCACCTGGAGCCTGGAATGAATGGGGAGGCCTTGGGAGTCAGAAGGAAACCTGGTGTTTGTGTCCCCTATAATTCATTTGTTCTTCAATTATATCTCACAATCTTTGACATTTAAATCTATCTCATCTGAAGCAACTCACTGGCTGCATCCAGGTGGATCTGCCCTCTTTGCTGCTAACTGGTCTGTCGGATCCGCTGACCCACGGCTCACCGGGGAGCCCTGCAACTCTGCAACTTCCCTCTCCCTGACTTCATGAAACCCTGCATCTTTCTCAAGGTGTACTCGGTTATCCTTTGTCATTAACTTGCCGTACGTTTTCACTGCACTGTCTGCTGTCTTAGTCTGTGGAGGCTGCTACAACAAAATACCACAGATGGGGTGACTTACGCACAGAAATTTATTTCTCATAGTTCTATAGACTGAGAAGTCTTCATCAAGGCAGAGCCAATGTCTGGTGAGGCCAGTTTCCTGGCTCATAGATGGCTCCTTCCTGCTACGACCTCACATGGTGGAAGAGACAGGGAGCCCGTCAGGGCTTCTTTTAGAAGGACACTAATCCTGCTCATGAGGTCTGCACCTTATGACCTAATTACTTCCCAAAGGCCCTACTTCTGAAAACCATCACATGGGTTGTAGCTGCCTGACCTACAGCCACAGTACTGTGGGAGGAGATTCGGTGGCAGGAATCTATTATTCTTCTTGTTTTTCTCTGTTTTTACCTGCCTACTGAATTCCCCGTACGGGCCACCATTTTGTAACTGCCTGACATACAGCCACAATACCGTGGGAGGAGATTCAGTGGCAGGAATCTATTATTCTTAGTCTCTGGCTTTCTCTTTATCTCTTCTTCTTTTCTTAGCTAAACTTTTTTCCTTTTTTAGTCTCATTTCTTTCTTAGTCTCTGTCTTTCTTAGTCTCTGTAGCTCTCATTTCTTTCTTAGTCTCTGTAGCTAAACTCTTTTCCTTATACTCTGACTCTTATTTCTTCTTCTGACTACGTTCTGGCTGCTCTGACTCTTTTCTTCTTCTCCGACCCGAACTCTTCTTCAGACCGACTGAGTGACTGAGCGACTGACTGAATGAATGCCGCTTCTGACCGCTTTCACCCGGTTATATACCTTTAGCTTTGCGGGTGCGTCACGTGCATTTACAGGTGCATCACGTGCATACTTAATGTATGATTATTATCAGGCGGAACTTATGGCTTCCAGCTAACTGCAATAGCCATCTCCCTGATTGGGGCTCTTTCAATGGGTGATTAGGTTTCAACACAAACTTTAGAGAGGGACACATTCAGACCATATAGCAGTGTTCATATTAAAATATCCAGTCATCAGGAAGGACTAAGTAAAGATGAGAGGCTCTCTCCAGGATTTAGCAGGAAGAGGTGTTAGAAAGCAGGATAATTTTAGAGGTGGTCAACATTGTACTGCATATTTTCTTTCATAGCATGCCAACTTTGATTTCCCCATGCAATCTCCTAACTCAAAGAATTGAGCAACCATCAGATAACGATAACTTAGAGGATAAAATCCCTCATGTCTGTGAGCAGGGTGAGCACTGTCTGTATCGTATCAATCAGCAGGAGAGGAGGATCACAGAGCCCCAGCTTCCTTCCTCGTGTCCTTCAAAGACCTTCTCCTGCATCAGTTCCACCAGCCCCAGTCCTGTCACTCAGCTCCTTGAAGAGGTCTGGAAATCAGCATAGCCGATACGCCTCTCCCGTCCTTGATGCAAGTCTACAGCTTTGAGGAAATGAGGCCCAGGGGTAAAGCTGGCTTGTGTTCTGCACTGCCAAAGTAGGTCAGAGATTCAGTAAAGTTCAGTTAAAAAAAATAAATAAATAAATAAACTGCAGCCAACCCACTTGTCAAGTCAGTCAAAATGGTCTATCTGGTCCACCAGGCCGATGGCTTTCCTGGGAATGAACACACAATCATGCACATTGAATTTAAATGACAAAGTCCCTGAGAGTTGCCAAGGTACTCTTTCTGCTGGCCACTGGTGATAGAATGATGATGGATTAACGTGAAAAGCCCTAAAAGCAAATCAGATTCCAGGTTTCCATCCAGAGACGGGATGATGAGCGTTGCCCTGATCCCAGCCTCGGGGTGTCGTCGTTGGGTAAAGAAGCGGAGACTCAGTGAAGGGCCATGTTTCTATGGGCAGCCACATACGGAGTTTAGAGAAAGACGCCTCAGGCCCTAGGAGAACAGGGCTTCTGTGCATGAATAAATCTGGTCTGCCAGGATTTTGAAAAATTTGTGGACGTCACAAAATACACGGGTGTACGCACATGTGCGTGCACACACACACACACATACCTGGATCATAGGGCTGAGTTTTATTATGAGGCCATTAGGTCTATAAATATCTATTCAGTTTTGCTATGTGCCTGGCCAGTTCTGGGGGACAAACATCAGACTTGGTTTCAGCCTTATGGAATTTAGTGATAGGACTCATTACCAACTGCAAGTAGTATTAGGAAAGGCATAAATATGCCCTGGAAAGAGTGGCTGGAACATGGGGGCAGCAGAGACCCCACTTCAGGAGCCAGCAAAGTGAAGAGCATCAGGAAGGGTGGCCAAGAAAGGGCTGGCCGTGGAGGCTGTGAGGAGGAGGAGGGACACAGTCAGGGATCTGTTGGAAGGGCTGTGGGGCTGGGGTGCAGCTCAGCATCAGGGTGTGGGTCGTACATGAGCCCCAAGTTCAATCTCCAGTACTTGTGCATGTACACACACACACACACACACACACACACACATACACACACACACACATACACAGAGCAGAAGACCAGTGTGGCTGGAACAGAGACTAGCCTGAGATGAGTTGTGGGCTCAGGCAGAGCCAGAATTTTGCAGGGTGGTTTGGAACATGGTGAGTCATTTGAATTTTATTCTAAGAGTCTGATTTTTATCCTAAGCATTTTAAAGAGCAGCAGGAAATCAATTGGTTGCTGTGCAAATGGCAGGAGATGAGCAAAAGTGGAAGCAGAGGGGCTGCCGAAGGGGCCGATCCTCAGCGTCAGTATCAGTGGGCAATGCCTGACCTCGGCGGCCCGGAGAGTTGACAACGTCACTTCAGATACCACTTAAAGGCGGTCGGTCACAGTTCACAACCTGCTTACTTTTCAAAATTAAAAAAAGGAAAAAAAAAAAAAAAAACACTGTGAGAAAGGATTCAACCAATTATCAAGTTCCTCTTAAATGTCCTTGAGAGTGTGTGCATGGTGTATCTGGAAGTGTCCAAACATGTTTGCTTTGGATCCAGTTATTTTTAAGATGAAATTTACATGCAGTGAAATATGTCGATTTTAAATCCTGAAAAACACAGACATTAGCATGACGCTAGAGCATACTCCCCCACTCCCCCAGGAAGTTCAGTGACAGCCCTTCCCAGTCTGTGCTCCCCGGGTCTTGCCTTCCTCTACCTAGGACAAATATCCTGGTTTCTATTCCATCTACCAGTTTTGACTGTTTTTGGACTTCACTTAAACAGAGTATGGCACGCATTCCTTTGTGGCCAGCTTTCTTTCCTTAACGGAACATTCCTTAGTATTAATCTGTGTCATTCTATGTATCGGTAGGAATTTCAATCCCTTTTCATTGTTCTCATTCTATCAATAGGCATTAGTGTTGTTTCTGGTTTGGGCTTATTAGAAACAAAACTGCTATTAGTATTTTGTATGATTTCTTTTGTGGATGTATGATTTTATTTCTCTTGGGTAAATAACTAGGAATGGAATTGCTGGTTATTTGGACAAGTAAATGATTGATTTTGTTTTATTAAAAACGAACAAGCAATTCACAAAGTGGTTATACAAATTTACACTTCCATCAGCAACAGATGAGAGTGCCACTTGAATCCATATCCATTGATATTTGAGGTTGTCAGCCTTTTTCAAACTTAGCTATGTAGTTATGAAATGGTATCTCATTGTAGTTTTAATTTGTATTTTCCTAATGATTAATACTAGAGCAACTTTTCATGTTCTTACTGATCAGACACATATCTTCCTTTTATACAATCTCTGTTTAAATCTTTAGGCTACATTTTTATTGGGATGTCTTTTTATTGTTTTTCTGTAGGAACTCTTCATACATTGAGGATGACCATACAAGTCCTTTATGAGATCTATGAATGGCAAATATGTTCCTTCAGTCTGTGACTTGTCTTTTTATTTTCATAATGCCTTTTGAAGAACATAAAATTTGAATTTGGGTGAAACTGAATTTTATCATTTTAATTTAATAAAATTTAATAAAATTTTTATTGTTGGTGCTATTGTTCCTCCTAAGAAATCTTTACCTATCCCAACATATTAAAGATATTCTTCTACATTATCCTCTAGATGATTAATAGATATAATTTTTAGTGTCTGATCAGTTTTGAATTAATTTTCACATGATGTGAGGTAAGCATCAAGATTAATTTTTTTCATACTTTTATTGGGGCTTTCTAATGCATCAATTTTAATCTTTCCTTTAACCACTAAATTAGCTTGGTATTGTTATTGAAAATAAACTAACAATATAGATGGGTCTATTTCTTGACATTGTTTTGTGTCATTGGCCTACTTATGTATTCTTAACCCACAGTGTATTAATTACTACAGCTTTATAAGAAATCTTAATATTAGGTATTTTTAGTTACTTCAAGTTTAGACCTCTTCCTCAAAATTGGTTATTCTGAGTCCTTTGAATTTTAATATAAATTTTATAATCAGCTTTTAAAATTTTATAAATTTTTAAGTATAATTATGTTGAATCTATAGTACAATTCAGGGAGAAATGATACCTTAGCATTACTGGATTATCTAATTCATGAACATGGTATACACTTCCACTTATTTAAGTCTCTTCTCAGCCATGTCTGATAGTTTTAAAAATACAGATTTTCCAATTTCTTGATAAGTTTATTCCTATCATTCCTAAATTGATGCCACCGTAAATATACTTTAAATTTTATTATTTTCTAATTGCCTCTTGCTATTATAGATATACAATTGATTGCTTATATTGACTTTTTCTTATTATCTTACATAATGCACTTAATTGTTCTTGCATGTTTTGTAGATTTCTTAGACTTTCCTAAATAAATAGTCATACATTCTACAAAGAAAAATAATTTTACATCTTCCTTGTCACTTTCACTTTCTTGTCTAACTGCATTAAGACCACCATCACAGTATTGAATAGAGACAGTGAGAACCGACGTCTCCTCATGACATAAAAAAGAAAAACCTTCCAGTCTTCTATCTTCAGTATGAAGCTAGCAGCAGGTGCTTCAGAGATGCCATTTATTTGGGGAGGTTCCATCATATTCTCAGCTTAATGAGAAATTCTATCATGAATGATATTCCTTTTTCTATATCAATCAAGATGATCATATTTTTTTTCCTTTTATAGTATGGCTAATTATAATAATTGATTTTCAATTTTTTAAATCAACTTTGTATGTCAGGGATAAATTCTAATTCGTTTTTTAGGTACTACTGGACTCAAATTTCTAATTAAAATTTTTTTCTCTCTGTATTTGAGAAATTTGATTTGTAATTTTCTGTCCTGTCAGATTTTCTTAACAGGATTATTTTATGACTTTATTTGTATAGCCTGACAGACCCAGTTGAGAAGTGTTCCCTCCTCTTCCAGTTTTAATAAAATGTTGTGCAAGGTTGATATTATTTCTTCCTTAAAAGGTTGATGCATGATACCCATGAGGCCACCTGGGACTGGAGCTTTCTTTCTGCAAAGAGTTTTAATTACAAATTAAATTTCTACCTCATTTTATATCCATTTTGGTGAATAGTGGTTTGCAAGGGATTTAACCATTTTACTTACATTGCTGAATTTGTTGGCATAAAACTGTTCACAATATTCCCTTATTGACTTTTTAATAGATTTAGGATCTTTATTACTTGATATTGGTGATTTGTGTGTTCTCACTTTACTTTCCCTTGATTAGTTTTACTAGGAGTTTATCAATTTTATTAATCTTAAAAAATAATAATAAGGGCAAATCTAGTACCAATTTCTCCCTCGTGTATCAAATCAGAAGTTCTTTACCTAAAAGTTTTATAATTCCAAACAATTATCATCTAAGTCAGTCCTCCAAATCTAACACCAATTATCTTGGTCTCTATGTACTCATATCCTTAAGAAATATGATGTGACTGGAACAGGAAATTAGCATATTTTGAAAATTCAATTATCCTCACAATAGTATGAAATATTGCCATATTCATTGCAAAGATGAGAAAATAATAGCTTAGAGAAACCAAGGGATTACTAAAGTCCCTGAAGCTACCTAGATTCATGCTCATGTCTTTTAGATTCCAGAGCCTTTGAAGTTCCACTTCACCTCCACCATGAAGTCCCCACAGCCAACACCTGAGGACCTTTTCACTAGCAGCGGAGTAGCCCACCTTCAGAAAGGTGCGGTAGCCCATGAAACTGGGCCACATGCAAGTGGAGAAAGGACTATTTGACAAGATAAGGCAACCCATGTCTTTCCACAAAGAAGGGTCACATTCCACCACATGAAATACTAGTGCTGATAGAAACAAAAGAACTCATTGATCACATCCAGAAGAGTGTCCTCTAGATGAAGGATGGTAAGTCTAGATAAGCGACCAAGTCCAGATGACCTGCTGGGTGGACAATCCATCCCTCTCCCACGGGGTTTCTCCTCCAAATCGCTCATCGTTCTTTAAAAAAAAAAAAAAAAAAAATGCAGTTTCTAAAATTCACTTCAAAAGTGGGATTGACAAGGATGAGAAAAGTCACTTGCAAGCTCATGATAAGACTACCTGGATTAAAATCATGCCATTTCTGTTATTTAATAAGAGGTCCTCATAGGATTATGTTTTGCCCTCTAATTTCTAGACATTTGTTTGAAAGACAATTATTTCTTCTTGGTCAAGAAATATTAGGATCTAACTAAACATTTATTTCAGGACCTGTTCTTCTTGAGTGTCTTATGTGAGAAAATGAAGAAAAATAACTCTCCTTTCCATTATCTGTGCTCATCATTTTTAAAGATTAATAAAAGGAAACTATTTCAGGAGCACCTATTTTAGGAAGAAGAATATGCTGTTCAGTGTCCCTGGGTTCTAGTAAAATACTGGACATATATGTTTGGCTTATTCCTTAAGAACTTACATTTTTTTTAATTTCACCTATTATTCAATGCATATAGTAAGTTATTCAGTGCTAGAAATGATCAGAAAACTGTGCATCTCATACTCTTGTTTACATTCAAATTTACAGCGGGTGACCATTTCTCTTGTGGTCTCCATATCATCACTCGTCAAGGGAAACACGACAGATGATAGGAAGAGTAATTGCGGATCCTGGTAAGCACAGGAGGGTTCCAGAAAGTCTTGGGAACATGAGTCCAAGCTGGACAGATGAGCAGGCAGGATGTGGATTCCCTCTCTCTACCTTCTCTGTGCCAGGCAGGCTGGACTAGAGGGGAAGACCTGAAGGTCACTGCCTGCAGGGCAGGAGGCTGAGCCAGAGCTGAGGCAGGGGCCATGAGGACCAGGGCTGGTGGGTTTGAAGGTACAGGCTGGAAAGCAGAGGCCACGATCTTGTCAAAGCTCAAATTGGTTCAAGCGTGGCTTAGAAAAATCTCCAGCTCAGAATTCCCCAGTGAAAATCAAAGAAACTGGTGAGTAATTATGAATGAGACAGATACCTGTGTTCTTGAGGTTGATGCCACAGAGAATTGCTGAGGGCTCCTGGTACCATCGTGAGTGACAAAACTGAGGAGGGAGACTACCCCGCAGGCCAGGGGCGAGGGATATGTAAATTCCAGGTCAAGTTTATCTGGAAGGATTTATATGGAAAATTGGAGGACAGCCACACCTTCACCAGCCCTCCTTAAGCTGCTGTCACTTCTCAGACAAAGTGAGGGACAAAAGCAACATCCTAAACCTACTTCTGCTCAGCGCGGACAGCACAAGGGGACAAGGAAGGTCTGTGGCCCTCCTTTCCGTGGATTTCCACCATGTAGGACTTCCTGAATACTGGAGGGAAACACAGGGAAGGAGCGGCAGGGAGGCCTTCTTCTGGGCCTGGGAATGCGGTAAAAATGAGCAGAGGCCATAAGAGAAGAGGACAATCAGGGCAAAGAAAGGAGACAACCCAGGAGGAAAAGCAGGACATCGGACTCCTCCCGAGACGCTGACGTTGCGTGGCTGATCCCTGCTCTCCAATGTGAGGCAGTGGGAAAGTAGAGACTGCTGTGCTGGTCAGCTCCTCGTCACTGTGACCAAATGCCTGACCAGATCAACTTAGAGGAGGGGATTTATTTTGGCTCATGTTTAGTCCATGGTCAGCTGGCTCCATCGCTCTGGGCCCAAAGTGAGTTAGAACATCATGGTGGAAGGGTGGGAAGATGGACCCTTTCAGGGCATCCCAGGGACCCACCTCCTCCAGCCATGCCCCACTGGCCACAGTTACCAGCCAGCACAGCAGTCCTTTCAAATTAGGATGGACTGACGAGGTCACACTCTCATAGACTGATCATTACCCCTCTGGACACTCCTGCATTGACATGAGTTTTTGAGGGACACATCATATCCGAACCATAATAACTGGTAATGAACAGACCTCATTCTTATTGGATTAAATTGTTTTCCTGATGAAGAACAAGTCTCAGCCACCACCCAGGACTTGGTTTTATAGAGGACCAGGGGAAGCTAAGAGGAAGTGGATTTGGAACTGGGTGTGTGGCAGGTGTTGGCTAAATGGCAAGTTCTGCAACTTGCCTTTTTGTGTCTGCCATGGTGCCAGGGAGGCAGATTGGCAGCCCCTGAGGTGTCCTTACCTCCAGGGAGTTGTGTACAGTCCCCAAAACCTGTTCAGCAATCCCTTCTCAGTGCAGGAGTGGTGCCAGCAACCCAGCACCTGCCACGTCCCGCCCAGGAGTGGTGCTCATGACTCTCCTCCCCTTCTGGGGACAGTCCTCCCCAGCAACTGTGTGAGCAGATTGCCTGGGCACAGTGCTATTCCCTGGCCAACTCTATGGTTCCCTGTTGTCCTCAGATAGGCTACACGAGGCCCAAACCAGTTGGCCTTCTGCTGGTCCTGCTGGACGTGTCCCCAGCCTGCAGGTTTCCATCAATGTGAAAGCTCAATGGTGTAGCCTGTCCACTGTTCCCTGACCCCTGTGTGCACAAAGTGCTGGGCCAGGCCCAGAGGAGATGGGCAGGCAGGCAGACACACCCATGCTGCAGTGGCTTGTGCCCAGAGGGCAAGATGGGGTCACACTCCAACCTTGACTATGGCTGTGTGGAGGGCAGGGCAGGGGGGTCGGGGCGGGAGGAAATTCCTGTCTGTGCACAGGGAGGATCTTCCTAGAAGGAGGGTGTAAGCAGGGCCTTGAATGAGGGCGGGACCAGGATCCTATGCAGTGTGAGAGCACTTGCCTAGCATGCATGAGGCCCTGTTCAAGTCCCAGTAAAAAAAAAAAAAAGGAAGAAAATCCTGATATGTGCTATGACATAGAGACAGTAAATTAAACCAGTCACAAAAGGACAAATTCTGTATGATTCCACTTACATACAGTTCCTAGAGTCATTAAATCATAGAAGCAGAACATAGAATGGCAGTTGCTGGGGTCGACGAGGGGGAACAGGGGGTGACTGCTCAGTGGTATGGCGTTCAGCTGTGTGAGCCCAGGGGTGCTGTGGATAGATGTGGTGAAGGCTACAACACATGGACGAACTTATAGTCACTGGACGGTGTGTACTGGGAAAGCTCCCTCCTCTGCCCCACGTGGCCAAGGCTGCAGAGACTGGTCAGCAAAGTCTCTTGTCACATCTGCATCTTCCACTTTGGACTTGATGACTAGAGGTTGAAGACCTGCCACCTTCACAAGGGTCTCGTGAGTTGGCAGGGGCCACAGCCCAGTCACGTAGGCAGGGTACACAAGATAGGCAGCTGTGAGGTGCCAGATCACCTGGCTCGGCTCCTCCCCTGCCTCAGTCACTCCAGGAAAGATCCACTCTGGTCCACACTGGCTTGTAGAAGAAGCACCTGAAAGGGCTTGGTGCTAAAAGTACTGAATCTAGTTTCCTGAGTGTCCTAGGGACTGCCTAGCTCTGGGTCCCTGTGACATCCTTCCCTTCACTGGTAGCAGTTAGGTCACCAGGTGCTGGTGGAGACTGGTGGCTCTTCCCACAGCTCAGCCCTACTGAGGTGGCCCATCCCTTCCACTCACACCTTCCCACTGCCCAGACCCTGGGTGTGAGGCTATAGAGAGCACCATCTTCTTCCTCATCTCCTTCTACCAGGCACACAATCCCTAGGACAGACGTTTCTTGCAGCTATCTCTTAAGAAGAAAGCAGGTATGGTCACCTGTAATCCCAGCAACTTGGCAGGATAAGGCAAGAGGATCACAAGTTCAAAGCCAGCCTCAGAAACTTAGCAAGACCCTAAGCAACTTAGTGAGACCCTAAGCAACTTAGTGAGATCCTGTCCCAAAAGAAAAAAGGTTGGGGATGTGTCTCAGTGGTTAAGCACCCCTGGGTTCAATCCCTAGTACCAAAAAGAAAAATAAAAAAGAATAAAGCAGACACACTGCCTTGGGAGAGGGCCCTCCAAGTAACTGTTGCAGAATCGGTGGAGATGCCGGAAGATAAAGTCGTCTTTTTGCCAACAATCAGGGTTCCAATTGTTCCAAATGCCCAGAATGAAGGCCACATCCAATCACTCTGAGTGCGTTTTGTGGTGGTTGGTATCACATGGGAAGTTTTTAATATTTAATTACAGCAGCACTTGCAGAAGTGAGAGGAGGGGCCCAGAGCAAGGAAAGGACCAAACTTCCTGTTGCAAAGTGACTCTTCACTGAAGCTTCTATGGTCCCCCATGCTGGACAAAAGTTCTCCCCTGACACCTTTCTGGGGACAGGCAGTCAACTCCTCTACACTGATCTCAGGGCCAGGTCTACGCCATTCCAAGTCCACTAATCTCCCGTATGGATTAGTGGAGGAAGCCAGGACACAGGCATCCAGGTTGCCTTGAACTCTTTAGGACGAACCCCCTCACTGTCCCAGGGGCTCCTTTTGCATCTCTAACAGCTATCTCCACAGATTATGTGGTTCCCTTAGGGAAGAGATCATGAGTTCATTTCTTTCAACTGTAGCCCACGAGCAACTCTTTGGAGGAGACTTTTAACCCCTGAGGCTGAAGGTCAGGCTGTGACTGGCCATCCATGCCCAGTCCACACAGGCTGACCTCACCCCAGGCAGCCCTGCCTCTGTGACCCCTGCAGGTTAGTACAACTACTAACCTGCACTCCTGAAAACATCACCTCCGGCGGGCTCCTCACCTCCAAGCCTGAGACTGGCAGGCTCATGAGACCTGGAAGCTTCCAGAAGCTCTAACCCGAGGGAGGGTCTCTGAAGCTCAGACTGGTTTTCGAGAATGTTCTCAACAGCACTCTGTGCTTCCTACATGCACAGCAGGCCACGATCAGACATGTTTCTCAATTTTTTAGTTTTGCTTTAAGAAGTTGCAAGGTGCTGAGTTTCTAAGGCACATGGCTCTGTACTTAGGATGAAATTAATACCGTGGATGTAGATGAAAGAACCCCTCCGCAGAACGCGTTCTGTCCCGTCCTCACATACCCATGCCAAGACAGACACTGTCAGGAGCGGAACCACTGAACACTTTTCAGCAGGGAAACAGGCTGGACCGAGGGCCTCCGGGCCTGCTCCAGTGCTGCATTAGAAAGGAAGACACTTGAGACACGTCTGCTGGGACAGCCTTCTCTGCCATCACTGCCACCGGGACAGGGGCCAGAATTCCCTGATCTTCTCCAGTGTCGCCGCCTGAAGCGATGGCTGCTTGGGGCAGCAAAGCCGCGGGAATAAGTTCAGAGGCAGACTGGAAACAAACAAGCTCTTTATTCTGTCAGTTTCTCTCTCTGGCTCTAACAACTCTAACACGTACCACACACCAGCAAACAACCAACAACCAAAATGGCCCCGACCCGCTCTGCGCTCGGCCCAAGTCTCTCGAGATCCCGGGCCAAGTCTCGTGAGACTACGGGAGGCGGCAATGTCCAAAACTCCCGTGGCCCGAAGTCAACCGCAATCATAGCCATCTCCCCAAACAGGGCTCCTGTACTCCAGAGTCAGACTTTCAGACTCTCCTCCATATCAGAACAGGAATGACTCTAAATTATCCCGGTTACGCTCCCACCACACCATCAGAGGCAAGGATGAGGACTCCTGGCCCAGGAGCACCGCCTGTCCCTGAAGCCACCTGCCCAAGATCACATCGCTACAAAGTCACGGAGCCAGGTCACACTCACATCTCAGTCTGAAAATACTAATTCTCTCTCCATCATGACCAATGTAGAAACATGCTTGAAAACAAGATAATGCAGGGCAATCTAATGGTCTTAAAATTACAATCATTATAATTATCATTATATTATAGCACATATATCCTTCTTGGCCCCAGGCTAGGTCTTAAACAGGCACTCTGACATATAATCACATGTGGTTATGAGAATACAGAGAAAGAGGAAAAACATGAATGTTTGTGGCATTTAGGCCAGAAGTGTCAGAGTCTTAAGATGACCTAGGTGCTCTGGCCCCTTCTCCATCCCCAGCCCACCTGTGTCCTGCTCTTCCAGGTGCGGCACGATGACAGGCAGGTGCACTGAGGTTCTTCTACCCAGAAATGCTCTCGTCTCCTCTTGACCTGGTGTCACCTCCCTCTTCTTGCAGAAGTAAATGTCCCAGATTCCTCTGATTATGTCAGACACCATTTAATTATTATGCATTATGTATTTGTGCTACTAACATATATCAGGATTATAATTAAATGTCCATTTATGTAATTATTTGTTTAATGTCCATTGCTGTCCATCAGGGCTGCCAAGAATCGTCACTCAGGATGTTCACTGCCCCAGGGTACCCAGCCAAGGAAGGAGACCTGCTCTCTGCTCACTTTGCCCTGTGCCTTGGACTCACCTGCTGAGAGGAGGGACGGACGCCTTTCCCTGTCTGGAATGAGGAACCTTATGCGCTCACAGTGGGCCTGGGAGGATGAGGATTTTGTCTGTGTTCACCTCTGTCAACTCCTGCACTTAACCCAGTCCAGGCACACAGAAGGTATCCAATAAATGCATTGGTATAAATAATTTATTTTACTAAATAAATGGGTAAATGAATATGTTTAGAGTTTACTGAGCCCTGGGAGTTCTACCAAAGGTATCGTGACAAAGGCCAAAGTGTGAAACATGGCCGCTCCTATCTTACTCGTTCCAGCAGCTAAAACCATCCTAACAGAGGAACCCAGCCCAGCACACAGGACGGCGCCCTGGGGAAGAACGGCCACTGCTCCACGAGACCCACATCCCAGCCACAGTCGGCAAACGCCAGTCGCTTTTCTTCTTTTTGAAAGGAAAATTTCAGAAAGAAAATAATTGGAATCTTGTTTTATCTGAAAATAGTACCCAGACCAAAATAACTGAAGATTTGACCAAATGACCATACTGGTGAAGGCCATGAACATGAGCCACATCTTCCACAAGGTCATCGTGACCTTGGGGTTGGAGGGCTTGGCTGGGGGCTCATGGATACCTAGGGTAACACACCAGGAGAGCCAGGATTCATCTATCAATCTCTCTCTCTCTCTCTTCTCTCTCTCTCTCTCAGTGGAGAACCTGTAGAGCTCCTGTGACCCAGAAAACCCAGGGAGATAGGCCTATGGGAAAGAATGACTCGGGCCTGAAATCCGATCAATTTGTTGGTAGAAATAATCACAAGGAGGCTCCCAAAGAACATCTCACTTCCGGAAATGTCTGCTTATTAGAAACAAGTTGAGGGATGTCAAGGCTGTGGAGTAAAGAAGCTAGCCTGTCTCCAGCCCCCAAGCCCCACCCACATCCCACCCTCAGCCACCAGGTAGAAAGGGCCCTAACTCCAAGGTGCTCGCCTTGCTGAGGCAGCAGGGGGCGCCAGCGTTCACAGGCTCCTCCAGGGTGCCCAGCCAAGACCCCCAAGGACATCTTCATCAGGCATCTTTGAATTTTAAACCCTCTTCTAAAGTTGAGGCTCCTGAAGCTGAAAGAGATCAGAATCTCATTAAGCAAAGGGGTGGCAGCCCTGTCTTACTCCATCCACCCTCTAAGCCAAGCAATGGCAAGGCCTCCTGTTCCCTTACGCTGGTCAGCAGGGGCGCTGGACAGCTCAGCCTCACAGCTTGGGTCTCTCTCTCCAACCAAAGGAAGGTGAACCTGGGCATGGTAGTGCATGCACATCTGTAATCCCAGCAACTCAGGAGGCTGAGGCAGGAGGACTGTAAGTTCAAGGTCAGCCTCAGCAACTTAGCAAGGCCCTAAGCAACTTAAGAGAGACCTTATCTCAAATAAAAAGGGAAAAGGTCTGAGGATGTAGCTCAGTGGTAAAGCACTCTTGGGTTCAATCCCCAGTACCAAAAACAAACAAACAAAAAAAGGTGGGAGTTTTCTAAGAACTGGATGTCAGTAGTGAGCTTAGGGCCCTGGGCACACATTTATGGCATAAATAAATTATAGTGTAAGAAAGGCTTTATGCAATCAGGTCAATGAATCAGGTCAGTCTGTTCAATAAGTTTCTGGGGCAACTATTATGGCCATTCACTGTGCCGGACGCTGGGAACACTTAAGCGCTGGACAGTCACAGTCCCCTCCTGGAGCTGAGGCTAATGATGGAAGCAGAGAGGAAAAATGACCAATCAACAAGGACGGTGACAGACTCAGCCAAGTGCTGTGACAGTAACAAGAGGAGCGTGCAGGGTTTTCAGGGTGGAATCTCCCATCAGGCCACACCGAGGCTGAGACCCCAGGAGGAGCAGGAGGCAGCCGCTGGGAATGTCTCGGATGGCTTTCCTCGAGACGAGAGCCTGAGCTGGATTCAAGTGCCAGCAGCTGGTTGGGGAGGTGGTCCCAGGAAGGCCTGGCAGGAAAGTGAGACAGTGATGGGAGGAAGCCATCAGAGCCACCATGGGGCAAGTGACCACCATGGGGAGCGAGAGGTCAATCCCGCTGGGGGCCTTGGGGAGCCAGTGTAAATGTACCCAGGACTCAGCCCACCTTGGGACAGGGAGCTGGGGGCTTTATCCACCCCACACACCTGTCAGTGTCTGAGGGCTGATGGGGGAGGGTGGGTTAGGCAGCCAACCCCCTCACACCTGCCCTGAGCACAGGCAGAGTGGGTCTGCACCATGAGAAGCTCTCAGCCAGAAAGATGCAGGAGCTGATCCCTGGAAATCAGAGCAGCGTGCAGGGGCTGGGGGAATGAACGTGGGCAGGACTCTTATAGCCCGTGGGAAGTAGGGCAGGAAGCTGCAGGCAAAGGCCCAGCAAGGAAAGCGTATGGCTGCCTGGTGTTGCAGGAACCGTTAAGAATTAGACTCTAAAGTCAAGGGCCTGGGTTCCAACACCAGATGGTCTGGATATAAATACCAGCTCTGTGACATGCGGCTGTGTGACTTGGGGACGAATCATTGAACTCTCTGAGTCTCGGTTTCCTCATCTGCACAACCTGATTAACAACAGTACTGATCTCATGGATTCATTGTGAGGATCCAAGGGGACAAGACCTTTGTGGCCCTCAGCACAGTGCCCGACACATCTTATGTGCACACAGAGGGATGGCTGCTTGGACTACTGAAAAGACAACACAGGAAACACAGGGGGGAAGCAGAGCACGCGGCTGCAGGCCTGCGGGGGCCTGAGCACTACATGTCTGTCTTCTGTTGGGTGCACTGGAAGCCACCGAGGAGGGTAAGCCAAGGAGGCCTGACAGGGTGATTCCAGACTGTCAGTCCCCAAGGCATCCAACACCTTTTCTGCTGCCACATCCCCCGTCCAAGATGACTGCTCGCACAGGAGGAGGGTGCTGCTTAGCACCAGTGAATTATTCAGAATGGGGACCATTTCCAGAGAAGGGGATTATGGGACAGTGTTTACTCAGGGTATCTACCTTTTCATTATATATTTTACTCTACTGAAGTGTAATTGACAAATAAAAAATGTACATATTCAAGGTATATGCTGTCATGTTTTGATTATGCATATGTTATGAAACAATTATCATGATTAAGTTGATATATTCATCATCTCACATAATTACCTTTTGGGGAAGGCAGGATGATAATATTTAAAATCTGTTCAGTAAATTTCAAGTCCACAACACATTACTGTTCACTGTAGTCTCCCTGCTGTGTGTTAAGTACTCCAGAATTTTTCACCTGAGAACTATACATTTGTAACATGGGACCCCCATCTCTCCATTTCTCCCAGCCCCTGGAAACCGCTCTCTCCTCTCTGCTTCTATGAGCTTAACTTTTTTAGATCTCATTAGAAGTGAGATCATGCAACACTTGACTTTCTGTGTCTGCTTACTTCCCTTTAGCATAATGTCCTCCAGGTTCATCCCAGTCGCCAAAAATCCTTCTATTTGAAGCTGAATAATATTTTTGGCTTATCCTTTCATCCACCGACACACACTTAGGTTGTTTCCACCTCTTGGCTGTTGTGAATAATGGGGGTGCTGGTATCTCTTCCACAGACTGATTCCATTGCCCTTGGATATGGACCCAGAGGTGGGACTGCTGGCTTATATGGTGGTTCAACTTCTAATTTTTAAAGCACCTCCACACTGTTTTCCATAATAATGGTGCCCATTTACATTCTCACCCGTAGTGCATAAAGATTTCCTTTTCTCTGCATTCTCACCATCATCCGTCATCTCATATCTCAAACACCCACCCTAACAGGTGTGTATGGTGATATGTCACTGTAGTTTTAATTTACTCATGGATTTGAAGGATCAATACTGTTAAAGTATCCATTTTACCCAAAGCGTGCTGGAGAATCAGTGTGATCCTTATCAAAATTCCAATGGTGTTTTTTCAAGAAATAGTAAAACAATCCTGAACGTCACATGGAAATACAAACAACCTCGGATGACTAATGCAGCGTTGAGGAAGAAGCACAAAGCACGAGGCATCACACTTTCTCATTCCAAATCACATTACAAAACCACAGGAGTCAAAACCAGTATGGTACTGGTGCAAACCAGACACGGACCCATGGAACACAATAGAGAGTTCATAGTACACTTACACACATACAGTTTTAATTTACTCAGGGATTTGAAATCTTTTACAAAGGTTCTGAGAACACACAATAGGGAAAGGACAGTCTCTTCAATAAGTGGTGCTGGGTAAACTGGGAACAAACTGGGTATCCACGTATACCATACACAAATGTAAGACTGAAGCCATAAAACTGCTGGAAGAAAATACAGGGAAGAAGCTCCTTGACACTGGAGTCAGCAACGACTTTTTGGATATGATGCCAAGATCACAGGAAAGCAAAATAAACCAGTGGACTACCCAAAACTAAACAGCTTCCATACAGCAAAGGAAGCAAGAAAGAGCCCACAGAATGGGAAAAGACATTGGGAAGCCATGTATATGATAAAAAGTAACATCCTAAATATATAAGGAATTCATTCAACAGAAAAAAAAATAATAATAACCTAATGTAAAAATGGGTGAAGGACCTGAATAGACATCATTTCCAAGAAGACATACAAATGGCCAACAGATACATAAAAAGATGAAAAGATGTCAACATTACACTGCCAGTGGGAATATAAAATGGTAGAGTTGCTGTGGAGAACAGTTGGGCGGCTCCTCAGATTTAAACACAGTTACCCCATGATCCTTCATTCCATCCTGTGTATATACCCAGGAGAAGGGAGACTATGTCCCCCACAAAATCTTGCACACAGATGTTACAGCCATATTTTTCATCAGTCAGAAGTTGAAAACAACCTAAATATCCATCAGTTGACTAGTGGATAAATAAGATGTGGTATAAATCCACACAATGGAATATTATTGAGCAATAAAAACAAATCACTGATGCTTGCTACAACACGGATAAACCCTGAAAATATCATGAAGACACCTTTGCAATTTTTAAAGGTAAGAAAAGGTTTCATAGCCAGGACACAGCAATAACCAGAAAAAAAAAAAAGTAGTAAGTTAGACTTAGTCAAAATTAAAAGTGAAGACACCATTAAGATGAACAGGCTAGCCTCTTCACCAAGATGGGAGAAAAACATCTATCCAACCAAGGCTTATAAGGAATGTGGGAAAACTCCAATTAACCATAAATATATCCAAAGAAATCTGCATATTATCTGTTCAGGTTCTTTGCCCATTAAAATTTCTTTGGATGTATTTATGTGAAAAGCTAATATGCAAATGACAGGGTCCCCAACACCATTAGCTATCAGGGAAATGCAAATTAAAACTGCTTTGAGATACCGCTGCACCGCTACCAAGATGAGTAAAATTAAAAAGACTGATAACATGAAATATTAGTGAAGATATGGAGAACCTGGAATTTCAGAAAACTTTCAACCCAACAATGCCACTCTCAGATATTTTGCCGGCATAAAATGGCAAGGCCCATCCACTAAAGGAATTGCATGTAAATTCACAACTGAAAACAACTGGAAAAATCCAAATGTGTACCAAGCATAGCATGGATAAACACCTCGTGTGAGATCCATTGCCACAGCTTACGCCTCAGCGATAAAAGGGGAAATTACTGATACTCATTACCATGGATGAACTGGAAGATACATGAGCTCAAAAGAGCACACACTGCGGATTCCAATGATAGAAATGGAATGAACGGGCAAAGTTAATCTAAAGTTCAGAAAAAAAAATAAAGTAAAAGGGAAAAGGAAACATGAACAGTGGCTACTCACTCCAAGGGATGAGGACCCACTGGAGAGAGACAGACAGGAACTGTCTGGGGTTATGGAAATGCCTTCCTCTGTGATGGGAACGTGGGTCGCATAGTGGGTCCACTGGTCAGGGTTGACTAGCTGTGGTTTATGCATGTCAATGTAAATTTACCTTGACATGCTATTTTTTTTTTAATAATCATATTAATGAGTGGTGTGAGAACTGGGTAAAAAAAAAAAAAAAATAGGAGAAAAGAAGCGCAGAATGTTGCACCCAGGCATGGGGATTCATTGGGCATTCCATTTTATTTCAAATGGTCAAAATTTTTTATAATAAAAAAAGCTGGAAAGAAGGAAAGCAAACAGGCAGCTGCTGGGCATTGGGTTTTAGTTATGATCTTTCATCTGATCACAATAGTTGTTTTTCAAAGAAAGAAAAGAGTAAAGCAAGCTGGGTGTGGTGGAGCTCGCCTGTAATCCCAGCACTTGGGAGGCTGAGGCAGGAGGATCGCAAGTTCAAAACTGGCCTCAGCAATGGCGAGGCACCTTAGCAACTCAGTGAGACCCTGGCTCTAAATAAAAATACAAAAAAAAAGATCTGGGGATGTGGCGCAGTGGACGAGTGCCCCTGAGTTCAATCCCCGGTACCAAAAAAAAAAAAAAAAAAAAAGAGTGAAGCAATTCTTAGAGGTAGAGTATGCTGAATGAATTAAACAGTATCCATTTCTTAAAAGATTCTATTTATTCAGACCAAGCACTGGGAGAGTGGAGGAATTTAACACGTGAATCATTTGCTTCTTCCATATATCACCCCACTGCCCTACAGCGAGGTCTCCCAGCCTGGACTATAGGCATTTTGAGGGTGTAACTCTGCATTGGAGCTGTTCTGTGCTCAGCAGCACCCCTGACCTCTAGCAGTAGATGCCAACAGCACCACCTTCACACACACACACACACACACACACACACACACACACACACACACTTGCAAGAACGTCAAATGTTTCCAGACATGGCTAAATGTCCCCAGGGAGCAAAACTGCCCAGTTCAGAGCCACTATCCTAGAATATACGTTGTCAATCAGAAGATGGCTCCTGCCCCTGGGAGGATGAAAATTGGTTCTTAAGGAGATGGAATAAATTTCAGCTATTACAATCATCTGGAAGGGAAAAATAAAAACTATCATCAGAGGAAAGACTGTGAGGAGCTCTTGCCAAGTCTGCTGATGCCCCTCGACGTGATTGCGAACCTGAGGGCTTTTAGTTTTAAGTATGTTAACAGATATACAATGAACGGATGGCACTGAAATCTTGTGGGAGTTAGAGGGAGAAGTCTAACCGCCTCTGTCGGGGGTCAACACACCCTGCAGAGAGGGCTCCTTCTGCACCCCTCCCTCCCCAGCTTTGGCATGCCCAGAGCAGGCCTTCCAAGGCACAGGGGGGGCCTTCATTTAGGTAGGAGATGTGGCAAAGTAATGCAGCTGCTTCCCAGAACCTCTGCAATTGTCTTGGAAGCTTGAGATGTAGGATAATAAAAAATAATTAGGAAAAAAACTGTGAAGGGCTCTTGCCAAGTTCATTGAGGTCGCTTGATCGGGAAGCTTTCCTTTTTTAAGTTACAAGAGAAGCCACATGAGGTGAGTTGATCTCAGACAAATGGCCACCAGCTCATCTGGCTGAACCAGTGAGCTGCGCAGCCCGTGCCGTCCACACGATGCTCAGGGGAGAGGAGTTTCCAAGCTCCCTGTCTACCAGCAAAACCCCTCGAGAGCAATTTCGTTTCGTAAAATGATGCAAAACAAATGAATCTTGCAGTCTTCCCTGCTCTCCTGGTTCCTTTTTCTTTATGCAGAAGCCTGCGGAGCCACTCTAAGAAGCAGCTGGTTTATGATACTGAATATTCATGCTTGATGGAGTTAGACCTGGCAGAGATGATATCTTGTGATAATTTCCCAATTCATACTTAAAAGCTATTCAGATTCCTTCAGCAAAAGCAAACTCCCAGACACTCAGCCTGCAAAGACCCTTCTGCATGTGCCCTCCTTTCTCAAGGACCCTGCTGACAGACGCAACACAGAGCAAATGCTTCTTCTACAATGAGGTCCTCAGAGTTCTACAGTGGCATTTCTGACTTTCAAATGAGAGGGGACAGAAGGAGCAGCAGTGTGATGTCTAACTCTACTTGGCTCAGCCATGGTGGCTGCTTGTTTGGTCAAACACCAGTCCCTCCAGTCCAGATGTTGCTGTGAAAGTATTTTGCAAAGTGATGACTCTTCACCATCAGATGACTTTACATAAAGCAGATTAGCCTCCATAACATCAGTGGGCCCCTTCCAATCAGCTGGGGCCTCAAGAGTAAAGAGTGAGATTTCCTGCACCAGGAGGAATCCTACCTCAAGACGGCCAGCTAGGAGCCCTGCCTGATTTCCAGCCTGCTGGTCTGCCCTGGGGCTCAAGCCTTTAACATGAACTCTTACCCGAATCCCTAGCCTGCCAGCTTGTCCTGCAGAACTCAGACCTGCCAGGCCCCACCATCCACGAGCCAATTCCTTAAAATAAGTCTCTCATTACATGGATAGAGAAAGAGATACACAACCTATTGGTTCTGCTTCTTAGGAACATAAATTTCATCTGATGGCACTTGAACTCCACATCACACCATGTGAAGATGGGAAGCAAGTGGCCCAGGGGTTTCTGACTTGCACGGCTACAGACAGATCAGTCTTTGACCTGCTGAGGAGCAAGGCAGTCCCTCACTCCACAGGGGCCTGCAAAGCCTTGGAGCTGGAGGCATCTGGTCCAGGGGAAGGCAAGGGTGGTGGGGCAGAGGTGGGTCTGGAAACAGAGGTTAAGTAGAAAGTCCCTATAAACAGAAGCTAAACTCCCCAGGTCCCAGTCATGTCCTGAAAAACTAGGAAACCACCCCTGCCCTCTCTTGAAGAAGACAAGGCTTTAACCATCCGAGGCTCTGGACTTGGGAAGAAGAAACAAAGAGAGGGCACAGCCCAAGAGCAAGAGGAAAACAAGGAGAACATGAGAAAGTCCCCAAGGTGAGCTGACCTGTGGGCACCCGCAGGGCCTGGGAGACCTCTTCTGGGACCAAAGAGCCTCAAGGCAAAGGCCAGATGCTAACCCTCAGGAACCAGCAGTGAAGCCAGTGAACCCCACTTAACTAGCTCTGCCCAGTTATCTGAGCAACCAGACCTTTAATAAGAACACACAGTCAAGGACACCAGATGTTCAACACACAAAGAGAAGACAGGGAGCAGGTGCAACCTGCAAGCAGAGAGGTAAGAGATATCACATCCCTGGGGGGAAAAAAAAAAGCTATTGATTTTTTTTTTTTTTTAATCGGAGTTCAAGAAAGAGTTCTTGGAAATTAAAAATGTAAAAATCAAAATGATGATTCTGAAGAAGGGTTAGTAGATACACTTATTTAAATCTCCGAGAGATGGGCAAAAAGGATATAAATAATAGGGAAAGAAAAGATAATAGAAAGATTAAACTAGTCCAGGAGATTCAACATCTGCTTAAGATAGTTCCAAAGATGAAACAGGGACCACAAAGTACAAGTAATGAAATTCCAGCTTAAAAGGACTCATGGAGTGACCAGAACAATAAATTCAATAAAAGAAGCCCAGTAAGGTACATCTTCAGGAAATTCAGATGACCTGAAACAGAAGAAATATCCTAGGAGGTCCCAGAAAAAAAAATAGGAGAAAGATGAGGAAAGCAACACCCTCAGACCTCTCTTAGGCTATAAACTGGGGTCCTGCGTGGAAATGATTTGCAGCTTAAAATTCTATACACAGTCAGAAACAGAATCAAGACACTTCAGACATAATAAAAACCTCAAAACATGGAACCCATCTGTGGTTTTTGGTGGGAAACTCTAAGAGAAAGTGCTTTTCCTCCTCCACCTTAACACACCTTCCCAGCTTCTCATTCCAGAGAGCAGCGCTTCGGTGCTCGAGTCCACCTCACCTGCAAGGAAGACTCGGACCATCCTGGTCCCCTGCCAAGTGCTGAGCCCAGGGCCTACTACACAGTAAGGGCTCAGTGGGGGGCAACTGAATCTCTGTCAGCCCTTCCTACCTCCCCAGCCCTTTAAAGAAAGTACCCTACAAGCAATAATGGCCCCTTTTATACTATAATAGAATCGTTTAAAATTGAAGCACCCACATGCACAGTCTGAGGGTGCTGGTCTTGTTTTGGTAATGCTTTTTAATACTACTGGTTTGCAGCACGTGTCAGGGGCAGGGATGGTGAACTTGTATTGCAAAGGGCTGGAAAACAGATAATGTCATTTTTGTGGACCATGTGTCTCTTGCACCCACTCAACTCTGTCCCTGTAAAGTGAAAGCAGCCCCAGACAATATGTAAATGAACGGGCATTTCTGGGTTCCAATAAAACTTAACTTGCAAAGCCAAGCAGTTGGTGTCTTGGCCCGCCTGCTGGCATAGGCCATCTTGGACAATATTCATTCTCACCATTTTTACAGGAAAAGAAGTTTCTCAATAGCTTGACTTGGCATTAATCATTGGTTTTACTGTGCTTTTCTCTCTTCAATCTCTTCTCTTGAATCAATACCCAATCAAAAATTGAGATTGTGCTATGAGAGCCCCCTGGAGGGACTCCGCCCTCTGTCTCTTCTTCAACCCAAAGCTTCTCCCAGGCCTGCAGAAAACCACTTGCTCTTAGAAACTGTGGTCTCTGCATGTCCAATCAAGGGGGATTAGGCTGCCTTGCTGAGTCCCCCTGAGAGTCCCTCACCCACCATGGGACATGCTGTGTGCTCAGGGTTTGCTTCGTGAGCTCTTCAGCTGGAGCTGTTTGGTTGCTCATGGGAGATTAAAAACAAGATCCCTTGTCTCCAAAAGAAATCAGTGTTCATTCTTAAGTCCAGAGGAAACCAACCATTCTACAGGACGCTATGAGGGCAAGGACTACATTCCAGTGGCCAATGATCTCTGAAGACAGCAGGAGCAAAAACCATGCCTGCCTGGTCCAGGGGTTAGTCTTAGGAGATCCCACATCCCAGAAGCTTCTGCCAATCACTCCAATCAAGCCTAGAAAACTGATTTTTTTCTTTTTAAGGGAGAAGGAGTATTTGTAACAAAATGAAGGTCCACTCTGAGGCCATCCCCTCTGAGGAGCAAAAGTCACCCCAATCACGAGCCTTCCTACTAGCTACAATAAGAAATCCAGAAAAGAGCCCTGGTGGTTTTTCTAACTGGAGATAGCAGGTCCCTTCCAGCCCATCATTGCCCTGTCATCAAAAGGGGAAAGAGATACATGGAAATACCCCCATGAAAGTTCAGAGGCTGTGGAGGATTCTGCCTGTGAACTGAAGAAAATCTATAACATTCTAAGTGATATCCGAAGCAAAAGATAACAACAGTACCTGCCAAAAAGCTCGTCCAGCACAGATCAGCCTCAGTCACACGTTCGACGAGTGGCCAATGGGCAGCCTGTGAGAAAGGCTTCTTGGTGGCTGGAGGGAGAGACTGAGTCTAAAGGAAACAGTTTTGTGATGCCAGCCAGGATCTCTGCAGCCCAGGAGTCTGCCAGCTTGAGGCCTTCACATGGGAGCCATTTCCTCCCCAAGTTCAAATGCAACAGCAGATACTGAACTCTGCCACAGTCTTCAGTCAACCATTTGAAAAGCTTAAAAAAGGGTTCCACTACTTAGTGCTCTTAACTTTTAAAGTCCCTTAAAACAGCACCGAGCTGTTGGGAGGATGAACTATATCCTAGAAACAACACAAAAGAACAACAGAGGACTTGGGTGAGCCCCAAGGCCACAGATGGAGAGCAGAAGGAGCCGACCCCAGGTGAAGACAACTCCAGGTCCCTCCAAGCAACACCAGCTTGGGAACCCCTGACGGCAAGGCTGCCACAGCTCAACACAGCAGGAGCCTCCGGCTGTCACCCCGGACCCCCCAAACGCTTACACCCGGACCTCACAGAGTAAAAAAAACGACTTTGTAAGGGAGCACGCCCAGGGTGTGTCCTGCCTCCAGTGATGGAGGCCTGAGGCCTGGAGGAGCCTGAGGCCTACATTCTCATGCAAGGAGCTGCTCGTGTTTTGAAGCAGCTTCAGCACCACCCTAAAGCCAAAGCCTTCGTGCCGATTCGGGGTCTGACCTGAATCCCTGCGTTCATCTCCCAGGGCTGCGGCAATGAGCAGCCATGACACGGTGCTGAACACGGCGCGCGCCCCTCTCCCACGGCTCTGGAGACCAGGAGTCACCACCAGGCTGTTGGCACAGTACTCCAACCTGCCCGTGTCTCCACTGGGCCTCCTCCTCTGTGTCTCTGTCCCAAGTCTCCCCATGCCTGTCTCCCTATGTCAAAAAGGATCTCAGGTCAAGATCCCTACTGTAAGTAATTACATCTGCACAGACCCTTTTTCTTGCTTTTTGGGAATATAAACAGTAATTTTTAAAAATAAAAATATACATGGTGAAATGATTACTACAGTCAGACAAGGTGACATTTCCATCTCTTCACATGATCACCTTGTGTGGGGGGTGGGGACATTCTGAAATTACTCTCTTGGCAAATTTTCACTATTAATACACAATCATTCACTTAAGGGGACTAGGACTTGGGCCTGCCTTTTGGGGGCCAGTGTACAACCCACTACAGGCTTCAACAAACCAAAGGACAAAATGAACTTTTATTTAGACTTAACAAGAACTATAAATACTTCATCGTATTAAACTTCCCAAAGGCCCAAGACACTAGATCATGAGAGGTTGTCATCCTTGGACAAGTTATTAGTTAAATGGAAACAACCCCAGCCTGGCACATTGGGGTTCAGGTTGAAAGCAATTCATTTTGAGTACCTGGCACCCCAATATCTTATTGACAGACCCTCGTCTCCAATAGCTCTGGGCAAAATATCCACAGTCACAGAAGAAAGCATTCCATTAATTCTCAAATGTCTCAATCCAGCCACTAGTATCGTTTGTCTTAGGTACAGTATTTAGAAAAAAAGAAAAGATTAAGATAAGCGACAAGCCCAGGTAAGTAACGACCAGACCTGTGGGAGTCAAGGACTTGGCATCATGGTCCATCCCCAGCTGTCAGTCACCTATCACCATAGTTCCCCTCCAATTATCCCAAGAATCACCAGCTTACTACACAGCCTGCTACTACCTATGGACGTGCCACAGTGGGGGCTCATTTTTTTGGGGGGGGGTACCAGGGATTGAACTCAGGGACACTCAACCACTGGGCCACATCCCCAGCCCTTTTTTGTATTTTATTAGAGACAGGGTCTCACTAAGTTGCTAAGTGGCTCGCCATTGCTGAGGCTGGCTTTGAACTCGTGATCCTCCTGCCTCAGCCTCCCAAGTACTGGGATTACAGGCGTGTGCCACCGCGCCCGGCTGGCTCATCTTATTCAAGGCATGGGCTGCATCTTGTTTATGTCTGCATCCCCAACACCTGGCACGGTGCCCGGTATCCAAGTCGTTTAATACACATTGATAAAATGACTGAAGACATGAGCCAGAATATTCTGGAAACTTCATTTCTGATAATAAATAACAACAGGGATCACTACTGCTTATTTGAAGTCATGATTCTAAGTGCTTTACAATTACTGAGTGGACCAAATAAGACGATGGACCTACACAGGACGGCACCGCAGGTGCTCAGAAATGCGAGTGGTGGTTATTGCTCCCTGATAGACAGCAGAGGCGTCCTCACTCCCACTTGAGGCAGCAGGAGCCGAGGCCCTGAGCTAATATCTGACAGAGTCAGGATTCGGCACAATTCAAGGACCCGTGTTCCTTTTACACAATGATGCCCCAGGCTCTTTTTCTTCAGCCGTTGCTGTAATGCTGACCCCAGCTCATATATCTACAGATGAACTATGTATCAGTGTGTGTGGATGTGTGCACACATATCTGCATATGCATTGTGTATATGTGTACACAGATATCTGTAAATACACACAATTAAAGAAATAAACCAGACGGAACACTAAGCTGAGCAATGTCAGGTCCCAGGGAACGTGGCCAATTCCCATGTGCCATCAAGGGTAAAGTGTCACACGTCACACTCTGCTGAGCTCTGGAAGCAACATGTACAGTGTTTGGTAAGCTCCTCGTCTCCAGGCTAATTACTTCCTGTTGAACATCCTGTTTTTAAGCCAACCACCCTCCAGCGAAGAAAAATGAATGGTGTTTAACATGCACGTACTAATGCTCTTCTCTCCACCTAAGCTCCCCAAGAAAGTGACCAGGAACACACCCACGGGAACTGAAGTGTGTCCCCGCCCTGAACTTACAAGAGGAATGGATGCTGGGGAAGCTTTTGCGGCCCTCGGACACCAGGTCAGGGTCACCCGTGCAGTGCATTTCCGAGTTCATCACTCCATCTGGAAAGCAGCGGTAAAAGAAATCGGGGCGAGGTCTACAAAAGACACCATGGACATTTTCAATATAAAATGCTGCCATCACAGTGAGCCCCAAGCTGAGCCCACCTCCCCGCAGTCCCCGTCCCTTCCTCGAGCCCCCTCTGCCGGCAACACTGCAGTTTTCCCCCAGAGCACCCTGCACGTGCTGGTTTGGGGCAAAGCTCAGGCTTCTGGGTCAGAAAGACCTGAGTGGGAACGCTCGCTTGCCACTTACTAGCTGTGTGACCTATGGATCACTCAGCCTTTCCCAGCCTTGGTTTCCACGGCTGTCAAAGCGGGAAGTCAATACTCAGCCAAAGGCAAGGTGCCAGGCACTAGGTGGCATGACTCCTAGGAAGCACTTAAGCACAGCTCCAGAGCCATAAAAGGTACTGCCTGCCCCAGTCTGCTGCTCTGCCAATCCCTAGGCCACTCCTGGACCCCAGGCTATTCATGTAACTCTGTCGTGAATTTGAGCATCCAATTGCCCTTCCTCAAAGAGCAGGTCTCACTTGACCTAAGACGACCTGAAAGCTCAGCTCCATGAGGCATGAAACTCTGAGGCCCATGCTGGCTTCTCTGGTCTAAGGCACAGGAGAGAAGGCTCTAGCATGGAGGGGGCGCCCAGCATGGAGTCTGGCATGATCCTCACACCATGTGACTTCTTACCGTTCAGATCTAGAATGCGCCAAAAGCTCTGTCCGAAGGCTTGCTCCCCAGTGCAGCAATGCTCAGAGGCAGGGCTTTGGGGAGGTCTGACGTCATTAGTGGACTAATCCATTGGTGAGTTCATAGCTGAATGGACAATTGGGAGGTGGTGAAAACTGTGGGAGGCTGGACCTCACTGAAGGGAGAGGGTCCTTGGGAGCATGCCCTTGGAAACTCTACCTTGTCCCAGCCCCTTCCTCTTTCTTCTTGCTTCCTAGCTACCTTGAAGTAAGTGGCTTTCCTCTACCCTCCCCCTTCACCATGATGACCTGCCTCACCTCAAACCCAGGGACAGAGCCAGCTAATCACAGATTAAAACTTCTGAAAATAGTGATCCAAAATAAATCTTCCCTTCTTAAAGTTGTTTTTCTCAGGCATTTTGTCAGGGCTACAGAAAACTGACCCATGACTCTTAGGAGAACACTGAGGCGGAACCTGGGGCTTTCTTCATTTTACAGTTGCCAAAAATGAAGGCTTAGGAAGATTACACTCCCTCCTAAGGTCACACGCAACCTGTAAGTGGCAAAGACAAGCTCTGAACCCAGCAACTGGATTCTCATGCCTATACATCCCCCCATGCTTGACTACCTCACTCAGGTGAGGACTCTCAGGGGGATGTGTGATGTCCCTTGCTTCACAGTAATCCAACTAACATTTGCTGGCTCCCTACCATGGGTGAGACACAGCTAATTCTGCAAACACGGCACCCTTTTCCTGTGCATACTGGGTCACAGTTCATGTATACCGAATGCTGATCCTTTCATCTCTGGGATCTGGGTAAGGCCTCAATAATCTACCAGAGTTGCTCGTCTTTTTCCTACATGCTCAGTGTTTCTCAAAGGTGGCTGTCTACCTACTGAACTAGAACCTCAGTGGGTAAGGCCTGAGAATCAGTATTTCATCAGGGCCCCAAAGCAATAAGCACAGCGGGTGGAAGGAGCACTGCAGGAGCAGGTCAAGCACTGCCCAACTTTATCCATCTTCTACCCCTCAGTTCCTGACCAGCACCCTCTCCTAAGTCTACAATTAATAAATGCTGCTATTGGGAAAGGGGATCTAACGTATCCCATGCCAGCAATTCATCAGGGTCCAGACCAGGACTTGAATTTGGGCCTTTGGTCTGCTAAATCTCTGCAGAGACTAGCTCTTCACCAGAGTAGTCAGAGAAGGAGAGATAACGGAGAACAGAAATCAGTTTGTAAGGGCAGTAAGAGAAATGTGCCATAAGCCAAATCTCAAATGCCAAACTACATCTCATTGTGCAGAGAACAATAACTAACTAACCTTATTTATCTTTCAGAGGACAAAAAATGGTAAGAGAGAAGGTATCTGGTGAGGCCCTGGAATAGCAGTAGATGGTTCTGGAAATGGCAGTGGCAGGCTGTGGCTCACAAGGAAGTATGGCCAGTGGACAGTTCCTTACTGCTGATCTGTTCTATAAAATAGTAAGTTCATAATTCAAAGGAGAGAAAAGACCTGTGCTAATGATAAAAAAAAAAAAAAAAAAAGTATGGCAACAACTCAGGGGAAAACTAGAATCTGTCCTATGCAGTGTCCTGTGGCCATGGTTCCTATATGGTTGACCTTGACAGTCTAAGTCACCATTTGTTTCTTTTTGGAACTTACCTTCCCACTATTAATTTAATAGTGTTTGTGCAGACTCCATTCAAAGCAAGAGCCAAGGACACCGCTACAAAACAAAACCAACAGACAGAAAAATAATCAGCTGGCTCTCAAATCAAAATCATCACCATCACCACCATTACCATCACCATCAGTATTATTACCATCACCATCATCATCACCACCACCATCATCAGTATTATCATTACCATCATCATCACCATCACCATCAATATTATTATCACCATCATCGTCCCCACCCACCATTATCACTTTTACATTTATAATAATACTTAATTTATGACTACACAGATATGAAGCAGTGCTTTAAAAAAACAGAGGGAAGCTTGGCTGCTACAGCAAAATATAATTGGGGCAGGACTTTGGAGGGGTGACTCATAAAATTCCAAGTGCCTATGACATGAAATTTATCTCTCCTCCTTGACTTGAAAATTTCAACATCACAGAGGAGTCCATTTATCATTTTCTGGCCTGATATAAACAGATTTAATACAACAGCATGTAGAATTTCCTTTACTAGTAGCAAGAAACATAACTTTTTATTTCCTCCTGGCAACCTTCTCAGACATAATTCTAACCAGAGCACTTGCTGGAATCTAGCTGCAGAACAGGACATCCCACCAGGACACTATCTCATTGTTGACATGTCACTCCTGGACAGCCGTCCATTTGTTATCACACAAATCACTGTTTCTGAGAAGTTTTTCCAAGCAACTCTCTGGATTTTGAGAAGGTTTGCCCAGGTGGTGTTTTTTTTGCCATCTGGAAGAGTAAGAACTTCTGGAATACATTATTTAAAGTATACAGCACAGGGCCCTCCTCCAAGGTGCTTGGAAAGACTTTGCTGGATGAAGTACAGATCATCCCAAGGGTGCCAGTGACATGAGTCACAGAGCTTTCCCTGCAAAACCCTTGCCCCTCCCTCTGTGGTTTATCAAGAGTGTACAAAAGGCAAAGTCATCCCCTGTCAACACGGGGGAAGGTCAAATGCCTTGCATAAGCAATAAAAGCCTAGTGATGCCCTGTTTCATTGCTCTGTTGAACAACAAAGCACGTGAGCTACCAATTACCTTTGGCAAATAGTAACTGTTCAATTCTTGCTGAGATTTATGTAATAGAGCAGTGGAGAGGCATTTTCGGGAAGGAGCTGCCTAGAGCAATTTGTGACCATTGAGGGAGACAAATGTGTTGTTTTGCAAGCAGAAAGTACTGTGGAATGGTCAACATGGTCGCCAAGGGCATAGGCCACCAAGATGGGGACAAAACTACCTGCTCTTAATGAATCATGAGAAGCAGAGAGAATGGTAGGGACAAGTTGAATTGAACACCTTTGTCAAGGGGAAACTAATCACTCAAGTGGGAGGGGAAATGCCTGCCGTGTTTGAGCGTGGTGGCAAAGAAGAATGGGCCGGGGCTGGAGAGCAGAGCATGAGGCAGCACCACGGCACTGCCGTCAACGCATGGAGCATGCAGCTGGTGCGTAAATTGCAACCAAGCAGGGGACTCGGAAAGATCTACTGACAGCATTCTGTACACACAGACCCCTCCTTCCTAAAATTCTGGCTTCTCTTCTGTCTCACAAGCTCAGAGCACTGCTGAGAAGGCCCTTTTGCAAAGGAGAAAAAACTCTCTGGGCTATCTTCATTGTATTCTTTCCCAGAATCATGATAATTAATAGACTATGAGAGAGCAGGGCAACAACTGTGGTCTTTTCCCCGCTCAGGCTGACTGGTAGGCTCCTTGCTGTTCCCCCAGAGGGGCTCAGCTCACACTTACCCTGGTCGGAGCTTGGCCTTAGCACAGATAAACCCTCTGAAAACAAGCATCACTAACTGATCTCCCATTGCCCCTCATAAATCTTGGTGAACTTCATACACAGCCACATCGATCCAGAACACTATAGACCCACAAACCCCTGAGCCTGCTAGGCTTATCCCAGCACAGAGCAGTTCTTCAAAAAGTTTGAAGTAGCTGAGCTAGAAAATATATGGATGTGATAAAAGCACCAGCAACGGGCAATTTCAGTTCCATCTGAATGCCTGCAGGAGCCCAGATGGGAACCTGGAGTCATGATGCTTGGTGCGGAAGCTACGGCGGCATTCTGGAAGCACACTGGCCTGTAACAGCACATCCCTCAAGGACCAAGACAGGGACCTCTCCTGATGCCAGAGGCTGTCATGGGCTGGGCAAGCAGGGACGTGAACAGCCCCCATCAGGAGCACTTGTTGATTGACAATAACCCAGTGGGCCTGGCTTCTAGGGCATCTCACAGCAATGTAAGTTTAACAGAAAAGTCAGAAAGACAAACCAGACCATGTCTGATAAAGAAATTTAAAGTGACATCTCCTGGGAATTGGCTTGCTGGAGCCCAGATTGAAGGCACCACTGGTTGTAAGCATTATAGAAGATCAGGGGGCGTGTGTTGTTTATTTTCTTGTAGGAAATTCAGCACAATGGTCCTTCTAGAACAGGCTCTCTATTATGCAGATCTGTTGTTCTGCAGCCCTAATGCCTGAAAGCCCAAGGCTGCATGGGAAAACCTCACTGCTCTCCTCTGGCCCAGATGCACAGACGGGGCCACTGTGCACAGGCAGATCAGGAAAACTTGGCGCCTGGTTTGCAAGTCTAAGTTAAAATCTTTGCAAGACACCCGAGCAAGGAGCGGACCTGAGCACTATACTACCTCCCTGAGAAAGTTCTGAATTCCAGACATTAGAAACACCTCATTTTCTGTCCTTAGTATTTCAAGTTCACTCCTCACCCACTCCTTCCAGCCTCCCTCCCTAACAGCAGAGGTTGTTTTAAAACTCTGCGCACAATGGAGGCTCTTCATCATTTTTACAGAGCAGGTTTTTATTTATTTAGGCAAACAGAACATTCAATAATTCCACCTTCCCAGTTAACATATAGGAGGCAGACTCTGGTGTTCAATTTTGAAATGTCACCATAAGGAAGATTTAGCTGAGAATGAAAGTGTCTACAGAAGGTAACCATGAGCTACTCACTGCCATCACAATGGCCCAACTCCAAAAGCCAGCTGTAAATTGTAGCCACAACCATGAAAGTCAGTTCTTACCCATCATCGTTTATCTGGGGATCTGTGCCAGGGGAGCAACTAAAGAGCGAAGCAAAGGGCTTCCAGGCCAACTGAGATGGCCTCCTGGTGGGATGTTTGGGGACCATTGGGAGCTCCAGCCTCACATGAACCCAAGGTCTGGGCAGCAGAAGCTACATCCAGGCAGGAGGGCAAGGCCAGGAGGGAAGGGGGAGGGGATGGCATACTTCAGACCATGGTCCTGAGCCAAGGTGGGTCTCCTCTCTTGATGCCCTAGCTCCCCGCTACAATCCCAGTGAGACACCTCGGTATCCCCTCCTCTTCTTAGATGTCCCTGACATTGCTTATTCTAGCTCTGAATTTAAACCCCTAATTCATTTGAGCTAATGTGTGATGGTTACTTAATCTATTCCTTTCCACTGGACAGGACCTAACTAAAGCCTGGTTATGTGAACAACATCTGTGCCATTGAGGGCGGAAGCCCCTTGAGTGTTCTGTACCCCTTATCAAAAAAAGGGAGGACCATCTTTGCTGCAGTTTCATTTCCCCACAACCCAAACCTTAAACACACTGCTGAGTGAGGAGTTTCATTCTTCTAGATTTACTACCTAACTAGATGGTGAGTCTGCACAAACACCAGACATATTTTTTTTTTTTTTTTTTTTTTTTTTGGTACCAGGGATTGAACTCTGGGGCACTCAACATCTGAGCCACATCGCCAACCCTTTTTTGTATTTTATTTAGAAATAGCGTCTCACTGAGTTGCTTAGGCTGGCTTTGAACTCGCGATCCTACTGCCTCAACCTCCCAAGTGCTGGGATTACAGGTGTGCACCACCATGCCCGGCCCAGACATAAATTTTGAGATGAAGATTTGGGTAACTTTTACGTGAGTTATCAAAAAAAAAAAAAAAAAAACTTTCCTTGGAATCAAAAAGATCTGGTTAATTTATTCTGGTTATTAAACAAGCCAAATAGTGTTGGCAACTCTTCATCCTATCATTGACTCTGCATTTGATAACTATGAAGACTAGAAAAACATTTACTCCTAAAATGTCAAACTCTTGTCATAGGCAGACATGGCTTATCGTGGGGAACATCTATGACAATGGTGCTGTAATCAAGGACAAAGCTGGAGCTCTCTCCACATAGCAACCAAAGCATCTTCCACTGCAAGTGACTGTAAGTTTCCAATTTCTATTTTATTTGACATCTGCTTTTGCCCATTTTTCTCCAGCCAATCTTGATTTTTAAATTCCCCCCATAATGTGGGCCTATAAGTCATAAATGTGAGATGGCACAGTCAGTGGTGACAAAGTTTCAGATTTGGTCTGCCTTAGCCAAGAGCTACCCTGTCTCCTTGTCTGAGTGGCCTGGAGTTCCAATGTGGACAGCAGGTCCAGGTTCAGCACCAAGGACAGCGAGCGTGGGCGCCCTCTGGAAACCCTCCTTGGGAATGCTACCTTGGCTCTTAGGCCTTAATGTTTATCTCGTCTTGTTTCTCCTGGAGCTTAATAAGACCCAAAGGAAAATCAGTGGGCTGCAGCTGAGATTTCTAAACTGCAACGATGCCTTTAAGCTCAGTCCCACCCCCTAAAACAGGAACTGTGAATACCCTACCTAAGAAGGCTTCCTTAATTTCAGTCTTGTCTGTTCGCCGGATAATTTTCACCACACAAATAACGGCCAACGGTGTGAGGAAAGAAATTGCCTGGAAGAAATAACAAATAATCCCTTATGAAGACATCAGTTTGCTTTCAGAAGGGCCGGTTGATAATTAGTTCCAGTCAGCTTCACTTCAACTCACGAGTTGGATGCCCTGTCCGAATTCCTGACCTCAAACAAAGATGAATGAATGATTTATTTCCAGAATTAGAGGATACAGAGACTTGGAAAACCAAAGGTCTGATTATAGGTTATAGCTGAGCTGTCATTGATAGGAGCCACATCTACAGCTTTTTAAACAGGAAGGAAAATTCTACAACTACAATGAGTTCTCATCACCAGTGACACCCTGTATTCTCCTCTGTGGCCTCCCAGCCCTGTCTCTGGGCCATATGAGAGTATGGGACTGTCTATCCATTCATCCCCCCTCAGGTGTTCTTTTTTTTTAATGTTTATTTATTTGCTTTAGTTGTACACAATGCATGTATTTTTATGTGGTGCTAAGGATCGAACCCGGGTCGCGCACGTGCTAGGCGAGCGCCCTACCATTGAGCCATATCCCAGCCCCCGCCTCAGGTGCTCTTGTTGGAACATCCATCCCATCTCCAGAGCAGAATTCAGTCCTTTCCCATCAAGTCCCTCCTCTTCCCTCCTCTCTGCCCTCCCCACAGATACTCAGCACAAACCTACTGAACGCAGCTGGTGGAACCCAGATGAAATCAACCTCATTGCCTAGCCTGCTGTAAGGCAATACCAGGCCAGGTGCTGCCAAGGCTGGCAGCCTCTTAATCCTCAGGATGGCTCTGTGACTATCTTCTCTGGCCTCCAGGACTAAATGATGTGCCTGGGTCCTCACAGGAGGGGAGCCACAGGGCCAGGCTTTGGAGAGCAGGTTCTCTGCCTCTCCTGTGGACTCTTGAGTCCAGCTTTCCATGATTAGTAAGTTGCTTTTAGACATTTCAACAACCAAGAAAAAGGTATTTGTGTTACTTCATGGGCTAACCATGTCAGGAGGGACTGAACACCCCAGCATCCGTGACTTGCCAGCAGTCAGCGGGACAAGGCCTGGGCTGGGGGACCTGTCAACCAGTATCATTCACAGTTTTGAAATATTCCCTTGTGCTCTAAGGAGATATCACTCTTTGGAGAGAGGCTTCCTGTGGGACAAAGTCGTGGCTGGAAGACGCCAGCACCACCCTCAACCTCGCAAACTCAGAGGAGACCCCTCCCAGGTCTCTGGCCAGCACCCCGGCCCAGAGGGCAGAGGCAGAGGCAGAGGGACAGAGAGACAGAGAGGTAGGGAGAGGTCATGTCTACCTCCCCATAGGTGTGACAATGGGGACCAAAACGGGCAGGAACAATTCCCCTGGGATTGTTCTTCCTTCTATCAATGTTTCTTAGGCTTCAGAAATGTGTGAGATCCCCAGGATAAGTCCAGGGTAGGAGAGCTGAGTGGTCAGAGCTGAGTAAGCTCCAGCCAAATGCCCTGTGGGACACAGGGGCCATCCGAACGCTCTCTGGGCTTGTTTGTTCACTTGTTATGAGAGCACAATAAGTTTGCTGCTGGATGGACGCCCCTAGGTTAGAATAACGAAGAATAGCATGAGCTGAGGACTAACTAAGAACCACGGTCTACCTAGGCACTTCCAACAAATCTATTCACTCAATCGTCACTGCAACCCTATGCAATAGGCCCTTATTTAGTGTATTGGAAACTAAGGCACAGAGAGGTTAAACAACCTGCTGAAAGTCACACAGTACTAAAATGGGATCCAGTCAAGTTATATACTTTTAACCATAATGTTATAGTCATGCTCACCTTAGAAATTAAGAAGCATTAAATAAATCACAGTAAATGCCTTCTGTCCTGGTTGGAGGAGAAAGGTAAGGAGACTTGTTTCCAGGACATAGAAGAAAATCACTGATACGTTTGAGACAGTTGTCAGGACTAGGTGAGTGTCATAGGCTCTCCTCCCCCGTGTCTAATCATCTAACTTCTCTGTTGAGGAAAGCTCAGAGAGATGAGGGAACCCACACAGGCACACAGCTGCAGGACCAGCACCCCCTACACTGGGCCGCCAAGCTCCCAGGTAGTCACCCTGAATCTCGGTGACCTCCTTTGCCCATCAGCTGCATTTCACAGGTGGTGAGCCGGAGGCTGGCAGAGGTTATCACTGAACAACCTCGTGTAAAGGACCCGACGTTCCACACAGCACACGGGGAATGAGACGCTCTCTGGACATCACCAAGCAGGATGCACCCACGGCTGCTTCTGCACAACGCCTGGCCTACGGGGGGAAGCTGAGCCCACAAACAGGCGGAGGGAGCAGGCCTGGGGCCCAGCCGGGCTTCAACACTGGCCTGTGTCCTCGGGCCAGTTGCCTAACCTCCTCGCCTCTGAGTCTCCGTTTCCTCATCTATCCCACGCCTGTCATAATAACACCCAGAGCAGAGCATCACTGGCCGGATCCGAGTCCCCAGCAGCCCCCGAGTGCTCATGTGTGCCACAACACCAAGCGAGGCAGCGTGGCCTGTCCTCCCCCGTGATGCTCTGCACTCCAGGAGGGACGGGGTGTGAAAGCCCGCCTTTAAAGTGAGAAAGGAAGGAAGCGAGGCGCTGCCCGAGGGGCAGGTGATCTTCCAAGCCTGCAAAGCCAGCAGGTGGTGAGGCCGGGAGGCGGCCACCACGGAGCCCACACCCGCCGCGCTCGGACAGCCCAGGGGAGCCGGCGTCCAGCAAGTGCTGGGTGTTGGTCACCACTTCACCATCTCCTGGGAAAGTGTGCTAACAACACCCAAAGTGTCCCAGTGGAGGGTGCCAGGATCCTGTCCCCAGACATGGAATCAGAGCATCCTCAGCCCAAGCCCGCCCAGGCCGCTGGATCTGGGTAGTGAGCACCGGAAGTGCAGGAAGGAGGATGGGGCCGGGAAAGAGCCCAATTCTCCAGGCAGCTTGCTCATACCCTAAATGACCCATGTCCCCGCCTAGGTCCCTACCTTGTGCAGCCACCAATGAAACCACCCCAGGAAGTGCCTCTCTCCCAGAATGTGGGTCAGCCCTGGTGCTGACACAGGCACCGTGCTGTCCCAGAGGCTCCCGGAAAATGACAGAACACGGAGCAGCATGGCTGACAGGGCAAGGACTTGAGGATGCCAAGAGCCTTAACAACCAGAAGGGACCGGAGCCAGAGCAGACCCAAGGTCAGAAGGTCAGCCAGAGGGACAGCCACGTCCAACAGCACAAGGGGCCCACGGTGCCTGCAAATGGCATCTGACAGAGAGGGGTGCTACCAAGCGATTGCAGGGACAGCGTCAGGACAGACACCTGGAGAAGGCCCTGCTGTGGGTACACAATTACCTCCCGTCACCAAGAAAAGAGCTGTCGAAGACTCTAGAAAAGAGCCCACAAATTAAACTGTCCATCATGAGCCAGCCTTGCCTCTTCTCCTTCCGTCCTCCCCACAAAAACATCTGACTTTATTTCTGTCTTCCTTAGAAGCATCCTCTCCCAGAATAGGCGTCCCTGCTCTCAAAGCAACACAGTGTCAGTAAAATCCCAAGAGCACGTCCAGCAAACTGTAGCTGAAACAAAAAGAGACAAGGGCAGAGGGCCGGGCTTGGGTGGGTCTGAATTTGTGAACACCTATCACCGCTTCCATTTCCTATTTGAGTCTCTCCTGTTCTCCTACGGTTTTCCAGGGATGCTGGACCACCTAGCCTGCGTCCATACCTACACCCCTGCTAGACCGGAGACCACCTCCTATTCAGCTGGGCACCTCAGCTGGGAAGAATGAAGGAACGTTGGATAGTACAGAGGGGAGTGAGGGGAGGGGAAGGGCTGTGGGGAGGGGAAGGTCAGTATCCCCCTATCTACAAGTCTGATTATAATACTGGTGTGACTCTGCAGCATGTACCGCCAGAGGAATAAGTTGTGTTCCATTTGTATACAATGTGTCAAAATGCATTCTATTGTCATGTATAACTAATCAGAACAAATTTCAAAAATTGTATTAGGAAAAAAAAAAAAGCAACAATAAATACCAACTGAGCTGTCCTACACCAAAAAGTAGGTGTTTAAACATGCTCTGAGTGAACCTTTTTCCCCACATCCTCACCAACATTTATTGTTGTCTGTATTCTTGATGATTGCCATTCTGACAGGAGTGAGATGAAATCTTAGAGTAGTTTTGATTTGCATTTCTCTAATTCCTAGAGATGTTGAACACTTAATGGATACGGAAAACATGGTATATATACTCAAAGGAATATTACTCAGCTTTAAAGAAGGGTGAAATTAGGGCATTTGCCAGTAAATGGCTGGAGTTGGAGAATATCATGCTAAGTAAAATAAGCCAATCCCACAAAACCAAAGGCCGAATGTTTTCTCTAATATGTGGATGTTAATTCACAATAAGGTGGGGAAGGTACTAGGAAAAAATAGCGTTAGATTAGGTAGAGGGAAGTGAAGGGAGGGGAAGGAGGGGATATGGGGATGGCCAAGATAGTAGAATGAAACAAACATTATTACTGCATGTATATATGTGACTACCTGACCAATATGATTCTGCAACATGTACACTTTGAAAAATGAGAAATTATATCCCATCTATGTATGATATATCATAGTGCATAAATGCATTCTACTGTCCCGTATAACTAATTAAAACAAATAAAAAATTTTTAAAAAATGCTCTCATAAACCCCACACTCAGCAAGGAACTGTGACCACTTCTGAATGAGTACAGAACAACCAGGAAACAAGCAGGCAATGTCAAGTCAAGACTCGGTGCTTCTAAAAAGCATCCTTAGCCCGTGCCCTGGTCAGCAAGAATATTGAATCGCTGAGGAAAACCTGCTCTTGGAATAAGCTCCCAGCACCGGCCACCTCCCACTGACAGAGAAAATGAGAGTTGGGGAGGTGGGGTCACTTAGCTGCTCTGCACATACCTCAATCCCCTAACCATGATGCTGCTAGTTTTCTTGTTACATAGGACCAACCAGCTCCTCTGAAACACAGACACACATACACACCCACGCACACCCGAGGCTCCAAAGGCACAAATTACCCAATAAATAAACATCTGGGTCAGTACCAGCTGCCTTTAAAAAGTGTCTTGGTTGGAAAGTTAAAAATTTCGCCTTTAGATTGAAAACATTCCAACCAAAAGTAATGAAGACCCAGGATTCCGTTTATGTATTAAATAACGAAATTTGAGCTTTCAAAAGTCATCAAGCTATTTTAAATATCAGTGAAAATGTATGCTCCATTAAACACTCTTCTGCAAACACTGGGAGGTTTTAAAGGATCAAAGCTGACAAATGACATATTAAAACTCTTAATAAAATTCAGGAGAACAAATCTAATTTATGGGATGACAAAGTACTTTCCACCCTTGTGATGGGGGTTATTACAGATGTATCCACCGCTTTTCTTGTGCTATTATGGAATTGTACTCAATCTTGTGACCAAATACATGAAATTCATCAACTACTATTAACAAAATAAGATTGAATGTACTTCATCAGATTAGAGAGTGTGAATTGGCATGTGTGGCTGATACCCTTCTGTTCTCTGAGAATCACTGTCTTCACTAATTCCCCCGCTTCTAACATGCAAACTGCTCTAACCTATTTATGTCTATAGCCAGAATATTTGTGGCATTTATATCTACTCTTCAATCAACTGTTCTTAAGTCCAGGACAGAGCCACAAATTTCTCACAGTATCCTGTATGACCACCCATCTCCAAATTGTGTTTTATACAAAGCTCATGAAATGTAAAATCTTACCAAGAATGAGAGTGTGTATACGTAGAAGCTTCCCCCCAATTAAAGCTATGAACTCATTAGGCACACATGGATTCCTTCATTTCTAGAATTTACAGAAGATGAGTTAGAGAAGAAATTGAAAAAGTCTTATGGTAATATTGGTTATTAGTTATGCCCCACTCCCAACCACCCTCGTGTTTCAATTCCCCTGAGATGCACAAAAAAATCTGGTTTATTTTCCAGCAAAATTATAATTATTAAAAAGCAATAGTAACAATCTTTAACGTTCATGTGGTGTTATAGGCACTTGGGGGAGTTTATAGATACAAAGATCTTTCTAACTGTCATGAACTCACAAGATTTTCTCCATACAATCAAAGGGATTTCTTTTCAAATGCAGAAGAAGCCTTCAAAGGCTTTAAGAATGTTCTGGAATAGCCACCTCAATCCCCAGAGGCCAGGACACAATGACAGGTCACCAAGAATAACCTTCAAACCACAAGGATGCCCATCCAAAAGTTACATTACTGTTCCATAACGAGGGGAAGTTTAAATATTTCCTCTGCTACAGAGAGGTTTGATGGCAACTCTCCAGGGGTTAATTAGCATCAGCAAGGAGTCCTGGACACTCTGCTCCCAACCTACAGGGCAACCTCCTGGCAGAGGCCTGAGCTCTAGAGCCGGTTCCTCGGACCTGGCACTGCTGCCCACTGGCTGTGGGACTCCAGGCAAGTTCCTTCTGCACCTGCAACATGTGGACAGTGGGGACACTTCCTCTTCCTCACTGGGATGGGATGGAATGGAACCAACTGAAATAATCCTTCCTTAACCTCTCAGCAAAGGGTCTGATGCGCAGGAAATGAAGAGTGAACAGCTGCTACACAGCAGGGAAGGAGGTGAAAACAATAGTAGTGTACCCCCAGCTATTGGGTTGCTTGCCTATTTATTCTAGAAGAAAGGAGACACAAGATACTGTCTGGGGTTAAGCCATATGGTAGGCCTACCAGTGGTCAATGGGTGACCTACTGAAACCAGAAAACCTATTGGGGCAACTGGCACCCAAGTTTGGCAAAATCAAGGCTTATCCTGAGAGGAGAGGGAACAGAAAATTCTTGTCACTGGCTTCTAGTCTTCCTTTACTGTCAGCATTTGCAAACAGCTTGGCATAGCCCAGGGAAGTGAATCCCTTCTCCTTCCAAAGAGTTGGGTGATTACTACTGCGGACATGACCCAGCAGCACCGTTATGATCTGGGACTGAGTTTTTATTTGATGGACTGCTCTCCTCGCTATTCCAAGCTGCTCACCATCTTCAGCAGGGGTTACAAGAGCAAAGATGAAAGCCCATTTGGTTCATCTTCCTTGGGAAAGAGGTCAAATCGGCCATGAAATCGTGGTACTTACAAACATGAGGCGGGTAGGTATGTTGTCTGACTGCACCAGAGGATTCTTATAGAGCCAGATCTCTTCTGGCTGGATGACTCTCTGGAATGGGTCCAAAAACTCTGTAAAACTGAAACAAAACAAAGAAAAGTCTATAAAAGCTGAGCATTCCGCAGCCACCAGCATCCCCCCAAAGGTGGCCACTCCCGCACGCCCGGGGAAGGATCCGGTCTTTAGGGGAAGGGAAAATAGGTGGCCCTCGTGAAGGTTCTCAGCCAGTTCCAACAGGGGAAAGTCGAAGAAGTCACTGACATGGTGGAATCTTCTGTTTCCACCTGCCAACAAGGACCAACTCCACAAGGAAGGAAAGAGCCAAGACTCTAAGAACCTGGGATTCCAAAGCAAGCTGGAGTTCAAAGGTGGTGCTCAGATGGGAGCCAGCCAGGCCATCAGCAGAGGCTCAGGGACTAAAATGGGCTTGAGTTGGAACAAAAGACAGGAAGCACCTGGTTCAACTAGGTCAGGCATGCCCACTTCAATTCCACATTACCCAGATGGCACCACGCTGCCACCACACCACCACTAGGGGGCAGAGCGAGGATGAACTCCTTTCAAGAGAAGATGGTGGGCTGGGACAGAGAAACGTAGAGAAGAGGAAAGAGAGGAAGGGAAAGGGAACAGTTGTATTCTGGATCTGCTGACACGGCAGCTTTCTGCATTCCATTTGCTCCCCTCTTCTCCCTCCAGAACCCATTCACACCCCGAGAAACCACAGCACTCAGTGCCCATGTTGTGCCTTCGCTGGGTGGGCAATGATCAGCAGTCGCTGTAGGTAGAGGAGGAAGAGGATGAAAGAGTTCACTTCTTAGGATCTCACCTCCCGAGCCTCCAACTCAATCCTTACCTGACAACATCCATCAGCATGGCTCCAGACAGCTGGAGGGCAGGGGCGTGCGCCACAGGGCTGGGATGATTTAGGGCTTTGAGTGGCAGGTAAAGGGATTTTGATTTTAAGCCAATGAGAAATTCAGAAGATGGGATTAAAAAAATCAAACTGAAAGTCCTGGCCCTGGCAGTGGAGAGGGTGGGACTTGGAGCACAGAAGGAAGGTGAGGGATGGCTCAGGGGTCATGGCAGCTGTCCTGGCAGGAGACACCTGCACAATGGACAAGAGAAGGGCAGTAGGGAAGGCCATGCAGCTGGACAGGTGGGCGTGGTCGAGGCCATTCCAAGGCTTCTGATTTGGGCTTCCTACAAAAGGGGTAGCAAGGACCAAGATGGGGTATCTTCTCCTCTAGGAACCATCTAGGGTGGTCACAGTCCCTTTTTGATTATGATTTTAGCAGTGAAAGACACAGATCCCAGGAAAACCCTTAGACTTGGACAAATTGGGACAGAGAGTCATCCTGAAGACACCCCAGTCCCTGGCCGGAGTCAAGAGACTCACATCCTTGGTGTCTTAGACTCAAGACACTATATGGTGTGACCTGTCTGCATCTTTGGCCACACTGTGAGCATGTAGAGGGGAGGGGCTGTAGGCTCAGAGCCCACTAGGATGGTCACTGTAGAGGCTCAGACACTGCGGGGGCTGGGACACTGCAGAAGGTAATGCCTTCTTGGGACTCTGAATAGTGTCACTGTTGTTTTAGGAAGATTTTTCACTGCTGTGATCAAATGACCTGACAAGAACAATTTTAGGAGAGGAAAAGTTGATTTGGGGCTCATGCTGTCAGAGGTCTTAGCCCACGGACAGCCAGCTCCATTGCTCTGGGCCCAAGGTGAGGCAGAACATTACCGCAGAAGGTGTGTGGTGGAGGAAAGCAGCTCAGAACTTGACATCAGAAAGCAGAAAGAGACTCCCCTCACCACGAACAAAGTATAAATGCCAAAGGCATGCCCCCAGGGACCCACCTCCTCCAGCCACACCCTAGCTGCCTATAGTTAATCCCTATCAGAAGATTGATGCACTGAGGAGGTTAAGGCTCTAGTAACCTGATCCTTTCACATCTAAGCTTTCTTGCATTGTCTCACATATGACCTTTTGGGGGACACTTCATATCTATATCATAACAGAAATATTCTCAATTGGATCAGCCTCACACACAATTTTAAAAGAAACTAAAAATTCATAATGTGTCTCTAAAAAATTTTCTTCCTTCTATCCTTTCCCCTTTCTACCATCTCCTCTGTAAAGTATTATGTCCTAAAAATCTGCCTTTTTATGTAAATTCCAGAATAAAGTGGTGCCCATGACAGTTCTGCTCAGCACTGTGTCCCCAGCACCTCTACCTGGCATGTAGGAGTCACCTGGTATATATGTGCCAGCTCATCAAATGGGTCCTGCCAATAACCTACCAAGCCAACCCCTGAACATGTCTTCCGCAGTCTTGTCATAGTGCGTGAAGATCCCTTCACTGGTAGTAACTTCTGCTGCCCCTCCACGCTTCCTCCAGAGCAGAACATGGGGGAACACCCTGTTTGGGCATGAGAAAGCCTGCTCTGGGCCCCCGCTCTCCTGTCAAGCTGCTCTGGACTGCAGGAAAAAAAAAAAGCCACTTCTGTTCACAGGATGTTGGTGTTCTCAGCTGCAACAGGGGAGGCTGGACTTAATCAGAGACCTCAACTGCAAATGATCCAAACTTTCTGGAGACACCCCACCCCATAGTGACAGACAGGACGAACAGGACCTGTTAATGCGGATTTTAAAACACTCCCCAGGTACCTTGATGGGCTGCGAGTCCCCACTGAACTACACAATCACTAGGTCCCGCACCTCATCTGCAAGGAGAGGCGGCTTGGTGACTTCGCTCTCCTCCTTGACAAGCTTTCCAGGGTCTGCAGCACAGGCTCTGGCTGTGTGGCTCCTGGTGAGTCCTTAAGAATCCAGCACTTACACAATCACTAGGTCTCTGATCGGCTTGACTTCGTTTCCTGACTCTTTCCAGGGTCTGCAACAGGTGGCTGATACTGGTGAGCTCATCCAGCTGTAAATTACAGCTCACAATGGAAAAACTAAATGAAGGAATATACACGGAACACCTAACATGAACAGAAACTAGTGTTTGATTACCATTATCATTTTACTCCGCCTACAGTTATATATTTTTGCCAGTTTTTAGAATTCCATTTCATTTTGTAACAATCCATTCTCTGTTCCCAAGTGTTTTTAAAACATTTTAAATGAAATGAAATATAACGAAATTTTGTTTGAAAAATATTTTTAAGTATGTGTAACTGACTTGAGATAACTCCAGCTTCCTTCCAGAAGACTCTAGTTACTAACGCTGCATAACAGATCGCCCCCCCAATGTTTTATTTTGCAAATTAATTTGTAGACTGGGAAACTGACAGGGGTTCAGCCGAGCAGTTCTCACTCAGAATCTCTCATGTGGTCACAGGACACGTCATTGGCTGGGCTGTGATCACCTAAGGGCGGGACTAGGCTGCCCATCAAGATGGCCACCCACATGGCCAGTCCTTGATGCTGGTTGTCAGCAGGGACCCCAGCTGGAGCTGCCACCAGAGCACCTACACACGTCTGTCCAGCATGGCTGTCCTGGGGTAATCAGAATTCTGCATGGTCTCCAGCTTCCCCCGGAACTGATGTCCCAAGAGAAGCAGACCGAAGCTGGGTGGCTTTTTCTGACCTAGCCTCAGGAGTCATGGTGTCATTCCTATCACATGTACCATCGTTGAAATTGAGTGACCTTAACTCAGTGCTACATTCTATTAGTTAGGAGTTGAGATGTAAGTTCACCTAGATTCAAAGCAGAAGAAATATCTCCATCTTTTGACTAAGGTGTGGCGAGATCCCAGACAGAAAAGCAAGTGGATGTGGGACATGGCCCCAGCTGCCTCTGAAACACAATCTGCCACCTACGGAGTGGCACACACAATAATGGTCACATAGCCCCTGCTCTGAAGCCCCCAAGCCTTGATTGCCATTTCTTCCCCACGCAGCAGGCCACGGACAGGGCCGGGGAACTGGGCGCCTCGTGCCTGAGCCCTTTCCTCCCTCACCTTGTCTGTCTCCCAGGTTTTACGTTCCTCTTCTCAATTTTTCTAAAGCCTGATGCGCCCAGCCTTTTGCACAACCCCTCACCCTACCCAGAGCAGCTGCAGTCAGAACACATCTATCAAGCAAATTATGTGCTCCTGGAACAGCAGGACCAACAAAGATGGATGTCCCTTCTCCAGCCGTACCCCACCCCCAGCGCCTGCCTCTGAGAATCCAGACTGCGAGGCAGCTACTCAGAGGACCTCCATCTTAAAGAAGCAATGGAGGCAAAGAGGGAGCACAGAGGAATGGGACTCCCTGGAGACATTACAGGAGCTCCCAAGAAGGGGTGGCTCTGCACCTGAAGATCCTTCTGCAAGCTCTTTGGCAGTGGGTTGGAAACCAAGATGCAGAAATCCGGCAGCCAGGTGAGGAGAGAAGGCGTGGTCCGCAGTGACGTCTTCCCCTGGCTCACTGCACACCAAGCCCCCAACAACGTGCCAGGTCAGTGGATCCCAAGCTTCAGCGTGCCCAGGAGTCACCTGGGGGCCCTGTGACTGCAGACCCAGACATGAGAAAGGCCCGGGAGCTGGTCTTCCTGGTGGGCTTCCTGCTGATGCTCTGAGGTGATGCTGTTGGTCCACTGACCAAATCCTGGGCACAAGAGGCCACGGAGTCAGCATCACCTGGGACTCTCGGGCCCCACCCACACCAACTAATCAGACCTGCATTGACAAGGCCCCCAGGGGCTGGGTGTGCACTCCATAGTTTGACTGAGACTCAGTGCTCCCAGGAAAAGCCAGGGTTTCCCGGCTTGCGCCATTTAAGGACCAGGTTGGCCAGTTTTGTCTTATCATCCCTCCACTTGCACTATTAGTTCTTTAAGTGGAATCCCTATGCAAATGAAACCAATTGGTTTTAGAAGAAACCCCATGTCACTCCTTAATTGTAAAATCAACGTTCAGCTGGTTAACATCAAAATAAAAACAACAATGTACGTTATTCAATCCTACCTTGCAAAGCATCCTAGTCAATGCTACTCCCCACACCCTGGGGTGAAGACTGTATGTCCAACAAGCCCGCCCCACGCAGGCTGGGAAGGATGGAAGGGCACTGGATGGGGGCCACTGACTTCCTGCTCGACTGCGGTATTAGAAAGCTCACGTCCTTGCCCAACCTAACTCGCCTCAAGCCCCACTTGTGGAATGGCAGGACACAAAATTATAAAAATCAAAAATGAAAATGCAAGACACAGGCATCTGGGGCCCCTGAGTGAAGTGGAAAACAGCCTCCAGGGCCACCACCTACTCCTAGACGCGTCAGCATGCTCCTGGCCAGTGTAGTGACCAATGTCCTTGAGTTTTCAAGAAAAGGCTGAAGAAAGTACAGCACTTCTTTGACCCCTGGCCAGTACGTAAAAATACTTAGTTTCCTTTTATTTCCAATAAATACAGTGCCAGTGAAAACATCGTAATGCCCAAAAGGCTCTGGCAGACCATCACTACGCAGCAACTCCAAGGCTGAAATCAGACCTGTTATTCTATTATGACTGGCATGTCCCCATCTGCAGAGCCTCAGCTGCAGGAGGCAGAGCTGGGGTGACCAGGTACCTAATGCAAGACCCTCTGCACTCCACCTCATGTGTCACTGGCCCAGCTGGGCAGCGCAGTGTGTCTGGGAGTGGGTCAGACTTCTACACCCTCATCAGAAGGAACAGCCTCGTGCCATGGGCCCGGGGGGGCCCCCGCCCCCCCCCCCCCCCGGGGGAGGAGCAACTCTAACAGACCAAAACACGTCATTCATTAATCATTTTTTTAAAAAATGCTATTTTACGAGTCTGCACAGGTGTAAGAACAACATTCTCTTCATAGTTATCAACACACCCGAATTCAACAGCCAGTGCCGGTCTAACCCCCAGATCACAGACTTCTTCCCTCCGTATAAGCACTTATGAGACGTGACCTGCTGCTGGCAATGTGCCACTTCAGGGGAATTCAAACTAAATATACAACGTCTGAAGCATGTAAGTTAAATGCCTGTGTGGAAACCGTGGAGTTGCTACAAAACTAGACACATGATCTTCTTTCGTGAAAACCACAATGGACCAAAGTCGAGTACCTTGTTGGGTTTTCGTAAAATTCATGCTTCAGTTTGTCTTCTCTCAGAGTCAAACAATTCTCTTAATCTATGCATGTCTTAAATGGCAAAGCAGGGACAGTATTGCTTGTGTTCTCCTTGGTTTTCTCATGATACAGTTTGAAGAACTTGGAAAACACACATAATGAAAGTTCAAAGACATAAGCCGAATTTTACATAAGCAACTCTCTTTTTAATTCACTCACAGTTCATGCACAGTATAGACACTTAAATCCTCCTTAACTGCATCTCATAATACAACATACACAAACACAACATACACCAACATACATATGCACACAGCATGCACAAACATACAACATGCACACACATCTTAAGCCCAAATTTAAGTGAGCAGAAGACAAGCAAAAGCCTGTGGTATTTTAAGATGCAGGAAGAATCCTCTAAAATTAACTGACATGGAAAAGAGGCAAAGGAGGATCAGGTGCTGACAAAGAATGAGAGGTAGGCAGAGCTGAAGTAGGCAGACGTCAAAGCAAAACGACAGAAAACTAAGTGCCTCTTCCCTTGCGCAGACCTAGGTGCCAGGTTACTCGCTCCTGTCAATCATAAGCTCACCACTCCCTCCCCTCCTGCTCACCTGAAGCTCCACCTACAAGCAGCAGATGCAAGTCCAGGCACCACTGGGAAAACACCAGGCTCTTCACCTGCCTGGCATGAGCAAGAACACAGTTCTGCCCCTGGAGGACCCCAGGCTCTGGCCAGCTAGGGCAGCACCTAGACTCTCACCAGATAAGCACTCTGCTCACACTCACACGTGTACACCCAGGCGCACACACACACACACACACACACACTGACATCCACATGTGCATACCCAGGTGCACACATACGCTCAATGCCACATTCCCTGGGGTCAGTACCATTCCCACAGCTCAACCCGACTTCAGCAGGCCTCAGAGACTCCCCTAGCCACACAGGCAGGGAGGGCAGAGTTGGGGACAGACAGTGAACTATCATCTTCGTCAAATTGCTTATTCGCTCAACAAATATTCACTGTGTGGTGGTAGGCTATGTCAGGTACCATCCTACGACACTGAATAAAACTAAGCCCCCACTCTGTGAGGACTAGAGTCGGGGCATCCTGAGTCTTCAGTTATAGGCCTCAGAAGGTCATCCACACAAAAGACGGCCAGCGTTCTGCTTTAGACGTTTGGTTTGCTGTGCCTCAGTAGTTGAACCTATAAGATGGGCCACCCAGAGCTGCTGGTGGGGACCCTGATCCTCCAGGGAGAGTTCCGAGTATATATCTGTCACTGTCCACCTGCTGAATGTGGCAACAGATTCAGCCCAAATTTGGGAACCCAGAAGAATGACCAATCACACTAGCAGGAACAGCAAGTCTCTGCTCAAGGGACAGTGATGCCACTGTCACCCAGCGCTTGTTCTGACTTAGGAAGTGAAGTTCTCAAAGCCCCAGCTTCCCTGCCATCCTCTACGAGGTTCTGTGGATTTGCCAATGACCCTTAGCCCCCATTCCTTGACAATAGGCTTCTTTCAAGATAGGCTGATGCTCCAGAGAGGCGACAAGTCACGAGCTACAGTCTTCTCATCCCTCCCCAGCCATGAATCTCACAGATGATACAAAAATATGAACTAACCCAGATCATTAGGCTTGGTTCAAATCCATGCTTGGGCATTTCACCTCTCTGAGTCTGCATAAGCCCCTTGCCCCCCCCCCCAGGATGACCACGACAACCACTTGTCATTTGGCCATTTTATGAGCAAACAATGGCCCAGAAAATTACTTTCAACCCTTGAGCTCTAAAGAAAAACAAAACAAAAAAAGCGAAAAGCCTTCCAGGGAGGGACAACAGTAAAGCTTTTCCCAGCTGCTCTCCTGACTTCTCCCCCACAGCCGGCCTCCCCCAGGCATGGGGGTCGAGGGGGGGACACTTACAAGTGGGCAGGACTGATTGGCAGCACAGGCTTGGAAGCCAGGGGTGCACTGGCGTTTTCACTGGTCCTGGGGACTGGGGGTGGGATGCAGTTCTAGAAAGAACATACTGGGGACTCTGCTGTGGGCCAGTGAACCAGCCACCTGCCCCTGGTCAGGACTGCAGATGGCGATCCCCATACACAAAGTGACAACTAGAGTAATGACCATAACTGGCTGTCACTATTAGAGCCACCCTGGGCCAACCTCTTCACTCGATGCTTTCAATGTGGCTTTTTTTTTTTTTTTTTTTTTAATCCTCAATAACCTGCTGAGGCAGGAAGCGCCAATCTTCCCATCTTAGAAAGGAGGGCACTGAGACCACGAGGCGTGGGGTGCCCTAAGCCACACAGCACTGCACACCATGGCGCCCCACAATTCCTCAAAGCCTATGCTAGCACCGGAGGAGGTCAAGGCACTCTCCCCACCCGCTCAGTGGCATCAGCAATTACTTTAAAAAGAAACAGCCTTCCGGGCTGGGGTTGTGGCTCAACCCTGAAGATTTGCCGGTGGCATTGTCTAGACATAAAAAAGACGGCTGCTGCTACAGATGCAGGGATCGCGGTCGCTGCAAGCATCCCTGCTGCTCAAATGTCAAACAACCTCACCAGCAGTGTGGCCTCTGCTCTGCATGCATGGGGCCTCCTAGATCTACGTGTTATAACAAGTGGACATTTTGATCTTTCATTGTTTGGGACTTCATGGGACAGTACCTTGGGGGTATTTGTTTAGAGAACTCAGTGTGTTACTTGATAGAACTTAGGGCAGCTGATTTGTTTAAAGAATTTGATATGCTATGCAATTTGGCTCGTCACCAAAAGGCTTGTTGCCTTAAAGCCGCAGCATCTCCCCACAATTGGACGGCTGTTAGTCATCTTACACAGTCGATCCTAAAGGGCTCCATTGGATGGCTGGTTAGCCAATGACGGGTAAGATCCCCAGAGGGGGACAACCTAAGACAGGCACAGTCGCACGGGATAGTCTCATGTGACTGACATATCAACCTAAGACAGGAGTCAAGGGCACAGCCTTGATTATCCGATGACGGGTAAGAATGTTGGTTGCACATAGATGTCCTAGAGCATCCCCTCTTTTAAAACAAAAGGGGGAAATGCAGGAGCCCTGTTTGGGGAGATAGCTAAGATTGCGGTTAACTATGGGCCATAGACATTTTTGGGCATTTCCGCCTTCCGTAGTCTCACAGGACTTGGCCTGGGATCTCGCGGGACTTGGTCCAGGATCTCGAGAGATTTGAGCGGTGACTCGGCAGATCGAGCTAGCACCATTCCTGCTCGGGCGCATGGGAAGAGACCAGAGAGAGAAAGGACAGGGTTATCGTTATTGTATAGATATATTGTAGTTTCTTGTAAGAGTAGGTGCCTTGGTTTCTTGTGAGAGTGTGTATGTGGTGTTAGAAATTACAAGAGACAGAGACAGAAAGATTAAAGAATATTTTCGTCTCCATCCTGTCTCCGGACTCCTTCCCGCGGCGCTGCCGTTCCAGGCTGCAATCCCTTTCCGGCGACAACAGTAGAGCGCTCGCCTAGCACGTGCGCGGCCCGGGTTCGATCCTCAGCACCACGTAAACATAAAATGCGTTGCATTGTGTACAACTAAAGCAAATAAATAAATATTTAAAAAAATAAAAAGAAAAAAGAAACAGCCTTCCATAATTACAGAGACATATGGCCCCACTCAGGACCGGCACCAAGTTGATCTCCATTCTCACTCGGGAAACAACTGCCTCAGATTGATGCAGAGGGCAGGGTGAGGCTCGTTGGGAAGAGGGGAGGAGAAAAAAGCAGTGCAGGGAAGAAAGTGGAAAGAGAAAAGACCCAAGAAGTTGCTGCCACTGATGCCTTCCCACCTGTCACTCAAGTGGCCCCTCCCCTTTGCAGCAGCTCATCTCCAGAACCCTCACCTGGAGAGGGAAGAACTGCATTCCTGGGCCCTGCCCTGGACCAGAGAAGGAAGAGCCCAGGGACTCCCACCTCCAGGGGGTGGTCCCTGTCACTCTGGGATCAGCCTCCCAGCAGAAACAAGGCTGAGGCTTCGCCAAGCTTTTCCCGGCTGCTTTGCGAAGCGCCCACCGACGCAGAGCCTGGACCCTGCCCTATCTCCTCACTCTTTCAAAAGTGGGGGCACAGATCTAGGGGCAGCTGCCCAGGTTGGATGTCCACTCATCCCTTGCCAGCCATGTCACCTCTCAGGACTGTTTCTTCACCTGTAAAGTAGGGCTGATCACAGCACCCACCAGGGAGGGTTGGCATGCATAGTAACCAAGGTAGCTCATGGCCAGGAGGGTATAATATGGGCAGCGAAAAGCCTAAAATTAAGGCCCAACATTATGTCCCATCTTGACATCTGAAACCAGAAGGGCTTCACACGTCCTAACAGCAAGTTCTTCTGGGGAATGGTATCCCCTAGCCAAATGGCCTTTCCTGTTGAGGGGACCAGGCACAGTTCTTGCATGTTCCTGCAGAGTGGGTTTCAGTTCATGCCAACCCAGAGGATTATTCACACAAGCCAATCATACCCTCCTGTGGGAACCAGAGGGTACCCCACCCTCTTGATACTACAAAGCCTGCCTCCCACAGCCCCTGCTTGTGCTATGTGGCCTTGAATGGCACGCAGGGTCCTCTTGGGGGCTGTGTGTGTACATAACAAATAAACTGCTGTTGACCTCCTCTGTCCAGCGCTGGGTGTTGGCTATGGCCATCCCAGAGCTCCAGGGCAGGAATCCCTCCCTCCACACCAGGGTGAACAGGATGCGATTTGGAGATGTACCCCACTGCTGTACCTTCCTGAGCATGCCAGGGCAGGATGGCGTGAGTGGCAGGACACTGGTAGGATGTGTGAGCCAAGCCTGGGGCTGTCTGTCGGTCCAGTCTTCAGGCCCAGAAAGCAAAATGACTGGCAGAGAAGCTCAGGAACAGGCTGCCTAGATGAAGCCAAGCCGCCCACTCAAAAGACTCTCCCTGCTCATCCCAGCTCTTCTTCAGCTTTTAGGAAAGGGCACTAACATGCATTCTCCACCTTTTCCAGGCCCGTGGACCCTCCTTCTGTGCCAACAGGGGGACCTGAAGTACATACATGGCACCTCCATCAAGCACTCCTTCTAAGCATGTATCCATCCAGCCTTTGGACCCAAGGGTGACAGAGGAACAAAGAAAATATCCTCCAGGAATGATCAGATAAACCCAGGAAGAAAGGCGAGAGGAAGGTTACAGATTTCAAAAAGTCTGAACAGAAAACAAGAACCAAATGCAGCATGTGTGCTTTGACTGGATCCTGGGGAAAAAATTAAAAAAAAAAAAAAAAACAATTCAAAAGCTATAATAATAAAACTCTGAGGAGGACTGAGGGAAACCAGAGACTGAAGAATGAACAGTATCAGGTGACAGCAGGGACAAACTACTCATTCCCTGGTGCAGTGAGGACACGGGTGTGTGGACACTGTCTTCTTCTTTTTTTTTTTTTTTTTTTAATTTATAAATTCTGTTAAAATTATATCTTTTATTACTTGATGTTTATAATCAATATGCTTATTTTTTTATTTCGTTTTTTATTCTAAGTTGTTAGAAATGACAGCAGAATGTGCTCTCCGAGTATAATAGAAAATGTAATACTGTCTTCTTTTTAGAAGCTGCTGAATCTGGAGGATTCACGATCATGTCGTGCCATCAACTTAATTTCAGATAATTCAGAAAAACATATATGTAAACACACAAATAGAGAGCAAATATGATAAAAAGTTAATTGCTAAGTCTAGGGGGAGCACGTGGGAGATTGTTCTAGTCTTCCAACCATTCTGTATATTTGAAATAATTCAGGATAAAATGTTGGCATAGAAAGATCCAGAAGCAGGACCTCAAAAAGAGGGGGAGGGGGACCCAGAAGATAGTGATGCTGTGAAAGATCAATGGTTGGCAGCCAGAGCCCTGGAGCTGAAAAGCCTGCATTCTGCCCGGCCACATCCTAGCCATATGACCTTGGGAGAGTGGAGACACTCTCTGAGCCCTGCTGCCCCTCTGTAAGTGGAGATCACAGCACCACCTGCCTCCCGGGGCTGGGGCAAGGCATGAACCTGGCTGGGAGCTGGGCGCCCCACCCGGGATGCATGTGCCCTCCCGTGGGAGTCTGTCTGTAGCAGCTGCAGCACATTTGAAACCACTGCCGCTCCACAGAGAAACAGCGCATTCAAATGCACCGCAGCGGGTGCAGGCGTGAGGTGAGCCGAGCATGCACAGACAACGTGCGGGAGCCACGTGCACCGCCCCAGGGGTCGTAACGTTCAGAGCAACGATTTCCAAACTTTTCTGCAGAGGATGGCTTGCACGTAAACAACAGAATACAAGAAATGTGTCCGTGGCCCCACTGCAAACTGAAAACCCTGGTCCATGGACCAGACTGTGCAGAGCGATTGAGCAGGGGGTCTGGTCGGGCTCTCATGACCCAGGGGTCACACTGCTAAATCCCCGGCTGCATGAGTAAAATGGGCAAACACCCCACTGGGAAGTGGTGAGTATTTGGGGTGATTGTCAGGACCCATCAGAGGCACTTAGCAATGACATTAACATGACTAATCACTGAAAATTTTTAAAAAATAATTCCTAAGAAATGTGTGCTCATTACTTGGATCCTAATTTTAAAAACTGTTAATATTAGGTGTTACAAAGAGTATGTGGGGGTCTGTCTTTGTTGTTTGGTTGACTGGTTTTTTGTTGTTTTTTTTTTTTTTTTTTTTTTTTTTAAGTTCTGCTTACAGTTACATAATGAAGTGCGTATCTATGAAACGATGTCATATCTGGAGCTGGCTTTAAAAAAGTCCAACAAAAGGGGGAAGAAGGGAATAGATGAAATAAAAGTGCTGATGGTTGGTGGAGGGTGTCTGAAAATTTCCACAGTGAGCTTTGAGGACTGGTTTTGCTCTCTGCCCACTGAGACACCACAAGGTTCAGTATTCATCACCCTGAGCATCAGCCTGCTCCCGGGCAGTATTTAGCCTCAAACTGGATTTCAGTTAAGTATGACAATAGGAAAAGTAATGAGAAAAACCAGAAGAAAGAAAGGCAGGAAAAGAAAATCAGAAACAGAGAGAAACTAGAACCATCAGGTGATCCACAAAATGAGTCACCTTTAAACGCCTTCAGTTAAAACTGCCCTGGAGCCTGGGCTCCAAGGAGCTGAGGAGTGCTCTCCCTGGCTCAGATGCTGCCCTGCAGCTGCCTAATAGCTTAGAGTGAAGAGGGGTTGGTGAAAGTGAGCCCTGCGGTGGCAGGCAACTCAGGGCACAGCCAGGCTGCCTGCCGGGCTTGCGACTCAGAGAAATCTGCAGAATCTGCCTCCCAGAGCCCAGACCCCACCTAGCACCAGCTGCCTGCTCTCCTAGTAGAGCCAGCAGCACAGAGACCGAGGCACCAAACACCTCTCTGAGATGAACACGCCTCCCAAGCATCCAGAAAGGATGCTTGCCACAGGGAAATAGGTCACAGCAAAGGAGACCTGGTAAAAGATGGATGAGGGAGCAGGCACTGTGCTCAGAGACCTCAGCCCACAATTAATCTCTGACAGTGTCCGGTGAAATGTTCATTTCCAGATTACAGAGGGGTCTTCAGGAATTCAGCTGGAGCCTGTAGCACTCTGGAACCTTCTACATACATAGCCTAGACCAGGTTACCCCAAGTCCCAGGTAATACCCTCAGGTCAAACACACAGGGCTCTGGGCAGAGAAGAACGCCACTCAATGCTCAGAGGAAAAGTGAAGGGGGAACTTAATTTGTGGGGCTTTGGAGATGTCATTTTAACTACAACACACAGTCACAGAGCACTGACTCCTAGCCAGGGGCCTGGCAGTGTCTTTGGGATTTTCCTCAGTAACCTCCTCTGGATTTTCTGGGTGCCAGAGGGCAACAGCACAGGCCACATCTGGTCTTTCTGCTGCTGGGACTTCGAGGACCCAGAAGCCAGGGCAGTACTGACCTGAGCCCTGACCACTGCTCCATGACCTACCTGCCCTGCAGAAGGATAAGGCTGTGTTTTCCTAGCATGGTCTTCTGGTGGGCTGGCTGTGACAAAAGCTGAACATATGAAATGAACAGCCACAAATCAGAAGGCCCAGGCCCGGGGACCTGGACTTGATCTTGGACAGCCAGAGACCACCTGTGGCCTGCCAGTGGCCGGTGCCCTAATCCAGGACCACCAGTGGCTGCCTGTTGGTACAAATGGACTCCATGGTTAGTTGAACTGTTACCCTGAAACCTTCCCAAGAAGAGGATGAGGAATAACAGTGTCATTGTCATTGCCACAAAGATTCAGGGGCCCCCGCAGAATGTAAGGGCCATGGTAAAACATCAGCTTCAAAAGGGCAACTGGGATTTTTATTATCTGCTTCTGATATGAGATCGGCATTGCCAGCACTGAGCCTGGCATGCAGTAAGTGCTTGGTAAGGATTTGTTGAATCAGTGGCTGAAAAAAATAAATCCATGATTGGCTTCTCCAATAAGACCCGATCCTTGGCCAGCAGTGGCCGGCAGCTGGCAGGCCTTGGACTGAATAAGCCGGTCACTGTGTTTGGTTTGGGCTAATCCATGTTATTTAAAAAAAAAAAAATGTAATTCTTAGCCAATATTTAAAAACCAGGAGCTTTTACATGAAAATCTGAATTCCTGGCTTCTGTTGAAGAATTCAGCCTGGTCACTCTGGGTCTATATCCCTTGGTGGCAATAGTCGGTCAAAGAAACTGGGAAGTAGCTGCCCACTTTGGACAAGGCAATGCCCGCCTCACAGCGGCCCCCACCCAGCCATGTGTTTGTGACCTGCTCCCATCTCAGTGTGGCACGTGTGGTCCCTTCCCATGGCTTCTCAGGCTGTGGCTAGTTGATCTGGGGAAGGAGGCAGTTAACAGTCACCAGGACCCTGCCAGACACTCCTCACACCCTATCTCAATCATTCCTCCCAAGAGAAAAGCAGGCACTATCTCCATTTTCCAGAGAGAGAAACTGAGGCTTAAAAAGGTTTCTTGACCGTCCCAAAGTCATTCAGCTAACAAGAGCAAAACTGAGACACAGAGTTAGAACCATCATCCTGGGCTATTTTCATGGTGGCCCCATCTGGAAAATGGGGTGGGGGGCAAGAGGAGTAGGGGCAATGGGTGGGCTGAAGATAGCTTGGCTGGGAGGACGCAGTGGGAAGACCCAGAGCCTGCCCAGGTAGTCTGGGAATACAGGCTGGCTAGTTAGCAGCACTGGACTGGGGATCAAAAGAGCTAACCAGCAGTGAACCACCGGCTACTCTGTAATTAGGGAGGTCATCCCTTCAGTGCCGATCCTTCTTTATTGGCGAAATGGACATGCATTTATTTATTCCCTCATGTGCACAGCAAGGGAGTTTAATGAACGGCAGATTCTGAAACAGGCTTTGGGCTGAGCCAAAGTGCTTTCCTTCTGTGGGTCTCAGTTTCTTCAACTGTAAAAGAACTGTTGTGAATGAGACGACTGGCACACAAGAGAAGACCTAAGAAAGGCAATGATCACCGTTCCTTCATTCGCTCACCCACTCAGCCCCGGGACGTTCCACCCGCGTGGCAGAACCACTGTGAGACTCCAACAGGGTGACAAGCATGGACGTGTTCGTAACCTGGAGCCTCGCTAAGCGTGCTGGCACTGGCCCTGGGCTCCTCGGCACTGCCCTCCTGTTCTTGGACTGCTCTCCCTGCTCACTTCTGCTGCCCTCTGTCCAGGTCCTTCATGAATAATGTCACCCCACAAGGACATCCTTTGGGTCTTGGTCCCTCTCTCCTGTGTGGCCCACATGTACTCCCGGGACCTGTTCCTATCAAATTCTCCCCTCCTGAGTTCTTACTCCTTCCTGTCTTAGGTCTCCAGGTGCCCTTGGGCTGGCAGATGAAGGGTTCATGTAGCCACAAAAAGCAAATCAAGCCGAGCGCAGTGACACACGCCTGTAATCCCAGCAGCTCGGGAGGCTGAGACAGGAGGATCGCAAGCTCAAAGACAGCCTCAGCAAAAGAGAGGGCTAAGCAACTCAGTGAGACCCTGTCTTTAAATAAAATACAAAATCGGGCTGGGGATGTGGCTCAGTGGTAGAGTGCCCAACTCCTGGTACCAAAAAAAAAAAAAAAAAAGCAAATCAAGTTCCAAGAGGGACCTCACTCCCACTGGTTCTGGGAGCTGGGACACTGTGCTCTGTTCCTGGTCTAGCTGCTGAAGCAATTTGAGCAAATCATTTAAAATCATTTATTCTTTCTCTGTTCCTTATTTTCCCTTAAGGAGCTGAACTGGACAACTTCAGAGTTTCCTTTTCATCTTAGTGCTGTGACTCTTCCCTCCCAGACCAGAGAGAATCCAGTGACTCTAAAACCATTCTACATTTCGGGTGCCACGCTAAACACTTAACACCTGTTATTTCACTCGGACCTACCACACCCTCGAAGATTTACTTTGCCAACCAGGAGACTGATTCTAAAGGTCATGTCACACCGGTAAAAGGGAGCCAATAATGAGCTGTGAAGTAAATCCACTCTTGCTTATCCTTAAATGATTTCTGTAAATTCTTTAACTTGTTACTTTATGGTGGTGTCAATGTATCGTGAAATAAACCAGTACCCAGTGCAACAGCAACATGCCATCAGAATCATCCCTCATAAAATACCAAAGGTGAGTTAAAATCACTCCAGCCAAATCTGCAGAGGAGTCACCTTCCCACCTAGACTCATAATTGCTTTTTCCAGCTTTCTCTGAAATTTTAAAAAAGCCAAAGTAGGAAGTCATTCTCGCCACTCTCAACCTGTTGCCTGACTTGGGAGACTTGTGACAGACTTCCCCGGAATCTGCAATCGTTACTGGGAAGTTTTAATTGGCTTCTGAGATTTTGCACAGAGCTGCAAATTTGGATAATCAAGTTTGGAAAAGAGTGTAATCAAGCTGATTTATCCACAATTACCTCCCCCTATTATCCTCCTTGTTACCCCATTCTGTAATTACTTGCATGGAAAACTTTTATGTAATGGAGACAGTGAAGGAGAAGGCAGAAGATGCCTTCTGAATTCCACCATGAGCAAGGGCTCAGCTCTGTCTGGGAGCCTGAGCCGCTTTCAGGAAATGGCAGAGGTAGCTGCGCTGGAGGTAGGTAGAGTAAGGAACAGGCAAATACTCATGAGCCCCACTTCAAGCTAACAAGCACCTTGCATCTGTACACTCGTGGAAACCCACCATGTCATCCTTCGAGAGGATGTAATCCCTATCTGGTCAAGAAGTGGGCACCACGGCCACCGCCAAGTGTGCACCAAAGGAAGCTGAAAGGCAATGATGAAAACTATGCCCGTCAATGTTTGTTATCACCTCTGGCACTGAATATCATTTTCCTCCTGATTCGAAAGAAATTTAAAACAATATTTTTATTGTGTTTTATACGCATGCATTTATGTGCCATACACTATTCTGTGCACTTTAAATGCATTATAAGTCTTTTCAGTCTCCTAACCATAGAAACTATGTAGCATTAAATCCATTTTACAGATGGACCAATTGAAGCTCTCAGGAGCCGTTCAGGATTCATGCAGAGTGACTTCAGAGTACGTGCTCACACTGGCTAGTTGGTGCTGCCACATCAAGGTGCAGACAGAGCAAGCAGGTAGAGTGGTCCAGGTTTCACATCCAAAGCTGACCTTTCCTCCGGGCATGGTAAGATGGCCAGCCTGGGCAACTTAGCAAGACTGTCTCAAAATTTTAAAAATTAATCAATTAATTAAAAATGGGGTGGGGCAGGGAATGTAGCTCAGTGGTAGAGCACCCCTGGGTTCAATCCCCGGAACCAGAAAAAAAAAAAAAAAAAAAAAAGTGAGCTTTAAAAGGTGCATTTGGGAAGAAGAAAGCAAGCCACTCCCAGACAGAAGTTGTGGGGCTCTCCTGATTCAAGGCTGTTGATAGCCCTAGTAAAAACCATGGTAGGCGTGAGATCTGCAGGAGGAAGTCCTGGTCTCCACCTGGCTACCTGTGGCGTGACCTTGAGGATGTCACCTGCATCTCTAAACCTTGTTTTCTCCATTTGTGAACTGAGAGGGCCGCTTGGGCAGCCTGCCAAGGACACGATGTAATGAGCTTCAGGGCTTGAGGGCTCCTGACTGGAGAGCGGGCAGAGCAGGAACACCTGGTGGGGGGCGGGACAGGGAGGTGCTCCTGACCCGCTGCTTACTAGATGCGCTCCTCTAGCTTTTAAAAATACCACTGCCCTTACCCACCCCAAACCAATTAAATCAGAATCTCCAGAGAGCCAGGATGGAGCGCCCCTGCCCTGGAGCCACTTTACAAAGAGACAGGCAGATGGCAACTTAGGAGGTCAACAGAACATGTCCCTTTATTCTTTTCGCTTTGCTTGTTTTCTTTAATTTGAATTTTCTCTTTGATTTTTGTCTTTACCTCATCTATTTACTTGCTGAATGAATCAATAATGGACCTTTTAAACTTTTTCTTTTTAATAAGAAATCCACAGTATCCAGCGTCACAAATCTTGTGTGTGTGTTGAGTTCCGCCTGCGAGTCCTGCTTAATGGGACTCCTCTTGTGAAGGAGCTAAGCCAGCTGGCTGTGTTCTCTCAGGCCAAGCTCTTGCCTTCCCTTTAGACCAGCCTGAGCTGGAAGGAGGTCCCTACACCTGGGAGGCCACTTCAGGGGGCCACATCATGAGGCTTGTGTTTGAGTCTAGGGAAGAGACACCAAGGGGCCCCTCTCCAGCCCTAACTCAGAGGCTCAGCTTCTGACCAGAGGCAAAGAGTTCAGCAGGGATTTGCTGAGCCGGAAGGCCACGCCTGGCACTGGGCTCCAGACTGAATATGGCATAGCCCCTGCCCTCAGGCAGCTCCAGGTCTCAGGGGATGAAAGGGGTTTAAAGTCCACAGTCTGGGTTTACTACTGCTGCTGTCACAGATCACACAAGCCTGGCAGCTCTAATGGCACGAGTTCTGGAAGGACCTGCCTGGTTAAAGTCACAGTGCTAGCAGGGCTGTGCTCCCTTCTGGGAGCTCCGGGGGAGAATCCACTTCTCAGCCTCCTCCAGCTTCTAGGGGCCCCCTCATCCCTTGGTTTGTGGCCCCTTTACTGCCAAAGCCAGCAGCAGTGGGTCAGGACCCGTCCACACTGCGTCTCTCTGACCCTTTCGTCCCCACCTTCTTCCACGTGTGAGGCCTCGTGTGACCAGACTGAGCCCACCACAATCACCCCATCTCAAGCTCAGCTGACTCACAACCTTAATTACATATAAAACCCTAATTGCCTTTGCCGTGCCAAGCAACATACTCAAGGGCTCGGAGGTGAGGACATGTATATCTCTGGAGGGGACATGACTCTGCCACACTGACCATTTATGGTGACCAATTTTTTGCAATGCTACAGTTAGTGACAGGGATAAATAGCAGATCCCTACACACCTTTTTTGTTTTGCCTTTTTGTTTCTTAAATAGTAGGCATGCATGCATGGAGGGGGGTAAAAAGAGACAAAAAAAAAAATTTCCATAAATGTTCCCAATGGTGATATCTGCTTAGTCGCTATGACGTCATGTTGAAGTTTCCTGGGCAGCACTTAGTTCCATGTAGATTTATTTATCTCTCCCCCTCATCCCTGGGCCCCACCCCTGGAGGGGGTTCCAGGTCCATGGTGGTGACCACAGTGGACAATGACCAAAGATTCAGTGTTCCCAACACCATCTAAGTTCTTCATATCCACTAACTCAGTCCTCACAGGGCCCCTAAGAGGGTGGCTTTACTAAGCTCCATGGTTTGCACATGATCCAACTACACCAGACCCCTCTCAGGTTTCTCAGAAGGGTCCCCCAGCATGATCACCCTCCCCTGCTGATGGAGACCAGTGCTAACTCCATGTCCTGTCCCAGACTATGATCTCTAATTTGCTGCAATTCTGCCCAGGATGAAGTCTTCCCAGAACACTGCCCCCGCCCCAGCCCCGCAGATGAGGCTAAAATGTGCAGAAAACTTCTACACACACATACTCCTGGGCAGGGGCACCATGTGAGAGGGTAAAGGGCCAGTGCCAGGGGACAACTCTGCAGCATTCCCCCCACGCAGGCTGGTGATGCTGAGGTTCAGATGAAGACAGGGGAGTGGGGCCCAGCCTCGGGGGAGGCGCAAGGCCTTCGGAGCCTGGAGGATCTGGTGGGGATCCTGGCTCTGCTACCTGGAGCTGTGATCCTGTGTGTGTCATGTGCACCCCTCACGTCCCAATTAGGGCCACAGCCTCTGCTTCCAAGGACTGAACAGAGAGGACTGGAGGAGAGTCAGCCACAGGAGGCTGTTCCTGTCCTCAGTACTCTCTCCCTCCACTCAAGCCACACTGGCCTCCCCGAGGGTCCCTGAACTTGCCAAGCATGCACCCATGTCAGAAATGAGGGCCTTGCTGTTCCTGCTCCTGGAACACTCTTCCCAGATACTCACACGGCTCACGCGTCACTTCCTTCAGGCCTCTGGTCAAATGGCATCTTACCTGCCAAGTTTGCCGGGACATTTCTATAGAAAAGAGCAACACCCCACCCCCCCCCACACCCAAACCAGGCCTGACCTCTCGGCGGCTTCCCCTCTCGGTTCTCCCTGTTGCTCCACTCCATCCAGCACCCTGGGTTCCCTCCTGGGCTTCCACACCGTCTTTCTTGCCAGGTTGGAATACAGGCTCCTGGGGGCAAGGTCTTCATCTGTTTTGTTCCCTGCAGTCACCAGGGTCTGGAATTCTACCTGATGTCCAACAGGTTCTCCTGAATGTGCTGAAGGAGTGATGAGTGAACGAGCCCTCTCTCTAATGTCAGAGAGAAGAAGACTCACATACGCTTACTGATGGCCCCCGCTAATAAATGGTCTGTAACCACTTCTGGCTACAGGAAGTGAACTATACCTTAAGGGGTCATCACACGCGCACGCACGCATGTGCAGACACACACACCTACAGCGCTGAACTGAACAACAGATTCTAATAACCCTGACCATGAACTGAGAACCTAAAAGCAGATGGGAACGCCAGCTGTCCCTGTCAAGGGGAATCCTGTGTCAAGCAAGGGTTTTATAAACCTGGAGACAAACTCTACATTTTTCAGCTGGGGTCAGGGAGGGTAAGTGATTGGATCTCAACCACCCAGCCAGTAAGTGGCAGCAGGGACTCACACGGGGCTCTCTGCCTTCTGGTGTGTGAGGTCATGCCACCACCCCACCCTGCCTTCAGGGCCCACAGAAGACAGATGTCTCTGTGCTGACAGTGCAGATGAGCTGACTCTCTGCTGTCCCTGGGGTGGCAAGAGCTATTTCAGAGTGAGTCACACACTGAGGTCATGAAGGGTCGGCTGCCAACCAGAAAACACAGAAGAGGCAGAAAAGGACCCCCCTGAGGCAGACTCAAGGTCTGCAGACTCACCAAGAAGTTCTATGCCCCTCAGATGCTGAGAAAGCGCTGCGGAGCCCCAGAAGGCAGAACCACAGCCTCAGAGATGCTTCAGCTGCCGGCTCCTTCTGGGCCTTCCTCAGGGCCTCTCTGCCCCACGAAGCATCCAAGCCACGCAGGGAGCTGGGCGGCCTGTGGCTGCAACTGTCTTCCAACTCCACACCCAAGGTCCAGGTCCTCTCCACAGTTCAGCCCTTGCGGCTATCAGGTGACTCCTGGCAAGCAAGCAGCCCATGTGTGGCTGGCGCTCCAACGGCTTTACAGCTTTCACTCGGGGAACAAGTCATTCCTCTTCGCCTATGTCCCCTGAGCTGCCCAAGAACCCTTCAGAAGAGTCCCCCACCTTGCCTGGCAGCCTGTGTGTGGCACAGTCCTGGCCTTCGTCTTGCCCCATCCTGGCAAAGATTCCACAACTCCGTCACCTGCTCCCCAGGGGACAAGGCCCGCAAAGCTGTCACCCCTGGGTGGCCAACAAGATCCAGTGGTGTGGCCCATGTCCTTAGAATGGACATGCCACTAACCAGGGCCATCTGTGCCAGCCATAGTGTCACCGCTCAGGGTGGAGCAGCTCTGCACGCCAGATCCTGGGTGCAGAGGGGAGGCCAGGCCACCAGGCTCTGGCCTCACACTGGTGAGCACCATTGAGGGGAAGAGGGACCCTGACCACTAGGAACTCAGTTCCCCTGGAGGCCCCGGGAAAGCGGCCAAGAGCCCAGCCTGGGCTGGCAAACCTCACGTGAGGGTGTGGCAGAGCGGAACAGGAGAAGAGCTGTCCCAGCACCAAGAGGGAGACTCGCCCCAGGCAGGAGCGGTGCTGAGGCTGGTTCAGCAGTCTTTAGACACGGAGGCCCCACTGCTGTTGACTGGGTGGCAGCCATAGTTGATTTACGCATTAGCATCGGGGAAACCTACAGGCCTTTCTAGGCCACATAACCACTTCACTCCAGGCCTCTGCTGTGGCAGGCAGACGCGGCTGGCTCTGCCCAATTGCGCCTCAGGCTCCGCACGTAATCCTGTTAGGGTTTACCTTGTTAGGTCCAGGCCCATTGGTCCTGTCAAGATTTTTATGAATCTTGATTCTATTATCTGACATATTAGCCTTCCATCCCGGTTTTGTGTCATTCACAAATTTGATAAGCCTGCCTTCTACGTCTTTATTCAAGTTGTTGATAAAAACCTTAGACAGAGGGGGTCAGATCCAGAGTCCCACAGCTGTGCCCCAGATGCGCAGCCACGGCCAGTGCTCCCTGTCCAACCTGTAACTACTGGATTAGTCAGAAGACCTCAGCCATTGTACTACAGCCCAGCACACAGGAACCAGAACTGTGCAGCACTGCTCGTTGGATTCAGTGACCCAAACCGTCCCTCCGTCAGAACCAGCTGCCATCTAACACACCTCTGGGTTCACAGAAAACCCCAGCACCTAACACCGAGAACTGCTCAGATGTGCAGGCTACACTCAGCTACTCTTACTCTGCACACAGTTTTAACAAGGTGACTCCCTCCCTGCAAGGCCTGGCAGATCAGCAGCCAAGGGAAAGGGCACACCATAAGAAAGAAACCACACCAGGCATGGTGGCGCACGCCTGTAATCCCAGCATTTTGGGAGGCTGAGGCAGGAGGATCGCAAGTTCAAAGCCAGCCTCAGCAATGGCGAGGCACTTAGCAACTCAGTGAGACCCTGTCATTAAATAAAATACAAAAAAAAAAAAAAGGGCTGGGGATGTGGCCCAGTGGTCGAGTGCCCCTGAGTTCAATCCCTAGTACCAAAAAAAGAAAGAAAGAAACCACAACCAACCTAGGTGTCCTTCAATAGATGAATGGATACAGAAAATGTGTGTGTGTGTGTGTGTGTGTGTGTGTGTGTGTGTATTCATTCAATGGAATATTACTCAGCTTTAAAGAAGAATGAAATTATGGCATTGGCCAGTAAATAGATGGAGTTGGAGAATATCATGCTAACTGAAATAAGCCAATCCCAAAAAACCAAAGGCTGAATGTTTTCTCTAATATACGATGAATGCTAACTCACAATGGAAGTGGGGGCACTAGAGAAGAATAGAGTTACCTTAGATTAGGTAAAGGGGAGTGAAGGAAGGTAAGGGAAGGGGAGGGGATAAGGGGATAGGGAGGATAGTAGACTGAAATAGATATTATTACTTTATGTACATATATATGACTGCATGACCAACGTACATGTACAATCAGAAAAATAAGAAATTATACCACACGTATGTATCAAAGTACATAAATACATTCTACTGTCATGTATAATTAATTAAAAGAAACTTAAAATTTTTAAAAAAGGTATTATGATATAAAACTAAAAAAGAAAAAAAGAAAAAGAAAGAGTAGAAAGAAAACTACAGCAACTGCACCCCCAGATAGTGCCTGGAAAAGAGGCCTCGCACCTCACTAGGCCAGAAGAATCTCATAACTCCCTGAGCCGGGGTGGGGGGTGGGGAGTGTCACCATTCTGTGACCAGCCATAGATTAAATTATGATTGGCATTGGTTTTTTTTTTAGACTAGGGTAATGATTGTTTTTATGTGAGATAATGCCTGCCGCTGGCTGTGTGAGTAAACATTCGTTCACCCGGGAAACATCCCGCACACCAAGATGAGCCAAGTCCTGGGAATGGTGCAAAGGCCCCGCAGGATAGCAGTGACCCCAGTAGGCAAGGGACCTGCACTCGCAGAGCATGCAACCTGCAGAGCAGAGACAGGCGACAGCCAGGGCGGCCAGATTCTCATAAATAAATGCTATGAAAAAAATAAGAGGACCGTGATAGTGTGAGCGTCAGGCATGGGACACTGAACAGAAGGCTCTGTGAAGGGCTCTCTAGCAAGGGACACCTGAGCAGAACTGAGGAAGACAGCCAGCCAGATTGGGCACTGCTAGGAGAAACAGGAATTGGAACAACCTTTGTGGAGGGCAATTTGGCAAAAGGAGGACGGAAAACCCTGTGACAGAGGGCACAAGCGGGGGTGTGCCCAGCGACACAGGACCCAGGACATCCACCACAGTGACGTCTACGAACACTGGGAACAGAGGCGGCCCTCTAAGGCCCAATACCAGCAGTCCACTGAACAGATTGGGTTTCAACTCTTCAAAAAGCAAGCTGAAGAAGAATATTAATCAGCACGAGAAAAGTGTGAGAGCACGGTGCCAAGCGGAAAGGCAGACTCTCAGGCTTCAGTTCAGGTGAGGCCTACCTTTTGTGCAGAAAAAGGATCATGTCCTACGGAAGAGAGGGGGGAAAGATGAAAAGAACATAAACCAAAATGTTAATGGGTTTTCTCTAGGTTACAAGATTGTAAGTAATTTCATTTTCTTTCCATTTTTCTCTCCGTATCATAAGAATTTACTACTTCAAGCCCATATTTGTTTCATTTAAAAATTTTTCTTATTTAAAATAAAAGGAAGAATTTCTTCCAGCAACAGTAACTTGTTTCAAACCTGTCCAGGAAGAAGGACACTAAGGGTGAGGTGGCCACCCTGAGTGCGCCTTCCTGGGAAGAGGTGCCAGGTAACCGAGTGTGGGTCTGCACCTGGGAAAGGGGCCTGACTCTACCCGGGGTCCCACCTAGAGTGGGACGGTCAGCTGTGAGCATGAATCTGACAGGCGACAGAGGCCTAGCAAGCCACGGAGCGTATTTAGATGTCTACACCGACCCCACTGGTGCTGTGGCCATGCCGTGGTCCTCCCTGTGCAACCTCTACGTGGGCCAGTCAGGGGTGGAAGCTGAAAGTGGTAAACCTGGGTGTCTCAATGCCACCCCTGGGCTTGTCCTCAGTGAGAAGATTCTCCTCCTGGAGCGACCCCAGCACCCTCAACTCGTCCTATGAGGTTCTGGTCTGGGCCCCATCTTCCCATACTCAGGCCCAAGAGAGGCCAGCAGGAGTGTGCCCTCCTCTAGTGAGCAGAGGGGTGTCCCGAAACCACCTCCTCACTCTGTTCACTCACTCGGTTCCTATCTCCTGGGCATGTGCCGGGGGCCGGGCGAGCCAGCATCGGGGCAGGAGGGATGTGAATGGAAGCAACCTGGCCCCTCTGAGAGTGCAGAGCCCAGCAGGGCAAACGCCCTCCTAACCCAAGGCCGCCCGGTGGTGCACACAGACACTGGTCTGGACTAGGACCTGACTCTGTCCAGTGCGAAACTGGACCCCGCCTATCTGGGGCGACACCTGCTTCCATCTTCCCATGGAGGGGGGCTCGCAACTTCCTGCTCAGCCAGAGGAACACAGAGGCCTTGCTGAGAACCCCAGACCTGTGATGGGAGGGGGCCTTCTTCCTGGATGCTCACCACGGCCGTTTTATATTTAAACTTGAAATAATTAAAGTTGATCCAGGAACTCTTTGACATATACCTTTAGATTCTCTGAAAAGGAAAAAGAAAACCCCCAGGCAGTCATTCTAAGTGCTGAGACAGCAGAAGGGAGATTTTTTTTTTTTTTTTTTTTTTTTTAATGCTGCTCTCCTGGATTAATTCAAAGCAGGCTGTTCACATTCTTAAGAAGAAAATGAAAACCATGATTCACTCTTTAGGCACAAAGTACACACATAATTAATAAAGTCCTGTCCAAGGCTCTTGATGATCTTTATGTTGGCCATCCAAAGGCAGATGGTATTTTCCAACAACATCTGCAAAAGTCCAGGGAGAGATTCTATTGTTAGAGAAAAAAAAAAAAACACAAAAATTGTGATAAACTAAGACAGATGATTCCTATAAACAGGTGGTTCTCTCACGCAGGACAAGGTCAAGGTGGCAAGAGACCATTGCAAGAAGGCCACAGGAAGATATTTTACTCTGAAGACAGAGGCAGGAAGAGCAGGGGCATTTTGAGATGAACACCCAAGAATATAGTGACATTTGTGGCATTCTCCCTGCATGCCACCACCCTGCTAGCATTTATGCTCTCACCACCCCACCGAGTAGGCCCTGCTTTTACCCCTACTCCGCAGATCAGTAAGTGAGGAAGGAGAGCATGAATGAGCACAGGAGAGGTGGAGGCTGCATCTGAATAGGGGTCTGCTCTGGTTGGGAAGCAGGGGCAGCGTGCGGGAGACTCAGCACCAAGTACCCCCACCCACCTGCAGGAGAAGCCACTGCAACAGAGAGGTTTCCGAGTCAGGGAGCCTGGGTTTCAGCTGCACCTCTGCCACATACTGGCAGAAGATCACGGGCAAATGACTCCCCTCCCTGAGTCTCAGCTGCCCATCTGCAAAATGAGATGGCAGTATAGAAGATTTAGAGCGAACGGCACAGAAAGCCAAAGAACCTCACCAGGTACTGAGTAAGTGGAGGAGGAGGAGGAGGAGGTGGGGGAGGAGAAAGCACAGAGAAGGAAGAAGAGGAAAAGGAAAAGCACCAGCAGCCTTGGTTACTCCCAAAAAAGCAGTTCAAAGGGCAGGCCCTGTGGCGGCTGGAGGCCTGGCAGCCAGGGCCACACAGCACCTGACGCCCTCCGCTCCCCTCTTGCTCCTGACTCTATGACGTTTTTCCCACTGAGCTCCCAGCTCTGCTCCAAGTCCTGTAACTCCACCTGCCAAGTTCCATGGGCAACTTCCCTGACCAGAAAGGCTGGCCTTGTTGCAGTCAGAACTCCAAGGGCCCTACTGTCCACCAGGAGTAGCAAGTCAGGCTGTGCCACTTTGCATCTCTATTCCCAGGCCTGGGACAGTACCTGGTGCAGCACCTGGAACAGTGGGGTTCAGTCACTGCACGTCTGAGCCTGTAGGAGTGAAGCCATGGACATTATCTTAAGTGGGGGGAGTGGACAGAGCCTCGCATGTCATCCCAGAACAAGGGATGGACCAAAGAAGGGGAGGCGTCACCAGCCACAGATATTCTGCCCAAAGTGCAGCTATTCCCAATATGACCTGTGGAGGCCTCTGGTGTTTGGAGCTGGTCTCTGTAGAAAAAGCACCTTCAGAAAGACCCACCTGAACTTTAGGTTTTGTCCCTTTCCTGATTCCAAGAACAAGGTCCACAGGAACCTCAGGCCAGGGAGACCAGGAGGAGGAGAGGACACCAGCCCAAAGCAGGGACCACTGGTTACCCGGCCTTGTCCTCTGGGCCTGTGAACAAGTCTCTCATGTATGCAAGAGTGACAAACACACACAGGTCAGCTGTCGGGACCCCCTTAGGGGAAGAGCTGTGTAGATAAAAGCGGCTCTCCCAGATGCGTTTCCGGACACATCATTCACACGATCCCAAAAGGATGGGGCCAGGACAAGCCCAAGGATGCAGAACCAGGCATTTTTAGGATCAGAGGATGTCACATGCCACAGCAGTCCTTTTTTGAGACCCAAAGTCAAAAGACTGAGGTACTTGGCTCAGCTCTGTCACTGAACAAGAGGAAGCTGATAAGACCTCTGTCAAGAAAAAGGAAAGATTAAAAAGTAATTAAAAAAAAAAAAAAAAAAAAATGTAAAGGAGCAGGATGATGCATAAGCCAAGTTGGGTATGATATGATTCATTCCACAGTGCCATGGGGGGGGCAGTGTTCAAGTTCCATGTGCTCAGCACGTATCCACATGCCCCTCCCCATCATGCCCACGATTCCCCCGAGGCCATCGGGGTCACTTAATTACCAGAAAGCCTCGTGACCAGTCCCAGCTCTTCCCCTCCCGGCCACACCTGATGTAAATTGTCCCAACACATAAAACACTTGATTTAAAATTTGTGCACTAAGCATTGACGTCTTACTTAATCAGTGTGACACTGAGAGAGAATTCTTTAACCTCTCCAAGGCTTGGATTTCTCATCCAAAAAATGAAGGAATTATAAAATTCCTACCTCAGAGAACTGCTTGAAGATTTAAAGGGAAAACTGCCTTACAACACTGCCTAGCCTACAGCAAGAAGTCAATAAAGATGATAATTACTATTGTTTCCACCTCCTCCTCCTCAGCCCATCACCACCTCCAGAGCCAAGCCACTCATTTGCTACTTTTATAAAATAATAAAAGGATCTTTTTGTGTCAGGAAGAATCAAAGTACCTCTGTTTCATATGGATTTCTCACAGGTAAGGCATGAACAAGTCCAATTTAACATGTCCCCATTACATGACCAACTTGACATTGATTCACAAAACTGAATTAAAGGAACCAAGTATTTCTACCCCTAAGGGGGAAAAAACGTGTGTGAGATGTCTATAAAACTCTGCCATCAGGATTCACCCATTCATTCAGGTCCAATATCTTTGGACAAGGCATCACAAGAGGTAGAGTACTCGCCTTACACATGCTAGGCGAGCACTCTTCTACCTCTGAGCATAATCCACAACCCCAGCCCCTTGAACATCTTCTTTTAATGTTCTTTTTTTATTGGTTCTTTTTAGTCATACACTTCGGAATCCATTTTGGCATAATCACAAAAGCATGGACTATATCTTGTTCTGAGACATCTGGTTCTGACTGAATCTATACACTTTGTCTCCCTTCCCTTTCCAAACACTACTGAAAAGAATAAAAACATAAATATGAATCCATATCCAGGCTGAAGAGTCTCAAAAGTTACCAATCATATGAAAAACTGAGTTTTGCAAAATAGGTAAGATTTTAGATCACAAAGTGAAGCCATTTAAATGATGACTCGGAAAACCATAAAAATATTCATGGTAAAAGTAAGAATTGATAGATTTATTTTTTTAAATCAATATAATTTCATGTAGGAAAAAAGTAAACCCTATGTCAAAAATATGAACTTTTAGCCGGGCGTGGTGGAACATGCCCATAATCCCAGCACTTGGGAGGCTGAGGCAGGAGGATCATGAGTTCAAAGCCAGCCTCAGCAATGGTGTGGCACTTAGCAACTCAGTGAGAGCCTGTCTCTAATAAAATACAAAAAATGGCTGGGGATGTGGCCCAGTGGTCGAGTACCCCTGAGTTCAAAAAAAATTTTTTTTTCAACTTTTTATTGTGGGTTGAGGTGGTGGATTGAAACCAGGGCCTTGCACATGCTAGGCAAGTGTTCTACCTCTGAGCCACAATCCTAGCCCTTGAACATCTTTTTTTTTTTTTTTTTTTTTTTTTTTTTTTAGTTATGGCTGGACACAATACCTTTATTTTATTTATTTATTTTTATGTGGTGCTGAGGATCAAACCCAGGGCCTTGCACGTGCTAGGCGAGCACTCTACCTCTGAGCCACAACCCCAGCTCCTTGAACATCTTCTTTTAATGTTCTTTTTTTATTGGTTCTTTTTAGTCATACACTTCGGAATCCATTTTGGCATAATCACAAAAGCATGGACTATATCTTGTTCTGAGACATCTGGTTCTGACTGAATCTATACACTTTGTCTCCCTTCCCTTTCCAAACACTACTGAAAAGAATAAAAACATAAATATGAATCCATATCCAGGCTGAAGAGTCTCAAAAGTCACCAATCATATGAAAAAATCATGAAAAATCATAACACAGACAGGAATAAATAATGGATGATACAAGAGCCCTCCTTGTAAAGGAGGATAGCCACCGAAGGGGAACCCAAAATCCTGTGTAAAAACGTCTTTCACATCATTGGCCAACTCAGAAATCGCAATGCGCAGGGCAGGACTCCAAGGACCCCAGCAGGAAGCAACAGCTGCAGTCTGAAGAGTCAAACAGAGATTCCAGCATCCAGTGAGTGCTAGGAGACAGAGTCAGGAGTTTAAATTTCTCCAAGTTAAACTTTCCACTGAAACCTCAGTAGCTCAAATAAGAGAGGAAAAAACCCACATCCTAGAATTAAGGGATGCGACCTGGGATGGAAGGCAAAACCAAAACAGATTGCCCAAGCACAGCTAGAACTGAGGTTCCAAGGATGAGGTGAACCAACAGCAAAGTAACCACATGCAAGAACAAAACTCAACACCCTTAGGGGGAAAACAGCCTCCCAGAACCTCTACAGTGTATGATTCACAATGTCCATATGATATAAAATTACCAGGCAGACAAAGAAGCAAGAAAATGTGACCTGGAATCAGAAAAACATCAGAGCCACAGATCACTGTGATGTTGGAATTAGCATAAAAGGATTTTCTATTATAAATATGTTAGAAGAGGGGCTGGAACTGTGGCTCAGCTGAAGAGCACTCGCCTAGCACGTGCGCGGTCCAGGTTCAATCCTCAGCACCACGTAAAGAATAAAGGCATTGTGTACAACTAAAACAAATAAATAAATATTAAAATAAATAAATAAAAATTAAAATAAAATTTAAAAAAAAGTTAGAAGATGCTATAGTTTGGATCTAAAGGGTCCCCTACAGGTTCATATTACAAGCTTGGTCACCAGACTATGGCACTAGTGGGAGGGGGTAGAACATTTAGGAGGTGGCACCTACTGGAGGGAAGTGAGGTCACTGGGCGTGTGCCCTTGACCAGGACATTAGGACTCTGGCCTATTCTTTCTCTTATCCCTCCTGGCCACCATGAAGTAAGTAGCCATCTCTGTCACACACACTCCTGCCATGACATACTGCGCTGCCACAGGCCCAATGGTGCCACGTCACCATGGACTGAAATCTCTGATACCCTGAATCACAATAAATTTCCTTATACATTGTTCATCTCAGCCATCTTGTCACACGGATGGAAAGCTGACCAACACAAAAAACGGAGAGAAAGTCGAACACAATAGGTGAACAGACAGAACACACCAGAGAACTAGACTCCAAAACCAGCAGACGGAAACTCTAAAATAGAAAATAAATGAACGTCTGAAATAAAATACTTATTACATGGTCTTACTAGCAGACTAGACACCATAGAATAAGGATTAAGTGAATCTGAAGACAAGTCAACAAAAATAATTTTAAACTAGGCCACAGGGAGGAAAGAGATAAAATAATAATAATAATTAATAATAATAATAACAATATAAAGTAAAATAGAACAGAGCATCTAAGACCTGGAGAGCAATGTCAAACTGACCAATATATGTACAATCAAAGAACCAAAGAAGAGGAGCAAAAGAATGAGACAAAAGGAATATCTGAAAAACACAGCAACTTAAAATATTTAATTGATGAAAGACATCAGACCATAGCTCCAAGAGTCTCAGTGAACCCCAGCAGGAAAAAAAATAAATGAGACCTACTTCTACACATCACAGTCAAGCTTGAACACCAAACAAAGACAAAGTCTCAAAAGCTACCAAGAGCAATGATAACAGTACCTTTAGGGGAGCAGTGATAATAGTAGCAGATAACCCCAACGCAGAGACTAAGGATCCACAAGACAATGTGAAGATGACTTCAAAGGTCTGGAAGAAACTGCCAACCCAGAATTCCACATCTACCAAAAATCCTAGAATTCCACATTAAATCAAAATAGCTTTAGGGGCTGGGGTTGGGCCTCAGCGGTGCAGTGCTCACCTAGCACATGCAAGGCGCTGGGTTCGATCCTCAGAACCACATAAAAATAAATTAAGAAAGGTAAGTGTCCAACCAGAACTGGAAAAAAAATAGCTTTAAAAAATAAAAGCAAAATAAAGATAATTACAAGCTGAAAGTTCTTCAGGGACATAACCCCAAATGGAAAACCAAGTTTGAAAGACTCATAAAGAAAAAAAAAATTGGTGGTTGAATGAGATGGATATCATTATCCTAAATGCATGATTGAAGATCTGAATGGTACTTATATACTTTGTATACAAGCAGTTGTATGTAAAAAGATACTATACTTGTGCATGATGAATAAGTAAATAAATAATTAAAAAAAGAAAACAGAGAATTGTGATATATAAAAAAAAGACTTGTGGAAATGGTAAACAGGTGGATAAATGTTTTTTAAAGCTTAATTTCTGTAAAAGTACATCTACTGTTTAAAGCAAAAAAGTAATTTAAATGTTCTATGGGATTTACATACTTTGGTTTATTTAGAAGTGAAGTCTATAACAGTGTACCAAAGGCACACGAGGAGACTTAATACAAGTTCACCGTCATAAGATTTTACAGTGTATGTGAAATGGCACAATATTTACTTAAGGGAGATGGTCGTATGTGAAAACTGCATACTGTAATCTCTAGAGAAACTATTGGAAGTGTTTAAAGACATATAAGTAAAACTAAAGGAGGTGAAATGGAATATTAACAAGTATTTGACTAATCTGAAGAAGAAGGCAGCAAAATAGGGAGAAAGCAGAGGTAAACAAATGGAAAACATCACAGTGATCAGTTTAAACACAATCACATCAACAACTACATTAACTCTAAATGGCTTCACCATTCCAGTGAAAGGCAGAGGTGGGCCAGGTGGGAAAAATGTTAAAATACAGTTAAGGGCCATTTATAAGAGATATACTTTAAACATAAAAACAGGGTAAAAGGATAGAGGTGATGTAGAAATATATTAATGTTATATAAAGTAGACTTCAACATAACAAATTACATGAAGAAAAATGGGAATTTCATGAAGATAAGGTGCAATTCATTTGAAAGAGATAAAATTTAAGAACACTTGCTGGAAACAAAGAACTAGACATAGAAATTATGACTTCCAAATCACTGAAAGACAAAAGAGAGGGTAGAAAAAGCAAGCTATTCAGCTTAACAAGAAACAGAGGGAGGGAGGGATGGCTTCATCCACATCTGAAGCTATAACATAGTACCTGAGACTGGGAAACTTATAAAGAACAAGATTTATTTCTTAACAGTTCTGGAGGCAGAGAACTCCAAGGCTGAAGGGCCCACCTCTAGGGAGGGCCTTTGAGTTGCATTATTCCATGGCAGGTGGCATAAGGACAAGGTGGGAAAGCACAAAACTGAACTCAGTCTCTAGGCCTTTTATAATCAGCATTAATGCATGTAGAGGAGTAGAATGCTCATGACCTAAATACCTCCCCTTACACTCCCTCCACCTCCTGACACTGACACATTGGAAGTAAGTTCTCAATGCTTTTACAGGGATACATTCAAACTATGGCAGGAGAAGAAACATAAAAATATAGGACCACAAAAAGAAAACAGGTATGATGGTGCACATCCGTAAACCCAGAGACTCAGGAGGCAGGAGGACTGCAAGTTCAAAGCCAATCTCAGCAACTTAGGGAGGTCCTAAGCAACTTAGCGAGACCCTGTCACAAAATAAAAAATAAAAAGGCTGAGGATGTGGCTTAGTGGTTAAGCACCCCTGGGTACGACCCATCGTAACAAAAAAAGAAGAAAAAGAAAACAGAACAAGTTGGCAGCAATGAGACAAAATATTAATTATCTCAACAACAACAACAATAAAACAACGTGAAGGGTTTAATTATCCTAGTTTGACAGACATAGCATATCTTCACATTAAAAAGACCAAATTTTAAAAAGCACATTTAAGAGCAAGATTATAGAGGATGCAAATAACACAGTTAATGTGCTTTAATATATTTAGAATTTTGTACGCACCAGACAGAAACTATTCATTATGTTCAAGCTATGTAAATTTACCAAAAAAAAAAAAAAAAAAGTCATTGTATGTGGCCACATGGAAAATCATAACCAACTCAACTATAAAATAAATCATACAAGCCAGAGTCTTTGATCTCAAAGGTTGACACTATTTTAGATAAAGAATAGAAAAGAGAAACAGAGAGGGAGAGTGCAACCTTCCCAACCTAGACAGCTAGAAAATAGTGCTTTGAACCCAGGCACCCTGGCTCCAGCCCCAACCACTGCTCTGCTACTTTCTGTGGAGAGGTTGGGCACAGGGGGACTTCCCTCACAGATACAGATGTGGAGTGTAAGATCACAACAATCAAAATGCTAGTTAATTCAGATCAGGCCGATAAATAATCAGAACAAAAATCAGTAGCAATTTCATGGACATACAGAAAAAACACTATGGATGTATTTCATAATTGACAAACCATTTGTTAGGAAAAAAGCTAAATACTTCAACTCACCCCAAAAGTAAAAAAAAAAAAAGAAAAACTAATAACCAATACACTGGAGAATTAAAGAAGAAAAGTATAAAATAACTAGATAATTCAAAATAATGTGTCTGTTTTAGATGGAAAAGGACTTTCTAAATAGGACTGAAACTCTGAAACCAAAGATGAAAAGAATGATAGATTAAATCATATAAAAAATTAAAACTTGTATGCAACAATAGCAATCACAAAGACACTTAAATGTTAACTACAGATGTGGAAGAAATATTTGCAATATATGAAAGAAAAGACTAATTTTTTATAAGGCACAAAGCACCCTCCATATTGGTAAGATCAATGCAGAGATCCAACAGAAGCAGACAGGGGGAAGGCAGATATTTTACTGAAGAAATGTAAATGGAGGGCTGGGGATATAGCTCAGTTGGTAGAGAGCTTGCCTTGCATGCACAAGGCCCTGGGTTCAATCCCCAGCACCACACAAAATAAATATGTACATATATATATATGTATATATATGGATAATACACATGTGAAAAGATGCTCACCACTAAACACAGAGAAATGAAAAGTAAAATAAATGTTACATTCCCTCCCATGGCAGAAATAGAAAAATATTAGCATCCAGCTTTGGAAAGGATGTAAGAAAACAGACATGGTCACATGTTGCTAGTAAGCGTCCACACACAGTAGTTCCCTTTGGGTTGACAAAATATGGCCGTGTCCAGCCAGGTCCAGCCATGTAGACTCTTTGACCCAGAAAATCCATTTGTAACAGTTTACAAGGCAGCAATGCTCGAACGGGTACACTACCATGTACGCAGAATCACAATGCTGTCACAGTGAGAAATGAAACACCCTCAAGTTCCATGAATGAGTTCAACAGTGGAATACCACACTGCCAGTAAAATGAATCAAGTAGATCTACTACACAGGGGAAAACATCTCCAACACAAATCTGGTTTAAAAAAAAAATTAAACTATGCATACAATTTGTTCTTTGCAGTTTACTTTAGTTATAGAAAATGTATGTTAAATTTAAAGAGGGGCTCCGGATGTGGTTCAGTGGTAGAGCACTTACCTAGCACATGTAAGCACTGGGTTCAATTCTCAGCACCACATACAAAATATAAATAAAGATATCATGTCCATCTGCAACTTAAAAAATATATTTTAAAAAAGTTTAAACAGTGAAGAGAACATAATTGACAGAGAGAGGTGATGGGATTCAAGGAGTCTTATGCTTTTGTATTTCTTTGTTTTTTGCAAGTATTTTACAGTCTTTAAAATGTTTTTCTTTCAGTGAGAGGAAATGCATTTGTTCCCAACCCATCCACCTTGTGATCCTCACAAACTTGCTCAAATCAGGCAAACTTCAAATAGCACTAATTCTGAGATACATTTCTGTGTGGCTCCTTTTTTGTAAATATTATATCATAAAATTTTACCATTTTTTTGAGATTTTCAAAATGATTCTTTCAATATATGTAACGTATTTTTCTTTGTGTCCATCCTTTGCCAAATCATCTTCAAATGTTGACTTGAGTTTTATTTAATTTTTGTTTGATGAAAATACTTAAGTTTTGTTTGCAGGCAATATAGCAGTGAACATCATTTTAAGTTAGATTTTTTTGTATCTCTGAGGAGAGCATCTCAATGTATTTTTTTTCCCCAGAATTTTAAGTCAAAAGGCAGGAATAATTCCATGGATGCTAATGCATTGCAATATTGCTCTTCAAAAGGGTACAGCTGTTTACAATTCCACCTGCAGAAGCTATTACAGCTGTTTCAATATAAACTTGCACATTCCAGGTGTTAATCTTGACTCTCTGAATTTTCTTAAATATTTTAGTTGATATAAAATAGAAATGTTGATTTCCAGCACAGGCCCACTTTAAATATTCCTAAAGCAATCACAAAAGAATCCTCCAGTCCTCTGCTCAGGAATATTTCCTTCGCTTCTCCTTTTTACCCATAATAGTAAACAAACATATTGATTTTTCCTGTTTATGTAAGATAGTAACAAATTTTTACATTAATTTAGATAATACATGGCATTACGAGAACAAATACATATTACGTAATCCTATCAGTCCTCCACCCCCCAAAAAATCCATCATTTAAGATTTTGTAGATCTTCGTCGACATTTTCCTTGCAGATATAAAAACAAATTGAATATATTACATCACCACATTAAAATGGCATCGCGTAGCCTTTTGCAACCTGCTTTGTCTCTTACCCACAGTTGATAGATTTCCCAAGTCAGCAGATAGTTAACCACATAACTAGTGGTAATGGCTGCACATGCTTTGATCATGACACATAAAAAAGCTTGCGCTAATCTACAAAGTTATGCTGTTGTTTTCAGAGGCATAGTTTGCATTTCTATAAAAATTACAGAATTGAAGGTGCATTAATTATTTGTGTTTTTGTTAGTTCCCTGTTCATATCCATTGCCCAGTTTTCTGTAGAGGTCTCTTCTAATTTCTTACTGATTGGTGAGCGCTCTCTGACTATGAGGGGCATTAACTCTTAACTCCATAGATCGGGACAGCAATGCCACCTCCTGAGGTCTGTAAAGGTTCAATCCCCTGATGTGTGGCAAGTGCCTAGGTACACAGCTGGCACACACAGGTGCTCCAGCTGTCCTTCTCCACCTCCCTTCCCCCCTGTAACCAAGGTGGAGGAACAGGTCAATCAGAAGATACCTGCACATACCATACGTACACAGGGCAATTTCTCAATGGCTTCTTGGACGATTGTTGAGAATGTCCTCCCCAAGCTCTCTAAATCCCACTGCACCACTCAGCTCTACCTTGTGGTCCTGAAAGCCACACTCTCCCTATTACTATTGCACTGGAGTATTGGCCATCTTTTAATTGACCTACATCCTCTGTCGTAGGAAGGACAGGAGGTGAAGGAATGCAGAGAGACTGGCTTGAACGCCAGGAGGTGCCCTCTTTGCACTAGGCACTGGTCACCTACTACATCATTCATCTTTACAACTCCCCAGAAGGGGAGACTATGTCCCCCACCCCCTTTTTTTTTTTTTTTTCGGATGAGGAAGCCAGGGTGTATCATTTTCATTGGCAGAGTCAAGATTTAACTCCTCGACCTCATGCCATGGTGCCTTGCCCTCCTGCTGGTGGGGACACGGGTTTAGGCTCCTTTGAATGACATGCCAGACGCATCACATGGTTTACATGAGGTAGATGCCTAGTAGAGAGTGGCTAGCACGACAAACACACTAGATATCACTTTTAGAGTCATAGCTACGCGAAAAGAAGCCAAATACTTGTGTAAAACCCTCTGGTGAATAACCCACCATTTCTACTACAAGGTACACACCCAACAGAAACTATAAATATGTTCACCAATAAACAGCTGCAGCATTATTCTTGATAGCCCAAACAATAAATAACCCAGCTATTCACAGACAGCAAGAGGAATGAATGACAGGGGTGCAGTCACAAGTGGAACACTCTGTTGAAATGAGAATCAGTGACCCCGACTGCCCACCACACAGACGAAACTCCAAACAAGCTGAGCCAAAAAGGTCACACAAGAGCCCAGGTATCATATGGTTCCACTGACAGAGTTCAAAACAGTGTCAGAATCCGGGGTGGCGGTGACCCTCAGGGCAGAAGAAGTAGGCTTGGCAGGCGGGGCTGTTCTGAGCAGCCCTGCAATTATGAATAGGGCACTTTTCTTTGTGCATGTTATTTTTAGTTTGAAATAAATGAAATTTCTGGTTCTATAGGTCAAAACAGTCAAATATCAGCCATTTCATAAGGCTCAAACTAGTACTCCGGTAAAAACACAGTTTGAAACCCTCTAGTAAAGCAGAGAGCCACAGCCAGCAGAGCCTGGCAGGTCCGCTTTCTGGAAACCAACCTAAGTGCTCCTGCAGCATCTGACCCCGTTCTTTGCTCCTTTGTCTTTAGCAGAGACAGAATAACAACCAGGCCCTGGCTTCTGTGGATGATTTGTGATGAAGCTGTCCCTGGGCACCCCTGTGCCAGCTCCTCGCTCTCGTCCTAGGCATCTCAAAGCCCTGTAACACCTGCATGGCTTCTAGATGAAGGATGAGGTCCCTGCATGAGCTTCCTCGCTGTAAAGCAGTGTTTTTAATTTATCCACACACAACACCAAGATGATAAGTTCTAAAGAAGCAATATTACTAAGATAATTTTTACATTTACAAAACACTATCCCAGAAAAACAGAAGTACTAAGCTTTTACAAGCCTTGTGTGAGTCATAAAAGGCATAATCTTTATAACTAATTGAGATAACTGTATCCACAAGTTCTGAAACTAATGATCTGCCTTTGTTGGGTTATGAGCATTTATCTTCCCTTGGGAAAACACCATCAATTCTCAGAATTCTGGGTACAATCGACTTATTTTACAGTGGCAAATAATACTTCAAATAAAAGATGTTCCATTTATCAGAGGACAGGGCAGACACCTTCTCAGGGAGAGAAGTGCCCAGGGCCACCTGCTCCTACCTGTACAGATGGGGCAGAGGGCATCTGAAGACAAGGACCCTGGACATGCTTCTAACTCAACTCTGCAGGAGGAAAACAGACTGAAGTCAGAGAGAGGGAGCAGGATCTTTCCTTATGTGTTATCTAACACAGATGTGCTGATCAGGCTTTGACCCGCTGCCCTGCAATCACAGTCCGCAAGGGTCACCGAGAAACTACAGGCCGAGACCCCCCACCCCACCAGACAGCAAGCCACCCATGCTGCTATGGAGTCTGGCTCATTAGGTGAGCTGATGGCAAGTTTTCTCTTTGAGGAGCTAAAAGGAATCATTTGAAAATATACTAAGAAGGACTTTGTTTTTTTCTAGAAACCCCATACTAAATACTTTATAATAAGAAAATCAATAGCTACCTATGGCTGTTTCTCTTCAGTGTACATTATGGATTCAGTTTAACAAAAGGTAATGTTAATGGCATTACCATTTGTTAAGTGCCTCCAATGGGCTGAATACTGAAGCTGTCCCATTGATACTCACAGGCTGTAGCTCATAGATATTGTTAATATTCCTCACAAACAGATGGAGAGACAAAGATTTAAGCTGGAGAAATATTTTTGCCCAAAGGCTCACACAGCTCATAAGGGGCAAAACCAAGACCTAAGCCCAGGCAGCCTGAGGCCAAAGGCTATGTAACCACTATGTCACAGTGCCATTCACATATGCTATGTATATGCAGTAGGGTTCACAGGAGCAGAGAGAAGACACCTCATTCTATACTGTAGACACTAAATGCTCCTTATCTAATAAAATCCAGTTAAGCATTATCTCACTTCCCCCCATAAAGATACTGAAGTTCAGAGATTTTAAGCAACTTGCTAATTGGTACATAGCCAACATTTCAACACAGACCTGTCTAGCTCCAAAGCTCATCATGGTCTTTTATTATGCCACCTTGCCTCCAACAACCCCTTTGGAACTTGTTGCTAGGGAGTGAGCGAAGTTACAGTGGGTGTGTTAGGCAGATGGCTGCAGAATGCAGCAGCATCCAACCAACCCCAAATCTCAGTTAACACGAAGAGCTCACTTCTGTCCCATAGTCCACTTTCCATGGTGTGACCCTCCAGGACAGCTCTCCTCCTGGCACCTCCTTCCTGCAGCTGTGCCACGTCAGCATGCAGCTCCACGCCCGTCACTAAAGGGATTTATGCTGCCTCAACTCAGCAGTAACACTTGCCATTCCACCCCTGTTCCACTGAGCAGACCCCATCCCCTGGCCTCTTAAGCAATATGTGGCATTAAAAGAACAAATACATATGACAGCAGGGGCTGGGGAGGGACATGCTCCTGCATGGTCAGGAAGCAGAGAACAACCAAAGGAGACCCTCAAATGACAGTAGGCTCTGCATCAGCAGTTTCCAAACCCAGTGCATGGATCACTTGTTCAAAGTGCAGATCCCAGGGCTTGCTTCTCTATGGGGATTACGTAGGTCTGAACTAGGCCCCAGCTCATTCTGACACAGGTGGTCACCAGACCAGGCCACCCTCTAAGTAGCTTTGTTGTGGATCAACGCAGAACACTCAGAGTTCTAGGGAGATGATCCTCGGCAACCAGGCCAGGAGGTATGGACCACACCACGCTCATGGTGTGGCCAGGTGGGGAACAACGAGGGGAAAGCAAAGAAGATAAAGATGCACCCTAAGTCCCCAGAGTGCAGCAGTTGACAGGCCAGAGCCAGACACAGAGACTACTGGCCACAATGCAAGACGGAATAAAGAAATATCCCCAGGTAGTGGGGAAGCAAGGAGAGGGCAGAGCTGTGTACTGTCACTCACGAAAGTCAAAAGGGCCTGAATGCCCAAAAGAATGGTCCTTTCTACACCTGGGCAAATATCTGAGCAACGCTCTGGTTCAGATCTCCAGGCCTCCTCGTTACCGCCTGCAGGGGAGCACCACACACCCTGGCAGGCACCGAGGCCTTTCGCAGTCTCCTCCCAGACTCCTTTCCTGCCACCCCCACAGTGAAACCCACAGTCCCAGGCCACACCTGGGAGCAGATGAATCCCCATCCAAAATACGCCTCCCTGTCCTCAGGCCTTTGCCCTGCAGGAGTGTCCTTGAGCCCAGGCCCTGTACACCTGGCACTCAGGACACAAGACTCAGGTAAGACATCCCTGGGCAGCCTTCCCTGGCACTTGTCCCCTTGTTATTCCTCCCAGGGACAATTAGCCTTCCGTCTCGGGAAAACTGAGCACTCTGCTCCAATGACTACCTGGAATCCGGACTGGACTCTCAGGGGCAAAAATGACAGGTCTGTCGATCATTGTCAATATTTCAAACACCCAGCAACCAGTGCCTTCAAGCAAGTCCTCTGGACCAGTTCAAGTACCAAGTTTCCCTGTGTCTTGATGGAATGACACCAACCAAAGTGTGCTCATGGAAGAGAAAGAAAATGCGACATGAGCAGGCACCTAGAAGGCTCCAAATACAGTTCTGTCCACTGGATGGATGATAAAAGAGAAATGTTGGAAAGTAAAAGTTTCAAAACCAGTGATTGCATAAGGGGCAAATAACACACAGGGGCCCACATGCAGCCCTCTGCCTGCCGGAGTGTGAGCTCACAGGAGGCACCTGCCTTCCTCTCCTCTTGCCCCTAGCACCTGGCACATGCCTCCTACATGATCAAAGAAAGATGTGAGATGAATTTTATGGGAGGCAAACACCACTACCTGAGCATCCAGACATCCTGAGCAGACTCACTCCTGGCAGGATGCTGCAGAGAGCTACCAGGAGCCACTGGGAAGAAGGACCCTACAGACAGAGGAGCCCAGGGAGCCTGGGTTGGCAGGTGAAACAGGCAGACACCTTCATCCTGGACCAGCTTTCAGACTGTCATCATCCTTCCAAGGTCTGCAGTGCTGTGAAGGTAAGGCTGTCTGAACTAATTGATATCCTGGGGGCAATGCAAGGGCAGTGGGAGTAAGCATGTGCCCATAGCTCTTTGCTATGACCATCTAAGCGCTTATCAGCAACATATGCACATCTTACCTTCCAATTCTAGGGTGGGCCCAAAGCCCAGGAGTTGAACCACCACTTCCATCCCTCTACCTTTGAAGTACCATCCTAAGATTTGATTTAAGAGCCAGAGTGGCATCTGTTCCAATGCAGTACTTTGAGTCATGTGCACCTGTTCCTTGAAGGGAACAGGTCACAGAAGGGGATGACTTTCAGGATGTGGCCACAGTGGCTGATGATTTGGGGACACAGTCAACTGCCTGTTTTGCATCCATGTTCAATCTCCCACTAGCTGAGCAAGCACCATCAGGCACAGCACACCCCCCTTTTGAATCTTGGCTTCTTTACCTGTAAGGTGGGGGTATTGGGCAGCATTCACCTCAAATGAGACGAAGCTTCAAAATGAAGCTAACTGGGATGCTCTGTGCATATAGTAAACCCTCCACTGACCAAGGCTGGCTGCCATTTTTCCTTTAGCATCCAGACTACACAGCTGCAGCATCTGAATTTAGATCTCATAGGGACCCTTATAAGCTCTGTAACTCAGGCACTTGCTTTATTTGACTGAGCTTTGGTTTCTTCAATCCATGATGACGTCAATATACTGCTGTCATTCGATTAAATGGCATTGCGATAGTCATCATTACTGCCCGACAGGTAGCAAGCTCTCCATGAACAGGAGCTACTACACTGGCAATAGTAGTACAGGTGAACAGTAGCCCAGCAGTAGGGCACCCCTGGCCTCAGGCTGTTGAACCAGCACCTCAGAGCTGCAGAGCAAGGTCCAGCTCTGGCTTTGGGATTTGAGGAAAATGCCTCCTGAATCCTAGGGTCCTAGATGACAGCAGGACAGAGGGGCCCCTGGGGGCTTCTCTTCCTGCCTGCTCTACCCCAATCACTAAATAAGAATAATGAGGCCTCAAGGCCCACAAACTTCAACGTACTAAACGCAGCCTCAAAGCTACACATTGTACTTTTATTTTTCCTAAATACTGGGTTCCTATAACCAATGCATATTCTGTTAGGGTAACATTTGTGTGCTGGCCATGATCTACATTGCTATTTACTAATTTTCTTCCCAGGTATTTGAGGTTCTTAGACAGGGTTGCCTGAAAGGTGCGGAGCATCCCTGGGGGTTGTTGGGAAAGCTTCCTCTGAAAATCCTGAAGGCACAAAATCTCGGTGCCACACCTGATCTGCTATCAGAAAACTCCGCAGCAAGGGAGAGCTTACATTCTTGCTACCAGTGGGTCCAAAACACATTCCACTAGCTCTAAACTGGGATTGCCAGGGAGGATGTGGGATCCCTGCTCCCAGGCAGGGCAGATGTGGTCAGAGAGCAGACCCCCACGTACAGGTGAGGTTTCTGCAGAGCATGAGCTTATAAAGAGGTAGGATACACTCCCCCAAAAAACAACTAGTCTCTCATTCTGGGAAATAGGGTAGACATGCTGAGCCAAAACAGGTGATGAATTATACAGGCTGATTTGAACACTCTAGCAGGGAAGTCAGATTCAACTTGCCCAGAGGGACTTTCCAAACCTCCCCAGACTGCAGAAACCACCACCTTCCTGAACAGAGGTGGGTAGACCCCACTGAATCACGCCTTCACCCTAGTGCTGGCAAAAGGAAGCACACAACTTCCCCCAAAGCGGATCTTGACAAGGCGCCAGAAGCTTATCTGAGAAAACAAGGGGTCATCTGTGTCTGTGCTCCTAGTGTCCTTCCGGAAGTCATTATCTGCCCGATGACAAGAACATCTCCCTGTGGGGAGCTCACATCAGTGCCAAAGCTGATCTTTACAGGTCAAAGCCACCAGTTGGACACTGTTTAGCATTTCCTATTTAATGTGAAACCCAGGGAGTCATCCAAAAATGCCATCATATGTATCCCACTAGGGAAGGGATACGTGAAGTAACACAACAGAACTTTGGAGAAAAGAACTTAAACTGCCTGTCTGGTTTTTACATAACACCCCTGGAGGAAGCCGGAGCACACAGACGTTACCAAGTTTCAATGGCACAGGCCACTCACTGTATACTAGCAAACATCTCATAAATATTTGGGGGAATACTTAAAAGGAAACTTAAAAACATTATATTTTATATATTATTGGACCCTTTTTTTAGTTGCAAATTCCTAGCAGCAATCAAAGTAAGTAGCCTAAGCACCTATTTTGCTTTATTTCAGCATGTTTTCATACATTCACCCAACAAATGTTACATTTTACTGTGCACTGAACACTATTTTATCATTTCTATCACATAATGAGGTTTTAGCCTATCTGCCAACTGGGAACTGTCCCCATCTGATCACAGAGCAATCACTAGTTTTAATGTTTATTCCAAAGGTAGAGAAACAAGAGTTAGAGGAGGGAAAAGTGCTTTGTTTTTCCAAATGCATCAAGACCCAAGTGAAGTTCTCGTTCCTTCCTCCCAGTGAATGACACTAGTGTTCAGTTAGAAGGCGAGAGAGGGGGGCTTGCCTGCATCTGGGGGCGCTCATGGCCTTTTCTGATGGTGTGAATAAACACTCTGGATGAATTTAATCCTCCGTAAAGAAACACATACAAGAAAAGGCATTTCTTTCCAGGTGTATACCCTGGGCTGCAGGAACAGAAGTCATCTTTGACACAGTGCACCTGCCAAGAATGAAGCTAGGTTGGGACAGAAAACCAAAGAGAGGGCTCCTGTTTGTTTTGGTGCCCCTCCCTCCTCAAAAATATGCCCGCAAATCCAGAAAGTTCATGCATTTTTAACGTTTAAAATGTGTCAGAAAACATCCTCGGGCATACGGAAAGATTGAGCCTGCATTAGAGGGTCAGGGTCTAATACAGATGTGGGTGCCTAGGTGACAGGACAGGAAGGGGTGATGCCGGGTGAGTCTGAGCTAGAGTCTAGGCTCCCATCTGAAAGGGAGAGAGATGCGACAGCTCCCTGCCGCTTGGGCCCTGGTGCCCGTAAGAGGTGGGTACCTGGGTGCCTGGAGGAAGCTCAGACATCTCTGAAGGAAGCTGCGCCAGCGCCCCCTCCTCTTTTCAAAATTACCGTTCAGGGGTTCCACGCGCTCAGAGCCTTCCCGGCATTTCGCTGCCGCCCCTGAAGGGCCTCTGCCTGGCACCAGAGGAGACACCCACTGCAATCGGAGCTCCCCGAGGTGTTTCTAGCCCACGCCCTGGCTGCAGCTCGCGACTTCCCTAGCCTGGGCGGCAACAGTTTTCCAGCGGGAGAAGTACCGCAAGCGCATCCAGGGAGGACGCTCGGGAAGACCACAGGCGGTGGAGCCAGGGACACCGAAGGAGACCAAGCTTGGCCCTGGGCACGGCTGGGGCAATGGGAGTTGGGGCCAGAGCAAAGACCGTCAATGTCGGCCTCAAAAGATCACAGAGAGGGAGAAACTTCCCGAGGGCGCGGGCTACGATTCGCGTTCCAGCCCAAGGCAGCAGCCTAAATACCCGGGACAGGTGGTGCTGGGCCCGCGGAAAGGCGCCGGCTAGGGGGCCGGACCCACGGCCGGACTAGCTCCCTGGCCGGTGGTGGGGGCAGAGGAAACAGGTCCCAGTCCCGGTGCGCGAGGGTCGCTCTGCGTCGAGGGTCCCAGGAAGGAGAGGAGAGGGTCTATGTTGGTCCGGCATCACAGATCCCAGGCACCCGGAGTGCAGAGGACCTCGAACCCAGGCCATGGGGGAACGCGGTGGAGCAAAGAAAGTTGGGGCTCAGAGAGGCTCGGTCGGTGGGCCCCCGTGTCAGTGCGCCCCGCCAGCTGCGCTCCACTACTTACACGAAAACCCCGAAGAGCAGGGCTCGCACCCCGATCTCGATGGCCAGCTCGCGCATGGTGTGACCAGAGCAGCTCCCGCAGCGGCGGCTGGTGCTCTCCGCGGCTCCCGCAGCTCGGCCGGCGCCGGCTCGCCAACCCTGGGCGGCGAGGGAGGCGCGCTCCAGGCCGCGGGCGGGGGCGGGAGGCGGGCGCCGGGCGGGGGGCGGGCGGGCCGCGGGGCGGCGGGGAGGGCTCAGGCAAACCTGCTCGGGCCCGGGGGCTCCGGGACGCCGCACAGGCTGCTCAGGGCCCCGCGTCCGCGCGCGCAGCGGGGGCGCCTTGGGGACTCCCGGCTCCCTAGCGCCAGGCGCCGCCTCCGTGTCCTGGGCCAACGCTGTGCGCCCGCGGCCAGGGGAGAAGCCCGGGGAAGCCCCGCCGCCGCCCCCTCTGCGCGCTCCGGCGCTTCCCCGCCAGTGGGCGGCCCCGGGAGCCGGGGCAGCGCCGTGCCGGGGCTCTGCCTGCGGCCCCTCTGCGTCTCCTGGTTCTGCCACCGACTCGGGCTCCCGTCTTTGGCCCCCTGCACGCACGCACGTGGGCATGTAGTATACCAGAAACCTTGGGGATTCTCTCGGGCTCAGGGCAGCCTTGGCGCCCTCTGTCCAACGTGAATTTTTTTTCCCTTTCTACTTTTTTTATTTTTATTTTTCCAGAAGCCCCTGAGATCACTGGCGGGTGTCGCTTTGCTCTCAGGAAGTGTTAGCCTAGTGCCAAAGCCCTAGCACAGACTGAGGGCAAGGAGGAACCTGGCTTCCTGCCATGCACCAGCGCCCAGTGGTCCTTGGGGAAGGGATCCCCCTTTCCCACAATCACTCTCCCCTGCCCCCAGCAACTTTGAGCTGCTGCGGCGCTGAGAAATGGGGGCAGTGCAAGGGGGAGAGTGCCTGGCACCTTCCTGCCTGTGCACAGCAGGTGGAGTTGGTCCAGGTAGGTCGCTGATACAGCATTCAAGCATCTGGGCAGCAGGGAAAATCAGGATCCTTGACCTCCAGGGTCAGTGCCAAAAATTCACCCTTCACTGGTGACCCGGGGATGGTGGCCTCAAGCTAAAGCCCAACTAGGTCTCAGCTTGGCTTTGCCATCGTCTGTCAGGGTTATGTATGCGTCTCTTAAAATTTGAACTGGGCTTCACTAAATAGAAGCCAAATGGACAGTTAAAATGCAAAACTCACAACAATCATAACCATTAAATTTTTTCCTGAGGAGCCCAGGCCTTCCCAAATTTTAGGAGAGACCCAGCCAGGATTTTTCTGAGCAGGGGTTAGGTTAGAAACTGGTTCCTGAGATTGAAGAGCTGTCTCTTGGTCTTGGACAAAAGAAGGAACAGGTGGGAAGAAGACCTTAGGCGATGGGCTTTGGCATCAGTCAAAGGCAAACAGACCCTGCCTCCAAAAGAAGGACAAGGCGGATCCCTCGTACCTGAGTTAAGACAGGAGAGAGGGATGGACAGGGGAGGATTCCAAGCTGATAGTCAACTCTCCATAACTGTGACAAAATAACTGAGAAAAATAACCCTAAAGGAGGAAAGGTTTATTTTGACTTACAGTTACAGAGGTTTCAGTCTATTGTCAGTTGGCTCCACCGTTAGGCCTGTAATGAGGCAGAACATCATGGTGGGGGTGTGGCAGAGCAAAGCTGCTCACCTCATGGTAACCTGAAAGCAGAGAAAGAGAAAGGGAAGGGTGGAGATACCACATAGTCCCAGAGAGCATGCTCCCAAGGACCCACTCCCTTCAACCCAGTCCCACCCCTACTATGTCCAGCACCTCTCAATAGCCCATTCAATTATGATTAATCCATCAGTGGATTAATCCATGGAGGAGATCAGAGTTCTCATGATCCAAAGACTTCCCAAAGTCCCGCCTCTGAGTATTGCTGCATTGGGGACCATGGCTTCAACACATGAGCCTTTCAGGGACATTCCAGATCCCAATTCCAACAGGATGTGCCTGGGAGGGACACTGTACTGGAAGCCCCGCAGGCAGGAGCTGTGTCGGCTTTGCTCGTCACTGCATACCCGGTGACCAGCCCCGTGTGGGTGCCTGATGAGTATCGGATGAATAGACAATTGAGTGAGTGACTTCGGATCTCATTAGGCACACAGGCTGTCAAGTGCAGGCAGAAGAGGGCAGACCTGAAGGGAGAACACATAGTTCTATCTCCTCTGTACCTTGAACCCTGCAGCTACTCTGAGCACAACTGGGATCCCCTGGTTGGCAAAGTGTTTAGGAGAGCTCAGGTCAACCCAGTGAACTCTGATGACCTACATCTGAGACTTCCAGACTTCCACGTTCCAGGAAGGGAAGCCAACAAGAGCACCTGATATTGAGACATCAGTTACTTGTAAGAACCAGCAACAGAGCAAAGCTGAGTGCTGGATGCTGCAACTCATAATCCACCTCTGCCCTGGAGAAGATGGGAGCCCCCGAGTCCTGCAGATGGGCCAGCCAAGGTTAGGTTGGTGGTGGGGACCTAGCTGTGGCCATCTGTTACGGGGATCGCAAAATCAGAATCTTTGTGCCATTTTGTGTTTATCGTGTCTTGTTTTTATTGGCGATATCTGGAGAGAATTTTTTTTAAAATATTTATTTATTTGCTTTTAGTTGTACACAATGATTTTTACGTGGTGCTGAGGATAGAATCCGGGCCGCGCACTTTGGTAGGCAAGTGCTCTACCGCTAAGCCACAACCCCAGCCCTGGAGAGAATTTTTGAAATGCCAATTTATTTCATTGGTGTAGTCATTAAGTGACTAATGGTATTTATATACTTTGTATACAAACAGTTGTATGTAAAAAGATGCTATATATGTGTATTATGAATTGTAATACATACTACTATTATAAATACAAAAAGAAAAAGAAAAAAAAAATACATAGATTTAAAGAGCTGTGCCATTCCGTCTTCTACTTGCAGCTTGCATATATTCTATACTGTACCTCCAAGAGATCATCTTGTACAGGTTGCAAATCTGACCACTGAAAAGGCCCTCACTCTTGAGGGAGCTTGTACCCTCTTCAGACAGCTCTGTTGAAAGCTCTTCCTTATAGGGAATTGCAACTCACCATCCTGCAATTTCTATCAATACGTTCGTCTGCCCTACTTAACTCCTGCCCCTGTCCATCAGCTGCTTTGGGGGTGGCAAACAACAGATGCTTCCAACAAAACTTATTTAAGAAAAAAAAAAAAGAACTGAAATGTCCAGTGGAAGATCAGGCTTCAGGCTCTGCTGGATTCAGGGTGTAAGCAATGCCATCAGGACTTGGTTCTTTCCAGCCCTCTGCTCTGTCTGCCCTGCGCTGGCTTCAGTATCAGGCTCCTGATCATTTCGAGATGGCTATAAGAATTTGAGCTTCACATTCTTCCAGGTTCAAGTTCAGTACTCCCAGCAAAGGTATCATTGAAAGTTATTGTTGCTGCCAACCTGAACAAATCAGTAGGGCGAGAAAATCATGAGAGATTGATTATCCCAGCCCTGGATCACACACTTCATCCCTAACCAAACCCCCAACTGAGAACAGGGAAAGGTGAACCCACGAGCGGAAGGCTGATCCCAGGAAATATTAGAAGGGAGGTAAGCAGTCTTCCGCGTCATGGCTGTGCAGGTCAAAGGCACCTGCTGCCTACCTGCATTCTAGAGATTTTTGACTAGTAAAGGAGAGTTATCCCAGGTGCTTCATGATAAGGCTGCCTGATGGCTACTTCTGTCTAAAGGGACCTGGCAGGACTGACTTGAAACAAAGCTGTGATGTCATCTCCAACAGTCACCTGCAGCTGCCTGGTCTCTTTCCCTGCCCCTTTGACAACCCTGTCATCTGCCCTAATGATCTTTTTGCACTTACCAAAAAGTCTGCTCGGGTCTAACTTCTCAGTGCACTCTCTGTCTCACAGAAGAGTTTGTCATTTCAGCCATGTCCCTCTTAGAGGGCAGACAGGCTCTGTCCCCCCTACAAAGGACTGTAGATGGCATCCTCAGTGCCCCAGATGCCACCAAACAGGCAGCCTCCCCCAGGTGTCTGGACATAGCTGGCTCCAGCAGCTGTCCAACTGTGAACACATGCCAAGCAGGTAGAGACCTCCAGAAGGGCTGTGTCACTGCACCAGCAGATAAATGGCTCCTCAGGGTGTGGAGAGGCAGGGTCAGGGTAGATGAAAGGACCCAGCCGGAGCCCTCAGAGCCAGGCCAGACAGCCCTGCTGGGTCTCTAAGGCTCCCATGGAATGTGATGAGTTCTCCAGTGAAGGAAGCCTGGATTGGAGCTTCCAGAAGCCTCAGAAATGCTCTATCCTAAGAAATAAACAATCCCTTGCCTAGACATTAGCACCATAGCTGTAAAGTGTGAGACTAATCTTTGAAAAACCCCTGAGGGCAACCTCCCCTGACGCTTTCATATCTGAACACGTTTTCAAAGTGGCACTTTGAAGAACAGTCTCCTATTTCATATCGAGCGCACGAGCATGCCAAGAAAACCAACTTCATCCCTTGTAGTCATGCCCATGTGGTATTTGTTTTTTAAAACCCCAAGCAGGATTGTCCAGCATGATGACCCCAGATGGACCACTCTGGTCTATTTCCCCAAAACAAAGCCCACTTCAGAGAACACGAATTTATGACAACATCTTATACTCTCATTTCTGAAAGTCACGCCTTGGGTCTGAGTGGCACCTACCCAGCTGCTCTAGAAGGATGGCCCGGCAACAGGCAGCCAGCAAGGGCTCCTAACCTATGGGCACCTACACATCCTGCCCTTCTATCACGGTTGCCTGGTATGCCTAAAACACCAGGGATCCGAGAAGAATTTCAGACAGGTCATCAAATTCTGCCTGGTCCAAGAATATGTCCCACAGTGGTCTCAATAAATGTCCACTCAACACCTCCAGGGAGGTGGAACTCGTTCACTGTTCATCCCATTTCTAGAGAGATCTGTTGTCTGAGTAGAAACAGACTTGCCCATAGCCTTCCTCCGCGGACCTGAATTGCACCTTGGGGACCACATGGAATTATGTAATGTCTCCTCTTCTACACTGGAGCCCTTTAATTACTCTACAAAGAGACAGAGACAAGTTTACTTTTCCAAGCTAAAGTCTCCATTCTTTTGCCTACTTTCCAGCAGCAATACCTAGAAAACCTCGGAGAACGTGGCACTAGTCTTGACAGTGAAGCGTGTGGGGCCAGATTCCAGGTGATTCAAGGTCATTTTCTAAGGAAAGAGCTAAGGCACACGGAAAGTGAACTAACCCTTTCATATCCTGCAAGTCGATGTCATGCCATCAACAGAAAAATGTAATGAATAATGACGTCTTTGGGGGAAACTTTGTTTCTTAAAAAAGTTTAAATTAGGAACTTTCTTTCCTAGCAGGATTTTGTCTGTTATTTTCAGATGCCTCAAGTGTAAAGTCCTATCACTTTCCTTATTTCATCCACAGAGAAATCTTTGTGTGGGAGCCACCTACATGATTCTCATTGCCTGAGATGCTGTGGCACAATTAGAATCCTGCAATATTAGTGCAAGAAAAATAATAATAATAAGGAAGACTTTGTGCCTCACCGTGGTTTTGATTTGCCTGTCCCTAATGGCTAATGATGTCGAGCACCTTTTCACATACATTTTCACTTTTTTTCTTTTGTGAAGGACCTATTCACGTCCTTCTCCTGCTTTTAAAATTGAGTGTTATTTTTAATTATCAACTTGAAGGTACTTATAATAAATTCTAAATACTAATCCTTTGTTAGTTATACAAATTACATATATCTTTTCTCCATCTGTGCCTTAACTTTTCATTTTCTTAACAATGCCTTTCAAAGAGCACATTTTTTATTTTGATGATTTTATCAATCCTCTTTGATGATGGTTATTTTTATGTCCTAAGAAGTCTTTGCCTATCCCACATTTGTAAAGATTTTCTTCTACAGGTTCTTCTAGAAGTTTATAATATTAGCTTTTACACTTAGGTCTATGCTATATCTCAATTGAATTTTGCATATGGCATGAAATAGTGGTTGAAGTTCTACTTTTCATAAGGATAAATCATAAATGATGTTTTTGTAAGGATAAATCATAAATGATTCCAGTACCATGGTTGAAAAGACTATCTTTTCACATGAACTACCTTGACACCTTGGTGAAATCTGACAATTTGTGTGAGTCCATGTGATTTCTTGTTAATTTTTCCACCCATCTCTTTTAGGTCCTGCTCAGGGGGAGCCAACACCAAGGGGCTTGTATCAAGTGTTCCCAGCTTCTTTATTTATGATAACCGAATGCTGGAAACAACGCCTATGCTCATTAGCAGAAGAATGAAGAGTGGCGTATTCAGACAAAGGAAACTACTTGAAAATAAAAAGGAGAGAGCTTCGAATACAGGCCAACACATAGGTTAGCCTCAAAAGCATTATCCTGGGCAAAAGAACCACATATAAAAAAGGACATATCATTTCCCATTTATATGAGGTTCCAGACCAGGCAAAACTGAGCCACGGCAATAGAAAGAAAAAGTGTGGTTACCTTTGGTAGAAACAAGAAAGGGGGACTAAGGGAAACTTGTGAAATGCTAGAAATATCCTGGAGTACTTAACTGAGATGTCGATTACCTGGGGACATGCATCTCTCAACATTCATCCCCACTGCCCTTAAAATCTGTGATTTTATTATGTGTACTTTATATCTCAATTTTAGAAAGGAAAGAAGGAGGGAAGAGGGTGGGGGGAGGAGAAAAAGAGAAGGAAGGGAGGGAAGAATGAAGGAAGAGAGAGAGAGAGAGAAAGAAAATAAAGAAAAGGGAGAGGGGAAGGGGGGAGAACATCACATGATACGGAGGAAAATTCTCAGTAGGATCCCTAAGCTAACAAAAAAAAAAAAACAAGTTCTTGTCTCACAGAGACCCAACTAAAAGGTTGCTTCAAGGAAATATTTGGAAGCTGTTCAAACTCTCCTTGCAAAGAAACAATCAAATAATAATATAAGTTATTTCTCCAGAAATATGCATACTCTGAAAGATAAGCTTACCCAAAAGGATAGAATTCTGCTTCATGCTGCAACTGGTTAAAGGCATCAAAAGGTACAAGATGGGCTACGTTGTGTTTCCCACTGCACGCAGGCTAGACACTGAAGGTCTTCGGGATCTCTGAGCATCTCTGTGTATCGAGCATCTCTGAGTTGGACAAAACTCTGACGCCATCCATCCAATCTCCCTTTGAACCAGAGTCCCAGCTTCAAAGCTGGTTAGAAATCTGGCCACTGATCTGATCCAACTGGTGAGCTCAGTACACTCCAGCCCACTCTCCAGGGACGACTCTTGATTTGTTTCCAAGTTCTTCGTCTTCATTAGCCATCAGTCTTCTCTCCAGCATCTTTCACGTGCTGGTCGCTGTCTTACCTTCAGAGAAAGCGAAGGACAGCTCCCCACCCACCCACGTTCTCCAGCTGGTAGGGGAAGACCGGCTGTTCACTCAATCCATCCTTTTCCTTCCACACCACTTCTTGCTTTAGAAGTGCTGCAAAAATAGCTGCCAATGAAAAAGACGTGTTCTCCTTCATGACCCAGGAACCTCCAGGTCTGAAGTACTATCCTGGGACTGAGATCACTGCAGAGCCAGGGGACCAGGTGCCCACATGGGATGACTGGAGATGTAGGAAGGAGTTCTCAGCCTCACAATGTCAGCCTTACCCCACTGCATCGCTCCTCTGTAGCTTCACCATGTGGGAAGCAAAGGGGTTCCCTTCTCAAAGATCCCCCTTTAAAATGCAGAATTTCCCAAGGCAGACCTTTGGCTGTTTATTAACAATAATGCCTTATTTTTCATACATCGACGTGCCGTTTGTGGCACACTCTTTCATGTGTTTGAGCAAGGTGAGGACCAGGAGCTCATACGTAAGAGAATGTACTATTGTCGTTATTACTTCCGCCTTTTTTTTTTTGGAAGCTAAATCTCAAGCAGTTCCACGGCTTCTCTAGATCATCTAGACAGGCATTTGCAGAGCTAGAGGTCACGGGCAAAACTTCCTCCCATAAAGATCCAGTGCTTTTTCAGTATGCCAAGGCCCTGGCCCTCCCTATTCAAGTGAAGACTGATTGGCTTCTGGGAAAGCAGAAAGCCAACAGAGGACCAGTGCCTGGGGAATGTAGGAGAAGGCACGGGGCAGGATATTGGGGGTGAGGAGAAGGTGCTGATGATGGAGGGAAGGGATGCTCCTGCCACCTTTACTTGCTCCACAGTTTGGCCAGGCGCACCTGTCCTCAGAGAACCTTGCACACACCAGGGATTAGTATATGTCGTGGCTACAGTTACCTGACCAAGTCTTCCAGACCAGCGAGTGAGTCAACCAGTTCCTCTATAGCAACAGATGGAAAGCCCAACTCAAATCGCCCTGAGCACTAATGTCCAGAGGAGCACTTTGTTCATGCTCAGCTTGATCCAGGTTCAAACAATGTCATGAAACCCAGTGCCAGCCATCCCACTCCTGGGTCTATTCCCAAAGGACTTCAAAAGAGCATATTACAGTGACACAGCCACTTCAATGTTTATAGCAGCACAATTCACAATAGGTAGGTTGTGGAACCAACCTAGATGTCCCTCAGTAGATGAGTGGATAAACAAAATGTGGTATATATACAAAATGGAATTTTACTCAGCAATAAAAGAGAATAAAATAATGGCATTTGCAGGTAAATGGATGAAGTTGGAGAATATAATGCTCAGTGAAATTAGTCAATCTCAAAAATCCAAATACCGAATGTTTTCTCTGATATAAGGAGGCTGGTTCACAGTATTGTTGGATGGGGGTACATAGGAGGATTAGAGGAACACTAGAATGGTCAAAGAGAAGGGAGGAGAAGGGAGGGAGCAAGCGAGGAGAGAGGGGGAGAAAAGAAAAAAAAAAAAGAAAAGGTGGTTGAACGAGACAGATATCATTATCCTAAATGCATGATTGAAAACCTGAATGGTACGAATATACTTTATATACAAACAGTTGTATGTAAAAAGATGCTATATGTGTGCACTATGAATTGTAATTATTATAAATAAAAAATAAATTAAAAAAAAAAAAGAAAAGAAACCCAGTGTCTTTAGTGATGTCACTCAATAACATTTCTCTGTTATCTCCTTACTCAAATTGGTTGTCTTCCTTCTGGGCAAGTTGACATTGATTAGCTCCAACTTACAGCCTCTCGGATTCAAGTTTTCAGAGAGAAGAAAGAAAAAGAAAATGAAAAGAAGTGTGTGTGTGTGTGTGTGTGTGTGTGTGTGTGTGTGTGTTCCTAATAGCTCCTGCAAAAACACTCCCAGAGTTTGTCCTGATTAGACCAGCTTGGGTCATGTGGCCTTGTGGCTGAGGGTTTGGGATGTCATTATGCCCACTGGGTCTCTGACCCTCCCTCACACACAGAGAGGCTCAAGAGTGGAGGGGGTAGATCCCTGAGCACCATGAAGTCAGGTGCTGTTAGGAAGAAGTACCGAGGAATATTGTGAGGACAAATTTCAAGTGTTCACCTTGTGGGTCCCACTAGGAGGCAATCGCCATTAGGACAGACCTTCATTATGATCACTGCTGTGTCCCTACAAAGCAGCTGGCATGGAGTCAGAACTGAGCAAAAACTAAAATTTTTTTGTATGAACAAAGAAGAGAACAAACTTCACACTTTGGGAGAATCTTTCCAATATGATATTGCATGACTTTGTTTTGCTCATCTCTCTGTTTCTCTGGACTTCCGAGTTGTGTCCACAGCATACCTGGTGGCTCTCCTGCTCCTGCTCAACCCACCTGCCTGAAAGCCCACTTGCCCCTTGGGCTCAAAGTGACAGCACAAGTGATTTTCCATCATGGTGCAGGTGACGTTGATGAACTTCACAAGTTTATTTGTACACACATACACACACCCAGGCTATATCTTGGATCTCAACTTCTAAAATGAGCTTTTCCACTTTTTCAAAGCGTCTACTGCAGGGCAGTGGTGTGTTCAGAGCAGCGACAGGTGGATAGAGATACACGTTGATCAGTGGCTCCAAACAGCACTGCCAATGACGAATATCACAGGCCTCCTGGACTTTCAAAGCCATTGTCCTAGAGGTGTGCAGTCTTGGCAGGCATGGGACATGCCATTGCTTCCCTCCTGGGAATCAAGTTTGCCTTATCTGATGTGCTACTAACCAATTTTTCCAAATGTGACTAACAAAGCTGTACAGTTCTCCAACCGCGATGTGTGTTTAATGCTGGGATTTCCTTTTCCTAGGAAAAAGAAAATCAAGAATCTCTACTTTAGTGATTATCAGATCAGATTATTGATGAGCAGTAAGCAGCAATTCAAGCCTGTGCTACAGATGAATTAAATAGCACTTTTTAAAATGGTTCCACTTGGTGTACGCAAGGTCATCCCATTGGAACCATGAAAAGTGCCCTGTAATGCATCCGGCCGCAGTTAGACCTGGAATCAGGCCTAGCTGGGCATCTGACCCTGTGCACACAAAGACTCACCTTAGTGAGGACCCCTACGCCTATACATGACGCAAGGGGAGGGAGTGGCCGGGAGTGGGCCACAGGTCCATCTAGGTACCCCTGAGGCTGACATTTCCAAATACGGCCTGTAACTAGGGTTCCAAAAGAAGGGGGCCCCCACCCAGGACAGATATCCACAGTGCTCCATCCTGAGACGTTGACATTTTCATGCCTCTTTCTGTTATGAACTTCAAGACATTTATGTGAGATCACCGAGGCCAGCTCAGCACAAAGACGATCCTTCCACACAGAAGAACCAGCGTTTGATGACCAGCACCCAGAGACCACTTTCTTGAAGTCTCTTGACTCGGGGACAGTGAACATTCATTGCTTTTTCCACTCAGCTGCTCTCCTCATAGTCCCTAATTTCCTCCTGGGGACCACTCTGGTGTAAGATCCACAATCAAAGCCCAATGTTATGTGTTGCCTGCACATCAGGTGACACCAGGAGGCTTCCTAATGGCCTCAGCTCAAGTCGTCCTCCTTACTCTGCTCCTGAGGCTGAGGTCTCCTCGCTGAAGGACCCTCCTTATAAGGGAGGCCTGGGAAAGCTCCCAGGTATCCTGAACATCAGGTTCCCCGTCTCTGCCCCTGCAGAATTATTCCCATAGGCCAACCATATCCAACCCTTGGAAACTGGGAGTCACCCTGCCTTCATGGTACTACAAACCCCACCTCCCACAGCACCTGGATGTCCACTCTATTCCCAAGGGCAGCCTCCCTGTTGCCCATGGCATGCAGCATCCTGCTTCTCGGTTTGCGAGTGTGTGACTACCAGACAGTACTGCTCTTGTCTGTCTAGGTCAGAAGGCATTTCAACCATCACCTTGACTCTCGGACCGGGATCCATCCCTCACCAACAGGGTAAGCAGAGGTGATAGGACAAGCACCGCCCCCCTGCTCTGGGATCTTGTGTTTCCAGTGAAGATGAGCTCCTTCTGGCCTTCCGATGTGTGCTTAAGTGGGGCCTGGCCAGCTGGCACCCAGGAATAGGCTCACAACTCCCTGGGAGATAGTGAGATGCAATACAACTTCTATTACTGCAGGAGCCCTAATTAAGGAGATAGCTAAGATTGCGGTTAGCTGTGAGCCGTAAGCATTACCACCTTCCTTGGTCTCGCGAGACTTGGCCCAGGACATTGTGGATCGGGTCAGTGCCATTTGCATGATCTGGCAAGACTTGGCCCGGGGGATTGTGGATCGGGTCGGTGCCATTTTGGGTGGTGGTGGTGGTTGCAGGAGTGTGGATGGTGTAGGAGTTGTTGTTGGAGCCGGAGAGAGAAGCTTGCAGAATAAAGAGCCTGTTTGTTTCCAGTCCGCCTCTGACCTTATTCCCGTGGCGTTGTTGCTCCAAGTGGCAATCGCTTCAGGCAGCAACATATTACCAAGAAATGCCCTCTTTCTTCTCATTTGGACCCAGATGTTGGAGGACATAGGACTGAAGCCGGCATCCTTCACCAGGTCGATCCTAAAAATTAATATGAAGGAGAACACAGATATGATTTGGAGAGATCAGGCCCTACTGAGACCTCATGAAGTCCTGAGACAAGCTACACCAAAAGCCACTATTGTGAATTACATGAGATGCTACGCTCCTGGTTATTAGACAGTTTTATTTATTTTATTTTTTTCTGTCAGTAAGATCATCTTGAATCGTCAAAACCTACTGCATCAAACACAGAGTATTTGCCAGATATCTGCCCTGCGGTCCGTGCTGAAGGGTACGGGAGGATGCAGAAAGTACGGAAGCCACAGGGGTTTTCTCAGGGAAGCCACGGACCCAGAAGCTAATGACTAAGTGCCACCGCGCATGGCAGGCACTGCAGGGGAGAGAGAGTGGCTGCTCTGTCCACCCACTCCGGAGCGAGTCACTCCCTCCTTGCCCTCTCGTGATCCATGTGCATGAGCAGAATTTCGGTGGAGGACGGGAGGCCGTGATGTCACCAGGACAAGGCTGGCCCCTTCCCAGCGTACCTGAGCTCATCTCCTTATCCAATTCACAGGTCTGTTTCATAACTGTCCAGGACACAAGATGTTCTGACACTTGAGTAATAAGTGATATTCACAAGATGTTTTCCCCTTCTCCATGCAAAGGGTGCTAATGAGAATGGGTGCCATTGCTCCCCTCTCCCCAACCTCTGTCAGAGCAGAAGGCAGCAGTCCTCCCTCCTAACATAACATTAGACAACATTAGGCCCAAACGCCAACCACGTCTTTAACTACACAGGGAAAACATGAAGTAGAGACGTGGTGAGCTCAGTCCACACTCAGACCTATAAGATTTTCTCTGGTTGTGTCCTGCTAAGTTAAAGCACAAGGTTAATAAATAGGCCAGAGTCCCAATGGGCCCACAAGGTAGGACGGCCAGATACCCCTTTAACCACTCATCGCCATCTCCACCATAAAGAAGCCTGGGGCAGGGGCAGGTGAGAGGGTCTACCTCTGGTCACTAAGGGAAACACAGGTGAGCTGTGTACCCCACAGGGGAGGGGTTTGCACTAGCACCTGTGTGGGCTCAAACCATCCAACTCTGATTTTCCTGGATGCTTTGTTTTGAAGAATTTTACATTTACAGAGTGGCACAATGAACACCCACAGAGCCTCACCTGGATCCACCAAGCATTATCATTTGCCACATTTGTTTCATTCACACCCCCAGGTAGATAGGTAGGTTAGGTAAAGATGTTAGCATGGATGTGTGTGTGTGTGTGTGTGTGTGTGTGTGTGTATGCACATGTGTGTCTAGGTCTATATGCATTTCTTTTCTGAATCATTTGAAAATATTATTATATCTAAGAAAATTAATAATTCCATAGCATTTGCCAATATCCAGTTCACATTTAAACATTTCCAAAATAGATTTTGTAATTTATATAGGATTTGATTAAGCATATTTAATTCAGTTATCATGTCCCTTTAGCATCTTTTAGTCCCCGCTCCCTTTGGAAATCTTGAAGAACTCAGGCCATTCGTTTTGCAGAATGCCAAGGTCATCAGATCAGCATTCCTGGTTTGTCTGCTTGTCTCCTGGTGTCACTGAACCTGTTGCTCTACCCCCATCCCCTGGGTAATTCCTAAGAACCAGGAGTTCTGTTTACAGACTTGATTTGATGCAGGCTAAGCACTTTGGACAAAAATACAAATCTGAGCAAATCTGAGTACTTCATTCTGCCTCCTATCAGGAGGCCCAGGAGGCCAGGTGGTCCCTTTATCCAATGTGCTAAATTTGGTTATGCGGTTAAAGTAGTAGTGGTCACCAGACCCTCCCACAGATTTCTGTTTGTAAACAGTAAACACAAAGCTTTGCTTTGACTGTCAGCCTGGCATCCAGGTCCTGCCCAGTTTCAGGCATTGAAGTCCTTCAGTCTGCAAACTCAACCTTGGCCATGAGTCAGTATTAACCAAGCCAGACAGAAGCACAGAAGCCTAATCCCAGCAGCATGGTGAGAACAGGAAGTTAGGATGGGATGAATGGATTTTATAGACATAAGACAGATGGACTGCAAGTTGGTGCAAACCCCAGACTCTCACTTAAACCCCAACTAGAGTCTTAAGCCCAGCCTCACTGCGTGTGCTGAGTCTGCCCCCGGGAGTCATGTCTGCATCCCAGACTCCCTGCTATGACCAAGCCCTTCCTTGACCCTGTAATACTGGACCAGTGCCTAAAACCCACCAGCTACTGCCAGTCACTCTTGTGGGGGTTGCTGGGTTAGAAGAAATAATTTCATTGACTTTGTGTCACTGTGACCAAAAGACCTAGCAAGAACAACTTAGAGGAGGAAAACCGTATTTTGGCTCACAGTCTCAGAGGTTCAGTCCCTGGTCAACTGACTCCATAACTCTGGGCCTGAGATGAGGAAGAGCTTCATGGCCAAAGGGTGTGAAGACAGGAAAGCAGCTCAGTTCATTAGACAGGAAGCAGAAAGAAAGAGGCCTGTCCTCAACCCCAAAGGCATCCCCCCAGTGACCTTCTTTTTCCAGCTACACCCCACCTGCCTATGATCAGCACCTAACACAGTAGTCCTTTCAAATTATTAATCCATCAAATGGATTGATCCACTGATTGACTCACAGCTCCCCTCATCGTTTTACCCTGATATATGCCATGCTCTCCAAAAAAAAGCTCATTGTCTCACACTGAGCTTTTGGGGGAACACGGTATATCTATACTGTAACAGGGAAGAAGTAGTCACCAGATCACATAGAAAAGGTGTCAAATGCTGTTGTAGTAGCCCACGTACCATGTTTATTGGTAGAACTCAGCTATGCTCCTGGGTGAGGGCCCATTTTTGTACCCCCAGCCACCACTTGAGAGCAGGCTTAAACTCTAACAGGAAATCTCCACCATCCCAGGCTGGGATTGGCATTGCCTAAAGATTCCAGATCCCCAGTCAGCTCAATTCTCTTAGCACAAAAGCCACCCCCACACACTCTTGACTTGTTCCTTTCTCCATAACAACCATCTGCAACTCCCCGGAGTTCTCTGGCCCAGGACTGCCACCGTGGGACCTCAGATACACGACTCAAGCGCTCTGAGCCTCAGTTTCTCTAATTGGCATCTCATAGCTAATACTGGAATTTCAATCTTGGTTTCGGATCCAGAAACTGAGGCATTGTCTTTGTTCTGGGGAATTCAACTTGAAGCATCAGAGAGAAATCTGTCTGCTTACTGTACAACTCTAAAGCAAGAAAAAGACCTCACCAGATTAGCTTGCAGACGTCTCATGAATGCCAGTCCCTCTCCACCAGCTTTTGATTATTGTCCCAAAGTTATTAGTAATAGAGAAAATCTGAGGGGGGCGGGGAAGCTGGACCTCTACAAGAGATAAGTGTTGAATATTCCATGCCCCGAATAACTTGTTCTAAAAATAAGGAGCATGTTGGTACACCATTCCTCGCCATCTTCACTGAGTCTTACGAGCACCACAGAGACACAAAGATACCCAGTTCCCCAAGGGAAAAGTCCTTTATTTTTAGCCTTTCCTCAACTGTGGCTTTAGGACAGGTGAGAAAGAAGAGCCGCTCCTGCTTTGCTCATCAGGGATGTGGTCGTGGTAACCTTCGGAGTTGACGGGCCTGGGTTCAGACTCCATCTCTGCCCCTTCTCTACCATGTGACCTTGAGCAAGTGACATAACCTCAGTGCTTTGGTTTCTGCCCAATGGTGATAGCACTTAGACCTGTCTTGCAAAGCCTTTGGGCACACAGGCAGGTGAAGTATGCGAGGACTGGGCACAGAGGACGGGGCACCTGGCCAGTGCTCAGGAAACAGAGCCGCAGGTATTATTTTGGCAATAATTTTGTTGCCTGGAGCCAAGTAAATAAGTTGAAAGTCTCATTCCACTAAGCCACCTCGGTGATTTTCTTCTGCAGTTCGGCTTTGCTTCTGTGTCCACCTGTCTCCCCAGGAGCAGGTAGACTGAAGGAAGGAGGAAGAGGCTGGCCTTCCTGCAGCCCGCAGGCTAGAGTACGATGATATCAAACCTGGTTCTAGAGACGCAAGTCAAGCAAATGCTGTCAAACTTACTTGAACCACTTTTTAAAAACCATGCTAAGATGTGCTCTATAAGTACAATATGAAATGTAATACATTCTGCTGTCATTTCTAACAACTTAGAATAAAAAATAAATAAATTTGAAAGAAAAAAAAAACATGCTAAGAAAGAACAGGCACCTTCCTAGGTGGCATCCTCAATGTTAGTACCTGAGATATAACCGGCGCATGACCTGGTGCAGCCATATGCTCTCACTTTTGTGCAAATATTGTGTGTGGGGGGGGACTCTTCACAATCTGAAGGGTGACAGGGATTAGGAGTCCTGCACTCTCTGTTGGTCATTTAAAAAATTCTAGCCTCTGCAAATCACTTTGCATCAAATGCACACACAAGGACAGCTGTGTCTACCCAGCATATGCCCTTGTCACTTTGAAAGTGACAAGTGAATACATGGACATTTGTGCCACACAAAATGTATAGCTGTCCATCAAAATAATGCTGCAGACTAGAGGCAGGTTTCACTTTTCTCAAAAGGTTCCACTGCTTCTGACTTGAGTAGGATGTGTGGAACAGAAGTGGTCATTAGCTTTATCAATGATTCAATTCTGAAAATAACTACTACATCTCTCATGTTTCTACAAGGGTTTAATTGAAGACTATATACTGTGATTGCAAAGCAAGATCTTAAAAATCCTTTGTTAGCATTTGTGACTACATGCCTGTGTGAACACAGATAATTTTTCTGTCTTCCCAGTTGTATTAGTCAGATTTCCATTACTACAACAAAATATCTGAGGCAACTAATCTTATAAAGAGAAGAGATTCACTCAGCTCACAGTTTCGGAGAGTCCAAGTTCAAGATCAGGTGGCCTCACTGCTTTGGGTGGTGGGATGGTGGGAGTTAGCCCATCGTGGCAGGAGCATATTTAGGAGAAGTCACATCTGGAACTAGAGAAGAGAGACAAAGAAATAAATCAGATCCCATGTTCTTCTTCAAGGGCATGTCCCCCAAATGACCTAGGAACCTCCCCCTAGGCCCCAGCTCCCAAAGGGTCTACCACCTGCTAACAGCATCAATTGGGGACCAAGCCTTCAATCACAAGGGACCAGTGGGGGACACCCATTCCACATGGAAACCACAGCACACACAGTCCAAACAGCATGTGGAGGACAGGGAGACTGAAAGGAAAGTGAGGCAGAATCCATCCGTCCCAACCACATCTCAGTTTTGGATTCCACTCCTAAGTCAAGGGAACAGGTGCTTGGAGCTTGTTCAGGAAGCGATTCATGGCAGCTCAGTAGGAGAACAAAGAAATGAGACAGGTAAGGGAGGAAAATCAAGACCAGGTGTGTCGATCAGCAGGTGAACCTGTGGGCAGGTGAGACTCAGTCTCCCTGGGAACTGTAGCAGACAGTGTCTCTGAGTAGCCCCCTCCCCAGCTCCACCTGCAGCCAGAGGTTTCGTCCACTGACATCTACCCATCAGGACAGAGCCACTCCTGGAGAGCCACAGAGGGGATGCCTATGCACACCTGGCTTACCTGAGCCCTGGAGAAGCTGACACTCAAGGCCAGAGAGAGCCCTGAGCAAAAGGTTGCAGGTGCCTGCAGCCGGCAGCTGAGCTAGTGGTACCCAGAGACAGGGAAGAGTGAGAAAGGACTCTGGGGGCCTGGGTGGCATGGGCAGGGGCTGAACAGTTCCTGCTACTCTCCTTCTCTCCACTACTAACAAATCACTGTGCCAAACGCCTTCCTGGTTTACCTGGGTGACCCTCACATCAGCCAGTGGAGAAAGTGCTATTTGTGTCCTCATTTCACAGATAAGGAAAGTGAGGCTTGAGACGTTGAATAACTAACCCATGACATCACCCAATAAACTAGATTCACACTGGAATCTGGAGCTGACTTCAAAACCCTTTATCCATGCCCCACGTTGCAGCCATAGTTCTCATGTATAATGCTAGCTAATTGGTCACCCCATCTTTCTACCCCGTGGCAGATCAGAAACAAAGACTGCCAGACAGACCGGGGCCAGTGCATCTCAGCATGCAGGGGCGACGGGAGCAATCTCCCTGGGCACCACACAAGCCTAATGACGAACACCCAGTATGCGAGGACAGTGCAGAGGTGCCATTACATTCAGCGCTTTTTTTTTTTTTTTTTCCAAACAGGAACGCAGGATGCAAAGTGCTTTCTGAAAGGCTTCCAATGAGAATCACAAGAGGTGTGCAGGTCTGGGCTTCAGCAGGGAACGTAACAGTCATCTGGGTTATCCATTCCTGGCAGAGCTGGGTACATGAGGCGCCATGTTCCCCACTGCAGACGCTCTGGACCTGCTAGATGGGTTTCAGAACCAGGGAAGCTGGGGCTGAGGGCCGAGCGGATCACCTGGGGGAGGGAGGAGGGTGTGCAGCCTCCTGGGGGTTAGCGAAGCCCCACTCCAGCAGAGGGCGGGTGGAGGTGGCACCATGCCCATGTTGGCACGCCTCCGGAATCACCTGGGGGAGAGACAGCTGGTTTTAGGGAGAGTCTGCAAGGCCAGCTTAAATTAAGGGGAGAATCAGCATGAAGACGAGACACCTCCTTTTATCTTCAAAGCCCTTTGCAAAATCTGAATCCGAGAACTAGATTCACACTTCCTCCTGGGAAGCGCCACACAGGTGGGTGTGCCTGTGGCCACCTTCACAGATGGGAGTGAGGCTGGGGCTCCCGGGGCCAGAGCCAGGAAGAAAACATCTCCTCGAAGCAGGTGCTACGCATGAGCACCCAGTGCCCTTTCAGAGAGGGCTACAGTCCCGAAGACCCTCCTTCAAAGGAACAGGAGGTGATGGGTCCCTTCAGACCCAGCCTTGGAAACAGGAAGCATGTGGTGCCACCATCCTCATCTCATGTCGTTGCCACAGATTAGTTGGCACTGGGGGTGGGGGGCATCTACAAATTGCACAGAACAAGCCTGTATGTGGGGTGGGCCATAACTACCCTCAACTCTTGCATCCATGCCATTATTACTCTGTCAAACAATTAGCAGGCCGCACATGCCTCTCTCTTGTATGTCAAACAAAATTCGCCAGGAGGCCACCCCCACTCCAGCAGAGTAAACGCAGCACATGCAAATCACACACAGGAGCGACATTTAACGCAAAATCCTGAAGCTGTCAAAAACATCCTCTCTGTCCCTGATACCATCAGCACTGGGATTCTTTTCTGTGGTTTCAAATCATCCAATGGATTCATTAGGTTTTTACTCAAGAGAAAAAAAAAAATGCCTATAGGACGTAGGAAGCATCATCTTGTGGGGGTAGGGGACTGTGAGGACTTCTAAATAGATGAATTACGTAAGAGAATTCAGCCTCACGAGAAAATTATTCAGACTTGGCCAGAGATCCTAGGAGTGTGCCATTTGCTCAGCACACCTCCATGGCGGACAGTCACAACACATCAGCCACTGACTGCTCTGAAACATCAGACCAGACTTTACAATGGAATATTATTCAGCCTTGAAAAGGAAGGGTATTCTGACACACGCAAGGATATAAATGAACCTTGAGGGCATTATGCTAAGTGAAGTTAGCCAGCCGCAAAAGACAAACACTTAGGATTTCACTTATATGAGGTCTATAAAGCCCTCAGATCCACAGAGTGTAGCAATTGCTGAAGTTTCAGGATGGGACGTGGGAGTTAGTGCTTAATGGGCGCAGAGATTCCGTTTGGGAAGATGAAAACACTCTGGATATGCGGGGTGATGTGATTATACAACACCGTGAGTGGGAAGTTTTAGGTTTTGTGTATTTTACCACAGACACACACACACACACAAAAATAACTCCCCTGTTGGAGGAATTTCCATTTTGATGTTTTCACATCAACCAAAGAACCAAGCCCAGCCATGACCTCAGCCCCTCTCCCCACCCAGAGCCTCCTTGCATTCCTCCACCTTGATTTCTGCAACTGACTTTGCCCGAGTTGAAAACCCTATGAGTAGACTTTGCACTGGATGCAAGAAGCTAGAGGAAAAAACACAGAGACAGGCTTCAGATGACAGAGCTCTTGGGCTTCCTGTTTTCAATATCTGGCAAGGAAAATCAGATTAGGTTGAACTTTTCAATGCCAAAAAAAATAAATAAATAAATAAATAAAGCTCTTGTTTTTGCTTGTACTTTAGCTAAAGATTTTAGACATGCATGATTTTTTGGTAAAGACAATTTATGTAATTTTTCATCATATGCAAGGAAGGAAAGGTCCAACGGGAGGTAGCGTGAGCTTCTGAGGTTTTGCACACGGGCCCAGTCTGGGCTGCAGGCGGAGCCCCCCTCCATCCGGCAGCGTCTTTCGAAGGCAACTTCGATAGCAGCAGAGAGTGACATGTATACACACGTGATTCCAAAACAGCCAAGACAAAAAGAGACAGAAGCAGGATTCCCAAAATTATGTTGCATGAACTCTGCCTCCGAATCACTAATGAGCTTATTAAAAATGCAAATGTCCTCCTGGATCAGACTCTGGGATGCAGGCCCCGGATCTGCTTTGTATTAAATCAGGTCCGTGGTAAGTCGGGAGGATACGCTGAAGTTCCTTTCGGGTCAGTAGGGTCTCGTGTCAAAGGGCTGGCTGGGTAGGAGCAGAGACATGAGCCCAGGGCCATCTAAGTCCAGTGCCCTCAGCCCTGCCCAGTGCCCCTTCCTACCTGCCCCAAAACCCTCAAGTCCCCATTTCTGGATTTCCATCCACGTCCTCAGTCACCCCTTTCCTGTTGACTGGCTTTGGGGATGACAGGGCACCACTGTTCCTTGCCCCGGTGGCCAATCTGCTTTCCTGCCTGGCTCGCCCCTGTGGGGCTGCCCTGCCAGCTACAGCCGTGCCCCCTGGCTCAACCACAGTCCTCGCCCCAGCTGCACCAGGACCAGACTTGGCAAATGATCCTGGTCTCCATCCAGTCCGCACGCTCAACCATACCTTGCAGTGTGGCCTGGGTCGGGGACGTGGCTTCATGGATTGCAATGCCTGGCATGGGCCAGGAGGGACAAAGATAGTATTTTTCATACTTCAGTGAATTATTTATTCATGTATTTATTGTATTTATGTATTTATTATTATGTATGTATTTATTCATGTTTACAAGTACTTATATAACACCTTCTATATTACAGGTAACCTTCTAAGGAATTTGGAAATATTAACTCATCAAATCTTCATCACAATATTGATGCAGGGACTGCTTTTATCTTCATTGAAAAATGAGGCAACTGAAGCACAGAGAGGTTCATGACCTTGCCCACAGTTGTACAGCTAAACATGACACAGTTGATTCAAGCCAAGGCAGTCTGTCTTCATAATCCGTGCCCAGCTGTTGATGTGGGGTATATGTAAGTTAATGGGAAAATAAAGCACATCAATGAAAACAAACAGTGTTTCATATTCTGGTTACGTTTTCGTCCTGAGGCTCTTTCTGTTGAAAGGGGAGAGTAAGGAGCTATTTTTAGTGGTATTAAAAGAAATGGCACAAAACCTTGAAGCCTTCTCATCGACATCATTGAAACTGAAAGAGAAGTATAAAATGAGTAATCTTCTTGTTTTGTGAGTCAATGTCACTTAATTCCACAACAGGACACAATTTACAGTCGCTCTCAGGAAACAGGGAATTACTGCTCTTGCACCTGAGTGTCAGGGACTGTTTGCTTCCTCCCTGTTTAGCCCCAATCTTGGAGCCCTGGGTGCTGGTGATTTGCTGAAAGAGTTGTATGGTTTTTTTTTTGTGTGCAAACTGACATCTTAGCTCTGGTCACAAGATCAGAAAATCCCTATCGGGCAGGTCTAAATTAACCAAGTCCTTAAGGTTGGGTGTTTCCAATCAATAGACAATCATCAGTTAATATCAGTCCAGGACGGTGGTTCTCTGGCTCTGCAGACCGTGTCACCGGAGAACTCCTTAGGAATACAGGTCCTCGGAGCCATCCTGGACCTGCTGAATCAGGAACTGTGGAATGGAGTCTGGTGATGTGCCCTCCAATTTAGGACACACCACAGTAAAACTTTCATACATTCCTCGTCATTAGTAAGATTTTTAAGAGCGCATCTGGATCACACCCTGGATGTTACTGTTCCGTGGCCTAGGGCAGATGATCCAACCTCTGTAGATCTGTTTCCTTATCTGCAATGTGAGAACAAGACCTGAGACGCAGGCATTGCCTGGATTACATGAAATCGTGCGTGCCACATGATAACGGACCGAGAACGTGAATGCTCATATATGTTTGTTGCTGTTATTGTCACCATTGTCATTACTGGCGTGTTAGCACTTGGACAGAAATACCATTAAAGGGAAAGGATTGTTTGTGAGTCACAGGCGGGAACTCTAAGATGGAGAGAGGGATTCTACTGGCCACTTGGTGGGTATCCGGTGAGGGGTGTAGCCTGGATCTGCTGTGTTCATGGTATGCACCTGCCTGCCCAGACTCTTCCTCCTGCTGGCCTCTTAAAACCTAGAATCTCTTCTTTAAAGCTGAGTATATATTCCATTGAGTATATACACCACATTTTCTTTATCCATTCATCTATTGAGGGACACCTAGTTTGGTTCCATAGTCTAGCTGTTGTGACTTGAGCTGCTATAAACAGTAATGTGGCTGTGTCACTATAGTATGGTGACTTTAAGCCCTTTGGGTATAAACCAAGGCTTTAAAGAAGGGTGAAATTATGGCACTTGCCAGTAAATGGTTGCAGTTGGAGAACATCATGCTAAGGGAAATAAGCCAATCCCACAAAACCAAAGGCCAAATGTTTTCTCTAATATGTGGATGCTAATTCACAATAAGGTGGGTGGGGGGTGGGGCACTAGGGAAAAATAGTGTTACCTTAGATTAGGTAGAGGGAAGTGAAGGGAGGGGAGGGAGGGGATGTGGGGATGGGAAAGATAGTGGAATGAAACAGACATTATTACTATATGTATATATGTGACCACATGACCAATATGATTCTGAAACATGTACCCTTAGAAAAATGAGAAATTATATCCCATCTATGTATATCACAGTGCATATATGCATTCTACTGTCATGTATAACTAATTAGAACAAACAAAAAAATTCTTTTAAATAAAAAAAGCGAAAAAAATAAAAACATAAAAATTATTTTAAAAAACCTAGAATCTCTGCAGCCTCACTCCGAAGGTCCAGGGAATATGGAGTGACCCTTCCAGCCGGATTTCCAGCCAGGTTCTTCTCCAGCCAAGGAGAGATTGGAAGAGCACAGGTGAGCAGGATCAAAAGGTAGGAAAGAGAACAGGCCGGACAGGCACGGAGCCAGGGAGCCAGTGGGGACACTTCTGGGCAGATGCTGCTCTCCACTCCCCACACCCTCCTAGGCCTCTTGCCTTTTGCAGCCACATGGCCCCCTCGGCTAAGCTGTCCCTGGACACACTCCACCTTCCATATCGCCCCGCACAGCCTGGAGTTTTCCAACCCAAACTATACTGAAACCAAAGACGGGGGAGAGAGAGAGAGAGAAATATAAAACACAGAAAGCCAGGGGTGCTCCCCGAGGACCTGGGACTGATCCTCCCCCAGCACCTCTGCATGGACGCTGCTCCTCCATGCTCTCCACCAAACCGGAAGCAGAGAGCTTCCAAAGGGAGCGCCATCTACGCCGGGAGCCAGGGTTGGTGGGCGGGATCCTTTTCTATGGCACCCAGATCTCCGACCCTAACTCAACCTCTTCACTCTTCTGTCCTCTTGCCTCTTTGGACCACGTCAACCAACAGCACTGCACAGAGATGGCAGAGCAGATCAGGAGGTGGAGGAGGGTGATAATCAACCACACAGAGCACCTACTAGGCACACAGAGCACCTACTAGGCACACAGAGCACCTACTAGGCACCAGGAGCTATGCTGAGCACACCACAGGCATCACCTCTGCTGATGCTCATGAACAAATTGGCCAGGCACCGGCACACACGCCTGTTGTCACCCAGAACTCACCTCGTGCCTTCAAGACTGTCCTGGGTGCCACCTCACACGCCTCTGTGCACGTCACCCTATTACAACTCCATGAGCTAGAGACTATTACATGTCACATTTTTTTTTCAGATGAGAAATTTGAGACACAAAGGAATGGGCCATTGGGTCCAAAGTCCACCAGAGGTCAACAGCAGAAGAGTCTTGGGTTGAACCTGGGGACTCGAACCTGAGATTCCCCTTCCTAATCCATGTGCTTCTATGAGAGAGTGAAGGAGCCCCAATTAGGGAGATGGCTATTGCGGTCAGCTGGAAGCCATAAGTTCCACCTGATAATAAGTATGTATGTGACGCACCTGTAAATGCACGTGAGGCACCCACAAAGCTAAAGGTATATAACCAGGTGAAAGCGGTCGGAGTCAGGAGAAGAATGAATTCATTCAGTCAGTCATGCAGTCGCTCGGTCGGAAGAAGAGTTCGGGTTGGAGAAGAAGAAAAGAATCAGAGCGGCCAGAACGTAGGCAGAGCGGTTACAGAAGAGAAACCAGATAGAAGAAGTAATTCCTGGTCAGAGTCAAGCCGAGGCTCCCGAGGAAGAAAGAAGAAAGAAGAAAGAAGCTCTAAAAGCTAAGCTCTCTCTCTCTCTAAAGAAGAAATCTCTCTCTTTCAAGCTCTCTCTCTTTCTCTCTAAGCTCTAAGAAGAAAAGCTCTATCTTTCTCTCTAAGCTCTAAGAAGAAGAAGAAGAAAAAGCTATCTCTAATCTTTCTCTCTAAGCTCTTTCTAAGAAGAAGAAAAATCTTTCTTTCTCTCTCTAAGCTCTCTCTAAGAAAGTAGAAGTAAAAGTAGTAATAGCTCTACTCTGCCTCCGAGTTTTCCTCCCGGGTTTCGGTACCAGGTAGCTTACAAGAGAGCAGCAGGACAGAGGCACGGAGGACTGAGGACAAAAGCAAGGAGGCAGGTGTTTGTGGAAGTTTCATTAAACACTGAGAAAATGTGGTGGTTGCAGGTTCACAAGATGTTTGGCCTGAGACAAAGACAACAGAGCCAGCCCAGGGGCTCCAAGTAGGGGCAGGGAAAATAAATAAACCAAAAGCTCAGTCATGGTGAGAAGGAAGAACTGAGAAGAGGAGGCGCTGCTGCATCAGGAGGTACATCCGGAGTCTGGGTTGTAAAGAACAGGAAGTAAATCTAGCCACTGAAGCAGATAGTCATTGTTTAGCTGGATTTGATAATGTTGATAGAAAAGAGAGATAGGGGGGGGGGAAACAGACTCCAACAACAAAAACAGTGAAGAGTAAACAAGCTCCAAGCAGCAGAAGATACACTGTGGCCACACCCAAAGAATGACTCTGCTCCCTTGGCTGTTGGCTCTCAGTGTCCCTTCATTGACGTGCCACTCCCCCACTGGGCATCAGATTGGCCGAGCCTGGGTGAGGGACAGGGCCTCACTCAGCTCCCATAAGCTCAGACGGAATCCTCTGAGGTGTCCAGGACAGAGGGGAACAGACACCTCCGTGTCATCAGATAGTCTAGCTTTAAAGACGACTATTCTCAGTCCATCTCCTCGAGGGTCAGTGTCTCCAACGTCGTGAAAAGGCCTCCTCTGGCAGGAGGACTGTAAGACCTTGAGGACCCCATGCCACGCAGATGACAAGATCCTGGTTACACGTGATGGATCTCAGTGGCCGGTGCTCCCGGAGTCAGCGGGCTGAAGCCAGCTCTGCTGATGGCCACCGTGGGGTGCCCTTCTCTCTGAGTGATGGAGCCTCAGAAGCACAGTAGTGGGAGAGTGTGCTGAAGGAGGGGAAGGTCATGCCTGCTTACTGACAGCTAAAGGAGTCACCGTGACCATGGAATTCGTTCTCCATCTGAGCAAAGGCTGATCCTGCATCTGAATGACCTTGCCTACCCTGTGTCGACCTGCAGATGGTGGTGCAAACTCTCCTGCACAGCAACCCACTGTGCCAAGCTCCCAAGCTCCCTGTGATTGTGGGGGGATCTTTCTGATTACTTCCAGTTTGACCCTGAGAAGGAGAAGCAGGACACACTACAGACCTTCGGGGTGCTTGATAAATCTGAGCTGAAACCAAGTCAGATATGTGCATGCTGTGGGGACAGAATAATTATCACCATGAATATGAACCTCACAGCTGATCAAGGGTGGCAACAAAGGGAAACTTTCAATGGGGAAATTTAATTTCGAAGGCAAAACCTCCAGAAAATTATGAACTCAATAATTTGATTTAATCATCTGTATTTGAATAGCTCTGCGTGAGCAACACACTTAAACATTTATAAAATTAAGATGCTAAAATTAATGTTTAGCTATTATAGAAGTGGTTATAATTGTCCAATGGTCGTGCATAATTAAATAGCAATTTCAAACAGTACAGGATCTGGCCCCATTCAAAGCACAACATGGAAGATTTACTGGACAGGAAGACAGTGAGTTGGGAGCCCTCTTGTGGCCATGGCATGCAGTGCGGCCAGGGCCTCCCTGTACCCCTGAGTCCCAGAGGAATTGAGCCTGGGGGATGAAGGGTGTGTGTGAGGCCTGGCCCTCTTCTCCAGGTCAGAGCCCCTGATTCTAAGAAAAAATTCCTGGATAGTAAGGATATAAATGTCCTCTCTCCTTCTGGGTGCTGTGAGGGACACCAGCACAGAGCCCAAACCTTCCCAAGCCTTCAGGAGGTGGGCTTTCGCCCACCCACATCAATGCCTCAGAGGCTGCCTAAGTTGCCCTGGTGGACAGCGGCATCTGGTCTACCAGGATCATGGCGTCTGCTGATGCCAGAATCCAGGCTCCAGGAGCCTGATGTGCCCAAGGTCTTTCGTCCTTTGATCTGATTCTGAATGCCCCCTCCTCAGAGAGGCCTTCCCTGACCACCCTGTATAGTCACACCACCACCTGCCCACCCAGGCCAGACTCTGCTGGACAGCCACACCTCTTTTATCCTAGTCACCCACAAGCCACATGCTCGTTACACGCCTCGCACACCAGCATGGACACCCCAGTGGGTGGTCCAGATCTGTCTCCAGGACGCTCAGCCAGTATCGGTGGAGCCATGAACGACGGGATTAGCAAGGCACGTGGCTGAAACTCAGGCTGGGGCGGACCCCAGACTCATTAGAGAAGCACATTGTCTCGTGGGGCGTGGCTGGATGAGAGGCAATGGACAACACTGGAGTCGGCCACTGACCCTTTGGGTCCTAAGGTCAACCCTACACCTTGTCCCACCTGTTCCTTCCTTCTCCTGTCCCCCAGCACCTCAATTGGAAGCCCTGTTGCACAATCCAAAACTCAGGGCACTTCTTGGCTCCTCTGCATTTGAAGCGCTCCCTCTCCCCCCCGCACAGCTGGGCAGCACCGAGTCCTACTCACCCCACCTCCCGAGAAGCGCTTGAGACACTAGCTGCCCTGCATCCAGCCACACTCTCCTTGCACAGGTGGTGGTCATGGCTCATCTGTGTTGTGGCCAAAGACTTCAGCTCTCCTTGCCAGTTCCAGGCTGCAGCCAGAAGGTGCTCCCCAAAAGGCAGAGCCCACCCTGTCACTCTTTCACTTAGACCCCCACATGCCCCCACACCTGTATGATCTGGCTCCTGCCACTACTCCTCTCTCCCCTCCCACAACCCACGCCAGTCTATAGATGTTCTTCCAGAGAATTCCTTTGTGCCAGTCACTCCGTGAGTCCTTTGCACAAACATTAGCTCATTAAAGTCTCACAGAAACTCTGCAAGAGAGAGCTTACTGTTCCTATTCTTAAAGTGAAGCAGGTTCAGACAGGGGAAGGTGATTCCCCTGGGATCGGGAAATCTACTGCTCCTTCTGCCTCAGCCTGTTGCTCGCCACCCATGTCATCGGCATTGACAATGTTTGTTAAATACCTACTGTGTACAGGACACCACGCAAGACAGGCTCCAGGGCACTGTCTCTCCCTCCACCAGAAACACCACCAAGTGAGTTATAAAACACCTTTACTCCCGCACAGTTTGTAAGGTACTCACCATAGACAACCCGGCCCTGCACATGATTCCTCTGCCTCTGCGCAGGGTCAGCACACAGTGGTACTCAATAAATATTTGTGGAATGAACAATCACCCATGCTCTTTTCTCCCCTACTCTCTGCAACATTTTAGGAAGTATAGTTTTCTATAGCATTGCTAGAGCCATCTACCCTGTCCGAGGCGAAGTACAAGAAATTGTGAGCCTCACTTATATTCTTTTCTAGCTTTTCAGGCACTTATGGGTCTAGAAACGATTTTTTTTCTATCTTTCCAGCTAGAAAACTGACCCTACCATCATGCAAGCCTCTCATCCCATGGGCAAGCTCTATGATGATGCTGATAAAGAGCTGTTGCAAAGATGGCAGAAGATGCAAGCCACACACGGACTTTGTCCTGAGGCTGCAAGATGCAGGGGCTTCAGATCTGACCTTTATTGGGTTGGAACACGGGCTTGAGCTCTTGCAAAACCCCATTAAGGCAAAGGCTGCAGGACTGTGGAGGCTGCCCTTCCGTGAGATGAGCATTCCAGACAGCTGCTCATCCTCTTATAGGAGCTGTCTGTTTACATCGGTTGCCATAGCAACCATACCCTTCAAATTTGGAAAATCTCATAAACAAGATCACCCTGGTGTTGCAGATCTCATCAGAAAAACAGGCAGACTCAACCCCGGAGGGAACGGTGATTTCTTGGGAAGCCTCTCTCTGCCACAAGGCCGGGCACAGAATGAAAAGACTCAATGAAGGCTGCTAAATATGAACAGGAAAAGAGACATATCTCTGTGCTCTTCATCCCACTAATTGTGGCTTTAGTGAAAATCAAAAGTGGTGTTTTTTTTTAACCTTTGCCCCAGCATGCAAAAACATTATTTTGTTCAAAAACATTATTTTGAATAGGTAGATAAAAGAAATTTCTTTTGATAGAATTGACTTCTCTTATAGATATAGAAAAACATATTTAATTCTTCCATAAAACTGCCTAGAAAACTGAAGTGGCACCAAAGGTTGGTTTTTCTAATGCATTTAAATGAGTAAGTGGAACATCAACCCTCTTGCTGATTTCTCTGCCTAAATCATTCTTCTCCTGACTTTCCATAGAGTTCAAACCTCTCCTACCCACCTGGTCCCGTTCACAAGTTCCTTATCAAAGAGGTCCCCCTCCCCCAAGCCCTGCGTTTCTTTCCTGCGTGGCTGGTGTGAAATGATGCTCATTTATTTACCTTTTGCAGCTCTTGGTTGTCTTTTTGCCTCCCGGGTCCCCAGGCCCTGCCACACTGCCTGGCACATAACAAGATGTCTTCTTAGTGACGGAGCTGACTTAGCACTTGCCGATCATCAGTTACTCTGGAGGGTTCTATGCGTACCTGCCACTGGACCATCAAGACAAGCTGGGTGCTGGCAGAGATGCCATATGACATGGTTACACGACTAACAAGAAATGAAGCTGGATTTTGAAACAAAGATTGACCTGTATCGGGGTTATTTAGGGTAATTTTAAATCCTACATAGCCAGTAAGAGACAGACCTTGCCTTCTTGGAACTTCCAGCCCAGATAGGAGAAGGACACGGGTACACATAAATTCAATGTCATCTGATGGATGATGAAGCCAGTGATGTGTACGGGAGCTGAGCACACACACTAGGGCTCCTCGGCTTAGCTGGAAGATGCTGGGAAGCCATCTTGAAAAAGACAGGTGGTGACATAAGGGTATTTAGGCAAAGAAAGATGAGGACCTTGTTCCAGGCAAAGGGCAAGGCATGAGTGGATGCATGGATATTCCAAACAAGCAGATTGGTATTGCTCAGTCTGAACAGCGTGGGCAGCTGGAGGAGAGGACACAGGAAGACAGCCAGGGCCTGAGCGAGGGGGGGGGGGGGCTCCAATGCCAGCTTCCACCACATCCATTGCATCAGATCACCAAGTGGCATTTCAGTACTGACCCTCCACAGTGCTGAGGAACCTTTAACATTCTGGTAGTGAGTCCATGGTGTATTCAAGTGGGTTGGGGAGGGAGATAAGTCATACTTGTCAAGTATTTATCTCAACCCTTGTTGACATTCTGTGCTAAAGTGAAATGGTGCACTTTGAGAAAATTCTAGAGAACGAACACCAGGATGACTCCCCTTCAGGTAGGTGGTCGCAGGACTTGGCAGAGGGTGCAAGTCCCAGGTTTCCCTCCATTCTGCAGAGTCTGATGTGAATGTGTCTATGCGGAGGTGACTTGCCTGTCTCTTCAAACTAGAGAAGAGCCAGATGTTCTTTGGTATTTAGATTTTGCAGTACAGCCTGGGTATTGGCTTTGCAGCATTCTAATGGAAACTGATATGATGGATGATCCTCCAATTTACAGCAATTTCAAATCCTACACAGCCTATGCCATTTGAAAAGCAGATGATTCACTGCATGACTCAATTCAAACAGGCATTTCAAATAAAATTTATTTGTGGATTTTTTAATATAAAAAAGAATATGAAAAGGAAATATCCCACCATTACCCATAAAATCCCAATTTGATTTTACCTTATTTTTTAGGAGCCTGGTTTTTTGAGATACAATTTACATATAGTAAAATTCACACTTTGGGGACACACGGTTCAATGAGTTTTGATGACGTCCCATAACCACCATGGTAACTGAGATACAAGACATTTTCATCACCCCACATTTCCCCCATGCCTCCCCCCTCCCCATGCCTCAACTTCTCCTTTACCACTATTCCCTGTCAGTCATGGATCTGACTTCTGTTTTTATGGTTTATCCCCAATTCTTAAAAACTAATTAAGAATCAAGTAAGAAATGTCAAAATATCACAGACATGTATGGGGAGGGAAAACAGAAGTTTGATTTTTGTCTTCGTTTATTGCATGGTGGTTAGAAAAACATATCCATACACTCTTGTCTTAATGGATTGATTGTGATTGATTGTGATGTCCTATTATATGGACAATCTTGGTAAATGTTAAAAGACTACTTGAAAATCAGGGTAGTCTCTATCAGCTGACATACTAACGTATAACTGTTAAAATGACTTTTAGTAATTATGTTCTTTTTTTTTAATTTATAATAGTAGTATGTATTACAATTCATAGTGCACATATATAGCATCTTTTTACATACAACTGTCTGTATACAAAGTATATTCGTACCATTCAGGTCTTCAATCATGCATTTAGGATAATGATTTCCATCTCATTCAACCACCTTTTCTCTTTTTTTCTTTGTTTTCCCCCCTCCTTCCCCCCTTGCTAATTATGTTCTTAAGGTCCTTGAAATACTTACATATAATTTTCTATTTTACCTAAATATTAGATTACATCAAAAAGACCCCCAAACATGCAATGGCTCAAACATGACAGAAGTTTTCATCTTACTCTCATAAAACACACTGATAAGTAAGTCATTTCCTCTCCAGGCAGGGATAAAGGACCCGGCTGTTCCCACAGGGCCTCCTTCCTGCAAGGCCTCTTCACTGTGGTCTGAGGCCTAAATGAAAGACCAGCATCATGAGCGGCCTTGAATCAAGGAGAAGAGGGAAGAGAGGCAAAAATATCTTACATCTCATTTTCTGGGACTAAGTCACACAGCCATATCCAGCTGCAAAGGAAACCAGGCAACATAGTCTAGTTGTATCCTAGGGAAGAAGACAACACAGACCTGATGGCAGCTCACAGCCTGACTCCCGAGTGCCAACGTGAGCGAGTTAATGCCTCTTTCATGCTTCTGTATATTTCTCGCTGTATACCCTGCCCTTTCCATTGACATAATTTGGTACTGTGTTATTTGATACGTGTATTAGTTTCTTGTTGTTGCTATAACAAATAATCACACACTTAGTGGCTTAAACAACACAAACTTATCATCTTATGACCTGGAGGCCAGACGTCTCACTGAGCTAAAATCAAGGTGTTGTGGGAGTGCATTCCTTCTGGAGGGACCAGCAGAGGATATGTTTCCTTGATTTCTTGCTTCTAAAGCCACCCACAGTCCCCACTCCTATCTTCAAAGACAGCAACGGCACCCCTCTGACCTCAGCTTCTGTCATGACGTCTCCTTCTCTGACTCCCCTGAAGGGGATTCCTGTATGAAGAGCCCCTGATGCTGTTGGGCATGTGTGTATGATCCAGGATACTCTCCCCTCTCAAGATCCTTAATCCAAACACATCTACCTAGTCCCTTTTGCTGATTGAGGTTAACATATTCACAGGCTCTGGGACTTGTAGGAGCACATCTTTGGAAGGGTTGCGATTCTCTTCTCGTTATGGTGGTCTTGTTGTAGAGCTCATCCTTCATCATTTCAAAGGTCCACATTTTCTTATTTTTATCTGGGGCCTGGAATTTGACCTCCTGTGATGTCAGCACTCTTTGTGAATATTTGCTCCACGCATTCTTGTCCAGTCCTTTGAATTTTAACCTTTGTGGGTCACTCCTTTTGAACAGCTGTCATTCAAACTTGAAGTCTTACGAAAATAAGAGAGCTTGCGGTTTTACTTCAGTGAATCACTTTGAGCATCTCGTGGTTCTTAGTTTTCTGTTTTGCCTCATTCTGTCATCTCACTTAGTATGTGTGAACTTTTAAAGTTTGCAATATGGCTAGTCTTTTCTTAATCTTATTTAGAGCATTTAGCTTTCCTTTCTGATATCTTTACAGTTTTTCATCTGCTCTTACTTCTCCGAGTGATTACATTCATCCATTTATAAATATGCTTAAGACTCCAGGTTCGTCTGCCTGCCAATATGTGATTCAGCTATCGACTCCCCCTCCAGAGTGAAAACATTCCTCCCATCTCGCCACACGCAGAGCCCGGCATCTCCCCCCGTGGTGGTCTTCTCGTTGCTGTCATAATATTGATTGCATTTTAAGGCTCACACCACCTGCCTTCTACAGCTAGGGTGAGCAGCCTCTGGTCTCCCCGTGAGGACCTAGGAGTTCACTGTTCACCACCAGATCTGCCGCCTGCCTGGTCCTCTGAGCCACTCCTGCACAACCTCCACTCTTCAATGTGCTTTACCCCTAGATACCAGAAGAAATGGTTCTTCTTTTCTGCAGTTCGTCACCTCGATTGGGATATATCTTAGAACTGGTTATTCTGTAGCTGCTTTTCTATTTTCTTTTGATCAACAGAGCCTTCATTTCAGGTGGAGAACAAAAAAGCCTTTTTCCAACATGTCTCCGAATATTCTTTCCGTTCCATCCTCTGGGTTCTCCGTCAAGGACGGCAGTCACCCACAGTTGGCTCCCTCCATTTCCATGTCTTCGTATTCATTACGACTGCTCAGCCTTTTATTCCAGATCTCTACGTGTTCTCAGCCAGGTCTTTTCCTTCCTTGCAGTTTCACTAATTTTCAGAGTTCAGTTTCTCTCTTTTCTACTATCCGAGGAATTTTTTATATTCTAATCTCTTCTTTGAGCTCTCCTTTTATTACGTCCTTGTACGTGGCCAAGCACTTGCTGGAACGACCTTTCACTTATTCTCTCCCTTCTTTTCTGCATCGCGTTCTTCCTTTCATTTCTTTCTTCCCAGGAGCCTTTTACCAGTTTCCACATTATTTCTTTTCGTTGAGCCCCTGCCCCTCCACACAGAGCAAGGGAAGCAGGCATGGATTTTTTTCCTCATCTTTCTTTGTTCATCTTGCTTCTGGAGCTCCAGTTTGAGGCCTGACTATTTTAAGTCCTTTCCATATTTTTTGCTTCCTGAGAGGGGAAAGGAGAAAGGAGAGCCCCCCTGGGCCGGGGTGGGTCCTGGCAGATGCTCCTGCTCTGTTCTTCCTTGCACTTCTAGTGAAAGTCCTGCCCCCAAGGGCTCCTGTAAGGTGGCAGCTACCCCTCTGCTGGAGTGGGGTGCCCAGACTTCAGAGAGCAGCCCTCGGCTCCCAGCAGAGCTGCCAACCCAGGGTCCACGTCCCTCACGGCTCCTGCCCAGGACTGGGAGTGGGAGGGACGGGGGGGGAAAGAGGCACAGCTGGTGAGTGTGCCCGGGGCACTGGCCCACGGGGTCAGGTCAGAGAGACTCCTACAGGACTCCACCACGGTGACCACCTTGGAGAGCTGAGCAAGCAGTTTGTCCTTCTCCTCCCTGGATCCCCTGACGCTCTGGCTCCTGAGGTCACCCGACCCATGGCTGTCTGTCCCGTAGGTCGAGCAGATGACCGAGGCAGAGTCCACCCTGTGGTGACACCACCGGCTTCTTCTTCCCTAGGGGGGGCAGCCCACCCAGCTTTTGCCTCTAGCCGCCAGCGGCAGACCCCCACGGCACTGCTGACCAGTGGACCTCACAGAAGCTTCCATCTACAGGACAAGGGACACCCATGTCATCAGCTTATCTCCCAGAGAAGAACCACAATTCTCCACAACGTTGCCCAAGCAGATTGTTCAAAATGAAAATCGGATTCCGTCACTCCTGGCTAACACCCTCCAGCGGCACCTCCCGTTGACTCCAGAGTGGAATTCCAGGCTTTCCCCTGGCTCAGGAGCCCCGACGGCATGGCCCTATCCTCCGCCTCCCACCATCTCTGCCTCTGGATGGGGATCAGGATATGAGACCCAGATATGCAACTCTGACATAAGGATCATCTTAAGCAGAAAGAACCTGAGAGCCGACACGTACTGGAAGAGTTCACTTAGCTTCCCTTTCTGCCTGAGAGGAGGGCAGAATTTTCCCTTGTGAAGGCCACTCTCTCTCCCACACTAGGAACAGGACAGAGTCAGCACCGAGACAAGCTCACATGAACAAACCTTCCCGAAATAACCCATCTTCTGTTAGTTTCCCCCACATACTTTTTAGTCACTCTCCCACAACTTATCATCCCTGGAAACCCAACTCCGCCCCATCCTTCCTGGGTTAAGATGGTATAGAAGCTCCCAAGTCTAACTGCTCCTTTGAGTTTTGCTTCTGCTATAAACTCCCATCCACGCAAGATATCCATCAAGGTGTATTCCTTTCCTCCTGTGAATCTGTCTCCTTTTCCATCAAGTTCACCGTCCCCCAACCACGGAACCTCAGGGGTCCAGGGAAAGCTTTTCCTTGCAGACACTCAGTCCCCTGTGCCTGCTCTAACTCAGCCACACCAGCACACGCCCTGTGTCCTCCACTGGAACCGCCCACTCCTCCCAGAGTGGCCCCCCTCTGCCCTCCAGGTTTAGCTTAAACACCATGAGGAGATCCGCTCTGCTGATCTTCAGAACAGCACAGTCTGTTTCCTTAGCTCTTGTCAATACATGTAGCCCTCAGCTCCTGTCCTGTTAGAACACGGGTCCCAAAGGGCTGGGAGCGGGTCTGACGTGCTGATTACCAAATCACCCCCTACCCAGTGCAGCACCAGGTGCACAGTAGGTACTCAGAAATATTTGTGGATGAATGAATGCCCTGCCTTTAATGATAGGTGTTCAGCTCATAGAATTCCTCTTAATTCCCCACCCGATGTCCCCAGCTTGTAGCATTGAGCTCACAGTTTCACAGTTCCAAAACTTCTCCAGCACTCTGTGAATTAGAAGATATTTCTCCAGAGAAAAAAAAAGGTGAGGGCAATGAGCTTTCTTTTTCTCGGCCTAAGCCATCCCCCATGGCGAAGGACTATCCTCACAGTCCACGAAGAAAGTTTTCACTCTAAATAACGAGGCAAAATGTTTTAGAGAATCCAGACATTGCCACCTAGAACTCCTTCCTCATCTAACTTTCCCGAGAAACTCACAAATGTTACACTATTTTAAAGAGATTTGGCATTTGTTGCCACACGAGGATACATAAAGTGAATTGATTATTTAGCTATTTTCTGTAAAGCCACTCAGAAATACCTCTGAGGCATCTGTGTTTAATGCTGCTAACGGATTAGCCGTCAGCCTAATTTCCTCCTTTTCATATTTTACTAACTTTTCCCTTCCATGTTTGCTCCATTAAAGTCTGTAACAGCATAAAAGATGAAAGAATGTGTTCAATTGTTTTAAAATGCTAATTTCACCAGGCCTGCGGAGGCGGTTCAAGGTGATTTCTCCTTCATTGAGGCAACGACTTGGTAAATTTCAGATTCCCAAAGTAAGTGTTCAGTTCACAGCCTCGATAATTTATGTGTTAATTTGATCAAGAGTAGTTTACACTGCAAGCTCAGGAAACCCACATTTCCTTCACTGTTGGCAACACAAGAAAACAACCTGGTGTGCATACGTCCAGCTCTTACTGCTCTCTCTCTGAAAGACAGTAGCCGTGATCACACGGAAGTGGGAGCCCTGACTGGGTAGCCACTCCATCTACACCGAGGCTGTGAAGAAGCAGAGGTGACGGAGTGGAAAGAAGTTCATCCAGGTGTTCAGGCAGAACACAGTGTCCCCTTGACAGTTGAGAGCCAGAACAGGGAGCAATGAATGGCCACCATGGTGGGAGATGTCATAATGTGGCCTTGAAGATGGTAGCAGACCCTAGTTGCCTTCCCAGTCCCCTATTAGGCCCAGCTCCAACACCAATCTCTCTGTCTTCCTAATTTGGAAAGTATACTTATAATCATCCCATTGCTGGGAGTAATCTGAACAAGTCCTGGCAGGGGACTGGTCCAAGTTAGTGCCACTGGTCCTATGAGGAGACCAGGTGTTAGGCGCGGCCAGCTCAGGGCAAACGTGCCAATACTGAGAAAACTCAAATGCCAGCACAGTGAGAGAGAGGCTGTAATGTGCCTTTGCAGGTAAAGGAAATAATGTATAAATAAATCATAAATGTTATTCATCAGATTGTGGTCAGTGCTAAGGAGAAAGCAGCTCATTATGATGTTCATGGAGGGTGTATTAGTTTCCCGCTGCTGCTGTAACAAGTCACGACAAATTTAGTGGTTCAAAAGAACACAAATTATTCTCTTAAATTTATGGAGATCTAGGTTCGGGCAGCTATGGTCTTTCAGAGGCTAGAGGCAGGAATCCACTTTTCTTTTCTAACTTCTATAGAATGACAGTATCTCTTGGCTCATGACCCCATTCTCCATTTTCAAAAACAGCAGTGTGGCATCTTCCATTATCTCTTTTTCACTTTTCTCACTCTGACCCTCTTTCCTCCCTCCTTTAAGGACTTTTTTTGTGACTACCTCAAGTTGCCCAAATAATTAGGATAACCTGGCTATCTCTGAATCCTTAGTTTAATACTGGATATCCTTGTAACTTAATCATACAAAGTCCTTTTTTGTCATAGACACATACAAGTTCTGGGGGTTAGTCCTGACCATCTTTGGCAGACCAATATTCTTTCTGTCACAGAGTGTTAGGGATGATCACAGGAGGGTGTAGAGGATGGGGATTGGAAGCAGAGTCTGAGGCAGGACCAAGCTTGGTGAGCAAGAGGGGACATGAGATGTGGGCAGAGATGGAACAGCCCATGGTAAATTGTTTGGACTTTAATTTGATAGGAAATTATTCAAGGATTTTAAGCAGGAGAGTGATATGATTTGATTTGATTCTTGCATGTCAAAGATTAAGATCTCCGTGGCTACTCTGAGTAGATCAGACTGCATGGGAACCAAAGTAAAGCTGGGGAGAAAGTGAGAGGCCACAGTGTGGCCACAATGGGAAGGTGGCTTAGACGGGGCACTAGCATTAGGCTAAGGTCACCCTGCACCGTCCAATCCTGGGGGCCCACATGGAACAAAAAGGCAGGGGAAGGGTGATCTCTTTCTCCCTGAGAGACATCATCATGGTCCTTGGGTATCATTGCTCCTTGTTCTTGCCCTTCAGACTCCAGGATTTATGCCAGCACCCTGGCCACCGCCACCACCTACAACCTCACTCTGGCTCTCAGGCCTTGCCCTTAGAGTGTGAGCTACACCTTCAGCATTCCCCGTTCTCAGGCCTTCACGCTTACACTGAGTTACACACGGACTTCCTGCTTCCCTCACTTGCACACAGCACGTCAGCAATAAAAGAGAATAAAATAATGCCATTTGCAGGTAAATGGATGAAGTTGGAGAATATAATGCTAAGTGAAGTTAGCCAATCCCAAAAATCCAAATACCAAATGTCTTCTCTGATATAAGGAGGCTAATTCACAGTTTTGTTGGATGGAGGTACATAGGAGGATTAGAGGAACACTAGAATGGTCAAAGGAAAGGGAGGGGAAGGGAGGGAGCAAGGGGGAGGGAGGGGGGGGGAAAAAGGAAAAAAAATGGTGGTTGAATGAGATTGATATCATTATCCTAAATGCATGATTGAAGATCTGAATGGTACTTATATACTTTGTATACAAATAGTTGTATGTAAAAAGATGCTATATATGTGCATTATGAATTGTAATACATACTACTACTATAAATTTAAAAAAAAAGAACTTTTTGTCCTCCATTGTTGTACAGTTGTGCAAGCCCATTCCCGTAAAAATCTCTGTTTCTCTCTCTCTCTCTCTCTCTCCCTCTCTCTTTCTGTTTTTCTAGAGAGCCCTGACTAATGTAGGAAGTTAGCAAGATAAACAAACAGGAGACATGGTCGTGTTGAAATTGTTGCAATGGGTGGTGCAGGAAGCAGTGCCTTGGAAATGTGGGTGATGTGAGTCCAGGCTGAGATGTTTGAATTCAAGACTTTGGATTTGATGAAGTTTAATAGAAATAAAAACTAGAGTCTGTTTGGGGAAGTCATAGGCTTACGTAGCATGGAAATAATGGTCATCAGACACAAAGAAGTCAAGGAACTGGGAAGCCTGTCACTGGATGGATTCCAGAGACACACTGTCCACTGTGGTGGCCACTGGCTACATGTGGCTACTGACATTTAAAATTAAATATAGTTAGTAGCTACTAAATTGGACAGCAGAGATATAGAAAATTCCCATCATCGTAGAATATTCTATTAGACAGTGCTGCTCTAAAAGATGTCGCAATCAGTAAAACTATGACCACAGTGTTTGGTCACAGTAGGACAATGAGCCAGGCTAGCTGGGTTCAAATCCTGCATCTACCAATGACAGCAAATATCACCTTAGACATGTTGTGTAGCCCATCTGTGCCTCAATTTCCTGGTCTTGGAAATGGGGATAATAGTCCTCACCAAGGAGGGTGATCGTGAAGGTAAGCTCATACGTGCAGCACTTAAGAGAGCGCCTGGCATGTGGAAACGCTATGCGGGTGTTAGCTGGGAAGGTCACGTGCTAAAACCGGTAATGAATGAGGAGAATCCAGGGGAGCCCAGGATTAGGAGGTCATCGCAGCAACATAGGGCAACAGGTGATGGAGCCTGAGGGAGGTGTTTGCCAGGAGCTGGGATTTTGAAGGGGAAGGGCAGAGTCAGCCATAGGAAGAGAGAAGATACCTAACCTTTTTTTTATTTTTGGACTCTGAAGAGAGCTGTAGAGGAAGCCAAAGACTCGAGGCACCACTTAATTTCTAATAGTGGAAGAATTATAAGAGAAGAGGGTGTTGCTGTGTGGGATTTTGCTGAGACTAGCTCCAGTATCCCAGACCAGTGGAACAGCGGGAATCAGGAGAGGTGAGTAGCTGGGCCACATTACAGGTGTACCAGAGCGAGAGTCCAAAGAGCAGGGTCCGCCTGGAGGCCCACACTTCTGCTGACTAAGGTATCCCAGGTGCCATGCAGGATGAGTAACCGTGGCCTGCTGCTGTCCTGGGGTGATGGGTGCTCAGGGGTGCTCCTGGCCTCCTCCTCAGGTCCCCTGGGCAGTTTGCAGTGGCTTCTTGGGTAGCATATTAGTGAGGGTCTCCAGGTAAACAGAACTAGAGCAGATTCACTATGGGAATCGACTCACCCACGTGTGGAGGCCAAGAAGTCTCTCGTTTGGCCGCGTGCAAACAAGAGAGCCCGAAAACCAGGGATGTAATTCAGTTCAAGACCAAAGCCCTGAGGACCAGAGGAGCCAGCGGCGAACGGACCAGAGTCCCAAGGCCCAAGAACCAGGAGTTCTGATGCCCAAGAGCAAGAAAATATGGATGTTCCCGATCAAAAAGAGAATCTGCCTTCCACCTTTTGTGCTATTTGTGCCCTCAATGGGTTGGGGGATACCCACCACGTCATTGAGAGTGGATTTTCTCTACTCAGTCTACTGATTCAAGGGCTCATCTTCCCCAAGCACACCACAGCCATACCCAGCAATGTTTTACCAGCTGTCTGTGTGCCCCTTAGCCCAGCCAAGTTGGCACAGAAAATTAACCATTGCAGTCAGTGACACAGTCAGGGAGGGGAGCTCCAGGTCATAAATCAGGTGACCCTCTGTTGTAACGCACCCAGCTACACACCCATGCATCACCCATCCCCACCCATCTGTCCACCCAGCCTCTATTCACCCACAAGTCCATCCACCCACCTATGCATCTGACTGTCCACCCCTTCACCTGTCAGTCCATCCATCCACCTACTGCCCACCCATCTATTCATTAAGATCTTTATTATGGACCCGATTAGTATGAGGTCTGATGTTTAGTGTTTCATTGAGACAAAGGAAGGAAGACTTTTCATTTCCAATCACATTTTCTCCATTTCTCTTTATAAGGATGAATTTTACACATGTAAATCCCTTGTTTTGTTTATAATTTCATCTTCCAGACTGCGAGTCAAGCCATTTTTCTCCCCGTAGAGGACCCTTCTCCTCCATGCTATTTGCATTGCTTGGGCATGACTAATTAGCTCCTCTAATCATAATAAGCCTCTTTTCAACGCTGTCAGTGTGAGGCAAGAACACATTGTGTAAGCATCGTGGTGTCATTTCCAAAAATGTAACAAGAAAACAATAGCTTGGGGTTTATAAGTTTACCAACAGTAGAGACATTTGCCCAGGGAGAGATGGCTACATAAAAACCAGTTCAGTAGCTAGTAGAAAAAAAAAAATACAAAGACATAAGAATTGTTGAAAACATGCACTAAATCTATCCTGCTGTATCCAGAATAGCATTTTGATTTTTTAAATTTTTTTTATTTCTTTTAATTAGTTATACACAACAATAGAATGCATTTATGCACTGTGATATATCATACGTAGATGGGATATAATTTCTCATTTTTCTAAGTGTACATGTTACAGAATCATATTGGTCATATAGTCACATATATACATACAGTGATAATGTCTGTTTCATTCCACTATCTCTCCCATCCCCATATCCCCTCCCTCCCCTCCCTTCACCTCCCTCTATTTAATCTAAGGTAATGCTATTTTTTGCTAGTGGGCCCCGCCTTATTGTGAATTAGCATCCACATATTAGAGAAAACATTTGGCCTTTGGTTTTGTGGGATTGGCTTATTTTGCTTAGTATGATATTCTCCAATACCAACCATTTACTGGTAAATGCCATAATTTCACTCTTCTTTATAGCTGAGTAATATTCCATTGAGCATATATACCACATTGTTTCGCGGGAAAATTTTATCCTTAATTTTATTTTCTCTATTTTCTTTTATTTTCTTGTCTCTACCTAGCTTTTTCACCTTTTATTTTTGAAAGGGTGGATATTTGAGCCCTTTTTGAGAAGGTGCTGTGGCTTTAAGGAAGCCTAATGCTGAGGAGCAGCTAACGCACCTAGTTAAGCACAATTGCATAAGCGGCTTTGAACTTTTTTTTTTTTTTTTTTTTTTTTTTCCTCCTCTATTTTTCTTTATGGCTTTCTTGCCAAAGCTCAGTGGCTTTTTTTTTTTTTTTTTTTTTCTCTGCATGGTTTTTAACCATGCTATTTTAATTCTCTATTTTCTTTTAAGCTCATGGCTTTTTCTTTTATACTAAAGCTCAAGGCTTTTTCTCTATATTTTTTATGGCTTTTTTTCGCCGCTACTCTGCTTCAGCTTAATTCTTAACTGGCCTCAACTAAGTCAGAGGCTATGCTCTCTTGTTTCTACTCTTTTTGCTGGTCTCAACTGAGTCTGGCTTCTTCATTTTTTATGGCTTTTGGCCGGCTCGGCTTTTCACCGCTACTCTGCTTCAGCTTAATTCTTAACTGGCCTCAACTAAGTCGGCTTTATTCATCTATTGAGGGACACCTAGGTTGGTTCCATAGTCTAACTATGTGGATAGTGAAAATAGCTAGCATCTAAGACAGTCTTATTAAGTGCTAGGTTCCTTCTATGTATGATTTTAATTGTCACTGCACTAACAGATCTATTTAGCTAGTACTCCATTTTGTAGGTAGGGAAACTGAGGCACTACTGAAGATTATGATCAGATGTAGGGGTGACTCTGGGACCTGCAGCTAGGCAGCCTGATTCCAGAGCCTAAGTGCTACCCTCCGCATGCCTTGGTATGCGTGGAGACACCGAGAGCAGAAGCTTTATAGGGACCAGGAATCAAGTGGAGATAGCAAGGCCGGGGAGACACAGCCACTGGGCTAGTCTCAGTCCTTATGTTGCCTAATATGTGACCTTGGAGGTCACTTTACGCCCACAGCCCTCATAAAATGAGAAATCCATACTGGATGGCCCCCCATAAAAATCCTGGAAAGGTCACATGATTCTGTGACTATCTCTGGACTCCATTTAAGGCATGACGCCAAAGGTGCTACAAAGTCCCAAGCGATCAGAATTAAGGAGGGCAGGTGGAACTATAACACCCCAGGTGGAGCTGCCCACAGTCTGAGCAGTTTTGCACCTGGTGAGCGTGCCAGAGAAGATCCCAGCAGTCAGAGAGTGTGTCCCCACAGCCCCTGATGGCATTGTCTGGAGGACCTGCAAGCCCCACCACAGCCTACGAGCACCAACTGAAAAGGAGGCCACCGTGAGTATCGGGGACAAATGACATGACTAGCTGTGGACTCCCACAACCAACAAGCACGTGCTGTGCTCCTATTCAGTGCCCAGGAAGGAACCGGTGCTGGAGATGCAGGATGATTAGAACAGAAAGACACCCAACCTAGGGGACAAGGACGCCCTCTATTTGAAGTAAGCATAAGACGTTTTGAGGGTACAGACCAGGAGCCCTTCATCCACGGGCTTCCTTCAGTCCCTCAGACTTACTGAGCTCCTCCCCCTTGCTTTCCCCCAGTGCCCCAGTCCTGGTGGCCCCTTCCCTGTTCCAAGAGGCCCCTCTGAATCATGAGTTCCTCTGCCACTCTCCATCTCAGTGTTGGTTATCTTTATATTACAAACACCGTCTTAAATTATTTGCATTTATTTATTAACAAAGTTCCAGAAGGGCAGGCCCTGGGTCTACCGTACCAACATGGTGTCCACATTGGTCCCTAGTGAGTGCCTATTACATAATTTGAAACACTTTTAAAATTGAGGGCAGGGATGCATTCACAGGGAAGACATTTAGAGAAAGAGCAGGATTCCTGAAGCATGCAGAGCGAGGACAGGGCTGTTTAGGAGACCAGAATGTGCAAAGGCACTGGGGTAAGACAGAGGAGGGTGAGCCCAGGAAGCTGCTTCATAGTAATGAGGGCCTAAACCTTGGAAGCGTCTGCCCTTCCATTTTCCTTCACTGAGAAAACATTGAGTCATGGTGCAAACAGAACTGCTTAGTCTATAGTAAAACAAGGATAATTAGAAACAAGAAAACGATGCAAATAATGACTAATCAGATGCATAAGCGGGGGGGGGGGAACCCCTCACAGTTGATGAAATCACACATGAAAATGAATTATGATTTGTTTTCAGATTGTTCCACTAAAAAGCATTCACTATGTTTGTCTTGGTATAATTTCCTAAAAAGACTAGCAGACGGTCATCATTCTGTTAGTTTAATTTATACTTGCTAATAGCCACATTATGTCATTCCATGTCACCGATGAGATCAGGTGCCCATAGCACAGCTCTGGCAAGAACAGGCAAACGAGGCTGCTAAGCAGGACCACCTGCCTGTCTCCTCCAGGTGCCAGCGCCTTCTCCCACCCCCTCTAGGCTGCATTCCTATGGATGGCAGCACACTGTTCTGAAACTGCCTGTGGGACTTCTTCTGAGTCACAGAGACCACAGAAAATTTGGTTTGTGGCTTCTTCCAGCCCCTATTCAAATGCAGAGGCCAAGTCTGTTCCTCTGTGTTGCATAGAAAGTGCGCTCTGGGGCTCCTAGTTTTTGAGAGAGGAAATTAACTAATGCTAAATGTCAAGGATGCCACGTTGCATTGATTAATCCTAAACATACTCATCACCGGTCTGGTGCCACAGTGCATCCACCAAAGGAATTAGCAATGATTAGACACCTTTCTTGTGGAGTGGGATTGGAGTTTATGCCTCCTTGAACAACACAAGTGAGCACATCCTTCCAAATAAAAGGTGCCCCCCCCCCATCTAATCCAGCCTCTGGATTGTCAGTGGATGCCAGCTCTGCTCCCAAAGGAAGCATCTTATGGAACTAAGGCTGGAGACTACAGTAGGCTCTTGCTGGAACTAACTTTATGGTGGAATTGTTTAGAGAAGCCCCAGCGTCATTTCCCATAGGTTCACTGTATTACAAAACAGGCAAAATCATCTTGGAAACACCCGTTAGCGTAGAATGCAGAGTTCCTATCTAGGTGTCTTGTTCAGGATGCTATGACAAGACCCTGTAGCCCGGGTGGCTTAAACTTTCTATTTCTCGCAGTTCTGGAGGCTAGGAGTCCAGGATCAAGGTGCCAGCAGACTTGGCATTTGGGGGAAGCCTCTGTTTGTAGATAGCTGCCCTCTTGCTGGGTTCCCCTGAGGCAGAGGAAAGAGGAGCCCCACCCTTGGCCTCTTTTTTTTTTTTCTTTTCTTTTCTTTTTATGGCTGTAATTTCCTGCTGGAGGCTCCACCCTCATGGCTTCCCCAAAATCCAATCCCCGCCCCAAGGCCCCACCTCCAAATGTTGTCATATTGAAGATTAGGACTTCTGCACGTGAATTAGGACGTGAATTAGGGAGGAAGTCAGGAACATTCCATGCACAGCGATTAGCAATAAAATGTCTATCCCCTCATCAAATGCAGCTTTGAAACCTACTGAAAATCTCCATCCCTGCCCACCACCTAATAATACTTCAATTTTTTAAATTATCAATGCTCCTCCAAAGGGGTGTTAAAAGTTTTGAATCAGCTAGAGACTTCTGCTCTATCAGGTACTCAAACCACTCTCAGTCCTGTGGTTTTGAAACAGTGTTTGCCTCACGTCTTTCAGGGACTCTTCACAGTGTGAAAGTCTCCAAATGCTCCTGGGACCACCCACTCCACAGCTGTTGTACCTGAGTGACAGCCTCATTCCCCGGATGTCCAGAAAAATGTGGGATTTTCTTTTTCTTTTTTCCTCCACCCGTGTGTTGTGTTATACTTTAACAAACAACTCCCCGATCCAAATAGCTGAGGCCCAAGAAATGTGACGTCAGGACCCAGCTCTGTTGCCCCAACTGTCACATATTAGAGAGATGCCGACTGCCCCTCCTCGCAGGGATGCTGCTGCAGACGGTTCCTGGAGTCTCTGCAAACTGCAGACACGGGGAGGAGAGTGAGGAGGAGAGAGTGGGGAGGAGAGTGGGGAGGAGAGTGGGCCTTCTCTCTTGGCGTGCACTTGGCTCCAGCTCCAGTGATTTGCAGCCATTAAATATACAATAGATAATTGTTCAAAGACATAACTCTTCTCTCCATCTACTCCCTCTAGCAAATAGCTCAGTGTATGGTGCCCTTTTTATCTATTATGAAAGTGACTATATGAAATGAAAGTGGATGTATTTATAATTTGGCCTCTAAAAATGAAATGGATGGGACCTGCCCTAAGCCATGACCCCGGGCTAGGTAGCTCTGCTCAATCCAGATAGTCACTGTCTTACCCTGGCTGCCCTGGGTCACACGCACGTGACTGCAGCCTGGCTTGTATTGGGCCCTGGGCTCAGGACTGCTCTGCAGTGGACTTGTCTGCAAATTTGAGAAAGTGTGTGGGAGGAAACTACCACCAGGTGCCCTCCTCCGGCATCATTTTATTATTATTTTAATAAAGGCAATGCACCCACCCGGAGGGAAAAGAAAACGTCAACCTAGACAGAGGAAGGTTAGAAATGAAAAGGACTATTTCCTCTCTTCCCAGCTTAAAGTCCTTTGTGAAGACAATCACTACGGGCATTTCATGAACATTCTCCCAGTCAAACATTGATGTGTGTAACAGCATACATTTGAATATGCTTTTAAAATATCCAGTTGGGGACTATCTATCTACGTGGGGGCATGCACCCACGTGCACCCACGTGCACCCACGCACACAGAATTCTTAATTTTTCCCTTTATGAGTTGAAGATTACTTCATAACAGATGTCTCTATTTTTTATTTATATTTTATTTTTTTACTGTGGCAAAATATACATAAAATTTACCATTTTAACCATTTTAAATGTATATTTCAGTGGCATTAAAGTACATTCTCAATGTTTGTGACCATTACCACTATCCCATTTCCAGAACTTTATCATCGTTCCAAACACACACTTTATACCCATAAGTAATAACTCCCCATTTCCCCCTCCCCCAACCCCTGGCGACCTCTTTCTACTTTCTTTCTCCATCACTTATATTCCTAGTGTAAGTGGGATCCGATACCAAGTATCCTTTCGAGTCAGGGTGTATTTCATTGGACACAGTGTTTCAAGGTTCCTCCATGTTGTAGGTATTCCAAAACAACCTTGATTTTTTTTCTTTCTTTCTTTCTTTCTTTTTTTTTTTTTTTTTTTTGGTGAAGAAAGAAGCAGACAGGTCCAGCATTAAACAGGATGTACTTTACTGGGGACTTACTGACAGAAGAGTGATTCTGGGTGGCAGCAAGACCAGTTGGACCCCCACGTGTTGAGTCACAGGGAAAAGCATATGTGTGGTCAGGATGAAAATGACCTCATCCTAGCTGAAATGTACTTGGTTTACCTTAAGCTAATATCACTCAGGCACAGTCCGTGCACCAGGATCTCCTTGTCGGTCTCCACATGTCACTACAATGGTTTTGACTATTCATAGTTTTCTGGGAAACTGAAGGATAAGCCAATGTGGGTTATTCTAAGGCATCATGGCGATTATAATTCAAGATGGCTGCAGTCATGTCCTGCTGAATCCACACAAGCGTGTATTAGAATTTTCTTTTCCAGGCTGAATAATATTCCATTGCTGAATAAAATTTTACATTTAGTTTATCCATTCCTCTAAGGCTGGACACGTGGGTTGTTTCCATTTGGGGCTATTTTGAATAAGGCTATTGGTATACAAGAATATGGAGTCCCTGCTTTTAATTATCTGGGGTATGTAGCTGGGAGGGGAATAACTGGATCCATGGGAATTCTATGTTGAACTTTTGGGAACTGCGAAGTCACTTTCACCTTACCCTCCCTCCAGCAGTGCACCAGGGTTCCACTTCACATCACTGCCGTGGCTTGATATGTTCCACATTTATAAAGTAGCCGCCCTAGGGAATAGGACGTGTCATCGTGGTTTTGAACTGTGTTTCTCTAAAGATTAATCATGCTGAGCATCTTTTCATGTGCTTATTAACCATCAGTTTACCTTTATGAGAAACGGAAAAATCCCATGGTCCACTTTCAGAATGTAGTATTTAGCCTTCGATGTAAAATTGGGATGTAAGAAAGGCAGCCAGAGAGGAAACAGAGCAGAATGGAAAGTTACACAATAGCACCAGAGCCTGCGGATGTGGCAGATTCCAAGTCCTTGCACCTGAACAGCCTCTGGACAAGCAGTCAGCCTGACCAGCAGAGAGAGAAATCTGTTAAGAAATAGTAACTTAGGAAAGAAGGAAGAGCTGTGTAGGTGTCAGAATGCATTCATCCCAAGAAGGCTTTCCTGCCACCAGCGAACAGAAGGAGGTGGGGACAACTAAATAACCCAACAGGAGACAAAAAAAAAAAAAAAAAAAAAAAAACACGAGGGACACACAGGAAGATTGTGTCTCCCATAGCACTCAGGCAATGAGGAACTGGGGGAGGGACCTTGTATTCTGGGGGATAAAATGCCAGTTGTACCCAATCTGTGGGCGCCTGCTCCTCCAGACACCGTCATTAAAGGGAAGCTTCACTCTTTGCCCTGCTTGTGTCTCTTGGTTCGTTCTTTGGGTTTGGACAGGTGAGTGTGTTTCTCCCACCTTCTTCAGGGAGATTTTTTTTTTTCAAATCCTTTGCCCATTTTTGAATTGGGTTGTTTGTTCCTTTTGCTGTTCGGTTGTATATATTTATGTTTAAGTAAACATTTTTGTTGAAATAATACATTTTTAAAGCGTTCAAATCATCAATGTAGAACTTGATGATGTTTTACCATGAGCACATTCAAGTAATCACACCCCCACCCCCATCAGAGAGACTGTACTACTCACCACCCTAGAAGGCTCCCTCTCGCCTCATCCCCGGTATTACCTGCCCCAGCAAAGGCAGCCCCTGCCCTGGTTACCGTCTTTCTCAATGGGTTTTGTCTGCTTTGGGGATTTGGACACAGAGAGCCCTACAGGACAGTGTGTGCTGTCATGCTGTCTTCTCTGTCTCACCTCTTCTACTCAATATTGTGTTTGTAAGATTCTTCCATGTAGCTGCCTGATGCTGTTGCAGCTGCAATACCGCGGGAGGAAATTCGGTGGCAGGAATGATTTTCTTCTTAACTGAGTCTTTGGCTTTCTTTTTCTCTTTGGCTTTCTCTTTTTCTTTCTCTAGCTTCTCTGGCTTTTTCTAGCTTCAGCAACCTCTCGAACTCTTAACCGCTCTGACTCTTTTCTTCTTCTGACTGCATTCTTCTGACGATGTCTAACCTTCTTCTGACTCTTTCTAACCAAACTCACCCGGTTATATATCTTAAGCTTTACAGGTGTGTCACATGCATACTTTGAATAATGTATTGATATCAGGTGGAAACTAGAACATCTTTTATGGCTCCCAGCTAACCGCAATAGCCATCTCCCTGATTAGGGCTTCTTCACTTCCACACTGTTGCAAGAAACAGTAGTTTGTACATCTTCCTTGGTGTTAGAAATCCCAGTAGCATAAATATTCCACAATTTATTGACCCAATACAATGCCTTCGCGTTTGGATTGTTTCCAGATGGTTCTAATATACATAGCACAGTTAGGGACATTCTTGCAATGTCTTTTGGAGATCATATGCACGTCTTTTGGGGTACGAGGTACATAGGGTAGACTGGCTAGGTTGTGTGGTACACACGTGTTCAGTCTTACCAGATGTCAGTACCTTTCTAGAGGGGTTTTTATTGATTTATAATCCAACCAGTAATAAAATTATCCCTGAATAAAATTCACAGTCTGTTTCAGGATCTATCACATTGATGTACACTGTTAAACGCTCCAGTCTTCTACTGAAAAACATATAGGTTGCTTGCAGTTTTTAATTTTTTTTTTTTTTTGCACTTTACTTTTCTACACAGTGCTGTAATAAACACCCTTGTGTGTTATCAGCAAAGTTTATTGTTATTTTTGGACATTATTAGCAAATTAGTATATTAGAATTTTTAAATCAAAGATCTTAAATGAAATTTATTGCACATTATTAGCAAAGTTTTGCAAGCATAATCTTAGGGTAAATTCCTGGCAGGATAACTCCTCTGTCATCGTGTATGTACATCAAATATTTTGATGGATATTATCAAATTATCCTCCAAAGTAGTTACAAACATTTCCACTCCCACCAACATTATGAAATTGACTGCCAGATGCCACCTGCCTCCTCTGCTCCCAGCAACACTTAATTTAGCTTTATCCTGTTTGATAGGTGAACAGTGGCACCTCCTTGTCACGCTCTGATACACATTCTTTCATCACAGAGCAAGATTCTCACTTTCACTTCTAACCTGTCACTGCAGTCAGGGGCAGGAGGAGGCAGCAGCCCAACCCAAAGGTAGGAAAAGAAGCTTCTCACCCCCACCAGCAGCCTCTCCATGAAAGGCAAATGAGAAACTGGATTCAAATTCAGTTGTCAGGCTGTAGATTCTCAGAACTCTCTGGGTATATCCCATATTTGCTGCTTCCATTACAATTCTTCTGAGCCCGCCAGGCATGAGCTTAGCAAGGCTGCTACCCCTCTCCTGGTTGTCTTCCTAAGAATGGCTTCTGCATGTCAGCTAGGCAGCAGGGGCTAACACAAGGATGCCCTCCCTGGGGTGTTAAGGCCCTCACAGATTACTTTGACCAAGAAAGCTTGAGTTTTGACTTGTCCCTATGGTTGGACAGCACATCTCTGTGAAGATTCCAAGCTCTGGTGGGAGAAAGGAGTCAGGGAGAGGGGAGTGTGCAAGCTCAGGAAGTGTGCAAGCTCTGGTGGAAGAGTGTGCAAGCTCTGAGCAGAAGGTGGGAGTCTGGTCGCGCCGGCTATGGTCTCTGGAGCTATCAGCTGGGGCAGCTGCCGTCGGGCTGGAGACGGTGGGTAAGTGTGCAGTGGCTGCCTCTTCTCCATCTCCATCATCTCTCTTCTAGTCGCCTGGCTCTTCTTGTCATCTGTCTCTCTCGTCCTCTCGCTCGCTTGTCGTGTCTCTGACTCTCTATCTGGCTGGCTCTTCATCTGGCTGGCTCTCAAACTTGGAATGGACGGGAGTTTATATGGGGATTACTGGTGTGTGTGTGTGGGGGGGGGTACCAGAGTGAACTTTAAGCCTATTGGCTCCTGCTTGTGGTGCGAGGGCAGCCCTCAAGCCTATCAGCTCCTGCCCGGGGATGATGAAACATCCTGCCCAGAGAACAGAGCAACCTTTTGGCCCTCTGCCTGTGGAACAAGGTGAACTTTTGGCGACCTTTAAGCCTGCCCATCAAACAATCCCCATGACCTCTGTGTGTACCTGTATCCAAATGTCCTCTTTCTTAGAAGAGGGAAACACTGGATTAGATCCTGATCCAGTCAGACTGGATTAGGACCCACCCCAATGACCACCTTTTAGCTTATTACAGCTGTATAAGATCTTAGTACTGGACCACTGAGGATGTAGCACCGTGGTAGAGCAAGCACTTGCCTACCATGTGAGAAGCCCTGGTTTCCATCCCCAGAACTGCAAGAGAGAGAGAGAGAGAGAGAGAGAGAGAGAGAGAGAGAGAGAGAGAGAAAGGAAGGGAGTAAAGAAAAGATACCTTATTATCAAATAAGGTCACAGTCACCATTAAGACTTTTGGGGAAACACAATTTAACCCGTAACAGCTGCCAAAAATCGGGACATGCACCCTCTAAAATCTAACTTTTCCTACCCATTCCTTCCCTTTCCACAAAATGACCTGAGTCATTTTTCTAAATTATGGAAACTGACTTGCCACTCCCTTCCTGGGTGACCTGCCCCAGCTGCAGCCGTCTGCGGAGGTAATCCAAGCAGGGAGGCCTTCCCTGCTGAGCCCTCTCTCATTTCTACCACTTATCTGCGGCCTCCCCTCCATGTGCCCTCCATTGCAGCAGCCCCTGGCCATCTGGCCATCCCCAGGCTTCCTGAACTTGGACTTTTATTTCTATTCCCTCATGTTCTCTACCTCCTGGACTCATTCCCTGCAAACCCCAGAGCAAGTGCCTCCGCCTCCAAGAAGCCTGCCTCATTCTCCTCTCCCACTGCCTCCAAGACTTCCTTCTGCTTAAGCCAGGTCTTGATACGTCCATCTTCCCCGTGGGAGGGCCCCTCTTCAAGCCAGGAACCGTGGCATACCCGTGGGAGGGCCCCTCTTCGCACAAGCCAGATGAACCGTGGCGGCTGTAATACACGGGTAAGTGCCTGGCAAACTGTAGTAGGCACTACTGAAGCTTCTGCAAGGACCCAGAGGCACACATGATCATTTAAGAACAGTGATGTGAGTCTCTCATTGCAACAGGGTACATTCAGCATGTCCCCATGTCACACAATCGTAAAAATGAATAGGGACCCTCCTCAAGCCATCTCCCTTCCCTTATGGATGAAAACAGTCCCCTTGTACCTAACCTTGGCACAGTAAATGAACACAGCTCTGGTTTTGTTGTTCCTACTCTGAGGGTAGGTCCATGGCCCATCCTGCAACCCAAGTGCCTGGCCCAGAGCAGCAGGTCCCTGGTGAGTAGTGTCTGAGTCATCAGTGATTCTGGATGGCTGAGCCAGGACCGCAGGGGGCTTGCTGGTGGAACTGAACTTAGAGCTGCAATGTTAAAACACCTAGCACAAGGGCCTCAGGGATGGCAGCTTGCTGGTATTTTTATTTAACACTAAAGGGAGAGCAGACTTGACTCTTAGACTTGGTCTTGATGAAACTGAATTTCTTTCAGAGGTTGATTGAGTTTCCAGAGGAGGACTCAAAATGTAGCAATTTGGTGGCAGCACTTGAGAAGTCTGAAGCTTGTTCCTGCAGGTGTGGTAGCACAGAATCCGTAGCAACTTCTTCATCCTTCATGGGTGAGGCTTGGCTGCGGGTACTTCAAGCAGGCCCAGAGGGGTCTAAGGAAGACCTCAGGGCTCTCTATGCCTCCGCCCACCTCTCTGCCCATCTCAGCACTGTCCAGACTGGCATCCGAGTCAGGAACATAAATGTCACACTCAGCCAGTAACCTCCATCACCTCCATGTCTAAGTCCCAAACCAAACCTTGTAATTTTTTCTTCTGAGGATTTTCTACCCTCTCTCTGTGGCTTCTGTCTGCTCCCTCATTATCATTCCTGCTTGTCCTATGCCACTGCACGGAAGTCCTTTCTAAATGGAAATCAGCCACATATGACACACATATCCACAAATGCTTCTTAAAACCCTTCAACAGTTGGTATAGATGCTTACCAGACTCTCCGGGGCCTGGATGAGCATGGACCTCTTCAGACCTATCTTAACATGCTCACCCCTCACTTACTGCCACACTGGTCTTTTCTCAATTCCTCTCACCTCAGGGCCTTTGCACCCACCACTCCATGTTTCTGGACCGTTCTCTTGCCTTGTACCAGGTTAGCCATCTTAATCCCTCAGTTCTCCCTGCAAGTACCATTCCCCAGCAAAGCTTTCCTTTCCCTTTCTTAGCCCTCCTAGTACACATTTCCCAGTACCACCTGCCTCTCCTCTTCTGTTTAGGGTTTCACCATATAATTATTTGATTTGAGCTTCTCACTACACGGTAGGTTCCACAGGGAGGTCACTGAATTTCTTCCTCATTATTGTGCTCTTTCCTGGGTCAGGGCCTGGCATGCACCTGCAATCCTGTGTTGAATGGGTATCTGCATACATGTGTTTGTAGTTGCCCGTATGCCCACTTGATTGAGATTCCAGTGTCTTGCACCATGGTAGGGTGGGGGATTTGTTTTAGGATGCCTATAAAGAACTCTTCCGATCACCTGGCTTTCATAAACTAATCTCAGCAGGGCAATCACTGTGACTACGAGGACAGCGAGGGAATGCACCACACAGGCCTGCCACCAAGTTGGCACTAACTGAAAACACCCCCAAGTAACTTATGTGATGCTGTTCAGTGATTGATTTGTGTTGATTTGTCCCAGAACATGGAGGGATATTTGCCAAGAATAATGATTTCTATTTCAGCCCAGGTAGTACCGCCTCTGAGAAAATTACCCAGCTGGGTTGGCTGCCTCTCCAGGCACCTGCTTTAAGAGAGAAATGATGTCAACAAAATAGAAAGAGACCTTTTTCCCCCATTTGCTGTGCCAAATGGGCAAGCAGCCATTCAACTAAAGCCCAATCTAGTCATTCAGACAGAAGTAAAAAGAAGGGGTGTGTGGCAGCAGTGACCACGAGAACAAGGCTGAGGGTGACGCTGCCATTTCCACACTATGTGCCAGACACAGGGCAAGACACCCCTGGGTACCTTCTGTTAATTCTCATGAAAATGGGGGTGCCTTTACTATCTCCCTATGACAGGCAGAGGAATGAGTGGCTCAGGGGTTAAATGATCTGGCGAAGTCCACAGCAGGAAGTCATCAGACCTGGGACTGCACGGCTCCTACAGCATCACTGTGGTCACAAACTGGGTATGTCCCCTCCCCACTGCCCAGCTTCCCCACCTCCGGCCCCACGGGAGCTGCCACAGGCAAGCAAAGGAACCAAGTCCACATCTGAGCACCAACCGTGTGACCTGGCATTCCGACAATCCTCACAATGGCCCTGAGGACATATTGTCATCTAGTTTTACAGAAAGGGAACTAAGGCCTGGGGAAGTCCATAGCCTGCCTACAGCCACATCATGAGCATGTGCCGGTCCAGGTAGTTGAATTCAAGATCACTGCTTTGGAGCATCTGCTCATTTGACCCTCCTTCCCATGTGGCATGCTCTTCTGTCATTGCCAGTGTCCCATTCAGCCCTAAGCAGAGGTTCCCAGAAACAGCTGAGAAAAAGAGATTGGAGGACAGGCCCAGGCAATGAAGAGCCTGCTGCCTGTGGCTTGGAAGGCCCTGGGCCTCTGCTTTCACGATAGGTGCAACAGCTCCTCTGCTGTCTTTGCAAGACATTTAAACATTAAATCAGAGATCAGTTAGTGACATAAAGACACTCTGCTGAAACCACAGGTCTGATTTCAATTAATCCTCTAGAGCCTAGTTGCTCATTGGAAGAGATTGGAAACTGTGGAAGGATCCTTCCACCAGATCCCCTGGTCCTTTTCCTGGAGCTGTCTTCCCCCATGACACACACCTTGGATAGTCTGCTAAACCTGCCCCTGCAGAATGGCTGAAAATGACCCCCCAAATTCTAACACACTCCCTACCCTTGCAATCTCTACAGCCATGTATCCAGATAGATATTTCCATGTATAGATTTTTTTTTTCACATTTGATTTAAATTAGTGAAAGGTTTTCTCCTTTCACTGGAGTGCAAAGCTGAAAACAATACTGACAGCCCAATTAGTAACATTTTAGAAAGGACAATCGGAACCAGAAAAGAACAGGAAATAAGTGGAGGCTATGGAAAAAAAAGTACTCTTTTTTTTTTTTTTTTTTTTTTTTGTACCAGGGATCAAACTCAGGGGCACTGGACCACTGGGTCACATCCCCAGCCCTTTTCTGTATTTTATTAGAGACAGGGTCTCAATGAGTTGCTAAGTGCCTCGCCATTGCTGAGGCTGGCTTTGAACTCATGATCCTCCTGCCTCAGCCTCCCAAGTGCTGGGATTACAGGCAGGCACCACCATGCCCGGCAAAAGTACTTATTTTTGTGCCTAAAATTAAATCAAAATGTTTTAGAAAAGAGTCTAGAAAATATTCTGGAATATTAACTAATTAAATAAATATTAAATTATACATTTCATTAGTAGTATATATTGGGGCTATACATCATTGGTTGCTTCTTAGAAATTCATAATTCAGTCTTCAATATTTAAAAATTATACAGAAAAAGGGATAATTTGATTCTACTTTTGCATCATCACGTAAAACTGAAACTCCAAAGACGTCACCCAGGCCAACTGGTAGCCAAATGGAAAGTGCTGTTGAGCTGTTGATAGCAGGTAGAGAAACCGAACTGAAAACAGCCTAGCAGACTCCTAGGTGTCACAGCTGGAGGAGCTTCCGGGGCCCGCCCACCCACCCACATTTCTGCAAGCATCTTCTGTAGCGCAGGTGGAGAGCAGGGTGGGCCAGGAGGGGTGGGGTCAGTCCAGGCACTGTGGGCTCCTCCATGACCACCTCTAGAGAAGCAGGGTCTGAGAACCAGGAACACTTAGGACTTGAGATCCCAGCATCAAAGGCTTCTCATAGCTTCTTTCTGCCCAAACTACTTGGATTTGCAAGAGATAACTAGTTCCAGCTAGAAGAGGTGTGGGGGAAGATGAAAGAAAACTCCCAGGAGGTACCAGAGCATCTCTTGGAGAGGAGGCTCCAGGTCACCTGATCGCTAAGGAGGCTGAGGCCATCCCTCTAAATGTCTGTCATGTCATTAAAATTGCTTGGTTCCTGTAATACCGTGTGTGATTCTGATGCTAAGCATCCAGAGTCAGCACAGGTCCCTCAGTCACAGCTTCAGCCCCAAAAAGACCACCCTCATTTCAGATGTTAGCCACAAATTTGGGTGTCCCGGGCCACCAGTACTTCCGACCAGCTGACTACAAACTGGTAGCCCATGACAACCTCGAGTTCAATAATCCACTAAAATAACTCACAGAACTTTGGAAAGCACTATACTTAAAAAATGAATTTTTATTACAAAGGATACGATTCAGGACCAAATGAAGAGACCTATAGGGTGAGGCCTGGGAGAGTCTCAAATGCAGAGCTCTGTGTCCTCTGCCAGAGAATCAGAGTTCATTACCCACTTGGCACATCAATGTGCTTACCAACCAGAAAGGCCACCTGAGCCCCAAGGTCTAGAGTTTTTGTCGGGGTTTTATTTTGGAGGTGCAATCAATGGAATTATTGATTACATGACTGAACTCAATCTCCATTCTTCCTCCCCGCCGTAGAGGTCCAGCGGATACCAACTGGTTCAAGGCCCCAATGAGTTAAGTGGCTGACCTTGCGGGCAGGGCCAGCTCCCAGTCTGATTCATCTTAGCAGAGATGGAGAGGTGCTCTCAGGGCACATTGTGACTAACCAAGACACCTACCCCTGGAGATATTTCAAGGATTTAGAAGCTCCCTTCCAGGAACAGGCACAAAGGCCAAACCAACTGTTTATTAGACAATATCTCTACCTGCCCTGATTCTTTATTTATTTTCTCAAAACAACAAACCTAATCATCCTAGCTTGTGTTCAGGATCTACTCTTGTTTTAGTAAACCACAGAACCAAGAGCCAGAAAAAGAGCTCCTAGGATAAGCCCCCATAAGGAATATTCTGAAAAGGAGAGGTTCCTCACATATGTCCATAAGACCCTAATTAGTAGCACCAAGGTCAACAGTCCAGTAGCCAGGATCCAGGAGACCTGGGTTCTCATTCCAATTCTTCCTAGTAAAAAAGAGACTGTTTATATATTACTAATGGAAGAATTAAACAAATTCTTGGAACACTGTCAGAGTTGGAACAAGTATACTTGTGTCAGAAATGTTAGAGAAGCCTGTGGAAGGTGAAATTTTGTATGAGACCAGTGTATTTCATTAAAATGACATCATCTTCTGCAAGTAATTGAACCCATCTTCAATCTTGTCACAGCAATGGCAAGAATGTATTGATTATATGAAGTTCAGATGCTCAACTCCATAAATAATATAGGAAAATTTATATTAAGAAAGCATACATCATTCTGAGAACTTAAAAGAAGGGTGAGGATGCAAGGAGGGAAGTTGAGAATGTTTGAAATATTGAAATACATTGTGAGAGGTTTCATTAAAAAAAAAAAAAAAGCTGAAAATACAAGCTGGCAGGGTCCTACTTGAATACACAGAGGCAAATTAATGTCATACTAAAATGGAGAAGTCCCACCAAATTGCCAATACCCAAGGATGGAAACTTCTTCACACTTTGACTCATCGCTAATCATTCATTCCACAAAAGCTGCTCTCTCTGCATGATCAATTCATAAAGTGAGTCAATAAGGAATATTTTAGAAATAATTGAACAACAACAAAAAAATAAGATTACACTTTCCTCTCTCCAATGTGTCAAGTCCAGCTGGAAAGAGAATGCTACTGCCCAGAAACCACCCCTGGGAGCCCCTTGGCCTTCACACTGGCCTGTCCAGGCTTGACTTATACAACCCCGTCAGCCTTAGTGAGCAAGTGGGCTCTGGGCAGCTGCCTTCTCAACGCCACAATTCAAAAAGACCATATGCATTTTCCCCTCTTCCTGATTTTGAGGAACAACATCAGGTTTGTCTTGTCACGAGCTCTCTGGCTGTCAGTCAGAGGTGGGACAGAAATAGGGAGCTCGGCAGAGCAGAGACTCCCGGTTGTACTGTGGGAGGAGCATCCATTTCTAGTTTGGCTTCCGGATTACACAGCAGGTGAGATTTATCTCAAACCACACAGTCACACCCCTTCCCCCTTTCTGAAGACAGGTTGGCTCTGAGCTGTGCATATACAAAATGTAAAATACGTGAAGGGAAAAGTCAAGTAACTGCGGAAAGTCAGGAGGTTGGTGGGTTCCGCTATTGACCAGACCCCTAACAGGGCTGAATTTCCACCATGCCATTTAATCAAATGGAGAGTTTAGCCCAGTGACTAGCAATCCTGAGTCTCAGGTCTGAGAGGGCAAAGGAATAATTTCAAAGTGTCCATGAACATGTGTGGCAACAAGCCACTTCATTCATCAAATATTCATAGCATCCATTATATCTGTTCCCAATTAACAGATACTAAAAGTACAGCCAACACACCTAATCTGAGGGAATTCTCCCAAATCTGGGAATTGTCTGTCTAGTTCACAAGTTTGGACACCCAATAAGGAAGCTCAACTCCAAACCCTAAGTACCTAATCCACAAGCAGAGAATTGTGCATGGTGAACCTATTTGAAAAGGTTCGGCAGAGCCGTGCTCACGCTTGCTGGTCAGAGAAAAAATAAGTACACTCAGAAAAGATCCCTACAGACTCTCAAACCAAACAATTTCAAACAGAAATGGTTTTAAAAACAGTAATAAAAACCCCTTCATGAATCCTATTTTTCTGAGCAAGATATCCACAGTTGTTCAACAGAAAGGATCCAGGAGTTGGTTGTTCCTTTGTTCAGGAAATGTGTATGGTGCTTTCCCTGAGGGACGACTGCTAAGAGATGGTCTCTGCCCTCAAGGGTTCCCATCTGATCAGAAGTACATAAACACAAACGATAACTGGCCCCGGCACGCTGCACCCACATCTGCAGCTAGCAGTTATCCAAGTGAAGAAGTCGCTAACACCAACATCAGAAGTACAATGGCAAGGGAGGACTGCCTGGAAGAGGCTTAAAAAAAGGTCATTTCAGGCTGCTGCTTGGGGAAGAAGGTGTCAGATCTTGGTGGTATTGACACTTGGGATCTGTGTGCCCTTCATGGGGCATGGACTTGGAGCCAAAAGACAGGTACGAATATTAAGGGTTTCTTTGCTTTTTGCTGTAGGCCACATCTACTCAAGAAGTGATAGGGGACTGAGGCTAGATCAACATGCCACCAAGGGCTCCCCAGGCCCTTGCACCTGTGGCTACAGTGAGAGCCACAGGAAGGGCATCAGCTCAGGTATCCCTGGCTCTTTTCCCATATGTCCTCTGGCCCCCAGAGAGATGCAGGCATAAGTTCCCACACATGTGCACGCACGTGTGCATGTGCTCACACAGACACACACACACACACCTGCTTTGAAGAGCCACCCAGGAGGCCTTGCATCAATTCAAACACGGCTTGCCCACTCCTGCCCTGCACCAGCAAGCCATACCCACAGCGCTGATGCTAACCGTCAATCAAGGGGAAGCCCTTCCATTCCCCAATGCCACAGCCTCCTCAGCAGGCTGAGCTGCTCTTCTGACTCTGAAGCTTTGCTGAGCTCCCGCATAGGTGCAGAGACATTGTCTCTTCCTCATATGATGTCATGGCTCCCACCCAAGCCACACCATGGCTGTCCCTAGGGCTGTCCTCTCTCCTGATGAAAGGTGAGTGACCACACTGAGAGATGGAAAGCCAGCCGAGAGATTTATTGGAAGTGGCGAGGTGGCTACGGGAGCGGGGAGAGAGCAGCAGCAGTAGAGATAGCAGCAGCATCATATAAGCAGGGGCAGCCAGCGGCAGGGAGCAGGGGCCTCGGCAGAGAGTATACCTGTGGGCTTCAGCTTGTATCTGCTGTTTGGGGTATCTGTCATATGCTAATTGGGCCGTGAGGGTCTCGAGATTTGTGAGACCATCTTACTGGTTCTAGGCACATCAGGCACATACAGTTTTAGGTACGTAGGTTTAGGCATATAGGCTTAGGCTGCCCGTGCAGCTCCGACTGGACTTGAGGGGAGCTTTGACTGGCCTTGAGGGGAGCATTGGTGGGAGAAGGCAGGGCAGTGGGTATAGCACCATCCTTGAGTGGGAACTGAGACTTAAGCTGTTTTTTGAGAAATGGGGAACCTACTGATATTCCTATCACCTGAAGCCTCTCTCTCAGATCAGGGCACCCATGGCTATAGCTTGTCCATCCTGATCTTGCATTCTCCATTCAAAACTTTCCCCCTCCACTGAGACATTCAGCAAATGGCCTCCTGGGAGTGGGCTGTTGGGTGAATTACTGAGAAACAATTCAGAGACACCCTGGATTGGGAGGAAAAGAAAAGTGGGGAGAGCCCCTGCCCCTTCTCAGTCCTTAGTGATTCTCGCTCGGTAGCTCTAAGAAGGTGCCAACCAATCATTGGTATCCATCAATGTGTCTTTAGATGATGCTAATGTGCACCTGAGGCCAGTGACCACCTAAGTGCTTCTTGCTGGAGGAAGTCAATAGCTTTTACCATCTCAAGTCCTCTGCAAAGAAAAAAAAAAAATGTCACAAATGCCAAGAATGTTTTTTCTTTTAAACCAACTAGCCATAATGTTAGACTCTCACTCTGTAGTTGTTTTTGAACAAAGCGAGAGAGAGAGCAGAATCTGCAATAATTCCGGGCTGCACACCTCAGTTTCCACGTTGCTTCGTCCACATAAATTCACGAGGAAGAAATTGGAAACGCAGATTCATTGCAACAGATCTCAGCTGAGGGAACAGCGCTGACACGACGGACATGATAAAGACTGAACTAAACTGAGAACCGGCAGACGATTAAAGCTTCAGTGTACCCTCAGGGCAAAATCCTTTCTCTGCACTGCTCATATTCTAGTGAGCAAGCCATCAGTCTTCATAGGACATGCACGCTGCCGTTCCCACAGCCCCTGTGGATGAGGCTGCCTATTTCCTTAGAGCCGCCATCCATCTCCAAGCGGACAGGTAGAACCTCCCCAGCATGCTCCATCGGGGTCTGAGCCAACAGTCCCCGCCATTTACATTTCACAGACTCCTCCCCATCTTCAAAACAGAAGAGGAAATCAAATAGCCCTACCTGGCCATTTTATTTTACATTTTTAGATAATATTTTATGCAATATGGCATTTAAAAACAACATCCAGAAGTCAATATTTTTAGATAGTATATTCTCATTATTTAAATTTAAAAACATTTGTCCTCAAAGCATTACCCTGGTCCCAGTGAGGCCAAGAGCCATTAGCTGCCAATCCTGTTCTTTTAACCTTCCTGAGAGAACATTCCTGTTCCTGTTCCACTCTCTGTTAATATCCTAATGGCTCTAAGCTGCCAGCTAAAGTGATACATCATGAAGTGGGAGAACTGAGTAATTTTCAGATTATGGGACTCAAATCTATTTTTAATGGACACCTAAACTTATATTTATATAATATTACCTTGCAATAAATCACAGAAATGACCCAAAAGTTTTTAAGTACATATTTGAAAACTCCTAATAGCTCCAGAAATCCCAATAAATCCAATTGTACGAATGAATATATAATGATTCGTTGGACTTACCCAAGAAAAACGTATTTTAAATGTCTACAAACAAAAAAGAAATGCATCTACATACATCACCTCTGAGCTCATTTGTCAAAAGGAGAAAAGGAAAAAAAAAAATAACGTGCCATGGTGCTGAAATGTCTGTTGACTTAACTCCATTTTTCAAAACTGAGATATTTTATACAACAAGAGGAGACCAACCATGCTGTGAGGAGAAAATATGAGTTAATTATCCAGGTAATATAAATTGAGTTCATATGCATTTGAAATGTTTAGATTACTAGATCTGGGGCAGGATGGTTTGAACTGTTATATGGCAGAGTTACATCAGCAGTAATTCAGTCTTTGTCTCTCTGTCAAGGATTGTTCTAGCTCTCAGCACAACAACTGTGAATTGTGGCTCTAGATTTTGGTGGTTTTTTAACTCTTCCAAAAAGACCTAGATTGCCTCCTCCCACCCTGCTCATGGAAATAAGGAACCTAACTTTGCTAGTTGGAAACTAGAAATTATCTGTGGAAATTACCCTATCATGCATTGCAACTCATTATTATCTGCAGGTGGAATTTTTTTGGTTGGCCAGACTCCACTGTCCACTCTGTAGGCTGGTCCAGAGGTGTTCAGGAAGGACACTGGCAAGGCCAGCCCTCTTCACCCTGCGCTCGTGTCAGGAGAAGAACCTCAGCTTTGAGCCTGAGTTGTTTCTGAAAAGCTACCACACGTCCCGGTCACCTTCCTCCACTCTGTGATGCATCCTGGGAAGCTCTGAAATGGGGACATACACTGGACGTCCACTTGGTTCTACCACAAGAGGCTCAGCCATGAACGCAGGGAGCGGGCACTACTCCATGGCCTGAGCTCGCCAGCTCTCCTGGGACTTGAAGCTCTGTTCCCCGTCAACGCTTCGGCCCTTTCAGCCTGTGTCCCAGCATGTCTTCTCCCTGACAGTCCCAGGGCCTCCTCCCCCCAACACTCCCCTCTCTCTCTCCTCTCTCTCATACCTCCCTGCTCTTTACCCACGACCCTTACCCCACTTCCTGGGAGAGGGCAAAGAGGAGTCTCAAGAGTCCCATTAATTAGAAACTACCCTGTGCTGGTGGTGCCCAGCTGGCCCCAGCAGGCCACGGACAGCAGCTCATGCCAAGGGTCACTCCGGTTATGCGTCTCTGGGCACCAGAATGATACCCAAGCAAAGCCGCGGGAGACTGAGACGATGGATGCTTTTTCACCTGAATTGTCACTTTTCCCCACTGAGTCAGGCAGTGGGTGCTGTGGTTCACTGCTTCAGGGCAGGAATACGCCAGGGCAGGAGGTAACCGGCCTGCAAGACTCCTGGCCTCCCTTCCTTTCCCCAAACCCTGAGCCCACAGGGCTGAGCAGAGCCTGAGGAAGAGCAGGCAAGGTCCAGGGAGCAGGAGGGCGCAGCAGGGGTTCTCCCATCGAGGAAAAGTCTCTGAGCTGGACAGAGAGCCAGACCCAGGAGGGACCAGAGGGTAGAGTCAGAGGCACCCAGGATGGCAGCCTCCCCGCAACTCCCAAGATGGCTCAGAAAAGCCTCTGGGGCTGAACCTCACGGCATAGGAACAACGGAGTTAGAGACCCTCCCCCAGTTTCCTTATGGCAACAATCCCGCAAGTGGGGAAACCCAAACAAGGATTAAAATGGGATGTCCCCCCTGTCTGGAGCTAAAATTTAGGATTGAAATTAAAGAAAAATGAATTGGTAGTTCTTGTACCTGTGAGTTTATGGCCTGAGTATCGCTCAGTCTCTTTTTGTTTTGATGAGGACTGAGATGGATGAAGGATGGGTAAACTTGACAATTACGGTAGTGGAAAGCCAGCATTTCTTCTTCTAAGTATGTAATCGACAGAAACGTGGGCATATGTTCAACAGAAGACATGTTCCAGAAGGTTCCTGGGAGCATTCCCCATCGCTGGCTCAAAATTGAAAGCGTCTCCGTGACAGCAGAATGGACAAACTGTGGAACAGACACACAGTGATGGTGTCCAACAACAAGAATGAGCAACTCACAGCGATTCACAATCCAGATAAATCTCACCAACAAAATGCCAAGTGAAAGAAGCCATGATTCCATTCAGAGAAGCTGCAAAGCAGGAGCCAGTGCTAGAAGTCAAGGCCGCAGCTGCCCTGGGGAGAGGCGGTGATAGGGAGGCAGAGGGGCCTGTGGAATGCAGGTTAGAGCCCAGGAGAATTCTCCTAAGGTGGAAGCACTTCTCTGTATGTGTTTGATCTTACAATATAAAAATAATTAAAGGTAAGGAGAGAGTTTGAGAGATAGGGAGCAAATGGGAATAGAGAGGGCAACAGAAAGACATGTGGGGACAGATAGAGGCAGACAGGGAGAGGCAGGGCCCTGCTCTTTTTCTGGTTGGTTGGTTGGTTTATTTATTTTTGTAGTACTGGTACTAAGGATTGAGCCCAGAGACTGGTGCATGCTAGGCAAGCACTCTACCACTGAGCTACACACCCAACCCCCAGTAGCCCAGCTTTGACATGCATCCCATTTTTCTAAAAATATTTGATATTATGGCCATTTGGGGGGGGGGTTACAAAAGTACACTGGCTCAGGCTGAGGGCACATAAGATATGGTACTTGAAAATGCTGGTCTGGAATAGCTTGACAGACAGTCAGCAGTCCACAAAGCTGCTCTCAGCCTTCACTCCCATCACCTGCTGATTATGAGCAACGGTGCCCAAAGTTCTGGATTTTATAATGGGCAGGGTGTGCAAACTCTCATAAATACCCAGTGCGTGAGAAAATCACTTCCATAGCCAGAGAAGCACATTTGCATTGGTTTGTTCCTGAGAGTGGTAAAATATATAGCTCGCAGTTGTTTCTTGGGGAAAATGCTGCTCACTCATAAGTCATAGCAATTTAATGACTGTTATAAATTGCTGTACAGTTTTTTTTCCCCAAAACCATAATATTTCTGGAATCATGTAGGAGCATATTAAAAATGGGCTCAGGATCATTTCATTTTGGAAACCTAGGTGACTGTGTGTCTTTCTTTCTACTGCTGATGAACTAATCAACATCCCATTCAACCCTGTTCATGGCACAATCGTGAGACTTCTTTGCTAAGACTCACCATAGGCTTTTCCAGTGGCCTGAGAAATATCATTTTTGCAAGGGACCTTGGAGGACAGAGCCATGAATTATTAATTGTTGGCATTAATTTACACCAAAAGAGTATATATTTGGACATGACCCTTATTACTTCTCAAGCATTTTTCCACTTGATTTATTATACTCTCTTACATGAATGCATGTTCATAATCTGCATTACCGGTCCTCTAATGGTGGCATGTCAGATCCAAATGTCACCTCATTATTTCTGACACTCACAGAACCCACAACAGTAAAAGCCAATTATAGACTAGAGAAATCCCAGGAGACCTTGCCTGCTCCAATAGCTAATAAGCACCAGCATCATTACACTTGGAGGTGCTGACCCTACAGAATGGCCATCTGTGCCTATCTGTGCGGAGCAGTGGGTTCCTCTCTTCACAGGGGTAAAGAGATCTAGCTCAGCGTAGTTGGCTCTGGAAAACCATTCTGGATGTCCTGGAAAAAACCGTGGGATCCATCAGCAGCTGGATGATGGAGGTGTCCTGATAGCGTTCATCCAACAGGCACAGGGAATCCATTTCAGACAGCAGTTCACTGACTGAGTCAGCTTGGCTGAACTAGGACCCCACCTCCTAGAATGGCTTCCTCTCTGGATGGATCCAGTATAGAGGAAGCCAGAGGAGAAATGTGCCCATATCTGGAAGGCAGAGGTGAAGTGGCAGGCATGACATTCAGGAGGTCACTAAGGTCAGGTAAGGTGGCCAGTGAGACCGGAGTGCTGGCAGATTCTAGTTTGTCCTTGTTCTTACCCCCACATGCACCCAGCTCTTCCCATATGCCTGCCTGCTGGCCAAGAGAACATCCAGAGCCCCCTCAGATAGAGAGGGACAACCTCCCACAGTCTTTTTCCCCCACCCCTTGGCAACCCCTCTCCTGCAATGGGACCTGGGTGGCAGCTTCCCAAGCTGGCTTATGAGTTCTACCTTTCCTGCCCGGGGTTAGTGCTTCAGGAGGCTGGTTGGTGACTTTGTTCTGACCATCCAGCTTCTCTCCCCAGATTCCCCTTCCAGTTTGAAGCACTGACATTGTCGTGAAGGGTCTTGGTGGACCCCTGGTCAGTGGGATTCATGGAGGTAACAATCAGGAATCTGCTCCCGCCCTTCACCAAATATGGAGACTCTTCAGTGAGTCGGGCTCTGACTTTGGGATAGAGCAGGGAGAATACAGGGACACTTCCTGTCCTCATGGACCCTGCAGAGCTAAGATGCAGATATCGACTGTCATTTACCGGGAGTTTACAATAGAGCAGGTGCTGGGTGAAGTGCTTAACATAACAGTTCATGTCATCCTTGCAAGCACAACTTGATTCTCTCCATTTACCCATGTGAAATTGACAAGTTTGGATTAGTGGGTAAAAAAGTTTGGCCCAAACTGCCTTTGTATATAGCAAACTGCAACCTACCTGCAACCTAACGTAGTGTGTAAACAAACTACAATCTAATTTAGGAGCATCTTTTAACGGCACTTTTAACAGTCAAGCTTTTGTCACTGTGACCAAAATGCCTGGCACAAGCAACTTAGAGGAGGAGAAGCTTATTTGGGCAGAGTTTCAGAGGTTTGGTCCATGGTGGGCTGAGTCCATTGGTCTGGGTCCCGTTGAGGCAGCACATCATGGAGGAAGGATGTTGTGAAGTAGCGTTGCTGCACTCAAGGCAGCCAGGAAGAAGTGGGGGGTGAAGCCCAGGGAAGACACACCCATTCACAGCACGCCCTCAGTGACCACCTCCTCTAGCCAGACCCCGCCTGCCTGCAGTCACCACCCAGTTAGTCCATTCAAACTAGGATGGACTGATTAGGTTACAGCTCTCACAATCCAAGCATTTCACCTCTGAACGTTCCTGCATTCACACAGGTGTTTTTGGGGGGGCACCTCATATCCAAACCATAACAAAGAGATAGCTGACTCTCAGCCAATCACAACAGTGAAACATAGCCAGTCACTGGTGGGAACTGAGCCCACCGTGCCCATATGAGGACAGTGCTGGCTGCAGCTGATCAGGCTGTGTCTGCACCCCACTCCCTTTTCTCTGGCTACAGACGTAAGCTGCCCATGTGGCAGGGCAGGGCCTTCCCAACCAACTTTGGTCTAGAATGCTGCCCAGTTTTCTTGCTCAAGTAAACAGTGCTAAATTCAACCAATCTCATATTTTTTCTTAAACACCCACAAGGAAAGAAGCTTAAAGAAAATAGGATGGCACCAATTCCAGAATGCAAATTCTAATCCTTTGGGCCACTGGGCCTCTGAGCAGGAAGACAAAACCCAGGGCATGGAGCACACACAGCAAGGACAAGCTGGCTCTTGAGTGGGCTTCTTGTCTCATACCCAGAACTTTTAAATGACTCCAGTGGAACAATACCACTGTGCCACCCAAAGAGGGCTGACTGAGGGATGGTGGCCATGGGGACAAAGCCAGCCAGGGCCACAGCCAGACGGTGAGGCAGGCCGGGCCCATGGGTTGGTTTGGTTTTATTTCAATGAATAGAGAAATTAAGTCACCAGTCAAGTTCACCATGTATCACTTAATCTCTTCTCTGTTAAGAGATAAATGAGCAGTGATATGCACACAGAAGACAGACGCAAGAACATTTTCTCTAAGATGGAGAGGGATGGTGATTCTAGAGAATTCTCTCTTTCCAAGTCAGACATTTCATAGTATGTGAATTTTTAACAGTGTGGATGTGTGTTTTGTAACCAAAGGAATAAATGAAGCTTCTAATAAGGCCAGGAGCTTATGTTCTGGTATTGATTCAATTTGGAAGCGTGGTCACAGCAAGTAACTTTTGGGCACAGGTGGCTGACTAGCCCAGTACATTTCCCTCCTCACCCTCTGTGCCTCCCCGTGCCTTCATATACCTTCAGAGAACAGTGCTGAATTTACTGATTGCTCCACAGCAATGAAGTCCAAGTTCACCTGTAATTGATCTTGCCTTATACCCCATTCCCAATTCAAATCAAGGCCAAACCATTAATCATTCTAGCAGGGCCCAGAAAAATCACATACACCAATCTTGTGAATGTTATCACCTGCTGCTCAGGAAATATTGAACCAAAAAAAAAAAAAAAAGAAAAAGAAACTTGACAGTGATCTTATTACAATTTAAAAATATCATTTATAGCTTTTTTGTGGAACCGACACAAAACAATCAGTGAATACATATTTTTCAAACTGTGATACTAATGAAAAAAGGACAGATTTGAGTTTGCCAATATTCTTCTTAGATTGATGTTACCTTTTTATGTCAAAGAAAATAATGCAATCTTGAACCAAACTTTACAAATAGACAAGTTTTTCCTGTTGACAGCATCGATAAGAGCCGGGAGCCTAACTATGTGGCTTGGCCCCCTGAGAATTAGCCTTCTTTTTAAGTCAAAAATGAATTCTAATCCTTAGGGATTTCCAGTTCCATTGTGTAATTTTAACTAGCAGCAAAATGAAAACAAATTTCAAGAATCATTTTTATCTGTTGATGGCTGAAAATGTTCAAAAGTCACAAAACTATGGATTAAGAACCAACCACATTGAGAATGGGAATGAAAACTAGTACAACCATTATGGAAAACGGTATGGAAGTACTTCAAGAAATTAAAAATAGAAGTGCTGTAAGATCAAGCAATCCTACTGCTGGCTATATATCCAAAGGTAATGAAATCAGCACGCTGAAGAGATACCTGCACGTCTGTTTATTGCAGCACTATTCAAAGTAGCCAAGAAACGGAAACAATTTACATGACCATCAACTGGTGAATGGATGGAGAAAATGTGGTCCTTATACACAATGGCATACTATTCAGCCATCAAAATAATGAAATCTTGCCATCTGCAACAAGATGGACAGAACTGGAGATTTAAGTGAAATAAGCCAGACACAGGAAAGACAAGGGCTGTGGGATCTCACTCAGATGTGGAGAATTAAAAATGGAACTCATAGAAGTTGAGAGTAGCATGGTGGTTACCAGAGGCTGGGGAGAATAGAGGGGAGGAAGGGATGGAAAGTTTACAATTGTTATGTCTTTATGTATCACTTAAAATGTAATAATTTCATTTTAAACTGTAAAATTTAATAACAGAGTTTTGAACTATAAAAAGAAGGTGCCACGTTAGACTATTGTATTTCCAGACCCCGATCATTTGCACCCCCTCCCTTTGTCCTCCAACCCCTCCAGCTCCCACCTCATTAACCCTACTCATCCTCATCACCCAGCTGTGGGGATCCCTGTCACTCCAGTGGGCCACGCAGGACCTTTTGCTCCCCAGCCTCACAGAGTCCACGTGCCCCGTTGTTGGAAGTGCCTCGCGGCAGGGACTCTCCATTGCCTTCGGCCCCTGTCCCAGCCTAGGGCATGTGTCCACAACTTGTTACTAGCAAACAAATGGGGAAGTGACCTCCATTCAGTTTCCAGCCTTGCCACTACCAGCTGCTCCCTGAACAAGCCATCAGCCTCTCTGAACTACTGTTTCCTCATCAGTAACCTGGAGAGGAAAGCCAATCAGCATATATTGCATGAATCAGAATTGCGGAACTAGGAAGGCTATCATGGACGGGAAAGCAATTTAGAAAGGCATAAATGAAAATGTTCAGTGCTCAATTCAGAGCAAGTCTGAATTCAGCCCTAAAGGAAGAAGAATCCTGGCTTCTCATGCTTGATTTTAAATTCTTTCTAATTTGTTAAATCTCAAAGAACCCACTTACATTTGTTAATCCATGTCTCCTTTAGGTGAATTTAAAATCTTTTTTTTCTTTTTTTTTAATTTTATTTTTATAATTTTTAATATGTACAACTCATAGTGCATATATTTAGTATCTTTTTACATACAACTGTTTGTATACAAAGTATATTCGTACATTTCAGGTCTTCAATCATGCATTAAGGAAAATGATATCCATCTCATTCAACCACCTTATTTTTTTCTTTTCTCCCCCTCCCTCCCCTCTTGCTCCCTCCCTTACCCTCCCTTCCCTTGACCATTCTAGTGTTGAATTTAAAATCTTAATAGTCTTTCTGTGAGATCTTGACTCTCTTATGCAAAATTTTCCAGTTGGTCTCCCTGTGTGTATATATAAAATTATATGTATAAATATACATTATGCAATATGTAATAATTATATAGTAGCCTTTAAATATAACATTACATTCACAAAATAAAAATAACAGAAAGTCAGATTATTTCTTTGACAGATTCTTTTGTCTTTTATTTAGATTTTAGTTTTTTTTATTCTAATTTGTTATATATGACAGAAGAATGCATTATATTTCATATTATACATATAGAGCACAATTTTTCATATCTCTGGTTGTATATAAAGTATATTCACACCATTTGTATCTTCATACATGTATTTAGGGTAATGATATCCATCTCATTCCACCATCTTTTTCACCCCCATGCCTCCTCCCTTTCCCTCTCACCCCTTTGCCCTATCTAGAGTTCACCTAATCTTCCCATGCTCCCCCTCCCAACCTCACTATGAATCAGCCTCCTTATATCAGAGAAAACATTCAGCATTTAGTTTTTTGGGATTGTCTAACTTCACTTAGCATTATGTTCTCCAACTTCATCCATTTACCTGTGAATGCCATGATTTTATTCTCTTTTATTGCTGAGTAATATTCCATTGTGTATGTATCCCACATTTTCTTTATCCATTCATTACTGAGGGGCCTCTAGGTTGGGTCCACAGTTTAGCTATTGTGAACTATGCTGCTATAAACATTGATGAACAAAGAAACTATAGAACTCAATAATACAATCAATAACTTAGACTTAACTGACATATATAGAATATTTCATCCTTCAACGATCGAATACACTTTCTTCTCAGCAGCACTTGACTCCTTCTCTAAAATAGACCATATATTATGCCACAAAGAAACTCTTAACAAATACAAAACAGTAGAGATACTACCCTGCATTCTATCAGATCACAATGGAATGAAATTAGAAATCAATCATAAACTAAAAACTAAAAACTACTCCAACACCTGGAGACTAAATAATATGCTACTAAATGAACAATGGGTTGCAAAAGACATCAAGGAGGAGATTAAAAAAATTCTTAGAGGTGAATGAGAACACTGATACAATATATCAAAATCTCTGGGACACTGTGAAGGCAGTACTAAGAGGAAAGTTCATTGCATGGATTTCATTCCTTAAAAGAAGAAAAAGCCAACAAATAAATGACCTAACATTACATCTCAAAGCCCTAAAAAAAAGAAGAACAAATCTTTTGTCATATTATCGTGATCTTCTCTGTTGTCTTGTTTGGAAGTTTCCTTGGGGAAAGTGCACCTTAATATCCCTATGTTTTTGTTTTTGTTTGTTTGTTTGTTTTTTAGTGTTTGGTGGGTTGGTACTTTGCATTCTTTTATTTTATTTGTGGGGCTAGGGATTGAACCCAGGGCCTTGTGCATGTGAGGAAGCACTCTATCAACTGAGCTATATCCCCCACCCCATACTTTGCATTATTTTTTAATTATTTATTTATTCTAATTTGTTATATATGCTTGCAGAGTGCAATTCATTTTCGTATTACATATAAAGAGCACAACAGATCTATTTTGAGTTAAATTTCTAGAACATTTCCACTCCATATTCTAGTTTTTCTCCTCTTTTTATCACTTCCAACCAAAAAGCAACAAATATGCATGTTATAGGCTTAATTATCCTTGAAGTTAAAGTTAATCTGAGGACTTTTCCAATACGAGGGCTAAAATTCTGAAAGCGACGATGAGCAAGCAGACGGACTGAATATGCACTGAGGAAAATTCTGCAGTTTACGTCATACACCTTCTCCTGGAAAAATGACTTCAGGTTCTTCACCACATTATTCAAGGTATAAATTAATCCAGCTTGAGGGATGGCAAAGAAATAACAACTACAGAGAGAGGAGAAGTGTAGGAGAAGAGCTGACCTGAGGAGGAGGAACTGCATGGTTAGCAGAGCACCTGATGCAGGCAGGTGGCAGGTTCTTCACAACCATTTCCAGCCACCTCCAGTGAAGACAAACTCCCCTGCCTTTATCGTAAATTCTTCTTCCTGATGTCTAACAATGATCAGAGCAGACAAGGTAGGCTTCAGTGCGAGAACTACAACATTAGGAATGAAAAGTCCTGTCTACAGACCTCTGATTCCTACATAAGACACGACACTACGTCCCTTTTGGTTCATGGTGATGACACACATAATGACAAATGTGAGAACTGTAGGTTCAGTGGGAATAACAGCAAGTGTTCTCATGAGCGCCTGCTAGTACAGCAAGGTAGTGTAGGAGATTAGGGTTCAACCCAGTGACACACTCTCTATCTTTACTGGTCACAGATGCCAGATACTTTTTTATTTGCAAACTGAGCTATTTTCTCCCCTTTTTTTCCATGAAATAAAAGACCCACATTACAACACTAAATCATAGATAGGGCAGAATCTACTAATCTGTTAATTATTCTTAGAAGTTAACAGATTGTTATTTAAAATAGCTGCATTAATCCATCTTCTGTTGTTGTAACAAAATATTGAAGGCTGGGTACTTCGTAGAGAAAAGAGGTCTATTTAGCTCAGAGTTTTGGAGACTGAAAATCCAATATTCGGTGGCCCCATTATTCAGCCTCTGGCGAGAGCCTTCTGGCTACAGCACATCAGATCAATGGTGTCATGGTGGAACTTGAGTGACAGGGAGAGATCACATGATAAGACAGGAAGCCAAAGAATGGGGAGGGGCAGTCTTGCTCTTTTATAACAATTTGCTCTCCTGAAAACAATTCACTTACTCTGAGAGAGTACTGTCATCTCTTCTGAGAGCAGGGTCCCCAGTGACCTAACTACCTCCGTCTAGGCCCCTCCTCTTAACATCACCACATTGAGGACCCAGCTTCCAACTCATCAGACTTTAAGAAACACATTCAAACCAAATCCAAACCATAGCAGTGGGAATTTACACACTGGTTCTTACAATTTCCATTACACTTAAGAAATTTCCAGACATATAGGCAAAAAGATTATGTTCCATAAAATTTATATTTTAGCTGTTAAAATTTATGGCCCAATTCCAAGCTTTCATGACAATGTTCTTAAAAACTGATCATTTGTGAGGGTAAGAAAAAACACCTAAGGCTTAGAATAGGGGTTCCTGGATTCCTAGACCTCGCTCTATGCCTTGAGCAAGTTACTTCCCCTCCACAAACGTCATGCCTAAGTGAAATCTGGGGTATTAGGTCTAGTGTCTAAAGAATCTTCACCCTAAATGAATCAAAATTCAGCGGTTTTGGTATTGCATTGACAAGGAGTGTGTGGCTGTGTTTTAGTCAGCTTTTTTGTTGCTGTGGCCAAAAGACCTGACAAGAACAATTAGAAGAGGAAGAGTTTATTTGAGGGCTCACAGTTTCAGAGGTCTCATTCCACTGATGGCTGACTCCATTCCTCGGAGCCTGAGATGGGGTGGAACATCATGGCTGGGGACATAACACCAGGAAGCAGAGAGAGTTCCACTCACCCAGAACAAAAATACATACCCCAAAGGCATGCCTTCAGGGACCCACCTCCTCCCGCCACAGCATACCTGCCTACAGCGACCACCCAGTTGATCCCTGAAGGGGATTAATGCACTCACTAGGTGAAGACTCTCATAACCCACTCATTTCACCTTACACCCTCTTGCATTGTCTCACACTTGAGCTTTGGTGGGAAACCCAATGTCTACCCCATAGCAGGCTGCATCCAAGGTTGGCGGCAAAAGTACAGAGATCAGTTAGCAGTGTCTAAAAGAAACAGAACAAGGCAGAATGTGCAGGAGCCCCTCCTGGCAAGTGATGGCTAAGATCTCTCCAAGGTATAAAGCCTCGCAGAATCTCGGCTATGTCAGGAACTTTCCTGTCACCTCATCTGCCCCTGGAACTGGTCTAGGCACAAGTCCTAGGGAGCAGGAAGATGGAATGTGCTCATCTTAAGAAGGGACACTATGTTGTCACTAGTCACAGGGAATTCTGAGGAAGTCCAGAGGCAGGGTCAACAAAGAAAGGGGGGGAGGAAAGCCTACAAACGTGCCACCCCACAACGTCACCTTGACAAAAGGATTATTTTGAGCTGAAGACACAAGAAACAGAAGAACACCATGACTGTGGACACTCATCCCAGAGAGCACCAAGAGGAGTCCACACAACAAATCTCATTGAAACCATCAACTTCCATTAGTTACCTCCGTGTGTTTACCTTCCCAATAGTTTTCCACTTTGGAAGCCCAAAGCCCGCCCCCCACCTTTCTTTTGTTTGTTTGTTTTACCACTTTGCTATAAACCTCTTGTCTTGCATTTACGTTGTATAGGCAACACGTTCTAACCTCCCCTATGGACTCCCTCAACTCTGAGTTTCTCCCAAGGAGGATGCCTACAATGTATGTGCTAATGAGCTGTTTGAGCTTCTCTGTCTTTTGTCTGTTTAATTCCCAGGGCCCCAGCTACAGAACCAGGAGAACAGAGGGAAAAATGTTTTCTTCCACTAAATCCCCCCATAAAGATCCATCCTACCCCAATCAAGAGCTCTGTCCCCTTCACCAAGTTGCATGGTCTCCCCACGCCAGGACCCAGCTTCTCATCCTTGGGGCAGCTCAACAGGGGTTGAAAATGTCCTGAGTTTCAGGGAAACTGGGTTTAAATGAGATACAGTAATGTGCTATGCACAGCCACCGACACACAGTAAGAACACCAGTGGGTCCTCTGCGGGCCTCCCACGGGATCCCAGGAAGGTGTGTGAGGAAGCACTCCCACCGGTGGTGGGAAGGAGGCTTGGCCATTTCCAGAGGTTGACTGGGCCTCTCCTGCCTCAGTGCTCCAAAGGTGGCCTACTGACGTAGCTTGGGTGCCACAGAGGAGCTTTAAAGAAATACAAATCCTTGGGGCCCTCCCAGACTTGCTGAATCTGGATCCTTGGGGTTGAGGCCGGTATCTGCATTTAAGGAGCTCTCCAGGGGACTCTGATCCACCCTCAGCTGGAGACTTGCTGCTGTAATCAACTCTAGGTTTTCTGCTCCTCCCCTGGATCACATTGCATCCTGCAATGTGGCAAAGTCCAAGCTCTTGGGTCTCCTGTCAGCTACAAAACCAGCACTGAACAGCGCCTCCGGGGCCTACTGCGCTGTCAGGTTTGCGGGTACAAACTTGTTCTTCTCTGATTGGCTTCATCCTTGGTTTTGCAACTGCCTCGCTGTGCACCCAGCAGAGTGACCTCTGGGAGAGCCACCCTTCCCTCAGTGACCAGAAAGTCTTCTCTTGCTTTTTGTCACACTGTGGAAACCACCACTGTAGTCGCCTGAAGCGATGGCCGCTTGGAGCAAAGAAGCCGGGAAGCAGTTAGAGACGAACTGGAAACAAACAGCCCTTTATTCTGATAACTTTTCTCTCTGGCTCTAACTAAACCCCGACAGGCCGTCCACGCTGTCCACGCTCCTCTAACCTCCAAAATGGCGCAGACCTCCTCCGCAATCTCGCTCAAGTCCCTCGAGATCTCCGGCCAAGTCTCGCAAGATCCCGAGCCAAGTCCCGTGAGACTACGGAAGGCGCCAATGCCCAAACATGTCCAAAGCCCGTAGTCAACTGCAATTTAAGCCATCTCCCCAAACAGGGCTCCTGCACACCACAGAGCAGCACTAAGGAAACTCCAGGCGATCTCCAGTGGATGCAGAGTCCTGTGTTCTGGTTTGGCTGTGAGTCCTGGGACTCTGCACTGGAAGCCATTCCCCAGTGCCCGGGAAGCGGGTGGTATAGGGCACCTCACCTGGAGAAACCCATCAGGAGGTGTTCCATGATGGGGAGATGCCAGGGGCAGCTTGGCCTCCCTGGAAGGAGCTGAGAGCTCTTTCTGACTTGTGTTTGATGATCTCCATCAAACAAGTTAATGCCAACCACGAATTAATGACTTTTAAGCAATTTGTGTAGGTGGCTGCCCATGTAATCCATCTTAATTCACAAACACTGCTGAGTGCACACACAAGGGTAATAACGTGCCCGACTTCACACATAAATCTCTCAAATGGAAATAAAGCAGGTAGATGTGACGCTCCGATGGGTATTACTCAACGTCCCAAGGGGCAACTCTAGGTTAACAGGATTGAAGCTAAAAAATCAACTGGATAACCAGGAGAGGGCCTGCCTGTCCTGCCCTGCTGGGAGCCACAGTGGATTTCAAATCCAGTGCAGAGTCTGAGGTCAAAAACCATCTCCTATGTGGGACCGATGTGCAGTAGACCTGGAGACCCTGAGGAGAGCTGAAGTCACTTAGGAAAGGAGAGTAGTACAACCAGAAGAATGCCAGTCCCCACACCTCAGGCCAGGCACTCACATCCTGCCTCAGGCATGGGCAGTACCTGTGATTTGGCAAGGCAGCACAGGACAGTGCAGAGGGCGTGGGCTGTGTGCCTAACACCCTTTCTTTTGGGGAAAGCCCTTTCCTTCCTACCACAGGGTTATATTGCCTCCCCTGCTCCCTAGCGTGGGGGTGACCCAGATCCAGCCATAGGCACTGAATGGCCACAAGTTGACCATGTAGCTCAGTCACAGTCCTCCCATGATATTTTATACCAGATGTTTGGGACTGGGAGCTATGAGGACAATGGGAACTCAGAGTTTGACACTGCCACATGGAGAGAGGTTGCCTGTGGCTAAAGCAACACAGAAGCAATTGAGCTGGGAACCCAGGTCTGCGTCTGAACTCCAGTGTCACACCAGCCAATGCATTCATTTCTAACTCGAGCGAGTTTTATGGTGTCCCTCTTCCTTGCAACCCCTGGATTCCAAACTAAAACAACCACAATGCCATCCTGTTAGGTCACAGTAGGTCCTGGGAAGGGGAACACCTGGAGCATACTCTTCCTAGCTCAAACAAGTCACAAAGTTGTCCAGCCAGCCCCAGTGAGGGCACGCTGGCATGGAAGCTGGGGTTGCAGAAATCGACTTCAATGTAGTTTGTTGTGATTCTATGACTTTCCAGCCAGAGAGCCCAGCCCTGGTTGTGTAGTTTGCATGTCTGTGTATTAATGTACCTTGTACCCTCAAGGGATATAGGGTACAGACCAGCAAACTTGAGCACAAAAGACTGAGCACATAGGTCCCAGGAAGAGAGAGAGACTCTGACCATGTGAGGCCCTTCCATCATCCTACAGCTAGAGGCCACGGGCATCTCTGTTTGTCATTGAAAGGATGAGTGTGGTGTAAGCCCCTAGCTCTAGAGGAAGAGGGCTCCTGTCACTAGCTTCTGCAGTCCCAGAGTATCTCCTGCCCCCCACAGCTCGTGGAGTATTTGAGTCACATGCATTTTAGAAAGTAATCTGGTTTGCAGCAATGGAGTGGTTAAGGTGGCATGCGGTTGAAATGGTTTTGAGAAGTTGCTTTCCCTGCTCCATTTGTCAGTGCTTGGAGTTGGCGGGCAGTGTGCTGGGTGAGGTGAAGCCTGGGACCCAATGACCCAATGAACACAGCTGGCCACCCTGACCGGCGCTCTTCAACAACCATAGGCTCCAGGCGCTGAGGCATAGTCTCCACTACCTTCAGACACACAAGCTAAATCTGCAACAAAAAAACATAGGCTCACACTTTCCTGCCCACCAGGCTTCCCACACCGCCCCTGCCTCCTGTTCTCCCTGCTATGACACCACTTGGCTTAGGGACAAATGGTTCCCTCTCCCCATCCTGCAGCAACAATGCCACCTCTGAGCAGCCTTTGAATGTCCTTAGCTTCCATTTAACATTGACTTCAGACTTCCTGCACCATAGCTAGCTGTTCAGTGACATCTCCCCAGTCAGCGGGCAGCTCCCACACGGCAGGAGCCTCCTCCCTCTCCTCCCAGAGTCTAGCACAGCTTCACACATGGTAGGTACTTCACAGGTCCCCTTACATGGAAATAATGGAATGTCATAGGAAATGAACACAGGAAGTATGAACTGCAGGAGGTGGGCTGTTGGAGCTGAGGAAACTCCAACTAGGGAGCTCTGAGCAGGGAGGGGAAGCATCTCCCACAAAGAAGAGGCCTCCTTGTCAGCCACGGGGGAGCGTGCTCTTACCCACAAAGGTGCTGGTCTTCAGCAGAACTCGTGGCTGCCAAGAGCCGTCCACAGAGGAAGGAGGGGGGTTTTCCTCTGTTTCTCACCCACATCCATCCAGGAGGAGAGAATAGGAGGCTGAGTTCTAGATAATTACATGATCTCAGATCATTTATCTGGCTCTGTGAAATTGGATTTAAAGGGGAGAAAGCTTAAGGAGAATCATTAAGCATAAACATCCTAGGAAAATTACCCTAAAATATTACATTTCAGTCCAGACTGAGAGAGATTTGCGGGATGATACAACCCAAGCGCTTTACTGACTCAGGAGTCAGTAAATGTGGAGCCATGAGGTACTTGCTGCTGGAGGCAGAGGCCAGACCACTGCCCAGGGTTCTTCCATGACTTGCTCTTAATCCATCGTCACAGAAGCAGCAATTGCCATTGAAATGATTTTTCTTTCTTTCTTTCTTTTTTTTCATAAAGTAATTTCTTTTCCAATTCAGATAAGCTCATAAGTTATGTTTGTACAGAAATTTTGAAATGTCAATCCCAGAGAACAAGACAGACAGGTGCCTGCTCTCCAGTGGGGGGTGGGGAATGACACGGGCTATAGACCAATACAGTTATGTGTGCTGGTCTGTTTGAGATGGGGCTTATATACAACAGACACTTATTTCTCACAGGTCTGCAGACTAGGAAGTCCAAAATCAAGGCACTGGCAGATGTGGTGTCTGACGAGGAGGGCCCATTCCTCACAACGGTGCTTTCTTACCATTTCCCTCGCAGGCGGAAGGGGCACAGCAGCTCTCTGGGGCTTCCCTGACAAGAGTACTGACTCATCACGAGGGCTCCTTTCCTGACCTAATCGCTCCCCAAACGCTCTACCTCTTAACACCTTGCCTTGGGGAGAAATGAACACAGCAGTGTTCCATGTTGAGATGTAGAAGAAAAATAAAATAGACTGTGCGATCAGAGAGTGACTGGGGTGCATTGAATTCCAGGAACATCTCTGAAAAGGTGACATTGAAGAAACCAAAATTTGGGACAAGTAGGCAGAGGCCAGCTCATATCAAACCCTGTAAGCCAAGATTTTCTCTGCATTTTAATAAATGGCAGCGCGAGAAGAGAAGACTATAGGGCAAAATCCAAGTCGCCCCTCAGAGCACACTGACGCCCCCTAGTGTCTAAAATTTTCTCAATAGGAATGTGTCCAGCTTAAAAACAAAAAAAAACAAACTAATCATTTTGGTCCATGAACAACCAACCCCTGGTCTAGGACACAGCAGCAGGAGAGGAGATTGGTAAGGTGGCAGGAGATGGAAATTCTGAGAAAGTTTCCCAGGAGTAATGAGGGCATAGGAGGAGGATGACTCAAATGATAGGTACCTCTCGCCCTTCTTATTTTTCTTCCTGCCTGCAAGTTGGAGGTGAAAGCTGTAGCTCCAGATTCAAAGCCAAACACTAAGAATAACAAAGTAGAAAGGTACGGAAGCCCGAGTCCCTGAGCAGTCTATGACATCCCCATTCCACACTTGGACTTCCCACTACAGATTTCTCCTTAGCTGAGACCAGTACATTCCTGTTTCACTGAACACGCCATTTTTGAGTCTGCATTATTCATAGCTAAACTCAATGTTTCCCACCTCCCCCACGTGAGCTCATCATCCTGACACCCTCCAGGTTACAGCTCCCATAGACTGAGCCATCGCTCAAGCTGGTGACTGGCTGTGATGCCCACTCCCTGTCCCGTCAGCTCCTGGCTTGGCAGGAGTTGCCCTCATCTCCTCATTCCCCAGCGTCCACAGCCAGAGCGTGGGGCATGCTGACTTTCCTCCTGCAGACGCTGTGGGCAGCGTGTGGGCAGAGGGGCTGGCAGCCTTTCTGGGAGACTGTCTCAGGTTCTGGTCAGGGCTCCAGCTAAGAGGCCTCCTCAGAGAACAACCCCTGCAATAGCCTTCCACTCCATTCCAAAACACATAGCGATGACCAAATGGAAGGCAGAACTCACATGGGAGAAAAACACAGAATGGATTTTTTTAAAAAATTAAAACTATTTTATATACTCTCGGGGGAATTAATTAAAATGGAACTGTTTCCATCTAGTCAGCCTGCAGACATGCTCCAGAGAGTCAGCTGCCATTGGAATTCTTGGACATGCACCATAGCCACGTGGGAGAAGACGAGGAGGTGGGTTTAGGGCTGAAAGGAGGCTCTCGTGATGATTAGATTTCTGGGGTGAATGTAGCTAGACTTTGATTGACAATTTCTAATCCTCCCATCTCCCTGCATCGAACGGGGAGCCCTTAGCATCAGGTGAACGTTGAAGAGAAGATTCGGCAGCATCAAAAGACACAGATTATCAGAATGGATTTAAAAGAAATGACCCAACAATTTGCTGTCTCCAAGAAACACCTCATAGAAAAAGACATCAACAGACTGAAAGTGAAAGGCTGGGAAAAAGTCTTATCATCCCTCACTATGGCCGCGGAAGCAAGCAGGGGTTTCCATTCTCATATCAAATAAGGTAGACATCAAACCAAAAATTAATCAAGAGGACAAAGATTGGTATTTCTTATTACTTAAGGGAACCATCCATTCAACAGGATATAACAATCATAAATCTGCCCCAAATAATGGAGCACCTACATTCATCAAACAAACGCTTCTTAAGTTGAGAGGCGAGAACGCATTGCATTGCAGAGAGGCGAAAAACGAAAAGATAGAAATATCCTCAGGTTAAAGGGAAGAGATTTTTGAAAACATCTGGTGAGAAGATGCTGTTGCCATGTCGGAAAAATGAGCAAGTTGGAAGGCCTCAGGCGATCAGCTCAGCTTTGGCTCGAGATCGCTTTGTGCAGCCACCAATATCAGAAAGCCTTCGTCATCCTAGGCCAAGGGCTGAGGTTCCCCCTCCCCAAATCCGTGTGTTGAACCCACAGCCTCCCAACGTAACTGTGTTTGGAAACTGAGCCTTCATGAAAGTAAATGAAGTTAAAAGCAGTCATGAGGGTGGGGCCCTGACCGGATGGGATTAGTGTCCTTAGAGAAGACACAAAAGACAAAGAGCTTACTCCCTCTGTGCCCTGGAAGGACCCAGCAAGAAAGCTCTGTGTGCTGCCAGGAGGAGGGCCCTCACCAGCCCCAACCCCTGATACCTCCTTGGTCTCAGACTTCCAGTCTCCAAAACTAGAAGAAAATAAATTTCCGCTATTTAAACCACCTAGTCTATGGGACTTTGCTGTGGCAGCCTGAGCTGAATAGTAAAGTGTCCCCTGAATGTAGTCAATGGAAACTGAATGCAGGGGAGGTTGCCAGAGGAATCCAGTGCTTCGGACTCCTGTGGAGTCACACAGAGGGCCTTTTTTTTTTTTTTTTTTTTTTTTTTTTTTTTTTTTAGCTCTGTGGCCACTGGAAAGGCACATGACCTTCCTAAAGCTCCATGTCTTAATCTGTGCAGTGGGTACAGTGATAGTAGCTATGAAGAGCAGATGTGGGCAATGCAGCCCAGGCAGGGAACTGATCACTTGTTGTGTTGTTGTGTTGTGTTGTGTTGTTGGAGATCTTGCTTGAGTGCTTGTGCTCTGTTGGAAGGTGGGTGAGATGTGGGGACTTTCAGCTACAGTAGTCAAGACCCGAAGGCTACCCACTTGCTCTCACTGTCCGAAAGGCAGCAGATGGTGGCTGAAGCTCCCAGGTTGCATTTGTGACCAGGAGGTAAGGAAGCAGAAGGAGGGGCAGTGCAGGGTCCTTCAGTCTGCATCCTGGGCTTCAGGGCCAGAGGACAGTGTGGGGCTCACCAGGTGGGGGCTGAATGACCATTGCATTGGGCCATTACCTGAGTGCAGGCTCCCAGTCCTCCCCCCTGAGCTTCAGGACCCCCTCCTACAAACTCCTTTTCTACTTCAGAGCTGGTGTCTGTCCGGTTACATCAGGAAGCCTGTCTGGCATGGTGCTCAGAAGCGTTGGGCTGGTACTGTTGGGGCTGTCGGGAGATAAGTGACATTCATTTAGTTCCCCTTTAGAGTCAGAATCTAACTGAGAAGTAAAACCAACCGAGATCAAAGTGCCAACTCTGCTCCACTTTCTTACCGTCAGTGCCAGACTAGATGACACAGCCACAACAACGCTTCCTGACACTTCAAAATAAACCTGGCTGCCCAGGCTCAAGACGCACCCATGGGTTGCAAGATTCCTCACAGTGGGAGGCATCTTAACATCCAGAGGGCAGGACAGGCAGATCCCAAGAAGTGCCTGGTCACCCCCAACTCACCAGCCAGAGGAGCCCCTTTGCTCCCCCGGGGGCCACGTGGGTATGGGTGGTTGGGTGCATGTAACTGACCCTGGCTCCAAGCTCTCCTGAAAGCCTGTGGCCAGGCAACTGGCAGATCCTCACTGACTGCACTTGGTACAATTATCGTCTGGTTTTAGGCAGATTACTTCTAAAGAAAGAAGGTAAGGTCCTTCTTCCATGCCAGTAGTGGCAGCAAATTTAGAACTATGTCCCTACCAAAGAATCCAGGCTAGCTGGCTCGTTTCCAAGCCCTTGGTGTGCTGCTGACTTCCACTGGTAAGACAAGTGATCACCCCCATATTTCTCTTAAATGTCGTGCCCAGAAAGTCCAAGAGCTGCTCAGATTACAGCCCTGCCCAGGGCCACTCTGCATCTCTACATCAGAAACAAACCCCCAGGAAAGAAACCCCAGCTCTGGCTCTCTCCTGAGAAAGCACCACTGGGTTTCACTGGGTTCCCTGGGCTACTTTCCCCCGATGAAGCCTTTCTTTAGAATTCCATCCGTGTTTTAATATTTGGGCTAAAATGAATTTAAAATAATTTAAATATGAATCAAGCGAGGTTGAAAAATCATATTCAAATCAGAAAACGTAAAAGGAAGGTTGAAAGTATACAGTATATCTGAGACTGTATTAGTCAGGGTTTCCAGAGAAGCAAAGCCGTAGGGTAGAACTGGATGTGTGGATCTGTGTGGATGCATATTATTCAAACTTATTCGAAGGAACTGGCTCATGGGAGTGTAGGGTCTGGCAGAGGCGGGAGCAGCAGGCAGGAGCTGGTGCTGCAGTCTAGAGGCGGGATTTCCTCCTCTGGGAAACCTGGGCTGCTCTTGCTGCCTCTGACTGATTAGGTGAGGCCTCTCCCCTCTCTCTCTGGGTCCCTCAGGCAGTCTCCTGGCTTCAAGCCAACTCGCTCTGTATGTTCCTCACATCTATAAGGACCCTCACAGCAGCACCCAGGCCACTGTTTGAGTAAATCACTGGGTCCCATGGCCTGGCCAAGTTGCCACATAAAACTAACCCTCATGGAGTCAAAGCAAAACCCAGGATCATTTCAAACTTTCCGCCACACCATAATCCAACCAGATGAATTCTTTGTTAAGCTTCATGGATCATAAAAACAGTTTGATTAACCACATCTTCCATTCCATGTATTTTTCCAATATATTTGCAACCTGACATGTAGGTGTGCATGTTCATACATGCAGATATGTACGGTGCAGGCCCCCAGCTACACACACACACAGTCTCATACATCACTCAGGTGTTTTTTCCAAAAGTGCTCCAATGGACACTCCAAAACCTCGCTTCTGCTCATTTCCCAGCCCACAAGCTGGCTGCACCGTAAGTGAACAGGGGAAATTACTTTTTCTAAGCTGATGCTTGTGGGCTCATTACACCTCCTTCTTCTTGTTGTAATGATATTTAAGTTGCATTTTCATTTTAAGCCATTATGTGGTTACTGTTTAGAGCCTGGAAACTAATCTGTTCTCTTCCTGCCCCTCCAACACTAATGGTTTTGCCATATTAAATGCAAAAAGAGGGGAAAAAATACAGTATTTTCTATCCAAGCTGTGGATATTGTATGTCATTAACCTCTTGTTTCATTGCTTTGGCAAATGTGATTTTAGAAAATGGACAAGGAGATCAGCTCCAGACTCTGCACATGATGACACAGCAAGTAAGAGACAAGCAACGGGGGCTGTGAGAATTCCCAGCATTTCCAGCAAGCTTGTCTTTACAGTGGAAAAAAAATCAGGGGAATTCCTTGCTTAACCAACCCTCATTTTAAAATTTTTTTCCATCTTTTATGGTAATTGTTCTGTTAGATAATGGACTGGATGAGCTATAATTCAGTGTGATTTAATTAGCTTTAGTAATGCTTCCCTCTGCTTAGTGCCTCTGCAGATGCGTTGCCACAGGAGGACATAAATTGGCAAATGCCTACAGCAGGAAATGCCTGGTGTGACTCTCACTTCTGGACTCTCACAGCATCAAAGAAACTACCCATCTTCCATCTTCAATCTCCAGTGGATCATTTTCCCACAAACTCCCACCCACAGCAGGCTGCTTTGGTCAGCTGATACTCAAGTCTGACTGAAATCATCTCAAAAACAGACCAACTTTGCTGGCTTTCCCTAAACATATATCTCTCTTCCAGTTGGTATTTACACAGATCCTTTCCCTCAGTATAGAAAGCTCGCTAGTACAGTCATCTAAATCTATACTGACCTGCGATTTGCCCTGAAGGAAACCTAAGCTTGCTTACCTCAGCTCAAGAATGAACTTGGAAATTTTTTTGCTTGGTCAGGGACTTTTTCAGAAAATTGGAATTATTTTGTTGTTTTTGTCTTAAATAAATTGGAGTTATTTTTATTTAACGACTTCCACTTAATCTTGAAAATAACTAATGAAAGCTTTTACAACAAAGCAATATTTGGAAAGGTTTGCCGCTTCATGTGATATTTGTCTACAGTTTTAAGAAATTAAGCGACTGAAAGATCAATGCAGAAACAGCATGATTTCAGATATGCTTATCCTATCTTAACTAGGACCAAATGCTTGCTTCCCTTTTTAGAAAATTGTTATATTTATTGTATGTTTAGCTCCTCTACCCTAGAGAGATACATTGGCATCGATAAAAGCAAAATAGCCAATAACTAGGTTTTGTGAGACTCAAAAGAATACAATTTCTACATATTGTTTTACAAATTTCTAACACTTTCTCAGGTTGATCAGAGCTTGCATTCAAAATCTGCTTTTTATTTCACTTTGGCAGCTGATGAGCTGCATGGCCTCCTGGGAACCACGGAAGGCAAAAATCAGTCTCCATCTGCAACTGTCACTGTGTCAGAATCTAGATCCTCTGAATAATGATCCAGTTTCTAGGATCATCTCCTCTTTAACACTTGGGGACACAGAGCAAAGAAATGTTTTTAAACACTATTTATAAATAATTAACCACTAAGATTTCAATAACTGAATTCATAGGTACAACTTAGTACCAGGTGACTACCAGGTATCACAACAAGTTTGCATTAAAGGACTTGTCAAAAAAAACCACAGCTTGGGAGGGAGGGAGGGAAGGAAGAAAGGAAGGAAAGAAAGAAAGAGGGAGGGAGGGGGAGAAGGAAGGAGGGAAAGAAGGAAGGAAGGAAGGAAGGAAGGAAGAAGGAAAGAAGGAAGAAGAGATGGAGGGAAAGAAGGAAGGAAGGAGGGAGGAAGGAAGGAAAGAGGGAGGGAGGGAAGGAAGGCAGGAAGGAAGGAAAGAAGAAGGGAGGGAGGGAGGAAAGGAGAAAGGAAGTAGGTAGGTAAGCAGGTTGAGAGGGAGGGAAGGAAGGAAGACAGAGGGAGGGAGGAAGAGAGAGAGGGAGGGAGGGAAGGAAGGAAGGAGGAAAGGAAAGAGGGAGGGAGAGAGGGAAGAAAGGAAGGAGGGAGGGAGGAAGGAAGGAAGGAGGGAGGAAGGGAAGGAAGAAAGGAAGTAGGTAGGTAAGCAGGTTGAGAAGGAGGGAAGAAAGGAAGACAGAGGGAGGGAGGGAGGGAGGAAGGGAGGGAAGGAGGGAGGGAAGGAAGGAAATAAAGGAGCTCACACAGTGTTGGGTACCCAGGACTGGCCTTCTTTAGGGACACACACAGTGTTCTTTAAAATCACTTCATTCCCCCTTCAGAAAAACAAACGGAAAATCAAAGGGACAGCAGAGCTAGCATCCTAAGAAATGAAGGAAGGGTGGGAGGGAGAGAGAGAGGGAGGAGGGAGAGGCACAAAGATGGAGAAGAGAGGAGCAGAATCATCTCTGGCATGCTCACTGAAGAAAATCCAATTTGCTTTTTGCAATTTTGAAAATAAAATCAGGGAAAACATTAAGAAAGGGGAAACATTTTTTAATAAAAGGAAATAAAGAATGAAGCTGCTATGGCTGCCTAAGGACAAACAGCTGCTTCTCCCAATCTCAGGCTGGTGCTGGAGCCAAGCTGTCTCCAGAAGTAAGGAAGAGAGGAGAAAATAAAAAGGCGAAGGCTCAAAAGACACAGGGAAATTACAGGGCTGCTGTAATGAGAGCCTGGGCAAATAAAAGAAAATGGGAAGTTTCAAGAAGCCAATTCCAAATTTCTATTTAAAATAAACTAAGATTACGACGACTAAGTGCAAATTCCCAATGAACTTATCTGATGTATTTTAAAGTGTCAAAAAGTGGTAAGGTGGGCTGTTTGGTAATGGCAAAGAGGGAGAGAAGTGGGAAAGAGTGGCTTAGCTGAATTAAGTTCTGATTTTTTTAATGAGATTAAGGATCTGTCAATCCCATTCACAGCCCTAACCCTGTCTGCTTGTCACACCTGGCTTTAGTGGCAATCCTTCATGGTTCGGTCCTCTTCCCTCGGGTGCCTGGGCTCATACCACCAGTAGAAAAGAGTTGCCTAGGTTAAGAACTGTGTGTTGGATTTCTAACATCTATGTATTTACCTACATACCATGCGGTGCCAGTTCCAGTGTCTTCTAGAAACAGAAAATCAGAATCAGGCAAGTTGCCCACCCCAACCCCCAAGAACACAAACCCTGTGACCGAGCATTAGCTGAGCTGTGAGTTTTCTGTCAGTCAAAGCAAATCAGGAACACAGGATGGGGACGTGATTCCCATTTGGTCATCTGTCAGATTCAAAAAGGAAACCCACCCATCATCCTAGATTATTCCTCGTCCTTTGCTCTTCATGACCAGTCAATTACGTGAAGCCTGCCAATTCCATCTCCCTGACTCTACCCTCTCTCCTTTTCCTACCCCATCGCTCCAGCTCGGCCTCAGAGGTCTACCTGCCCTCCTCCAGTAACCAACTTACCAACCTCCTGCTCCCTGCTTCCTGCCTCAGCACCTTCCCATTTTTCTCTCATGCCAGCCAATCCTTTCAGCCGACCAAGTCATTGCCCAACAGAAGTTCTCCAGGGGCTCCCCAATGTCTACACTAAACCTCTAATTTTGGGGTTCATTTCTCCAGAGGGTGCTGATAGTTGTGCCAAGAGCTACAGGAAACTGAACAATAAACACACAATGTCTTCCTGAAGCTACGGTGGTGCTCAAGTAATTGGTTGGAAAAACATTTTTTAATGTGTATATAACATGGAGTCATTTTAAAAAGTTACATAGAACACTGTTAAAACTCAAGACTTCAATCAAATTTTCAGTGTTTGCAGATGATATGATCTTATACTTAGAAGATCTAAAAACACTCCACAAAAGACTTTGAAAGCTGATAAATTCAGCAAAGTAGCAGAACAGAATGCAAAATCAACAGCTTTCCTATACACCAATAATGAATCCACTGAAAAAGAAATCAGGAAAACAATTCCATTCACAATAGCCTCAAAAAAAACCATAGGAATAAATCTAGCCAAGGAATTGAAAGACCTCTACAATGAAAGTTGGAGAACACTGAAGAAAGAAATTGAAACAAACACTAGAAGATGGGAAAACCTTGCATCCTTGCATGTTCTTGGATGGTTAGAATTAAAATTGTTAAAATGGTCATATTACTAAAAGTGTTCTGCAGATTAAATGCAATGTCTATCAAAATACCAATGACATTCTTTACATAACTAGAAAAAAAGGAGTCCTAAAATTCATATGGAAGAATAAAAGACTGGGAATAGCCAAAGCAATTCGGAGAAATAAGGGCAATGCTGGAGACATCACAATACTCAACTTCAAATTGTAAGAGTCATGGTACTGGTATAAAAACAGACCTGTAGACCAAAGGAATGGAGTAGAAGATGCAGAGACAAATCCATATGGACAGTCATCTGATCCTTGACAAAGGTGCCAAAAACATACACTGCAGAAAAGAAAACAAAAAGTCTCTTTAACAAATGGTGCTGGAAAAATTGGGTATCCATATGTAGAAGAATGAAACTAGATCTTTCTCTCTCACTGTGCATGAAAGACAATTCAAAGTGGATTAAAGACCTGGGATTAGACCAGAAACTTCACAACTGCTAGAACATAACACAGGGCCAACACTCCAACATATAGGCACAGGCAATAACATCTACAACAGAACTCCAAGAGCTCAGAAAATGATACCAAGAATTAATAACTGGGATAGCATCAAATTAAAAAGCTTCTGCACAATTAAGAACATGAAAAAGGTACTACAAAATGGAAGAAAATCTTTGCCAGCTACTCTTTTGACAGAGGATTAATATCCAGAATATATGAAGAACTCAAAAAACTTAACACCAAAAAAATAACCAATCAATAAATGGGCAAATGAACTAAACGGACACTTCTCAGAAGACAAAATAGAAATGCCAAGATATATAAGAAAAATGTTCAACATCTTTAGCAATCAGTGAAGTGCAAATCAAAACTACACTGAGATGTCATCCCATTCCTGTTAGAATGGCAATCTTCCAGAATACAAGTACCAATAAATTCTAGTGAGGATGTAGGAAAAAGGAACACTAACACACTGCTTGTGGAATTGCAAATTAGTACAACCACTATGGAAATCTGCATAGAGGTTCCCCAAAAGACTAGGAATGGGATCACCATATGACCCAGCTATTACACTTCTTGTTATTTATCCAAAAGAACTAAAATCAACATACTATAGTAATATATGCATATCCATATTTATAGCAGTATGATTGACAAGAGAAAGGTTATAGAACCAGCCTAGATTTGTCTGTCAACAGATGAATGGATATATATACAATGGAATTTTACTCAACCATAAAGAAGAATGAAATTTTATCCTATGCAGGAAAATGGATGGAACTGAAGAACATCACATTAAATGAAATAAGCCAGACTCAGGAAGTTATGGGAAATAGGTTTTCTCTCATATGTGGAAGCTGGAGAGAAAAATGGTGGGGAAAGGATCTCATGGAACTAGAAGGAAGACCAGTATAGTAGGATGGGGATCAGTGAGAGGAGGGAGAGAAGAGATAGTGGAGGTACTGGGAAATGGAATTAACCAAAGTATTTTATGTGTATGTATGAGTACATCATAATGGACCCCACTATTATGTATAATTATAGTGTATCAATAAAAATGTTTAAACTAAGACTTTAAAATAGTGCTCTGCATGGATGACCACTTTGGACTCAGCTCTCTGAATCCACTCATCATTCTGTGCTAAGAAAACACAAGAGAAGTTTTGGATATGACAAAAGAGCTGAACTCTTTGTTTTTGTCCTTTGCCATTCTGAACTCACAAACATTTGTCCTATGGAAATGAGCCACCACATGCCAAAGACATGCCAGAGACAATTCATCAGAGCACTATTTATAATAGAAAAAAAGTTGTAATAACTCCAGTGACCCATGCTCATTTTGGTCCACACAAATAATGGAATGCTTTGCATTATTTTATAAGATGGTGCAGTAATATGTTATTGGTATAAAAATATGTTTGGAGTATATTATTAAGTGAAAAGACATAGTATTTTATTTCTCATATACTGAAGAACAAAGATCAAGGCATAAAATTGATAGTATTTGGTAGAAGAAATGGCTGGTAATTTTTTTTGGTTATTTTTGTTTGGCAATATTTTATATAATAGGCATTACTTTTATAAATATACATATAAAGGTATTTCTTTCTGTGGGGAGGGAAGAAACTCTCAGTTTTTGCACAGGATACACATCATTAATGATCTATTTCCCGCCCACCTTCCCTTAACTTCATTTCCTGCTACTCCCACCCTGGTCTTTACCCATGGAGAATACTGCAGTAACCAGCTTTTCATGCTCTCACCCCTATGCCCTACAGATGCCTTCCTGCCTGCCTGGCAAGTCCTTTAGCTTTCTTACCTGACAAAGCTTTCCTGATGATGATCTGGCTTCCTGTTGGCCTTTGCCTGGGGAGCGAGCATTGTAGACACAGCAATCCCTGCCTGATCCCCTTCACAGTAACACCCTTCAGTGAAGGTCCAAAAGGCTATTGCTCTTATGAATCAGCCTTTGCCTGCTAGGACAACACTGAGTTCCCCCAACAGAGCCACTGAAGGAGACTCAACATTCTGGGGATCATTGGTTCACACAGTGGATGCCTGGGTCCTGAATCATGGTAAAGGAAGGGAAGGCAAATCCTGTGAGCCTTCTTGAGACAGCCAGCCAATAAGTCTTCACCCTTGAGCAACCAGTCACCCCAACATCATTCTTTTGACCATGCTACAGCCCCCTATAACTTAATTATTTGTGTAGCCCAAGAGCTTCAATCCAATTGTACCAACCACAAATGTTCATCATAATACAGTTCGCAAAAGAGCAGCAAGGCCCACATGTAAGTGTATATTTTCACCCCCAAATAATTTTGGGCACTGAGTGAGTGAATAGGGACAAGGGAGTACAGGGAGGCAGACAGACAGACAGATTAAATACTCTATGCCCACATCATGGTTTATTCAGCCTGACATCTTGGCCTCTGCGATGGAAAACCACATTCCTTAGTTTTGCATCCACCAAGCTGCCTCCAATTGCAAACGTACAGGGAGAAAACAACATGAGCAGATTTGAGGAACAATCCCAACAATTCTCAGCTTTAGGGAACTGGCAAAAGTTGCACCCATCTCTAGGGTCTAACCCACCCTGATCAGAAACACTGTTTCTAGGTCATGGTCACCCCAACATGGGCTGCTCATGGTAAAACCGGACATGAACAGCCCACTGCAAGCACTTAGCTTCATCCAGACATGTACTGAGCTCCTGCTCCCTGGCCTTCTTGGCCATGTGAACATGCCTCAGAAGCAAATCTGGCAATTCCCCTGCTTGCTTTTGAATTGAAGTTTAATACATCTCCACCAAGGAAACCTCTGTCAGCACAGTTTGTATTCTCAATCACTTTGGAAAGGAGAGAAATGGCAGCCATGGAAGAATACTTCTTAAGCAAAAAAGACCCACATGAGTAACACAAAACTCAGGGATGAGTTCTTCTCTTTGCCAGTTATCAGACAGATTGAAGTCTGTGTCCAGATAGCTTCTACCATGTGTGATAGTGTCCCCCAGCTTATGTTGGAGTTAACAGCTGAAGCCACATGATTCTAGTTCCACCTGAGCAAGCAAAAGCAACGAGTGGTTATTATTATGGAGGTGTCATGTTCATGCCCAGACCCAGGGTCCACACTCAGTCTGCTTCAAGGACAATGGATATTAAAAACCCTCAGTCTCAGGAGTAATTGTGCAAATGCAAATGAGCACCAGGGGAAGTTTTTCACTCGTCAAACTAGTAACAATTTTGAAAATGCTATTTTCCAATGTCGACAAGAATGTAGGGAAGCCAGTAGTCTGATACCCTGCTGGAGGGGGTGTAAACTGGCAAAGCACTTTGGATAACGACATGTCAACATGAATTATAAACCCTAAAATTTCGTATATGAATGAGCGTGGCATTTTTTTTCCAGCCGAGAAAACAGAAAACCTAATTCCTAATGACTTGATCAATAAGGAAATTTATTATCTCACAACATATGAGTTGCTGTAAAAAGCTCCAGGGCTGGTCAATTCCGAAACTCAATGACATTACCAAGGCCTCGGCTTGCTTTGCCAGCATGAGCTTGTTGGCTCACTCTCCTCCTAGAAGCACATTTGCATAAATTAATATCACAAAAACAAACAAAACCCTGCCTCTCTTTGTCCTTCAGATGTAGGAAGTCCTTTTCAGAAGCCCCCTTGAAAGCAGCCCCCTCTACTATGTCATTGGCCTAAACCAGTGATTCTCACAATGAGCCCCTTGAACCAGCAGTATCAGCATCAGCTGGGGACTAGTCAGACATACATAGTCTTGGCCCACCTTGGGTCAACTGGGTTGGAAACACCAGATGGGGTCACTAGGTTCAAGAACCACTGGCCTAAGCCAACCAGCTGATGAGGGGAATGGAATAACCACAGTTGGCTTAAAAATAATCAGGACCTACTTCCTTGGGATGGGGCATCTCCCTGCACAAGGCTTTTCTTCTCTGACTTTCATCCTACCTGCCCACTTGCAGGATGAGCCCCAATATGGTGAACTCTCAAGCAGTTAAAAAAATTCAGCTGTGGGAACAGAAATCAAATTCAAAGTGCCTTTAACAGTAAGGATGCTTATTTGCAGGAGCCCTGTTTGGGGAGATGGCTAAGATTGCGTTTGACTACGGGCCATGGAGATGTTTGGGCATTGCCGCCTTCCGTAGTCTCACGGGACTTGGCCTGGGATCTCGCGGGACTTGGCCCAGGATCTCGAGAGACTTGAGCCGAGATTGCAGATCAGGCTGGAGCCATTCCTGCTCGGGCGCATGAGATGAGACCTGAGAGAGAACGGATGGGGTTAACGCTATTGTGTATATATATTGTAGTTTCTTGTAAGAGTACGTGCCTTGGTTTCTTCTGAGAGTGTGTATGTGGTGTTAGAAATTACAAGAGACAGAGAGAGAAAGATGAAAGAATCTTTTCGTTTCCATCCTGTGTCTGGGCTCCTTCCCGTGGCGCCGCCATTCCGGGCTACAAATCCCTTTCCCGCGGCAACACTTATTGATTCATATGAGGGTAAAATGTTTAGCATTAATTAGTTCAGATACTTACCTCTCACTTTAACCTGTAGGTAAATTTGCACTTGCGCGCGCGCTCCTTCTCTCTCTCTCTCTCTCTTTCTCTCTCTCTCCTCTCTCAGGGTATGAGATCCTATGCTGGTTTTCAATACATCTACATAGTCCTTGATCCTCTTCTCTTCCCAAGAGTGCAACCTGATTCCCCTTTCCTTGAATGTGAGCTTTAGTGACTTGCTTCTAACAAATAGAATGTGGCAGAACCCACGGGGTATGTCTTTTCAGACTACAACACAAAAGGCATGATGGCTTCCTTCTGGCTGCTTGTTCTCATTCTCTGATCCCCTTCTCTGGGGGGAAGGCAGTTGCCAGGTTGTCAGTAGTGAACCCTAGGGAGAATTCCATTTGGTGAGGAACTAAGGCCTCCTTCCCACAGCCATGTGAGGGCGCCATCTTGGAAAGCAGATTCTCCAGCCCTGCTCAAGTATTCAGATGACTGCAGTTCTATCATGAGAGACCTGCACCAGAACCATCCAGGTAAGCTGTTAAAGAATTCCTCATCCATAAAAACTGTGAAATTATGTTTGTTGTTTTTTTTATAAGGCAATAAATTTGGGGGTGATTTGTTATATGGCAATGATTAACAAATTAACCATTAGACCTCAGGTAGAATTGCTTAGCTACCAGAGATATGCAGATTTCAGTTTTACTTTGCAACCTTTTCTCCTTCCTAGGACATGTGACTCCCCAATAGGAGTGTGCTGAAGACAACAACCCCCATTTTCTTTCCACACTTAGGCTCTGTTACTGATTCTGGCCCATTGTGGGGCAAAACACTTCCTCTCTTACAATGAAGATTTTACTTTTAGACATCTGATTTCTGTGGCTCTTGCTGTTCTTTGCTGCATTGCTGTTCTACATTCTTAACAGGGATCTACTGGGAAGAAACTCCACCTCATCCTATAGCTGTGACTCTAGTAGCAGAAATTCTGCCATAAACCAAGGGTAGAAGAAAAGTAAGGAAGACTTGTGATTCCGGGGCAAGTTTGTCAGGAAACTGCAGTTCCCACCTCAGAAAGACAGTGGGGATTCCTGATCAGATAGCAGCATTTTCTTTCTTTTTTTAATAAATTTATTTATTTATTTTAGTTAAGTGTATATGACTGCAGAATGCATTTTGATTCATTATACACAATCACAGCACAACTTTTCATTTCTCTGATTGTACATGATGTAGCATCGCACAATATGTGTAGTCATATGTGTATCTAGGGTAATAATGTCCATCACATTCACCAACTTTCCTGCCCCCATGCCCCCTCCACTCCCCTCCCTCCTCTTTGCCCAATCAAAGTTCCTCCATTTTTCCCATCCCCCCCATTATGGATCAGCATCCACTTATCAGAGAGAACATTCGGCCTTTGGCTTACTTCACTTAGCATGATATTCTCTAACTCCATTCATTTACCTGCAAATGCCATAGTTTTATTCTCTTTTAATGCTGAGTAATATTCCATTGTGTCTATATACCACAGTTACTTCATCCATTCATCTATTGAAAGGCATCTAGATTGCTTTGAGAGTCTAACTATTGTGAATTGAGCTGCTATAAACATTGATGTGGCTGCATTAATATTTTTTAAGTCTTTTGGGTGATGACTGAGGAGTGGGATAGCTGGGCCAAATGGTGGCTCCATTCCAAGTTTTCTAAGGAACCTCCATACTGCTTTCCAGATTGGTTGCACCAATTTGCAGTCCCACCAGCAATGTATGAGTGTACCTTTTTCCCCACATCCTCACCAATACTTATTGTTGTTTGTATTATTGATAACTGCCATTCTGACTGGCATAAGATGAAATCAGAGTAGTTTTGATTTGCATTTCTCTAATTACTAGAGATGTTGAACATTTTTTCATATATTTGTTGATATATTGTATGTCTTCTTTTGAGACGTGTCTGTTCAGCTGCTTAGCCCATTTATTTATTTATTGGTGTTAAGTTTTTTGAGTTCTTTATATATCCTGGAGATTAGTGCTGTATCTGACATGTGTGTGGCAAAAATTTGATAGCAGCACTTTCTGGAAACTTAAAACAAATTGCCACCATCTTTGTTGCAGGTAACAACGTTTCCCTAAACTTTTTCCTGGAGTAGAGGTGGGTAATGACCTAGACCTGTAGCTAGAATGTGCCTACAGAAGCTTCCAGGTATACAGGTGCCAGCAGAGTCAGGGGTACCAGGGGGAAATGAAAGTAGCCCATTTTATGCTTACATAATACACTGGAACCTGTAAACTCCAAGAACTATGCCTGGGTGCCCAGGCTAAAACCTGGAGCCCAAGTTAGTGTTCTCCACAGGATGATGAAAATCCACCTGGAAGTACTTGGTTAAAGCCCAGCTTCCTCAACCCATCCATGGTCCACTAACCAAAAATATGTGGCTAACCTCTATTAAGAAGTATCCGGGGACTGGGGCTGTGGCTCAGTGGTAGCGCACTTGCCTGGCATGTGTGAGGCACTGGGTTACATTCTCAGCACCACATAAAAATAAATAAGATAAAGGTCTATCAACAACTAAAAAATTTTTTTAAAAAAAGAGGTGTCTGGGCAATTCTAATATACTCTAATTCTGAGAACTATAGTTATTTTTAATTTGAGGCATAATCTACATACAATAAAATGTATAGATCTTCAGTGTTCTATCCAATAATTTTTTACAATTGTCTACACCTGTGAAAACCCCACCCAAAACAAGATATGAACATTCCCATCACCCCAGAAAACTCTCACTTGCCCCTTTCCAGTCAACACCCACCCCTAGAATCTGTGACTTTAGAGTTTCTATCGGCATAGAAAAATTTGTAGAACTATTGCTTTTTATAATAGGGAAGTTGAAAAAAAAAAAGTTGGCCATTTGAGAACTCTAAGTAAGCCATTTCTGTTTGGCAGGAGGAAAAAGACTTCAATCATCTATTTGAAGAGATGGTTCCTTTTTCTTGGAAAACCAGCTTAATAGGCCTTTTAGTGATGGAGATATAGAGCTGATAGAGACTGATATGATTGGAGATGGGACTGAAGAACTAAAGCTTCCCCAAGAGGGAGAACAGAATGGGAAAGTTCTCTGTGGTGGAGGCAGGGCTGCAGGTCTTACGTGTTGCATCATGCCATCGATCAGCATTGCTGTGTCTGTAAGCGTCAACCAAGTCTTGAGAAGGCACAGTCCCCGAGTCCCAGGGGTCCAATCCATTGACCTGGAGAATTTTTGTTTAGTGAAGCATCACATACCCGTGGGTAAGTACACAATCCTAAATGTATAAGCTGAGATTCCCTCAGTGTACTCACCCTATCCTGAGTACCAAGCTCAAGTAAGGGAACATTCTCCTCACCTCGGAGGCCTATGGTTCCCCTCCAGTCACTGTCACCCAGGAGGGTCCTGCCTTCAGACTGCGCAGGGTAGCTCAGAACAGTCGACCTGTGCTGGTGCTTAATGCAGATGGAGCCGTACTCTTCTCTGGCTTCTCTTGCCAACGTGGCATTTGTGAGACTCAGCCGTGTTTTAAGACTCATCGCTGTACTTTGTTCATTCTCTTTCCTGGGTAATAATCCACTGGGAGCAGACCACAGCTTACTTACTCGTCCTATTATTGATAGGGAGCCAATAGCAGTCACTTCTTTATCTATTTTTTTTTTTTTTTTTTTAGTACTGGGGATTGAACTTGGGGGCACTCGACCACTGGGCCACATCCCCAGACCTCTTTTGTATTTTATTAGAGACAGGGTCTCACTGAGTTGTAAGTACCTTGCCATTGCTGAGACTGGCTTTGAACTCGCGATCCTCCTGCCTCAGACTCCCAAGTGCTGGGATTACAGGCATGTGCCACCGCGTCCGGCTTTCTATCTATTATTGATGGCTGGGCACTATCCTTCCTATGCATTGGGTAGTTTCCGGTTGGGGGATATTACAAAAAGTGCTATAATGAGCGGTCCTGCACGTGTCTTTAGGTGAACATCTGTCTAGTCTTGGTGGGTATAACCCAGGGATAAACTCGCTGCTGTGGCGTATGATGATGGACAGCTTCGGTGGATGTGTGGGTCTAAAATTCACAGGGGTGAACCCTCAGAAACCACATGTAGGGATAGAAAGGATGGAAATAAGCTAGAAGAAGTGACTGATTTCTTTCCTCCCCAGCTTCCCATCCCTCAGCACTCATCATAGGCCAGGGACGGGGCACGCCATTATCTTCCTCTGTCTTCACAATGACTCACTGGGGGATGAGAAACCAGAAGCTGCTGAGGCTGGAGGCAGATCCACTAAGATCCTTGGCTCTCACATCTCACGTGTTGCTGCCCATTCCTTCTGCACGAGCTCAAAGCATGCATGAGTCCAATTCCTCAAGAGTCACACTTTCCTTGATGCAATATAGGACAGCCTATACATGCCACAGGGGGGTCCCTCTTTACAGTGCCCATCCGGTGTCCTTTCATGTGTCCATGTGAAGATGAAATGGAACTCAGAGTAGCATTACTTTAATTTTATAAGCCATTTGGGGTACACCAGTTATTTAAAAATAAAGAATTAAACCTATGAAATGAGCCCATTGGGTCTTCTTTTTCCAGGACCAATTTATTTGCCTGTACAACCTTCATTCAGGTTTTTGCACATACATTGTACGATGATGGCCATTTAATTATCATGCCAGTTTCAATGCTCCACAGTACGTAGGTGGAAGGAGGAAGGAGGCCTTCACCTAAACTCCGAACTTCTTGGCAAATTTGCCTTGTGGTATTTTGAGCTGGGAAGTGAAGAGATAATTACCTATCTCATGGAGTTTATGAGACTGAGTGCAAATGTTTCAGTGCTGCCTTTTTAATAACCAGGCCACTGAGGAGATTTGGGAAGTCGGGCAAAAGTCACACTTTCCTTGATGCAATCGAAGTGGAATTGTGCCTTTAGGCTTTTTTCCTATTAAAAGTTTATAAGATTTACTATGTTGTAATATTCTGCAATATTTCTTTTTTTTTTTTTTTGTTTTATTTTTATTTTTATATCTGCAATACTTCTTAATGCACATGTTGTCTAGATGTTATCTGCAAGCAGAACATGTATCAATGCTTTCAAAAGACTACTGCTTCACAGGCGAATCCAGTGGTAGCATGGCCCAGTTAAGAACAGTCTGGGTGTGGTTTAAACTAGTTAGGGGGAAAGCCTTATTTGGTAGATTCAATCTAATTTCCTGACCAAAAAGCAGTTGAGCACCGGCTGTATACAAATCTATGTTGGGAACTGCAGGTCTAGAAGATGAAGAGACGATACCATACCTTCCCTTCAGGAGGTCAGTGTTTGGGAGACAGGCATGGAAAACAAGGCAACACGACGTCCAATGGTGTTGTGATGGTGGAGCCCTTGAGAGATCAGGCTTCTGTCCTGCCAGCACCACTGTCTGAGAGAAGATGCCCTGCTGCCTCAGTCAGCAGCCCCAGAAGCAGCTCTGGAGGCGAGGATGCCCGTGCAGGTGGTTTGTTTAGACAGCGATCCCAGGAGGCCTGTAAGCAAGTGAAGAGGACACAGGCAGCAGTCTATGAAGGGTTATTAGCAGGTTAACACCTGGGCAGCTGGGCCTCCATGCTGTTGGGCATTTATGGGGCGGGACAAAGAACAACTCACATTGAAATCGTTGTGGACTGGGCCTCTTACCCACTCCCGTGAGTCTCTGGTTTCAGGCTTTGGTGGAGGAGGGCTCAACTCCCAGCACATCTGACCGCCCCAGAGGCAGCCAGACCAAGCCCTAGGGTGGGTATAGGGCACCACTGGATGGGTGCTCAGGGGGGTTAAGTGGTGGGGGGTGGGCAGGGCACCCACACCCCCTGCTGGAGGCAGACCTAGGCAGCTGTACTTGTCTTAGGATGCTTCTTCGTAGCCATAGTTGACTGTTGATTGGACCAGGGTGTCCCGACCAAGGAGGAAGCAGCATCAGCAGGTTCAGAAAATGAGATTCTTTGATAATGTGAAAAAGTGACCAGAGTCAGAGAGAGGAGGTGCTGGACACTGGCCTTCCATGGTCGGTCCCACAGGAAGATCCAGTAGGAGGGGTGGGCGGGTGTGAGCAGATAGAGCGAGCCTTGTTGAACTTGACGATCTGGAAAGAAGCCCGTGATGGGAGTGGTGGGGAGGGAGGGAGGGAGAGTCCAGAGCTCAGGTGACCTCCTTGGAGCTGCAGCCTTGAATTTCTACTTGGTTATTTGTGGCTCAGCTCTCCCTTCCTGTCCCTGGATGCTGGTGAGACAGCCCAGTGTCCCCTCTGTATACACCTCCCTACCTAAACTAGCATGAGAAGGTTTCTGCTCCATTCAAACAGTTAATGCTAATAAGGACTGAAGAACCATGGGCTGTGGCACAGAAACAGACTAGACGTGATGTTTGATGTGGGTCTCAACACACGAGGCAGGCATTCCAGACCAGGAAGGGGTGGGGAGGCGAAGCCACAACCGACACTCTCCACTGCAGGGTCTGAGACATTTCCTAGGGAACACTGGTGTGGCCTGGTGACAGATTGGATGAGAGGGATGTGAGGGAGAGGTGGAAGCTGAAGTTGAAGGTTTTAGATGGCATCTGGTGCACAGATGTGCCTCAGACAATGGAACGGAGGGCAGGTTTTGCAGAGAGCAGGTGGGGAGGAAGCTCCTCAGTTTAATTTTAGAAGTGTTCATTTCTGGTCATCAACTGATCACTCTTTTTGGTTGCAAATAATATCAGAGCGATTGCTTTTAATCAAGGGAACAGATGCACTAACCACCTGAAGTACCTTGTATCCACTTTGAAGGAGAAATCACAGACGTGTGAAGAAAGGGGTGTTCACAGCTTTCTCAGGTTTTCAGTTTTAGAGTGAGTGTTCACAATCCCTTCGCAGTCTTCTGGTTTGGGGGACTCTCGGGGCTTCTTGCTTGCTGTTGTCAGGATTTTGCACATCTTTTTATTTCTATTTTTTTGTTTTTTGTTAGAGGCCAGTGGAGACAGAACAGCGCCTCCTCCATGGCAGGTCTGGAGGGGACTTTCCCCAGAGTCAGCCCCTCCCAGGGTACAGATGGAGCTTCATGTGGGCTCCGCAACCTGTCTGAGTGCTTAATGTATTCTCATAAATAACGATCTGGCACCTGAGAAGTCTGAGAAGCCTCTGCTTTCTAAAGACCAGGAAATAATTTGTTTTTGAAAGGTTGAAGTCCAAGGGCATACGACTCACATTGTGTGAGGCAAAGAGTTTTGCATTGGGAAGCTAAGGGCTCGACTCTTGCTGTGGTTTTCCCACTGACTGGCCTTCCTGATTTGGGCAAGACACGCTCTCTCTGCCCCATTTCTTCCCATGCAAATAAAAGTGGTGTGAAGTAGGTTTCTAGCGTGCTTCCCAGCTCTCAGGTATGATAGTTCCATAAGTCTAATGCTTTACTTAGCCATAAAAACCTCAGCCAGGAGAGCCTGAGTGCTGAGAAAAGGCTGTTTTGTACACAAACTACAGAAAGAGAACAAAGGGGCAATATGGAAAGAAATGGGCCATGTGTTCCTCGGTGAGCTAATGGTATAGCAAACTCATAATGCTTCTATCTATCTAGAAGTAAATTTATCCCCTGGCCAAGGAGCTAATGGATCTGCAACAAATTCTCAAAACTGTGCACGTGAGGAGCACTTTATTAATTCCTGAGGACACGGAAAGATAAGCACATGGAGCCCTGATGGAGGAAGAATCACTGTCATGAAATCCACTGGAGACCACATTTTCAATGTGATGATGGGGCTCTCATTAATTGCTCAGATTTCAGATGTATTGAAAACAGCCTGCTGGGATGTTATCTCCTCCCTGTGTTTTTGGTCATAATTATGACCTTTCCTGAGGAAAGACTCAGGTAAGGTCATCACACACCTAATTTAGATCTTATGAAGAAGTCATGCAATAGTTAAGGGTAAAAACAGGCTATGGGTACAATTGATGGAAAGGAATCGTGAAGCCCATGGATTCTTTGTCATTGGGGTTATGCATAATTGGAAGTTCATTTCTCACCAAAGGCCAAGGGTTTAGAAAACAGAACTCTTCTCATAGAGCTGCCAATTGTAACAAGAAGCAGGCACCTTATGAAGCTCCATGAGCAGCAGCAGCAGTTGTAGAGCATCTTGTGGTTGCTGGTTGGAATGGGGATGCCAGAGCTAGAGGAAACTCCCTTCGTGATGACCTTGAACTTGAAGTCTAAACTCCCAGCACCTAAGTCAGAGAGTTGGAGTGTTCCCAACAGCTGTCATGAAAAAGTCCAGCTCTGCACAAAGGAGCATGGAGGGCAGACCAGAATGATGACCCTGGCCTTCATCACCCACCCATTCATTCATTCTTCCCTTATTTGGCCATCTAACTGAATGATGTAATTCCAGATACACTGAGTTTGAGATTCCTCTGTCACTTCCAAAGAAAGATGCCCAGTAGCTGTACAGTAGCTACTACCCTGTAGCGTGGCATGTTCTATGTGCAGTGGAGCGCAAAGCTTCCTGGGAATTTACTCTGGGCCAAAAAATGAGGCTGAGGCTTATAGAGTTTAAATAGTTTCTTCTAAACTGTAAGCCTAGAGGTGGCAAACACAGGGGTTTTTTGTTTTAAAATGCATTTTATTATAGAAGGATTCAAACACTCATAGAAGTAGAGAAAATAGCACGAGGAACCCTGATGTTCAACTTCGGTGATTACTGGTTTATCTTGTTTTGACTATATCTGCCACTGGATTGGTTTGGGAACAAATAGTATTTCATCTGTGAATATTTTAGTGCTACTTCTAAAAGACTTTAAAGAACACAATCCAAATGCCATTACCATATCTCCCTAAATTAAAAGTAAGTTCTTATCAGAAAATACAGTGTTAAAATTCCCCATTGTTTCATACTTTCTAAAACAACTTTGTTCAAATCAGGGTCTAATAAGGTCCACACATTGCAATAATTTGATGTCTCTTGTCATTATTATTATTATTATTATTTTTGGTACCGGGGACTTGAACTCAGGGGCACTAGACTACTGGGCCACATCCCCAGCCCTTTTTTTTGTATTTTATTAGAGACAGGGTCTCACTGAGTTGCTAAGTGCCTCGCCACTGCTGAGGCTGGCTTTGAACTTGCAATCCTCCTGCCTCAGCCTCCCAAGTGCTAGGATTACAGGTGTGTGCCACCACGTCCGGCTGTCATTATTGAGCCTAAGTTTTTTCCCCTTGCTATGTTAGTCAGCTTTCTTTTGCTGTGACAAAATACCTGAGAAAATGACTTACAAAGAAGAAAAGTTTATTTTGGCTCACAGTTTTTGAGGTTTCAGTGCATGGTTGACTGGCCCTGTTACCTGTGGTAAGGCATCACATCATGGAAGAGGAAAGATGTTCATTTCCTGACAGCCAGCGAAGCAAATGGAGAGAGGAAGGAGCCAGGGTCCCAAAATTCCTTCAAGGGCATGCTCCCAGTGACCTAAATTCATGCACTAGGCTCCATCTCCTGAAGGTTCCACCATTTCCTATGGTGCCCCAGTCTGGGAATCAAGCCTTCAACACATGGATCTTTGGGGGCATTTGAGATCCAGACTAGAACATATTTGTTGAAGAAATATGAAGATTCCCTTTCCCACCTCTCTCTCTCTCTTATTTATTTATTATAGTACTGAGCCTTGAACCAAGGGCCTTGTGTATACTAGGTAAATGCCCTACCACTGAGCTACACCCCCAGCCCCTTTTACAAATTTTATTTTGAGGCCGAGTCTCATTAAGTCACCCCCAGGTTGGCCTCAAGCTTGTGATCCTCCTGCCTCAGCTTCCGGAGTGGCTCTCCCTCCTCTCTTCTCTCCCCATAGGGAGCCATTTTTAATTGTTTACTGTTTATATTTTAGGGAAACACACACACTGTATAGTTATGCATCACTTAATGATGGAATTTTTGTTGTTAGGTGAACATGAAGGATAAATGGGTCTATATCCAAATATAACAAGACCACCAAGGCATGCACACATGCATAAAAAACACGTAAAATGGTCTTGTTATGTTTGGATATAGATCCATTTATCCTTCCAGTGGCTGTCGGGTAATCCCATGAGATGTATTTCTGCACCACAATACATATCACCGATGCAAATTTAGGTCTTATTTTTTTCTGACCGTTGACTATGGAGCATAATTAAGAAAACAAGACTTGAAATCTTTCTGATCTGTTATTATGGATACGAGGGAAGTGACCACCAGCATTTGTGGAGTGCTTCATTTTTTAGTAAGTAGTTTTATGCCTTCTTTTTTCTTGTCTAATCATCTTATATTTCTTTCAAGAGTTAAAAGCTTTCTCTTGCTAATTAAAAAATAGGCTTGGTATAGGAAAGAAAATTCTATTTCAGAATTACTATTCTCCCCATCTGTTTTGAAACACGCATCTGCTGGTTGCAGTGGCGATGTTAACAACAGGCCCATGGATGGGAACCTCCACTGATAAAGACGTGCTGCCAGCCAAGGGCCTGGTGGGCAGTGGGCCAGGCGTGGGGGGTAGGAGCCACAGCAGGGGGACAAAGGTTGGGGTGGGTTTTGTAAGAGCCACAGAAGGAGGCAGTTGGCCCTCAGGGAGTATCAAGATGTGGGAGGTCTAATCAGTCCAGAGGCCAGACTGGGTGAACAGAGGCTGCCCTGCCTGTCTGACACTCTTGCTGTGGTCCCCACCTAGAGGGACTCAGGTGCTGTTGCCAAGATCCAGCCTACGGGTAGAATAATAATAATGACGGAACCTGCGACGTGCAGGAGAGGGTGGCGGAGGAGTCCGTCTAGATTACAGAACATTCTGAATGGTGACATGCTAATGTAATCACACAGTAAATCGAACCATATGAGACTGTCATTTTTGACCCAAAAAAGGACAAATTTCATATTTACTATATTTCTAAGAATATACATATCTAGAAATAACGTTCAAGGTGCAGCCTAAGCTGGGATAGCCACTGTTCTAGGGATGAATGGATCAGCGGTCCCCTTGTGTGATGAAAGCAGCAAACTGCTTTTTCCTCTAAGCAGCTGGTCCTCTGCTTACCTGGGTCCCCATTCTCAGGGTCAACCAACCTATTGGAAAAAAGGAAAGTGTGCACTGAGCATGTGCAGAGCTTTCCTTGTTAGTATTCCCTAAACGATTCAGTGAACGACTACCTGCAGGGCACATCCCTGCCTAGGAGTTAAAGCCATCACATGGGAAGACGAGCTTAGATGAGGGCAGATGCCATTGTACACATGCACCCCTGGACAGAACCTGCCACATGCGGGAGAGAGCCAAAGAGAACTCATTCTCAATTACGGAACATCTGTGGATTTGATGTCCTTGGGGGGTGCTGGGGCCAATTCCTGGTGGATCCCAAGGGACAACCGTACTCACACTCAATACTTCTGATCACCAAAATACAGGAGTTTCCCCCACGCCGGCTGCTCCTCCCGATACCAGGTGGGAGTCCTACAGTTCTGCTCACTTCTGACACCACCCACCTAGAGACAGCATCAGATCTCACAGGCTCCAGGCTCGGGCCCACGAGACTACCCCACCATCACCATTGCCAATCCCAAGTTCAGGTTGCCATGGGTGCTTCTGGCTGGATGGCTGTGAATCAGAGGCTCCAACCCCACCCTCCACCCAGTTGATTATCGGTTAGACTGTTTCATGATACTCAGGGAAACTACTTACATAAGGGTACAATTCAGGAATAGCCAGTCGGCAGAGATGGGTGGGGCAAGGTACAGGGAAAGGACCACAGAGCTCCCATGCCTTGTTGGGGTAGGGAGCACCCATCCCCCCAGGACCTCCACGTGTTTAGCATCCTGGAGGATCTATGAACCCTGTGGCTCGGGGACATTCATGGAGGCTTGGTGACACAGGCACGGTTGATCCAGGCTCATTCCCCTCCCTGCAGGATGGAGGTGGAGCTGGAAGACCCAAGCTTCTACTCATGGCTTGGTCTTTCTGGGGATCAGCCCTCATCCAAGAGCCCATTAAGAGCCATCTCATTAGACAGTGATGTTCCTATCACCCAGGGGATTCTAGGGGAGAAGGATCTCTGTGTCAGGAGCTGAGGTCAAAGGCCAAATATTAGAGCAAAAGACACCCTTGCATCCTTATTGCTCAGGATATTACAAGGGTTTTCGGAGCCTTGTGCCAGAAACTGGGGATAAGAACCAAAATACATATTTCTTATTAAATCCCAGCTCTGCATCTACTATGTAAAAGGCTGAATTTAATGACTGTAAAAGACTTAGTTGCCACATTTATTTTCTGGAGTCAGATAATAACTTTGAAGTGCTAGTGATGCATGCAAATAATTCATACTCGAGAAGCTTATTCTTTCTCTAATCATGACCTCTCGAGAGGGAGCCAGCACATTCGTCGTGATCTGCAAAATAGGAAAGAAAATAGCACCTATCTTGTAGTTCAGATGACCACAGTGGGAAATTGACACCAGATTCTTATTTCTGTTTTGTGCAAATTAGTGCCAATGGTAAGCACCCAGATAGGGTGTTTGGGACCCCCAATAAAACATTTGGTGCTTTTTTTTTTTTTTTTCAAATATACTTGACCAGGGCTGGGGTTGTGGCTCAGTGGTAGGGTGGTAGAGTGCTTGCCTAGCACGTGCACAGCCCAGGTTCGATCCTCAGCACCACATAAAAATAAATAAATAAAGGCATTGTGTCCAACTACAACTGAAAAATAAATATTAAAAATATATATGTTTATACTTGACCAAATAAACAACCTTTTTAACGAAGGCCATGTGCCCCCAAAGCTGTCTTGGAATGGGACGGAGACGCTGTGAAGTCACGAGGGCCCATTCCACTGGGGTTTTCTAGCTGTTGGATCTTGGCCTCTACATGTTCCTTGTCAGTATTAAGTAAATGGAAGCAGCGGGAGTAACGCGCACAGGACAGGGAGTGTCTCAGCCACCGCCAGCCCCATTTCCCCACCTCTGGAAATGGGGCTCTGAAGCTCCCCAAGTTCTCCATCTCAGTAATAGCGTTAACATGCTGCTAATGGAAAAATACACTTTAAATCGGAATTGCCAATTAAAGAAACTCTGCTGTAGAGAAAATAATTTAAATCACACTCCCTGAACAGATGATGGTAATAAAGAGCATTTTAAAAAAGAATCCTTTGAATAAACGAAATTCTTGAAAGATAGTGGAAGCATGGGAAGTGTATTATTCATGGACTTTTCTCGAGACATGATTATAAAGGTTTCAAATGATATTGATCTTGGGGCCTGATGTTACACAGGAGGTCAGAGGTGGCTGATGTAGATAAGGAACACACTGTATGTCAGAACACATTGATGTCATGACAAAGTCTTGGCAGGTAGTGTAAGAAAACCTCCTAGCCTTAATGTTCTTTTCCCCAAACCACAGGCTCTGGGTTCTCAAGAGCTGATTTTTTTTTTTTTTTTTTTTTTTTTTTTTTGCCTTCATCAGACTCATTGGGTTTCTGGCTTGTGTCTGTGGAATTGAATCCCTTCTCTGCCTCCATCTCTTCCCTTTCCAACTTGTCATCCTCTCTCAAGTCAGGATGACTCTATATAGTACAATTCCAATCACATCGCTCCCTGATCCCGTGGCTCACCAGTGCCCACGTGATAAAGCCCTAAAGCCTTAAGGTCTGAATCAAGGACTCTCATCCCCGCACAGTGGAGATGTGGTTGGACCCAGGCTGCCTGAGTAAACAGAAAAGGGCTTAGAACAGCAGCTGCCACGTGGGGACGGCACAGCACCATGCAGGCGGGTCACTGCCTGGCTCTGGGCTATCTTCCTTCTCATTTCCATCCTTGATGCCTCCCACATGATCCACCACGGTCTTTATTAGCACTCAGTTGGCACTCTGTGTTTATTACTTCATGATATCCTCATGACTGTCCCTGGAGCTGGGTTCTTTTAATCAACTGCTTCTGCAGTGAGCCCTGGGGCTTGGACCACCCCGGAATCATTTGGGATGCTTTTAAATATAGCGATGCCTCATATAACTGGTTTGGAGTAGACCCAAGCGCTGGTCTGCATGTTTTCGTCCACTGGGGTGCTGCTGACCTGTGGTGGATGGATGGCTGCCTGGTGAGTCTGTTTGTCTTCCCCCCAGGCTCCCGGGTCAGAAGCCGCTGGTGGAGGGAGACTGGATCCGGAGCCTGCATTCCCCTCCCCGCGGGCCGCTGGCTGTTCTGCCCTTGCGCTGCCTATTCCAGGCCTTGGTGTCCTTGCAGGTGCCATTCCTCCCAGGCCACGGAAGCCCCAGCCCCTCAGGTCACCTACAAATATTTTCCCTTCTTCAAATCTCAGCTCACACACTGCCTCCTTCCTGGTTCCTAATATATGTCGCTAATTCTGAAATGCTGATGTCTGCCCTTGGGCACACGTGACATTGTCCTGAAATCTGGCCCTCCTCCCAGACAGGGAGCTCTTTGAAGGCAGGCATGCCTCACGCCCTGGTGGCTCACCACGTGGGCCCTAGCCCGCTGGCCAACATGGAGGAGATGTCAAGAAGCCTTTGGTGAATGAATGGATGAGTGACCGCAGGATCCGGTGTAAGTCCGGTTCTTCCCACGGGGGAGCTGGCTACCTGTTCACGGTCCCTCACTTTTTCCTGTAGGCAATCACTTCCCTCCATCCTTATAAGTAACAGACCTGGTTCTCATTGTCCCTTCCTGGTGGACTGCGGGGAAGAGGTGTACCGTTCTTTCTGGGTAACTTCAAGTGCATGCCCCTCCACTCGCAGGTTTTCAGGATAAAATCCTTAAGTGTTCTTCTAGGAAATAAGGCGGAGGCTCCACTTTTCTTTGGATCTTTGGTAGAAATGCAGTCAGTTTCTTACTGTGTCATTCAAGAAAAAGTTTAAATGTCTTCCTGTCTTCCCAGAACACTAGAAAGGAAGGGCGTATAAGGAAGGGCAGGGCTTTGGGAGGAAGGAGGACGGGGTGTTCAGTCCTGAAGGCCAAAGCACGTTAGCAGGTGCTTTCTGGGGTCACTTATTTCCTGGCCTCTGCAGGAGACTCGCTGACATGCAGGGTCTTTGATCAAGGAGGGCTCTAGGAAAACCTCATTAGAATGCTCCATATTTCTAAAATCAAATCCCCCAAACCAGTGGGATATTTTTTTAGCCACAATATTTATAATTATGATCTTATTATTTGTTTCAAGAAGGAGGAGTTGAGATGGGGACACGGCATGATGACGATTATTAATTGTATCCTAAAGAGAAATTACATTGTGTTCAAGTTTTCATTAAGAGAAGTCAATTGTCTCTTTGTGTGTGAAACCATTAGGGATTATGGTTTTCGACACGGTAAAGAATATTTTCTTATTGCCTTGAATATTCACTTTACCTAATTACCATAAACCATGAATAAACATGAAGGGGGATGTGAGGATGGTGATCCTCTCAAATCCTCAGGGTGTGTTTGTGGAAAGCCGATTTTTCGAACAGCCTTAATAAGTTCTAATTCTCTTAATAAAAAAAGGGTGTTAAGAAGGAGCGACTTGAGACAAGCTTTAAATAAATAAATCTGTTTTCTGTGAAGATTGTAAACAATAATTTTGTGGAGTTCAGATTTGCAAAGCTTGTTACAGCTCTTTAGTGCCGCTATCATTTCTTTTCCACGTGAAGACTCCTTGGTGGATGTTGCAAAGCAAAGTGTCAGTAGAGCAGGACAGCACACGATCTGTGCTGGCGACCTGCACAGCGGAATCCATTAAAAGTGTCTAGGAGGTGTGGAAATCTGAAATATGAGTGTTTACTCATCCCAAGCTTCCCAAGAATCTGTTTCCATCTGAGTGACTTAGGCCCAGGTGGACCCATTTGGTCTGAAAGATTATTATTTTATATCAATTTTTCTTTGATTCCCTTTAGGGGTGTTGATAATGGTTCCCAGGTGGGTACCATGACTATCAGACACACACCTTTTGACTCATCACCACAGAAGGGCCAATTTTACTTCACTTTATGACTCAAGAGGACAAGCTCCTTGTGTTTCCTGAAAATATCAGGAGGAAAGACTCAAGGAAGAAGTTTTTACTGGTAAAAAGTGTTCTCCACACACCCTAGACAGTAATCAAAAGAGTGGTTTTCAACCCAGAACGACTCTCCCACTACCTGCCGACCAGTGTTTCTGCCTGGAAGATGCCTTAGAATGAATCCTTTGATTCCATCTATCCTAAACTTGTACAGTTTTTTGGGGGGAAACTTTCTCATATTAGGCTTCTTCCTCTTTTTTTTTTTTTTTTTTTTTTTGTGAGCCCTGGGGCTTGGACCACCCCGGAATCATTTGGGATGCTTTTAAATATAGCGATGCCTCATATAACTGGTTTGGAGTAGACCCAAGCGCTGGTCTGCATGTTTTCGTCCACTGGGGTGCTGCTGACCTGTGGTGGATGGATGGCTGCCTGGTGAGTCTGTTTGTCTTCCCCCCAGGCTCCCGGGTCAGAAGCCGCTGGTGGAGGGAGACTGGATCCGGAGCCTGCATTCCCTCCCCGCGGGCCGCTGGCTGTTCTGCCCTTGCGCTGCCTATTCCAGGCCTTGGTGTCCTTGCAGGTGCCATTCCTCCCAGGCCACGGAAGCCCCAGCCCCTCAGGTCACCTACAAATATTTTCCCTTCTTCAAATCTCAGCTCACACACTGCCTCCTTCCTGGTTCCTAATATATGTCGCTAATTCTGAAATGCTGATGTCTGCCCTTGGGCACACGTGACATTGTCCTGAAATCTGGCCCTCCTCCCAGACAGGGAGCTCTTTGAAGGCAGGCATGCCTCACGCCCTGGTGGCTCACCACGTGGGCCCTAGCCCGCTGGCCAACATGGAGGAGATGTCAAGAAGCCTTTGGTGAATGAATGGATGAGTGACCGCAGGATCCGGTGTAAGTCCGGTTCTTCCCACGGGGGAGCTGGCTACCTGTTCACGGTCCCTCACTTTTTCCTGTAGGCAATCACTTCCCTCCATCCTTATAAGTAACAGACCTGGTTCTCATTGTCCCTTCCTGGTGGACTGCGGGGAAGAGGTGTACCGTTCTTTCTGGGTAACTTCAAGTGCATGCCCCTCCACTCGCAGGTTTTCAGGATAAAATCCTTAAGTGTTCTTCTAGGAAATAAGGCGGAGGCTCCACTTTTCTTTGGATCTTTGGTAGAAATGCAGTCAGTTTCTTACTGTGTCATTCAAGAAAAAGTTTTTTAAATGTCTTCCTGTCTTCCCAGAACACTAGAAAGGAAGGGCGTATAAGGAAGGGCAGGGCTTTGGGAGGAAGGAGGACGGGGTGTTCAGTCCTGAAGGCCAAAGCACGTTAGCAGGTGCTTTCTGGGGTCACTTATTTCCTGGCCTCTGCAGGAGACTCGCTGACATGCAGGGTCTTTGATCAAGGAGGGCTCTAGGAAAACCTCATTAGAATGCTCCATATTTCTAAAATCAAATCCCCCAAACCAGTGGGATATTTTTTTAGCCACAATATTTATAATTATGATCTTATTATTTGTTTCAAGAAGGAGGAGTTGAGATGGGGACACGGCATGATGACGATTATTAATTGTATCCTAAAGAGAAATTACATTGTGTTCAAGTTTTCATTAAGAGAAGTCAATTGTCTCTTTGTGTGTGAAACCATTAGGGATTATGGTTTTCGACACGGTAAAGAATATTTTCTTATTGCCTTGAATATTCACTTTACCTAATTACCATAAACCATGAATAAACATGAAGGGGGATGTGAGGATGGTGATCCTCTCAAATCCTCAGGGTGTGTTTGTGGAAAGCCGATTTTTCGAACAGCCTTAATAAGTTCTAATTCTCTTAATAAAAAAAGGGTGTTAAGAAGGAGCGACTTGAGACAAGCTTTAAATAAATAAATCTGTTTTCTGTGAAGATTGTAAACAATAATTTTGTGGAGTTCAGATTTGCAAAGCTTGTTACAGCTCTTTAGTGCCGCTATCATTTCTTTTCCACGTGAAGACTCCTTGGTGGATGTTGCAAAGCAAAGTGTCAGTAGAGCAGGACAGCACACGATCTGTGCTGGCGACCTGCACAGCGGAATCCATTAAAAGTGTCTAGGAGGTGTGGAAATCTGAAATATGAGTGTTTACTCATCCCAAGCTTCCCAAGAATCTGTTTCCATCTGAGTGACTTAGGCCCAGGTGGACCCATTTGGTCTGAAAGATTATTATTTTATATCAATTTTTCTTTGATTCCCTTTAGGGGTGTTGATAATGGTTCCCAGGTGGGTACCATGACTATCAGACACACACCTTTTGACTCATCACCACAGAAGGGCCAATTTTACTTCACTTTATGACTCAAGAGGACAAGCTCCTTGTGTTTCCTGAAAATATCAGGAGGAAAGACTCAAGGAAGAAGTTTTTACTGGTAAAAAGTGTTCTCCACACACCCTAGACAGTAATCAAAAGAGTGGTTTTCAACCCAGAACGACTCTCCCACTACCTGCCGACCAGTGTTTCTGCCTGGAAGATGCCTTAGAATGAATCCTTTGATTCCATCTATCCTAAACTTGTACAGTTTTTTGGGGGGAAACTTTCTCATATTAGGCTTCTTCCTCTTTTTTTTTTTTTTTTTTTTTTCTTTTTAGGCCAAACTCTTGCTCTAGGCCCTTGTTTCTATGCAAATTATCTTTAAGTTGATAGTTCCAATAACATCTAGAATTTCCTTCTAGAATTTTCTGATTCTTGGTTAATAGGTAGTAATCAATGCTGAATGACTTTACACAGTAGGAAACCTGGCCCCTGACTATAGCTGTGGGAGCACAGGCATGATGCTCTCTTTATCTTCACTTCCCCCAGGCTTCCGGAATCCTTAAGGCACAGAATAGGTGCTGAGTAAATAAAAAATTTCTTATTTCATATCTCATGTCAAGGGAAAAAATGTTTTTGAAAGATAACAATAGGAACAGAATAGAAATGTTATTTATATGGGGGTTTTATTGTATCAGCAGCTTGATGGCATCCCTGGTAGAAAATGTGAGCTATGGTATATGAGGTTTTTTGCTCCTTCTTCCCACCCCTTCTTCAACTGTGTGCCCCTTAGATTTTTGGTGAAGAAGAGAATTGTAATAAATTCGGTCAGCCATTGACCTATTCATCCCATGCTTGGGTAGTGGTGTTCCTGTGTAATACCAGGTGTGACTAATGGTCACTGGTAGATTGCGGTAGTTGCCCTAAGAATGCTGGGTTCCTGTGCAAGCTACTGCCTCTGGAATGGGGGATCATGGGAAACACAAGGAGAAATAGTTGTGCCTTTGAATAGTGAATTTTTTTAGACTTTATTTTATTTTTTTAAGGAATTGACCAAATTCCTTGTAAGGGCTACCTTAGCTTATTCTATTTAACTCTGGGATTTAGTCATCTGACCTGTCTAGACTGTAACTTTTTTCTCAATGTCCATGAAATACATAAATTTATATACACAGTAGATACGATAAAAATTAATGCCTTTCTCTTCAGTAGTTTGCAAATTATAATGTGGCATTGTTTATAAAATTTTGTACAAAACTCATTATATATATAAAAAGATCAGATAATACAAAGATGGATAACAAATCACTAAAAAAACTCACCACCCAGAAATAACTAACCTTCATTAAAATCCAGTGGATGTCAATTTAGATCTTTCCTTATGTACAAACAGAAAGAATGACAGAGGAGTAAAAATGGTTGGGGAAAATGGGATTAAGGTACCATATATATATATATATATATATATATATTTTTTTTTTTTTTTTAATTAACAAAGCTACTAAATTTCATTTTGCTTAAATTTACCTTAAAAAATTGAACAAAAATGAAAAGTACTGTCAGGCTTCAGAAAAATGTTTCTGTACCATTGATCAGACTCTGAAAACTCTCTATGGTGCCTTCAGAGTCTTGTCTAAAGCACAGGCCTTACCAATATTTGTCGAATGAGAATGTGAATATGTCCCCGTATTTGTGTTTGAGAATTGATTTTCCTCAAACAGAGATGATAATTCAGGCTTGCATGGCCTTGAACTCAAGGTGGATTTTATATTTGTTCGTGGATTATTAATCCTTCTGCAAACATTTATTGAGACATTATTTCTTAGGCACAGGGCCAGGGCTGGGATACATGTCAGTGTGCCATCTTTCCTCCCTGTGACTTGCTCTGGGCCTAGAACGTCTGCCTTTGGCCTTTGCTGGTTGTCAGCCTCCTCTGTGGCCGCTGTGCTCCTCACTCTGGCCTCCAGCAACACTGGCCAGTGTTTTTCCCCTTTTGACAGCTTTGAGTTGGCTGCTGCTTCCTATAAACTCTTCACTGTTCTCTTGCCTGGCTTTTTTGGTTGAATATTGCTTCCTAAGGAAAACCTTCTAGAACTTTCCAGAATAAACCAGGTGCCTTTGTGGTACACCCTGCCATTTTTGTCTATGGGCTTTCCTGGTGTATATTTACACATTTGTTTATGTGACTCCATCATCTTCCTCCCTCACCAGACTCCAAGAGCCTGTGGGCAGGATGCTGGGTGCCTGTCACCATATCTCCAGTGCCTGTCAAGTCTTGGCCAGGTCGTAGCTACTCCACAAACATTTAATTTTTATTATAACACAGAGGGTTTGGGAGTTGGGAATTAAAATGGCCGGTCATATTATTTGTGAACAGGATTCTGACACGGATTAAATATATTTGATTAAGTATGTGTATTGAAAAAAATTTACTATTATTTTTATTTGTTCTTTTAAGTTGTACATGACAGAAGAATGCATTTCAATTTGTGTATTGAAAATTTAAGGTTAGCTTCTAAGAGAATGAAAATAGAAATTATGACTTCTAAATTGGTATATGTAAAAAAAAAAAAAAAAAGAAGAAGCAACAAAGAAAACTCCACCAAAACAATAAAAGAGAAAGAGAAAAGCAGCAAAGAGAAAACCATGGTAAATAGAAATCACAAAGATTGTAGAAATAAATGAATTATATTAGTGTTTATGACAAATGTCTTTCTGACTACATAGATTTTACACAAATATATGTAAAATTCAGTTTAAAAGAAATAAGCCAAAATTAAAATGACCACTTGACCACTACAGTTAAGATGAATGAAATGCATCTTCATATCTCAACATGGACAAATCTAGAATAAAATGTTGAGCTAAAAATCCCAGTTACTGAATGACATGTATAATAGTATAGATTGATACATATTTTAAAATATGCCAGCTATATAATATATTGTTTGTGGACACACATACATTCTTTTTTTTTTAAATACTTATTTATTTGCTTTAGTTGTATACAATGGGTTTATTTGTATGTGGTGTTGAGGATCGAACCCGGGCTGCGCACGTGCTAGGCGAGCGCTCTACCGCTGAGCCACAATCCCAGCCCCTGGACACACACACATTCTAACAACATAAAAATACACCTGGGAGTAGACCAGACATCTTCACGATAAGGGTTGTCTTTGGGGAACACAGAGGAGCAAGCCTGGCGAGGGATTCGGAGCACACTTGAAATGCATCTGTCACATTCTATCATGTCAACAATCCAGAGAAAACACGAGAATAATGACAAAAATTCATGAATGATGTGTGCTGGGCACTTAAATGTTTTAGTTGATTACATTTGCATGTTTTGGAAACATTTTACAGGGATGTTTCGAAGCTCTGGAGTGAGTCTTTTGGCTGCTGGATTTGGCAATGAACAGAGGGGGTGGCCCAGTGGCCCCTTCCAGTTTGAGTTTCATTCAAGTTCATGCATCATTTGAAAAGCACCTTGATGGAGTTTATGTAGACCCACGACTGTGTTTCTAGAGAAACGCTAAGGACTGGGCCACAGCACTGCTGAAGACCTCGAGAGAGCCGTTCAGTCTCGGGCTGTCATGCTGAATTGGTGGCTTCCGTCCCAGCCATCTGGTTCAGTCATGAAGCACTGCACCCCACCCCGCCACTCTTGCAGGGTCTCACTCCCATCATTATCTTCCAAAGGGCTGGAGATTGGAATTCTACAAATTTCAAATTGATAGGTGGGGGGAATTGTGGGTGGGTGGGAGGCTCCAGATGACATGCTGCCACCCCTGGCATTTCTCATGGGAGAGGAAAGGGCATGTGTGGGAAAGTATAATTGGGTGATACTCAGAGTTTTGCCCAGTTCAGCTCTGTGGACAGTTTTCCCCTGTTGCAGAATGATCTCCAATTTTTGCCAATGTGTTCTTTTCATTTTCTCTTAATATTCCATCCCGAATTACAGATGGAGGAAATAATTGGGTCAGCTCATCTTCTCTCTGCCAACGCAGGTGTTTTCCAAACACATGGTTTCCATGGTGGTGCCCAGTTCTTAATAACAAGCCTGTGCACTGTGCAATTATTTTGATAGTAGAGAGAAGATGACAAATGGTGCCCATTCTGTGCTAGGAGGACCCTTTCATCACAGCTGTTTTCTGTAGAATATTTGGGGAAGCCAATCAATTTCCACATCTGCTTTGAAGACCCTTGGCTGAAAACTCCCTTGCGAGTCAGGGGTGAGAAGAAACTGGATGTTATTGGGGATAAACGAAGCTTAAGTTCATTTTTTTTTAAAGTCTTATTTCTAACTAGATGTGACACAGACAGAGGAAGCATATGATCACAGCCTTAGGTATTAAACTGTAATTTCATTATCACCCATTCATTTGGTGAGAACTGGAGTGTCTTGAGCTGGTTAGAGATGGTATTAAGAAGAGGACAAAAGGGAAGACACAGTTCCTGGCTCACAGGAATAACGGAGATAAGATAGAAATTAAGTAGCTGGAGTACTGGAATGAGATGTGATGCTAATTGGGAATATCGCAAGAACATTTGAAAGGGCTAGAAGTTGACAGTAGTTTTTAGCTGGTTAATAAACTGACAATATGTTTGGGTAAGACCTCTTACAGTTTGAGAGAGATGACAAATAGCACTCCCTTTCCCTTGCTTACATTTTGAAAAATATTAGTATCTATCTCCTGAGAGCAAGACACTTTTTTTTCTTTCTTTCTTTAGTTTTTATTATTTTTTTATTTGTTCTTTTTTTTTGGTATGCAATTCTTTTTTTTTCTTCTTTTTCTTTCTTTTTAAATTTATAATAGTAGTATGTATTACAATTCATAATGCACATATATAGCATCTTTGTACATACAACTGTTTGTATACAAAGTATATAAGTACCATTCAGATCTTCAATCATGCATTTAGGATAATGATATGATGTGCATGACAGCAGAATGTATTTTGACATATTATGCATACATGGAGTATCAAACTTTTCTATGTGACTACAACACAAGTATGGTATCCAAGAAATGTAAAATGGCTACAAAATATCTACTACACACCCATTTCCACTTTCCCAGCAATCCCAGTAAACTTCAGAGCTGCTCACTGACCCCACATATTGCTTTTGTTTATTATGTCTCTAGTCTCTCTTAGTCTAAAATAGTTCTTTCTCTCATGAGATTCTGGGTTATCCTTACACTTTTTTAAAAAGTGAAACATACCCTTTTGTGTGGGTATGTATTCTGCCCCTTTATTTCCATGTAAAAAATAACATGCTAAATAATTCTTTTTGAATCTTGCATTTTTTCAATTGATAATAATACATCCTGGAAGTTATTCTATATCACTTTATAGAGATTTTTCTCATTTAAAAATAGTGGCTTTCAAAAAAGCAATGCTGGAGGCATCACAATACCTGATTTCAAATTATACTACAGAGCTATAGTAACAAAAACTGCATGGTACTGGCATAAAAACAAACACATAGACCAATGGTACAGAGTAGAAGACACAGATAAACCCACACATCTATAGTCATCTGATCCTTGACAAAGGTGCCAAAAACATGCATTGGAGAAAAGACAGCCTTTTCAACAAATGGTGCTGGGAAAACTAGTTAGCCATATACAGAAGAATGAAACTAGACCTTTCTCTCTCACCCTGCACAAAAACAAACTCAAAATATGTTCAAAGACCTAAGAATTAGGTAAGAAACTATGCAACTCCTCGCTTTTAGGCACAGGCAATGACTTTCTCAATAGGACCCCTAAAGAGCAGGAGATAATGGCAAGAATCAATAAATGGGACAGCATCAAATTAAAAAGCTTCTTCACAGCAAAGGAAACAATTAGGAAACTGAAGAGAAAACCTATAGAATGGGAGGAAATATTTGCTAGCTACTCTTCTGACAGAGGATTAATATTTAGAATATATAAAGAACAGAAAAAAATTTCAAGACAAAAAACCAAATAACTCAATTAATAAATAGACCAATGAATTAGACACTCTTCAAAAGAATAAATACAAAGGCCAACAAATATATGAAAAATGTTAAACATCATTTAGCAATTAGGGAAATTCAAATCAAAAGTACACTGAAATTTCTTATACTAGTCAGAATGGCAGCCATTAAGAATGCAAATAATACTTAAAATCAACATATTACAGTGACACAACCACATCCATGTTTATAGCCACTCAATTTACAATAGCTACACCATGGAACCAACCTAGATGCCCTTCAACAGATGAATGGATAAAGAAAATGTGGTACATATACACGATGGAATACTACTCAGCCTTAAAGACAAAATTATGGCATTTTTTGGTAAAGGGATGGAACTAGAGGACATCATGCTAAGCTAAATAAGCCAATCCCCCAAAACCAAGGGCTGAATGTTTTCTCTGATAAGTGGATGCTGATCCATAATGGGGTGGGGGAAGAAAAAAGGAATTTTGGATTGTGCAGAGGGGAATGAGGGGAGGGGAGAGGGTGTGGGGATGGGAAGAATGGTGGAATAAGATGGACATTATTACCCTGTATACATGTATGATTACACTATGGGTGTAACTGTACCATGTTCAGCCAGAGGAAGGAGAAATTGCACTCCATTTGTATACAATGTGTCAAAATGCATTCTTCTGTCATGTATAACTGATTAGAACAAATAAAGAGTGCAAACAATAATAAATGCTGGATAGGACATGTAGGAAAAGGAACACTTTTATACAGCTAGTGGCACTGTAAACTAGTATAACAACTATGGAAATCTGCATGGAGTTTCCTCAAAAGACTAGGCATGGAACCACCACATGACCCAGCTATACTACTCCTTGGTATTTATCCTAAAGAATTAAGGTCATCTTACTACAGTCATACATACATACCCATGATTATAGCAGCACAATTCACAATAGCCAAACTGTGGAACTAGCGTAGGTGTCCATCAACAGATGAATGGGTAAAGAAAATGTCACACACACACACACACACACACACACACACACACACACACACAATGGAGTTTTATTCAGTCATAAGGAAAAATGAAATTGTCATTTGCAGGAAAGTGAATGGAACTAGAGACCATTATGTTAAGCAAAGTAAGTCAAACTCAGAAGGTCAGGGTTATGCTTTCTCTCATGAGGAAGCTAGAGAGAGGAAAAAGAAAGATGGCGGCAGATCTCATGAAAATCAAAGGGATGTCAGCAGAGGAAAGGGACCAAAGAGATGGTAGTAGAGGAGGGAGGAGGGAAGTGCTGGGGAGTGATATTGGCCCAATTATATTGTGTGCATATAAAAAATATGAAACAACAAATCCCATCAGTATGCACAACTATAATGCACCAATAAAAACTGTAGGGAGAAAAAATAAGACCTGCAAAATTAATTTTATTCAATTTTCACTTTTAACACAAACAACAGCAATGAATAACTTGTGCATATGTTATTTCTTACTTGTAAAGATGGCTTTTCAGGGTAAGTTCTAGAAGTGGGGCCTCTGGGTAAACCATTACCCTTTCGAATTCTGAGTCAATTTGAAATGGAGGAACACAGGCAGATGAAGAGTAAAGTGTTAGTTTTATTACTTAGAGCAGTTGGAAAAGGTCTCTTAGATTCTGTTTTCTATTTTAAATCCCTGAGGTAGGTAGACTTAACCATCTAGTTCAGGCCATTATGGAAAACTGTGTGTATACTTTTTTACGGGCAGAGTCCCTATTACTAATTATTGCTCCTTACAAGACCAAAGAACATACACTCTGAAGGAAGGCAGATAGCAAGAGAAAGCAAAGGGTGAGCCAAGAGGCTTGTCTTTATTCCAACCCCACCTATCAGAGAAGTTTCTCCTCCCACCATGCAGAAGAAGAAGTGCAGTGCAGAAGAAGCCAGGAGTGTTACTGTAATTGATGTCCCTGTATGTGGAAACATGAAGATGGAGAAAAAAGGTTCCCATTTCCCCCATACCCTTTATTCACTAGTGTTAGACTCTACGTGAACTTGGTAGGGGAAGTGAAGGCTAAGACATTCTGAAGAGTAGATAAAAATGAAAAAGCAAAACCAAAAGCCAAATAAAACCCAGAAATCCTGGACACTACTATACGCATGTTAGTTCAACGACCTGAACAAACTATCAATGTTCCTCTACTTGGGCCATCTGGTATAATTTAAAATAAAACACCCTGGTGTATCTCTGCCACAAGGGAACATGTTGGCAGGGGATGTGGTACCTGTGGTCACTGCTGTGCCAGAGGTTGGGTGCTCTGGTCTCGGGCCATTTAGGCTCAGCATGTTACACATTTGTTTCTGCTCAAATTTTTCTGGGCAGGTGGGGTGAATTTGAGATGTGGAGGGCTCATGTATCATCCCCTTCTCTGTAAAGTGCTGCTGAGGCTTTCAGTTTAGAAGAAGGGTGTGCATTTTTGGTTTACATTTTCCAGAGGCTGATGGGCAAATAGTTATGCTTTTAAATATTTTTGGGTAAAAGAGCAGTAATTTGAGTTGTCAAACTAGTAAATTAAGAATATCAGATTCCCCAAAAGGAAACCACTTCCATGTTTTCTTTCCAATAAGGATATTAAAAATGCAATATGTTCAATAATGTTTTGTTGCAAATATGAAAATTTTATACTTAGAGGAAGATGTTGGATTTTTTTTTCTACTTACGTTGTAGACGTTGAAACCCTAGAGAAATGTGTAAAGAGAAAGTGGAAATTCTTCAGTCTCACAATTTCTAGTTTGGTAGAGAAACATCCAGCTCTTTTCCCCCCTTATATCCCTGTGACAGAATGTATTATGCTTTATGTTTAATTATATTGTTTTGCAATTAAACTTCTGTGGCCATGTCTTGGATGACCTTGGAGGCAGATGCCCACAGTCTGAGAGCCTAGACTGTGTCCTTCTCCCTGGTGCCCCCCTGTGCTCCCCTTACACTACTCCAGCATTATGAAATGCCCCCCTCCCCCCCCCCATAGTTTTATATTTATCTCCTCCCAGAGGTGACTGGTTAAAGATGTGTCGGTCAACGTCACTTCTTGGCATTTTTTAAAAAAGTGAAATAAAGGGATGAATTTCTCTGACTATGGAGATGATATAAGGCTATTCAGCTCAGGTACTCACAGAAGGGAGGAAGTCAATACAGACAGTTTTCGACTTACAATGGCTTGACATGTGATTTCCAACTTTACAATGGTGCACAAGGGACATACGTTCAGTATGAACTGCTCTTCAGATCATGAACTGTGATGTTTTCCCAGGCTAGCAATACCTGGCCCAGGCCTCTTTTGCAATGCTGAGCAATTGCAGTGAGCTGCTGTGGTCAGCCAGTCACAGGATCATGAGGACGAACAGTTGGTACTCTGGAGTGTACGTGCTCCTAAGCTGTGATGTTTTGTAGGTTAGATGTAATACATGCATTTTTGAATTATAATGTTTTCAACTTAGGATGGGTTCAGAACATTACCCCACTGTAAGTTGAAGAGCATCTGTATAAAGTCAATAAGCAAAGAAGCAGGAACACAAATGGAGCAAAAGGAGAGTCCCAGTGGTGTCTTTGTCCCTGAATCTGGCTCTTCTTTTCCTGCATTTTGGTTGTTCAGTCACCTTCCTTGAATTGTAGGATCCACTAACTTTAGTTTTTTTTTTCCCATCCTAGATTGAATTGCATTTCTTATGACTTACATACAAAAGCATCTGTATCAATGTCTTTCTATGTTAGTATATTAATATTGTCCATTTTAACTGAGTGCATAATATTTTGCCCACATGTGAACTCACATATATTTAAAAAATCTACTTATAACCATTTGCATTGTTTTGGAGTTTTGAATTTCGATGACACTGCAATGAATACCCTCACACAGTTGTTGAACATATCTGTAGAGAAATAGTCTAGTAGGAAAATTAAAAAAGTTCAGATATTTTTGATTTTAACAGTATGCCAAATTACTGTCCCAAAATACCTAAACTCATCCTTCCACCAGTAGTGGCAGATATGGTGAACTTGTTCTTCCATCCAGGGGTTGTTGATAAGACAAATCTTTACAAATATCATAGGGAAAAATACTGCATGGTTTTAATTGTATTTTAAAATTACCCCAGTGGAGGAGTACATTTTAGCACACTTATTACATACAGAGGGACAAAGATAAGCACAACAGTAGATTTCTCATTGGAAACGAAACAAACCAGAAGATAGGGAAACAGTATCTCAAAAGTACTGAAAGAAAAGCCATCGACCTAGAATTCTATACTCAGTGAAATCATTCTTCAAAAATGGAAGTGAAGTAGAGACTTTTGGGGAATAGGTAAAAGCTGTAAGAGTTGATTATTTGTGGAGCTGCACTATGAGAAATGGTGCAGCAGTCCTACAGGCAGAAAAAGATGCTATCAGAGAGAAATCTGGATCACATAAAGGAATGGAGGGTGCCCAAAATAGCAACTACATGGGTAAGTCCAAGAGACTTCAAAAAAGTAATTATTCAAATCTCTTTGAACGACAACAAATAGCTTAATGCTTGGAACCATGACAACACAGTGCAAATTTATAACATGTAGAATTAAAATATATGACAGTAACATAAATGTCATAGGGGAGAAATGGAAATATATCGTAAGATTCTTTATGTTATACATTAAGGGTTATATCATCATTTAAACACAGACTGTGATAAGTCAAAGGCGCATATTATAAACCCTAAAGCCACCTCCAAAATAATGCCCAGTTACAGCCAAAATTTCAACAAAGGAGATACATAAAGTCACAAAAATACTCCTTTGGTCAAAAAAAAGAGGACAGAAAAAAAAAAAAAAAAGAAAAGAAAAGATGATGCAGAAAACAAATGGCAAGGTGATAGATTTAAACCAAACAAGATCAATAATCACATTAGATATTATTGAGCTAAACATACCAATAAAAAGGGAGAGGTTGTCACATTGGAGAAAAGAGGAAGATCATGCTACCTAAGAAACCCATTTTAAATAATAAAGATGCAAATGTGCTTAAAGTAAAAGGATGGAAAGATATGCAATATTAACATTGATCAAAAGAAAGCAAGAGTTGTGATATTAACATCTGGTAAAATATATTGTATTGGAAAGAATACTACCAGGGTTAATGAGGACCATTTTGTAATGATAATTAGGTTTAATTCATTGAGAGGCCAGAATAATCTTAAATGATTATGCAAATAATAACAGAGCTTCAGAATAAGTAAAACAAAATACTGAAATACACATATCCACAATTATAATTGGAGATTTCAAAACCCTTCTCTCAATAACTAGTAGAAAAAGAAGACATAAAAAATCAACTAGAATATGAATGACATGAACACTATCATCAACTAACTAGACTTAAATGACATTTATAGACTACTCCATCTGACAAAGTAGAATAGGATTTCTTGTCAAGTGTATCCAGAACATTAATCAAAACAGACATTATTCTGGACCATGAAGTAAGTCTGAGTAAATTTTAGAGTATTCATAAAATGTATGTAATCTTATTGCAATGAAATTACATTAGAAACCAATCATAGAAAGATATCAGGAAGGTCCTCAAATATCTACAAACTAAATAAAACTTGATACTCAAGAGACAGAGAATACAAGATATGGAAAGAAAATATTTACAAAGCAACAGGTCTAATAAAGGATTTGTGCCCAGAATATATTTTAAATATCATCAAATTCAATAACAAGAAATTGAATGACCCAATTAAGAATGGGCAAAAGATTTGAACAGATGAATTGCCAAAGAAAATATATGGGTGGCAAATAAGCATATGAATAGATATTTAACATTATTATTACTTAGTTCGATGTGGCTACATCCTTTTCACAATGTCCAAAATTTAAAAAGACCAACTTTACCAAGTGTTGACAAGGACCTGGAGCAACCGGAACTGTGAGGCATGATTGGTAGGAATGGAGAAGGTTCCACCCACTGTGGAAAGTCGATCAGCAGCTTCCTTAAAAGTTAATCTACGCTTGTGATCCGTGTTTACACTTGAGAAATGAAAACACATGTCCAAGTTACCCAAAGCTGGAGACCGTCAGTGACCATCAATAGGAAGTGGAAAAACAAATTGTGATATAGCCATAAAATCCATGAAGACTCAGTGATGTAAGTAGGGACTCCGGACACACGCAGCAACATGGACAGGATTCAAAATAATGAGGCCAAGTGACAGAGCCAGACAAAAAGCAGTGTACTGTGTGTCTTAATCTATTTGGGCTCCCATAACAAAATGCCATGAACTGGGTGGCTATCAACAACAGAAATTGTTTTTCTCTCAGTTTCCCAGGCTGGGTGTCAGCGTGGCCAGGTTGTGGTGAGGGCCCTGTTGCAGGCTTCAGGGGGCAGGCTGCCAGCTTCTCCCTGTAGCCACACAGAACACAAAAGACCACTTAGCTTTCTGGGGTGTCCTTTCTAAAGTCATTCATCCCATTAATTAGCACTTTGCCTTCATGACCTGTCACTTTCCAAATGTCTCACCTCCTAATCCATCGCCTATTCATATGTTGAAATCCTTGGGGATTAGGGTTTTGACCTATGAATTTGATAGAGGGACACAAACATTCAGTTTATGGCAGCATGACTCTATTTATATGAAATTCTAGACAATGCAAACTAATCTATAGCAACAGAAAGCAGCTCAGGGTTTAGGGGCTGCGGTGGATGAGACTTGGGGGAGGGAGTGGAATACAAGTTACAGGGAAACGTCCGTGATGTGTGATGGATACATTCGTTCTCCCAATCACGTTTTTGGTTTCAGGGGTATGCCTGTGTCAAAATTTACAGAAAAGTGCTCTTTAAGTGTGTGCTGTGTGTTGTGTATCTGCCACACCTCAATCAAGAGGTTAAGAAAAAATTCTGACACCAAAGAAGCCAACTTTCAACACTGGAGTAGTGCCCTAAAACATGGGCTCTGGGGGGTTGACCCACCTTGTTAAAACCCAAATCTATTCCTTGGACAAACTTCTTTCTGTAAATCTTCATTTCTTCATTATAGACAATAATGATCATGGGAAATTAATATACACTGCATACAAATGGTGATAATAATGGCAAATTTATATGTATGGCATACAAATGGTAATAATAATGGCTCTCCAATGGAGTGTGGTGAGCATCAGGTGCTCTGGTTGTCAGCCACATGGTAATGACTCAGTAATTAGCCGCCCCCCCTTTTTATTAGCACATGTTCAGAATATAAAGGACTAATTCTTATGAGATCCACTCTGGCTCCGCAGGCGGCTGATGCCGTGTGTTAAATGCAAATGCAAGTACCCATGACATATGTCTCTCTTCAGGTAATCACAGCACACTCTGAACTAGAGCCTGGTCACTTCTGCTCAGAAACAAGGCTGCAAGTGTGCCCTGAATATTTGTTTGCAGAAATCGTGTGGTACCTCTTGGACCAGGAACCATTCCCTCTGGAATCTCTATATGGTTGCGTCTGTCACTAAGATTTCAGTAAAATTGGTTGCAAGCAAGCCTCTCTCTTTCTGTGGCTAACTCCTGTCAGTTGAAAGCGATGCCAGCTTTTAGAGACCAGTTTGGAGAGCACAGTTCCACCCTCCCCTTGCACTATCTCACCTTGTTCCAAAAGAAGCGTTCTGTGAGAATGGGCTTGGGGGCTGTAGAAGCGGTGTTCAATATAGAGAGATACCTGTTAGTACAGGTCACCTCATAGGGACCTCATGAAAGCTGCCTGCACTTGAAAAATTGTTTTTATTAGTGCGCTATAATTATACATGATAATGGGGGTCATTGTACATATCCATATGTCATAATTTGCTTCAATTCAGTCCCCAGCATTTCCCCTTCCCTCACCTCCTCCCTCTCCTTGCTCCCCTTCCTCTACTCTTCGGGTCTTCCTTCTATTTATTTAAACGTATACATATTTTTTTCAGGGGATCTCATGAAAATTAAAGGGAGATCAGTAGAGGAGAGATAGGGGATCAGGGGAGGGAAGGAGAGATAGGGGAAGAAATGGGAACTAGAATTGACCACATTATGCTATACGCCCATATGAATATGCCTATACTTTAACATTATGGAAACTGTTGTTCTCAGGATGGCCTTGAGTGGTGTTGCATTTGTAGGAATGGTAGTAATATGTCATTAGAAATATTTAACATGCCACTCGTGGTGGCTCATGCCTGTAATCCCAGCTGGTGGGGAGGCTGAGGCAGGATCGTGAGTTCAAAGCCAACCTCAGCAATGGTGAGACATTAAGCAACTCATTGAAACCCTGTCTCTAAATAAAATACAAAATTGGGCTGGGGATGTGGCTCAATGGTCAAGTGCTCCTGAGTTCAATCCCTTGTACAAAAACAAAAACAAAAACAAAAAAAAAAAAAAAGAGAGAGAGAGAGATGTTTAACATGATATATACATGATATATTGTAATCCAATTTTGATCCTAGAGCCAAGAAAAATAACTGCTATCGAGGATAAAGTGTATTAGTGTATTGCTACTATAATGAAATACTTGAGACTGTCTACTTTATAAAGAAAAGAGGTTTATTTAGCTCATGATTTTGGAACCTAAAGCCCAAACAGCATGGTACAGGGTCTTATGAGGGCCCCCCCTTAGCTGTATCACCTCATCATAGGGAATGTGTGTATCCTTCCTTGTGTGTGTGGTCTCTCTCTCTTTCTCCTTGTAAAACTGCTAGCGTTAAATCATGGGGACTCCACCTTAATTACTTAATGGAGTCCAATCACTTCCTAAAATCCCCGTCTCTAAACCCCAGCGTTAGTTGGAGTTTCCACCTCTTCACACCAGTACTGTATCACTGTGGGGATGAAGCTCGTGTGTGGGTTCAGGTGGGAGGGTGGGGACCAGACATAGTCAAACCAAAGCAAAAGGCAGACTTGATTGGTTTTATGGCTGACAGGGTTGAGACTCTGAGGACCTTGGCTATGTTGTTCACAGTGTTTTTATATACTGCCTTCATCAGGGTGCTTCTGGGATCAGTGAGCAGAATTTTGTGACACCCTGGACATCGGCACTCTTGTCATTTCTCACAAAATTGAGCCAGCCAGGCAGATGAAAGCCTTCTCAGTCCCCCTCAAGATGGCAAGGATTGGATCGAGTCAGTTATGCAGAGACCCCGTGTTCTTGGAAGGGCTGCAGCAGGCCCTGTGAGTGAGCCCGGCAGCGTGTGATCATATCCATAGCAACAAGCCAGAGCCTGCTTCTGGTAGGTGCTGCATCAATACTTGTTGAGTGGCTGATTGATCTCGTGAGTGCTCCTCTCTGAAGTACTTAAAACAGTCCATGTCTGATCCACCTGTCTGTCACATCCCTTCCTCCCTTAAAAACCGTCTCATGTGTTCATACATTTCTTTCTCACAACAATACTACAAGGTGGAGACTTTAATTAACCACCTTTTGTAAATAATAAGGAAACTGAGATGCAGGAGTTAAGCCATTTTTCCTGAAGTCGCATAGCTAGTAAGTTGTAGAGCTTGTGCTACCTCGTGGCATTGTCTAGGCCTCAGCTTCTTCCTTCATTCATTTTTAAAAAGATCATTCTCTAAGTTCAGGTCTTTGCAATGTGGGAAGAATCGGCGTAGGACAGGTGTTCTTTTCTATATATTCTTCTTAACCTCATGAAACAAATCCAAGCTGAAAATGGAAAAGGGGAATATCAAAGAAATTCAATTCTGAGTGTGCATGTATATACACATGCACATGTGTGTGTGTGCTCTTGGGTACATGCATGTACTTACACACGTGAGTATATAAGCTTGTGTGTGCCTGCCTGGGCATGGGGAGAAAGGGCAGAAAGACCCAGCAAGAGTGAGCTCATAATCTCAGTGAGAACCCGGGCAGTGACTCTTTCTGGAAACATAAGACTTTTCTGACATTTAAAAAATTCTCTTTGCATGTTTTAGGCCATAGCATTCCCTGGAAGAAGATTAAAAATGTAACATAGCTGAAAATTCCCTTGAGCTGAGAAAAAGTATTTAACGTTTAGTAACAAATCTTGACCCTTGAGCATTAAAGTATCTATCAGTGACTGTACATCTTCAATCCAATTTTGCTTTTCTATAGTATTAATGGTGGAGATGTTTGGATTTAAGGGGAAACAATTAGGGTAAAAGCACAAGTGGCCCTAATCCATAGCCTACTTTCTAAAATGTCTGTGGGTAAGTTTCCTTCACAGAGATGATTTGGTTCTGCTGGTGGCGTGATTTCAATAATGAATAATTCAAAGGAGCAGTGGTAGCTGGAGACAGAAAAAAAAATAACTTTGAATTCCTGTTCTTTTTATGGGTCATCAGAAAAAGCTGCCTAGGCATAGAAGCCTCTGGAAGGCAAAGATGGGCACCGTTCTTAGGCTAGTGGGAAACGGGGTGTGATCTTGGAGCCTGAGATGCAGCTCAGCCACCTCACCTCCTCCTGCACACTGCCTTCCTGCTTTGGTGGCTGGAGTCTTATCATGAGGGGCATCCCAAATGGCAGGTGTCACAGGGGACACCAGCAGTCCACCTGGAGCAGCGTCCTCTCTGGTGTGTGGATGTCGGGGGACACAGAAGGGGAAACTGGCGACGAGGGGTGTCAGCCCTTTCACCCAGCGCGTCACGCAAGGGTGGACTGGGGCTCGCTTGGGGTCCCGCCTTCTCCAAGCCCAGCATGAAATCCGCTCACTTCTGGATTCTGAGACCACAAGGCGCTCGTGGGAGCTGGCAGAGAGCTGACCGGGGTCGCATGTCATCAACCCACAGGCGCCGCTGCCGCCTCCGTTAACCAGGGAGCAGAAAGCCGCTCCTGTTTCACTGTTCCTGTCCTGCCCCTCCCCAGGGGGCGCATCACCCCCTCGAGTGGGAACACGCAGGGACACGCATACCTACACCAGGCAAATGACCTTCTGTCCAGTGCCCGTGGTCTCCACCTTCACCGGGAAGCTGCTGCCCTCTCACCTCTGGAATATTTAAGCACCTTTGACAGGATCAACTGGCACTGAGAGGAAACAGCAGGGGCACCAGCGGCTTTTGAGGGGCCAGGGACGGGAAAGAAATGTTTGTACTGCCCCCAGCAGCTGTGCCCCAAGGGCTGGGTGCTCGCTTCTCCCCAGTGGGCATTTGAAAACGTGGAGGTGTTTCTGATGGTCACATGACCAGAACACTGCCAGCACCCACTGGACTGTAGCCATGGAAGCCATGTCCTGCAGGTGGGCACAGTGACACACAGCAGGATAGGCCCCTCTGGTTTCCTGTGGCTGCTGTTCAAAATCACCACAAACTTGCTGGCTGAAAGTGACATCAATGCCTTGTCGTGCAGTTCTGAAGTCTGGCGTTGGTCTCACTGTTGAGGTCAGGGTGTTGGCAGGGCGGTGTTCCTTTCTGGGCCCTCGCCGAGAGAGTCTTTTCTTTGCCTCTCCCAGCTGCTGGAGGCCAGCTGTGCTCCGTGGCGGTGGTCCTTCCTCCATCTTCAGAGCGGCAGTGTGACGGCTTCTCTCTCTCTGTGTCTCCGGATTCTGCTTTCATTGTCACATATGCTTCTTGGACTCTCCCCATTTCTAAGGACCCCTGTCATTATGTTGGGCTCACCTCAATAATTGAAGATCACCTTCCCAGGGTAAGGTTTCCAGTTTAATCACATCAATAATCCCCTGCAGGAGCCCTGTTTGGGGAGATGGCTTAAATTGCGGTTGACTATGGGCCATGGAGTTTTGGGCATTGCTGCCTTCCGTAGTCTCACGGGACTTGGCCTGGGATCTCGAGTGACTTGCGCCGAGATTGCTGATCAGGTCAGCGCCATTTTGTAGTGGTGTGTGGTGCGTGTTAGTCGTTGTTAGAGGCAGAGAGAAAAGTTATCAGAATAAAAAGCTGTTTGTTTCCAGTTCACCTCTAAACTTCTTCCCGCGGCTCCGTTGCTCCAAGCGGCCATCGCTTCAGGCGGCAACAATCCCCCCTTTCCATGGATGGTATAATATCACAGGTTCCCAGGTTAGAAGGTTTCTATTTTTGGTGGTGGGCAGGACATGAATCTGCCGCCCACAGTGCCCTCCCCAAAATGCCAACAGTGAGTTTGGATTTGACTAAGAGCTGGCGATGCCTTTCCTTTCTGGATGGCTGAGTCTTGTGTCTTTCTGGCAAGATAGGCTGGGGATGATTTGGTAGTGGTGTTGACTACTGCCTGGGCAACAGCAGGGAAGCTCCGACCCAAATAAACCTTTCAGTCTCCAGGACCAAAGTTGTCAGTACTGATGAGCCTGAAGTACTGCTTTTGCCCCATCCTTCTTTCTGAAACACCAGTATGAGGTCCTTGATGAATTCAAGTCCTAACAGTGTACTTGACTTGAGGTGAGGTGGGATGGCCACCTGGATCTGTCCTTCTCCCCAGGACCAAGCTGCATGGCATTCTCTTCATCCTTAGCCCAGTCGGCCAGTTCCTGTGGGTCTCATTTCTAGCCCTGCTAAGCCATTTCCACTCCACCTATTCAAATTTCACTTGTTGATCTAAATCGTTGGTGGTTCTGTTTTCTTCTTTGTGTGTTGAGGTTGATAATTAGAACTTCCTCCATCACATTCCCCAAATATTAACCACCAAGTGCCTCCTACCTGTCTTCCATGATTTAACTCAACTTCCCTGTCCAGTACGCATGATGCCTTTTCCTGGTGTCCCTCTGGGCCTTGAATTCCACTTCTGCTGTAGCACTCATTCATTCACAAAAATTACTTATTGACTACTTGCTATGAGCTGGGCCTGGGCTACCACCTGCATGGCATATATTGTCTACATTTCTGTTTCCCCTTTGTGGGTTGTGGGTTCCATGTAAGTAGGACATTCTTGAAGACCATGATGGTTAATTTTATGTGTGAACTTGACTGGGTCAAGGATGCCCAGAGAGTTAGTAAAACGTTGCTTCTGGGTGCTTCCTGAGCATGTTTCTGGAGGACATCAGCATTTGAATTTGTAGATGAATAAGGAAGCTCTGCTCTACCAATGTGGGTGGGCATCACTTGATCTGTTGGGGACCCAGCTAGAAGGAAAAGGCAGAGGAAGGGAAGATTCTCTCTCTTCCTCAGCTGGGACACTGTCTTCTGTCCTTGGATGAGGGAGCTCTGGATTCTCAGGCTTTGGACTTTACACCAGCTCCGCCCACTTCCTGCTTCTCGGGCTGTGGCCTTGGACTGGGAGTTATGCCATTGGCTGTCTTGGTTCTCAGGCCTTTGGCCTGAATGACATCACTGGCATCTGTGGCTCTGCAGTTTGCAGATGGCAGTTTGTGGGATTGCTTCGCTTCCATAATTGTGTGAGCCAATTCCCATAATAAATAGTCTGATGTATTTCTATGTCCAGTTAGTTCTGTTTTCCTGAAGAGACCTGACTAATATGCAGACCAAATCTCTTGTAGCTGGGCACAGATGCCAGGTTTACCACTCAGCAGGAAAAAAACGTTTTCTAGGAAGAGGAAACAAAATGTGTAGCTGCACCCGGAAAGAGACAGGCTCTGTCTGGGCTTGTCATGAAGCGCTCATTTATAGAATAATCAATGAGTCGCTTCATGGTCGGTGTGAAGTGGTGGAATTGAGATACCCATTTGGATTTTGGTTTCTCTTCCTGGACGTTTTTGTCTGGCTTTCTGAGGTCAGAATAGCCACCACGCCCCTGGTCAAAGGGCCAGCGGATGGGACCTCCATGCGGCTCTGAGTGAAGTGAAGCCTCTGAGCAGAGCCCAGGAGCTCACCCTGCCCTGGTTCCAGCCCCTGGGAGAGCCCTCTGCTGGGAGGGAAGCAGAACCCGAGGACAGATGACCAACAGTGGGGTCCAGGTGCTGCCGGGATGAGGGGAAGATGCTGTTTTGTATTATAGAATGGAAACAGAACCGTCTTTGGGGGAGATGCCCTTTTTATTTTGGGGACCCCTCTGGCCATGCAGCTGCATGCCTGTGCTGCCTGGGGCACCCTCCTTATGTATTGAACTTGGGATCCTCATAACGTTTGAGGAAAAACATGTTCAAAGCTTTCCCAACCCCATGTGGCTAATTATGGGAACTTTAATTATCTTTTGGGCTCATGGCTCCCCACTTTGGGGGAAACTGCAATTTGAAGCATCTGGCTGTGAAGAAGATGAGACTCCATGCTGAGGGTGGAACGGGCAGTGGAGCACCTTCTGCGTAGGGACGGCGCCTCCGTGGAGAGCGGGTGACTCTCAGAGCCTTTAACATCTGGCTTCAGGGAGTAAGGGTGTGACCATGGAGGTATTGTGTCAGGGATTATGACTAAACCTCAGCGACCTCACTGGTGTCCTGGGGCTGAGGGAAGGGGCCGTGAAGAACCCTCCACAGGGCTCTGATATCTGTTCTCCTCTCACCCCCATATTGAGTTCTATTATGTGTCTGTTAGCGGTTGGAAGCAGGTCTGTTTGCAGTTCCTGAGGACCAGGTGGACTGTGGACAGCTGGAGTAGGGTACAGAGTAGGGAACAGGACACCCAGTGTGACAGGTGAGAAGCCGGAGGCAGTGGGCCTTGGTGGGCCTTGGAGGCATTTCCTGAGAGTTCTTGGGAACGCAGCCAGCCTCAGCAATGGCAAGGCACTTAGCAACTCAGTGAGCATCATGGGAACGCATCATGGGAAGAAACTCAGGTTAGAATGATCTGGTTACTAAAGAAAAGTGGTCTCCAGGGGGCCGTGCAAGCTTGCAGATGTTGTTACAAGACTCCACGATGCCAAGAGAAAGATCACTGACTCTGTATTAGTCTCCTCTGGCTATCAGAACAAAATGCCTTCAACTGGGGGTTTAGACAACAGAAACTAATTGTTTTATGGTTCTGGAGGATGGAAGTCCCAGATCAGGGTGTGTACCACCTACTGCATAGTTGTGCTAGGTCAGTGGGATAGATTGCTAAGAGATCAATGAAGACTCCCAGAGAAGGGATATGAGGTGCATGTTTCATTGGGAAATGCTTAGGGGGTGGTCCAGTGGTGATGGGATGGACAGTTGCTCCGCTGCTCTACTCAGCCCCTCACCAGAGAGTAGCATCTCTTACCTGTCATGATGCTTTGTCCAGGGATGGTCACCTAGATGAGCACTTCCCTCTTCATGATGCTCTGGTCCACACTGGTTTCCACAGGGAGGAAGCTTGTAGGTAGGTTTATAAAAGCAGCATCAGCTTAGCTTGCTTTGTCCTGTTGTACGATTGGCATCCCAAGGAGCGGCTGCCCCAGCATGCATGCAAGAAAGCAGCTTTCTGTAGGTGGCACTAACTGGCCCAATTCCTGGCACACATGAAAGAGAGCCTGTGTCCTTCAAGATAATATGTATCTGCACTTTCTGGCCTAGACCTGCTTTCATTGTTCCTTTTATTCAGCTAGTTTTTTAAAAAAAATATATATATATATATTTTGTATAACTTTTTTATTTTTCTATGGTGCTGAGGTAGGAACCCAGTACCTCACTCATGCTAGGCAAGTGCTTTACTACTGAGCTACAGCCCTAGGCCCCTGAGCTAGGTTTTTTGGGAATAAAAAGGGGCATTTAAGCACATGGTGTTTTACCATCCCTGTCTTCTGAAAGGAGCACACAGGGTGCTAGCCTGGCTGGTTTCTGGAAGGGCCTCTTCCTGGTTTGCAGACTGCCGCCATCTTGATGTGTCCCTTCAGGGCCACTCTGGTGCCTGCACTCCAGGGGTGGGAGAGTGAGTTCTGTAGTGTCTGTGCTGCTCAGGACCCCAGTCCCAATCCCATCCCAAGGGTCCCACACTTCCACCTCCTCTGAACCTTCTTTATCCCCTGAGGACCCACCACCAAATTCTTTTTTTTTTTTTTTTTTTGGTACTGAGGATTGAGCTCAGGGGCACTCGACCACTGAGCCACATCCCCAGCCCTTTTTTGTATTTTATTTAGAGACAGGGTCTCACTGAGTTGCTAAGTGCCTCGCCATTGCTGAGGCTGGCTTTGAACTCGCGATCCTCCTGCCTCAGCCTCCCAAGTGCTGGGATTACAGGCGTGCGCCACCACACCCGGCCCCACCACCAAATTCTGTCTGTCAGGGGTTCAGCTTCACCTGTGAGTCCTGGGGCCACATATCCAGTCCATGTCACTACCTGAGGGAGACCTTGCAGAACAAGGGACATCTCAGCTCCCAGAACTGCCTGTGAGATTTCTGGCTGGCTCCGCTGTGTATCTTTCACAGGAGTCTGAACTCTCAGGACTGACTTGATCATTCCAAGTGGGGCTTTGAAGACTTGCAGCAGAAAGGGGCAGAGTCTGGCCCAGAAGCACAGTGAATGACAATAAAATATCAAGGACTTACATGCACCAAGTGCTAGGACTGCTGTGCACTGCTCCTGAACGATCCTTAAATCTTCACAAGCATCTTATGAAGTGGGCATCATCATGTTCATGTAGAAGATGGCAAACGGAGGGTCAGGGAGCAGCCTCAGCTGCCCAGCTAGTGAGCAGGTACTATCCCATTCAGAGCCTGAGGTCAGTGTTAGGTCAGGCAACTTGATCTAAATGCCCTGGACCTGGAAAAGGGAATCAAGGTGAGGAGGGCCCTGGGTCAGTTCATCTCCATCTGAGGACCAGACTCGAGGCCTAAGGCCCTCATCTGGAACACACTGCCCACTCCTCTGTCTCCACCACTGACTGGCTACGTGGTGTCTGCCCAAGCTAAACCCTGGTAGAGGTAAAGGTCCACACAGATGGGCTCAGCCCATACTGCCCCCAGGAAGGTAGCCTCAAGGGAGCTGGTAGCTCCAGACATCCATTATCTTACGGAGGTGAGCTCTGGCTCCCAGAATGCTGAGCAGTGGGGCTCTGAGCTTGGTGGGGCTCAGGTGGAGTTCGCTCCTGCGAAGAGGACCAGCTGCAAAGCACCTTGCAGCTCTCAAATGAGAACAACACAAATCACAGTCCTTACTTAAGGACGTTACAAATTGGGTCCTTTGGTGAAAAAAAGGCCAGTTGGCAAAGCATGTGATCGAGGAGCTAGTCTGCACTTGGAGTGCTTCCTGCAAAATTAATGGACTTAGTTAACAGAGATCTCCATAAAATATAGATGACCACAGTCCCAAGGGTGGAAGTGAAAGAGATCACCCCCGCTGTGGTTCGTAATTTATTGAGGGCTGCAAGTTCACAAGATGCTTTTCAGAATGTATGAAGAGTTCAGATTCCAGGCCCTGAGGACAGCCAGGCTCACTGAGATGGATGTCACTGAGTGCCCAAGTTCAAGCTCACAGCAACCTGGGATCGTTACCAGGAACAGATTAGGCAGAAGGGCTGGCAATGGCTGTTTTCTTTGAGGAAGTGTTAAAGGAAATGAAGAATGATGATCTCAGAAGAAAGGCACCCTGTCACCTCTGCATGGAGAGGAGATGTATTTACGTCTCAAAGGCTCAGACATGAGCTGTATTAAAAGTCAAATTAAAAGGGAAATAGTCAATGATAATAAATGCCTGCCTCTGCTAAAATTCAACAAAAGTCTGCCATGGGCTTGGTGAGACATGGGTAATTTCGGTTTTGTGGATCAAATTACCTTGTTTGGTCTTCTGTGGGGCAAAAGCTTCCACATTTGGAAAAGTTGTGTTAGACATTTAGATAAAACCTCTAGCTTCAGGTAAGAATTTTAGATACAGAAAGGAGCAGTGTTTTACACACACACACACACACACACACACACACACACACACTCAACGCACACATGCCTGTGATCTGTGGTTCTCATAGTTGCCTCTCTGTCCCCTCCTTACTTCCACATCATCTCCCTTCTAAAAGTTTTGAAAAATTAGCATGCACTTCAACGTGCATCGTCTGATAGATGTGACACATTTCCAAATGATATGGAACAACCTCAAAATATATGAGTCGTGCATACCATTATCTACTTCAATCCAGGTTTCCATGTCGACGGCTCTGGTGCTCCACAGACTCACATTCGAAAGCCCAGGTTGAGCTGATGACCTCCAACCTCACTCCAGCTGAGCATATGGGATGTGGAACAGGGAAGCAGAAAAGGTCCCTGTCCCCCGTGCTCGCCAGCTGGGGGAAGGTGCACAGTTCTACGCGTTGCCTGTCCTGCCATCTTGAATGCTAGGCCTGCAGAGGAGCCAGTGGACTTGGAATCATTAATGTGTTGCACAAGCTCAGTGGAAATGGCTAAAGTGGAAAAGGTGCTGGCCTATGGTCCCCAGGCATTCCTTCCTCAGAATGTGTGAACCCTGGTTCTGACTTTTGGTGAGGTGGGACAAGGCCTCCTGATGGTGCTGAAGGTCATTCTCAAAAGTCCCACCCCCCATGATTCCCAGACTGGTTGGCTGTGAGTCGGAAGTGATTCCATTTCTCCTCCCTTGTCTCTCTCCTTCCATCTCTTTCCCCTTTATCCCTCATTTTCTTACTGTTTGAGGGTGCAAAATTGGATGGCTTTGGAAATGTGTTTGTGGCCTCAGGCCTCACTGGAGTCTAGCCTCAGTTACTCATGCTCCTTCCTCAACACGTCCAGGGGACACTGGAGCAAATGGCAGAGGACATCCTGCCCACACTAGGTTCAACCACCTTTGGACCCCAGACCCAAGCTGGGCTCCCAGGTACTATGGGTTTGATACACAGAGAATCTTGTCTCCTAGATCTAAATGGCTTGACATGCCCGGGGGTTGTGGTCTCATAACCAGAGAGAATGAAATAGCAAGAATGATCCCTGTTTAGTACCTACACCTGGGCTGACATGGCTGGGCTGCTGTGTGGACAGAGCAGACCAAAGCCCTTCACCTAGGAGGGGTGAGAGAAGGGCCCTCCTGTCCTGCAGCACCCCAGTTGGCACGCAACAGCCTTGCCCTTGGGCCACACACTGGCCTTTCAAAGTCTCCTGTCCACTGGGGGCAGATGACATTGGAGCAGGATGGAGAAATTGCGAATTCTTCCAGTAGCAAAACCATCTGTGTGGTTATTTGTACCTTTTAGTATAACATCAACCCTTTTTTTGAGTATCTTTATTGCTTCTACCACACAGGAAGTTACGCAAGTATGAACTCACACAAATCTAAGACCAAAAAATCCACTGTATATTTTAGAACTGCTATGACACATAATTAGCTATAGAAGTAAAAATGTTTCTAACAAAACGAGGAGTTTGTAAAATATTAAAGCTAGGTTCTATTTTCCTTCTAGGTACATTAAAAACAATTTCATTAGCCCCATAGTGTTTTTTTTTTTTTGAGACATTATCTAAAATTGTTTTGTCAAAATTGTTTAAAATAGTCAAAAGGACACAGCTTCATTTTCTAAAAGCTGCAAATCAAATTTCTTTTATATAATCAGTAATAATGATGATGGTCTTATTTCTTTAAGTTCCTACCAGTTAAGCATTTGTGAAATTGCTTTCTTTCTTTCTCTTTTTTTTTTTTTTTCCTCCTTGCTTTCTCTCAGCTTTTTCTATCCTGCCAGGCAGTAGTGTCATCCTGAAGCACAGTCCAGAGCAGGTCCTACTAAGCCCACCCAGGGCTCCTCTGTGAAGAGGCCCAACCTCACAGCTCTTGGTGGTTGTATGAGTGCCTATTGCTGCTGTAACAAACGACCCCAAATAGATGGGCTGAAAACAACACAGTTTAGTATGTTACAGTACTTTAGGTCCCGCAGGGGTCACACTGGACCAAAATTACCTGTTGGTGGGGCTGGTTCCTTTCTGGAGGCCCTTAGGGAGGATCCATTTGCTCCTTGCAGCTTCTGGCTGCACCTGCACCTCTTGTGGGCCCCATCTTCCAGCTTCAAAGCCAGCCAGGGTCGGTTGAGTGCTTTCCCCCTTGCATCTCTCTGACTCTCTCGCGTCTGCGTCCTCCGCTTACAAGGACTGGCGATGAGATTGAGCCCGCTCACTTAATTCAAGGTACTCTCCTCTCAAGGTCAGCTGATCAGCACCTGAATTACACCTGTGTCTGTAATTCCCTTTTGCCACTTACAGCAGCACACCCAGGTTCCATGACTGGGCTGGGCCCTTGATGGCGGCCCACAGTGAGGCGGGCCTGCCTGGCTTTGGCTCTGTGTGCCTGTGCTCCCAAGAAAGAGCTGTGACTCTAGTTTCTTTGCTTCTCCGTCGTAGGTCAGCTTCCTCAGCTGCTGCCAGGAGGATTCTGGCTGAGTCGGGGTGGTATTTGCAGCCTGGGGAGCGCGGCGCTCTCGAGGAAAGCCCTGAGCATGGAGGGGTGAGGTGGGTGGCATGGGAGTTCTGGGCCTTTCTGGGAAAAGAAAGAGGGTAGGACCTGCAGGTGGTGCAGCCTCTTTCTCTGGGTGTGTGCTGGAGGTGCAGCCCTCTCGTCTTTCTTACGTGAGAGGTGGCCTGAGGTGGTGGGCACAGTGGCAGTGTAGGGTGCAGACCTGGGCCTGTGCAAACCACCTGGGCAATCTGTGATGCCCAGGGCACGCTGCTGAGTAACGAGGCTGTCCCCGTGCCAGCCCCGTGTCTGCAGTGCCAGCCCACCATCTGCTCACGCAGACCCACACTGCCATTTATGCAAATTGTGAAAAGGCACAGAAGTGTTCCAGTTAGGATGCGCAGGTTGACGCCCCTTAACCCAGGAGACTGATTGACTTAACTCTGCCTGTCCTAGGGCCTGGGTGCTCCCTTCCCCCACAGACAGCAAAATCTATTCTTTGCTGAAATTGATATTTGATTTTTTTTTCTTTCTATACTCTTACATTCCTGAAGGTGACAAATATGAAATCTCTTTGAAATCCTGCTGACTCTGGTGTCAATTTCTTGTTCTTGGGCATTGTTGCAACGGCCTGCAGCTTGTCTGACTTGCTTACCATAAGGGTGAAGCAACTGATTTCAATTAAATCCTCATTTTAGAAATCAGCAGAATGCATCCATTTTGGGTCCCCCTTTCTCAGAACATTAATGAACTCATTAAGTAATTTCTTCCAGTTTATGGGCCCCAGTTAGACTCGAGTCCCAGAGAATTAAGTGAGACACAGTGTCCATTTCCCCAAAACCTTGAGTCATTAATTTTAAATCCTCATACCCAGAGTTCAAGGAAGTTATTCAATCGGAGTTCAGGGCTGGCTCCAGTTTTTCCATTTTGTATCATAAACTTCAGTAGCTGGTGTCTAGGGAGTGGGTGGAAGAGCTTCAGACTAGAATCTCTGTAGAAAAAGGACATGAGATCTCCGGGCCTACCCCTTCTCCTCCACTGCTGGGATTCTCTCTCTGATGGTTTCTGAAGTCAACAGACCTCAACTTCAATGTGCATGAGACCCACACCAAGAGCTTCTTAAAATAGTGTCATGCACCCTTGATTCTGACTCGGCAGGTTGGGGTGGAGCTCGGGAATTTGATTTCCAGCAAGCCTCCTGGTGATGTGAGCTCGGCAAGCCCAGGAACCACAGTCAGGTGATGCGGCTTGAGACAGATGTTTCAGGCAGCTGTGCTGTGGGAGGAAGGGCAAGTTGATCCCAGATGTTCCAGTGCCCCAGACTTTGGGCCCAAGTGGCCACTTAAGGGAGGTTCTAGGCAGAGACCCAAGATCTTCCCCAAGAGAGTGGAAAAGTAGAAATGCGGGTGAGTTAAAATCAAACGACAGCAAAAGAAACAGATAAGCTTCAAATTATTCTTCACTAAGCTAGCCAGTTTTCAGTCTCTGTGATACTATACAGAAAGGGCTTCTGGGTAATATTTCTGGTTACGTCTTAAAGTTTTTTTTTTTTAAGTAATAATTGCCACATAGACTATATTTTCACCATTGCCCAGAGCTTTGCTGTTACCTCAAATTAAGTTCATCTACATGTATTGCCTTTTTTCTCTAAGTTTTTTCAGTGAGCAGACTTGGAAAATGAACTTCATTTGAAATTGTAACAACCTCACAGAATCACCTCCAAGGTAGGTCAAATTTTAATTGGCTTAATTTTTAGAAGATCTTAAAAAATCATTCTGTCCCCAGTTGATTTCAGTGAGCCAGGAACCCCCTCTGAGTCGCAATTTCCGGTCTTCCTTTTCTATTTCTAATAAAGTTTTGGAAGCTGATAGAGTTTTGTCATGTTTCTAGGGAAGGATGATTGTAATGGAAAGGGGCTCTTTCCGAGGTTTCATTCTCACGGTAATGATCGACACATGGCTTGTGGTTCCCATGCAGAACTTAAGCTTTCAGAGAGGGTAGCACCCTGATTTTTTTAAAAAAAATATTTATTTATTTGCTTTAGTTGTACACAATCTGTTTTTACGTGGTGCTGAGGATCGAACCCGGGCTGCGCACGTGCTAGGCGAGCGCTCTACAATGAGCCACAACCTCAGCCCCTGATTTTTAAATATAATTAAAATATGATTTCTAAGTAGACTTTTTTCTCTTTTTAAATTTATTTATTTTTTATTCTAAGATGTTATAAATGACAGCAGAATGCATTACATTTCATATTACACATATAGAGCACTTTTTTACAAATCTCTGGTTGTATGCAAAGTATATTCACACCATTCGTGACTTCATACATGCACTTAGGGTAATGATATCCATCTCATTCTACCATCTTTTTCTTTTTCCTTCTCCCTTTTGCCCCCTCCCTTCCCCTCCCTCCCCATTGGCCATTCTAGTGTTCCTCTAATCCTCCTATGCTCCCCATCCCAACCCGACTGTGAATTGGCCTCCTTATATCAGAGAAAACATTTGGCATTTGGCTTTTTGGTATTGGCTAACTTCACTTAGCATTATATTCTCTAACTCCATCCATTTTCCTGCAAATGCCATGATTTTATTCTCTCTTATTGCTGAGTAATATTCCATTGTGTGTATATACCACATTTTCTTTATCCATTCATCTACTGAAGGGCATCTAGGTTGGTTCCACAGTTTAGCTATTGTGAATTGTGCTGCTATAAACATTGATGTGGCTGTGTCCCTGTAGTATGCTGTTTTCAGGTCTTTTGGGTAAAGACCAAGGAGTGGGATAGCTGGGTCATAGGGTGGTTCCATTCCAAGTTTTCCAAGGCATCTCCACACTGCTTTCCATATTGGCTGCACCATTTTGCAGTCCCACCAACAATGTATGAGTGTGCCTTTTTCTCCACATCCTCTCCAACATTTATTGTTGTTTGTGTTCTTAATAGCTGCCATTCTGACTGGTGTGAGATGAAATCTTAGAGTGGTTTTGATTTGCATTTCTCTAATTGCCAGAGAGGATGAGCATTTTTTCATGTATTTGTTGATTGATTGTATATCTTCTTCTGAGAAGTGTCTGTTCAGTTCCTTGGCCTATTTATTGATTGGGTTATTTGTTTTTTTGGTGTTAAGATTTTTGCAGTCCCGCAGACCTCCGCCCCAGAGCAGGAGACAGCAAGGACAGACCTGCCAACTCTAAGTAGACTTTTGAAGTTGCAAATATTAACAGAAATTTCTGCTTGGTTAATAAAGTATTTCACCAATGGTTTTCCTGAAGAGAAGAATCTCCGTCCATAACTTAAGATCTGATTTTCTTTTCAAAAATGGGACAACAAATATTTTTGGAGAAATATTGATGGTCAACAATGAGGAAAGAGTAGGATGGCAATTAGAGAGGTCAGATACACAGACAAGCATAATTATGAACTTGTCGAGTGTCAAGGTTTCAAGCATTTCTTTGGCCCCGTGCTTTTCGCAAAAGACTTTGAAGGAAGAGAGAAAACATGAAAAAAGGCCCAAAGGAACTCACTAGAGAGAGAGAGGGAGAAGGTGTTTGGAAATGAGCACACATTTTGGGGAAGCAATTAGGAATGAATTTAGAAAACAATGGCAAGGGAGAAGAGGATGGAGACCCCCCCACCCATTGACTGATTGATTGATTGATCTATGGATTCTTTTAAATTATACATGGCAGTAGAATCTGTTTGACATAATTATAAAAGCATGGACTATATCTCGTTCTAATTCAGTTCCCAGTACCTCTCCTTTCCCTCCCTTCCCCTCACCCCCTGCTCCCTGGTCTTTCTGCCATTTACCCATAGTTAAACATTTTTTAATTTTAAAAGAGTAAACTGCCACAAAAAAAAAATTAGAGATCCCAACTATACATTATGAATCTGAAGCCAATTTTAGTTTTCTCTCCATGTGTTCTTTTGCTGGGTACATTTCATTATCTTGAAGTGTAATTCTGTATTTGCAAAGCCAGCTCTGAACGGCTTTAGAATAATGCCAGGGAAGCAGGGGTGGCAGGCAGAACCACGTAGGTCCTTGGTCCTTAGTTCTAGTGATGACTTTGCTGGTTTGCCTTGAAGTTTCTTTATTCCTCCATTTCTAAAAATTTGAGCAGCCACAGTGAGAACAGGAAGTTACTTCCGGGCCCTGAATGTCCAGTGGCTGTGACATCCTTCCTGTTAGATGGGAAATGTTCACCCACCCCTTTCTTCTCAGCTCTCAAAGAATAAATTATGACTGTCCACATGTTCTGGGACAGAGTGTTCTTTGACTCCCAACAGGGTGATAGAAAAGCTGCTATGCGTGCTTGATTCATTTCACCGCCCAGGAGGCAACAGGGCTTCACCTCGGTATTGCTAATTCCAGTCACACTGCCCAGGGGCAGATCGGGTGTCCCTCTTGCTGATTAAAGAGAAGTGGAGCATTCCAAAGGCAGAGAGAGCTACGGCTTCAGAGCCTCTTAGGAGACAGGCCAGTAGACTCGGACACTCGAACACCCCCCTTTAATTCCTGAGGCTGCCCCTCATCCCTTCTTCTCCCTCTGCTGTCTCTGGGAAGACGTCGGCACAATTAAACGCACCGTCACTGAGGGCACCCTGGCATTTTCGCATGTATCTCAAGTGTGTGGTAGCAGTGGCTTCATTGTTTTATGTCTTCATTTCTCTTCCCAGTTCCTGTGCCTGGCTCATGGTGTTCATTCAATAAAATGTTACTGAGTGCACTTTCTCGTCCAGTTTCAACGGGGTAACCTGGAGCCCCACCTGCTGTTTGACGTGACCCAGGCTAGTGTATGCAGGGCATGAACACTGAAGTTGAGACTTTTCACCCAAACGTGTTGATCCAAATGACTAAAAGAGGGTCTGCGTAAATAGACAGGCACAGGGTGTTCCGAGTCAGACCTGGATTGAAGTCCAGCCTCTCTTTCACCATATGACCTGGACAAGCTCTTGTCCTACTAGGACTGCTCCTTCTGTGGAGGGGGACAGAGATATACCTATCATGAGCCTGACTCAAAGCAGTAGCTAAAGTGATCCAGGTACCCAGCTTGGTCTAATGACAAGGATTTCATTATCTTAACACTGGACCATGGAGACTGGTGCTTTCCCATCTTGAAATATCACTTCTAGAATATACTCGAATTATTGTTTTTTTTTTTTCATGTGTAGTTCTAGCCATTTGCTTTTGCCTGGATCACAATCAACAAACTGGTTTTTAGCCCACCAGCCAAAACAGTTGTCAAGTGTTATGTTTCTTCTCAGTTTGATTTCTGCAAAGTTGGTCTAGTTTTAAGAACCCTTCACCAGCACTGCCTTTCTCTGCAGAATAAGTTCATGTACCCCAGATAACAAGTGTCCCTTCACTCATAGCTTGGGGTTGCTGGCTGTTTCAGGTCATACCATACATGAGAGCAACACTAAAGGAGATCAGATGAGAGGCTTTAAAAGTGAGGCAGAGTGGCACACCGGCCCATCCTACCGCGCGCCTTCAGCTGCTACTCAAGAGCACTTGCAGTGGCCAGCAATGAATGAGACCATTTCCCCCTAGAACCTTTCTGGGTCTGGGAATCAAGGAGTGAAGACGGGCGTGGCCTCTCACTGTCATGCCTGGGAACCAGTGGTGAGGTTTTGCTTCCTGTCTTTGAGTCTTTGGGTCTGCTGCTCTAGATGGCTTAATTCCTGGGGATAACTACTTCTACCAGGAGACTCAACAATGGCTCCATTACCCAGGAAGTTGAGGCTGCCAGCCAGCCACTTTGGGACCTCATGCCCGTGAATAAGCAGGCAGAGAAGAGTTTCTGTCCTGGCTGGGCTGACTGACTGCATCTGTGGTGCCTTCTCTCTGGGGGCGGGGAGGGGCTGGTGCGGAGGAGGAGTACTTCTTTATACTTCTTAGTACTCCAGTGTCCTATGACCAGAGTCAATGGAAAGCCCCAGCCACACAATTCAGCCAGGACTTCCAGTGGCCTAGACTCTTCAGAGCTGAAGGTTTGAGCCACCTCACATCCGGGAATGAAGATCAGCTGGTGTGCTTGCTGAGGGCAAAAGGCACGTGGAATAGGTAGCAGCAGAGCTTGACCATGTGGTCAGTGGCAGAAACTGTAATAGTTGGAATATTTTTTTCCTTAGTTTGATGGACCTACATTTTTGTGTGTATTAACTGTTCTCTACCTTCTTCCCATCACCCTACCGTCTTACAGAAGACGTTTCAATAGTAGTTATATTTCAGTATATAAGTTACAGATATTTAAAAAGCAAAGTGCAATTCTCTTAGAATAGGAACAGATATGCCCACAGACACATAAGGAGACTCTGTGTTTTCTTCTGGGACTTGTGTCTTCAGTTGTATGTGTGAGAAACACAAAGTTAAGTACGGTTAAAAAGAGGTGTGTGTGATGGGCTGGGGTTGTGGCTCAGCGGTAAAGCGCTCGCCTAGCACGTGCGCGGCCCGGGTTCGATCCTCAGCACCACATACAAATAAACACATTGTGTACAACTAAAGCAAATAAATAAATATTAAAAAAAAAAAAGAGGTGTGTGTGAATGTCAAGTTGACAAGGGTGGCCTATGGTAGCTTTAAACTCCGTCATCTTAACTAAGATAAAACTATGTGTTACCTTTCAAGAAATGAGATGAAATTATTAAGTAGTAAGCTGTTTCAGATAGTTTTTGCAAGGAGACACAATTTAAATGAATAAATAAGATGAAATCTTGAAAAGAACCTCTCGTGAAAGTATTTTGCTGGCGTCTACCATGCATTCGGAAAAGGGGAATCTTTTCTTTTCTTTTTTTTTTTTTGGTACCGGGGATTGAACTCAGGGGCACTCGACCACTGGGTCACATCCCCAGCCCTTTTTTTGTATTTTATTAGAGACAGGGTCTCACTGAGTTGCTAAGTGCCTCGCCATTGCTGAGGCTGGCTTTGAACTGGCGGTCCTCCTTGCAGGAGCCCTGTTTGGGGATTGACTTGAATTGCGGTTGACTATGAGCCGTGGAGATTTGGGCATTGTCGCCTCCCGTAGTCTCACGGGACTTGTTGCGGGATCTCGAGTGACTTGGCCGAAATTGCTGATCGGGTCAGCGCCATTTTAGTGGTGTGTTTGGCGTGTGTTAGTCGTTGTTAGAAACCAGAGAGAAAAGTTATCAGAATAAAAAGCTGTTTGTCTCCAGTTTGCTTCTGAAGTTTTTCCCGCGACTCCGTTGCTCCAAGCGCTTCAGGCGGCAACACCTCCTGTCTTAGCCTCCCAAGTGTTGGGATTACAGGCGTGTGCCACCACGCCCGGCTGAATGGAGGGATTTCTGAGAAGTCTTGGAAAGCAAATGAGGTGACTGTGAATTTTCTCAGTCCGAAGGCAGAACTACAAGTTCATGTCCAGTGATTGGAAGTCAAATCAGGGCTGAAGGCAGGTCCAACAGTGACCACGAGGCAGAGGCCCAGAGTCACACAGAGGTCTGAAGCCAACTCCTGTCTTCCTCAGCCTCTTGGGCCTCTTGAGTCTTCAGAGAGAGCTGTCAGCCCTCCTTGTCCCTTCCAATAGGGTGAAATGTCAAAAAAAGGTGACAGTGTTCACTAGACATCTATAGAGAAGGCCCCCCACATCACTCTTCTTTCTGCTGAGCCTCAGGGAAGTTTGATCAAAAACACAACAATTCATATGCAAAACTGCCTGCCCAGGGTGGCCCCTCCTACTGCAGCTGTTGCTCATCTTCAAGGACTTATTTACCAGGTACCATCTGCTGGCTCCCCAGACCCTGTTACCATCTGCGCCCCGAGACTTCCGCAGTCTCAAAGCCAACTGGAAGTTAGGTGTCACTGCTTTGTACTGAGGCCAGGGCACAGCTGGACTCCAGTAGTTCCCTGAGATCAAAGCATTTCAGGATATTTTGATTCATATAAGATCCCATGAGTCACTTCCCATTAAGCTGAATAGACCTGGATGATGGATTGCATGGGTGTGATCTTACGTAACCCAGATTTGAAAAATGATCAAATGGTGAGCCAGCAACTGGAACAGAGTAAACCTTACCTACCCAGCAACCTTACAAAGGCATCTGGACACCAACTCATTGGATATATTTATTGACTCAAATTCCCCTGCATTCTGCCTTATTTAACAAACTCAAATAGTACTTAATGTGTAGAGTTACCAGTTATCATTCTATTTTACAAATACTAGTTCATCTAATCCTTATGACAGTCCTCTGAGTTAAGTGCTGATGTGATTGCATTTTACAGATGAGTAAACTGAAGTACAGAGAGGTTAAGAAGCTTGCCTGAGCTCACACAGCTAGTTAGTGGTGAATCTAGATTCAAACCCAGATACTTTGGTTCCAGAATCTGTGTTCAATGAATGAGGGAAAGGCACAGATGTTAAGGTGGAAAGATATAGCAAGAAAACAGAGATATTACTGTAAAAATAAGTTACCGTTTTGGGGTTAGTTCATTTCATCTCCTTTTCTTGCCAATTACAGTATCATGATTAATCATAGGATTATTAAATACTATTATGCTTAGCCAACATCTAATTTACTGTTCACTGTTACATTGTTAAGAATTGTGCTGTCTCCCTTGCATTTGCTCCTCATAACCATGATACAGCTGCCCAGTTACTTGTCATCTTTATGCCAGTTTCACAGATTGCAAAACTGAGGCTCAGAGAAAGGTGATCATTTTTCCAGTCATGTAGTGTGGAAATAGGAAGGATCTTGGTTGCAGCCAGAACTGCCTGCTTTTGGAGACACTGCCACACACATGAATTCTGTAAGAAACCCAAGGAAAGGTGGCACCCTCATGCTCTCTCATACATACTGCATTCTTCAAAAATGGGGACAAATGTTGGAGAGAGAGGGGCCATGCGTCCCTCCAAGGGGTGCTAGAATGGCAGCACCATGAGAGGAGCCAGCTGCACTCCCTGGACTAGCAGGTGCTGGCCACGTACAGAATCAGGGGTCTCCAGTGGAGCCCTGGTCCAGGGGTGGCCCTGTGCAGGCTGCCTCCTGCATTCCTGCCTGATGTGCTGGCAGAAGCAGCGTCCTTCATTCATTTGTCCATTCATTCATTCCTTTGACATTTATGGGGCTCCATGGAGTTCTAGGTGGTCCCCCGACTTCTAGGTCTCTTTTGAGGATTAAATGGGATCATGTTTAGTAAGTACGCTGATTAGAAGCACCTCAAGACAGTTTCCAAATTACACACTTTCTAGATCCAAGCAGTGTTAGACACAGCAGGAACCCGAGACCCGCTCACACCCAGCCCTCCAGGGGCAGGTGCTGTGGTTGTCTCCGTTTCCTAGGTGGGTGTACTGATCATGAAGGGGTCAGTAACTTGCCCAGGTCACACAGCTTAATGAACGATGTACCCATACCCTCCATGCAGGGGCAGAGGTACCCTCCTTAGCCTGGTCAATCCAGCAACTCCTGGGAAGCAGTCTTCACTAGGGGTTAAGGACAGGCCAGGGTAATGGAGCTGAGCCACCCTGACACTCTCAGAAGGACCTTAGGAGAAGGTTCCTGAACCTCGATTGGAGTGCCCTGGTTCTGCCCTTCCCACACCCTGGCTGCCCTGTCCATCTTTGTTTCCTTGGCTCACTGGTATCCCATGGGGACCTTGCCCTTTGGTTTCTCAAGTCAGCCAGAATCAGATCCTTTTTAAAAATTTTTAAGTTTTGAGAGGGTCCCACTAAGTTGTTGAGCATCTCGCTAAATTATAGAGGCTGGCCTCCAACTTGTGATCCTTTTGCCTCTGACTCCCAAGTAGCTGGGATTACAGGTGTGTGCCAATGCACCCAGCCAGAGCCAAATGCTTCATTTGCATCCACAATAATTTTAATGAGTATCCCTCTGTTGAGTTTGAAGTTTGGAGGATCACCAGTTTGGAGGGACATTTATAGTGGAAAAGGCTACTGGAGTGATTTTGTACCATTGTTAAGAAACTGCCCAAAATGAATGAGAAGTTCTGTTTCATGCACAAAGACTCTTAGCTGCAATGTGACATTTCTGCATAAATTGAGTCTGACTAGTTATTTGCATTGAAAGTGTATTGGTCTCTTATAAATGCACTGCATTGGGTACAGACATAGTACAATTTCTGTGTCTCTGGCCTTCTTAGAAGGAAATACCCTTTGAACGAACAGAATTTAGCCTGGTTGTGGCTGGTCCCCTGAAGTTCACAGTTCAATCACCACCAAGCAAAACAGGTCTTGATGCCTCTTATTTGTAGATAAGAATTATTGGCTGCAGTCAGGGCTGCTTCAGCCAAGTCATTCTTTGAGATTCAAAAATTAAAACAAAAACAAAAACAAAACCAGCTAGGTTCCAGAAGTTAGCTTAGCGTTTCACTGCATAGCAATATGCAGGTAATTAGACGTGTGCCTTAGCAGTGTATCATGTGGGTAGATTTCTGTGTCTCCTGACATGTAGCAGTGCTGGGCTTGAAGGGTGGGGTGGCAGAGTCCTCTGCTCTCCATACTCTGCATATCCACTGGATTGTCCCCCACTCTTACCCATGTTTCCTAGTTCCCTGACAGTAAGGTCATGAGTGACACCTGACAGATGTCACTTCAGGGCTGGAGCACTAAAAGCTCAAGGCTCCAGCTCTCCTCTACCCTGCCCGAGCCACCTGGAAACCAGGTGCTGAGATGGCAGTGTCACATGGTGAACCATCTGCATTGCTGGGTCGCTACAGAAAGGAGACTCACCAGTCCACAGAAGACCTGGCAGCAGCAAGTTGCAGGCCTTTGAGGGCAGGCACATCTTTAAGCTGTAATTTTTTGGACCTCCTGAATAATATGGTAGATAAGCCCATTTTCTAGGTTTCTTGGTAATATTGATAATTTGAGGAAAACATTTTTTGTTGGGGAGGGTCTGTCTAGTGCATGGTAGGGTACTGAGTGGCATCCCTGGCTTCTGCCCACTGGATGCCGGTTGCATGCTCCCTTGGCCACCAGTGGTGAAACCTCCCCAGGCCTTGTTACATGACTCTTGAAGAGCAAAATCACCTTGAGTTAACAAATGAGCTTGGTATCCATCTTCTCCTCTGTGCTGGGAGAGGTACTATGACTTGGCTCCTGCTCCCTGGCATAGCGCCAGCACCAGATTAAGTCAAGAGACCTGTGTTCAGGGGGCTTGGCAAATCACAGACCTGTTGCTGGGTTCCTTGGTTGCAAGCAGTAGAAATGAACTCTGGTTAGTTTAAGAAAAAACAGATTCATTAAGAAGCTGGAAGTGTTGTAAAAGAAAGGGATTTGAGCAGCCAGTATGGCCACCCAGGGCTCACAGCAGAGGACATGGTAGGCCGATCCTCCCGCCTTGGGTTGTCTGCTTGGCTTAAGATTCTGGGAGGCAGAGTTTGGTTTCTCCTAGTGATGACTCTCTCGTTCAGCTTGGTGGTGGTGGCCACAGCCTTGGTGGTGGCAAGGCAGCCACAGCATCCTAGGGAAAGGGAGGCACAGACTAGAAGAGGGAAGGGAAGCCCTCGGGCCGCAGGAGCAGATGTCCATCACAGGGCATTCGTTGGTTTTGTGACTCCAAGGTGAGTGGTGACACCTGCCCTGCTGCTTCCGGTATTTGGAGGATCAAATGAGATGAATATGAAAGCAGTCAATATCAAAAGGGAACCTTGAGACGCCAGGAGTGGCTGTGACCCAGGGCTTGTGGTAAACAGGGGCACTGCTGCGCAATGACCAGGTGGGAGCCTGGGGTATTCTAGAACTTTCTCCTCCAGGGGTGGGTTCCAGCCACAGGTTTTGGTTATGAGATGGCAGAATCTTCAGGACATCTCCATAGTGGGCTCCTTACGATGTCTCCAGGCTCGGGAAGAGCATGAGAAGCTTTTGTCTGTGGGAGGTCGCCCCAGGCAGAGCAATTCAGCTGCCTCTCTTGTTTGGAAAACCTCTCTCCCACCCTGTTCTGCTTTCTCCCCTCCCATGTGAAGAACATAAATTGTGTTCTAGAAAAAAATGAGAGATACCTCAGGTCTGGGGTTGTGGCTCAGCAGTAGAGTGCTAGCCTAGCACATGCGAGGCCCTGGGTTCAATCCTCGGCACCACGTAAAAATGAATAAATAAAATAATGGTATTGTGTTCAACTACAACTAAAAAATAATTATTTAAAAAAAAAGAAAAATGAGAGAGTCCTTAAAAAAAAAACACATAATCTAATCCCTTGGGATAAAAAGAGGGAACAAAAAATAAAAACAGAAAAGTCAACAGAAAGAAGCTAATGTAAAGCTGACCCCAAATCCTGAACATCATTATAACTAGGTGAACTCCCCAGAACCAGGCGTCAGGGTGGGGAAGGCCGTAGCCTTTGCAGAGTGTGATTTTGGGTCAGTGTGGAGAATGTTTACCTGAGGTCTATTTGGCTGCAGATCTATTATTTCTTGACAATGATATAATTTAATAAATGAAAGTCCCTATCGCCTGTCTTCAGGGTAGGAGAGGCATAAATCAAGCTAGCCTCAGCTTTTTCCAAATCCTAAATGTATTTACATTTGTTTGGAATGACCACTTTGATTCAATTGAGCCCTGTCATTCATCAGTAATTCCATCAGTCCAATTCCACGTACACAGGTCCCGAGCTCCAGGGAGGATGGGCTTTGCAAATCCAGTTAGCTCAGAGGCAGACACGAGACCTTCACCGTAAACCGCATCAGCAGAACAGCTGGAACGTCACACTACGGGTATTTGATCAATTTATCATGTGGAGGCAAAGAGTGATTGTTATAAGAAATCATGATCAAAACACATTAGGGACTGGGCCTCTCCAAGAATTGGAGTCAGAAGTTGCATCCTCAGACCCAGGCAGGAGGCTTCTTGGGAGAGAGAAAAAAACTACCCAGGAAAAGGTGTGAGAGAGAGAATAGTGTGACTTAATCATCTGTTATCATTCCTTTTATACCAGCGTTACCTGGCCCCTCTGCCACCCGTTGCATGAGGACTGTGATTCGGGGCTGTGGAGGCAAAAGTAGACGGGGAGGTTTTCCAAACAAAAGAGGCAGCTATATTGCTCTGTGTGGTGCGACCTGCCACAGCCTCCTCCTCTGGAGTTTCTCTTGGGTGTCTGTCCCCAAGGAATTCAGGGTGTAGTACTACAGATCCACGTGAGCTGAACACAGTGGCTGCAAAACTGACACTGTGCAAAGGGGGGGAAGGACAGGCACTGGGCGCTCTCGGGAGATCACAATGAAGGAATTGCCTCTGTTAGGAGGTCAGGGGTGGCCTCCTCCAGGAAGAGAGGGTTCAACAGAAACCCACAGAGAGAGGAGGAATTAAGCAGGGAAGGGACTTGCAGGTGGGGTGGAGCGAGGCCGCCGGGCTGGGGTTCCGAGATCTGGCGCACAAACCGTGAGACAGTGGAGGGGCAGGTAGGGTCAGGCCGTGCTGAGCCCTGGAGGCCAGAGTTCTTGTCTTTATCCTATTACAGGGTATTAAGCAGGAAGTGACATGATGAGATTTTCATTTTGAAAAGGTCACTTTGTGCTTTGGCGCCACAGCAGGCTGGTGCTAGAGGGTGAGTGGGGGTGGGTCAGACTCAGTGGCTCCTCAGGATTCCAGAGAGAGAGAATCCAGGAGCAGCAAGGCAGCCCCAGCCTGGGTAGGGCAGCTGGGAGAGGAAGGGGCTGCTGATGGACCTACTTCTGAAGCAGCCAGCAGCAGAGGCCAGCCTTGACTTATTGGGCACACCTGTCCAGGACGTAGCCATAGGCGAGGCGAGGGAAATCGCTTTGCCAGTGGGGAAGGCAGTAAGAATGGTGGCTGCCTGTGGGGTGGAGTCTGATTTCTTTCTTCTTGTCAACATCCAGTTTTCCCAGCACCATTTATTGCAAAGTCTGCCCCATCCCAGATGTGTGTTCTTGGCACCTTTGTTGAAAATCAGCTGGCTCTGTGTGGATTCCCTTCTGTGCTCTCTGTTCTATGTCTATTTTATGCTAATGCCATGCTGCTTTGATTAATATAGCTTTGCAGTGTATTTTGATGTCAGGTGTAATGCCTCCAGCTTTATTCATTTTGCTTTGACTATTTGCGGTCTTTTGTGCATTGAATTTTAGAATTTTTTTTTTCAATGTCTGTGAAGAGTGTTATAGATATTTTTGGAAAGAGATTACGTTAAATCTTTGCAGCAATCCCATTACTGGACACTTATCCAAGGGAAAGAAAATCAGTATGTCGGAGAGATCCCCACACTATTTATTACAGCCAGGTATGGAATCAACATGATGTCTATCAACAGGTGAACAGGTGAAGAAAATGTGGACTGTGTACTCAACGAAATACCATTCAGCCACAAAAAGAACAGGAGTGAGCCCATCATTTGTGGCAATGTGGGTGAACCTGGAAAACATTATGTAAAATGAAATAGGCCAGGCACAGAAAGACAAATACTGCATATTCTCATTTGCAGACTCTAAACAAACAAACAAACAAACTGATTGCTAAGAAGTATAAAGTAGAATAATGGTTATCAGAGGTTGGGAAGGTCCAGGGAGGGAGGGGAGGGAGTACAATTGACAGACAGGAGGACTAAGCTGTGGTGTTCTATGGCACAGCAGGGTGACCAGTTAACGATACTATATTGTATATTTCAAAGAAGCTAGAAGAGAGTATTTTGAATGCTCTCATCACAAGTGATAAAATTTTGAGGTGATGGATATTGATTATCCTGATTTGATCACTATATGATATATTCATGAATAGAATTATCACACTCCACCCCACAAATGTGTGTGACTATTATGTTTCCATTGAAAATGAAACAGAAAAGAAAGGAACACAAGTTTTGTCAACCTATTTTAATTTTTGTCTTGGGAAAGCCAGAGCCTGCTCCTCCTCTGCTTTGCTTCTGATGGACTCTGTCCCTCTTGTTCATCTAACTCTATTATTTCACTATACAAAATATCAATGAAATTTTTGATGGGGAGTGCATTGAAGCTGTATAGTGCTATTGTGCTATTGGTAGTATGGCCATTTTGACAATATTAATTCTGACTATCCAAGTATATGGGAGGTGTTTTCATCTTCTAAGGTCTTCTTCAATTTCTTCCTTTAGTGTTCTATAGTTTTCATTGTAGAGGTCCTTCACCTCTTTTGTTAGATTGATTTCCAAGTATTTTATTTTATTTTGTGAGACTATTGTGAATGGGATAGTTTTTCTAATTTCTTTTTCAGCAGATTCATCTTTGGAGTATAGGAATGCAATTGATTTATGGGTGTTGATTTTGTATCCTGCTACTTTGCTGAATTCACTTATGAGTTCTAGAAGTTTTATAGTGGAATTTATTTTTGGTGTGTCTTCTAAATATAGGATCATGTCATTGGCACACAGAGGTGGTTGGAGGTCTCATTTTCCTATTCATATTGTTTAAATTTCCTTCTCTTGTCTAATTGCTCTGGCTAGAGTTTCAAGGACTATATTGAATAGAAGGGGTGAAAGTGGGCATCCCTATCTTGTTCATGTTTTTAGAAGGAATGCTTTCAGATTTTCTCTATTCAGAATAATGTTTGCCTTGGGTTTGTCAACCTTTACAAGGTTGAGGTGTGTTCCTTCTATCCCTTGTTTTTCTAGTGTTTTAAACATGAATGGCTGCCGTATTTTGTCAAATGCTTTGTCTCCGTCTATTGAGATAATGATATGATTTTATGTGGTGGTGCATTACATTTATTGATTTCTGTATATTGAAACAACCTTGATCATGGTGTACTATCTTTTTAATGTGTTTTTGTATGTGATTTGCCAGGATTTTATTAAGAGTTTTTGCGTCTATGCTCATCAGGGATATTGGTCTGAAGTCTTCTTTCCTTGATGTGTCTTTGCCTGGTTTTGGTATCAGGGTGATACTGGCATCGTAGAATGAGTTTGGCCAAGTTCCCTCCTTTTCTATTTCACGGAATAATTTGAGGGAGATTGGCATTAGTTCTTCTTTAAAAGTCTGGTAGAACTCAGCTGAGAATCCATCTGGTTCTGGGCTTTTCTTTGTTGGTAGGCTTTTGATGCCTTCTTCAATTTCATTATTTGAAATTGATAAAAAAAAAATGTCAAACAATGTTGGACATTACTACAGAGTGTTTGAGGAGTTCAGAATAGGAATTATGTCCTTCCTATGGGGAGCAGAGAAATCTTGAGGCGTGAAATTGAGGTGGCTTTTGAGCTGAGTGTTTATGTGTGCCCAAATGGAGGAGGCAAGAAGAGACCCTGTGGGCCACTTTGGAGAAGGAAGTCAATCTACACCTCAAAGAGGGAGCTGCCTGAGCAAAAGCCCAGGGAAAGAAGCACCCCTGTTTGAAGTGGCTGGTTGACAGACACGGGAAAGAGGGGCAAGAGGTTAGTACCCAGAGCATAGACCAGGAGCTCTCGCTGCCCCAGGGAAAATCTCAACTCAGTTGCTCCCTAGCTTTGTGACCTCTGCAAATTTCTTTACTACTGCATGGCTCAGATTCTATACCTGTGAAATGAGAATAAGATCAGGGACTTTACAGGACTGTTATGGGCATTGCATCCAGTACATGGTGAGCATTATGTCAATGTTTGCTATTATCATAGCAGCAGCATCCCATGATATAAGCACAAGATGAGGCTGTACCATCAAAGGGTCAAGAAACCCGTAAGCAGAGGTAGCAAATAGCGGGGACTTCCCAGATATCATTCTGTTTTGATTTCTAATTTCATTCCAGTCTGATCGGAGAATATATTTGAATGACTGGAATCCTTTTTTTTTATTTGCTGAGACTTGTTTCATGACCAAGATATTAGAAAATGTTGCATGGGCTTTTGAGAAGAATGTGTATTCTGTGATCTATAAATGTCAATCAGGTCAGTTGATTGATGGTGGTGTTCACATCTTCTATAACCTTAATGATTTTCTATCTGCCTAATCAGTTGTTGAGAGAGCTGCATTGAGATTGCTAACAACTGTGGATATGTCCACTGTTTTTCTCTTTGAAGTTCTATCAGGTCTTGCTTCCTGTGTTTTGAATCTCTGTTATTAAGGGCATATATATCTAAGATTGTTATATCTTCCTAATAAATTATTCCCATTTCATTATGAAATGGCTTTCTTTATCCCTGGTAATGTTCTGTACTTAAAAATCTCCTTGATGTTAATAATGCCATTCCAGATTTCTTTTGATTAGTGTTTGCATGGAATTGTTTCTTTCCTTTTATTTTTAACCTTTTTATGTCTAAGTATTTAAGCAATTTTTTTTGATACACAGTATAGTTATGTCTTGTTTTATTTAAAAAAAAAAACCACCCACTGTGAATCTGTATCTTTTGGAGTATTTAGGATATTTACATTTAATGTGGTTACTCAAAGGGTTGAATTTAAATTGATCACTTTGCTCTCTTTTTTTCGATTTGTTCCAACTGTCTTATGTTCCTTTTCTTCATTGTTTCTTGTCTTCTTTTATATAAAAAAATGTTTTTTTTTTTACTGTTTTCTCTGACAGCTTATTAACTTTAATTATTTGTTTTGCTTTCTCTGTGGTTGTTTCAGGTTTATGGTATAGTTTTTAACTTACCAGAATTTATATTTAAGCGACATCATGTCACTTTACCTGTACTATAAGAACTTGATAATCACTCACATCCATTCTCTCTTCCTGACTGTTGTGCTACTCTGTCATATGTTCTAGTTCAACCCACATTATAAACCCCACACTATGTTATTATTTTGTGTAGGCTACCAATCGTTTCTTAAAGAAATTCAAACAATGAGAAAGAAATCTTCTATATATAGTCTGTAAGTGACCATTTCTGGTGTCCTTCATTCATTTGTGTAGATTCCAATTCCCAATAATTTCCCTTCTTCCTGAGGGAATTCCTGTAATATTTTTTGTAGTGTGCCTTTGCTCATTGTCTATTTGTTCAACTTCTGTATATCTGAAAGACGATTTCACCTTTGCTTTTGGAAGTTGTGCTTTGTTGGTTGACATGTTTTATTTTAGTACTTTAAAGATCTTGCTCTCCTCTCGATAATTTACTTGTGTTATTTCCTACAAGGAATCTGTTATGCTCTAGATGTGAGGAATTCCCCCAAAGCCCATGTGAGACAATTCAAGAAAGTTCAGAGGGGAAATGATTGGGCTATGAGAGTTTTAACCTGATCAGTGGATTAATCCCCAGTAGGGATTAATGGGGTGGTAACTGTAGGTGGGTGGGGTATGGCTGGAGGAGGTGGGTCACTGGAACCGTGCCTTTGGGGTTCATATTTTGTCCCTGCTGGCCGGAGCTCTCTCTGCTTCCATGTTCTGAGCTACTTTCCTCCTCCACATCTTTCTGCCATGGTCCATGGTCTACTGACTCACCTCAGGCTCCAAGTAATGGAGTTGGCCATCTGTGGACTGAGACATCTGAAATCGTGAGGACCAAATAAACTTTTCCTTCTCTGAAATTGTTCTTGTCAGGTCTTTTTGTCACAGAGACAAAAAAGTTGACTAAAAGAGACACTTTTTTATTTTTATTTTTTTACATTTAACATATCTGTTATCTTCTGCTGCCTTAGAGATTTTATCTTTATCATTTGTTGCAAGCAATTTGATGATGACATATCTTGTTGTAAAATGTCTCATATATTTTGCGTTAGGGGTTTATTGGGATTCCTGGATTTGTGGGTTTTAATTTTCATCATTTGGAAAATTTTAACCATTATTTCTTCAAGTGTTTCTTCTGTGTCCTTATCTTCTTCTTTCTTCCCTGATCTCCAGTTAGGCCACTTGACCTTTTCCCACTCCTCATGGATGCTTGGTTGATTATTTAAATTCTGTTTCACTTTGAATGGCTTTTATTATAATATCTTCAAGTTCTCTGACATTTTTTCTGCAATGTCTAGTCTGCTGTTAATCCCATCTAGTCTACTTTTCCATCTCAGACATTGTGGTTTTCATCTCTAAAAGTTCAATTTCGGTATTTTTTTAATATCCCCCATGTTTCTATGCAACATTTGAAGCTGTAGATTACTACTGTAGCAACTGTTTTAATGTCTTTGTTAATGCTAACATCTGTTTCAGTCGTAGGTCAGTCAATGAATTTTTTCTTTCTTAAAGGTTATGTTTTTCTGTATATTTGCACGCCTGGTCATTTTTAATGGTATACCACACATTGTAAGATTTCTGTTGGGTGTGTGTGTGTGTCTCTGTGTGTACACATAATATGAATAAATATTTGGATTTCTATAAATGTTATTAAGCTTCTGGGACAAAGTTAGTTTGCTTGGAAGTAGTTTGATCTGTTTGGATCTTACCGTTGAGATACATTTAGGTGAGATAAGGGCCATGCTCAGTCTAGGGTTAATAATTTCTTATTACTAAAGTAAGCCCTTCCAGGTCCTCTACACAGTGTCCCAGGCTGGTGGTTCTTCGCCCAGCCTCTGGATGTTTCTGTACACATGCTAATCAAAATTCATCTCACTACATGAAAATCTCCAAAGCTTTCTCTCTGTGAAGCTCTTTCCTCTTGGTTCTCCATCCTGTGAAACCGAGCTGCCTTGTCTCTCTGCACTCCCAGCTCTGTATCCTCAAGTCAGGGAGTGGCCAAGCTCTGTCTGGTTTTGCCATCTGGGTTATAGCTTGAGAACTTTCTCAAACCAGGAAACTGGAGCAATGGTAAGGCTCATCCTCTTTGTTCACCGTCCCTCAGAGATCACTACCCTTCATTGTCTCAGGTCTAGTTTTTTGCAAACCATTATTTTCTATACTCTGTCCATTTTTTTTTTTGGTTGGCTTAGATGGGAGGGTAAATCCTCCTGTTACTCCATCTTGGCTGAAGTCTAGCTTCTGGCCTGCAGAGTTTGAATCTCATTCTATAGGTAATGCAGAAGCACAGGGTGGTGATCAGTTCTGGGTGTCTTGAAAGTAACTCTAACAAGAGTTTTGTGGAGGAACTAAGGAATACAGTCACAGAGAGAGTGTCTTACAAAGTCTCCCTGGTGTGACCTGGAAAAGGCATGTTTGTGAAGTTCTGAAATCTGAGTATAGAAAATATCTTAAATTAAAATGCAAAGGTCCAATCCTGTATACTAGAAATACCAGGCAGGTAATATGTTATAAATTGGTAGCTTCTAGTATGTCCCTGATGACATAAATTGAAAGCTAGGGTAAGGCAAAGATTATTCCCCATGGTACCCCCAAAACACTAGGTGTCAAATGCCCTCAAAACTGGGGATTCTGGGAACCACCAGAGTCATTCAGAAAGGCCCTGCTGAGTCTCCTGGCTGGGGCTCTGTGGACTTACATAGCCTCAGAGACTTCCAAATGGCTGTTGTCATCTGGACAACATTTGAGCATAGTTCCCATGAGAAATCATGATGTTTTATTCATGTGCGTTTGAAAACTTGTGAATAGCAGAGAATATTTTAGGATTTCAGAAAGCAAATCTCCACATGTGCTTATCACAGAGCCTTTGAGTTTTCAAGTCACTGGAATGAGAATATTTTTTTTTCCAAACCACAAAGTCTCAATCCAGCTGGGATCCTTACGTTTGAACATTATGTTTCCCCCAAGTTGCTGGTGCGCTTAATGCTAAAATAATATATTTAGGATAATAAAGTAAAGTGGGGAATAAAAAAGCACAAGGCATAGTCAAATAAAATCAGTCTTGAGAAAATGTAGCATTACCACTTTGAAGGAGTTACGCTTAAGCGGAGTCTTTGTGGACTGGGTAGGGAATGGCTGCCTGGTCAAGGAACAGAGATCAGAGAATATTAGCCGGTGTGTCCTGGAGGAAGGTGGTTAGGGAGCTTTGAGAATTCATCGCTCTGGGGCAGCAGTTCTGGTCCTAAAATGCTTTCTGTGGTGAGGAACAAGGGCGGTGGGGCATGCTGGGCTAGCCCGGAGGTGACTTCTCTCCCGGGGGAGGCTAGGCCCAAGGTCAGACCTTCACCTTGAATTCCTTCAGGCTTTGCAGTGACTGGCAGTCCATCCCCCAAGACCCTTACTGACAAACCCTAATGAGACTCCCAGAGAGACAGAAGCCCTGTTACTGCTTTATAGAAAGAAGAAAAAAAAAATGTCCACCAATGACGGAGCCACTTTTCTAAAAGCTTGAATCCAGAAAAAAGTGACCCACTATTTTTCAGCCTGTGAATGCAGGAAAGCTCCTGGGTAGCTATTTGCATTATGAGGAGAGGCGGGTGAGCTAAGTGGCAGGAGAGAGGAGCAGGAGGAATAGAGAATCCGGGCAAACAGCAAACATCATAGAAAAGAAGACCCCTCATCTCCATTTCCCTGGGGTCTGAACACGAGCTGACTGCCACAACGCAGTGAGCATTATTTGCTCTGGGAAAGCGTCCCCACAACATTGCTGTCCCCTGTGAGGTGTCTTTTTAATACCGGTGTGGCATGCTGGCTCCCTTTGCTGGGATGATATTGACCCCCTTCCCGAGCCACTGAGTCCTTGAAGCAGCACGTGACAGCTCCAGGATGCTCTTGGAGACAGGTGACGGCTTGGGCTGCTCAGAGGGCCTTTCTGTTCCTGGGCTCCCTGGGCCACTCTCATGGTCCTGAACCCTCTGACCCCACCCCTGCCTAAAGAAGGGTGTGTGACCCCAGCTTTCCACTTAGGGATCCATTTCCCCATGCAGAGAGTCAGTGAGGGTGGACACAAACCCCAGCAGGACGATCCAGGGTCTTCTGCAGGATGTAGAGGTGGCGGGGGGTAGGGGACCCGCTTTCCTCTGGAGGTAGCCGTGTCGAGCCGCTGGCTGCATACGCTTCAGGGGAAGGAGAAGCCCACCAGGGAGGCGTGGGCAGTGGCATCTGGACCCACGTTGGTAATTTTGTTAAATACCCAAACGAGGCTTGTTTCACAACAGATGGAGGATTTTAGGGATTAATGATTTAACAGCCTCATAATCACAGGCACTCAATTTTGATATGAGTATGCTTTTGGTCATGTGGATTAAAGCTACCATTCAATTCCTTTCCAGTCCTCCTGTCAAAATGACAAATGACCCGTATCAGAAAAGTGCCAGCTGGCAGAGACTGTCAGCCCATAATTTCAGCCCCACGAGGAAGGGTGGCCACGGTGGCAACTGCTGATTCTTTCTCCCTCCAGGAATTGCTCTTTATGGAAAAGATAGCCCTTCTGTCCTACGGATAAGGAGAGCTCTAACAAGAAGCAATTCTCTTCGACGGTTGGCAAAGTTGAGTGGAAATTTGGCTATGCTTCTCCCAGTTGGCTCTTCTTCATAAATTGGGTTTTCTGGGAAGAAAAAAAAAAAAAAAGAAATCTCCAATTTTCTGAGTGGCTGGAATAGAAATCTTAAGTGCAGGATTGGCTGAATCTATTACTGAGCAAAGTAGGGCAAGAGCTTGCCCATAGTTTGGTATCAGTTTTTTTTTTTTTAAAGTTTTTTTTTTTTATTCGAAGTTGTTGTATATATGAAAATAGCATGCATTACATTGCATAGTACACATATAGAGCATCTTCTTACATAACACTGCTTGTATACAAAGTATATTCATACTATCTATGTCTTCAATCATGCATTTAGGATACTGATATCCATCTCATTCTACCATCTTCTTTTTTTTTTCCTTCATACCCCCTTACTCTCGCCTTTCCCCTCCCTCCCCATTGACTTTGTAGTGTTCCTTTCATCCTCCTATGTTCCTGGACCCAGCGCCACTGTGAATCAGCCTCCTTATATCAGAGAAAACATTTCAGCATTTGGATTTTTGAGATTGGCTAACTTCACTTATCATTATCTTCTCCAACTTCATCCATTTACCTGCAACTGCCATTATTTTATTCTCTTCTATTGCTGAGTAATATTCCATTGTGTATATATACCACATTTTCTTTATCCACTCATCTACTGAGGGGCATCTAGGTTGGTTCCACAACCTAGCTATTGTGAATTGTGCTGCTATAAACACTGATGTGGCTGTGTCCCTGTAGTATGCTGCTTCTAAGTCCTTTGGGGATAGACCCAGGAGTGGGATGGCTGGGTCATAAGGTGGATCCATTCCCAGTTTTCCAAGGAATCTCCATACTGCTTTCCATAATGGCTGCACCATTTTGCAGTCCCACCAGCAGCGTATGAATGTGCCTTTTCCGCACATCCTCTCCAACATTTATTATTGTTTGTGTTCTTAATAGTTGTTTTGAGTCTGTGTAGGGAACCAGAGACCCTGGGCTGAGGTTTTCTGATACTTGAGGAAATGTGAACGTTGTCGGTGTGTTATGGCAGGAAGTTCATTCTCTCCTCAGGCTCACTGGAAACCACGGACTTTGCTTTGTGTGCCAGGAATTTCCCTTTACTTGTTTGGCTGGGCCCTCTTGTGGGAAATCCCTTGGGTCCACCCCAAGCCCATCATCTGTAAGTGCTTCTTATGAAGGAGAAAGCTGGGTCTCCTGCTTGAAAGTACATACACATACACACGTGCATGCGTGCAGTGGAGACATTTTCTTAGTGTGTAGCAACATGAGGTCAAGTCAGAGAATTTGGGAGATGTCATAAAAATTATTTAAGATAGGAGTTGGCAAACTATTTCTGTGAAGAGCCGGGTAGTAACTATCTTAGGGTTTGTAGGATATAGGGACTATTGTAACTTGTCAACTTTGTCATCGCAGCACAAATGTGGCTTTAGAAAATACATAAGTGGCTGAACTGTGCTTCAATAAAACTTTATTTGCAAAAGCAGGTGACCTCTGGATCTAGCCAGTGGCCCTGTTTTTCTGTGCTCTGGTCTAGTCCTGTGCCTTCAGCGGGGAGACGGAAAGCCAAAGAGATCTGTGTGGTCACAAAGCTATAATTGGCAGGGGGCTGAGTTCAGATCTCTGACCCCAAGTCCTTATCAGTTCCATTGCCAGTGTCTCACTCTCTACTGCCTTTTGTTCAGGGGTGTTTAATGCCTCCCGCGGATCACAAGGCTAGGCCCTAGGGAGGAATTCATTATATCAGGCTTGCCAACTTGGGTTGTCGAGGCTGCATTCCCATGTGTGGGCATGTGTTAAAGACAGAACCTCCTCAGGTTGCTACACAGGCTTTCCGAGGCCAGCTGTCCCACCACCCCTTCCCAGTGACTGAGAACAGGGGCTCCAAGGCATGTCTTGTACCTGCTGGTCTAGGCCAACCTTGGAAACCACCCAGTGAATTGCGGAGATGATCCTTCAGATTCCCAAGGAGAGATAATTGTGCCTTCCGATGGAATTAGGAATACTTGGATGCTTTCCTGAGCACCACTGCCTTTTCTTATCTGGGCACCTCACCACCAGCCCTAAACCTCACCTCTCAGCTGTTCAGCCTTTGTAGATAGCCAGGCTCACTTATCTCCCCACTGCTAATATTTACTTAGTGTGGCCTCAGCACTAATTATTTTAATCTCATCTCATGGATTGCACTCCTTTGACTTTAAATCACTAGCTTAACCTTGTACTGAATATTTTATGATTTACTTTTATTCCACGGGTGGAATTTTAAACTGTAAATACGTGTCCAAAAATGTATAAAAGTTAAAATCCTCTTCTTTCCACATATTTGAGTTTTGTCTTATGAAAGATTTAAAGTGTTTTATTAATTGGACCATTTGAAGATAAAATTATTCCCTAGTATTCTTTTGGCCCATTTGATATCTCTTCCAGCAAAGCTAAACAGGATTGAAATGTCATTGAACACAATTCTGCCACTGATTTGTTTAGGAGTTGTTTGGTTATAAAGGACAGAAACACAGCAAGGCAAATAGAAGCAGAAAATAAAATGAGACTTACTGGGAGAAAATAGCATAGATCACTGAAGAAGGCCAGCTGGGTATCTATAGGACTCAAAAGAGGAACTGGCGTGTTGGGACCAAATTACTTTTGGCATCTTCCTGGGACTCTGCCTCCTGTCTGCTCTCATCTCTGCAGTTTACAAAGAAACTGGCTGTGGCCTGGTCTAGCGCCCAAGCCTCCATCTCTAAGCCCGTCACCAGCATGCATTACGGCAGTTTATTGTACTTTATTTGGTAGCAAGTGAACTACTTGTTCTGTTTACCTTCAGGATGGGCTTTCTTTCGTTCTCAGGACAAACAAATGCATGGTTTTCCGGCTCTCCAAACCTGTGATTAAAGACACGGTTGGCGAACTGTGGCCCCAGGGCTAAGTCTAGTAGCTGCCTGTTCTGTCACTAAAATTTTGTTGGAACACAGCCCTGTTCATTCGTTTTCATATCATGTGTGGCTGTTTTACATACAACAGCCACATTGAGTAATTGTAACAAAGCCTAAAATATTGACTGTCTGGTCCTTTATAGACTTTGCTGACTGCTGGACTGAAGAGGTAAGACAAGGACAATTTTTTTTTTTTTTTTTTTTTTTTAGGATTCAAATGAATTTTTTTGTTTTGTTTTTTAAATTTTATTTTTATAATTTTTAATATGTACAACTCATAGTACATATATTTAGTATCTTTTTACATACAACTGTTTGCATACAAAGTATATTCGTACAATTCAGGTCTTCAATCATGCATTAAGGAAAATGGTATCTGTCTCATTCAACCACCTTTTTTTTTTTCTTTTTCTCCCCCCCCCTCCCCTTTTGCTCCCTCCCTTCCCCTCCCTTCCCTTGACCATTCTAGTGATCCTCTAATCCTCCTATGTACCCCCATCCAACAATACTTTGAAATAGCCTCCTTATATCAGAGAAAACATTTGGTACTTGGATTTTTGAGACTGACTAACTTCACTTAGCATTATGTCTTCCAACTTCATCCATTTACCTGCAAATGCCATTAATTTATTTTCTTTTATTGCTGAGTAAAATTCCATTGTGCGCATATACCACATTTTCTTAATCCACTCATTTACTGAGGGACATCTAGGTTGGTTCCACAACCTAGCTATTGTGAATTGTGCAGCTACAAACATTGAGATAGCTGTGTCACTGTAATATGCTGTTTTTAAGTCCTTTGGGAATAGACCCAGGAGTGGGATGGCTGGGTCATAGGGTGGTTCCATTCCCAGTCTTCCAAGAAATCTCCATACTGCTTTCCATAATGGCTGCACCATTTTGCAGTCCCACCAGCAATGTATGAGTGTGCCTTTTTCCCCACATCCTCTCCAACATTTATTGTTGCTTGTGTTCTTGATAGCTGCCATTCTGACTGGAGTGAAGTGAAATCTTAGAGTAGTTTTGATTTGCATTTCTCTAATTGCCAGCGATGTTGAACATTTTTTTCATGTATTTGTTGATTAATCGTGTATCTTCTTCTGAGAGGTGTCTTCTCAATTCCTTAGCCCATTTATTGATTGGGTTATTTGTTTTTTTAGTGTAAAGCTTTTTGAGTTCTTTATATATTCTAGAGATTAGTGCTCTATCTGATGTGCATATATTAAATATTTGTTCCCAATTAGTTGGCTCTCTAGTCACCTCACTGATTGTTTCTTTTGCTGACAAGAAGCTTTTTAGTTTAAATCTATCCCATTCATTAATTCTTGGTAGTAATTCTTGCGCTACAGGATTCTTATTAAGGAACTTGGGGCCTAATCCGACATGTTGGAAATTGGAGCTTACTTTTTCTTCTATTAGGCGTATTGTCTCTGGTCTAATTCCTAGGTCCTTGATCCACTTTGAATTGAGTTTTGTGCATGGTGAGAGATAAGGGTTTAATTTCAATGTGTTGTATATGGATTTCCAGTTTTCCCAGAACCATTTGTTGAAGAGGCTATCCTTTATCCACTGTACACATTTTTGGCACCTTTGCCTAATATAAGATAGCTGAAATTATATGTATTAGTTTCTGTGTCCTCAATTCTGTACCATTGGTCCACCAGTCTGTTTTTGGTGCCAATACCACGCTGTTTTAGTTACTATTGTTCTATAGTATAATTTAAAGTCCGGTATGGTGATGCCCCCTGCTTCACTTTTCTTGCTCAGGATTGCTTTGGCTATTCTGGGTCTCTTATTTTTCCAGATGAATTTCATGACTGCTATTTCTATTTCTTTGAAGAATGACATTGGGATTTTGATTGGAATAGCATTAAATCTGTATAATGCTTTTGGTAGTATGGACATTTTGACAAAATTAATTCTACCTATCCAAGAGCAAGGTAGGTCTTTCAATCTTCTGAGTTCATCTATAATTTCTTTCTTTAGTGTTCTATAATTTTCGTTATAGAGGTCTTTCACCTCTTTCGTTAGGTTGATTCCCAGGTATTTTATTTTTTTTGATGCTATTGTAAATGGGGTATTTTTCATCACTTCCCTTTCAGAGTCTTTGTCGCTGATGTACACAAATGCCTTTGACTTATGTGTATTGATTTTGTATCCTGCAACTTTTCCAAATTCGTTTACTAGTTGTAAAAGTTTTCTGGTAGAGTTTTTAGGGTCTTCTAGGTAGATTATCATATCATCAGCAAATAGTGCTAATTTGAGCTCTTCTTTTCCTATCTTGATCCCTTTAATTTCTTTCGACTGTCTAATTGCTCTGGCCAGAGTTTCCAGCACCATGTTAAATAGCAGTGGTGAAAGGGGTCATCCCTGTCTTGTTCCAGATTTTAGAGGGAATTCTTTCAATTTTTCTCCATTTAAGATAATGTTAGCTCGGGGCCTTGCATAAATAGCTTTTATAATGTTAAGATATGTTCCTGATATTCCTAGTTTTTCCAGTGTTTTGAACATAAAGGGGTGTTGTATTTTGTCAAATGCTTTTTCTGCATCAGTTGAGATGATCATATGATTTTTGTCTTTAAGTCTATTGATGTGGTGTATTATATTTATTGATTTCCGAATGTTGAACCAGCCTTGCATCCCTGGGATAAACCCCACTTGATCGTGGTGCACTATCTTTTTGATGTTTTTGTATCCGATTTGCCAGGATTTTGTTGAGGATTTTTGCATCTATGTTCATTAAAGATATGGGCCTGAAGTTTTCTTTTTTGGATGTGTCTTTGCCTGGTTTTGGAATTAATGTGATATTGGCCTCATAGAAAGAGTCTGGAAGAGCTCCCTCTTTTTCTATTTCTTGAAATAGTTTGAAGAGCATTGGTATTAGTTCTTCTTTGAAAGTCTTATAGAACTCGGCTGTAAACCCATCAGGTCCTGGACTTTTCCTTGTAGGTAGCTTTTTGATGACATCTTCTATTTCTTCGCTTGTAATTGATCTGTTTAGATTGTGTATAGCCTCTACATCCAGTTTAGGCAAATCATATGACTCTAGAAATCTGTCAATGCATTCAGTATTTTCTATTTTATTAGAGTACAAGTTTTCAAAGTAATTTCTAATTATATTCTGTATATCTGAGGTGTTTGTTGTGATATTCCATTTTTCATCACGAATGTTAGTAATTTGAGTTTTTTCTTCTTTTTGTTAGCATCGCTAAGGGTCTGTCAATTTTGTTTATTTTTTCAAAGAACCAACTTTTAGTTTTGTCAATTCTTTGAATGGTTTCCTTAGTCTCAATTTCATTAATTTCTGCTGCTCTGATTTTAATTATTTCCTGTCTTCTACTGCTCTTGGTGTTGGTCTGTTCTTCTTTTTCTAATGCTTTGAGGTGTGATGTTAAGTCATTTATTTGTTGGGTTTTTTTCTTCTTAAGGAATGAACTCAGTGCAATGAATTTTCCTCTTACTACTGCCTTCATAGTGTCCCAGAGATTTCTATATGATGTATCTGTGTTCTCATTTACCTCTAGGAATTTTTTGATCTCCTCTTTGATGTCTTCTTCAACCCCTTGTTCATTCAGTAGCATGTTGTTTAGCTTCCAGTTGATGGAGTAGTTTTTCTTATTCCTTGTTTTGTCGTTGATTTCCAATTTCATCCATTTATGGTCCGATAGCATGCAGGGTAGTATCTCTATTTTTTTTATATTTGTTGAGAGTTGCCTTGTGACATATGGTCTATTTTGGAGAAGGAGCCATGTGCTGCTGAGAAAAATGTGTATTCATTTATTGAGGGATGAAATATTCTATATATGTCCGTTAGGTCTAAATTGTTAATTGTTTTAAGGAGGCTTAAAGTTTCTTTGTTTAGCTTTTGTTTGGATGATCTAGCCATTGGTGAGAGAGGTATGTTGAAGTCCCCTAGAATAACTGTGTTGTGGTCTATTTTACTCTTGAACTTGAGAAGAGTTTGTTTGATGAATGTAGGTGCTCCATTATTTGGGGCATATAGATTTATGATTGTTATATCCTGTTGATGGATGGTTCCCTTAACTAATAAGAAATATCCATCTTTGTCCCTCTTGATTAGTTTTGGTTTGAAGTCTACCTTATTTGATATGAGAATGGAAAACCCTGCTTGCTTCCGCCGGCCATGTGAGTGATAAGACTTTTCCCAGCCTTTTACTTTTAGTCTGTTGATGTCTTTTTCTATGAGGTGTGTTTCTTGGAGACAGCAAATTGTTGAGTCGTTTCTTTTAATCCATTCTGATAATCTGTGTCTTTTGATTGGCGAGTTTAGGCCATTAACATTCAGGGTTATTATTGAGATGTGATTTTTATTCCCATCCATTTTTATTTGGATTATGGTCTTTAGCTTGATTTGGTTTCTCTTCTGGTTGGTATTTCCTTTAGTTTAATATTTCCCTTTGTTGATTTTCGTTATCATCTTTCTCTTCTTCTTCATGAAAAATGTTGCCCAGGATGTTCAGAAGTGCTGGCTTTTGAGTTGTGAAATCTTTTAACTTTTGCTTGTCGTGGAAGGTTTTTATTTCATCTTCGAATCTAAAGCTCAATTTTGCTGGATATAAGATTCTTGGTTGACATCCCTTTTCTTTCAGAGCTTGAAATATGCTATTCCAGGATCTTCTTGCTTTTAAGGTCTGGGTTGAGAAATCTGAACATAGTCTGATTGGTTTCCCCCTATATGTAATCTGCTTCCTTTCTCTTGTGGCTTTTAGTATTCTCTCCTTGCTCAGTGTATTAGGCATTTTCATTATAATGTGTCTTCGTGTGGATCTGTTGAGATTTTGTTTGTTTGGTGTTCGGTATGCCTCTTGAACTTGGTTTTCCCATTCATTCCTCAAGTTTGGAAAATTTTCTGTAATTATTTTGTTAAATAGATTACTCATTCCTTTGGCTTGAAACTCTGCCCCTTCCTCTATGCCAATCACTCTTAAGTTTGGTCTTTTTATGCTGTCCCATAATTCTTGGATGTTATGTTCTTGATTTCTAACAAGTTTTGCTGTATAGTCTAAATTCTTCTCTAGGATATATATTTTGTCTTCATTGTCTGAGGTTCTTTCTTCCAAGTGGTCTATTCTGTTGGAGATGCTTTTAATTGAGCTTTTATTTTGGTTTATTGCTTCTTTCATTTCTAGAATTTCTGTTTGGATTCTCTTTAGAGCCTCTATTTCCCTATTGAAGTAATCTTTTACTTCCTGTATTTGTTTTTGGAGTTCTTTGTCAAAATGATCTTTTGCCTCCTGTACTTGCTCCCTCATCTCATTTTTGAGTTCATTCTTAAGTTCCATAAACATTTGGCATATGTAATTTCTAAATTCCATCTCTGGCATTTGACCAACTGTGCTTGCCATGACATCTACTGATGAGGTATCTTGATTTGTTTGTGTCATTTTCTTCCCTTGTTTTTTCATATTGCTTGTGTGTCTATTCTTCCTGCACTATGGGACCTTGACTATTTTGATTTTACCTTAAAGCCTTATGTTGTTCCTGTAGTACAATGTTATCAGATCACCTTATAATTCCTTTACACTTTTAAAACCTAACACTTTCTATTCAGAAAATTCAAGTTTGATCACAATGTACAGATTTGGTTAACCCAGATATTATTTCCAATTTACTCTGTACGCTTCTGATGGGGTTTTATGCTTCAAGTATTGAACACAGAGGTGTTATGTTTAGGAAGAAGGAAGTGTCTTGAATTGTTCTTTCTTGGAAAGTATGAAAAGTGATTTCTATTGAAGTGGTTTAATGAAAGTGGTTTAGTATCAGTAGACGAGGGAAGAAAGAGAATGGAGTAGACAATTAAGTGGAAAGACCAATTTATATATAAAGTAAGTTGGAAAAGAAAAAGAAATGATAAAAGAGTAGGAATTGGTGTAAGAGAGAGGAGAGAGAGAATCAAGAAAATAGAGAGTAAACTATATATAACACCGCTTTGCTACCCAGTTCAATTGCGCCGGTTCTAGAAATCCCAAGTTCCGCGTATAACTTGTTTAGTATGCACTGGCAGGGTGTAAACATGAAAGATGAAGGAGGAAGAAAAGATGCAAGAGTGAGAAGGAATAAAAGAAGGAAAGAAAAAAGGAGCGGAGGCAACAAACATACTGACAATCAATGCGGAAGGAAAAGAAAAAAAGCAGAACAAAACAAAGCCAAAAAAAGAAAAATAAACAAACAAACAAATAAAAAAACCTCCCCGAAATCCAACAAAACAAGCAAACCAACAAAAAAGAAAGAAAGAAAAAAAAGTCGAACCCCAAGTCTCAAACAAAACGGGCCCTGGGAAGCCCCCCTCTTTTTTCCTTTCCAGTTCAAGCCAATTGTTATTGGATCACGTCTAGTCAGTCTGCGATCCTGTTAGTGGAATCAAGGCTGCACCTTAGGCCAGTGGCTGAACGGCTCAGTGAAGGAGTGGCCCAGGGGGTCTGTGTGTCAGCTGATGAATGGCACCGGGAAGGGGACCCTCCAGAAGGCACCTCCTCCCCACGCCCACCCACAGTTTGCAGCCTCCTGTGGCCACTGTGCTGGCCTCAGACACGCCCTCCCCTGCTGGCCACCCGAGCCTCACCCAAGTGTGCGTTGTCTTCAGAGAGCTGGAGGGTCCCTGGATGGCTGCAGCCGTCACTCTCCGTCTCCTCCCCTTTGTCTGGGTCAGCCACTGCACCTTTCAAAGATGGCGGTGCTCTCTTTCCAGTCAACAGCAGCTCCGCAGATTCCCGTGTCCTCGCCTATCGATTTCAAAGCCATTGGGTGGATGTCTCTTTGCCGAGGTGGTATCGGGAAGCCACAACTGTAACTGCGGCGCAGAAAGCGCTGCTTCTGACTGTGGACTGCTCCGATTGTGCCCCTGCTTGCTGTTCACTGGTCTCTGCGCCACTCTCTCCGGGGCCTACTGCTGAGGGTCGCATCCAGCCGAGTGTGGATTCGAACTGGTGTTGTCGACCCGCGGTCTCTCGTGGTCCCCCAGCACCAATTCCGCTGGCTGTTATCGCTGGTTTTTTATCGCTGGTTTCATGCTGGTGAAAGGCAATTTATCTGCTTTGTTGGATTCTTTCCACGGAGCTGCCCTGAAGTGCGGCTTCCTCTAATCTGCCTCAAATAAAGACAAGGACGATTTTAACTGGCCCCAGGATCGCCTCAGAAATGCAGCAGGTAAACAGGGCAACTGCCAATCTGTCCTTAGGACTTTTTCCAATTTTTCCTTCTTTTTGTTTTTAATAACATAATTTTCAGTGTTCGGTTTGCTCTTTCAATAATGCCATGACCCTGAGGATTGTATGGGATGCCTGTTTTATGGGATATATTGATTTTGCGCAAAACTCTTTGAAAGATGAGGACGTATATGCTGGCGGGGCCATTATCTGTTTTAAGAAGCCTTTTGAACCCCACATCTCTTGGATTTTTATTTTACACATAGGCCTCCTTGAACAGTCTCGAACCCAGCAAGCCATGGGACTTGAGTCAGTTGGAACAAAATCCTCTATTGTTCCCTTCTTGCAATACCCATTTTAAATGAATTATGTAAATTGGGAAGGAGGAAGCAACTGAGCAATTCTATTCCTTGTAACAGAACTTACACTTTGGGGTGAGCTAAGCATTATTTTTTATTTCCCCTTTGTAGTCTGAGTTTATTACACCTGGGGTCACTTGCAAACCTAATAAGCTTTTAGGACCGCCCGATAATAAGTCCTACAGCCTGAGGGGAAGAGGTCCCCTGACTCCTGTGGGAATCAGTTGAAAACCCCCCATTTCAGGTGTTAACATATTCGGGCGGTGGGAACAGAGGTCTAATCCTGCTTTTCCTCTTGTTTCCTCTGGCGAGGGAGTGGGATGGGTAGTAGGGATTGTGTCGGGGATGCATCTGAGTGGATGCTTGAGGATTACTCCTTCTGCAATGCCCCGTACATTTGTGGGCCCGGGGTACTGGGCCCCGTGCCCCGTTTTTTGAATTACCTGAAACAACAAAGGATTTCCATGGATGGTCAAATCTTTTGAAATAGCATTTATTGGCCCAATGATTTCCCTTTTTACACCTGGTGATGGGGGCAGCGGCCTGGGGCTGGTATGAGCTTGATCTTATTTCTCTTTTGGGATTTTGCTAGAATTGCCCCTGGAATATCCTGATTGATTATAAATGTACGTTTAGCCTTTGTGATATTTCGAGAGGAGAGCACCTCTCATTGAGGCTGGTGACAAAGGGCGCCATTTATATCTTTACCCCCCCATAGTTGTATTATATACGGAAAGATCCTTTTTAGTTCTCCATGGCCTGATGGCTGCTTGGCACCATTTATTTGCATTTTCATAAGCTAATTGAACAACTCTAAAGGCATAGCTTGGTCAACATCTGCTGCAGTTCTCAAAAGTCGATCAGCAAAGTCGGCATACGGCTCATTAGGTCCTTGAATCACTATTGACAAGCTACCTTGTAGATCCCCAGGTCCTTGTACAGTTTTCCATGCCTTAAGGCAGCTGCATTTATGCATTATATCTGAGTCATAATCTGTTTGAGCCTGTAAGAATTGCCCTTCTCCTGTGAGCATGTTCTATATTATAGTTTTAAAACCCTGCAGCCGCGTTTCTTTTAGCCGTTTCTATACAAAGTTCTTGGAATTGCGATGAATTGCCCCCCGCTTAATGTTGCTTTACATCTTTTCCAGTCTGAGGGGGTTAAGCTAAAGGTGTTAAGGGACTCAAGCATACTCAACGTTAAAAGGAGCTGGGGCCCATAAGTCATTACTGCTCTTTGAGATTTTTTATTGTTTTGAAATTACTGACTGATGGACACTCTGTCCATTTTTCTTTTCAAATGCTGGCGGTTCCCAATGTATCTGTGAGTTGTCCTCGAGAGCGCATAAGCGATCAGAAAGACCTTTTTATTTCTGTTTCTAGGGTATGCAAATGCCTAGTAATACCCTTCTTAATTTTCTGTAATGGATTCCACCCATGGGGGAGTAGTCACTTCACAAACTCCTCTGCCTGACGGACAAGGACAAGGACGATTTTAACCCCAGGAGGTCAGACGCGACGTCTCTGATGGCTCTTGAGTCAGAAGACAGATGAGGGAGATTGCAGCAAGGAAGCCTTTTGAACCCACATCTCAACCCTGTGGAATCTGCTCAGGGACTTGTTTCAAAGAGCATCAGCAAACGAGGGCCCCCCACAAAATCTGCTAGATCAAAGGTTTCCAAGTCCAAGTTGAAGTTCAAACAGTTGAGTAGGAAAAAACCAGGCTACTGAGGAGTGTGAGATACAACCAGGGTCCTAGGGCAGTTCTCTGTGCCATTGCAAGCCGTGGGCTGGCGGAACAGCTTCCCCTTCTGCCTGGCTGGGACTGCTTAGCTGTTCTAAGTTGAATTCTGACTAAAAGTGAAAAGAAAGACTGCTTTTGACAAATGAGGATACAACCTATACATGGCCAACCATGCGGTTCAGAGAAGGATTTAGATGTTCTCATTTTCTTTCAAGTGCTAAAGAACTGGGGCTGGCAGGGAGAGGCCCTCCGGGTTTCCAAAACACTGTAGCCACTGCAGTTTGATGCTGTCCTTTGGAGACTGTGTCCAAGAACGTGGGGTACCCAAGGGAAAGTGTTGTTCTAGGTACCTCTCCCTTCTGGCTCCTGGCTGGCTCCCCAGCCTCCTCCTCCCCCTGAGAGAGGGCCCCTTGTCCAGTTTACACCACCCAGCCTTCATTTAGTTTGACTGGCATTCCATCCTTTTCACCACTTTGTCCAAAACATCTCTATCAAGCAGTTTGCCTTTTAAACTGTGCTCTTTTATTGTAATATTTGAGAATCAATGTTCACTTTCATGGTCCTATCAATGTCCACGATAATGATCGTAGTTAGAACCTGGTAGCATCATCCCCTGGACACCTCTCGTGAGTAAAACATTTGAAATCCTTTGTCTCATTTGATCCTTGTATCAGCCCTAGAAAACAAACACAAATGGTGTCCTGTTGTACCAATGAGAAAACTGGGGATTGGGGAACAGAAGTAACTGAAGAAAAATGATCTGTCTGTTCAGTCATTCAGCAAAGAGGTATTGCCTCTTCCTGTGCTTGGTGTGGTGCTAGGTGTCGTAGGGTTAGGAAATGGGAGGGTGGAGCCTGTTCTCGAGTAGAGCAGATACATAATAAACCAACAGCAAAACACAGTTGTGCACAGTTCCAATGTGGGCGAAGTGCTTGGCAGGAAGGGGGACAGGGTCCCATGAAGGACTGTATGAGGTCACGCTAGCAGATGGCTGTCGGAACCCCAAGTTCATCCAAACCCCAGTCTGTCTCTCAGGTCTGTGTTCTTTAGGGCCTTACTTTTTAAGTCCTGCCTCAGGGTACAGCGTAGTTTCAGGTTGGAGGGGAACTTGGATTTCCCCAGGCCTGCCTAGTGTATCCTGGGAGATGCATTTCTCAATTGTCTACTCTGGTTTCTGCCTTCTCCAGTCAGAGACCCTACAGTCTTTCCAGAAGCCTTTCTATTATTGTTTCTTTCTCCTTTATTAAACATATGAGTGAGACTGTCCTCCTTTCCTTCCTTCCTTCCTTCCTTCCTTCCTTCCTTCCTTCCTTCCATCCATCATCTCTCCTCCCACCTCTATTTATATTATTTTAATTCTACCAGGGACTATAATAGAGTCAATTCAATTCAGCAAATATTTATTAAGGAAGGTCATTTCTTTCCATAAATATTAATTGAACAAAAGATTGTGTTGGACTTAAAAGAAAGCAAATTTAAGCCAGACCGGATCCCTGGCTTTACCTCTGAATGGGCAGAGAAAGACAGATGGCTCCCCATGGCCCAGGGCAGGGAGAAGCAGTCTTGGAGCAGACAGGTCCCTTCAGCTGGTCTGCAAAAGTCCTCTCCTGCAAAATTCCAAGAGATTGGGCTTGTTTCACAATTCCACAAAGAGCTTGCCTCGTTGGTTTATGTTAAAGCACTGATTTAGAGTTTGCTTCTTATGACTCTAAGGATATTTTGACGCAAAAATAGGATATTGTTTTGAAGCTCAGATAAGGCCGTGCAGGTCATGGTGCAGGATGGAGTCATGAGCACTGTTTTCAGTGGTGGAAACTTGTTAAGGTGGGGCAGCTAGTGGAGTGAGCAGAGAGGTGACAAGGAGGGACAGAGTGAGTGCGGTGTGTCATGAGCTCAGACCCGCACTGTGGCCCTGGTCACACGGCAGTGCTCCCGGTCGATGGTCTCCATGCTCCTCCGGGCACTCTGGCAGAGAGCCGGGTGCACGTCCACAGAGGAGTATGTGATTCCCGGCTCTGCCACGGAGCGCGCTCCATCGTTAAAACACGTGCTCCTTGGCTCTGTTCTACAGATCTCCTGCCATTCTCTCGACGTGCCATCCCCCTTGCCCCCGTGGATCTCGTTCTAGGGCTGCTGGGGCAGGTTACTACAAACGGGGTGACTAAGCGATGGAAACTTACTCTCACACCGTTCTCTAGGCTGAAGACTGGAACTGAGGTGGTGGCGGGGCTGTGACCCTCTGAGGCTCCTGGGAGAATCCTTTGTGCCTCTTCCAGCTTCCGGTGGTGGCTGGCAATCCTTGGAGTCCAGGATCCCTCCCTGTGTGTCTCTGTGCCGTCGTGTCGCTTCTCCTTGTCAGGACCCCAGGCTTTGGGTTTAGGGAGCAGAACTTCCCCTGATCACGTCTGCAAAGACCCAATTTCTTGGTTAAGATCATTCGCAGGTGTCATGGGTTAGCATGTGGATACCACTCTGGGGACACAATCCAACCCCCCACAAAGTTCATCTTTCCAGGAAGCATCGGGAATCCACACCCTTCTCACCATCTCTAGTGTGATCACCGCTCAGTCCTGACCACCGGCTGCCCTATCCTGGGTGACTTGGCCTCCCTGCCTCCTACATTCCACTTTGCACCCCACAGCCAGAGAGATTTATCTGAAGCATCAATTGCAGTGTTTCTTTTAGGGGACCAAAACCCCAAACCAGAACCACCACCACAAGTGACCCTCTAATGGCTTTCCAGGTCCCTCCCGTCCTCATGCAGCCAGCCACAACAGGTGTTTTCTTCCCATCTTCCAACATCCTAAACTTGCTCCTGTCTCCATTTCTGGTTCTTGCATCTGCTTGGGAAGCTCCAAGTGACCTTTGCTGAGCAGCCTCCTTCTTTAGTCAGGTCTCATTGCCGGTGTCACCTACTCGAGAGAAGCCACTCCTGGTCTCCTGATCCAAAGCTTTCATCCTGCCCCCAAGTCCTCTGTCCTGCTCCTCTCCTCCTGTCCCAGTGTTGGCCCTTCTACGTGATCACATCAGTCACCCAGATCACCCTGTTCATTTACAGATAGATAGGTGTGTCTGCCTATGTCTGCATCCCACTTAGATAAAGATCCAATTAGAGTAGCTCCCCGTCTTCTCCATCCCCTTTCTCCCCGGTGCCTGAGCAGTGACTGGTACTAGTTCCCTGCTGAGTGATGGATGACTCAGAAGCAGGTTGATGACGTTTGAGTATCTCCTAGCCTGTAGGAGATGAAAACAAAGCAATTAGAAGGGGTGCTGTCAGCAGCAAGCAGATAGACCTCTTGGTGATGGAGGAATCTGAGAATGGTAAAAAAGCATTCCACGAGAGCCCTGACGTGCAGATTGGTTGGAGGATATTTAATGTGGAGGCACGTGGCTCTTTCTCTTGCTAGGCACCCTTCTGTTTCACTGATTCGAACACTTACCCTCCCTGCATTTTAGCATCTCTAATATTGAGACGCGTCTTACAATCAATGACGTTAACACACCCGTGACTCCAGTCCTGCTGGAGCCCCACAAGGTGGGTGCTATTCTCTCCTGGGTGATGGAGCTGGATTTTGGCTGAAGTCCACAGCCCAAGCTCTGCCTAGCGACATTTATGTCATGCCTTGTCACCTGGATGCAAACCACACCATTATCTACCCCACCCTATGTCCATCATTGTAGTGATTGTGGTGTCTTTGTGACCCAGGGTGAGCACACATCTGCAAACAAACTTTTATTTTTTCATTCTTTCCTGCCCAATGAAAGACCTTCTTGAACAGCAACTCATGCAGTTGCACACTGAGAAGGGCTACTGGATCACCTGTGTCACAGACAGAGTGAAAACCAACTTAGGTTTCCCTGGGGACCTTGATGATAAGCTTATTGCTTTTTGGCTTCAAGGAAAGAATTTCTAGGCTACAGTGACTTCACAAGAGGACACTTATTTTCCTATCTACCTGGATGTCCAGGAAGGGGTGAGTGTGTTCTTACCCTGGGCAAAGTCAGTGGCTTAATGATGCTTTCAGGGACTGGGGCTGTGCCAACCACTAGTGCCATATTAAACATTCATGGTTGTTCAAGGGTGCTGAATCTGAATTTCCAAAAAGGTCTAATTGAGCTCCTTATTCTCCATATAAGCAGCCATAAAGGTAGGTAATATATTTTAGAAAATTTTCTGTTCTTCATGCTTAAAAATAAAAGCTTTTTGTGTCCATTTTCTGGAATAGCCACTCACATAGAGTTCCTTGGCCTCTGACAATTCCATATCCAGTAGGTATTTCTTCTTGACAGTGAATAACTTGCTCTTCCAATTGGCCCATCATATGAAACAAACCTGCCAGGGGGCTGCAGATTTTTGATCTCTGACCAGTCTAGTCAATTCTTCAGCAAATTTAATGAATTGTTTTCTAAGTCCCTTTCATGGTTTCTCTTGCTTTATCCGTCAGAGAAGGAAAAAAAAATTACAAAGACTGAAATTTAAGTAATGCCCAGGCATTTTTGCTCTGCATTATCGGTGGGATGGTGTTGCTTCCTGACTTGGAGCAACAACGCCGCGGGAGAAAAACTCGGAGGCAGAATGAAGATGAAAGAAGGCTTTTTTATACTTTGGCTTTAGCAATCTCTCAAAACTCTAACACTGGCTCTTTCAGCAACCTCTCTGACTCTTTACTTCTTCTGACTACTGACTCTTTACTTCTTTACTTTCTTTTACTTTTACTTTCTTAGAGTTTAGAGAGAAAGAGAGAGAGAGAGAGAGAGAGAGAGAGAGAGAGAGAGAGAGAGAGAGAGAGAGCGCTTCTTCTTTCTTCTTTGGCAGCCTCGGCCTGACTCCGACCAGCAACAACTACTTCTCTCTATCTATCTCTTTGGTTTCTCATTTCTTTCTCTAGCTTCTTCTGACCAAACTCTTAACCGCTCTGACTCTTATTTCTTCTTCTGACTACGTTCTGGCCGCTCTAACTCTTTTCTTCTTCTCTGACCCGAACTCTTCTTCTGACCGACTGAACGACTGACTGAATGAATGCCGCTTCTGACCGCTTTCACCCGGTTATTTAGCTTTGCGGGTGCGTCACGTGCATTTACAGGTGCGTCACGTGCATATAATTATTATCAGGTGGAACTTATGGCTTCCAGCTAGCCGCAATAGCCATCTCCCTGATTGGGGCTGCTTCAGGATGGATACTTGAGACTCAAGATTTCAGAGAAAGTTTTGGCCTTCCTCTTGAGCCATTGTAAAATATGTCCATTTTCCCTGTGATGTTTCGATTCCTCACTCGCAAGTTCCCAGGGCCACTGGCTTTTAGAGCTGGATGGCACAGCAGAGGTTTAGAAATAGTTCCTTCCTTCCTTCCTTCCTTCCTTCCTTCCTTCCTTCCTTCCTCCCTCCTTCCCTCCCTCCCATGAGTGGTTAATAGCACAGTAACAATGCTTACTATTAAACAGGCTTGGACGTTTTTCTTGCTATGGAGGAAACCAAGGCCCAGATGACTCATTTAAAGTCACAAGTAGTTTCTAGCAGAAGACCATGAATTCAGGAAGCACATGCCCACGCTCCTGCCTTGCTGAAGTAGCTGGGATGAACATCGCTGTTCTGAGAAGTTCTTTGCCCTTTTGCTGGTTTCCCTATTTGTGTTCTTGCAGGAAATTCATCTGAGGTGCGGCAACATTATGACCCAAATAATATTTAATTATGAATGAGAAGCATTGCGGTAGCCTCCTTCCAGGAAAATTTCTTTGCTTCTAACCTTTACAAAGGCCCCGACCAGAATAAAGGAAGCTCCGGATGGGCTTCACAATCTCATTTAGGGACTTCAGACCTGAGGCCTTTCTGACCTTATCCTGGAAAGTGTTATCAAGGCATGTTTTCTAAGTATTGTGTACAGGGAATGTGGAGGATATAAGATTTCTATCAAAAAGCACTCAATTCATCTTCAAACAATGGATGTTCAAATATAAACTGCTTAGGATCATAAATATTTACAAGGCTGACATTTGATTATTTTTCATGAAAGTAGAGAAAACACATTAGCTGCCATTTAAGTTTTTTGGAAAGGAATTTGCTTTTGCTGTTGGGAGATAAATGTGTTTGTGAGAGCCCTTGTTATTTATGGGTTGACTCATTGATAACTTTTAGGAAACTTCCATGTTGTGGCAGACACAAATGTCACTAACATTCTAGAAAAATTCCTATTATGTTGATCATTGTCTTAGGCACAGAGGGGATAAGTAATTGGGCCAAAGTTGCAAAGCTAGTAAGTGGGGGACTGAATTGAAACCCAGGTGGTCTAGCTCCCAGGTTCTTGGTATTATCCACTGTACTACACTGCCCCTCACCCCAGTTTTACCTGCTGTGGTCCCCATTCACCCACTGACTAGCTGCTTTTGTCAATATTTGGCCAAGCATTTGCAAATTCTATTGTGTGTCTCTTCTCTCCTTCGTATTATGGCTGGATGCTCAGTTGCTAGAAGGGCAAGAGAAGGTTGGACAGGAGAGGTCTATGAGAAACAGGTCTCTTCTGTTCAAGGTTCCCTGAGGAAGTGTTGATTTACAGACCTGGTCCTCTACTGGAAGGGACATAGCCGTCTTAAGGGAGCATCATCATGAAGTGTAAACTACCTGGTACCGAAAACCGGGAGGAAAAACTCTCGGAGGCAGAGTTAAGCTTTTGCTACTTTTACTTCTACTTTCTTAGAGAGAGCTTAGAGAGGGAAAGAAAGATTTTTCTTCTTAGCTTAGAGAGAAAGAAAGATAGAGCTTAGCTTCTTGTCTTCTTGTCTTCTTAGAGTCTTAGAGAGAAAGAAAGATAGAGCTTAGCTTAGAGTCTTAGAGAGAAAGAAAGATAGAGCTTAGCCTTAGAGTAGAGCTTAGCTTAGCTTCTTAGCTTAAAGTCTTAGAGAGAAAGAAAGATAGAGCTTAGCTTAGAGAAAGATTAGAGCTTCTTTCTTCTCTCTTCTTTCTTCCTTCTTCTTTCTTCTGTCTTCTGTCTTCCTTGGGAGCCTCGGCCTAACTCTGACCAGTCATTACTTCTTCTATCTGGTTTCTCTTCTGTCTTCTATCTGGTTTCTCTTCTGTAACCGCTCTGCCTACGTTCTGGCCGCTCTGATTCTTCTGACCGACCGAGTGACTGCCCAGCTGACTGAATTCTCCGTTCTCCTAACTCGGACCGCTTTCACCCGGTTATATACCTTCAGCTTTGCAGGTGCCTACAGGTGCGTCACATACATATCAGGTGGAACTTATGGCTTCCAGCTAGCTGCAACAGCCCTTCCTAATTAGGGCTCCTTCAATGAAGAACACAAAGCCAGGGGTGTGCTGGAGCCAGCTTCTGCGGCGGCTGGTTTCCCAAATTTGCATTTAGCAACTTCGTATTGGTTTCAAATTGACCATGTAGGAGTACTTACACCACGCAAATTGGTCAAATCTACAGATCAGGGCTCCGTTTCCTAACGCAAGGCAGTAGTTAAATATTTACTTGAATACCCTGGAAAAGAATTCAGGTCCCCAAAAATCAGTTAGATTTAATTCCTTTCTAATTAATAAGATGTCCTTGCCCTGGAGATAGACAACCAGAGCCCATCCGAGTCCCCACTTGACACCAGTGGGGCTTAATGGCTCCTCCCTCTTGGTCACCTGGGCTCTGCTCTGCCTTCTGAAGTCTCACTCCCAAGAGCCTGAACCCATTCCCAAACGTGGGCCCCCCGCTGGGCGCTCCTCTGGGGTGTGGCAGCAGCTACCTGCCTGGTGCCATGGACTGAGTCTTGCCTTGGCTGGCAGCTGTTGGCTCCCTCTTTAACTTCTAGGTGATCTTTCTAAAGCACAAGCTGGATCTGTGGTTATCCCCATCCCCACTTTTTTGGTACTGGGGATTGACCCAGGGGCACTTTACCGCTGAGCTACATCCCAGGCCTTTTTTTATTTTTATTTAAAAAAAAAAAAGACACAAAATGTTAAATTTACTGCCATTTGTATACTGCATAAATTTTACATGCTGTCTATTTACAGTGGGGCAAGGGCTTTTTCAATCTTTAAAAAAGCAAACATCAAACTTTAGATATCTCTGAACAACACAAACTGTATAAACCATAGAGATTATTCAGATACAAACTGTATTAAATATAGTTTTTCCCCCTCCATCTCCTGCTGCAGGGCCAGTGAACAGGTCTCCTCTGTGAATCACAGTTTGATTGCATATCCATATTAAAAATAAAATCAGGGCTGGGATTGTGGCTCAGCGGTAGAGCATTTGCGTAGCACGTGCGCGGCCGGGGTTCGATTCTCAGCACCACGTAAACATAAATACATTGCATACATAGTGTATAACTAAAGCAAATAAATAAATATTAAAAAAATAAAACCATAGTATGATTTTGTCTGTAACTAGAAACTTTAAGGGACCAAGCTGACAACTCAGACTCCGATACCATATTGTCAAAACAAGAGACACTGTATCAAAAAGTGTTATGTAATAAAAGCATACTGTAGGCTTTACCAATGATGTTTAGATTGGACATTCATAGTGTAAATACTCATAATAATTGGTAAATTGATTAGAATAGTTTCACAAAGTTCAAAAACAGAACTTGTCTATAAGATACATTTTCAGATCTTGAATACAACTAAAATATGAAGCCAAATTAGTTCCTAATATCAGACATTACAGAAAGCAGACTGCCCTCAAAAGTTTAGTTGAGAGCTTATGAATATTTAAGTCTTCAAATTAAATAAATGTATTGTCAGTTTTGTACTTTTAATAATTCCATGGTTTCCCAGTTGGTCTTGCACCAGATGTCTAGGCCTTTTTATTTTTTGAAACAGGGCCTTGTTTGAGGCTGGCCTCAAACGTGAATCCTCCTGCCTCAGCCTCCTGAGTTGCTGGGATTACAGGTGTGAGCCACCATGCCCAGCTGGTTAGTCCCCTTTTAAAGAACAACACCTTAGTTTGGATTGAAGACTTATCACATGGTCTGCTTTCCACACTGCCTCTCCTCTGGCTGCTGCTCCTGCCCACCTTACATTTTAGCTTCACTGAAGTCTGCTGCTGCAAAGGACTCCTCTGAGCCTCCACAACACTTTGGGTGAACTGTGAAGACTGCATGCATTCCATTATGTTGCAATCTCTGTGTTCCTATACCTCCCCTGCTCTGTGTGCTCGTTGGTCACAAGGAAGAAACCTTCCTGCTCAGGTTAGCCACTGCTGTGGGTCTCTACTGGTTTGTCTACTCATCACCGCTTCCTCATCTTTTTGGGGAACTGGTCTTCTCACCCCTACCACACTCCATTTCCATGAATACTTGTCCAAGATTATGTAGGACCTCTTGGGTCAAGCTGGGCCAGGTGATGTCTTTCTTGATAACTTGGAACTGGAAGGGATCAAAGGGAAAATGAGCCCTCTTCCCCATTGCCTGAAAGGTATAAGATGTAAAATTCAAAGAGCTGCTGGCAGCTGTATTCTGAAATGTGGATAAGAGGCCCGTCTTCAGTGAGAGGCAGGACCTGCTGACACAGAGCAAAGAAGAGATGAGACCTGGGAGAGAGGCCCTCTGGATTGACTGGTTCCAAGGCTGGGCTGCTCTGAAGATAGTGTGATATTACAGCACCTTTCCAATAAAAGCCTCTGTTTGCTTAAGTTAGCTTGGGTTGGAACTTTCTAGTAACCTCTATAAGCCAGGGAAAAAATGCCCTCCCCACCCAAGATATCATGTCCTAATCCTTACATTTATGAACAGGATATAATTCATAGAAAAGGATAATCAAGGTAGTGGATGGAATCAAGGTTGCTAGTTAGTTGATTTTACATTAGGGAGATTATCCTGGATTATCCAGGAGACCCAATGCAATCATAGGCCTCTATTAAAAGTGGAGGTATATACTCAATGGAATATTACTCAGCTTTAAAGAAGAGTGAAATTATGGCATTTGCCAGTAAATGGTTAGAGTTGGAGAATTTCATGCTAAGTGAAATAAGCCAATTCCACAAAACCAAAGGCCAAATGTTTTCTCTAATATGCAGATGCTAATTCACAATAAGGTGTTGGGGGGAACTAGGGAAAAATAGTGTTACCTTAGATTAGGTAGAGGGAAGTGAAGGGAGGGGAGGTAGGGGATGTGGGAATGGGAAAGATAGTGGAATGAAATAGACATTATCACTGTATGTATATATGTGACTATATGACCAATATGATTCTGCAACATGTACACTTTGAAAAATGAGAAATTATATCCCATCTATGTATGATATATCACAGTGCATAAAAGCATTCTTCTGTCATGTATAACTAAAACAAATTAAAAAAATTTAAAAAAGTGGAGGTACCTGGGCGTGGTGGAGCACACCTGTAATCCCATTGGCTCAGGAGGCTGAGGCAGGAGGATCAAGAGTTCAAAGCCAGCCTCAGCAATAGTGAGGTGCTAAGCAACTCAGTGAGACCCTGTCTCTAAATAAAATGCAAAATAGAGCTGGGGATATGGCTCAGTGGTTGAATGGCCCTGAGTTCAATCCCCAGTACCCCCCCCAAAGGCTAAAATAATAAATAAATAAATAAAATTGGAGGTGGGAGGCAGCAAGGGACATAAGAGTGACGTGATGTAGTGAGGACCCCATCTTTGTGGCTGACTTTGAGGTGGCAGGAAGGGCCTTGAGGGAAGCAGTCAGCTTCTGGAAGCTGGGAAAGGCCAGGAAGCAGGTTCCGTCCTGGAGCTCCACATTCCTTGCCTTTACACCTGTCAGCCTTGGTGGATTTCTGGTCCCCAGAACTGTAAGATAATACATGCGTGTTGTTGAAGCCATTAAGTTTGTTACAGCAGCAACAGAGAATTCGCAGACTCTAGCAAGCTTACAACCACTAGGAGCACCTTTGCTTTTAGCATCTCAAGCTTGAAGAGTCCCTTCTCCAAACCCGGCTCCCCACTTTTGCCCTCAGTCTTACATTGCTTAAGTAATCTTTATGTTCTTCCGGCTTCCCCAACCTGTGTTGCTTTTCCTCCTAATTATGCAAATCTTCTAGCAGAGCCCTGACACTTGAAAGGCTCCCAGTAGAGTAGCAGGAGCAGGAGTGGTTTGGATTATTGTCACTCGGAGGGGGTTCTGGCCTCTACAGAACCCAAAGCCATGCTCTTCTGCAGAGTGGTTTCTCCTGAAACATTCTTATGAAAGCATGTCGACAGACACCCTGTAAACAACTCCTTGTGATTTCTGTTAAGTTTTAATTAAGGAAAATGTTTAACTATTAATTAAAACTAGTCAAATCCCCCCTCCCTTTTAATTAAAATTGTATGACAACCTCAGCGTGTTTACCTGGTACCTTCTGCTCATTTCTTCTGAGAACGCAGGGATTTGATTTTTATCCTTCTCAGGTCTGTCATTTAAAACACAGGCTTTAGTGACACGAAAACTAAGGCCATCCGTGTCTCTTAGGAGATGAAGTGGACCTGCAGTATATACAAATTGTTTAACTAAGATCTGCTCTCTATTTATGTTCAGCTGGCCAAATTTTATGGCTTAAGACCTTCATATTGATTTTAATTTTATTTTCTCCAATATTTTAAATGAACAAATGCCCCATAAGTTGGGACTTAATGGCTATTCCTTGTCTAGAACTTTCATTTCCTCTTGTAATACCTTCATCATGTCATATTAAGAACTTGCAAGAACTCATGTAATTAAATGTTATAAATAGCAACTAAAGTTTTAAAGTAAAACAACATTTTGCTTAAATTTTATTCTGAAGTTCACATGAGCATACTACACGTGAAATTAGATTGTTTTGCCTGGGTTTTAATTCACAGACCACTGAAACTAAGGGTGTGGGGTGAAATCTGGAGCCAGGCTTGGGAACAGGAGCTCAAATCACAGTTGAAGGTAACTAGTGATTTTAAGCAAATTACTCAACCTTTCATTTTCCTGTGTGTGTTTTTTTTTTTTTAAATTGTGGAATGATTCAAATATGCAGAATAATGTAACAGACTCACCATTCAGCTTTAACAAATTTAATATTTTCCTGCATTTGCTATGGAGTTTTTCTAAGAAATTAAATATTGCAGATGTGAGTGACTCCTGCCTTCACTGCCTCCTTCTCCATCATACTTCTCTCCTCTTCTTTCAAGAGGAATTTCTGTCATGAAGTTCATGTGTGTTATCCTTGTGCTTTTTTCTTTTCTTTTTCTTTCTTTCTTGATACCAGGAATTGAACCCAGAGGCATTTAACCACTGAGACACATACCCAGCCCTTTTTATATTTTATTTTGAAACAGGGTCTTGCTAAGTTGCTCAGAGCCTTTCTACATTGCTGAGGCTCGCTTTGAACTTGTGATCCTCCTGTCTCAGGCTCCTGAGCCTCGGGGATTACAGGCATGCACCATCGTGCCCAGCTCCTTGTACTTTAAATAATTAATTATATATGTTTTTTAAACTTTGTATAACTGGTATCCTACTGTGCAGATAATTTTGTTCATTTTTTGACATTGAATCGTGTCCATGTAGCTCTTACTCATATGAAATGTTTTACCATCTTCTGTTGTACAAACGACAGCTTGTTTTCTATTTTTCTAGCAACAGATTTAAAAATGGCATACAGTTAGAACAATTATTGTGCTTGGCCTCGAGGGAGAGGTTTTCTAGTTTACAAACATGAATAGAGGTTGCTGGAATTGAGCGTCTGTGAGAGTTGAACCTGCTCAGCATGTTGCTGTCCAGGGTGCTGAACGTAGCAGCTATGAGTGGCCTGCTTTCCTGCATCCTTGCTGCTTGGGTGGTCCCCAAGACTGCCCCTCAGTCCAGTGGTTTCCTGGAATGACCACAGGACTCAGAAATGGTGATTACTCATAGCTGTGATTTATTCCAGTGAGAGGATCCAAAACAGGGACAATAAATGAAAAGGTCCCTTGGGCCATGTCTGAGGAGGCGGGTTTCCAGAATCCTCTCCCAGGGAAGTTTTGCAAGGAAAGCTTATCCTCCAGAAACTCATTGTAGCAATCCCTGGGAAGCTTGTTTGAGCCTCTTGTTAAGACTGGAGTTTTTAATGGAAGCTGGTCACACAGGTGCATGCTGCCTCTGTGTCCAACTGAAGTCACCAAAGCCCCAAACCTGCAGATGCAATGCAGACATTTGCCATAAATCACAGAGTGTGGACAAATTGTCCAGACAAGCTGGTACAGCAAAGTTAAAGGTCCAAGTGTACAAGATGGCCTGATCAGATAGTAGCATGGGGAATAGTCTAACAGCCTGGTTCCTAGGAACCTACAGCTGTCACACAAGTAGGTCCTCCTGAGCGTGTACAAGAGTTGAGCCATTGCGGCCTGCAGGGTTCGTTTCTCTGCAAACTCGCCGACTTGGTGTTTTCATCCGAAACTTTTAGCCAAGTCAACGAGTGTGAAGCAGACTCTCGTTTGTTGTTAATTTGCATTTCCTCATTTCCTTGATTACAAGTGAGACTGAGTGGGTGTCCCCTTCTGTGAATTGCCTGTTTGTATGTAATGCCCATCTTCTCATCAGAATTTTCATCTTCTCCTTATTGCTCTGCAGAACTTTCCACGTGTTGAATACTAAATCCTTGGTTCAGCTTATCCATTGGATCTGTGTGCTGTAGATATCACCTCCCTGTCTATAAATCGCCTTTCCCTTCTATTCCTAGTTTATTAAAAGTTATTCTCTATGAATGAATGCTGAACTTTCCTGAAGGATTTTTCTTTATTTATTGGTGTTTTAGTGTCTTGTGGCTTCTGTAATAAATTACCACAAACTAGATAGCTGAAAAGAATAGAAATTTATTTTCTCCCAGTCCTGGAGGCCAGAAGCCAGAAATCAAGGTGTGAGAGGGCTGGGTCCTCCTGGAGGTCTGAGGAGGACCCGCCTGTGCTGGTCCCTTGGCCCCTGGTGTCTGCTGGGGTCCATGCCATTCCCTGGCTGGTTGTAGATTTGCTCCCGTTGCCGAATCTGTCTCCACCTCAGGTTCTCCTCTGCTCTATCTTCCATGTCCATGTCTATAAAGACAGATGCCATGGAATTTTGAGCCCACCTGGACAATCCAGGATGATTTCCTCATTTCAAAATCCTTACTTATACACAAAGACACTTCTTTTTTCCAAATAAGGCAACATTCACAGGTTCAGGGCTTAGGATGAGAGCCTGTCTTTGGGGGCTATCACCTGTAGACTATAATTGAAATAATCCTATCATTTTTTCTCTTTACAGCTATCAATGTAGTTAATCATAGTTACAGATATTCTAAGGTTGAACTATTCTTGCACTCAACTAGGTAAATCTTAGTTGTCCTTAGTGTTTTAATGTGTGTGTGTGTGTGTGTGTGTGTGTGTGTGTGTGTGTGTGTGAGAGAGAGAGAGAGAGAGAGAGAGAGAGAGAGAGGGGGGGGGGGGGGGGAGGGGGAGAGAGGGAGGAGATGCTCAAGAGTAAATATTCTTCTAGTTAGCATCTTTACACCTATGTTCACAAGTAAGCTTAGAGTGTGGTTTATGTTCTTGCCCAGTTTTGTCAGTTTGGGTTCCAAGATCTTCCCTTTTTCCTATCCCATGGAATAGTTTCTAGAAGGTATGGAAACTTACCTGTTGGAACTGCTCAACTTCCTAGGGCTAGTGACCAACAGCTGGTCACTGTTGCTTGTTCTAAAGTGCTCCTGACTTCATGGTGCTGGCTGCCTCCTAAACCTGTCCTCTTTTAAGATGTCTCTGACTTAGCCTGATGCTCTTCAGCAAGGAACATCTCCTGTAGAGGAGAGAGCCCTGGAAAAGGGCCCAGGGGGTCTGGGATCTCATTTATTGCCTGGGTAACTTTGGTCAAAATCATCACCCCCTTCTTTTCTGTTTTTGAAAAATAAAAGTCTCTTCTGCTCCCTATGCAGGACCAAACATGAGTGATTTATAAAGTTCTAGAAAGGTTATCTTTTATAGAAGAATGACTCAAAACCCCAGAGAATGTTCTAGGAGGAGTTGCCCACTCCCTGTCTTAGCTAATCCCTTCCCTGCCTGAAGAACTCAGAGATGGCTTTGTCCCCATCCACTAAGCAAGAGGAATGATCTTATCCAAAGGTGACAAGAGACTGTTCATTAATGGGCTGAACAGAATACAGCTGACTTACAAAAGTGCCCCTGTTGATTAAGGACAATATTTAATATATTAATAGGGGCTTCCACGTGCTGAGGTCTTCTTCCATTCAAGGCACCCTGCCGAGGTCACTACAAGCATCCCACCAGCCCTCTAAGTCTGCCACTTTGTTCTTTCCATTTTATAGATGAGAGCACCAACATTTGGTGAAATGAAATAACTCACCCAGGGTCACATTAATTTAATTCTTAAATTTATTCCCTTAATCTGACCAACTCACAGACCTGCCAGAGATTAGCTGATGGAAATCCCAGGAGGTCTCATTCAGAAAAGAGACAGAATCTGGGCATCTGTTCTCATTGGTTATTTTTTTTTTCCCACATTGGGAATGGAACCCAGGTCCTCGCACCTGCTGGGCAAGGGCTGTGCCACTGAGCTACATCCCCAGCGGGAGCCTGGGCGTCTCTGAGCAATGCGGTGGCCTGGAGTCTGACTGGATGGTAGCTGGAGCATCATGGGACCCTCTGGGTGAGTGGCCACTGTTTACAGATCACGGTTTGCGCTGTGCCATTCACCATGCAGAGCCCCAGGCCTATGCATTAACTGACTTGATCTTGAGATCAATGCTAAAGAGATAGACAATCGAGCTTTTCCAGAAGGATCTGAAGTACAAGTTCAGGCTGGTTGTCCTCAGTTGTCTTTGCCCTACTGGAAGTATGGGGCGAGGGACAATGAAAACAGCATACTGTCAGATACTGATCACACCCAACTGTCAGAAACTGAACCCACAAAACATGGCCGTGTCAGTGCTGCCTGTTCTGATGGTCGACAGATCCTCCTTGGCATCTCCAAAGGCAAGAGGGCTGATTAATGGGCCTCACTGGCCAGCAGGATTGGGTATAATGAGAAGTATCACTTTTGCCCCATGAGAAGAGCAGATGCCAACCTGGATGTGCTGCTCAGTCCTCTTACTAATGAGGGTTACAAAAGTTTTAAGGCATTAAAAAAAAAAAAAAAAACAGCCTGCTCTTCTTTGGGTTGGGTAAAAGAGAAATGAAAACAAATGGCACTGTCATTTTGGGTAGCTCTTTACAACTGGTGTAAAGGGTGCAAAACACATTATCTCAGTCACAGAAGTCTTCCCTGTTCAGCTTCTTAACCATGGTAATGAGGGGAATAAATGTAGAAGGGATGCCTTGGTATGATGTATATCATCTCAAGACATTTTATCACAGTGCCAGGATGTCCGAGAGCCTGGCAGTGTTGCTTCTGGAAGGCAATTCCTCAAGGAGCCAGTGACATTTTAATTGCCATTTGTTTAAAATAGCAACTTATACTTAACTAACCTAATTTCTAGAGCCATCTCTTTGGTCTTTCAGAGTAATCCACACATAATTTCTTTGAGATCAATGCTATGATATAGGCTGTCCTCAGAACTGATTTCATAAATGTTTATCGAATGACTCAAAGCTTCTGGAGGTCATGGGTCACGTCTGGGTTGGTTCTGTATTAAAAATCTGCAATGGACGGGTGCATCTGGATACCTCTATCTGAGATGGAATTTGGGTACTACATTTGATACAAAGATGCAGAAGACATGGTTCTTGCCTTTCCAACAGCTGACCATCCAGGGAAAGGATGAGAGGCAGGTTTCATGTCGTAAGCTGCCGCTGCCATTTGGTTGACCAGAGGATTGTGCCTACCTGGGGTGCTGTGTGGAGAAAATGCTGAGGCTTTGGGATCAGCAGAAAAAAACACTGTAATCAAAGACAACATCTGTCATGGGCGAGTAGGGGAGGAAGGTGGCACCATGCTACATATTTGCCTTTGCTGATTCCAAATGAACCTCAGGCAGTACAGTGAGGGTCAAAGCATAGGAATGACAGAGCGTTAGGAGGTGGTTACTCACACAGAGGTGAGAAGACCTTTCCTCAGCAGCAGGGGTTGTTCTGACCCATTGTGCCAGGCCATGTGTGCACCCAGGGGGAGGAGGCTCGTGTCCCTGAACAGCTCCTCACACAGGGTGGTGGTCTATGGAGCTGCTCCCCAGCCGGGCAGAGCCGCTCTGGAATGAGCACACGCTGGCTCTCTGGTGCAGACAAGCCCCCCAACCCCTGTCTTTGGAAACTTCACAGAACTTGTTACACAGCTCGCCCTTAGAATCGGATGGAGGGGTGTTGGTTTTTATGCCCACAGTGTAGCTTTCAGGAGCCTCCAGCGTTGGTGCTGGGACCGGAGTGGAGTCTTTTCACATTCGCAAGCTCGCCACACACCCCGACACGTGGATTTCAAAATAAGACCAACATCAAACTGTGTAACAATTATTTTTTAAAATGACACAAAACTTGCATGCATGCAATTAAAGCAGCCTCTTGTTGGATTTTTTAAACATGAGAAATATGTAGAGAAGCACTGTCTTAGTGGTGTACCCTGCTGTGCCCGGGAACCATGTTTTCCTCCTGCCTCTTTCTCCTGTATTTCATGATCTATCCCATTGGCTTCTAAAATATCCTGAATTTGGCCATCTCTGTTCACAATCCTCCGTTGTCTCCTCATTTTTGCTCATTACAAAAATGCAATGTGCTCATAGTGACTGGCCAGGCTGCCCAGGGTCTCCCTGAACGCACATCCTGCTCCCTCCCTCTGCTCCTGCAAACCCATCTCCTGCCTTAAGCTTCATCCCTCTGGGTTTCTCAGCCAGGGCATTCCTCTCCCATATGTGATCCCTCTCCCCTCTCTCAGCTTAGTGTTCACATGTCCTGCTCCTGGACCCCTGTTAAAGGGAGCCTCCTCCTCACCCTGCTCCAGCTCAGTCTTCCCATGACTTTCCCCATGACATTGCAGACTCTGTTCCATTTATAGGTTATGTTTATTAACTGTTGCCCCCAATGAAGCTGTAACCTCTACATTTCAGGGATTTTAAATTTTCTGTTGGTTCATGGCTGTACCCCAGAACCTAAGTGCTGTGTTTGCCACATGAAAGTCCTGGGTGAATATTTGCTAGATGAATGAATAAATGTATAAATAAATGCATGGAGGCACACATTGCTGGGAGCAGGCAGTGGCTATTGTGAGGGGCTGCTGTGGGCATCTGAAAGGTTTCCATCATCAGGATTTGACTTCTGGGTTAGGAGGTTTCCATGCAAGAGGCAGGTGAGGTGAGAGAGAAATTGGACTGCTTTCCAGATAGTGGGGACAGCAATTATAAATGCACAGGCTGCTGGAAGGCAACTTTGAGAGAGCATACTTATGACAATAATTGTGTGGAATCACCACGTGCCTGTCTTCAGACTCTTTATCTTAAATGATTTATCATATTCTTCTAAAGCATGGTAGTCTGTAGGCACTGCAAAATCTGAGTCCAAATTACTTCAATTTCTAATACTCTTCTGACAACCAAATTCCTATCAGAAATTGGAAATTCGAAGCCTGAGAATGTAGGGTATCCTCACTTCTTCCAGACAGACTCCTCAGATATTCAAAAGCATGAATCTAAAAATCTACAGCTGTGAAGCTGGAAATCAGAGACTCGGTTTTATTGATGTTGATTCTGTCTCGGAGGGAAAGGGGGTGAAAATGCCAGCAAAGGTAGCTGACTTCTCTGTCCTCAGTGGTGAAGTTGCACAGAGAATGGAAGCTGGCTGAGCCTGCTGACTTCTGGTTCACGGGACAGGAAGCCACGGGAAAGGCTCAGCTTCCAGTATCTCAGATGGAGATCCAGGTTACTTTGAGGTTATAAAATAGGTTAAGTAAAGGTTCACAAGTTCTGTGTCTGAAGTTTAAACAACAAGAGCAAAACTCTGCAGCAGAGATGTGGAATGGCATGGTGGAGGGAGCACTGGATTCTGAGTTCTAGTCCAGGGTTCAAATCCTGGCTCTCTTCCTGTGACCTTGACCCTATTCCTTCACCTTCCTGAGCCCAGGTTGTCTCCAGTATAAACAAGAGTTTTGTTATGTGCATAACGCAGACACTCAAGACTTGTTGGTGATAGAAAAATTGAAGCCTTTTGTAAATAAAAAAAGATGCTCAATCTAGAAGTATTAGACAAAATGATGGTGCAGGAGATTATAGAAAGAGATGACGGTGACTGGAAACACCGTTTTGTATTGCCTCGTGTTATTGATGAAGTAACATCGATGCACTTGGGATTGGCGAGGGGTGCCATATGCCTTGCCTGGGAGTGGAGTCATAACTCATTACTGTTCAAATGAGATCATTAGGATGACATATTGCCAACATAAGGGACACAAGCGCAAAGCTCCAGAAAAATAAACAGCTCATGAGTGAGGCTCCATTGATAGGAATGGTTGAGCGATTATAATATTGTGGCTCATTCCTTATGCTCAACCCGTCAGCAGACATTGGCTGAGGAAAATAAGACAAGGAGAGGTTCTCTTCAGGGGAAAAGACAGAAGCACTGGGTCATTAACTGGCCTGTTATTGATAATCTCTGCTGGATGTCTTGTCATTGCCTTTGGTTGACCAGCATTCAAACTCCTTCCTGTGTATGAGGAATCCTCCAACTCTGTAGAGTCTGCTGGGAGGGGATGACAGACCCTTCCTGCTAACACATGACAGTACTGTCTGGCTTCTTCCTCTCCCCAGGGCACAAGGTAAAGACCAGTGCATGAGTGAATAGGATTGGGATGCTATTTTTCTGAGTACGCAGGGTGGACAAGATACCTATATTTGCAAGCATGAAGCAGCACATTGGATTCAGAAATGAAGTGCATTGATTTTTGATTGAGTGTGACTTGCAAGAGAATGAATGACAGGATTTGAGCATAAAATGAAGTCGAGAATGCAAATCAAAGTGCTCTGCAAATTGTGAAGTACTAGGAAAATGTTGGTCCTTTTTAATTTTTTTCTACCTTCTGGGATTATTTATAGCCCAAATGAGACAGAATTCTGTATATCTAAAGTTGTTTCATGGATGATATCAATTGTTGGCAAATATGCGGGAGAATGAATGGTAATGAATTTCTTAGGAGGATAGAAAATTGGTGCTGCTGGTTTGGAGAGCAATGTTTCTTCCTTTAAGGGAAACTGAATATGTATATACGTTAAGGCCCAGAAATTCCACTTCACAGAACATTTCTTACATACTCAGAGAGGCTATTCATCACAGCATTGTTAAATTATAAGCTAAATGGCCAGTGTAAGAAGTGGACATGATAAAGGTGGTAAATGTGTAAAATGGATCATCATGCAGCTATCAGATAAACTCATCAAGCAAAGGACAAAAGCCCTCACAGAGAAAGAGGACAAAAGAACAATCTCTTTGTCAAAAGATCAATAGACATTTAAAAAAAGATGGCTAAGTTCACTGGTTGCCCAAGAAGTTCAAATTAAACCCATACTTCGGCTATAGCATTGGCACTAGTTTAAATTCATGCTATTAAGCCTTTGAGAAGTTTGGAGCCTCTGGAAGCTGGTCCTCCGCTGGTGGGAGGGCAGCTGCTTCAAGCATTTTAGAAAACGATTTGGCATCATTTAGTGAAGTGGACGAGACGCATGTGCTTCAAACCCAGCAATTCCCCTCTGTGACAAGGGACGTGCCTGCGTGTGTGTTGGAGAACATTCGTGCCAACTTGGTAATAGCAAAAAGTTGGGAACAGCCCAAATGTCTGAGGATGAGGAATGGATGCATAGTGATGCGTAGTTATGAAAATGGATGCGCAGCAGCTGGCAGCCTGTCCTGGAACGAGGCTCATGTGAGGCGGAACGCTTGAAGGCTGCAGAAGAACACGCATCGTTCCATTTACATAAAGTTTGAAAGCATGCGAAACTAAGTGATATGTCGTCTATGAGTATGAGATCATTGATAAAATCAAGAGCTATATGAGCAGGGAAAGGTGAGGAAATAATAAACATTTGGGATACTGGAGGGAAACGGGGAGGTTGGTGGGATCAGGAGATCCTTGGGGGAATCTATGTATGGTACTGGAAATCTAATAGCAGGTGGTGGACCACCACATTTCCCTATTCCTGTTAACCTCAATGCTCTTTATATATACTAACACTGATAGAGTTTAAACATGTAATATTGAAGAAAAATAGTAAAAAGTCAAATGAGACACCCAGCATGATCCCATTAGTGGAAAAAAATCCAAATAAATGAAGCATTGTTAAAGATGTCCCTATATGTAAATAAAGTCATGTAGAGCATCTAGGTGTTAGATAAAGGGGAGTGTGTATGTATAATGGAATGCAGATGGAATTAAGAATGGGGTGAAGGGGATAACAATAATATTTTGAAATATTAAAGATCAGAACAGGGCTGTTTGTATACTCTTGATACTGGTATGGCAGGACTAACTTGAAGTAGTTAGATCAACCACATCATTCTAATTCTAAGATCCCAAAAGGAAAGAAAGCTTGCTTTGTCAACTTGAAGAGTCAAAATAAAGTGTTAATTATTAAAGCATTTTGCTTTTGATATAAGGATCACACTGTGGATATTCAATAAAAATAAAGCTATTTGCTGTTTTGTCTTGACACTTTAGTTGAAATCTGTCATGAACTGAGATACGTGCTTAATTTCCTTTTTCTCACCTCTTTTAAGATGAGTGACTGATGCTCACGGTTGATTCACAATCACTACCAGCCCTTGATTTTATCAGCACAATCAAACTACTGATGTGGCCTCTTTGTTGCTTACTCTGATTATAACTGCTCTAGTCCCAAACTGATACGTTTTAGGCTGGTCAAAATTTCAAAACCAACATCTTCATTCTACAGAGCTTCAGGATAGTTTAAAAATAGCCAAAGTGATAAGACGAGAATCTGAAAACAAAAAACAAGTCATAACAATTGGAAAGGGAAAAATAGAATGGGCTTATTTTAAGAAGGCATTATGCATGTAGAGGCCCCTTGTGAATTAATTGGAAAGTTATTAGAACTAATAAGACAATTCATTAAATGAGGTGGTGAGGTGGCCAGATAAATCCAAACATGTAAATATCAAAGACTTCCTGGTGTGCCCATGGTCCATTACTTAGAAAGCATGATAAAAAATAAATAAAAATGATATTTAGGAGAGCCACCCTGGCTGGGGTTGCTGGGTTCCCTCATCTGAGTCCAGGTGACATAAGCTCTCATGAAAACAATCCCATTTGACCCTCGGTCCCTTGACCTTGGGCTGGACCCTGAGCAAAGGGCTTAGTGGGGACAAATGTCCTGGACATACTTTTCCCCAAAGCCTGGGCCAACCTAGTAGACCGCCCACCCACTGCTGATGGCTGGTCCTCACTGTCCACCTCTCTTCAGCTAAAATCCCTGCACGGGCACAAATGTGCAGCCAGCTATGGCTAGTACATAGGCCTCTAGTCCAAAACCAGGGGACTTAGAAACAGTCTCAGCCAACATCTAAAACCTCCCTTTACCCCCAGATGAGTGAACCAACAGACAACACAAAGATTGTTCCAAATCATTGCATCAAGTGACACAGGTGACCCACCAAGCACTAGGCATATAGAATATGTATTGCTCTATTCAAAGAAGAAAGACAGATGCACAAAAAGAAACAGCAATGAGGTTCCAGTACAGAAGACATCTTTTGAAATATCATAGACATGTGCACATATATGGCTATGTAATGTGTGGTTACTTACAGTTATATATTTTTATATGTACAGTTATCCTTGGTATCTGAGAGGGATTGTTCTCAGGACCCTCAGAGATACCAAAACCCTTGGGTACTGAAGTTCCTAACAGAAAATAGTGGAGTATTTGCATATAACCCTGCACATCCTCTCCAGATCACCTGTAACACCTCACACAATGTGTTGTTGTTATCCTGTATTGTTTCAAGAATAACAAGAAGAAATTTTGTACATGTTCAGTACAGTTGCAATATTTTTCCTAATATGTTCTCTGCTTGGTTGGTTAAACCTAAGGATATGGAAACTGTAGAACAGAGGGTCAACCGTATAGTTATTTTTGTAGTTTTAAATAAATAAATGTTTTTCTATATATGGTTTTTCTGTGAAATTGATTTTGGCCTCAGGAAAGCAGTATTTTTTAAACCCTCTAATGACACCAGAAAAATCATTTTTGGCAACAGGCAAGTTTTAGCGCAGAAGCTCTTCCTAATCTGCTTAACTCTCTTATGTAGGAGTCACTTCTTTGGTGATTACACTGACTTACATGGTGACACAGACTTTGTGAAAAATATGTTGAATCCGGTTATTTCCCTCCTCCAAAATCTGTGATGGCCTTGAACTTTTCCCGGCAGTGGGTATCAATTCTACGGCATCCCAGGGTTGCTAGTGTTCCGTCTTCATTGCTGAGACGAAGGCAGGGGTCCAAGCTTCCTGGTAGATCAAAACCACTTCAAATCACAAGAACTAGGGGCCAGATGGAACCAAGGGTCATCTCCTCTGGCCTCCCTTCCTCCGGAGTCTGCCTCACAAGGTCACTTTGCTGAAGGCATAGGCCATGAGTCCAGCCCTGGCCACCCTCCAGCCCTACTCACAGGTGTCCTCCACCAGCCTTCAGTATGTGCAGTCGCAGAGCCCTCCTGCTGCCCTCGGGCCTGTCTCTCCACACTCACGGTCCACATTTCCATTGTCCTTTCTTAAAATGACTGGGCAGCATGCTGCTCATGCTGCTTAGAGCAGACTGCACGTTCTCTCCATCCCTCTGAGGGCCTGAGGACGTGAGGCGCAGGAATGAACAATTCAGCCTGAACAGGGTAGAGCCGCCACCTCTACTGCCATACTGTCATCCTCCTATGCAACCTGCAGCAGGCCAAGAGCCACTCCCAAAGATCCGTCCACATCTCAATCCGTGGAACCCCTGAACGTTAATGTATTTGGTAAAAGAGTCAATGCGGATGTGATCAAATTAAGGAATTAAGGATTTGGGGATGAAGCGATTATTCCGAATGTCTGAGTAGCCCCTGAATGCCACTGCAAGTGTCCCTACAAGAGATTAGGCACACAGCACAGAAGGTGACAGGATGACGGGGGCAGAGACTGGAGCCACCAGAAGCTGGGAGGTGTCTCCCTGGAGTCTTTGGAGGAACTAATTCCTTGACTTAAGCCCAGGGACACTGATTTCAGACTTCTGGCCTCCAAAATCATGAGAGAGTAGGTTTCTGTTGCTCTGAGCCACCATGCTTGTGGTAATTTGTTAGTGCAGCCATAGAAAAGGAATACATAGCCCAAGACTGCATTTGCTCTCTCCACAATGCACACTTACCAAACTTAATGGATTTCTTTTCCCTTCCATGAGGAAGTACTTGGTAGGCAACAAAGGGGAGCCGTTGAGAGGAGAACGTCCTTCACTTTGCATTGCTAAGCACAGAATGCGGAGAGAAGGCCCTTGGTAGGCGCTTGAGACTCACAGGCTGTGTGATGTTGGGATAAGCCACCCCACCTTTCCGAGTCAAGTTTCCCATTTGTAAAATGAAGAAATAGCCTCCAAGGTCTTTCCAGATCATTCTATAAGTCTACATAGCTTTTTACTCAGTGAACAACGAATTTCATAGAGTTCCCAGCAAGCATCAACTTAATGTCACCTCCTTAAACACCAGTTCCTCTGGGAGGTCTTCTCTGGCTCACCTCCGTTCCCTGTACCTGGTGGCTCTTGGTACATGTCTTCATGTCAACATTTACTGTGCTGTGCTGTAGTGACTTGTTCACATACTCGTCTCCCCGACAGACAGACGTGAGTCCCCAGAGCCTAGGAGCTTCATCACTTTCACCTCTCTCCAGTTCCCAGCTCAGCAGCCAATGGACAGTGAAGATATGAACGAGTTGTTATGCAGTGATGACTTCCTCCTCCGACACAGTTGACAGACGCAAATGTCACAGGCCAGGGCTGAAACCCAGAGTCCCAGAGCCCAAGCCTCTGTCACAGGGAAGCCGTTCGTCATATTGCTCTGACATCCATATGGCATCTTATAAATGATTTCTGTGTCTTCGTAGATGTATCTTTGACTTGTTTTATCTATTTAATAAACTGAAGCCATAATTAAAAATCTAACTTCAACTACTTGTATACTTAAACTTCATAATCATGACCCTCTTAGAGATGTATTCTTCTCTTTGGCCATTGAACTTTTGAAAGACTTTCCTTAAAAACTTTCCTTGCCTTTATTTTCATCATTTCAACCTCCACAGGCATGAAGTCCAAAGTTAAAATGTGAAAAACAACACAGGAAATAATTTGGCCTAGAGCCTGGCTTTTCTCTCTTCTCCAGTGATTTTGGTCTCCTTCTGTGGAGACACTGGGGACTCAGCTTGGTGGCAGGTGCTCCAGCTGTCCCACGATGCCAAGGAGACCTAGCCTTGTCCAGGAAACAAATGTGGAGCTGCTGGGATTGGCAGGATAAAGGCCTTTCTAAAGTCAGGTGCCAGCATCATGGTTGGCAACCAGCACCAAAGTCATTTAAAACAGAAATTAGCTAGCCTGATTTAGATTTACAAAAATAATCACCCAAATCTGGACTTCTCTTAAAAATCTATAAGGTTCTAGCTTAAACTCTGTGGTACTATTATTAAAATCACCAGGGGTACCCACCTGTCGTGGGAAGATGAGGGCAACATGGTCAGTGGGAATAAGAGTAGATTCAAGGGCCTGAGAAAGGTGGGAGCTACCCAGGCTGTGTCCTTTCTGGAACAAGAATCAGGAAGACTTCAGCGGGATGCATCTACAGCCAGGGTCCTCTTTGCCTGTCCATGGGAACATTGGTCAAGGTGCCAGTCTGTGGCATTGGCTTCTTGTGGCTATTTACAATGATAATTATCATATTCACGAATGGTAACTTTCTAGATGCAAAATGTAACAATGTAAACAAATTAGTGGATGCAAACATGAAGCCCTCTAGATGATGAATTTCCTAGCATCCTTTTAGAGACTTAAGAACCCTGTTATCACAAATCCAAAATTCTCATTCATATCCCCCTCATAACTTGAAATGTTCTCTGTAATTATCACCCCTCCTTTAAAAAAAAAATCTGTTATCAGTTATTCACGTTTTGCCTTTTAGAGCCCAGGTTTTCTTTGACTCAGACTAAAATGCTTCTCACTTTTCTTAAATCACATAAGGGAAAACAAACACAGATATGGTATAATTTTTCCAATTTTATATTTTCTTCTAGTAAGTGCTATTCATTGAAGAATAACAGAATTTCTAATAAAAAAAACAAACTCGGGGGGAAAATAGATTGTTTCAGTCAAATGTTTAAATCAATAGGATGTAGAGAAAAATGTTAATTCAGGATAATTTGTTTGACACACTGAAAGTGGGTGAAGTGCCCCGGGAGACACACAGACACAAAGTTGGATCGCTGTTTCTGCTGTCAGGGGTCTGCCGACCTTAGCTGAAGGGGTATTAGGACTTGGAAAGCCACGATGCAAAGGAACCGTGGAAAGCAGCACCCCGGATGACCTCCCGTCTCCTGCGAAGAGGTCAGGAGGGCTGCAGCTGAGGAGGGCCCAACGCACAGGGCCAGAGAGGAGACGGAAGAGGACTTCCCAGCCATTCTGGAGAGAAAGAAGAAACATCTTAAGAAAGAGAAAGCCTAATGCCTGCGTGGGAAAACAGCAGGCAGAATGTTACCTGGAGCAGAGGACTTTGAGAAAGAGGACCCAGAACATGAAAGAACACGCATGCCAAGTTCAAGGGTCTGGCTTCGTCTAGGCAACTGGAAGACAATGGAGATGCTGGGCAGGGCTGACACGATGCAGAAAGATTAATGCCCCGTGTTGTGCAAAATGCAGGTGGGAGCGACAGGGCAAGTTACAGGATGGGTGACAGTCTACTGAATCAGCCAGGCACGAGCCAGGTTGGTGAAGGAGGGAACGGAGAGGTGGGAGACCTGTAAGAGATGCTGAAAAGAAAGAACACCTGGCTTGGAGGCTAGTTGGATGGGGGACTCAGAGGAAGAGAGCAGACAAATGATGGGGTCACTAATCAAAAACAACACAAATTCAAAGGGAGAAAATATGATGATTGCAAATTTAGATGTATTGGATAAAAAAGGCGAAATGAAGCAACATATCCAAGAAAAATGGCCAGCAATAAAACAGTCACATTTATTAAGAGTTCACCATCAGGGTAACAACATTGTGAGTCATTTGTGAATCTTAGCTCATGCAATCACTGGAAAAGCCCCACTAGCTAGATATACCATCCCTCTTCTATAGAGAGGAGAACTGCAGCCAAGGTCGTATGGGGAGCAAACAGCAGAACTGAGACTTGACCCTGACCATGGCTCTGCCTTCCATGTTTCCAAGAGGAAGCCAGTGACGTGGGGCTGAGAGCGGGAGCTACAAAACTGGGAACAATAATGCCAGCCCAGAAAGGGACAAGCAGAGAGCTGAGGAAAGAAGCCAGGGACAGATCTTTGGTTGGCCCTTTATTTAGCTTCCAATTGCATATCAGAATTTTTAAAAAGTGAGTAGCAGTATCCTGTGGTAAAAGACCTGGTTTGTAGAAACAGTAACTTTTTGAGAAATAAGGAGGCTGGTTTCTTTTTCCCTTCCGTTCCATGCTCATGTAATTTTTCTCTTTCCTTTTCAAATTCCCAGGAAACCATTTTGCAATGATAGAGATAAAATATCTAATGGGAAGATTTCAATGTCAATAAGTATAATCAGGAGAAAGAATTCACATGGTAATTTGAACAGTAAAAGTTTAACATAAAGAAATATCAACTGTAAAGCAGGATTAGGTTTGCAAGGGACCAGCTCATAAGTAAGAAGAATTTTAAGGAATATAAGAACAGCAGATTTAAGAGAAAGCCCCTACTCCTAGACCTGAGATCCAGCCGGGCATGGTGGCACACACCTGTAATCCCAGCACTTGGGAGGCTGAGGCAGGAGGATCACGAGTTCAAAGCCAGCCTCAGCAATGGCGAGGCACTTAGCAACTCAGTGAGACCTTGTCTCTAATAAAATACAAAAAAGGGCTGGGGATGTGGCCCAGTGGTCGAGTGCCCCGAGTTCAATCCCTGGTACAAAAAAAAAAAGACCTGAGATCCTTACCTGTCATAGTTTAGATATGAGGTGCCCCCAAATGCTCACGTGTGAGACAATGCAAGGAAGCTTAAAGGTGAAACAATTGGGTTAGGAGAGCCTTAACCTAATCAATGCATTGATCCACTTGAATGGATTAACTGGGTGGTAATGTTAGGCAGGTGGGGTGTGGCTGGAGGAGGCAGGTCACTGAGGACATTCCTTTGGGGTATATATTTTGTCCCTGGTAAGCAGAGCTCTCTCTGCTTCCTGGTGCCATGTCCTAAGATGCTTTCCTCCTCCATGCCCTTTGGTCTTGATGTTCTGCCTCACTCAGAACCACAGAGTTGGCCAACTATAGACCGAGCCTCAAATAAACTTTCCTCCTCTGAAATTGTTCTTATCAGGTCTTTGGTCCCAGTGGCAAACAGCTGACCAAAACACCACCTCACCTGGGGTCTATCAGATCCAGCTGCAATAAAAGGCACAGCTGTTTCTTCTGGGTGACAGAGAAGACACTGGTGGATGTCTTCCTGGGCGCAGGACAGCCTGTCTGTGGGGAGGTGTGAGCAGCTTTCCATTGCCATCCGAGAGAAATTCAACTGGAAAAAAAGGAATGGTCTGCTTTGGCTCTTGGTTTCCAAGGTTTCAGTCCACAGCTGCTTGGCCCTGTCGCCTTCCAGCCTGTGGTGAGGCAGCGTTCAAGGGCAGGAGAGTCGGGCTGCAGGATGAGCCTTTAACACAACCCACGGTCCAGTAGGGCACATTCCAGATCCAACTGTAGCAAGAGTGTCACCAGGAGCTGTCGCTGTCTGAAGCGACGGCCGCTTGGAGCAACAAAGCCGCAGGAAGAAGTTCAGAGGCAAACTGGAAACAAACAGGCTTTTTATTCTGCAAGCTTCTCTCTCCGGCTCTAACAACGATTCTATCACGCACCACCCACCACCAAAAAACCCACAAACAAAATGGCCCCAACCCGATCCGACCTCGGCTCAAGTCTCGCGAGATCCCGGACCAAGTCCCGTGAGACCACAGAAGGCGGCAATGTCCAAATATCTCTAGGGCCCGAAGCCAACCGCAGTCTCAGCCATCTCCCCAATCAGGGCTCCTGCAAGGAGCATGGTGCCCTGAGGAAGGGGAGCTGGGAAAGTCTCTGGCTGCTGAGGGCTACTCATCACAGCCCAGTGGCAGCTAGAGATGCTCTGCTACAAAGCCACCCAAGAGGATGCCTAGGAGACTCCTGGCCTCCGTGAACTCCAGAGCTGAGCATCAGCACTGCCAACTCAGCAGGAGGTGGGTGAAGCTGGAGGAAGCCATGGTGCTCAGGAGGCTGTGAGGCAAGCACACCAGCTCCAGAGGGCAGACGCTTCCCTCCCGCAAGGTCTAGGCAGCCCCCACCATGGCTGAACTTCAGTGGAAAAATATTTAAGGTACCCAGATCCCTTCTCCCCGAGTAGGCAAAAAGGGTGAGCTTGTGGGGAGAGACCTTGGGTCAGTAGCCACAGTTTCATTTCCCTGATGTCACCCTAAGAGCCATTCCACGTTATCTGGTGGGGGGGGGGTGCTGGGGGTTGAGGGTGGTTGTTGCCCTTGGCTTGTCAGGGAAAGAGGTCAGATAAAAAACCTAGAGTTTTCCCATTTCCCTCCACACCGAAAGACCAAGCTTAACCAGAGGCCATAACATTCTAAACACAGAACTAGGACCTCCGGAGTGAGGGCTGAACCCCTCAGCCTCAAGAGTCTCCCACGAAAGACCCACTGCCACCAACGCTGACACTGTTCCTAAAAAGTCAGAGTTCAAGGTTTCCCAAAAAGATTTGCACGGAGCATTATATAGAACCTAGTTTTGCTAACAAAAATAAAAAATTTTAAAAGGAAAGAAAGAAACAGGCAGTGTGTTGCTAGTGGTGGAAGCAGGTAGGTGTCAGGAAAGGCATCCTGAGTGGAACAGGCAGGGCAGAGCTCACTCTGTGCCTATGTGAATGCACGGAAATGCAAAGTAAAAGAATAGTAACTTTGTGCCCTCACATGAGAGAAATCTTTAATTCCTTGCACTCATAATTGATGCTCTGCTCTTTAAAATATTAAAATGCATTTAATATTGAACAATTATTGAACAAGAAAAATAATATTTGGAGGAATAATGATTGTTTCTTGAGCAAACCCAAGAATTCACTTGGAAAGTAAGATTAAAATACCAAAATTCTGCTGGGCACAGTGGGGCACACCTGTATTCTCAGCAGCTCAGGAGGCTCAGCCAGGAGGATTGTGAGTTCAAAGCCAGCCTCAGCAACTTAGCAAGGCCCTAAGCAACTTGGTGAGACCCTGTTTCTAAATAAAATATCAAAAAGGCTGGGGATGTGGCTCAGTGGCTAAGCGCCCTGGGTTTAAACCCTGGTGCGCGCGCGCGCGCGCGCGCGCGCGCGCGCACACACACACACACACACACACACACACACAAACAATATTCTAAAAACGACTGCATGCGGATTCCAGAAAACTTAATAGCTCTCCTATATAAAACATTAAATATATAAGAGCTTCCCTTTCACTGTAACATGAAAAATCATAAAAGACTACACAAACATCTATAAAACAGTAGACCTGATGGGCAGAAGCTGGCAGAAGTAAACGATCTAAGTGAAAATCTGCTTCCAAAACCTGGAAGTCTACATATAGTAGAATGTAATTGAACCCCTATCTCTCACCCTGCATAAAACTCAACTAAGTGGATCAAGGACCTAGGCATTAGACCAGAGACCCTGCACCTTATAGAAGAAAAAGTAGGCCCAAATCTCCATCATGTCAACTTAGGAACTGAATTCCTCAACAAGACTCCTACAGCACAATAAGTAAAATCAAGAATCAATAAATGGGATTTTATCAAACTAAAAAGCTTCTTCACAGCAAGAGAAACAATCAAAAATGTGAAGAAAGCCCACATAATGGGAGAAAATCTTTGCCACCTGCACCTTAGATAATTAATCTCCAGGATATATAAAGAACTCAAAAAACTTAACACCAAATAAATAAATAAAATAAATGGGCAAAGAAACTGAGTAGGCACTTCACAGAAGAAGAAATACAAATGGTCAACAAATATATTAAAAAATGTTCAACATCTCTAGCAATTAGAGAAGTGCATATTAAAACTACACTGAGACTTCATCTCACTCAAGTCAGAATGGCAATTAACAAGAATACAAGTAAAAATAAATGTTGGCAAGGATGTGAAGGAAAAGGTACACTGATACATTGCTGGTGGCACTGTAAATTGGTGCAACCATTATAGAAAGCAGTATGGTGATTCCTCAGAAAACTTGGAATGGAGCCACCATATGACCCAGTTATCCCACTCTTTGGCATATACCCAAAGAACTAAAAATCAGCATACTACAGTGACGCAGCCACATCAATGTTTTATAGCAGCTCAAATTACAATAGCTAAACTATGGAACCAACTTAAGTGCCCTTCAACAGATGCATGGATAAAGAAAATGTGGTATACATACACAATGGAATGTGACTTAGCCATAAAGAATAATTAAATGATGGCATTTGCCAGTAAATGGATGGAACTGGAAACTATCATGCTAAGTGAAATGAGCCAATCCCAAAAAAGCAAAGACTGAATGTTCTTTCTGATATGTGGATGGTAACACACAATAAGGAGGGGTGAAAAATAGAGGTTCATTAGATTAGACAAAGGGGAATGAAGGGAAAGGAGTGGGGAATGGAAATGGAAAGATTGTGGAATGAATCAGACATAACTTTCCTATGTTCATGTATGAATACACAACCAATGTAACTCCACATCATGTACAACCACAAAAAAGAGATCCTGATTAAAGTAAGTTATACCCCATATATGTACAATATGTCAAAATACACTCCGCTATCATGTATATCTATAAAGAACAAATTTTTCAAAATATTTGCTTCCAAAATTTCTTACAACTACACAAATCATACTTTTTTTTTTTTTTTTTTTTTTTTTTTTGGTACCAGGGATTGAACTCAGGGGCACTCGACCACTGGGCCACATCCCCAGCCCTATTTAATATGTTATTTAGAGACAGGGTCCCACTGAGTTGCTAAGTGCCTCGCCATTGCTGAGGCTGGCTTTGAACTCGTGATCCTCCTACCTCAGCCTCCCAAGTGCTGGGATTACAGGCGTGCGCCACCATGCCCAGCTACAAATCATACTTTTTAAAGAATATTTTCATGAAAATATAGAGGGAAAAGAGCATAGAAAAGAATCCATCAGCGAACACAAGGATGTGATGAACTGTCCAAACCGTCCAAGGACAGAAAGCAAACAGAACCAGCCTTGCCACACGAGTATGAGCAGAGAGAGGGGAAAGATCTGGGGAGACCGAGGGGCTCTGGCTTCCAGGGCAGGGCAGATGCATCTGGCGGCCTGCCCCACGGGACACAGAAGATGCCCACCAGCTACTGCCAGGGAACTTTAAGAAAGGGATTTGGGTCTTCCTCAGGAAGCTGTTGCACAATGGCTCAGGGCAGAATCAGAACAGCTCTGAAGGAAGGGACTCAGGGGCCTCCCAAGGCTAGAGGCCCAGACCTCAGAGCAGATTTGGAAGAAGTCAGGACCAATGCAAAGTCACTGACAGGGCAGAGAGGAGGGCAGCTCTGCTCAAGGAGGAATGCCCCAATTCCAGCCCCAGCACTGAGCCCCGCATGTACCCCGCCCCACATACAGGCCTTATGACTTTGGTCATTGTGGGCCCGGCTTGCCTCTCTGCTCCGCAGCTGAGTACCCCCAAGTATAGCACTCCGGACAACAATTAGTGAACCCCATTAAATATACAGAATCCATGCAGGGAGAGGCTAGATGGGGAAACTGAGCAAGAGAACCTTAAAAACAACTATAAGATAAGGGAAATGACAAACCCCAAAAGCAGTGAGACCTTGGAAAAGGGGAGTAAGAAAAGCATTGATCCTTTCCCAATACATTCTTTCCGGTGATAAAAACAAACCCCAGAGAATAGGTGTCCATCAAACCTGGAAAGGCAGTCTCTGGAGAGAGGCTAAAGCATTAATCCTTCTGTAAACAAATCCTGTCCAGATACCAACCACTGACCCCAGGCCCCTCCATCTGGTCCAGCAAGATAAATCCCAGAAACTGACAACTGACCCTCGACTCCCTCCTATTTTGCCCCATAAAACAGACCCCAAATTCCTAAGCACTAAAACTGACCTTTTTGCTGATTTATAGAACAAACTCCAAATTCCTGGGTGCCCAAAGAAAATTGATGTGCTCACTAGACCACCTCTCAGAATACCCTATATAAGCCCAGGCCCTTTCTTTGTTCGGGGGCTCATTTTCCACCAGGAAAGTGGGTCCCACCACAGTGTCATTTCATCCCTGCATCACCTGCTCCTGTGTGAAACTTGGTTCCTGAATAAAACACTGAGCTGATTTGTGAAGTTTGCATTCATTCCGGTCTTTTTGCGCTAACACAGGTGGTTAAGGAAGACCAGCGGAATGGAAGAAGATGTCTGAGATCAACAGAACCGAGAAAAAGCCAAGGCCAGGAGAGGTTTTTTGTTTGTTTGTTTGTTTTGTTTTGTTTGTTTTGTTTTGTTTTTGTTTTAATTCTAATTTATATCCTCAGAAAGATTTGAGCAGTTATTGTGTTCCTAAACTGAAGGATGCCAGGGAAAGAGCAGGCAGGGCACGGGAACCCCAAACAGATGAGAAATCACTGGAGTAGCAGGTTAAATCCTGTGCAAGCTGCGGCTCCATTGACCCAGAGAGACTGAAGCATGGGGATAATGAGTGTGCACACACTCATCCGACAGATACTAGCAAAAACCAGGTGTGGCAGTGTTAATGTCATGTAAAATATAACTCAAAGCAAAGCATTATGTCGAAAAATGGTATGTTGTTTGACTAAAAATATAAGCCACTGGCAAGCAAGTGTGATTACTAAGAATCTTTATGCCTCTGGGAAAGACATTGCCAGTTCCTTACTCCATATCTATTCCTCTTTTTTATCTGAGAAATAACACCCTAATTTTATTCAGAGAAACCATGTGCCCTGCTATTAAAATCCCTTTCCTGACCTCCCTGAGGCTAAAGTGGTCATTTAAATGGAGGTGGCTAAGCCAGGTTAGTGAGCAGTATTTTGTTCCTCGCCCTCTCCCTTCCATCTGAATGATAATTGAATACAATGGATGGGGCTCTGGAAACCAACTACTGTTCTCCAGGTCAAGATTTAGATCCTGGGGCTAGTGGAGGAAGGAAATAGAAGGAAGCAGATCCCTAGTGATACAGAGCTATAAATTCAAGCAGGGCAGCCAGCTTCAAAATTCTTTCAGGTAAAGATAAAATAAAACCCTTAGCCTAGTTAAGCCTCTGCTTTTTAGATCTCAGCACCCTTGAGTCAAACTCATAAAACACATAACTACTTAGATTTGAAATATCTGAAGCAAATTTTATTAGAGAAAAAAATTAATAAAAATTGATGAATCAACAATCAACATGTCTGTCTCTTAAAAACAAAAGGATCTTAAACATTGCAGTTAAAAAGCAAGACCCAGTGTCATGCTGTTAGAGATAGCATTTAAATTTTAAAAACCCAGACAGGTAGAAAATGAGATGGAATAAGATACATACAAACACTAAGCATAAGAATCATCCAAAGCAAACAAGGAATATTACTGAGAAAATGAGAGAATCGTTCCATAATGATAACGTGGCTAATTCATCAAGACCGTCCTAAGTGTGTCTCCTGTAGTAAGAGAGCTTCAAACTCATGAGCAAAACTGACTGAAGTCAAGGGAGAAATGGGCAAATCCACAATCATGGTTGAAGGTACGGCCATTCCTTTCTCAGTAATAGATGGGAAAAGTAGACAGAAAATCAGTAAGAATAGAGGAGATTTGAATGATGGTAGCTAGAAAGTAAGCATCACTGAAGTTTATAGATCCCTACCCACCTGTAGCAGCATTCATTTCAAGTGCACACAGAACCGTCCTTGTCCTGGAGAGAGACCTTACCTCTGGGCAGGCTAAACTGAGAGATGACTTTGAAAACCTCACCCTATTGGCAGGTAATCCTGAGTAGATTTCATAGCCCACGTCCTAACAAGCAGAGACAAAAAATTCTGTTTTAAGCCAAACAAACCACTACCAAAAATTGACCATGTAACCTGGTAGGGAAAGCAGCCTCCAAAATGACCTCCAGACCCCTCTCTCCTAATCATGCCTTTGTGTAAACCCCCCACACTGAGTACAGGCTGGACTTAGAGATTCGCCTCTAGCCAGTAGCTAAGGAGGGTGTGACCATGTGTGGCCACATCATGAAAAGCTGCATGGTGCTGCCCCTGCACACTTGCACACTCCGGCACACTCCCTTCTCCCTCTCCTCTGCCTCCGATCCCTCCTTTTGAAAGCACCCAGCTGGCCAGGCGCACGCCTGTAATCCCAGCACTTGGGAGGCTGAGGCGAGAGGATTGAGAGTTCAAAGCCAGCCTCAGCAATGGCGAGGCACTTAGCAACTCGGCGAGACCCTGTCTCTAATAAAATACAAAAAAGGGCTGGGGATGTGGCCCTGAGTTCAATCCCCGGTACAAAAAGAGAGAGAGAGAGAGAAAGCACCCATCTGCCAAATGTGAAGTCCACTGGGCAAGGAACTAAGGCTCCTGCTGAAGCCATGTAAGTGAACGCTGGTGACCTTCTCTTTCCTGGAGTTCTCTGATGGCACTTGGAAAACTCACAGGGGACCCTGAGCTAGAAACTCCCACCTCCACTGTGAGCTAACAAATGTTGTCTGAGCCACTAAGTCTTGGGGTAATTTGTGATACAACAATGAATAAGATATCACCACTGAAAAGAAAACTTAATAAAATTCCCCAAACTAAAATTCAGACGATCTACTTTGCCTCACCACAAAGCAATACAATTAGATATTAATGACCAAAACTTTTTTTAAAAAATATTTATTTATTTACTTTAGTTGTACACAATGCAATGCATTTATGTTTACGTGGTGCTGAGGATCGAACCCGGGCTGCGCACGTGCGAGGCGAGCGCTCTGCCGCTGAGCCACAATCCCAACCTCTAATGACCAAAATTTAACAAAGAAATCTTTCTTAGAGTTTGTAAACTCTTAAATAACCCATGCTTAAAGAGGCAATTAAAACTGAAATTACAAACTATTTATAAATGAATGAAAATTAAAACAATACGTTAAAACCTATGACATATGGCCAAATACATTAAGGAAAGTTCAGTGTAAAGATCTAGTCTACATTTAAAACAGGAAAAAATGAAAGTAAATAAATTACAGTTCAAAAGCTAGATAGAAACAACTACAAAATAAATTTTTAAAAAATTTGGTAATAAAAATGCTAAATAATTCAATGGCTTAAAAAAATAGACTTGGTAAAACCAAAACCTATTCTTATAGAAGATATACACAAACAACATTAGGAATGAGAAAAGGAAAATAATTCCAGGTAAAGAGATTAATGTTATTTTTTAAAGGCTGTGTAATTGTGTAACAAAAAAAAAAAAATGTAAAAATCTAATCAAAATAACTTTCCAAGTCTGGCCAATAGAACTTTCTGTGCCAGTGGGAATGGTCTGTTAGTGCTGCCAATGTACTAGTCAATATTTCCGGACAACTACAGGACTAGGCAAATGAACTAGGACTAATGCAACTGGGGAACTGAATTCTCAATTTTATGTGATTTTAATAAAATTTCAATAACCCCATATGGCTGGTGGCAACTATAGTAGACAACACCGTACCAGAAAAAAATTACAAAAGTTTAGACGAGGTAAAAAATTCAGTTAATCCAAAAAGTATGAAAGGATTTGTAAGAGTAATCAGAGACATACTCTAAAATATATTTAAGCCCTACTAAATCTTCATAAGAAATAAATATCTGTTATAAATTTGCAGAGTATAGAAAAAAAATTTTTTTAACTTCTTATTTCTTGAAAGTTAGATTTGATACCAGATTCCAACAAGAAATCATGGGCACACATGGACACAAACCTGCACACATATACAAGGGTAAGACACCATTCTGGAATCTCAGTGACTCAGTAGGAATCCACATACTCTGGGCCACGGATCAAATCTTTGCTTTTACCTTTTTTTATATGACCCATAGCTGAGAATGCTTTTGCTCTTTTCTAAAGTAGATTTTGCTACAGATGTGATGATGTCTTTTGATGAATTCAAGCTAAACTTACAAGGCAAAACTGCACTTAAGTGAAACATATATGAAAATTCATGCATTTCTCATTACAGCCCTGTGAAGCTACACAGACCTAGAAACTGAAGCACAGAAAGAATATAAAGTAACATGCTGAGGTCACATAGCAACTTTTGGGGAGGGCCAGGACAGGAACCCATAAAACTTATACTCTTAAACACTACTTTCTGGGTTTTGCCACGTGGTCATTAAAAAAGCAATTTTCCTAGACAATAATAAAAAAATGGGAACACAGAACTAAAGAAGCTCATTGGATTGAGGGCCTAAGAGAACAAAGGAAAGCTTCTTGGAGGAAGAGAGAGACTGTCTAGAATGATGAGGAATGCATTCTGCACTTCTGCTTTGCAGACATTATTTATCTGACTCTATTCTATGCTGTGAACTCTTAGGAAGGAACCGTCTCATCTGTCTGCCTCCAAGCAATGACTGTGCTCAATTCAAGGTATATTCTAATGGTGGATATCAACATCATGGTAAATTATGTCAATTCAACATCAATTTAATGGTGAATCGTTCTATTATTTCTGGAATAAGGTCTTCTTGGCCATTTTTAAAATATTATTTTAATACACATTTGGATTTGATTTGCCAGAATTTAATTTAGGATTATTTCATCAGGTCTACTTGTCTACATAAAGACATTTTTAAGGGGGAAATATGTAAAATCTCATAGATGATCAGCATTAACAGATAAATATTTGCAATCAGTTTGATCATAGGGAATATGTACTTTGAACTCAAAGTAATTGAATTATTATACTCCATATCCACACACACACACCCCCAAAAAAAACCATTCTTCTAATTAGGAAACCCATATAACAAAAATATACTCTATTACTATATTTTGGATTTCATCAGTAAAATATCTGTGAAATATTTAAATATAGGAGGTAAAAATATTTATTTAATTATTTAAATAAAGAGGTAAAATACTTTAAATATTTAATGTATTTATTCCCTTTACCTCTCATAAGTGACTACATACAATCCTTGATTCCATCTCTTGGCCTACAAAGTCCAAAATATTTACTTTGTGATTCCTTACAGGTAAAAGTCTGTTGACCCTTTGTTTAACCAGCTATGGTTTATTTCTTGCTCATGCTGTGTGTCTACTGCTGGTTGGCATGACTCTGTGGTCATCATAGTCACTCCGAGGCCCAAGCTAGACTTGAAAGTGCCTCATCACCAAGTCAAGGGAGGAAATACCAGCTTCAAGAGGCAACAAAACATTTGGCCCAGACGTGCAACACTGTTTCCACTTCCAACTCATCAACCCACACTGCTAACTTGGATCAACCCAGTCCCAAAGGACCTAAGAAATGCAGTCCTGCCATGTGCTCCGAGGGCCAAGTGCTACACCAATGTCCCCGCGGGTTCAATGGTGCCCTCAAACAAATATGCCCATGATCTTATCCCCAAACCTGTGAATGTAACCAGATTTGAAAACAGAATAATGTGTTACAACAGCAGCTCTTGGAAACTAATACACCACCCTACAGGACCATCTCAAAAGTGGATACAGATGAAACAACCCTAAATCAAATTCTGACAAATCTAATCCAAATATATATAAAAATAGTACTCAAAAAAATGGCCAAGAAGGCCTTTCTCCAGAAATAGAATGGTTCAACATTAAGTTGATGTTGAATTGATATAATTTACCACATTTACAAATTTAAAAAGAAAAAGTAAGCCAGGCATGGTACAGCAGGCCTATAATCCCAACTTTTGGGGAGGCTGAAGCAGGAGGTCCACAAGTTCAAGGCCAGCCTGGACAATTTAGTGAGACCCTATCTCAAAATAAAATTTAGAAAGGGCTGGGATGTAGCTCAGTGGTAGAGCACTCTCCTGGCATGCATGAGGCCCTGGGTTTACTCCTCATTTGAAAAAAAAAAAAAAAATACTCAATAAATGATAAAAAGCTTATTAATAAAAATTCAACATTTTTCCAATGAAATTTTTAACAAACTTGGAATAAAAAGGTTTTTAAACTTTATAAAGATGATCTACCAGAAATTTACTCTTAACATCATGCTTAATGGACAAATATTAGAGAAGATCTAATTAAATCACAAATAAGATAAACATACCCACTGTTAGCAGTGCCATCATGTTGTGCTAGAGGTCGTTGCCAATGTGACAAGAATGTGAAAAAAAAAAAAATAGCTGTAAATAGTGAGAAAAAAAGACAAGATGTCCTTATTCTAAGATGGTATGTCTATTGATTTAGAAAATATTAGAACCTGTAAGAATCATTAGGACAACGATGACTTTGGAAGGTTGCCATAATCAAGACTAACAGATCCACTGGGAAACCATTAGAAAATGTCATGGGGAAAATTCCATTCCTGGGGAGCAATCCAAATCAGGTACCTAGGAATAAATTTATCAGGAAACATACAAGACAAAATTTTAAAAACTCCAAACTTTTATTAGAGGCGAGAATGACAATGACACTGAATGAGAAGATTTAATTCTGTTAAAATTTAGTTCTTCACAGTTTTATCTATGAACTCAATGCAATTCCAAACAGAATCCCAAGATTTTTTTTTTCAACTAATTATGTCAAGCTAATACTAAAAGTCATTTAGAAAACACCCAAGAAATTCTGAGAAAATAGTTTTAAAAACAAGGAAGGGCGATTCCCCTGTCGAATGTGCTAATAAAGTTGTAATGTATGAAACTGTGCTTCTACAGAAGAATCCCTAGCAGGCAGAGGATGGGGCTAAACTGAAACTGAGAGGCAGGCCAAATATTAGCAGGATTTGTATAAGGGATGTAGGTGGCTTTTTTGATCACTGGGGATGCCATCACTGTTACCAGAGAAATCAGATAGCCATTTGTGAAAAAAGATGAAAAAATAACTACCTCGTATCACCCCAGGACAAAATCCAGGTGGATTATAAAAATTGCATCAGAAGTTACAGACCAAAGTGTGTGTAGTCTAGCAAAGTAAAGAAACACGCCAAACCCAGAAAAGCAAAGTCTGACCTATTTGACCACACGGATTCAAAACCTCTGGATGCCGAAAGATCCTATAAGTAGAATTAAAATATTAGAAAATGAAGAGACAATAATTGCAAAGAATTAAAAGATACCAGAAACATATTATATAAAATTTATGACATGAGAAGTGCCTCTAAATCAAGACAGAGAAACTAATAGAAAAATGAGCAGATAATAGAAGTAAGCAAGTCACAGAGAAATAAAAAATATCTAATAAATATTTGAAATGATACCACTTTTGCAGTAATAAAAGAAATAAATTTTAATACTACCAAAATAGTGCAGGGCTTGGTAGTTCAGACCTGTAATCTCAGTGACTCAGGAGACTGAGACAGGAGGATAGAAAGTTCAAAACCAACCTGGGCTACTAGCAAGACCCTCAGCAACTTAGCAAGACCCTGTCTCAAAATAAAAATAAAAATGGCTGGGGATGTATCTCATGTGCAAACACCCCTGGGTTCAGTCCCCAGTTATCTCTCTCTCTCTCTCTCTCTCTCTCTCTCTCTCTCACACACACACACACACACACACACACACACACACACACACCAAAATAAAAAAAAAAATTATCACCAAAATTGGCAACTGTTTGTGTGGTGGTGTATGTTGCAAAGATGATCAGATGGACACTCTTGTATTCTACATTTAGAAGGACAAGTTGACAAAAACTTTATATTCTTTCACCCCGTAACTTTGCCTCTAAAAATCTATAATCTTGAAATAGTTTTAAATTCCTATAATGATTTAAATTACAATAATGGCCATCAAAATTCTGCTTAGGATGATGAAAAATTGCACTGAAAAGAAAAATTGCCAAAACAAATACAATAACCATCAAACTTTTCAAAACATGAGGAAATGTTCATAACATGATATCAAAATTATGTAACAGTATCCACAGAAATAAAGCGAGTAATAGTAAAAGTTAACACTTACTAAGGGTCAAAGATTGTATCAGCCCCTGTTTTGTGTATTAACCTATTTAATTTGCATAGTCCCATCGTGGAGTTGCTACTACTTGGATGCTAATTTTATAGGAAACCTGATGCACTGAAGGCTGGGTGAATGGTCTAGGCTAGAGGACAACACTCAAGTAGATGAAGTAACTTGGTGGCATTTGCACTATAACTCAAGAGAGTTCTATGTGCTCCAAGACTGGTCAATGTAGGTTTCCAGTGGAGATGATAATCCTGACATCTCACCCACCCTCCACTATCAACTCAAGGAAATCGAGAAGGGTCAGAGTTCCACCCACCTTCCTACAGGGCAGTGAACCTCTTGCCTGATGACCTGGGGGGTTACAGGTGGCAATTCCACTGCCCACACTGCTCACCCTCTGCTCCCTAGACTGCTGAGTAGGAGGAGAGTGATAGACACAAAAGCCATCACAGGGCTGACCTGGTCGCTTGATCTTCTGGAGCAGGTTGGCACAAATACAAACACCTGAGTTATCACCTCCTAAAACAACACAGTGCCCCCTGATTTCATAGCCAGGTGGACCCGAGCTCTGCAAAACCTGTAAAACAGACCCATCCCTTCTCCTCCCTGACTCCCAACCACCGTCTACCTCCTTAAGCGACCCTCCCAAACACTCCATCCTGCTTTCACCTGCCCAGATCGGTCAGGAAGAAAACACAGCATTTTGGAACTTTATTATCACTCAAAGAAATATTTGAAGATTTAAAAAAAAAAATTTTTTTAATGGCCCTGAAATGGTGCATAATGCAAGGAGCTATTAACCACTGGTAAGCTCTGAGGCGTGGGCAGGAACACTTGAGGAGGCCTTGCCAGGCGCCACCCCCACACCCCTGCTAGTTGCTGACGCAGCTGATCCTGATGGCCAGCAGCTCAATTAGCAACCAGCTCTGTCCCTTACCTCAGGAAAAGGTAACCCGATTTCCCTGCAAGTGTAATACGTTTGATCATTTAAAACTCGCCAAGAGCCCCCGTGGCATAATTAAAGAGTATGAGAATAGAAATGGGAAAGTTCATGATGGACGGCTGTGGACCAGCCCTGTGAGACACACAGGGCTGCAGGGAAGGCCGGGCTAATTGATGCAAATTTCAGATACTTTAGAACTTTCCACCAACACAGGTCAAAAGGCTAATGCTAACTCGGGGCCTCAAAGGGGGGCAATTCCAAAGTTGCATTAGAGTGTTGTTAGAGCACGGTGCTTTGTGGCGCCTGCCAATTTATGACTTGGCAGTTTGATGTTGTGATGCCTAAGACAGCCCAGCCAGCGCAGCACAGGTGCCCGTCTGGGAGACAAACATCCGAAGGACATCGAGCTTATTAACTACAGCTACAGAGCAGCTTTAATTTGGAAAGTAAAAATGGCACTTGATATTAAAGCCCAAGATGGCCTAGCAAGAGCATTAATGAGGCTGGAGAGAGGAAGACCTGAATCATGATAAGCAAAGTTGCTGGCTCCAGCCTGGAGCAAGGGCCTGATGCTAGCCAGGGGGAACTCAGGGGACCCCACAATCTACAATCTCTCAGAGGAGGCAGAATACTGCCTGCATACACAAATCAGGTTTGTTTGTTTGTTTTTGTTTTTGTTTTTTGTTTGTTTGTTTGTTTTTTAGTACAGGGGATTGAACTCAGGGGCATTCGACCACTGAGCCACATCCCCAGCCCTTTTTTGTATTTTATTAGAGACAAGGTCTTACTGAGATGCTAAGTGCCTTGCCATTGCTGAGGCTGGCTTTGAACTCGTGATCCTTCTGCCTCAGCCTCCCAAGTGCTGGGAGTACAGGCGTGTGCCACTGCGCCCAGCACAATTCAGCTCTTATTACCTCAGCTTGCTTCAAGGTGCACCTACTATGTGGCAGGTAGCGTGCCTAGCACTGAGGAGGCAGGATGAACAAAATAGGTGTGGGCTCAACAACCTTCATGGAACTTAGAGTCTAAAATTTTTTCTGTAGGAGGCCACAGAATAAATAAGTCAGACTTTGCAACCATGTGGCCAGAACTACTTGACTCTACCAGGTAGCACAAAACAGGTAAGTGATAGGTGTGATTGTGTTCCAGGAAGACTTTCTTTACATAAATGGGTGTGGTCTGAATCTGACCCAACAGTGGTAGTTTGCTGATCCCAGATCTAGAAAGCTATCAAATAAACACAAAATTAATAACTATAATTACTGGAGCGTGCTCTGTCAAGTACATCTCTAAATGCTCTATAGAATCTACTCATTTGATCCTCTGAGCTTGTATAATTATGCCTATTTTACAGATGAGAAAACAAAGGCATGGAAATATTAATAATTTAGCCAAAGTCATGTAGTAGCAAATAGGAGCAGCTAGGCCTGGGGCCCTGCATCTCCACAGCCTACACACAGGAATGCTACACATCTCAGAACGTCGGTAAGGCCACGCTGTGAATTCTAGAAGAGGGTGTGCAGAGGAGAGCAGGAAGGCCTGCTTCAGGGGGTTAACAGAATGGAGAGCCTGAGCCAGGGGAGAAGCATCCAGGAAAACAGGAGGAGAAAGGCTGTTCTGGGTTGCATCCATTTTCTACCTCTGAACCGTTCAAACAGTGGCTCAAAAACAACTCAAATATGTTACTCACAGTTCTGTGGGTCAGAATCCAAGGGAGCTCTGATCTGGGTCCTGTAAGACCAGCAAGGTGGCCTCTTATCAGTCCATCCTCTTACCTGAAGCCTCTGGGACAGTCGGCTCCTAAGGCCATTCAACATGTTAGTGGAATAACTCCTCCTGGTGGTAGGACTGAGACCCCCCCCCCTTTCCTTGCTGGTTGTCAGCCAGGACCCTCTCTCAGCTCCTGGGGCACCTACATTCCACACCACGTTGTCTCCTCCAACATAAACCAACAATGGCATTTGAGTCCTGCCCTGGCTTCAAATCTGACTTTTTCTACTACCCCCTCAGCTGGAGAAAGTTCTCTGCTATTAGAGGTCCATGGGATAACATAGGACCCACCTGCATAATAGAGGCCACTTGCCTATTTTGTGTAGCATTAATGATATCTGCAAAGTCACTTTTGCAGTGCAACATAACATGTCACAGGCTCTGGAAAACACGGTGTGGACACCTCTGGGTCTGTGCAAGCACCTTGGCACAGGAACTGAAATAAGGCAGAGACTGTTAGATAATCTAATTCAGGCCTACAGGCCATTCCCCCAGGTGCCTTAAATTGTCCAGGCCCCAGGTGCCTCGGGGTATCCAGTGAGCCTGAGCTTTAACTTCCTGGAAGTGCCCATCTCTCCCGAGAATCCACCTTTGGTGGGCTCCGAGTCTCGACCCTTTCTGATCCCGGGAATACTCGCCTCTCCCGAGAACTCACCCTGGGGTGGGCTCTCCCTTTCTGAGCCAATCCCGAGCATACAAGTCCCACTTCCGCCCCTCTGCACTTAAACCCCACCCCCACGCCCCACCTGTCCAGAACTCCTTCCTTCTTTGTGGCCTTCTTCTCACTGGCTCCCCCTTCCCTTCTCTCATTCTCTCTTCTTCCCTTCCACTTCTTGCCACCCTTCCCTTCTCCCCTTCACCTTCTTCTTCTCGCTGGCTTTCCCTTCTCCCCGTTCCCTTTCCCTCCATGTGCCCCTTTGGTCCTGACTGGCCATTAGGGGCGGGTTAATAAACACTTTTGCTACACGGCAGTCTCTGGTGTGGGTTTCTTGCCTTCAGAGACAGTAAGATGAGAGAGCAAGGAAAGAGCAAGGCAGGGCCAGAGGTCACTGGGGTTGGCTGCTGCCTTGGTGCAGTGACAAGAAGCTCAGATTTTATTCTATGTCCGTGGGAAGTTGTGCAAGGCTCACAGGACACCTGCCACCAGCCAAGCACTGTGCAAGGCTCATCCACAGGATAAATATGACCTGGTGCACATTTCTCTAGTGATCAGTTTCTGTATAGAAATGGAGGGGAGGGGGAAGGGTGATGGAGAGTGAAGGCGCCCCAATTAGGGAGATGGCTATTACGGTTAGCTGGAAGCCATAAGTTCCACCTGATAATAAGTATGTATGTGACGCACCCACAAAGCTAAAGGTATATAACCGGGTGAAAGCGGTCAGAAGCGGAATTCATTCAGTCAGTCGTGCAGTCGCTCAGTCGGTCAGAAGAAGGTTCGGGTCGGAGAAGAAGAAAAGAATCAGAGCGGCCAGAACGTAGTCAGAAGAAGAAATAAGAGTCAGAGCAGTTAAGAGTTCGGACAGAAGAGAAACCAGATAGAAGAAGTAATTGCTGGTCAGAGCCAGGCCGAGGCTGCCGAAGAAGAAAGAAGAAAGAATCTCTCTCTCTCTCTCAAGCTCTCTCTCTCTCTCTAAGCTGAAGAAGAAAGAAGAAAGAAGAATCTCTAAGTTCTCTCTAAGCTAAGAAGCTGAAGAAGAAAGAAGAATCTTTCTCTAAGTTCTCTCTAAGCTAAGAAGAAAGAAGAATCTTTCTCTCTCTCTCTAAGCTCTCTCTAAGCTGAAGAAGAAAGAAGAAAGAAGAATCTTTCTCTCTCTCTCTAAGCTCTCTCTAAGAAAGTAGAAGTAAAAGTAAAAGTATCTTCATTCTGCCTCTGAGTTTTTCTCCCGCGGCGTTGTGGCTGTACGTCAGGCAGCTACAGGAGAGATCAAATAAGTGACCACGGCAGAGATCCAGATGCAAGATGGTGACAATCCCAGATGGAGTTGGAGAAAGGAGGAGATTGGGAATGTGTTCTTACAGGAGACAATATGGATGGAATGCATGGGGTTACGAGGGAAGAGGAGTTAAGAGCAAGAAGGAAAGATTGTATGAAGTACAAGTTTGGGGTTGAAGACCAAGGTCAGCCTTGGATATGCATTACTGTGGTGGCTTTTAGATATCCAAGTGCTATAAAGTACACATACATCACTTGGGAGGCAAGTAGATGCCACGGGCTCTGCTCACCCCAAAAGAATTTTTTCCAGTAGTCACTATGGTTTAAAATTCTCATTGGTGCCTCATTTCAAGGAACTAGTGTTTAAGCCTCCAGGGGGCTGGGGTGGAGCAGCCCGCAGCATGGCTACACGCTGCAAGCAGCCTCCCAGTGCACAAGAAAGCCTTAGATGACCCTCTTGTAAGGAGAAGGGTTGAGTGAGGCTCCAGCCTTAGAGGTTTCAGGCCACCATCAGCTGGCCCCATGGCTTTGGGCACAGCTGCACATCAAGGGAGCAAAACTGTTCACCTTGTGGCCAAGATGTAAAAGAGAGGAAGAAGAAGAGGCTGGGGTCCCACAGTCTGAAGGGCAAGTCCCCAGGGACATGAAGACCTCCTAGGATGCCCCACCTCATCCCAGTAGCGCCTCCCGGGGGTCAGGGGAGCAAGCCTTTACCAGATGACCTTTGGGGACAACAGGATAGCAGGTTGCTTGGCTCTGCAAGCTCCCTCCTTAAGAGGTCGAGAACTGGGGGGACACACAGAGTGGCATTTTTTATGTGAGAGACAAGTGCAGGGAAGTCCCTCAAGGCGCACCTGCTGGGGACAGCATCTCCCTGGCATAAAACATGTAAACCTAATCACTTTGTGCTGTCCAAACTCCTACCTGCAAAGTCCTCAATTAAAGAGACGCTCCCTCGAGGTCTCTGTGAGGCGACTGTCATCCAGCGAGAGGCAGAATACCAGCTCAGGCAGGATCCATTTCCTCTGCCTGTGGGCAAGGTTTGTGCAGGGTTCCCCTGGGGGACGCCTGGAGGCTGATCAAAGTCAGTACGATGTGTGCAGGTCCCTGTGCAGAAGTAGCCAGGTGGGCGTTACAGTTCTTAACTACAGGTCCCAACACTACTGGCTCACCCTCCTCTCCCCAACCTGAAGGGGCAGAGGTACCATCACCTGCAAAACCTTCCTTCTTTTTGGCCCATTGCAAACCCAATCATCAGACCAGATGGTTTTGTATTACAACAGCTTTTTCATTTGCTGTGTAACTTTGAACATGTTGTTTAACCTCTCTGTTCTTCAGATTTCTCATCTATAAAACAGAGATGAGAGGACTAGTACCAGGGAGTTCTAGTTCTGGGATGGCCATGGGAAGGGCTCCACACATCCACTTGCAGAATAGCAAAAATAACTGGTGAGAACTATTCAAAGCAACCAGCTACTTAAAATCTCTGAAAATCATCCTAAGGGCACATAGCAAATGAAGAAACGTTTTCTCAAGAAAATCCAAAACCCAGTGAGAACTTTGAGAGGCTGTGTCCTTGAGCCATAACCCCTCTACGGGCAGCTGTGGCCAACATGGGGCTCCCTCCCCTCCTCTCAGTTCCTAATCCAGATCTCTCACCCTCCAAGTGCCCTGGAGAGGGTACAGTCCTGGCAGGAGCGACCTATTAATAATCACAGGCTCCTTGCCTCTACCCTTTTCCCCTTCATTGGGATGGATGCTGTACCCCAGACTCATGAGGAACATTGAGGCCCCCCATTGCCCTTTTCCCCACACACCCTGAAGGCAAAAGTTTCCCACCAGAAGCAAAAGGAAAAGACCAAAAGCTCCTGCCCCGCCCAGCACCCGGAGCAATAGCTCACAGGTTTCCTGGATGAGAAACTGTCCCCAAAGGAACTGACCGCATTTGAGGCATAGTGTGGAAAAGTCCACGCCCAAGGGCACTCTCAGAGGCCATGGAGGTTTGGATGACAAGAAAATGAGAGGCTGGTAGTCCTTCTTAGTGAAGGTCAACAGGCGATCCACACGTCAGCCGTTTCCCCAGAGAGAACCAGAGAAAGAGACAGCCAAGAGCAGCCCTTCTACAGTCAGAACAAACTTCAAAGACTGGCTTCACAAACTGCCCCTGTCCCAATTAAATGGGCTCAGACCCTGGAGCACTGTAGGACCCAGGGCCTCACCGAGAACAAGGAGATGCACTTGGTGCCCAACTGCCAGGGTGTGGTTCCAAGCGAGGCAGACAGCTTTGCAAACAGCGGAGGAAAGAGAAAACCTGCCATTTCCCTTTCGCCCTGTGGATAAAGAAGGTCAGTAATTAAGACAGGTACTGCCCAAGAACTAGGGATAATTCTAAATCACCACATTCATGGAATGATGCTTAAATTAGGAAATGTTTGACAAAGCACTTTGCAAGCCATCAAGAATGTCATTGAGACTTACAGAGCAACAGACGCGCAGTCATGCTTAAGTACATGAGGTGGCGGGAAGACGTGTGGCTCCAAGCTCAATTCACAATAGCTAAACTGTGGAACCAACCTAGATGCCCTTCAGTAGATGAATGGATAAAGAAAATGTGGCATATATACACAGTGGAGTATTACTCAGCAATAAAAGAGAATAAAATCATGGCATTCGCAGGTAACTGGATGAAATTAGAGAATATAATGCTAAGTGAAGTTAGCCAATCCCAAAAAGCCAAATGCCGAATGTTTTCTCTGATATAAGGAGGCCGATTCACAGTGGGGTTGGGATGGAGGATTAGAGGAACACTAGAATGGCCAATGGGGAGGGAGGAGAAGGGAGGAGGTAAAAGGGTGAAGAAAGAAAAAAAAAGATGGTAGAATGAGATGGATGTCATTACCCTAAGTGCATGTATGAAGTCACCAATGGTGTGAATATACTTTGTATACAACCAGAGATATGTAAAAATGTGCTCTATAAGTATAATATGAAATATTAAAAAAAATCATTAACAAAACAAAACAAAAAAAAAAAAAAAAAAAACATGATTTCCCAGTTTTGAGGGGCTGCCTGGCTTCTCTGAGACTTGGTTACCCATCTGTGAGATGTCATGTATCTTCCAGAGAAAATATTCGTAAAGTGCTAACACATTACCTGGTACCCAGCCAATCAGTGGCAGCCAGGGCCAGGTATAGCAAAGCATAAAGTAGCACTAATATCCAAGCAAGTCACTGCAGAATCACTGAGACCCCAAAACCAAATCTGAAAATAGAACTCTGATGTTAATTCATTAACTTGTCAGAAGCAAGGAAGATCTGAGAAAAGCTGCACCTGCCACTTTTTAGAAATGCACTCATTGATCTGTTAGCTGTTGCTGGTCCATTTCCATATTCCCAGGAAGCTTTCCCTTTGTGAAGAGAGTTCCAGGGTGCATCCGAAGGGGATTTGCTGCTGGTGTGCAGTGATGTGCATTGTCGTACTTTTGATTGGCATTAGAAAGACTTTCAACAGTTTCTCAAAGGCACTGGAGGATTATTCTTTGTCCTTCAACTTCTCTTTAATAGAGATCATGCGAACATTATTTAGCTGGAGCCGTGTTGCTTCCGGCAGAAACGCTGGGTGCCCTTTTTGAGTTTATACCTTAGGTTGGTCCCTGTCTGGCCACTTTGTTCTACAGATGAAAAGGTGACTCAATTTCCATAGAGGAAATGGCTTGATGGTTTCAAGCAATTCAAGAGGAAAGCAGCACAGCTTTGTTACATTTATATGCTTTTTAAAGCAAGCTGCCCTAGGAGTTTTCTTTGACTATAGCCTCTAAAATGGATTTCATGTCTAAGTGCTGACCTTTACTAGGTATCTTGTAGATAATAAATCATCTCCAAACACCCGTATTTACTGAGATACACCACAAACTGTGTCTGCATTAGAGCTTTACGCCATAACTCTTTTAACTCTACCTACTGAAAAAATCCCCAACAAAATAACGCTTCATTCTTTTTTTGCATCCCCAAGTCAGTGAACAATGTACAGATTAATTTTTATGCTTGTGGGTAGGACCAATCTGACTTTTATCTTGAAATCAATTCTTCGGTTCTTTATGTATAGCTTTTCCCAAGAAATGGTTAAGTTTATTAGGCCATAGAATACACTCATTCCCTATTGGTTTAATTTTTAAGCATGCAGATTGCTGCTCTGTGCTCTTCCAGCTAAAGTTAGGTCCCTGAGTCATTGCTCTAGCTTGAGCCTGCCCTTGGACACCTCTCTCCATCCCCATTGCCATGCTCAGCTTCAGGCCTCAGTCACATATCACCTGGACTGATGCCACAGCCTCCTTTCTGGTCTCTCTGCCTCCAGCCTCAGCCCTCTCTAAGTTGAAAGAAGCTTTGGAATTGGACAAAGGAGGGGGAAAATCATAACTCCTTCCCAGCAAGTCTGTAAACAATGCAGGAAGGAGTTGCAGGCACCTAACACATCCTCCTCCCACATGAACTTTTATAAGTGAAAACATTTGTCAACAGTCAACCTTTCATTCTGATGTGCAAGGAACCAGAGAGAGGGTGTGTTTCTTCTTAGCTCAAACTTTGGGAGGTGCTTTAAAGACTAAGGTAAAGCAATGCCACCTTTTTTTACTGAGAAATTTATCATGACCTGCATGAACCTTCATTCCCGAAGGCTAATGATGCTCTATGCCCACATCGAGCTCTGCTTGACAATGAACTTCTTAAAAGCAAATGGCTGCAGACCAAGATGTTAGGACCTTGTGCTAAGCTTCAGACCATCAGCCTTGACAAGTCACCCAAAGTGACACTCAGGAGCAAAGTGGGTATTGTCCCCCCCCCCCGAGGAGTGAGAGGGGAAGTTGCAGGTGGAGTAAAGGTCACACTCCTTTGGTGCCCCCTTAAGGCCTGACCAGTGGTGTGCTGGAGCCTGCTGGTACCAGCTCGAGAGCCGTGACTGTTAGATTTTCAGGAATTTTGTGAGCCAGTTACTAAATGAAGCTATTATTGAAAACTAGTCTACATAAACTTATGATGAAATAAATTATAGGGGAAAAGGTAATCTCAATTTATTACTCTGATGATTTTACTACCTTTACAACTATGTACTCTTGAGGTTATTTACTACTATAGCACTACCTCTGCATGGAGAAAGCACTACCATGTGCTACTACACATCTCCTCCCAACTCCATCTTTAATAGCTGAAATCAGCCACGCTGAGAGTAGCAACAAAAATCAGGAGTTCATACCAACCAGGGCCTCCCATCCCTTCACCTGAGTGGGTCGCTAAACATTTCTGAGCACACCTGGGCTTCTACCTGCCCCTAACAGGCACAATGCTATAGAACTGACAAGCAGCAGGCCCTGCTCCTTCAGCACACGGGTGCAGCTCCCAGAGGGTGATTATTTCAGGGAAGATCATGTGATCCAAACAGGGCCAAGGAGAGATCTTTGGAAAGGGGATCCATAAAAACGGATTCTAGGGGGCTGGGGTTGCGGCTCAGCAGCAGAACACTCACCTAGCATGTGCCAGGCACTGGGTTTGAGCCTCAGCACCACGTAAAATAAATAAAATAAAGGCATTGTGTCTAACTACAAGAAAAAAAAATTGTTTAAATGGATGCTGGGAGAGGAAGGGTCTGTTTCCCTTTGAGATTGCAAACTGGAAAGTGCATGGTAGCCTGGAGTTGCTGGGAATCTTCATGTGGAGGGAGTACATCAGAAACCAGCCAAGAAGGAACCAAAGAGAAACTCTATGGCATCAGTGTGGTACCTGGATCCAGCTACACCTGAAACTAGCCCCGACCCTGGATTTTTCAGAGACATGCATGGAAACATTCCCTGGGACTTGGAAAATTATAAGTCAAGGGAAAGCCTTTGTAACTGAGAAAGTTCTGACCTACATGCCTTTCTTAAGTAACTCCTTGGTATCTGATTTAGGTTTTATTCTTATGAAAAAGTAAAAATTGTTAGCTGACGCTGGAGGAAATGGGAAGGAACACAGGAGACAGGGCCGACCAAGAGCACCCTAACAGCACGTCTATTCACGAGAAGGCCACGTTCTCAATAGCCAGGTGCACAAATTGAACACAAAAAGTTCAATACACACTAAGACCTCTGAATCCTTACCCCATCCTCAAAGGTTCAGATTAAGTATGTCTGGGATGAGACAGAAGAAACGGGTGCTTCTATCTAGTGTAAAAGCAGCAGTTTTAGGAACCATACTTTGAGAACCCTTATTTGTACATTTGAAATGTAAACACAGAGGCAGAAAGTAAAATATCCCAGGATACTGTTCTCCCTCCTCTGAGAATGTAGCCAGTAATCAAGGTGGGGGGCTGGGGTTGTGGCTCAGTGGTAGAGCGCTTGTCTAGCATGTGTGAGGCACTGGGTTAGATTCTCAGTACCACATATAAACAAATAAATAAACAAAGGTCTATCGATAACTAATAAAAGATTTAAAAAAAAAATCAGGGTGGACCCCCAGAACCAAATATGTGCCACTTCACTATGCCCATGGTACAGAACTGACCAAAGCTGGGCCAATTTAATGGTTTTCTCCAAGCACTTGAAGCTTGGAAGGGAGCAAGACAAAGACTAGATGTCATTATACCTGAGTCTCAAAGGTAGCAACCGAGAAAGTTGACCCAAAGCCCCCAAGGCTGAATGTTAAGAATAGAGCCCCCGGGGCTTAACATTTCTGACCCAAGTAGTTCATTGGCAAAGTGGGGGTGATGATCAAGACACCAACTTCATGGGATGCCACGAAAATTCCATCCAGTGGCATTTTGGGTCCAGGGCCTGGCATGTAGCAAGTGCCAGTAAATGCTAGCCACTCTTCCACGATTGTCTTTGTTGCATCCCGGAACTAGCCCTGCTCCCGCCCCTTCCTCAGCTCGGTGAGCATTCACAGTAGCCTTCCAGTCTCTTCCCTTCTCTGGGTTCCTGCAGTTTGCAATCAAGAGAACAGAGTGAAATACCCTCATGTAGAAAATCTGCTGATGCTGCCACGTCACCCCTGGGGCCACCCAGAAAGCCATTAATCCCAGCTAAGATAGCCAGCCCCTCTCATTCCGGAGCTTTTAGCAAGTGTCTCTTAGATGACGGCGCTGTGCCACACCCTGTGGAGAAAACACTGCCCAGGCACCTCAGCGTCTGAGGAAGTCCAGGTTGCACAGAGTGGGCTGCAAGGCATGCTGGGAAGCAGAGAGGGCTCTGGGAAGGCAGCTGGGAAAGGTCTGTGTGTGAGGCTCTGGAGCTCAGTCCTGCAGGGGAAACCGTGAGCCAGGATGAAACTCAGGCATCAGATATGCAGCCAGAGGCAAGGGGGGTGTGGCCACACCAACACCCATCAACCCCTAGCTGCGTGCTGCTCCCCATGGGCAGAGAGGCTCCAGCGGTGGAGAAGATCCTCGTGCCAAGAATTCCAGGTGCTGGCAACAGAAGCCGGGCTTTGTGCATGACCGTGGCAAGCCCCAGGGACTCAGGCTGGGTACCAACAGCATCTGCCACAGAACAGTGCTAAGAGAGATAGGAGGCAGGCAGAAGCTGGCACGCTACCTTCCAGCTGAAGGTGGTTCTCTTTGGAAGTACACTAGTTTGGGGGGAATGCTAGTTTCTGCTCTAAGCCTTATTGAGCTATTGGACTTTTTAAAAATTACGTGCATTGATTTTAACTTCAAAATGGAAAGAGGGCAGTTGACACACAGAGGTGCAGCTGGACAAGAGGAACAACTTCAGTGTGCTACAGTGCAGCAGGGTACCTGTGCTTGCCACATTAATTGTCTATTTCAAATTAGCAGGTAGGGAAGACTGGGAATGTTCCCAAGACACAGAAATGAAAAATGTTTGATTCACTCATTACCAAAAAAGGAAAAATGTTTAATTTATAAAGGAAAAAAAAAAAAAAAAAGGAGCCCCACTGCTCCCCAGCCTTCCTCATGGGGTGATTTGGCATTTGCTGGTGTGATACCCAGTGCTGTCCCCAAGTAGATGTAGAAGCAAAAGATGAAAATTTATTAGTCGTAGTTCAAAATTTATTCTATGCATCAGGAAAAACCGTAACTGGCATATAAAATCATGATTTTGTAATTATTGCTTGGAAGGAGGCTGAATTTTTTATTAAGTAAATAATAGCACAGTTGGTATGGAAATACAACAAAATTTGTGAGGTGGTATTAGCCTAGGCAAACGGCTTGGCTAATCATCCTGCTAGTGAAGCAAGTTAAATGGAAACTTGTAGGAAAAGGACATTTAATCGCAAATACAATTTAAGGGAGGTGGGCATTACCTTTTGGGCAGAGGGGACAACTGGCTTTCTTCTGTTGGCTTTGGCACCCCACCCCTGCTTTGGATACCCCTTGCTACCCTCCCACCTAGAAATACAAACACCTTCACCCTCAAGGCAGATGGGGAAGGGGGACTGCGTGGAAAGAGGTGGCTGGCTAAAGGGAGGGGACCACCTTCTGGACTAGTCGATGCCCTGCCAAGAGGGTTTCACGAGGGCAATGCCATGGAGTGATGGGGGCGTGAACTTGAGGGCCTTGAGGGCTAGGCAGAGCCTGGTTCAAGTGGGCGCCAGACCTTCTGGAAGGTTTGGGGTGGTGGCTGCCTCTCCCTGAGCCTCGGTTTCCCCTTCAGCAAAAACAGTGCACACTTGATATGATGTGAGGAGAATAGAACTTGGCCTGTGTGGTCTTCCTCCCCAACCCACAACCTGAGTCTTTATCCTGAGAAAAGCATCAGTTGATAAATGTCCCCAGTGAAGGGACATTCTACAGGGTCATGACCAGAGTTCATCAAAGCTGTCCAGGTCATCAAAGACAAGACAAATCTGGGAAACTGTTACATCATGTCTCAGTGTAAAAGGACATGATGACCAAATGTAATGTGGGATCCTTAAGGGAACCTGGGGCAGAAAAAAAAAACCCTTAGGTCACCACCAAGGAAACTTAGATAAACTGTGAACTTTGGTTGATAATTAGGAGCCAGTATTAATTCATTCTTTGAGAAAAGGTACTACGCTGATGTTAGATGTTAAAAATAGAGAAAACTGGCTGTGCAACTTTTCTATAAACCTAAAACTGCTCTAAAATTAAGAGTTTGTTTAGAAAGTGGAGGCTCATTCCTCCTTCACAGGGCTGTTGGGGGGCTCAAAGGGACATTGTATGGGAGGTAACATACAAAAGACGCTTGATAAATGATAGAATTTTTTTTTCCTTTAAAAGCAAAATCAAATTACCAGGTGTCACTGTAATGCTCACAGTGCCAAGCTAGCGGACATGTCATTCAGTAACACCCAGGGCAGCTCTGGGATACAGAAAGAGAGTCCCTAAGATGCCCAAGGCCAGTGAGATAGCAGGCCACAGTCACCCATGATTTACAAGGAAAATGAGTTTCTCATACTTAAATGTAGTGGGGAGCTTGGCCAGAGGCAACTTGGCACCCCAAGAGGACTGCTAAGCTGCGGCACTTTCGTCCCTGGCCTGTGCTGGCCCAGCTAGGACAAGCCAGGTGATAAAAAATGACATCTTTGTCCTCACACAGCACTACTCATAAGCAGGGAGAAAGCAGAGAGAAGCCCCACTCCCCACCACCCCTGCAAATATTGGGGCGGTATAGATGCTCTGAGGGACAGGGGAGCCCAGGCTCCCAGCACAGAGCATTGATCAGAGGTATAGGATTCTTTATTGAGTTTTGCAGGCTGAATTGAGCCCAGAGCCACTTAGGAGAAAGGGGGAAGTCATCAGCTGATCACATAAATGGATTTCTTAGGATAGCCTGGGAAATTCATAACATGGGTATAGATTCTTTTGTTGCTTTTTAGAAAGGCTTTTTCTCCCCAAGGACGTTTGATCCATCTCACTTATTGCTTCTAAAAAGTAAAGTCTGCCTTTTCTTTTATCGGCTGAAAAATAGAAGAGCCCTAAAATGACAAGTTCATATCCTAAACATGCCTGTCCCACGTGCTGAAGTAGACGGGAACTGCAGGGCTCAAGCTCTAGGTCGGTCAGGCGTCGGTCGGTCGGAATTCCAGCTCTGGCAGTGGCAAATGACATTAGGGACATGGAAGAAGGACAGAAGCAGGGGAGATGGAGAAAGTGGGAGCTCCTTAGGAGGCCAGACCCCTCTTTTGCAGGCTCTGCATTGTGGTCAGACTGAGACCCTGCCATCTCTGAAGGTCCTGAGGACAGACAGCATGCGCTCCTGACCTTGGCCTGAAACCATGTCCTCAGCTTCTTGATGAGGTGCAATAATAAGACACCTCCACTGCCAGCTGTGGGCTGCTCAGAGTAGTCTGGTGTTGAACCAAAAATGTTGTATCCAATGAGATGCCAATTAAAACTCCAAGCCATGTCACATTTGAGCCAATAAAAAGCCTTTATTAAGCTGATCAGCGGCCACCATCCTCACACATCACATAGTGTGACAAGATGGCGCACAGGCAGTGATTTTTCAAGGGTTTATAAAGAGCAAAATCACAGAGGGCAGAATATTCAATGGCAGGGTTTCAGCCAATGAAAGCAAGCCACAGTACAGAAGCTGAATCTAGGCAGTTAGCAAGACAAAGCAATGGGTACAATAATATTTCCCACGGGACTTTCCAGGTTGATATAGCAAAGATCAAGTAGAAGGGAATGGGGTCATGATGACCCTAGTTGAGTACATGTTAGAGAATGGTTACTAACGTCTAGACAATCAATCTCTGACAAGGTATTTGCCCAGGAAAAATGGAAACCAAAGAGAGCAATTTTACATTGTATAGGAATTGCTGTTTTTATGCTGTCAAGCATATTATGCTGGGTAACGATTAATGGGTACACAGGCAGGACTTTCTGTATTCTATTATTTCTGAGAAACAGAACTATTTCTCAGAACTCCTACGATGGCTGCTGAAGAACAAGGTGGAGTCCCTTTAGTTCTCTTATCACACTGGTACCTCAGCACATGTGAAGACCAGGCCATCCTGCGTCGTGGCCTTCCCTTGGTTCCTTTAACTAAAACAACTTAGAGGCAATAAGTCATGGAAGAGAAGATTGATACAGTTAGGCACTCTAAATCTTTAAAGTTTTTATAGAAAAGGATGCTATAAATAAAGTTAGAAAGAAAGCCGAATATATTTGCAATTTGCTGCCCTGAGGAAGGATCAATATCTATCACTTATTAGATAACATAAAGGATTCTTTATCTTTGTAAATCAAAAGGAAAAACAGACAAGTCAGAGAGGAAACCTGAATTTCCAAAAACTGAAATGATGCTCAACCCCAGGAATAATGAGATCTGCAAGTGGAATCCGGGAGGTAGAAGGTGGGTAAGAATCGGGGGTAAGGGCTGGGAAGGTGATTGAACCCCAGAAATAATAATAGTAACTAAGAGAAAGGCCCTTCCAGGGTTATGAATAGCCTCAGGGAATAAACCGAAGGTCGGAATGCGGGAGGGACGCAATGAGATTTTCTTTCTTAAAACCAGAAAAAAATCAGAAGCAACCATGATACAATATAGTTTTTGAGAAAGTCGTGTGATGGATACTGGAGTGGTTTTTTCTGAAGTTTTTTTCATGCTTGAAATATTTCACAAGTTTTGTTGTTGTTGTTGTTGTTGTTGTTGTTGTTTTGGTTTTTTTTTTTTTGTTTTTTTTTGTGGTACCCGGGATTGAACTCAGGGGCACTCGACTGTTGATCCAAGACGCAAAGAAAAGACCACCAACTCCAATTTTAGATTAAAGCAAGCTTATATTGTATACATATAAAGAGAGCTGGCCAGGGCTGCCCCTCCCAAACACTGGGCTTGGGGTCAGCGCCGCTCTCCGGGAAGACAAGGTTTTTATAGTTCAAAGAGTTACAGAAAATCTTGGGAACTTACAGCTAACAAGGTCAGACAGGTGTAATTCAAAGCAAGTAGCAAACTAATATCTACATGGCATTGCATTCCAAGAAAAAAAAGGGGAGTAATAGTTAAACCCCACATCAAAAGTTTATGAGGCACCGTTAGTTTGAGAGAGAGAGAGTTGTTATCTGGTCAAGGACAGCCAGGCCTGAGCGAGCTCAAGGCCTGGGAATGAATGCCAGACAATAAGCTCAAGCCAAATAAGAATCCTAGCATTTCATAGAAAACTGAAGTGGGCTTTTCATAACTTTTTGACAGGATGGCTCCCAGTCTTAAGATGGAATTAGGCTGGTTTATCATCGACCACTGGGTCACACCCCCAGCCCTTTTTTGTATTTTATTTAGAGACGGTCTCACTGAGTTGCTAAGTGCCTCGCCATTGCTGAGGCTGGCTTTGAACTCATGATCCTCCTGCCTCAGCCTCCCAAAGTGCTGGGATTATAGGCGTGCACCACCGCACCCGGCTTTCACAAGTTTTATAAAGTTAATAAATGATGAGAAGTGAAAGCAATGTCCTGGGCCACAGCCTTGGGTCGGGACGGGGCAGACTTCCTCCTCACACCAATGTCACACACCCTGGTCCACTCTAGGACTTGCTCATGGCCAGTGAGAGGTCCCTTCTCCTGCCCTGGCTGCGGCCAGGTCCAGACCTCATTCCAACTGCCATACTGGCTTTGATAACAGGTGGAAAAGATTGAAATTTATACTTTCGATATCAAGAAAAGTATAACTTTCAAATGAACCAAGTACTGATATTAGTAAGAGTGTTCATTACACATGATAAATGTGGGCATTGGGAAAGGCCAGGACCTAAACTCTTAGCATCTACTTCAGAAGGTGTTTTGATAACAGGACTTACATTTAAATTTCTTTGGGTTTGGCTTGGCCCTCTTTTTTTTTTTTTTTTTTTTTTTTTTAATTCCATGTGAAAGAAAATCAGTACAGGTTGAGACAAAGATAATTATATCATTTTCCAAAATGTCAAGGATTAGTGGTTTTGTGTTCCGTGAGATATCTGATCACAGCAACTTGTGCTCCTTTGTGATAGCAATTAAGTTAAAGTTGTTAGAACCTGTAATTTAGGTTTGACGTTGACTCAAATGGGTGAAAAATATTTATTTTTCCTTTGCTTTTTCAATCAGCTCCCATAATGAATTAAATGCAGGGCTCTCTTTCTTGATTATTGCTTTAGAAAGAAATTGTCATGCCTCGTTACTCATTTTCGAAAGAAGATAATAGCCTACTTTATTATGGGATTTTTATGTATTGCTAATGTCTAGAAACCTTGGAAGATTCTCTCTGCACAGGAGAAACTGAGTGAGTGAATGTGATATCTATAACAGCTCATCAAAGCAACCTGAAGACTTTATAGGAGCAGTTCACAAAGACCCAACAGGAAAAAGTATAAATTTACCCCATCAGAGAGAAAATTACACCCAGAGGATTACCTAAGATTGATGTAAGAATCATGGCATTCAATAGCTAATTTTTAAATACTAAGTAGTATAAATTACCTATGGGACATAGAAGACGGAAAACAACTAAAGATGTGTTCAGATTTATAAGGAATGTCCAAACTAGAGAAGCTAAATTATTTCCAGGCATAAATCCAGGCACTCAGGAGTGAGTTTAGCAGAGGCTCTGATAAGATATGGCATCAGGGGACACAGGACAAGCTTGAAGCCTCAGGAGACTGGCTGAGGAAGAGCCCTGGGCCCCATGTCAGGGGACCCTGGTTCCAGCATCTCCTCCCCATAGCCAGTACAGATACCCAGTGTGTGTGCCCGGCTTGCTGTTGTTCCAACTAGTCCTCCCCAAGAGGAGGCCCTTCCAGGGAATCAAGTGAGGCGACCCTTTTGGGGCTGGTTAATCTTATGTTTGGTCCAGATCCAAGCTTCCTACTGCCTACCCTGCTCTGGACCCTGGGCAGCCTGCAAATTGGCCCATGTAGCTCCAAGCACTCTGGTTTCCAGGTGGACTTGGACAACCCCAATAGGAGAACCAAAGATGGGAGGATGGTAAGGTTGGGGCGTTTATACCCAGCTCCTTCTCCTGTTCTGATGCCCAAGGCCACAGCTCTTGCCAGGGGTCACTCCTAGGCCCAGGCACTGCCCCATCCTTGGACATCCTTAGGCCTGCAATGGGTAAGAACAGGAGGGGCACTATATTATCCCTTGCCAGTTTCTCTTTCTGGGTTTTTGAGAGAAGCAGAAAGCAGGTTTAGAGATGCATCTAGAAAGAAAACTCTCAAAAAAAGAAAGATGAGGAAGAAGGCAAGCTTGGTGGCCAGAGAAAGAGGTGTTTTCAGTGCCTACTGTATGCCAGGCACTGCTGACTGCTGGGAAGGCAAACGTGAACAGAAGTGTGGAGTCGACAGCCTAGAGAGCTCACGGAACCTGAGGTGCTCCCATCGCCTTGAACTGGACCAACCCCATCTGGGACACTGACAGTGTTTGCAAAGTCACCAAGATTTCAGTGCCCTATGCAGAAGTTCCTGGTTTATTTTCCTACAGTCATTTTAGGTAGAATACTCCAATTCTGGAGGTGTGGCTCATCTGGCTATTTCAGTCATTATAGGAACATTGTCTAATTTCACCACAGCCAGAGGAAAGAGGTTCTGTTATGACCCCAGTGTTACAGAAGAGCCAACTAAGAGCCCACAACCAGAGTGATGGGGCCACAATTCAAATCCAGATAATTCTGACTTCCACACCCTTGATCTTGACCTGAACCTTATGCTGTTTCTTAAGTTTTTTTTTTTTTCTTGAAAGAATCACTAAAAAAAATTTAAAATAAAATAAAATAATACCAAGGAATGATTTTGTGGAAAAACATGAAATTCCCTTAACATTCATATCTCAGAAAACACCAATTTAACAGTCAGGCACATTTTCAACATTAACATATCATCGAGTCAAGATGTTATTCGTGCCATTCCAGGAGTATTATTGCTTATGTCTCCACAAAGAGTTCTTAGGACGGAGCTCTAGCACCGTCTGGTGAGAATCTAATCTATTTTTTATTGTATCCAGACTACCTGGCGACAGCTGGAGGCCCTCTGGTTCAATCAGGTATTAGCACTTAGTGTTCTACACTCAGCACTTCATTATCATTACTTATGACTGAACAGCAACACACGTTTTAATGAAGTGCATGTAATGTTCTCTTTCGCATTTGAATTTGCCATCAAACCATGGAACTGTACAGCACAGCATGCTCAGGTCTGCTAAGATATGTGTGTTTAGCATTGATTAGAGGGCCGACTCTGCACCTGCTTCTCATCAGACAGGACAGGCACTCGCTGGCTGCTCCCTGGAAACTGAGGGACAGTATTTGCTGTAAGTTAAAAACTTAGGTTTTTCCTGGGCCAGCATTTGCTGTAAGTTAAAAACTTAGGTTTTTCCTGGAGTGTCGTGCCTCATTCAGATGTTCAATGGTATGAGTTAAGACATAAATGCTGGGGTAAGAGAAGTGACGTAGGTCCAATTAGAAGCAGAGAAAAAGATGTTTCCGATACTATTTGACTTGTAGAAAGCCAAAACACTTTGAAAGGACACTGGCATATGAGAGATGTGATAACCTCACACAATGGCTTGCCAATTCCATTGTCTATGCCTGGAAAAATGGTGCAATGCTACATTGTGTACAACCAGAAAAGTGAAAAGTTGTGCTGCAATTGTGTACAATGAATCAAAACGCATTCTGCTGTCATATATACCTAATTAAAATAGATAAATATTTCCTTGTATTTACAGGAAATATGAAAAATCACGATGAGCATGTGGGGAGGAGCCGGGCACAGTGGCGCATGCCTGTAATCCCAGTGATTTAGGAGGCTGAGGCAGGAGGATCACAAGTTCAAAGCCAGCCTCAGCAACTTAGCAAGGCCCTAAGCAACTCAGCAAGACCCTGTTTTTAAATAAAAATTTAAAAAGGGCTGGGGGTGTGGCTCAATGTTTAAGCACCACTGGGTTCAATCCCTAACACCAAAAAAAAAAAAAAAAAAAAAAAGCGTGGGAAGAGAAGGCTTAAATTCCCCACAGGCTGTAGGACCAGGTGAGGGGTCCAGAGAACAAATGTGAGCTACTAGCACCCAGGACACTGACTCTTCTAAGGGAATCCATTCTGGTCAAAAAGCTTCTCTTATTTCTCAGGGCTTGGCTGACCTAGATTTATAGGCAAATAAACCAGCCAGAGTGAGGAGCACAAGAGACTTAGAAGCTGGCCTTACTGAAGTGACTTTGCAGTTGCTGCCTCTGTTACCCCAAAGACCTTTAACTTCTGTCCCACTCCCTCAACTCCATATTAGATCATCCACAGGGCTGTCTACGAAGACCCTATAACCTGAATAACTGATCAGTTCTTTATTTCTCTATGTACCAGGTGCACACAGCCTGGAACCCACTTTTTTTCCTTGTATTTATTTATCTATTTTAATTAGGTATATATGACAGCAGAATGCGTTTTGATTCATTGTACACAATTGCAGCACAACTTTTCACTTTTCTGGTTGTACACAATGTAGCATTGCACCATATGTGCAGTCATACAGGTACCTGGGGTAATGATGTCCATCTCATTCCACCATCTTTCCTGCCACCATCTAGAACCCACTTTTAACCTGACATGAGAAAAGTTTTCTTTATGATCCATCTGAAGTAACTAACAAGGGTTTGCCACTGGTCACGTCAAGGAAATTTAGCATTAACAGATGCTGACTATGGGTTATAAAAGAAGACTTGCTTTTTTAAAATTTATTTTTATTCTAATTTGTTATACATGTTTGCAGAGTACATTTCATTTCATATTACATATAAAGAGCACAATTCTTCAAGTTGCTGGTTTTGTATGAAGTATTTTTACAACAATTGTGTCTTCATACATGTATTTAGGGTAATCATGGATAACTCAGTCTGCCATTATTCCTGTCCCCTTGCCCCCTCCCCCTCCCCCCTCTTTGTTCTATTTAAAGTTCTTTCATTCCTCTCATCCCCACTCCCTTGTAAGAAAACTTTCTTTAAAAAATAAATGATATCGAAATACTATTTCAGACTATCAAAAAGAAGTCAAATTTTATATTTTTCAATCAATTCCTGGCCAAAGCTATGTCCATATTCTTCATCCTAGGATTTTTAAATGGGAATAGCTTCATTTTTAAAAAAAAAAAGATAAATTGATTGTAGTCACTGAATTCTAAATGTAGCCACTGGAATAAAAATGAAATAGGTCCTACTATTACAGAATCTGGAATTTTCCATCTGCCCACTCAGTTGTGACTGCCAATGTCACTCTTCTGTGTCAACCTCAATCAGACTCCAGGCCCAAAAGCCTTTGAGCAATTCACACAGAGATGAACTGTTAGTAGCCAGGTAAACTGAAGACATGATGAAAATTACTGATTTTATAGATGTTAATATTAGGAATCTTTCAAAAGATTGATCCCTATGTTGAAGGAGGGAATTTTTAACTAAACAATTACATTTAGCTTTATGACAGAAGGCAGGGAAGATATGATCAGTATATAGTGAAATCAATACATAATTCCAATACACATTAAGCTTTAGATTGCATTGATATTATTTTTCAAATAAGATTTCCATTGCTGGAGGAACTGCTAAGAGATGCATTAGGGGAATCTATAAAAAAAAAAAAAATTCAATTGCAAGGTGACAATAACTGTCTGGACTAATGCTGGGCCATGTAATTCCAAGCTTAATACCGTAATGAAATCTTCTACACCACCAGGCAAAACGACTGCTTGCTTCCTGCTTACTTTTTCAGGGCATGTCTGATTGTCTCCAACCCTCATTTCAGCCCCAACATCTGACTCCTTGGCCATCTGTTCCCAGCATCCGTGATAATCACCAGAAAAACTCAGGACAAGTGCCAGCAGAACTCACACCATGGTCCATTTCCTAGGGCAGCCATGTACCTGAAAAGCGCACTGTGTTCCCAGGTCCTTCCCAGGAGTGGAGAAAATGAGGATGAGGAGGGGCCTTTCTAACATGTAGCTCTGAGATCCAAGACTTAAATCTCTTCCAGGCTTAGTTAGAAATCTCTTCCTATAACTATGGAAAATAGAGCTATCTTTAAGCATCTCAGGGACCTTGAGACCCTATAAAATGAGACCTCTTTAGAGGTCAAGTGCAGTATAAATCTTCTTAAGCTTGCAGCACTCACTCCAAAAGTTATTATAAATAATCCATGGAAGGCCTACCCCACATGCTCAAATGATATTTGCCCATTATTTGAACATCTTTGCCATTGTAATTCACAGAGGTTCTCAATGTAGCCAGACAAAATATGCAACTCAGAAAAATGGATGTCAAGTTTGGCAGCTCCCAAAGGCCCAAGAAAAAGAACCCAGCATCATTTAGAGAAGGCTGATTAACATGTATTTCATGGCAAGTTCAAGGAGAAAGGAGCCCTCCAGATACTAGATGACGGACGGCAGGAAATAGCTTGGAAAGGAACCACCACGACTTGTTACACTTCAAGAAAACACCTCTTAATATACACAAACAACTGCTTCTCTTCAGCATTTGGTTTATGCAACACCCAGAAATCTGTTCCTCTGCTCTCCACGTTGCGACAGATGCTCCAATCATGGCTGAGCCGACTCCACATTCCCACTGTAGAAGAATACTCAGTACCCATCTAATGAGGAGATTCTACCAGGTCTGTTCTCTGTGCTGAGAGAGAGAGATTGTATGTTCAGATCTTTTAGGAGTAACAATGTTATTTCAAACATGGTTGGCACAAATATAATATTTTTGACGGATGCAGCTCCCGGCTTCAGTCTGCCATTGGCTTGGCCTGACAGTGTAACTGTCAGCTCTTCTTCCAAAAGCAGCTGATCGGCGCTGCTCACTTTAAGGTTCTGTAATTGGTTAGGACCAACGTCGGCAATGGTAAGCATCTGCCTTGCCTCCTGGTGTAGAAAAACTCATAAACTGCTCGAGAACTCTAAACAGCTCCGTGTTCCCTGTGCCAGCTACCTCTTTGTGAGGACAGACAGCCTCCCCGGCCTCCATTTCACTCAAATCAGTGGCCTATCTCCAAGTTTCCATGCCAGGCACTCCCATCCCCCAGTTCACATGCACAGCCTGCCTGATGGCAAGGCGAGCTACCCGTTTAAAGGCTTTTAAATTACTTATTTATTTTCACCCTTTTAGAGAAATGATTCAATGCTGCTTAGGAGCCAATTGCATTCTAAGAAACAGATGCGTTTTTCCCCCCTTTCAATGTGATGTAAAAGTCTCTCTCGGGTTCCAATTGAATTCATATTATCACCAGTGGGATACTGAGGAAGTTTGGGCAGAATGTTTAAAAGCCATATGCAGAGCATAGAGAAGAAAGCAATAAAAATAAATAAAAGAATGCCAAAACTAAGCTTCCAAAAGAATAGATAAACTGAGGCAAATGCTGGGGAAGGTGCCCCTTATGCTACCTGTCTTGCTAATGCAAAACTGTCAAGTGCTTAAAGCACTCATTTACATAAGTCATTTATTGTCTATTCAGAATATATTAGAGATTTTACGGCAATGTGATTAGTGCCCCAAAGAAGTCCCAAAGTTAGAGTTCTCTTGTATATGAGCAAGTAAAAACAAGGCCTTAACATCAAACTCTGAGGAGTCAGGGAGGACCCCGAGAGCAACAGAGGAAAGATGTCATGTTCCAAAATCACATTAACCAGTCAACATGCTGTTTCACCTCTATGTAAGGAACCACAGTCACTTTGAATTGTCATTTTCCTTTGTAAAGGTTATCCAAACATTCCTCAGATTGCTGCTGCCCTTTTGAAGGACTCGCCAGCATAGTACCTGCCATATAGTTACCGCTCAGAAATAACTTTTGAATAAATAAATAAATAAATGAGTGGTACATGTCCTACCAGTGACTGATTGTTAGAATTTGCACAATGCAAAATTCGGAGTGAGGAATGGGTAATTCTGACCAAATAACAAAATTGCATACAGTTCAAGACTTTGTTCAGAAATTTCTACAGCATTTTCCCTTTTCCCAAGCATTGTTTTTTTCTACAGAAAACAAGACCAAAGTCAATTGAAACCAAATATATAGTGAAATATGGCAAAGGAAAGTAGTTTTGTGCATTTTGTTCTTTACTCCTTACCTTAAAACCTACCCCCAAAAAATATGATTTTAAAAAGAACAAAATAGAAGCTAAAGAAAGATGGTGAGGGAGAAAGAAAGGAAGGGAAAGAAGCAGGAAAAGGTGAAGAAAAAGAGGAGATGGTAGAGGAAAGAAAGAGGAAGAGGAGATGGCTTTTCTCCTCCTCCACTGTCAATGAAACAGGGTAATCACCATAACCCTGAAACAAAGAATAAGAACAGCTTACAAACACCGTAAACTCAGGCGAAGAAGAAGCAGGACTCTGAATGTTAATACACGACACCTCAGATGCAGATCAGAACACAGATCTCCCCAAAAATGTTACTGAAAGACAGATCCATTGGAAGCGAGAATGGGAGGGCCTGGGCAAGCCCGGAAAAGAAAGGATTGATATTCCTGTACGTGCTCAGCAGGTCTGTGCAGAATGGCAGGGGAGAGGAGGGAAGAGGGACCAAGGGAGGTGCCATGTTAACCATCACCAGCCTCCTGACGAAGGTTCTCCTCAAGGACTGGGGAAGGAGTGAGGGACCACAAGGACCTCTGTGCAGGTGAGACAGCTGTGACACAAGGGGCTCCAGCATGAGTCCACTCCCCCTCACACCAAATATGGAGGAGAAGCACATCCCAGCACGGAAGACCTAACAGACTTTGGTGTCCACATAAGAAAACAGTCTTGAACTAAGACATGAGTAGTCCCCACTCATTGCCCCACACCTGGCCAACCATCCATCAGCACAGAAATGACAAGGAGCTCTTCACATTTCAAGATGAGAAGGAACTAGAAGAAGTCGACACAGAGCAACGAAAAGTAAGGGGGGTGAAGAGTTGCAGAGAAAAAGAAGAATGAGAGAATGAGCAGAGGAGCTGGCCAGAGAACAGAGGAGTTCAGACAAACTGCTCCACATACACTCAGTGACGTCCCCAACGTCATCTCTCAGAGAAGAGCTCAACAAGACACACAGTAGATCAAAGACAAGATAGACAAAGGAGAGAATGAGCAGCAAGCTGGCGGCAGAGCTCAGGTAAGAAATAAGAATGCATTGCATGTGAATCATTCAAGCATTATAATAGAATAAGAGCTATGTTCAGAAAAAAACTAAATTGCTGCAAACAATACTATAGTCAAGATCATAATTTATTTACTTACACAAATGAAAAATAATGTGTATAAGTGTAGAGGAAAATAGTGTTTGAGTTTTATGGTTCTCTTTTAAAAAATACTTATTTCTAGAAACTATACGGAATAAGTAGATTTCTAAGTCCTTCAAGATTTGCAATCACTCTAATGGTGTTAGAAGCAGTATGTAATCATTTACCAACCATTCTGGTATTCCTAAGGACAGGAAGTAGGATATTGAAACATTATTCATTCTAGCATTAAATTTATATTAATTCACTGGTAAATATAAAAAGTCAATTTGAAAAAAAAAAAAAAAGAAACAAAAATGAATCGAGCTGCTACAAACATTGATGTGGCTGTATCACTCTAGTATGCTGGTTTTAAGTCATTTGGGTATAGACCAAGGAGTGGGATAGCTGGGTCAAATGGTGATTCCATTCAAAGTTTGTTAAGGAATCTCCATACTGCTTTCCAGATTAGCTGCATCAATTTGCAAACCCACCAGCAATGTATGAGTGTGCCTATTCCCCCACATCCTCGCCAACACTTATTGTTGTTTATATTCTTCATAACTGCCATTCTGACTCCAACCTAGATGCCCTTCAATAGATGAATAAAGAAACTGTGGTATATATACACAATGGAATATTACTCAGCATTATAAGAGCACGAAATTATGGCATTTGCAGGTGAATGGATGGAGTTGGATAATATCATGCTAAGCAAAGTAAGACAATCCCAAAAAACCAAAGGCTGAATGTTCTGTTAAGTGGATGCTGATCCATAAAGTGTGGGGAGGAAATGGAGGGACTGTGATTGGGAAAAGGGGAAGGAGGGGAGGGCAGGGAGCAAGGGGACAGGAAAGATGGTGGAATTACCCCTAGGTACATGTGTGACTGCACATACTGTGTGATGCTACATCGTGTACAATCAGAGAAAAAAAAAGTTGTGCTGTAATTGTGCACAATGAATCAAAATATATTCTGCTGTCACATATACCTAATTATAATAAATAAATAAATAAAAGATTTTTTAAAAAAAGAATAACATTGAAGTCACGGAATAAAACAAATAAAGAGAAAAAATAAAAAGAAACAAGAATGATCTCTTCTCAGAACCATTCATAAGACCTACACTGGAAACCCCAAAGAAAAAAGGTGTAAATAAGAACAGAGACAGAGAATACTTAGAAATTTCATTTTTTAAAAAAGGAATAAAGTTATAAGGGTGTGTGTGTGTGTGTGTGTGTGTGTGTGTGTGTGTGTGAAAGAGAGAGAGAGAGAGGGAGAGAGAAAGGATAGAAAGGACAAAATCTTAAAATGCAGATCAACCAGCAAACTACCCTCTGACCCCACCAAATACAGCAAAAAGATTTGAAGATAGAAACATACCAAAGTTACTCAAGATTAAAAATGATACTAATATTTTTACATCCTGAATTTCTTTTTAACAAACAGAATTTAGTGGTGGGGGAAATGATTTCTTAGAGTATAAAAACAATTTGGTAAACTTTAAAGGGCAATGTGATAATTTGGTGTTTACTTTTTTCCTTTGTTATTTTAAATTTTTAAATAAAAATATTGAGGTGGAATTCACAAAATGTAAAATTAACCATTTTTAAGTGGACAGTTTAGGGGGTTTATTATACTTTATTCATGATGCTGTATAACTATTGCCATAATCTAATTCCAAAACATTTTCATCACTCCAGAATACAAACCTGTAACCACTGGGCAGTTTCTTTCCATTCTCCCTTCTCCACAACTCCTGGCAAACACTCATCTGCATTCTACTATTATGGATTTATCTATTCTGGATATCCCATATAAATGGAATCCTATAACATGTGACCTTTTGTTTCCGGCTTCTTTGATTTAGTATATTTTAGAGTTTCATCCAGTACTTTGTTCATAATATTTTATCATATATTGAAATCGTACTTTATTTTTCTATTCATCCTTTGATGGACACTTGGTTTCTTTCCACCTTTTGGCTATTATGCATAATGTTGCTATTATCCTGAATTTAAAAATAAAAAAAGATTTAAGTTTGAAAGTTAAAAGGTCAACAGATGCTCTCCATAATGTAGAGAAATGGATGCGGATGTTGGCGGACCAAAAGGAGGAAGCTCACCAGCAAAGCAAATGTGTAAGTAAATATAAAAGACGAGGTTTTCTTCTCTTGATTTCCTTAAAAGTCCTAAAAAGATGGCATTGTATGTTGTGGATTATGAAGAAGTGAAACAAATGAAGACAATAACACAGAGAAAACTATGGGAAAGTTGAATTAAACACTCTTAGAGTTCTTAACATTTATTGGGTAGAAAGAGCAAAACAGGAAGTGGAAGGTGTCAGTCAGGTCTAAACTGTGAAGACTAAATTACAAAGTGGGACCATATTAACTCTAAGATGTTGGTGAGTTAAGAATGTGTATTATTGGCTCCAGAGCAACCACTAAACATACAACAAGAAAAGATGTAGCCAAAGAGTCAATAAAAGAAATAAAATAGAATACCAAAAAATTTGATTAATAAAAAATTCAGGAAAGGAGCAAGTGGAGGACAAAAGAAAACACAGGAGGGACAAACAGTAAACCAATACAATATCATAAATTTAAAGCTAATATTGTCGATTATGAATTTAAAAATAAAGACACATTGACAACATAAGGATGGAAAAATATACACCATGAAAACACTAATCATAAAAACATGAGGTGCCCATGTTGCTTCCAAACAATACAATGCCAAGAAATGTGATATTACCAGAGTTAAAGAGGGACATGATAAAAGAATAACTGCATAATGAAAACCCTAACATTCCTAAATATGTATGCACCAAATAACAGAGCTTTAAAATATGTAAAGCAAAAACAGACAGAACTAAAGAGAAAAAAAAAGTCCTCATTTATAATTGGAGGTTTTGATGGAAAAAACAACCAAAAAATTCCTTAGAAACTGAGAAGCTATAATCAACACTATAAAACCAACTTGACTAAATTGATATTTGCAGAACATTAAAATCAACAATTTCAAAATGCACATTCTTTATAGGCTCACACAGAATGTCACCAACATACACTATATGCTAGAATATAAGATGGGTTTTACAAAATTTCCAAAGATTGAAATCTTACAGAGAAGTTTGTTGCCCATAATGAAATTAAATTAGAAATTAACAAAAATCAATAAAATTAATAAAAAACAATATTACAAGAAAAACACAGATATTTTGAAGTTATATAATACATGCCTATATAATTCATGGATCAGAGAAGTCACAATTAGAAAATACTTCAACTGAGTAATAATGAAAACACAGTATGTCAGAAGTTATGAAATGCAGTTAAGGCTGGCTCAGAGGGAAGTTATTACTTTAAATGTCTATACTAGAAAATAAAAAAATATTTAGAATCAGCAGCTGAAGTTCCCACCTTAACAGATTGAGAACTAATTAAATATCAACTAAGAATAAAGGTAAAAACAGAAATCAATGAAATAGAAAATAGAGAAACTTAACAAAGTCAAATTTTCTATACACACACACACACACACACACACACATTTAGTTGTTTATGGATCTTTATTTAATTATTTTATTTATATGTGGTGCTGAGAATCGAACCCAGTGCCTCACACATACTAGGCAAGTGTTCTACCACTGAGCTACAACCTTAGCCCCAAAGTCAAATTTTCTTATGGGGAAAAAAGTCAACCCACTTGACAAATCCCTAGTGAGACTAATAAGTAAAACCATAAAGAAAGCACAAATTACTAATATCAAGCATGATAATAAATTCTACAGATATCAAAAGAAGAACAAGGGAATAATATAAAGAGTTCATATCAATAAGTATAGATGAAATAGATAAATTCCTTGAATGACACAAATTACCAAAACTGATAAGAAAAAATAGAACATAGCTTAGCTTAAAGAAACTGAATTTTAATCAAAAACCTTCTCATAAAGAAAACCCCATGGCCAGGGGATTTCCCTGGAAGATGGGTCTTCTGGAGACCTGCACATCTTTGCCAAGTCTGTCAAACTGCAAGGCCTAACCATCTCCCAATAGTGAGCATTTTCTGTAGCCAAATAGGTCAAAGCAGTCACAAAAAACTACGATGGGACTACATACTCCCCAGGGGAGGGAGACTCTGTATTCCTTGCTAAAAAAGGTGCTGGGTCCTTGGTCCTTGGTTTCTCAGCCACAGTGCAACCTACCAGATGCATAGCCTCCATCCAATCCCACCGTCACCTTGGGCCCTGGGCAGGGACACTCCTGCTGTCTGCTGTGCTGAGTGCTGAGCTGGCCTGCTCTAATCCATCCAGTTGCAGTGTCTACTTCTGTACCTGTGGAGGTTTGGCAGGTTCATACCTTGCCAAGGAGGTGCAGGTTCTTTCCTAACATGAACAAACTTCAAGAAAGAAAGAATGTCAATGTTACACAAATGCTTCTGAAAATGGAGGTAGAGAAGACAGTTCCCAGCTCATTGTATGAAGCCAGCATAAAACTAATGCCTAAACCTGACACTTTGGAAGAAAAAATAAAAATCACAGACTGATATTTCTCATGAATATAGAGCAAAAGCCCTCAATGAAGTATTTTAAAAATCAGCAATAAATGAAAGTGACAAGGTGGAGTTTGCCTCAGGAGTTCAATATTGATTTAATATTTGAAAATCAATGTAACTCACCATATTTGCACAATAAAGGCAAAAACTTGTAGGATCACTTCAATACATACAGAAGAGAAACAGGAAAAAAACTGAACAACTTTTCATTATAAAAATTCTCAGTGGCCTACAAATAAAACTTTTTCAGTTTAATAAAGGGCATCAAAAGCTAACATTATACCTAATGGTGAAATGATAGATGGTTTCCTCTTGAGATTAGGAGCAAGGTAAGGATGTCTTTTCTCACTATTTCTATGCAACACTGTACTGAAAGTTGTAGCCACACAACAAAGCTAAATAAATAAATGGCAAAAAGATTGGCAAGGTATAATTAAAACTTTTTTGAGACAACAAAATTAGTCTCATAGAAAAATCTTAAAGAACTTATTTAATGTATTATTAGAGTAATTAATATAAACAGTGCCAGAACATAAGATTAATAAACAAAAATCATTTATATTTTTATATGTAAGAAGCTTTTGGAAAGTAAATGTTTTTTAAAATACCATTTGCACTAGCATCAAATACATGAGATTCTTGGAAGTAAATGTAATCAAAGACATATATGATCTAAACACTGAAACATGAAAAACATTGCTAAGGAATTTAAAATGGTGACTTGAGTGCAGCTAGGCTCAGGTCAGTCCCACCAACCTCCGCCCGAGTGCAGGCAGGCTCAGGTCAGGCCAGCTGACACCTGCGGAGCTCAGGCAGGCCTAGGACATCTTCACTGACCTCCACTAAGAGGACCGCCTCTTCCAACCAGCAGGCCACCTCAGGAGCTCCGATTCAACCAGTTCAGCCCACACCAACCTATGTGGGACCCAGCCCCAGGGTAGGTCCAGAGTCCACTACCCCACCCTGACCTGGGAGCACAAGCCTAACCCACTTCCATCTTGAGACACTGCAGACATAGCCTTAGCCTTCCCCACACAGTAGCCCCTACCTTTTGACAACAGATAGGGCCTAAAAGCAGCCGCATCTCAGAGCAGGCATCCCAAAGACATTATAAGGCCCACCCTTTCAGCCCCATCTCTGGAAGACATTGCATTCATCTTGGGGCACCTTCACTGTTATCTCAAGTTACCTCCACTACTGCCGACACCACCTTTACTTGCAGTAGCATACATCGAGGGACACCTGCAGGGTCTGAAAGCCCAACATTAAGGTGAGGCACAGACAACATGCATGGACATTACAAGAATATAGGGTAGAAATTGTAATATCTCAGATCCACACTGCAAGAAAGGAAGGCAAATAGACAACATGAAAAAACAAAGGAGGAAAGTATCCCAAACAAACCAGAATACTACAATAATAGAACCCATGCTCAGCGAAGTTGATGAAATGTCAGAGAAGGAGTTCAGAAGGTTCATAATTAAAATGATCTGTGAATTAAAGAATGACCTAAATTAGCAGATACAGGCAAAAACTGATCACTACAACAAAGATATAAGAGAGCAAATACAGGTAGCAAAAGATTACTTCAAAAAAGAGATAGAAACTCTGAAGGAAAAAAAAAAGTCAGAAATCCTTGAAATGAAGGAAACAATTAACCAAATTAAAAACACAATAGAAAGCATCACCAACAGACTAGATCAACTGGAAGAAAAAACTTCAGATAATGAAGACAAAGTATGTAATCTTGAAAATAAAGTTGAACACACAGTGAAGATAGTAAGAAACCATGAACAGAACATCCAAGAATTATGGGACAGCAGCAAAAGACCAAATCTAAAAGTGGGATAGAGGAAGGCACAGAGTTTCAAACCAAAAGACTGCACAATCTCTTCAATGAGATAATATCAGAAAATTTCCCAAGCATGAAGAATGAATTGGAAAACCCAATACAAGAGGTTTACAGGACACCAAATGTACAAAATTATAACAGATCTACACCAAGACACATTATAATGAAAATGCCTAGCATACAGAATAAGGATAGAATCTTAAAGGCCGCAAGAGAGAGGAATCAGATCACATATAGGGGGAGGCCAATTCATATCACAGCAGATTTTTCAACTCAGAAACTCAAAGCCAGGAGATTATGGAACAACATATACCAAGCTCTGAAAGAAAAGGGATGCCAACCAAGAATCTTACATCCAGAAAAATTAAGCTTTAGACTTGAGGATGAAATAAAAACCTTCCATGATAAACAAAAGTTAAAAGAAAGCCAACAATACAGAACATCCTCAGCAAAATATTCCATGAAGAGGAAATGAAAAACAATGATGAAAATCAGCAGAGGGGGGTATTACACTAAAGGAAAAACCAATCAGAGGAGAAACCATGTCAAGTAAAATACCAAAAATAAACAAAAATGGCTGGGAATACAAATCATGTCTCAAAAATAACTCTGAATATTAATGGCCTAAACTCACCAATCAAAAGACATAGACTAGTAGATTGGATTTTAAAAAAACAGACCCAACAATATGCTGCCTCCAAGAGACTCATCTCATAGGAAAAGACATCCACAGGCTGAGGGTGAAAGGTTGGGATAAATCCTACCACTCACATGGACTGAGGAAACAAGCAGGGGTTTCCATCCTCATATCAAATAAAGTAGACTTCAAGCTAAAGTCAATCAAAAGAGACAAAGAAGGACACTACATACTGCTCAAGGGAACCATGCACCAACAAGACTTAACAATTATAAATATATATGCTCCAAACAATGGAACATCCATGTTCATCAAACGAACTCTTCTCAAGTTCAAGAGTCATACTGACCACAACACAATAATTCTTGGAGACTTAACACACCCCTTTCACCACTGCATAGATCTTCCAAACAAAAGCTGAACAAAGAAACTATAGAACTCAAAAAATATAATAAACAACTTAGGCTTAACTGACTTATATAGAATATTTCATGCTTCAATGAGAGAATACATTTTCTTCTCAGCAGCACATGGATCCTTCTCTAAAATAGACCATATAATATGCCACAAAAAAACTCTTAGCAAATATTAAAAGATAGAAATACTATCCTGTATTCTATCTGATCACAATGGAATGAAATTAGAAATCAACAATAAAATAAAAAATAAAAGCTACTCCAACACCTGGAGACTAAATAATATGCTACTGAATGAACAATGGGTTGCAGATAACATCAAAGAGGAGATCAAAAAATTCTTAGAGGTGAATGAGAACACAGACACAACATATTGAAATCTCTGGGACACTATGAAGGCAGTTCTAAGAGGAAAATTCATTGCATTGAGTTCATTCCTCAAAAGAAGGAAAAGTCAACAAATAAATGACTTAACATTACATCTCAAAGTTCTAGTAAAAGAAGAACAATCAAACACCAAAAGTGGTAGAAGACAGGAAATAATTAAAATCAGAGCTGAAATCAATGAAATTGAAACAAAAGAAACAATTGAAAAAATTGACAAAACAAAAAGTTGGTTCTTTGAAAAAATAAATAAAATTGACAGACCCTTAGCCAAGCTAACAAAGAGAAGGAGAGAGAAAACTCAAATTACTAACATATGCAAAGAAAAAGGAAACATCACAACAGACACTATGGAAATACAGGAGATATTTCAAAATAATTTTGAAAACTTGTACTCCAATAAAATACAAAACATCGAAGGCATCGACAAATTTCTAGAGTTGTATGATTTGCCCAACTTGAAACAGGATGATACACACAATTTAAACAGACCAATTTCAAGCAATAAAATAGAAGATGCATCAGAAGCCTACCAACCAAGAAAAGCCCAGGATCAGATGGATACACAGCCGAGTTCTACAAAACCTTTAAAGAAGAACTAATACCATTACTCTTCAATTTATTTCAGGAAATAGAAAAAGAGGGAACACTTCCAAACTCATTCTATGAGGCCAGTATCATCCTGATCCCCAAACCAGGCAAAGATACATCAAAGAAAGAAAACTTCAGACCAATATCTCTAATGAACATAGATGCAAAAAAATTCTCAATAAAATTCTGGCAAATCAGATACAAAAACATATCAAAAATATAGCACACTATACGCCAGGCATGGTGGCGCATGCCTGTAATCCCAGCACTTGGGAGGCTGAGGCAGGAGGATCACGAGTTCAAAGCCAGCCTCAGCAATGGCAAGGCACTTAGCAACTCAGTGATACCCTGTCTCTAATAAAATACAAAAAAGGGCTGGGGATATGGCCCAGTGGAAGAGTGCCCTTGAGGTCAATCCCCAGTACCAAAAAAAAAAAAAAAAAAAAAAAAAACTATATATATATATATATATAATATATATATATACATACACACACACACACATATATATATATACACATTACACTACGATCAAATGGGGTTCATTCCAGGGATGCAAGGGTGGTTCAACATACAGAAATTAATAAATGTAATTCATTACATCAATAGACTTAAAGATAAAAAATATATTATTATATCAATAGATGCAGAAAAAGCATTCAGCAAAATACACCACTAGAAAATGTAGGGATAACAGGAACATATCTCAACATTGTAAAAGCTATCTATGCTAAGCCCCAGGACAACATCATACTAAATGGAGAAAAATTGAAAGCATTTCCTCTAAAAACTGGAACAAGACAGGGATGCCCTCTTTCACCACTTCTGTTTAACATAGTACTTGAAACACTGGCCAGAGCAATAAGACAGATGAAAGAAATGAAAGGGATACAGATGTGTATAGTAGAACTCAAATTATCACTATTTGCTGACAATATGATTGTACCTAGAAGACACAAAAATTCCACCAGAAAACTTCTAAAACTCATAAATGAATTCAGCAAAGTAGTAGGATACAAAATCAACACCCATAAATCTAAGGCATTTTTATATATCAGTAACAAATCCTCTGAAAGGGAAATGAGGAAAACTACCCTGTTTATAATAGCATCAAAAAAATAAAATAAAATACTTGGGAATCAACTTAACCAAAGATGTGAAAGACCTCTATAACGAAAACTACAGAACACTAAAGAAAGAAATTATAGAAGACCTTAGAAGATGGAAAGATCTACCTTGCTCTTGGATAGGCAGAATTAATTTTGTCAAAATGACCATACTACCAAAAGCACTATACAGATTTAATGCAATTCCAATCTAAATCCCAATGACATTCCTCATAGAAATAGAAAAAGCAGTCATGAAATTCATCTGGAAAAATAAGAGACCCAGAATAGCTAAAGCAATCTTTAGCAAGAAGGGTGAAGCAGGTGGCATCACTATGCCAGATCTTAAATTATACTACAGAGCAATAGTAACAAAAACAGCATGGTACTGGCACCAAAATAGACTAGAAGACCAATGGTATAGAATTGACTACACAGAAACTAACGCATATAATTTCAGTTATCTTATATTAGACAAAGGCACCAAAAATGTACATTGTAGAGCTGGGGTTGTGGCTCAGCCATAGAGCGCTCACCTAGCACGTGCGCAGCCCGGGTTCGATCCTCAGCACCATGTACAAATAAACGAATTGTGTACAACTAAAGCAAATAAATAAATATTTAAAAAATGTACATTGGAGAAAAGATAGCCTCTTCAACAAATGGTGCTGGGAAAACTGGAAATCCATATGCAACAAAATGAAATTAAACCCCTATCTCTCACCATGCACAAAATTCAACTCAAAGTGGATCAAGGACCTAGGAATTAGACCAGAGACACTACGCCTAATAGAAGAAAAAGTAAGCTCTAATCTCCAACATGTCGGATTAGGCCCCAAATTCCTTAATAAGATGCCTGTAGCACAAGAATTAATATCAAGAATCAATAAATGGGATAGATTCAAACTAAAAAGCTTCTTCTCAGCAGAAAAAAACAATTAGTGAGGTGAACAGAGAACCTACTAATTGGGAACAAATTTTTACCACATGCACATCAGATAGAGCACTAATCTCTAGAGTATATATATATAAAGAACTCGAAAATCTTAACACCAAAATAACAAATAACCCAATCAATAAATGGGCCAAGGAACTGGAAAGACACTTCTCAGAAGAAGATGTACAATCAATCAACAAATACTTGAAAAAATGTTCAACATCTCTGGCTATTAGAGAAATGCAAATCAAAACCACTCTAAGATTTCATCTCACACCAGTCAGAATGGCAACTATTAAGAACACAAACAACAATAAATATTGGAGAGGATGTGGGGGAAAAGTCACACTCATACATTGCTGGTGGGACTGCAAAATGGTGCTGCCAATATGGAAAACAGTATGGAGATTTCCTTGGAAAACTTGGAATGGAACCACCTTATGACCCAGCTATCCCACTCCTCGATCTATACGCAAAGGACTTAAAAACAGCATACTACAGGGACACAGCCACATCAAGGTTTATAGCAGCACAATTCACAATAGCTAAACTGTGGAACCAACCTAGATGCCCTTCAGTAGATGAATGGATAAAGAAAATGTGGTATATATACACAATGGAGTATTACTCAGCAATAAAAGAGAATAAATTCATGGCATTTGCAAGTAAATGGATGAAGTTAGGGAATATAATGCTAAGTGAAGTTAGCCAATCCCAAAAAGCCAAATGCCAAATGTTTTCTCTGATATAAGGAGGCCAATTCACAGTGGGGTGGGAACGGGGAGCATAAGAGGATTAGAGGAATACTAGAATGGCCAATGGGGAGGGAGAGGGAGGGAAGGGGCAAAAGGGTGAAGGGAAAAAAAAGATGGTAGAATGAGATGGATATCATTACCCTAAGTGCATATATGAAGTCACCAATGGTGTGAATATATTTTGCATACAACCAGAGATATGTAAAAATGTGCTCTATAAGTATAATATGAAATGCAATGCATTCTGCTATCATTTTATAACAACTTAGAATAAAAAAATAAATTACATTTAAAAAAGAAAGAAATTTAAAAAGGCATAAGCGAATGGAGAAATGTACCATGTTCGTAGATTTTAAAATCTCAATGTGGATAAAATGTCATATATCACCAAATGATCTACATACAGTTGGCACAAACCCAGTTAAAATCCCATGAGGCATTTTTGTGCAAATTACAAGCTACTTCAAAATTTACATCAAGAGACAAAAATATTGAGACAATTTGAACAAAGGACAAAGTTGGAAGACTTGGACCACATGATTTCAAAACTTACTGTAAATCTCCAGTGATTAAGATTTGAGCCAGGCGCGGTGGCGCACGCCTGTAATCCCAGCACTTTGGGAGGCTGAGGCAGGAGGATCGAGAGTTCAAAGCCAGCCTCAGCAATGGCGAGGCACTTAGCAACTCAGTGAGACCCTGTCTCTAAATAAAATACAAAAAAAGGGCTGTGGGTGTGACCCAGTGGTCGAGTGCCCCTGAGTTCAATCCTCGGTACCACACACACAAAAACAAGATATTGTAGTCTTAGCGTAAGATGTACATACTGAGCCATGGGACAGAATGCAGTGCCTGGAAATCAACCTACACATACACAAAACTGATTTTTGATCAAGGCACCAACGTAGTTCAATGGGGAAAAAAATAGGATCTTTTCATCAAATGGTCCCAGAAAAACTTGATATTCATATAGGAAAAAAAATGAACCTTAACCCATGCCTTGGGCCATACACAAAAATTACTTTGAAGTGGGTCATATACCTAAAGGTGAAAGCTAAACCATAAAGCTTCCAGAACAAAATATAAGAATAATCTTCATATCTTGGTATAGTCTGTTGCTGCCTGAAGCGCCTGGAGCAACGGAGCCGCGGGAAGAACTTCAGAAGCAAACTGGAGACAAACAGCTTTTTATTCTGATAACTTTTCTCTCTGGTTCTAATAACGACTAACACACGCCAAAAACACACCCTAAAATGGCGCTGACCCGATCAGCAATTTCGGCCAAGTCAAGTCGAGATCCCGCAACAATCCCGTGAGACTACGGGTGGCGACAAAGGCCAAATCTCCACGGCTCATAGTCAACCGCAATTCAAGCCAATCCCCAAACAGGGCTCCTGCATTTCCCCCTTTTTGTTTTAAAAGAGGTAATGTTCTAGGACGTCTATGTGCAACCAACATTCTTACCCATCATCGGATAATCAAGGCTGTGCCCTTGACTCTTGTCTTAGGTTGATATGTCGGCCACATGAGACTGTCCCGTGTGACTGTGCTGTCTTAGGTTGTCCCCCTCTGGGGATCTTACCCGTCATTGGCTAACCAGCCATCTAATGGAGCCCTTTAGGATCGACTATATATGATGACTAACAGCCGTCTAAATTGTGAGGAGATGTTGCGGCTTTAAGGCAACAAGCCTTTTGGTGATGAGCCAAATTGCATAGCATATCAAATTGTTTAAACAAATCAGCTGTCCTAAGTTCCATCAAGTAACACACTGAATTCTCTAGACAAATACCCGCAAGGCATTGTCCCGTAAAGTCCTAAACAATGAAAGATCAAAATGTCCATTTGTTATAACATGTTGATGTAGGAGGCCCCATGCATGTAGAGCAGAGGCCACACTGTTGGTGAGGTGTAAGCTGCCTGGTACCGAAAACCGGGAGGAAAAACTCTCGGAGGCAGAGTTAAGCTTTTACTACTTTTCTTAGAGCTTAGAGAGGGAAAGAAAGATTTTTAGAGTCTTAGAAAGAAAGATAGAGTAGAGCTTAGTTTCTTGTCTTCTTAGCTTAGAGTTAGAGTTAGAAAGATAGAGCTTAGCTTAGAGAAAGATTAGAGCTTCTTTCTTCTCTCTTCTTTCTTCCTTCTTCTTTCTTCTGTCTTCTGTCTTCCTCAGGAGTCTCGGCCTAACTCTGACCAGTCATTACTTCTTCTATCTGGTTTCTCTTCTGTAACCGCTCTGCCTACGTTCTGGCCGCTCTGATTCTTCTGACCGACCGAGTGACTGCCCAGCTGACTGAATTCTCCGTTCTCCTAACTCGGGACCGCTTTCACCCGGTTATATACCTTCAGGTTTGCGGGTGCCTACAGGTGCGTCACATACATATCAGGTGGAACCCATGGCTTCCAGCTAGCTACAACAGCCCTTCCTAATTAGGGCTCCTTCAGTGAGGTTGTTTGATGATTGAGCAGCAGACGTCTTTTTTATGTTTAGGCAATGCCACCGGCAAATCTTTAGGGCCCGCTACCTAGAAACTCAAGCATCAATTATTAAAGGAAAGGCAGTGCTATTGCAGCACTGAGTCAAGAGGCGAGTTGTCAAACTACAAAATAGAATAATTAGATTAGAAAATTAAAGTTGATTTTTGTTCACATACATCGCTGGTTGAGCTTTTACAAACATAAGTTGGAAAAATGTCATATTTAGAACAAAACAAAGAAAGACTGAGGGTAATTACTGCATTAAAGATAGATTAAAGAAAAGGTAAAGGCACTTGAGAGAAATAATTTGTTAGCTGGAACCCTTGAGTCTCTGTATACAGAGCAATTTTTTACCTGTTGAGATAATTGAAATTAATGAGCTATTAAACAAATGAAGTTAATAACAAATAAACAATCTTAAGTCAAAACACCAAAATATCAGGTTATATAGCACTAGTCATATTTGTTTGTTAAAGAGAAGTCCCAGGGACACCTATAAATCAAAATTGAAAGTACCTTCATTTATAAAATTATTTACCTAAAATGAATACTCTTAACCTAAAATGAATTAAAGTTATTTGGATCCATATATATATATATATATATTTTCTTTTTCATAAGCGCTTTGTTCTTTGTGACGTCACACTGGACAGACGAACAAGCATACAAACATATATTTGTGACGTCACATTAACATGAAATGTAGACAAATGTACAGACATAAAGACATGTATAAAAAGAAAGAAAAAAAAATACAATTGTGTGTACACTAAAGAGAGATCTCCTTGTCTCGGCCGGGAGAAATGACACTTAAGTTGTGAAATATTTTGAAAGACTCTTTTGAGGGAATCATTTTGTACCTTCATCTTGGTCCTCTTGATTTTGTACCTTTTTTTTAATCTTGATTCTTCAATAACTTCATCTTGATCATTTTGATGTGGTACCTGTTTTATTAATCTAGATGGTATCCATATTGGAGAGGATTCGTCTTTTGGAAAAACACAAACAGATCCTCTTCCCCAAATTAATACTGGATCTGGACCCTTCCATGTACCTGAAAGAACATCCTTCCAGTAAACCAAAGGTTTATGTTGTTGGTGTGGATTCCAATGTCTGTCTCCAGCAGAATAACCATTAGAGTCTAAAGTTAGAAAATTTAAGGTAAACAGGGCAACTGCCAATCTGTCCTTAGGACTTTTCCAATTTCCTTCTTTTTGTTTTAATAACATAATTTTTAGTGTTCGGTTTGCTCTTTCAATAATGTCCTGACCCTGAGGATTGTATGGGATGCCTGTTTTATGGGATATATTGAATTTTGCGCAAAACTGCTTGAAAGATGAGGACGTATATGCGGGGCCATTATCTGTTTTAAGCATTTTGGGGATGCCCAATGCAGCAAAAGCTTGGAAACAATGAGATGTAACATCTTTAACTTTTTCTCCAGAATGTAAGGAAGCAAAAATCATGCCTGAGCATGTATCTATAGTCACATGAATAAATCGCAATTTTCCAAAACTTGGCTCATGAGTAACATCCATCTGCCACAAATGATTGGGCATTAATCCTCTAGGGTTAACTCCGAAATGAGGATTGGGCAAATGTGTCATACAAGATTTACAATCTTTTACAATTGTTTTGGCTTGCTCCTTTGTGATTTTAAACCTACGTTGCAAGGTGGTGTTGTTGACATGAAACTGGGAATGAAATAAAGTAGCTTGTTGTAGCGCTGAAAGTATAAATACTGTTTTTGTAAGTTCATCAGCCTTTTGATTACCTTCATGGAGGGGACCAGGCAAATTAGTATGTGCTCTAATATGGCCTACGAATAGAGGTTGTTTTCTTGCCCACAAAAGTTTTTGTATTTGATAAAACAATTTAAAGGCTGGAGTATGAGGTGCTATTGGTCCTGCTAACTCTAATTTTGGGATGGCTTGTACAATATAGTGGCTATCTGAAAAAATGTTTACGGGCTGGTCCCTAAAATTTTCCAGAGCTCTTACCACAGCTTTCAGTTCCACTAGTTGAGCTGATTTGTGTGCAGTTATGTAAGTCATATTTTCTTTTTTAGTGACTACTGTAGCAGTACCATTTGAGGACCCATCTGTAAATACATTAAATGCCTTAGGAATAGGTTGATTTTTTATTACCTGTGGAAATATAATAGGATGATTAATACAAAAAGATAATATAGGGGACTTAGGAAGATGATTATCAAAATTTGTAGAAGTAGAGCATTTAGCTATAGCCCAATCATTATCATTGAAGCATAAGTATTCAATCTGTGATGATGAATAGGGAGTAATAATAGTAGCAGGGTGAATGTCAAATATTTTAGTAGAAGTCTTAAGTCCTTGAAGAATAAGTTTAGCCACCATGGAGGTATAAGATTCAATTATATTTTTAGGAGAGACGGGCAAATGTATCCATAATAAAGGCCCTTGTTGCCAAAATACTCCTGTGGGTGTATATTGTGAAGAAATAATAATCAACATCAGCGGTTGAGTTAAATCAAATCTATCACAATGAGCTCCTTCGATGGCTTTTTCTACTAATTTTAAAGCTTTCTTAGCATCAGGAGTCAATGTTCGTGGTGAAGATGGATCAGGATCTCCACAAAGGATGTCAAATAAAGGTTTTAGTTGGCCAGTAGTGAGATTTAGTGTAGGGCGAAGCCAATTAATGTCTCCCAGTAGTTTTTGGAAATCATTGAGGGTGGTCAAATGTTCTTTATTTATTAAAATTTTTTGGGGTCTAACAAAAGTATCCATGATTTTAAATCTTAAATATAATATGGGAGATCTGGTTTGAACTTTTTCTTCTGCTATATATAATCCATATTTTTTTAAATTTTCTACCACATCACTGAATATATTAAATAAGATTTTTTGATTAGGGTGGGCCAATAAAATATCATCCATGTAATGTAGACACATGAGGTTTGGATTTTTTTTTTAATGGGTTGGATAGCCTTGTCCACATATATTTGGCATATGGTGGGGCTATTAGCCATTCCCTGTGGTAAAACCTTTCATTGATATCTCTGATCAGGGCCATTATTGTTCATAGAAGGAACGAAAAAAAGCAAACCTGGGGGCATCCAGAGGATGTAGGGGAATAGAAAAGAAGCAATCTTTTATATCAAGAGTAATAAGATGGAAATTTTTTGGAATAGCTACAGGACTAGGAAGTCCAGGTTGAGTAGGCCCCATAACTTGCATGGTTTTATTGATTTGTCTAAGATCATGTAACAATCGCCATTTTCCTGACTTTTTCTTGATCACAAATATGGGGGAATTCCAGGGAGAGGTGGAAGGTTCTATATGACCTGCTTCTAATTGTTCCTGAACTAATTGGTGGGCCGCTTGTAATTTCTCTTTAGATAGGGGCCACTGAGGGACCCACACTGGCTTATCAGAAAGCCATGGTATTTTCAAAATTATTTTCTCAGTGGCCCCGAAAAAAAATATCTTTTTCCTTTATGACAATGATTACTTTTAGGGTTAAGATTACTCTGTACTTTTTGATAATGAGTTCTTTTATGGTTAAGATTACCCTGTAGGTTTTCACATTTAACATCTGCAGGCTTGGTTGCAAGGTGTACTCCCATTTGTTGCAAAATATCTCTTCCCCATAAAGTAACCGGTAGATTAGGTAAAACATAAGGCTGAAATGTTCCTTTATGGCCTTCATCATCCTCCCATTTTAAAATTACTGCACTTTTATCTGGGAGGTTATTATATCCCAAGCCTCTTAAACTGGTTGAAGCTTTTTGCAGAGGCCAGTGCTTGGGCCATTGGCGTAAATTAATAATGGAAGAGTCAGCTCCAGTATCTATTAATCCCTCCATTTCTATTCCTTGGATTTTTATTTTACACATAGGCCTCCTTGAACAGTCTCGAACCCAGCAAGCCATGGGACTTGAGTCAGTGGAACAAAATCTTCTATTGTTCCCTTCTTGAGGCATACCCATTTTAAATAAATTATGTAAATTGGGAAGGAGAAGCAACTGAGCAATTCTATCTCCTTGATTAACAGAACTTACACTTTGGGGTGAGCTAAGCATTATTTTTATTTCCCCTTTGTAGTCTGAGTTTATTACACCTGGGGTCACTTGCAAACCTAATAAGCTTTTAGGACTACGCCCGATAATAAGCCCTACAGTCCCTGAGGGAAGAGGTCCCCTGACTCCTGTGGGAATCAGTTGAACCCCCATTTCAGGTGTTAACACTATTCGGGCGGTGGAACAGAGGTCTAATCCTGCATTTCCTCTTGTTCCTCTGGCGAGGGAGTAGATGGGTAGTAGGGATTGTGTCGGGGAAGCATCTGAGTGGATGCTTGAGGATACTCCTTCTGCAATGCCCCGTACATTTGTGGGCCCCGGGGTACTGGGCCCCGTGCCCCGTTTTTTGAATTCCTGAACAAAGGATTTCCATGGATGTCAAATTTTGAATAGCATTTATTGGCCCAATGATTTCCCTTTTTACACCTGGGGCAGCGGCCTGGGACACGGTATGAGCTTGATCTTATTTCTCTTTTGGGATTTTGCCTAGAATTGCCTGATTGATTATGATAATTTTGCCTGGAATATCCTGATTGATTATAATGTCTACGTTTAGCCTTTGTGAAATTTCGAGAGGAAGCACCTCTCATTGAGGCTGCAATCACATTTCCTGTGACAAAGGCGCCATTTATATCTTTACATAGTTGTATATATACGGAAAGATCTTTTTTAGTTCTCCATGGCCTGATGGCTGCTTGGCACCATTTATTTGCATTTTCATAAGCTAATTGAACAACTAAAGGCATAGCTTGGTCAACATCTGCAAACACACTACCTGCAGTTCTCAAAAGTCGATCAGCAAAGTCGGCATACGGCTCATTAGGTCCTTGAATCACTTTTGACAAGCTACCTTGTAGATCCCCAGGTCCTTGTACAGTTTTCTATGCCTCTAAGGCAGCTGCATTTATCTGAGCATATATATCTGAGTCATAATCTGTTTGAGCCTGTAAGTCTGCGAATTGCCCTTCTCCTGTGAGCATGTCTATATTATAGTTTTCAAACCCTGCAGCCGCGTTTCTTTTAGCCGTTTCTATACAAAGTTCTTGGAATTGCGATCGCCAAACCAAGAATTGCCCCCCGCTTAATGTTGCTTTACATAGACTTTTCCAGTCTGAGGGGGTTAAGCTAAAGGTGTTAAGGGACTCCAGCATACTCAACGTGAAAGGAGCTTGGGGCCCATAAGTCATTACTGCCTCTTTGAGATTTTTTATTGTTTTGAAATCTACTGACTGATGGACACTCTGTCCATTTTTCTTTTCAAATGTTGGCGGTTCCCAATGTATCTGTGAGTTGTCCTCGAGAGCGCATAAGCGATCAGAAAGACTTTTTATTTCTGTTTCTAGGGTATGCAAATGCCTAGTAATACCCTTCATATTTTCTGTAATGGATTCCACCCATGGGGGAGTAGTCACTTTCACAAGTGACTCCTCTGTCTGACGGACCTTTTTCTCGGTCTTTTTTAGTTTCTTTTTCCTCATTTTCTCAGGATCACTTTTACTAGATTCCTCACCACTGCTAATTTCACTGACAGCAATATCCTGAGGCCCAGGTTCCAGTGAGAGCAAGTATCCTTCAGCTTTCGCCAATAACTCCCGAATAGCTTTAATAGCTTGGATTTTTGTCATTTTTGGGTCTCTTCTAATACTCTCTTTACTGGTCTCAGTTGGCCCAGTGGAATCTACACTTTTTTGATCACTTTCACTTTTGTCTATATACTCCTCACTGAGAACAGAGTCAGGTATATCAAGGAGTCTTTGCATAGCCTCTATCACTTGGGATTCAGTTATATTCGAACCCATCTTTAGAGACCTTTCAGTTCTTACCTGTCCGCTCCGAAGTTCCCCGTACGGGCCGCCACCTGTTGCTGCCTGAAGCGCTTGGAGCAACGGAGCCGCGGGAAAAACTTCAGAAGCAAACTGGAGACAAACAGCTTTTTATTCTGATAACTTTTCTCTCTGGTTCTAATAACGACTAACACACGCCAAAAACACACCCTAAAATGGCGCTGACCCGATCAGCAATTTCGGCCAAGTCAAGTCGAGATCCCGCAACAATCCCGTGAGACTACGGGTGGCGACAAAGGCCAAATCTCCACGGCTCATAGTCAACCGCAATTCAAGCCAATCCCCAAACAGGGCTCCTACAATAGTCAACCAGTTTTTAGAATACAGAAAACACTAACTACAAAGAAAAAGATTAATAAACCAGACTTCGTAAAAATTAGAAGTCTATGTTCCTCAAGAGACATTATTTAAAAAAAAAAAAAAAAAGCAAGCCATACTAAGAGAAAATATTTGCAATATATATATATGTATATATATATATAATCTTTTAATTCCAAAATGTAAATATTAGTGATAATGTATTTGTATAATTTATAATGATTTCATGATGTATTTAATATATGATATGCATTATGTTGTATTTTTTTCATATTACCCAATATGTAGCATTTTTATTTTACTTTTTATTATTTTTATAGTTATAAAGATGTAACACACTTATTATTTCATATATATTATTTATTCTTATAAAATCAAAAACAGTTATTTTTGTCCAAGTTTATGTTTCAAATTAACTGTGTCCGACTAAAATAAGTGAATCTAAAAATGCAAATTCATGTGCCATTTTCAAGCCCCTAAACATGCCTAATTGTTTTACATTCTTCTGTATTATAAATGCGTTGCCCTGTCAGTGATTCATACTGCTGCAGAATTTAAATGCTTAACATCATTAAAATTATTCTCAAATGATCATTCACATTTAGTTCGCAATTTAGAAAAAGAACTGTGGCAAAATACTGCAGTTGCAGAAGAGCTGCGCATGGGGTACAGCTACTGTACACATATAGTTCCTTAACTACTTACCCCTTGAAGTGCTGGGTGGAGTCAGCTCCATGGAGCAAATTGTGTTTTAACAATAAAATAATAATGCTTGCCATCCTAGCACTGCCACACAGTTCTGATTCTGAATGTATTTTACACATCTTAAATTATAATCATTATCCTCATTTTCCACACATTAACTCTCATTTCACGTTAAGTGCTTAAAATGTGTACTCTCTGCTTCTAACCTCTACACTTCTCTTTCACAACATCAAGTCCAGCAGCCAAGAAAAACATGTCGTGGGAACTCATGGCTAGGCAGGAAGTTCTGGCACTGAGAACACAGAGGATGGGAACCAGGACACAGCAGAAGGCCTTGGAAGAAGCAGGGACTGGGGAGCCCTGGATTTACTGACTAGGATATACTTCTCGCCTCTCTCAGCCTCAGTCTCCTGGTATGCAAACTGGGGGTGACCTTTACCTTGCAGGGATAGGTTAGAAGTGTTCAGTATAGTAAGAGCAAGTTTCCCATCTGGAAAATATTCTCCCCATAAATGTTAATTCTTTCCCTCCAGCTTTTGGACCTCAAAGGTCCTACAACCAGGCAAAAGGACAGATTGCTGTGACAATTGGTGAACCATTTGGCATTTAAAAGTTCAAGGTAAATCCCTATCTTTCACCCAAACACACAGTCATGGCGATCAATACTTAAAGGTTTCAAATGAAACCATTGAAAATATCTAGAAAAACAAACAGAGGTTGCAGTTTCATTGCTCCAGGAGAAACTTCCTTTCAAGCTGAATAGGAAAGAAAAAACTAAGGACAATATTAATACAATTAATTCTGCTTTTTAAAAAAAAAAAAAAAAAAAAAGTATTTCTATATGCAAGAATAAAAATCCTCAAAGTCAAAAGATAAAAAGCAAACTGGGAAAAATACTTGCATTATATATGACAAAGAAATCATATCATTAGTATATAAAAACTTCTTCAAAACCAACAACACAAAGGCAAGCATCCTTTTGGGGGGAAAAATGAATAAAGTGCAGGAAAGGTAATTCACTCAACAGTCAACAAATATTTGAAATCCTTCTGTGTACCAAACACCCTTCTAGGTACAGGAGATAAAGAAAAAAAGAAACAGAGGAAAATCTCAGCCACATGGAGTTGACCTTTCAATAAATAAAGAATAAATATAAGGGAGAGGAAAAAAAGCAATCAAGGAAATGCAAATTTAAACAACAATGAGTTCCCACTTCCCTTGATAAAGATTTAAAAGACTGAGTAGAGGTCAGATGAACAGGATGTTTTAGAAGTTTCAAAGGCTGCATATCTTATTTCTCAGAAGTCCCTCTGGTAAGCTTTTGGCCTCGGGAATTATGTAAGAATTCAGGAACAGGGACCATTGCAGCCTGATTTTTAGTAATAAAAAACTGAAATAACTCAAACATCCACCAATGAGACATTGAATCAAAATAAATTATGAACCATCCATACAAGGAAATACAATGCTGGCCATTAAAAACAACAGAACATTAACAAAATGTGTTTGCAAGACATTCTTAAATAAAAAGTCAGGTTTCTGACCAGGTTTATGTTAAAATAGATATGTGGATACAGATATCTTTAAGCATAAAAAACTCTTTGATAGCTATCCACCAAAATATTATATTTACAGGAGATATTCTGGGTGGAGAGTCTGTGGATGGAGCTTTTTGCTGTTTTTTCATTTTTGTGTGATTTTGATCCTGAGGATTGAAGCCAGAGCCTCATGCAGACTAAACACCCACTCTACCACTCAGCTCTACCTACACCCTGGTTTTTTTTTTTTTTTTAACATGTGCACTTTTAAAGGTTCTAAACTATTTACAATAAGCATTTTTATTTTTATAATCAGAACAAGTCTGATTGCACAGGAATTTTTTCAAAAGCTTGCTGACCACCTGGTGAAAAGATGAATGATAACCCGTAGCATACACATTCCTGAAAGAATTACACCCAGAGAAGAAAACACTCCATGATTTAAGTTGAAACACCAATCCCCAGGAGTCCCACTGCCCCTCCTCTCAGGCAGACAGGCCATGTCTTTGCCTTAACCAATTCCCAGGTAACGCCAGGCTCAGTGGCCAAGGAAAACAGACTTGGGGACAACAGGAGAGTCTGTGCTCTGAATAAGACTCTCGACTGGAGGAAAGAGGTACCCAAGGGCCACAGGCAGGCAAGTTAAGTGAATATATGATACCTGTGAAAACAGCCATTAAATATTCACCATGTTGGACCATAAAGGCCCAAGTAATTGAAATTGGAACTGCTCTTGATCCAGGCACTTAAATTTTAATATATGAAATCCAATTTAAAATCCCATTTCTGGAAATCTGTTATGACTAAATCACAAATCTCACAATGTTCCATGGAGCTTCTAGGCTGCTCCTTTCAACCAGGAAGAACTAAAACTAATTATTTTTATTTCAAACTCATTTAACTTTCTGTCACTAGCTGTAACATTTACACTGCACCAGGGGTCTTTGGGGTTATCTCTGTTTCTTTGATAGTCTCTTCACATTTCAAATTTTTCACCAAAATAAAGCCTTTTATTTCCAAAAAATATGCATATCATATCCATAACTAATGCCTTTTTTTAAAATAGCTCTTCTGACCCACCTCATTAACAGTGTAAAATCCACTCACGAAATACCTATGTTAGCCAGCAAAGGCTCTTCTTTTTGACAGGCATGTGTATTCAAAGAGTTGCATTCAAAGGTGATTTTTTTTTCATTTTCCAAAAGATTCTACTTTGTTTGGTAACATACCTGGTGGGTTGCTGAAAAGGAGGATTATCAGACATTTCAAAGCCCCTTCTAGGCACTGTGGGAGGAGCTCCTAAGAGACGGATCCCATCTCAGGTGCCAACTGGATTAGAAATGGAAGGAGAGAAGCACCCCCTGTCCCCAGATGCACACTGGTGAGCAGATCTGTTAGCCGCCGGAAAGGGATTGCAGCCTGGAACGGCAGTGCCACGGGAAGGAGTCCGGAGACAGGATGGAGACGAAAAAATTCTTTAATCTTTCTGTCTCTGTCTCTTGTAATTTCTAACACTACATACACACTCTCACAAGAAACCAAGCAAGTACTCTTACAAGAAACTACAATGTATCTATACAATAGCGATAACCCTGTCCTTTCTTTCTCTGGTCTCATCCCATGCGCCCGAGCAGGAATGGTGCTTGCTCGATCTGCCGAGTCACTCCTCAAATCTCTCGAGATCTTGGGCCAAGTCCCGTGAGACTACGGAAGGCGACAATGCCCAAAAATGTCAATCTGCTGAGTCATTGCTCAAATCTCTCGAGATCCTGGGCCAAGTCCCGTGAGACTACGGAAGGCGACAATGCCCAAAAATGTCTATGGCCCATAGTCAACCGCAATCTTAGCTATCTCCCCAAACAGGGCTCCTGCATTTCCCCCTTTTGTTTTAAAAGAGGGGATGCTCTAGGACGTCTATGTGCAACCAACATTCTTACCCGTCATTGGATAATCAAGGCTGTGCCCTTGACTCCTGTCTTAGGTTGATATGTCGGCCACATGAGACTGTCCTGTGCGACTGTGCCTGTCTTAGGTTGTCCCCCTCTGGGGATCTTACCCGTCATTGGCTAACCAGCCATCCAATGGAGCCCTTTAGGATCGACTGTGTAAGATGACTAACAGCCGTCCAATTGGGAGGAGATGCTGCGGCTTTAAGGCGACAAGCCTTTTGGTGACAAGTCAAATTGCATAGCATATCAAATTCTTTAAACAAATCAGCTGCCCTAAGTTCTATCAAGTAACACAGTGAGTTCTATAAACAAATACCCGCAAGGTACTGTCCCATGAAGTCCCAAACAATGAAAGATCAAAATGTCCACTTGTTATAACACGTAGATCTAGGAGGCCCCATGCATGCAGAGCAGAGGCCACACTGCTGGTGAGGTTGTTTGACATTTGAGCAGCAGGGATGCTTGCAGCAACCGCGATCCCTGCAGCTGTAGAAGCAGCCGTCTTTTTTATGTCTAGACGATGCCACCGGCAAATCTTCAGGGCCCGCTATCTAGAGACTGAAGCATCAATTGTTAAAGGAAAGGCAGTGCTATTCCAGCACTGAGTCAAGAGGCGAGTTGTCAAACTAAATAATAGAATTATTAGATTGGAAAAATAAGTTGATTTCTGCTCACACACATTGTAGCCTGTGCTCCCACAAACATAAGCTGGCAAAATATCATTTTTAGAACAAAACAAAGAAAGACTGAGGGTAATTACTGCATTAAAGATAGATTAAAGAAAAACTAAAAGCACTTTGGAGAAATAATTTGTTAGCTGGAACTCTCGAGTTTCTGCATACACAGCAGTCCTTTACCTGTTGAAATAATTGAAATTAATCATTTTTTAAACAAATGAAGTTAATAACAAATAAGCAACCTCATGTCAAAACACCAAAATATCAGGTTATACAGCACTAGTCATATTTTTTGCTAAAGAGAAGTCCCTGGGACACCTATAAAACAAAATTGAAGGTACCTTCACTTATTAAATTATTTACCCATTTTGAATACTCTTAAACTTAAATGAATTAGAGTTATTTGGATCCATATATATATATATATATTCACAAGCGCTTTGTTATTTTTGATGTCACACTGGACAGACGCACATACAAATATATATTTGTGACGTCACATTAACATGAAATTTAGACAAATACACAAATAAACACATATATAAAAAGTAAAAAATATATATATATAATTGTGTGCACACTAAAGAGAGATCTCTTCGTCCCAGCCGGGAGGAATGACACTTAAGTTGTGACATATTTTGAAGGACTCTTTTAAGGGAATCATTCCATATCTTCATCATGGTCCTCTTGATTTTGTACCTTTTTTATTAATCTTGATTCCTCAACAACTTCATCTTGATCCTTTTGATGTGGTACCTGCTTTATTAATCTAGATGGTATCCATATTGGAGAGGATTCATGCTTTGGAAAGACACAAACAGATCCTCTCCCCCAAATTAATACTGGATCCGGACCCTTCCATGTACCTGAAAGAACATCCTTCCAGTAAACCAAAGGTTTATGTTGTTGATGTGGGTTCCAATGTCTGTCTCCAGCAGAATAACCATCAGAGTCTAAAGTTAAAAAATTTAAAGTAAACAGGGCAACTGCCAATCTGTCCTTAGGATTTTTCCAGTTTCCTTCTTTCTGTTTTAACAACATAACTTTTAGTGTGCGGTTTGCCTTGACCCTGAGGATTGTATGGGATGCCTGTTTTATGGGATATGTTGAATTTTGCGCAAAACTGTTTGAAAGATGAGGACGTATAAGCGGGACCATTATCTGTTTTAAGCATTTTGGGGATGCCCAATGCAGCAAAAGCTTGTAAACAATGAGATGTGACATCTTTAACTTTTTCTCCAGAATGTAAGGAAGCAAAAATCATGCCTGAGCATGTATCTATGGTTACATGAATAAATTGCAATTTTCCAAAGCTTGGCTCATGAGTAACATCCATCTGCCACAAATGATTGGGCATTAATCCTCTAGGGTTAACACCAAAATGAGGATTGGGCAAATGTGTTATACAAGATTTACAATCTTTTACAATTGTTCTGGCTTGCTCCTTTGTGATTTTAAACCTACGTTGCAAGGTGGTGCTGTTGACGTGAAACTGGGAATGAAATAAAGTAGCTTGTTGTAGTGCTGAAAGTATAAATATTGTTTTTGTAAGTTCATCTGCCTTTTGATTACCTTCATGGAGGGGGCCAGGCAAATTAGTATGTGCTCTAATATGGCCTACGAATAGAGGTTCTTTTCTTGCCCACAAAAGTTTTTGTATCTGATAAAACAATTTAAAGGCTGGAGTATGAGGTGCTATTGGTCCTGCTAACTCTAATTTTGGGACGGCTTGTACAATATAGTGGCTATCTGAAAAAATGTTTATGGGCTGGTCTCTAAAATTTTCCAGAGCTCTTACCACAGCTTCCAATTCCACTAGTTGAGCTGATTTGTGTGCAGTTATGTAAGTCATATTTTCTTTTGTAGTGACTACTGCAGCAGTACCATTTGAGGACCCATCTGTAAATACATTAAATGCCTTAGGAATAGGTTGATTTTTTATTACCTGTGGAAATATAATAGGATGATTAATACAAAAAGATAATATAGGAGACTTAGGAAGGTGATTATCAAAATTTGCAGAGGTAGAGCATCTAGCTATAGCCCAGTCATTATCATTGAAGCATAAATATTCAATCTGTGACGATGAATAGGGAGTAATAATAGTAGCAGGGTGAATGCCAAATATTTTAGTAGAAGTTTTAAGTCCTTGAAGAATAAGTTTAGCCACCATGGAGGTATATGACTCAATTATGCTTTTAGGAGAGACAGGCAAATGTATCCATAATAAAGGCCCTTGTTGCCAAAATACTCCTGTCGGTGTATATTGTGAAGAAATAATAATCAATATCAGCGGTTGAGTTAAATCAAATCTGTCACAATGAGCTCCTTCTATGGCTTTTTCTACTACCTTTAAAGCTTTCCTAGCATCAGGAGTCAATGTTCGCGGTGAGGATGGATCAGGGGCCCCTCGAAGAATATCAAATAAAGGTTTTAATTGGCCAGTAGTGAGGTTTAGTGTAGGGCGAAGCCAATTAATGTCTCCCAGTAGTTTTTGGAAATCATTGAGGGTGGTTAAATGTTCTTTATTTATTAAAATTTTTTGGGGTCTAACAAAAGTATCCATGATTTTAAATCCTAAATATAATATGGGAGATCTGGTTTGAACTTTTTCTTCTGCTATATATAATCCGTATTTTTTAAAATTTTCTACCATGTCACTGAATATATTAAATAAGATTTTTTGATTAGGGTGGGCCAGTAAAATATCATCCATGTAATGTAGACACATGAGGTTTGGATATTTATTTTTAATGGGTTGGATAGCCTTGTCCACATATATTTGGCATATGGTGGGGCTATTAGCCATTCCCTGCGGCAAAACCTTCCATTGATATCTCTGATCAGGGCCATTATTGTTAATAGAAGGAACTGAAAAAGCAAACCTGGGGGCATCCAGAGGATGTAGGGGAATAGAAAAGAAGCAATCCTTTATATCAAGACTAATAACATGGAAATTTTTTGGAATAGCTATAGGATTCGGAAGTCCAGGTTGAGTAGGGCCCATGACTTGCATAGTTTTATTAATTTGTCTAAGATCATGTAATAATCGCCATTTTCCTGATTTTTTCTTGATCACAAATATGGGGGAATTCCAGGGAGAGGTGGAATGTTCTATATGTCCTGCTTTTAATTGTTCCTTAACTAGTAGGTGGGCCGCTTGTAATTTCTCTTTAGATAGGGGCCACTGAGGGACCCACACTGGCTTATCAGAAAGCCATGGTATTTTCAAAATTATTTTCTCAGTGGCCCCAAAGAAAAATGTCTTTTTCCTATATAATAATGATTTCTTTTAGGGTTAAGCTTACCCTGTACTTTTTGATGATTTCTTTTAGGGTTAAGATTACCCTGTATGTTTTTACATTTAACACCTGCAGGTTTGGTTGCAAGGTGTACTCCCATTTGTTGTAAAATATCTCTTCCCCATAAAGTAACCGGTAGATTAGGTAAAACATAAGGCTGAAATGTGCCTTTATGTCCTTCATCATCCTCCCATTTTAAAATTACCGCACTTTTTTCTGGGAGGTTATTATATCCCAAGCCTCTTAAACTGGTTGAAGCTTTTTGTAGAGGCCAGTGTTTGGGCCATTGACGTAAATTAATGATGGAAGAATCAGCTCCAGTATCTATAAGACCCTCCATTTCTATTCCTTGGATTCTTATTTTACACATAGGCCTCCTTGTACAGTCCCGAACCCTTTCCGGCGGCTAACAGTTGGTGGCCCGTACGGCAGATCTATCAAGGGGGCCAGGGCAAACTAAGCTGAGGCCTGAATGGGACCCTACATCCTTCTCTGTAGCCCTTGGCCTCAAAGCCCCATTAGGTCTGAGATGCTTGTGGGAGGCAGATTGGAGCTGGAGGATGCGGCTTCTGGTGCAAGCTGTGACACGTGTTCAAGGCTATGGTTATCTCTAGGCCTCCAATTGTCCCATGTGTTAAATGCGGGGATGGGACTCAGATGCAAGCTGAGATTTTTCTACCTCTCTGGATCCATCCTACAGATTATGGCAGGTCCTGTAATTTCTGCAAGTTTCCATAGAGGTGGGAATTGGTGGGGGGCCAAATTCTTGGGGTCACCTCTGGCTCTGAGCTTCTATACCAGAGAAACCCACATGAGGATTTCTAAAAGTGTCTCAGTGGCTCTGCTAACTGGCCAAGATGAGAATCCCTGCAGGAGGATCCCCTCCCAGCTCTGGCCGTGGGAGCTTGACTTCTGCTTGGTGCATTGACATTTTTGTCCAAGGGGAACTGGAAGAAAACTGGCCACTGTGACCCAGATCGATGACAGTCCAGTTGAGGTAAGATGAGAAAGAATAAGAGAAAGGCCTTCCAGCCAGCATCAAATGCAGACATCAAGTGGCCCAGATCCATATCTTGCCTTGCAGAAGTGTCGAGCTGGTTTCCCCAAGTGTCCTGCAGAATGTGACAGAAAATCTAGTTCCTAGGTGCCTTGGTGTCTTCCATGACCAACCCCAGCAGTCCTTCCTTGACCTGGAGGGGCCCCAGCTTGCAACTAGTGTTCACGTCATCTCCCCAGCTGGGCTCTTCAGCCCCATCCTCCAGAGACACACCCACCCTCGTGTTCAAACCTTGGTAAATCACCCTTGTGTCCAACCTGACACAGGTCTGGGAAAGAGAAGCAGCTCATGTGAACGGTGAATTCATCTGACAACATTGTCCTCCTCTGTTTCCTTGGGAAAACTTACCACGAGGGCTGGGGTTGTGGCTCAACAGTAGAGTGCTCACCTAGCTCGTGCACAGCCTGGGTTCGATCCTCAGCACCACGTAAATAAACGCATTGTGTACAACCTAAAGCAAATAAATAAATATAAAAAAAAAAAACAATTCACCACGAGTCTTGGAATGAAATTCGCCTCAGAGTCAGCCAGGGTCCCCAGAGGACACCAACAGCACTCTCAAAAGGGATAATGTGAGAAGAGTTTATTTACAAAGGTGCTTCTTGTGCTGGGCCTGGCGGTGCTCACCTATAATCCCATCAGCTTGGGAGGCTGAGTCAGGAGGATCTCAAGTTCAAAGCCAGCCTCAACAATTTAGCGAGGCACTTAAGCAACTCAGCAAGACTTTGTCTCTAAATAAAATATACAAAAGAGATAGGGATGTGGCTCAGTGAAGTGCCCCTGGGTTCAATTCCTGGTACCAAAAAATTAAAAAAAAGATGCTACTTGCATAATGTATGGCTAAGGGCAGCCAAAGGGGACAGTATGACACAGCTGAGCTATTATAGCCCCAAACATGAACAACAGAGGAAAGAGAGCTGGAATATATATATCAGCTACAACACTGTTACAGATAGGAAGATATACCTAGATCTATATATATATACACCAATACAGTATGTGTGTACATGACATATATTGTCTATGTTATATATAGTCATTTATAATATACAACACAATATATAACATATACAATTATTATATATATAAAATTATAACAAAATGCAGGCTAGGTCCAGGGATCCAACAACTAAGATGAATCCCTCCCATAGTTTCATTTTAAATTTCTTTTGGCTTACTGAAATTTTCTCCCTTCATTTATAAGAAGTCTCTAGGGTGATCTATAAAAGATACACATTGCATAAGGACAATTAAAATATAACCAGAAATCATGTAGCTCCATCAAAGACAGGTGGAGGTATTCCCCAAGAGGCTTGGTATAAAACGGTTATTGCTTTGAATATGAAACTTAGTTTCAAGTTTCCTGCTGGCCAAGGCGAAAATGGGAAACAACAGGCTGGGGCGTAGAGCAGTGGTAGAGTGCTTGCCTAGGACGTTCAAGACCCTGGGCTCCACCCCAAGTTCCACAAGAAAAAGGGAAACATTACCCACTGATTAAAGAAATGGGTTACATCTTCAGAGAAGAGAAGGAGAAGGGAGATTTTCCTAGAACATAACATGGGATAGTCCCAAGGCCACTAAGTAACCCAACTTACAAGGTCTCCAGTGAAGTTACTATTCAAGATGTAAAAATGTCCCTCAAGATGAATGTCACTCCTGACAGCCTTCAAGGAAGACTGCAGGCCTTGTACTGACTGTGATTCACCAAGAGCATCTGTCAAGGAGCCAACTTAACCAGCCCAGTGACAACCTCCTGTTGGTCACCTAATTCAGTTCATACTGCCACCTGATACACCACGTGTTCTCATGCCAGCAGAAGTGAGATTTCAATGTGAATAATTCTAGTTTTAACAAGGAAGTAAAGAAAAAGGCCATCAGAAATAGCCTAAGGGGGTCTAAATGTGTAAGATCTGTACAGGAAACTATGTATGTTTAAAGGACTTAACATTTGGGGACAAATATTTTTCTGTTTGCTGTTTTTGTTGAAGGAGGAACACTCATCTTGGACTGAGGCCACAAGGCCAAAGGCTGGAGGAGGATGACTGCTGACGTTGGGCTACCAGCTCAGGGGGCCAGCAGGGCATGCTTGAAGACCTCCAAGTGATACACAGGCTTGGGCCAATGGGCCACCTCCCCCATGGAAATTTCCATGAGAAGCAACCTGGTTTCATTTTTCCCTGGGCAGGAGCCAATCAGCTTAAAGATCGCTCTGTTCCCCAGGCAGGAGCCAATAGGCTTAAAGGTCGCCCTGTTCCCCAGGCAGGAGACAATAGGCTTAAAGGTCGCCTTGTTCCCTGGGCAAAGAGCCAATAGCATTAAAGGTCGCTCTGGTACACCCTCCACCAGAAATCCCTACTTAAAGCTCCTGACTGCCTGGAGCTCAGACACAACAGCTGGTGTAGTCACCTGAAGCGATGGCCGCTTGGAGCAAAGAAGCCGTGGGAAGAAGTTTAGAGACGAACTGGAAACAAACAGCCCTTTATTCTGATAACTTTTCTCTCTGGCTCTAACTACACCCCGACATGACGTCTACACTCCTCTAACCTCCAAAAATGGCGCAGACCTCATCTGCAATCTCTCTCAAGTCCCTCGAGATCTCCGGCCAAGTCTCGCAAGATCCCGGGCCAAGTCCCATGAGACTACGGAAGGCGCCAATGCCCAAACATGTCCAAAGCCCATAGTCAACCGCAATTTAAGCCATCTCCCCAAACAGGGCTCCTACAAACTGGTCTCTGCTGAGAGGAAGCAGCCACTGCAACAGCTCCAGACTCACCATCTCCAGCCCGACGGCAGCTGCCCCAGCCAACAGCTCCAGAGACCACAGCTGGCACGACCAGGCACCCACCTTCCATTCAGAGCTTGCACACTCCCCTCTCCCTGACTCCTCTCTCCCCATACTTCTTCTACTTCCAACCAGCCATAAAGGCTGGTGAATAAATCTCTTGACTGCATGGTTGTCTTCGTTGTGATTTTTGCCCTTCACCAAGCATAATGGTCACTGCCAGCAAATTCAAGCCCTTGACCTTTCAACATGTTTGGGTTTTTTGTTTTTCTAGGCCATATGAGCCTTCTTTTTTTTTTGGTACCGGGGATTGAACTCAGGGGCACTCGACCACTGGGCCATATCCCCAGCCCTTTTTTTGTATTTTATTAGAGACAGGGTCTCACTGAGTTGCTAAGTGCCTCGCCATTGCTGAGGCTGGCTTTGAATTCGCGATCCTCCTGCCTCAGCCTCCCAAGTACTGGGATTACAGGCGTGCGCCACCACGCCCAGCTATGAGCCTTCTTTTTATTATTTGCAATGTGACTATTGACTTTCCTGGGACACAGAGAAAGAAATTTCTGTACCTCTTGAAATAGCAGTATATTGAGTAGGAATGTGGGCCCCCAAGACAAAGAAACTTGGGTCTAAGTCTAAGAGCTGCCATTTCCCAGCCATGAGGCCATGACAGGTTGACCCAACCACCTCCTCTGTCATATGGGAGAATGGCAGTGGCTCCAGAAAGGGAAATGTGACAATGCATATAAAGAACACGGCACAGCCACAGCTTGGAAGCAGCAGCATCATAAACGGTGGCTATTATATTTATTATTCCAAGTCCTATACTTATTCCACAATGTCACAGGGCCTCTCTCACAGCTGACAGATGGTAATGAATAATGCTGGAAAATAATCAAAGACAATATGCTCGCTGATGCTGTCACTCCCGTCCCATCAGGAACGAGGGATACACCATGTTAACCCTTCCATCCGACCACGTCCAAGGTACCCAAAACTACACTTCTCAAAATCAGTCACTTCAGACCTCTCCCGGGCATATCTCCACTGGGCATATCCCACCTATACGTGGGAACCGTCACTCGACCCATTTAAATAAAATTCAAGAATTTGTATAATGTATAAAGCACAGCAACAAACATTTACAAACCCCATTGAATGCTATGAGAAGGGTTTACCCTGGGGAAAATTACAGAGAAAATTTGGTTTCAAACCTCCCTCCCCCACCCCCATTTCAGGGGCTTTGACAGCTATAGGCCTAGCCAGATGCCCCCGCACGGTGGTGGCTGATGGATGTGTAAGACGCTGGCTTTCCTGGAATAGCCACTCACAAATAGGGCATCCAGAAGAACCTTCAAGAGCCCTTGAATTTAAAGGAAGGAACATAGACTCTCTAGCTATTCCTTGGGAGGATCTGGAGGCAAAACTCTGTTGGCACTTGTCACAGCCCATCATTGTGATTGATTGTCTGTTGGGAGGTCCATCCTATAAAATTTAACCGAAATGCCTCAAAAACAGGGCCAACATAACTATGTTCACAGAAATTTCACTCCAGAATCATAACACTGAAAATCTTCCCAAGATGTCTTCCAGTTAGTTCTCAGATATTCCCCGATCTCTCCTAAATTCTCTGGCTACCAGCTGGTGGGCTGAGTCCAGAAGGTCTGTGGATAGTTAATTAAGCTACAGGTGTTCCAGGTATATCTGGGGACCAAAAGAGCAATTAGAATAGCAGAGGAGCTGTGCTTATCTTTATTATCGCTGGCGCCCAGCCAAAAAGAAGGTCGTCTTACCAAGTATTAGTGAAGAGTAGTTCCAGATGGGAAAAATGCAAATAATGTTTCAGCCACTAATTTTTTTTTTCCCAGTGACCCAGCAATGCTGAATGAAATAGCAAATCTTTCTCCACCATTTCCAAGCGGTTCCATTTGCCAGGCTAACCAATTGAAACTTAGAGCCATGTTTTATTGTCCCCTGCCTTACCCATTAATAGTAGCAGGATGACAATAATTCAAAATAATTACAGAAGTGAAAGGTAGTAATTAGCAGGACAAATTAGCTATTAAATGATTCAGAAATTTCAAAGTGAGAAGATGACCTTTTCGCTTCTTATCTGGCAGTGACAAATTGGATTCTGATTTGAGAGGGAAAAAAATAAAGCGCCCTAACATATTATGGATTTTCTTCCCCTTCCAGTGGGAATTGGGCCAAGGTAATTAGAAATATGGCAGAAAGTGTGAATTTCAGGATGTTCTTTGGTGGCTTTCTCACCTGCCTACGTGGAAAGTTCACCTTCCCCTCCAATCCATCCAGGCTGCCTTCTCTCGGTTATCAGAAGGAAAAGTGGGGAAATCCTACTGCCTGATATTTTGTTTAATTAATTGGTGTTATCATAACACAGTTTTACTAGATCATTTTCCACTATAATTTTAAAAAGTTGGCTAAGTGTATCTACATGCTGAGTGTTCCCTGATTTCTCTAACAGATAGTCTCACTTTGCCATAAATCTGACATTCATTGTAGTTCTACCCTTGGATATTTTCCCTCTGAAAACTTTGCCAAGTTATTCTTGCCATTTCACCTGCTGAGCAAAGTTGGGTACAGATTCTGCTTACCTCCACTGATACAGTAGCCTGGAGCCATGCTGAAAATACTGTCAATCCTCTGTCTCTGGGAGAAGGCACTCTTGGCTCTAGACTTGTATGTTCTTCCTCTAAAGTCTTGTTTGCCACCTTGATCTTTGCACAATTGCAAGCCAGGCTATTTCTTTGCAAGTCAAGGTATAAAAAGCCTTTTTTTTAACTTTTTTTTTTTAACTTTAAGGCTCAAGATCTGGCCATGTGAAAACACATTATCATGAGGCTGATATGGAGGGAAAGACCATTGACCCTCTAACACAGCAGCAGCTGAACACATCACTGATTCCCGTGCTGCCCATTTGGTTCCTACATGAGAGTAGAACTCAGCATCACCAAACTTGAGTGAAGGAAAAAAAGAATCTGAGATGTTGCTTAAGTCAAGCCCCCATCTTAATAAACGAGGAGAAAAAAGCCCAGAGTTGAGACAGGTTTTGCACATCATCATAGAGCTACTCAGGCAGTGCAAGTCTACACTCCCAAGTCAGTACCGGGCTCTGAATCCAGTGCTCTGTGTCCCTCACTTGCCACTCTTCCAAGTGTCATCCCATCGGCTGTCCCCTTCCTCAAGCCAGAGTCACATTGTCAGGGCTCAGCATTTGTTGATTTCGTATTTGCAAATCCACCTGCTCCTTAAAATCTGTGCTTCCATGGTCATTCACGGACAGGCACAGAGCTACAGAAGAAATGGGCCACCCCCCGGGGGACGAGGCATTGGTCTGCCTTCTGGCAGCATCTCTGAAGTCATAGCCCAGTGTCCTTCCATGGTCTGTCCACCACTGTGCTTTCCATGTGGCTGTGCTCTTGATGGTTTCACTGTTTCAAATGGCGTAGTGCCACGTGCTATCTGGGCTGAGAGGGTTGGGATGTGGCATACGGAGAAAATGCAGGTCAGAGAAGCTTCACACAGGTATAGGTTGCGGAGCTGTTGGCCAAGAGTTCAATGTTCACGAGTTGACAGTGTATGTTAAACAAGGTGTCTCTAAACAGAAACACACTTTTTTTAAGTCATGTGTTAACTGGCTAATGAAAAGCTGGTGACCAGAGGCTGGCAGGAGCGTGACCCTGAATTTCCCCAAGGAGCAATGGTTTCGTGTTGCTCATTCAGTTCAAGATGACTTCATAGAATGTCACTACTGTGAATAAAAAGAATCCCTTGGATTTCTGAATAGGCAGCTGAAGGAGCCTATAATCAAGGAGATAGCTGAAGATTGCGGTTAGCTGAGAGCCATAAAAGATGTTCTAGTTTCCACCTGATATTAATACATTATTCAAAGAATCTTTGTATGCCCGTGAACACTGCGTGACGCACCTGTAAGCTTGAGCTGTAAGCACTTGTCCTTGTTAAAGCTATATGTATATAACTGGGTGAGGTTGGTTAGAGTGTGTGGGAAGAAGAAGAAAAAGAAAAGAAGAAGAAGAAGAAGAAGGAGGAGGAGGAGGAGGAGAGGAGGAGGAGGAGGAGGAGGTTGGAGTTAGAGCGTTTGGAGTGATTGATGGAGCTGGAGAGAGAAGAAGAATAAAAGACCTTTTTTCATTTTCATCCTGCCTCCGAATTTTCCTGCGGCATTCGCTGCTCCAAGCGGCTTCCGCTTCAGGCAGCACAGAAACCCTGAGATAATGCAGGGAATGAAGGTCATCACATCCAGGTCATGGGCAGATGGATCTGAAGAGTGAGGCAGAGGGCCAAGGTCCCCAAAGGGACTCGCCCTTGTCAGAGGATCCCAGTTTCTAAGTGCCTGGGCAGAGCCACGTCCCTCAGTTGGACTTTGTTTAAGTGTCCACTTCTGAGCCCGTGACAGGCCAGCATTAGGAAATATGTCATCATCACACCAATGATGACTTATGAAAGCAAGCAGAGTAGCAAGCCTTGAAGTTTCAAAGGAGCAGAATTCCAGCCCAAGCACCCACCAGCCTCTGCCTCAGATTCTCTCTCCAACAACCGCTGCCGTCTTTGGACTGCTGCCGTCTTTGAACTCTGTGAGGGACTTCGTTTGGCTGATCCTCCTGCAACCTGGCTCTGCCACACATCTTTGATTCTTGTAAGAAAAACAGACTGAGCAGTCACAGTAAAAGGGGCAGTTGCTAAAGACCACATTGATGTGCTGCACTGAAGTACGTGTTTCCCCCTCAAAAGAATTAGTAAACATGCAAATAGACCTTAGAGGAATATTCAAAGCAGAACCAAGGCCTTTGGGGGTTCTACATTTTTATATATTTTTAAATGATTGGCATAGACGCTTCCGAGCTGTGGACTTGAAACATCACAAGCTCCACCAGATGGTCTCAGCCCTGCACATGTTGGAATCACCTGGGAGCTTACAAAACCCTGGTGCCTGGTTCTGGCTCCTTCCATGAAGATTCTTGTCTGACTGGTCTGGAAGCAGCCTGGGCATCGTTGTTTTCAGATGCTTCCTGGGTTCCCTGATGAGCATCCAAAGTGAAGACGCAGCTCTGGGGACCAGGTTAAGCCCTTTATGTCTTTATCCCTAATCCCTTCACACCTCTAAGTGATTTCAAAAGAGAAAAATGAGTCTCTGAGAGATTGCCATTTTCCAAGACCACACAGCTAATCAGTGGCCAAGATGGGTTAGAAGCTCAGATCTACCCCTAAAGACTGCTTATAGTCACAATTTTCTACTTGTTCACATGCTCGGCTTTTCTTATAATTGATATGACTTTCATCTGGTCCCCTGCTCGCCCCCTGCTGGCTTCTAACACTGTCTCCTACAAGAAGTCCTCTCTCAAGTTCTTATCTTTCACCCCCTCCCCTACATTCCTCCTACTCCTCCCCCACTTATTTGTTATATCCCTCTCAGTGGAAAATGGTCCAGTAATTTGTTTCCTTCCTTGTTTGTGGTGCTTGTTGTTGGGGAGGGGGGGCCTGGTTTTTTCTATTAACCCATTAAGTTCCAAGTTTTCAATTCTGTGACTATTTCAACAAAATTGACACAGGTGTACTAAAGTAGATTGGAAGTTATAATCTAGAGTTTATATATTATTATATTGGTGTTATATTAAAACTATGACATTATAACAGTTATATTCTTATTTTTAAATAATTATATAGTTATATATGATTTACTATATTTAATTTTTTATAGGTGTTCTGCTCTGAGACAATGGAACAAAGTTAAGCAGTCACCTCCAGGAGGGCAGGAGATGCGTCTGTCTTATTTCCTAATGGATTCCTGACACTCGGCACACTGCCTGACATTCAAAAAAGAACTCGATAACTTGCTGTTGAATAATAAATAAATGAACCACTCAATTAATACAAGCAGTTATCATTAAAAGTGGGTTAGCTCTTGGCAGGAGTCCTAGATATCAATCAAAGCCCATAGAATGAAGCATTTCACTTCTGGCAGATGCTGTCCATCAACCTGGAAACTTTGTCATCTAAACTGAGGGACTATAATCCCTAAAGATGGAGACTTCTGGTCCCAAAGGGGCTGTTGCAGTGTTAAATCTTACATAGAGAGATTTATTGTGTCCCCAGCTGAAGTACAGGACCTGCTTCCCTTACCCGGGGGGCAAAAGCAGCCCTCTTGACTGTTCTCCACAGTCATCCCTGGAATTTCAGCTCCCATTGGCTTGATCCTAGCAAGAAATTCCACTGGCAAGGCCTAGAGCATAAGTTTTTCAAAAGAAAGTATCCCACCCCAGTTCTCTCTGCTCATGACAGGCATTGCAAACCCATCACAACTCAATTTTCCATAGAGCTCTCTAGGTACCATCAACCAACCAGAAATCACTTTTTAAAATTCAATCCATTTGTTTTAAGGAACAACAAACTCTTGATGTTCTTTAGAGACACATCCAGAGAACTTCTGAAATGCCCACACCCATTTTTGACTACCACTGAGGTCAATGATTTTCCTAACCCTAAGAGTGAGATAATCCCTTCCCACAGAATTGTTGCAAGGATTAATTGCACTGGTGTTTTAGATATCTACAATGTACCTTCCAGGACTTCCTACCTTCCAAGGTGCTCCTACATGCCCCTCTTTCAGCTCAGTGAATTCATCCTCTATTGGCAAAATTTAAAACTCCTTGTTATGGTTTGGATATGAAGTGCTCCCCAAAGCTCTTATAAACATAGGAATTAGATTATGAAAATAGATTATGAAAGCTGTAACCTAGCCAGTGGATTAATCCAGTTGATGGGTTAATAATTTATTTTTTAAATATATATGTATTTGTTTTAGCTGTACACAATGCCTTTATTCTTACATGGTGCTGAGGATCGAACCAGGGCCGCGCATGTGCTAGGCGAGCACTCTACCGCTGAGCCACAACCCCAGCCCTGGGTTAATAATTAAATGGACTAACTGGGTGGCAACTTTAGGCAGGTGGGGAGTGACTAGAAGAAGTTAAGTTAGTGGGGATGTGCCTTCCAGGTTTATATTCTATCCCTGACTCCTCGCATGCATGCACATGCTTCCCACCCCCAACTCCTACCTCCCCACCCCTGCCCAAGAGGACCTCTTGTAGGAGATAGTGTTTAAAGCCCTCTCAGTTGAAAATTGTGATGGGTTTGCAGTGCCCTGCCGTGAGCAGAGAGAGCCAGGGTGGGATATTTTCCTTTGAAATATTCATGCTCTAGATCTTGCCAGTGGAATTTCTTTCTAGGTTCAAGCCAATGGTAGATGGAATTCCAGGTTGATTAAGTGGAATAGTCAAGGGGGCTGCTTTTGCCCCCCAGGTGAGGGAAGCAGTTCCTGTACTTCAGCTGGGGAACACAATGGAACCAGCTGACTACGTACCGAACCTCTAAAAAAAATGAGCCCAAATGAACATTTTCTCTTTTGAGTTGTTATTGTCAGATATTTGGGTCACAGTGATGAAAAATTAACCTGCTCCTGCCTACCATGGAAGCTTGAGGAGATTCCTGAATGCTTAACGTGGGTGCTCTCGCTGCTTATTCTAAGCATGTGCCAATGTTGATGTTTCTCCTCTACAGTGTTTATAGGATACTCCAAATCCTCCACTGGTCTTGGCCGAGGAGTTTGTTTAGTCACTTGCATCCTGGAGGGAAATTTCAGTGAATTTCCACTGTACATGTAAATAAGGGAAGACAGGAAAAAGTAGGGCCTTGCTCAAGATGAATTTGTTTCCTTTGGGCTGTGCACACTTCATGAATACCAGCCTGTCTGAGATCACCCCTTTGTGAAACTCAGAACTCCAGAGGACACTACAGGGTGGACTTAACTGTAGAGGCGGTTAGGAGTTGCTGACCCTTTGGTCCAAGTGCAGAGAGGTCCTGGTGCTACAGAGATGCCAGGGTAGGTACACCCCAAGCCCATGGAGTCTGTATTCTTGGATTCTCAGACACTGTTGCTGTTCACAAGTCCAACTGCACAGCAAAACATCCTGACTGCAGAGGAGTGTCCAGATGCCATGGAGTCCCTGGCTCCAAGCAGGCAGTTGTGGTAGCCGTGAGCAGGCTCCCTAGGACACAGGTCACCCTTAACTCTAGCAAGGCCAGATATGGGCACGGATACAGGAATCCCTTACACAGGAACTCTTGTCCTCCTAAGCATACCCAAGAAAACCACATGCTGAGGTCCTGAGGTATCCTGCTTTAGTCCAAAATAGAAATTCCCTCCCCTGTTCAGGGCATAAGATGGTGTCCCCTAGGCTGTATCTGATCCATGCATGTGTTTGGTTTTTTTGTATGTTTGTTTATTTGGCTTTTGTTAGCTGGTTGCCAGAGTGTTATAAAATGTGACTTCCCACGAAAATGGGAAAATAAAAAAGAGATGGCCACCCTGGGCCTGAACATTCACCTGGCAAACACAAGCCAGAATGGAAAAGCAGCTGCCCTCTCTCTCCACCAGCTCAGCCCCCACTCCTCCTGTGGTCACAAGGTATTTCTCCCATCATTCTTTCTGCCTCCTGTAGAAATGTCAGTTTGAAAACTGTATCTTATTTTTCAGTATGTATCACATTTAAATATACACACTTTCATCTCTGCCATTTGGAAATAGACACATTAAAAAATGATGTTTAAATCACACATTTATTTAACCCACCTTCGAACTGTGAAAACATCTGCACTGTATTATCTTTAAGGCCTTTTTCAGTTCCATGATTCTACAATGTGCAGTTGCCATGGGCTTTTGTGGCTCTTTTATACTTTTCAGTAAGGGTTGGGCTTCTCTGTAAGACAGAGGCCCGGATCTGCCTCATCCTGGATCACAGAACCAAAGGACGTATAACTTTGCAAAGTCTATTACTCAGGGACACAGGTAAGAAATATAGTGAGAGGGCCATGGAGTGCTGTGTTGCAGAAATCAGATGTATGTACAGGAACAGATTGAAAATTTTTTTTAAAAAAACAGCATTGATGAAAAAAGTAAGAAACACAAGATAGTCTACAGCTGCATATCATTTATATAAACACAAATGCATAAGAAACAATATTAAACAATTCCAGGAGTAGAAATGTAAGAACACGTAGACATTCCCTAGAGTCAGTGCCTATTAGGGAGGGAAAGAAGGGGAACAGAGCTAAGGAGGCCCTGCAATGACAATGACACGGTCCTACACCAGAGACGGCAGAATGCCGCTCGAAGCTGTATCTGAACCCCAAAAAGGGAGGAGGAACAAAACAACAACACAGGTGGCAACTCAGTAAGGTCCAGTTCTGTGAGAGGAAAAAAGAAAGGAAGGGATTTGCTCCTTTCGTGTTTATTTATTTGTAAATGAAAGTCATTGCCAAGCGGCTGTCTGTCAAGATCTGAGCAGGACCGAGTCCCTGAAAGTACCCGGATATACTAACTTAAGGTCGTTTGAACTGAAGCACTCAACTGGTGGGACTCGCCCAAATCATGGACACAGAGAATCATGACAGCCTTTCCTCCCCGTGTCCCACTGTGTCCCATGTCACTGCTTGTCCATCAGTTTTGGCTATAAGCAACACTACTAATATCACAATTTACTTTCTTTTTGTTCCCAAAGATATTTATTTTTTGGACTTAAAAACTGACTTTAGCCATGCCCTAAATAATTACATCCATGAAATCATGGTTTTGGGGTGCGAGTTTTATTTTGTTTTTTTATTAAACATTAGAATACACTTAAAACTATTAAAAATTTAAAATGCCGCTTAAGCCTGCCTTAAATTGACTAATGTATTTGTTATGGTCATGCTAATGATTGAAATAAAAATCCTAAAAATGCATAATGACTCAAACACAATCGGCATTTATTCATTGCTCACTTGACCGTCTGGGACTGGTGGACATGCCAGCAGGGTCTGCCAACTCCCTCCACACAGCCAGGCCATGCCATCTTTAGCACATGGCCACCTAGGTGGCCCAGGGGACAGAGAAGCAACAAGAACAAGGGAGAGCACGTTGGGGGTGGTCATGCCCAGGCCTGACGTGGGTGCCTATCGTGTCCATTCAGTTCAGCCACATGGTCACCTTGCCTGACAGGGAGGCTGGGGGTATGTCATAGCTACCTGCCAGGAGATGAGCAGAAACCCTAAGCCGTGTTATGGACTGTTATGTGTAAACTTACTGGTCACTAGTGTCTGGGCATTTTGAAGGCAGAGAGAGTAGTTCTGTGTTTGTAACCATGCACGGCGCCCACAGTGTAGCTAAGTACACAGTCACTGATGGCAAATGAAACAATCTGCCCATGTGCCCTTCCCCTTCTACATTCCAGCAAACCACAGAAAAGATGTCACCCCGCCTGTCTTCCGCAGCTACAAGAGTCAATTTGGTGGGAACCATCAGCATCGAGAGAGCTCCAAGGAGGACCAGACTCTGTCTCCCAAGGAATCCATCTTTCTTTTTTTTTTTTTAATTTTTATTTATAGTAGTATGTGTTACAGTTCATACTATACATATACAGCATCTTTTTACACAAAACAGTTTGTATACAAAGTATATTCAAGTCTTCAATCATGCATTTAGAATAATGATATCCGTCTTACCAAAGCAAAATTAAGAAACATTGTCACAGATAACACTCTAAAAACACACAGGGGACCATGCTAGCGATTTTCTGCGAGGCCAGAAAGAGGTTAGGAAAACTTGCAGAAGAGCAGAAAGCAGCAGCTCCCATTTGGCAACAGAGAAGAGCAAAGACAAGTGGATTTAGAATACAAAAGACAACTTTGAAAACCACCAAACTCTATTCTGCACAATTAAAAGTCCGTGGAAAACAGAGAGGAAAAGGCAAGGCTATTATCCTGTAAATCACTACTTCTGGGAGGAGAGAGAGTGTTACACAATAACATTTCACACTGTGTCCCGGGGAGAGGTAGGTACAAATAATTTATGAAATGGAAATTGAGGAGAGAAAAGAGGAAATGAATACCCCAAAGCAGACATGGGGTCTGCGGAGCTGTCTGGAAGTGCTGACGGAGTGGATGATTATTTACAGAGCAGCGACTGAATGGGTGGTGATAAATGCCTTACAAGCACACCAGTGTTAGTAATAGGAACCTATACTGTCGGGTCATTCCCTAACACACACAGAAGACGGGATGGGAGACACGTCCATTTAGTCCAAGGTAAGAGTACGCCCCTGCACTGGGTAGCTGGGAGATTGGACTCATGTTTAGTATTATTATTATTATTATTATTCCTGCTGTAGCAAATTACCACAAATTTAGAGATTTAAAGAAACATTAACTTATATTATGGTTCATCTATCAGAAGTCTAATACAGGTCTTCCAGGGCTGAATTCACTATCGACAAGGTGCATCCCTGCCCAGAGGATGCAGGGGAGAATCCATTTCTTGGCCTTTTCTAGTTGGTCAGGCTGCCCACATTTCTTTGGTTCATATCCATCCATAGCAAATGGATTCCTTCTCATGCTGCCATCTGTCTAAAGTTTTTTTTTCCTCCCTCCCTTCTGCACTGAAGCACCCTTGTCATTACATGGGGCCCACCTGTATAATCCAGGATCACCTCCCTATGCTAAGGTCAGCTGACCAGCAGACTTCATTCCACCTTTACCATGTAAACTAGCATATTCATGGGGTTCTAGGAATCAGGACGTGGCAGCGGAGGGACAGGACCGTCCTCTGAGCTGCTCAGGTAGGCTAATCGTCTGATGGGTGGATTATGAATTTTTAAAGTCATTAACAACGTGTCCAGTATGTTTCACTTGCTTCAGTGGGAATTCAAATATGTCATCTCAGCCTGTCCTTGGGACACTCAAGAGGCCACAAGTCTTTGTGGCTCCCAGCATCACCTAGGGTTCTGTTCTTTCCCAGGGCCATCACCTTCCTCTCGGCTCCTGAGGGCCAGTGAGGTAGACTGAGCATGTATGTCCTGGTGGAATAATTGGGTTTCTATGATAACAGTTAGACTGTGATAGAGTATGCATTGATCTGCCAATAAAATCAGGTTTTTTAAAAGAACAAGACCATAAAATTCTAAAGGGAGGCTATCAGTCTGGCATTGATCAACTTACAAACTCTTCTATACAAACTCTTGTTACCATGAATTGAACAAGAAAAAAAGTTATCCCATATGCAAGATTTTATATTTGTACTCCTTTGGGTTCTTTTAGAAGATGTCCTTCATTTATACTAGTAATAAGAACGTATGTTCTAAATAATTCCCATGGGGACTACTGATCAGAAGCAGCTAACCAGCATAATCACATGACAGCACCTTCAGAACACACTGACTTTGGAAGAAGACTTCAAGGGAAAATACAAGTTTCAAAGGAAATTCTGTTATAGGCAAGGAAGAGGAAAAACTTGTGAATTCAAGCTTCACAGCTACCAGATGACTTGTATGTCTTCAAAGTGAACCCGCTCGTCTCTACCTCACTTCACAAAATTAATAGGAAGTCTTCAGACTGGTCAACCAAAGGATGCTGGATGAAGAAACAGGAACTGACAAGTCCAGCAGTCCTGGGACTCAGCTTGCACATGGCAGACCATAGGACTTCTCAGCCTCCAGAACTGCCTGAACCAATATCTATAGTACATGTGATTAGAGGAGAATCCTGACTCATACAGTCAAGGTTGCCCAAGATAAAGGGGCTACCTGGGAGCTGGGGAATTCCCTCTCGCTGGACATGCATGGGCTATAATAATGACTAAAAATTTGCAGGGAAGCTGGAACAGGTGACTAGAGATGCTTGTAGCACAGACCCTCTCTGACTCTAAGGAGAAAGGCACCCTAAGTAGGTGGTTTTCAAACTTATTTTGACTTATTTTGTTCAGAAATCCATGACCCTCTGGAATTCAGGGTGACTAGAATGGAAGGTCATCTCCAGCCAACAACATGTACAGAACCCCTACTGTCCTCCTGTCATCTTTTTATTATTCATTCAACAAATACTTACTGATAGCTTACTATGTGCCAGGCATCATGCTTGGCTCTGATGATAGAGTAGTGCTCTCCTGGGGATGAGGCAAGAACATTAATAGAATAAATTTACATATGGATGAGTATTAAAAATAAATAAGACAAGATGATGGAACAGCCAGTAACTAAGGGACTCCTTAGGATCCAATGTAGGCCTCCCTGAGGTGTGACCTTGGTGAGAGGTGAAATGTGAAAGAAAGTATCTGGAGAACAAAAGATGGTAAAGAGTGAGCAATTTCGAGTCTCCAAGGTGGGAACAAGATAGGAGCATGTATAAGAAAGCCATAGTGCAGCAGGCAGGAGCCCCATCCAGAGGAAACTGTAGGCCAAGGTGAGATTTTATCCTGAGGCAGAGGAGAAGCCAGGAGAAGATTCTGAGCAGAGAATCCCACGAGCTTCTTTACTTGGCATCTCATGAATGACTATAAAAATGCCTTGAACTGGAAAATAGGCAAAAAAAAGAATATGTAGAAATGGAGCAGGAGGGAGGTCATCTCAACCCCGAGCAGAGGATAGGGGAACGGAAGCCCTGGGAAAGGGCTGAGAGAAAACAGGACAGCCACGGCCTCTTCGGGAAGGAAGAAGAAGTCCACACATCCAAGTTAAATCGGTTATCAGAGATGGCTCTGCAGCAGATGAAAATGTGGGGCAAGGAGAGCTGGGGACATAGCTCAGTTGTAGAGAGTGCATGCTTAGCATGTGTGAGACCCTGGGTTCAATCTTCAGCACCAAAAAAAAATTATATATACATATATATATATATATATGCAGTAAGAAAGTTTGGTCAATCCAGATACTCAGAGAAGCCCCCGGACAGAGAGGAGGAGGAGGACTCAGTAGGAGGAGCACACGCCCTAGGCGGCCACTCTGAGTGCCACTTTGCTTCCTTTTGATGACAACCTCATTGGCACAGGTTCTGACTCAAGTGCCTTGAATTCTAACCTGTTCCATTCTAAAGCTCCAGACTCCCCATAGCATGTTTTGGGTCCCTGTTAACGGGATCAAAATAGGAGGAAAAATCACCAGAGAGAGCAGTCCAAAGATGCCTGAAGCCACCCCAGCTCCTTGGCCACCACAGTCATTTTAACCAGAGTGATGGGAAGAACAGCCATGCTGGAAAACCATTTGCCCTTCATTTACTATCACAAAGGAACATGTCTTCACACCTGTGCATGAACTGTCCTAAAGGCAAGGAGTAGCTCATGGCCACCATAGCGCTTGTCCCGCTGCAGCCCACGGAAACCTTGCAGGTGTGCAACTGCATTCAGACGGGCTTCAGTTCCACACTGACCTTGAAACTTGTTTGGACTTGGCAAGTTACTCTGCCTGCCTGAGAGTTGGCTTCCTCTTCTGTAGAATGTGGATAATGACACCCGCTCCCTGTGGGCGTGTGGATGGGATGACATACAAACACACTCAGCACCAGGCCGGGCTGTAAAAGTTACTGCCCTTTTACCCCAATAGGGTCATTGGAGGTTGTTTGATGCTAACTTATTTCTTTTGCTCCACTTTCTTCAGACATTTTGTCCAGGTGAGGTAGAGAGAAATACCCTACTCAAAACAGGATTGGAAAATAATCAACTCACAGAATGAACCAGGCCCCATGGAGTGCCTGACACAGAGGGACCTCTAGCTGATGGCAACAGTTTTTGTTATCACCTCTGTGCTGGTGCAGAAGGGCCAACATAAGAAAAAGACTTCAAACCACTGCAAGCTTTCTTACCTGGAAAACAACCTAAATTTTGATCCACTAATCAAGAAGCCTATATCTAAGGCACAGCAAAACTTTCTTCAGGGGAACAGGGCCATTCCCAATAACACCGCTGCTCTGCTTCAAATTATATTTACTTTCCAATTCCCTCATCTTAGAACCCTTCAGAAAACTTGCAATCCCCTATTTACACAGTTTGAAGCATATTTGTGCAATCAGATCCTGACATCCCCTGATAAGAAGTAATAACACTAGAGGGGACAGGAGGAGGCCACAGAGATTTTCCCTATCACAAAACCAAGATGCATTTGTTTCTCTTGTAAGAATCAAGCAGCCCCATGCCAAAGTACATTGGCACTAGATGTAAAAACTCCGTTTTTATTACTAAGCAACGATGTTAATTAATCTAGAGAAAAAATTCCTTCCAGCCCCTGCATTGTCCCAGTATGAGTCTTGACCAGGTAAGAAGCTGTCAGGTTCTTGCTGTGACCTGCAGTATAATTTGCCAGTGTTGAGTTAAATCAGAAGGAGCAGCTTCTTCAGCACCTCCTCTAAATAAAAGCATGAAGTTAATAACAAACAATGGAGGAAGGAAATGGCTTGTGGAGGTTGCAATTCAGAGCCACATACTTGATTCACTACAAAATGAATGTTGGAAAAGCATATGAATTTTTAAATCCAAGTGAACCTAGTGTCTGGCATGATGAAACACAAAGGAGTTCCTCATAGGTGGATCTAGTAAATGACAGGAAGGAAAAGAAGGAAAATACCTGTTTTATCACATTCAGGTTATTGCTTTAAAATATTCATTGACTTCACATCCTGTGAAGCCATTATAGAATGGACTCCACTATAAGCCCAGCAGAGATAAAATTACAAATAGAACTTGCACTCATTGCTAGGACTGTATTTGCATATCAGTCCTTGGGTATTTTGAGGTTCCTCAGGCCATTCCTAAACTCAGTTTGCACATGTGCCTCTGAAATCTATTCTCCTGGGGAAGAGGGACAGTGAGGATGTAGGTGAACTGTCATCTGGGGCTTTTGCTGAGCCTCTGGAAGGCTGAGTTTGTATGGTGGGTCATTTATGGTGCATGAGAGCTGCCCTGAGGATGCCCACTAGGGAGGCCTCTGCTGTTGTGTCTCTCTGGCTCCACTGTCTCCTGGTCTACAGTCCCTCTGATCTATGAGGATCCCACTATGACAGAGCAACCACCCCCCCAAGTCCACCCTCTACACAAAGGTGGACGCAGACCCTGGTCAGGGTAACAAGTCTTTCCTGGGATGTTGCTGCTGGTGGCATTGGGAAGGCTGTGTCTTGTGGGCATCACTAAGCTAACAGGGATTGAGTCTGGGGCCATGGGTGGTCACCTTGCCCATCATGTGGAGGAGACAGTCTAAGTGAAGGGAGAATGAATACTGGTGGCTATAACCAGACCTGAATCCAGCTGCACTCTAAGACCAGCAAGTTAGGAGAGCTATTAAACATCATTTATGCTCTAGCAGCTGGAGTTTTGTTTCCTTTACTTACAACCAAAAATATGAAGTTGACCAAAATGCTATAGATTGGACCATGAAATGACTGTCTCAGATGAATTTGGTATTTTGGAGGACAATTCAGGAGGCCCTTGAAGATCTGTCCTTCATCAGGTTTGTGTTCAATGCCAAGTAGGGGAACTGCTTGGAGCTGTCCCTTGGCCCTGGTGCTGAAGAAAAGACCGTCATGTGGCCTGCGGTTGAGTTCTAAAGTAAAAATGAACAGGCCCTGTGGGAGGGAGCAGCAGCCTGAATTCCCCAGCCACAAAAGACCCATCAATTCTGTGATTTCAGAAGAGTAAGAAAACAGGCCAGTTCACTGATCTGGTACCACCAGCATATTAATCAGTGTATATTGGTAGTCAGAGCCCCGTGGCAAGAGACCCTAGTAGCAAACAGAATCCCACAGTTAGCATCAATCAGGAAGCAGAAATCCAGTCATTCCCAGTATCTGGAGTGGGGAGGTGTTATCTTAGAAAGGGAAGATGAAGAAAGGTAGGACCTCAATGTGACAGCAGATAGGAAACTGAAGTCAGAGTCCCTGGGCCCAAGTCCCACCTCTAACATTGATAAGCTACATGGCCTTAGAAAGGGGCTATTCTCAGTCTCAGTTCTATCTCCTACAAATTGAGTACATTAATAATTATTATAATCAAGACATATACCCAAATTGGTTCTTAACAAGAGATATCCCTGAATTGGTTTTTAATCTCTGCTATTGGAGCTCTGTACTTTCTGAATTGTGGAAGTCATCTGTTCATGTCTGTCTCCCAAGTTCTGCTCCTTAAGAGCAGAGATTGCAATACTCATATCTACATTCCTCCTTCTTACCATAGTGCCCAACACTCAAAATCACACACATGACAAGAGAATGAAATGAGGCAATGCATATTAAAGCACTTTGTGCCCTTCCCCCACACAACATCATTATACCAGGCACAAAACAAGATCAGAAACCTGGACATACTGGGACAGGACAGGAGCCAAGCCACTGGAACTGAATATACCAATAGGGATCACATAAGGAAAACAAGAGTCCCAGGCCCTGTGCAGGGTGACCTGGTGCTAAACCCCCAGAAATAGGAATAGTTCCTGAGTAGGAACCAAAATGACCCCATACTTCAGAGGGAATCTTATTTAAGTAGCCTTAATTGAGGGTACATCAGTGGTATAGAGAGTAGCCAGACCCTCCATTATAAGAATAGCCCTAACTGCTGGGTGGCCACTTGGCGGCAACAGCTATTGGAAATCCCTGAGAACAGATTACAGCCCAGGCATCCTTGCTATCCTGGGGTTTGTCATCCTCAAAGGAAATGGAGGTCAGTCTCTACTGGAGAATGTGAAATCATTTATGCTTCTCAAAACTCCTTATCAGGGGAATGAATCATAATCTTCCTCCAAGAATCCCAAAGGTATGGGGCTGAGAGGCTGTAGATGGATGCCTGAATCAATCAGAGACCAGCAACAAGAGGTTCTAATAATAGGTTCTCTGCCAGGATACAGGATTGGCACACAGAAAAGCCACTTCACAGTGCCGCCAAAGCCCTAGGCTTCACTTTCTAGTTTTAGTAACATACATTCAAAATCATATGCTTCCAAAGGTTAAAAATTACTGTTTCATGAAATGTCCAAGCATCAAATGTTGTCTTCTTATTTTCAAAAATAAATTGTAACAAAGTTGTATCTATTTCAAGTATCATACTTAGGAAATAGTTTTAATATCTCAATTGATTTTTTCATAATTTTTCCTCTAGTTCTATTATACATTAAATTTCATGATTGTAGGATTATACTGAATGCTCTAAACAGTATCAAATCTAAAAAAAAAAAAAAATGACTGCCCCTGGAATTTTTTTGGCTTTCTATTCATATAATGTTATACTCATAAAGCACATATAGGGGGAAAATGTGATTTCTCTTAATACAAAAAGGTATCCATTACTTTTTCTTTTATAGAGTTTGTCACTTTCTCAAGAAAATCCTGAAATTATATCCAATTGACCATCAACATTTTAATAATTAATGTCACGGTAGTCCTGATTAAAAATACTATTGCTTTTAGCCAAAAGCAATAGCAGGAGTTATAAAGCAAAGCTAGTAAACAAAATCCATAAAACTATGAATATAAAAATAAAGATATTGGGCTGGGGTTGTAGGTCAGTGGTAGAGCACTTGCCTAGCATGTGTGAGGCACTGGTTCAATCCTCAGCACTGCATATAACTAAATGAATAAAATAAAGGTCCATCAACATCTAAAAAAATTTTTTTAAATAAAGAATATATTGAGTTTCTGTGTATATAAAGAAGTTACTTCCTATACACAGAACAAAGATAATTGCAAGAAATATTTGGGCAAACAAGAGAAGGCAAAAGATGCATAAGGAGGGAAATGATAAAAAGAAATTTAAGGAAAATAATAGAATGAATCAGAATTTTGTAAGTGAAAGGGTAAATTACAACTCTCAAGAAAACAAAATCTGGTATATTTGATTTTTCAAAACAAATTTGATCTACTCCAAATGATATGAGACTTCCTATAAGTAGTTATTTCCTTTAGCTTCAATTTTTATTTTCTTATGTGTAAAATAGGGAGGGACATCAGTACCCAACCAGATTATTTTTTTTTCTACCAGCCTTTTTTTTTTTTTTTTTTTTTTGGTACCAGGGATTGAACTCAGGGGCACTTGACCACTGGGCCACATCCCCAGCCCTCTTTTGTATTTTATCAGCCCTCTTTTGTATTTTATTAAAGACAGGGTCTCACTGAGTGGCTAAGTGCCTCACTATTGCTGAGGTTGGCTTTGAACTCACGATCCTCCTGCCTCAGCCTCCCAAGTGCTGGGAATACAGGCGTGCGCCACCGCGCCCGGCTCCAGCCTATTTTTGAGGGAGGGGAGGGGTACCAGGGATTGAACCCAGGGGCACTTAAGCACTGAGCCACATCCCCAGCCCATTTTATATTGAGAGAGGATGTCATTAAGTTGCTTAGGTCCTTGCTATATTGCTGAGGCTGGTTTTGAACTTGCAATCCTCCTTCCTCAGCCTCCCAAGTTGCTGGGATTACAGGCATGCAACACAACCCCACTCAACCAGCCTATTTTGAAAGTCCTATGAAAACTAAAGTTAAGATACACAGGTCATCCATGGTGGCGCAACCTGTAATCCTGGAGACTCTGGAGGCTTAAGTGGGAGGAGTGCAAGTTCAAGGCCAGCCTGGGTGACTTAGCAAGACTGTCCTGAAATAAAATTAAAAAGGGTAGGGGATATAGCTCATTGGCAGAACATCCCTGGTTCCATTCCCAGTTCCACAAAAATAATAGCAGTAAAAACACAGGAAGGTGGCTAAAACAATGCTTGTTGAGACAATGGATTGGAATTGGAGACATCAGCATGAACTCAGTTTCAGCTTAATATAGATAAAGATGGTTGTATCTATACATATTTAGATACACAGTTAGCATACACAAAACCATCTCCTTGTTCTGCCGGCTGAGAGGGCCCAGAGGCAATGGCTGTCCAGTAGCTGTGAGCAGGCCTAACCCCTAGATCTTTGTTTCTAATACTATTCTCCAGTACAAGGAGCCAGGACTCCCTGGATTAATGGCTGATTCTAGGATCCTAGGAAATATTCCAGATAGGTTTGGCGCATCTTGTAGTGTCATAAAGTTTAAAAAAAATGCTAACTTTTTTTTTAATTTACAAAGACATTGTTATGTTACAAGGATACTCAAGCCCACTAAAAGAGCTCTCAGAGGAATAAAATGAGAAACAATACAAAGAATGAATCACAAAGTTTAAATAAATATCCATGACTGCATATTGATATAAACAAATGAGAGAAAAGAGACAAATCTCTCTGTGCAGAATTCCAAATAATCCATGTAGGTCCTCTCCCTCAAGGAGTAGAACGGAACTCCCTAAGGCACAAGTTTGGACTGAAAGGAGCAATCTCCTTCCAAATACGGCACGAAGACGGGAAAGGAGACCCTGTGCAATGGAGACTCCTAATGCTGCCAGCCCGGCCAGGTGATCAAAGTTAACAACTGCAGCAATGCCACACTGATAGCTTGCACTCTAGACAAGATCCAATGAAAATGGCCCTTTATCTCCATAATCTCCCCACCGCCACCCCCAAAACACACAACCAAAACATCAGGCATATCCAATTGAGGGACATTGTACAAAACACCTGACCAGTACTCTTCAGAATTGCCAAGGTCTTCAAAAACAAGAACAGTCTGGGAAATTACCCAGGGGATTCTATAGAGACATAATGAACAAGTGAAATGTGGTATCCTGGATGAGATCCCAGAATGGAAAAAGACATTGGGATAAAAACAAGGAAATCTGATTAAAGTGTGCACTTTAGTTAATAATATCAGTATTGGATCATCGATTGTAAAGAACATCCCATACAGAGCACATTAATAAGAGAGGAAACTAAGAGTGTGGAAATAAGAACACTCTATACTATCATTCTATAACTCCAAAAACTCTGGAAATAAAAGAAAAATATTTTATATAAATAAAATTTAATTTTTTTAAATAAAATAAAAACATAAGACACAGTGATTACATTTTACACTTTCTAATAATTTGTGAAAATTTCTTCCCATGGCTGTATACCTTTACTTATATATTTAGTTTATGGCTAATAATGATCATTTCCACGTTTTTTCTTTCATATTTCATTCCTAGCTCTCTTTTTCTGACCTACATTTGTTTAATTATTTTTCTGATTCCACTTAAACCCCATGTTATTCTCCTCAGCAAATTTCAAGCTGCTTTTATAATGTTATTCTTTCCCTTTTGTTCATTTGTTGTTATTATTATTAATTATACAGAATAATGGGGTTCATTGTGGCATATTGGTTTTCATTTTCTCCCATCCCCTTCATCCTCCTTACCCTCCCTGTCCCTCTCCCCAACCCCCTTCCTCTTCTCTAATAGTCTCCCTTCTACTTTCATGTTGTGGGGGTTTTTTTCCCCTAGATTTCACATATGAGAGAAAATGCTCAATATTTGTCTTTCTGTGTCTGGTATACTTTGATTACCATGAAGCTCTCCAGTTCCATCCATTTTCCTGCAAATGGCATGATTCCATTCTTCGTTATGGCTGAATAATACACAATTGTGTATAGGTACCACATTTTCTTTATCCATCGGACAGTAGAAGGGCATATGGGCTGTTTCCATAGTGTTGTTATTGTTTGTGTCACAGTAAGTATGATTATCCCTGTAGCATGCTGACTTTAATTTCTTCAGGTGTATACCCAGGAGTGGCAAAACTGCATCACATGGTAGTTTACTTTCAGGTTTTTTTAATAATTATTTATTTATTCTAATTTGTTATACATGCTTGCAGAATGCAATTCATTTCATATTACATATATAGAGCACAATTTTTCAAGTCATTGGTTCTACACAAAGTATTTTCACACCATTTGTGTCTTCACACATGTACTTAAGGTAATGATGTCTAACTCATTCCACCATCATTTCTACCCTTTGCCCCCCTCCCCCTCCCTCCTCTTTGATCTATTTAAAGTTCCTTCATTCCTTCCATGTTCCCCCACTCCATCGCCATTATGAGCATCTTCATATCAAAGAAATCATTAGGCCTTTGGTTTGGGGGGATTGGCTTACTTCACTTAGCATTATTTTCTCCAATTCTATGTATTTGCCTGCAAATGCCATGATTTTATTCTCTTTTACTGCTGAGTAATGTTCTATTGTGTATATATACCAAAGTTTTCCTATCCATTCATCTACTGAAGGGCATCTGGGTTGGTTCCACAATTTAGCTATTATGAATTGTGCTGCTATAAACATTGATGTGGCTGTGTCCCTGTAGTATGCTGTTTTTAAGTCCTTCGGGTATAGACCGAAGATTGGGATAGCTGGGTCAAATGGTGGTTCCACTCCAAGTTTTCCAAGGAATCTCCATACTGCTTTCCAGACTGGCTGCACCAATTTACAGTCCTGCCAGCAATATATGAGTGTGCCTTTTCCCCCACATCCTTGCCAACACTTATTGTTGTTTTTATTTTTGATAGCTGCCATTCTGACTGGAGTAAGATGAAATCTTAGAGTAGTTTTGATTTGTATTTCTCTAATTGATAGAGATGTTGAACATTTTTTCATATATTTGTTGATTGATTGTATATCCTCTTCTGAGAAGTGTCTGTTCAGTTCCTTGGCCCATTTATTGATTGGGTTTTTTTTTTTTTTTTTTTTTTTTTTTTGGTATTAAGGTTTTTCAATGCTTTATATATCCTAGAGATTAGCACTCTATCTGATATATTTGTAGCAAAGATTTGCTCCCATTCTGTAGATTCTTTATTCACCTCACTGATTGTTTCTTTTGCTGAAAAGAAACTTTTTAGTTTGAATCCATTCCATTTATTGATTCTGGGTTTTAATTCTTGCACTATAAGTTTCTTATTAAGGAAGTTGGCCTAATCCAACATGATGGAGATTTGGGTCTATGTTTTCTTCTATTAAGTGCAAGTTCTCTGGTTTAATTCCGAGATCCTTGATCCACTTTGAGTTGACTACCTTCAGGTTTTTTTTTTTTTTTAGGAATATTCATATTGACATCTTTGCCAAGATTTAATATTTGTGTTTTTGTTAATGGCCATTCTGACAGAAGAGAGATGGGATCTCAATGTAGTTTTGATTTACATTTCTCTGATGGCTTAATGTGTTGAACATGTTTTTAGATAATTATAAGCCATTTGTACTTATTTTGAAAGTGTCTATTCAGTTCACTTGCCCATTTGTTTTTTGTGGGGGGGTGATAACTTTTTGAATTCTTTTTATATTCTATATGTAATCCTGAAGAGTAGCTGGCAAAGATTTCTCCCATTCTGTAGGCTATTTCTTCACTCCATTAATTTTTTTTCCTTTGCTGTGCAGAAACTTTTTAATTAGATGCCATTCCAATTGTCAATTCTTTCTATAATTTCCTGAGCTATGAGAGTCCTATTCAAAAATTCGTTGCTTAAGCCTATAACTTAAAGTGTTTACCCTGTTTTTGTCTAGTAGTCTCAATGTTTCGGGTCTTATACTTACATCTTTGATTTGTTTTGAATTGATTTTTTTTTTTTTTTTGGTGCAGAGTGAGAGTTGGGGATCTAATGTAAGTCTTCTACATATGGATAGACAGTTTTCCCAGAACCATTTGCTAAAGAGGCTACTTTTCTCCAATGTATCTTTTCTGGCACCTTTGTTAACAATCAGATGGCTTTAGGAGCTGGGATGTAGTTTAGTGGTAGAGCACTTTCCCAGCATGCATAAGGCCCTAGGTTCAACATCCCCATCACCACCACCAAAAAAAAAAAGAAAAGAAAAAAGAATCAGATTGCTTTAGCTATGTGGGATTATTTCGGTGTCCTCTATACTATTCCATTAGTATATAAGTCTGTGTATGCCAGTACCATGCTGTTTTTGTTACTATGGCTCAGTAGTATGATTTGAAAACTTGTATTGTGATACTGCCAGCATTATTTTTTTGCTCAGGATTGATTCAGCTATTTTTGATCTTTTGTTCTTTCATGTGAATTTTAGGACTGTTTCTCCTGGTTCTGTGAAGGATGTCTTTGGTATTCTGATGGAAATTGCACTGACTCTGTAGATTGCTTTCAGTAATGTGGTCATTTCACTGGTATTAATTCCACCTATCCATGGGCATGGAGGGTCTTTCCATCTTCTAGTGTCTTTATCAATTTCTTCCTGCGCTGTTCTATCATTTTCATTATAAAGGTCTTTAATTTCCTTGTTTGGATTATTCCCAGGTATTTTTAAGTTATTATAAATAGATTTGTTTTCCTGATTTCTTTCTGAGCAGATTCATTATTTGTACATAGAAAAGCTACTGGTTTCTGTGTGTTGATTATGGACCCTGTTACTTTGCTGAATTTGAATATCATATCTAAAAGTCTCTGGTGGAGTCTTTAGGGTCTTTTAAGGATAGGCTGATTTCACCTCCAAAATAGGAATAATTTTATTTCTTCCCTTCCTATTTAAACCTCTTTTCTTTATTTTTTCTTAACTAATTGTTCTTGCTAAAATTTCAAGTTTTGTATTGAATAGGAGTGGTGAGAGTGGACATCTTGTTCCTGAGTTTAGAGGAAATGCTTTCAGGTTTTCCCCATTCGTTACAATGTTGGCTATGGGTTTTCCATATATGCCCTTTATTATGTTGAGGTAAGATCTCTGTAATGGTTAATTTGAATTGTCAACTTGATTAGATCAAGAGATGCCAAGGATTAAGAGGATTATGGATGTGTCAATGAGGATGTGTCTAGGAATGATTGGCATATGGGTTAGCTAAGCGTGGGCAGCACTGACAAATAAGATGATGGCTTGGATGGAATAAAATGTTGGAAGAACAAGAAAGCAGCAGCAAATGTAAGCTCTATCCTTCTTGAATGGGTTCTTGATTGCTGCTGTGATCATCTGAGGATATCAGACTCTGGCTTCTTCTCTCTTTCAAAGCGGATTCTCTAGAAGCCTTTGGTCATAGACTAGTGTAGCACTGTTGATCCCTCTTGTTCTGGGGCTTCAGCCTCTTGGACTGCACAGCTATTGGTTCTTCCAGCTCTCTAGCTTGCAAATGGCCATTGTGGACTATCCAGCTTCTGGTTGTAAGCCAACCTAAGAAATCTCCCTTTTATAATTATACTTCCTGTTGATCCTCTTTCTCTAGAGAACCCTAATACAGAAATTGGTACCAGGAGTGGGATTAGGGATGCTTCAGTTGTGGCTAAGGGTGGGGACTCAACAACTTCTGGCAAAATAAACTCATCAGAACATGGAAGTTTAATGACCCCAGCCCCTTCAGGCTCCTCCCATACATCGCCATCCCAATTTGCAGGATCCCATTTTTTTTCCAAGCATAGACCTCACTTTAACTGAAGATACCTTCTGAGAGTTAAACTTCCATCTTAATTCAGCCAATTTCAGGATTAGGGTTTATGTTTGGTTTTCAGCAACCTCAGTCCTATGACTACAAGAGAGAAGAGTCTCCTTCAGAACATACTTAGCAGGTTTCAGATCAGTAAATGTGCAACTGCAGCTGAGAAACTAAATTTTTGAGCTCATCATTCTCCTTTGTTACTTTGTCCAGTGAAGCCAAAACCAACCAACCAACATCATCATATTTCTTAGTTTTCCAGAACTGTTCAAAGGTATCATGTATAGAGTCACTAAATTCTTTGCTTTTTACAAGTGATGAATTAGGAGCATCAAATGCAGTTACTTTATGAATCTCTTTAAAGAGTTCACACCATAGATTATCAGTGCTCTCCATAGTACCAGTAGCAGAGACTTAGTAACTTTAGGTCTAATCAATTTAGACAGCCAACTCCAGAATCAGCTCAAATATTCGTCTTTACAATTCTGTTCTTCTAGAGTCACTCCCAGTACCAATTTCTGTATTAGTCAGGTTCTCTAGAGGAAAAGAATCAATAGGAAGTATAATTTTAAAGGGGGACTTATTAGGCTGGCTTACTCAACCAGAAGCTGGATAGTCCACAATGCCTGTCTGCAAGCTGGAGAGTTAGAAGAACCAATAGCTGTGCAGTCCAAGAGGCTGAAGCCCCAGAACAAGAGGGATTAATAGTGCTATCCTAATCCAAGACCAAAGGCCTCTGGATAATACACTTTGGAAGAGTGAAGAAGCCAGAGTCTGATATCCTCAGATGATCACAGCAGCAATCAAGAACCCATTCAAGAAGAATAGAGCTTGCATTTGCTGCTGCTTTCTTGTTCTTCCATCATTTATTCCATCCAAACCATCATCCTATTTGTCAGTGCTGCCTATGCTTAGGGAGGGTCTCCATTTTAGTTGGCTATCCCACATGCCAAACATTCCTAGACACATCTTCATTGACGCATCCATAATCCTCTTAATCCTTGGCATCTCTTAATCTAATCAAGTTGACAATTCAAATTGATCATTACAATCTCTATCCCTAGCTTCCTCAGAGCTTTTATCATGGTGTTGAATTTTACCAAAAGCTTTTTCTGAATCTACTGAGATGATCATGTAATGTTTATCCTTGATTCCTTTTATGTCATGTATGTTTATTGATTTGCATGAACCTTCCTTATATCCCTGGAATAAAACCAACTTGATCATGATGTATTGTCTTTTTAATGTGCTATTGAATTTGGTATCAAGTATTTTACTGAGGACTCTTGCAACTATATTTGTCAAAGATATTGGTCTATAGTTTTCTTTTTTGTTGTGTCCTTACCTGATTTTAGTATCAAGGTGTTACTGGCTTCATAGAATGAGTTTGGAAGCTTTCCTTCCCTATCAATTTCATGGAATAGTTTGAAGAACATTGATGTTCTTTTTAAATGTCTGATATATATATATATACATATATATATATATATATATATATATATATATATATATATCAGATGTACCTTTATTTTTTATTTATTTTATATGCGGTGCTGAGGATTGAATCCAGTGTTTCACACATGCTAGGCCAGGGCTCTGCCACTGTGCCACAACCCCAGCCCCATGTCTGATATCATTCATCAGTGAATCCATCTGGTCTGGGGTTTTTCCCTGTTTGGAGAATTTTTATTATTACTGCAATATCATTGCTTGTTATTAGTTTTTTAGTATCCTCTTGGTTAAATTTTAATAGGTCACTTGTATCTATAAATTTATCTATTTCTTCTAGATTTTCCAATTTATTAGGATATAAGTTTTCCAGATACCTCCTAATGATTCTCTTGGTTTCAGTGGTATCTATGGTAATAACCTACTATTCATAATTAGCTTTTTGAATTTGGATCTTCTCTTTCTTTTGGTTAGTTTGGCCAAGTGTTTATCAATCTCATTTATTTTTAAAAAGAACCAACTCTTTGTTTCATTGATCCTTTGTATTGTTCTTTTATCTCTTTCATTAATTTTAACTATGATCTTTAAAATTTCTTTACTTTTACTGGTTTGGGGTAAAGAACAAACTTATTTTCTTATTTTCCTAAGGCCTTCAGATGTGTCATTATTAACTTAAGATCCTTTTTTTTTTTTTTTTTTTTTTTGGTTTTTTTTGGGGTTTTTTGTGTGTGTGTGTGTGTGTCATTTTTTTCTCTTTTACTGGTGCATTACAATTATACATAATAGTTGGGTTCATTTTGACATAATCATATAAGCATCATATACAGTTGATTTTTTAATGTAAGCACTCATTGCTAAATATTTCCCACCTAAAACTGCCTTTGCAGTATCCAACAGATTCTAGTAGATTGTGTTTCTATTTTCATTTGATCCCAGGAGTTTTTAAATTTTCCATTCTGACTACCTTAAGGAACTGATTAGAGGTATTTTGTTCATGCTTCATGTGTTTGTATGGTTTCTGTAGTTTCTTTTGCAGTCAATAGCTAATTTCATTCCATTATAATCTTTCAAGATCCAAGAAATTATTTCAGTTTTTGTGTTTGTTTACACTTGTTTTATGGTCTAAAATATGATCTATTGGAGGAAGTTCTTTGAGCTGCTATAAAGAACATGTGTTGTGCTGATGTTAGATGGAATATTCTGCCAAAGTCTATTAAGTCCATTTGATCTACAGTGTAGTGTAACTTTCTTGTTTCTTTGTTGATGTTTTTTGTCTGGATGACCTGTTTATAAAAATGGGGTATTGAAGTCCTCCAATATCATTGTACTAGGACCATCTGTCCATTTATGTCACGTCTATTTTATGAAATTGAGTGTACCAAGGTTCTGTGCATATATATTTAAAATGATTATATCTTCTTGTTGGATTATTCCCTTTACCAATATATAGCAACCTTCTCTGTCTCTCCTAATTTTGGTTTGATGTATGCTTTGATGCTTATGAGTGTAATCACTGATTGCTTTCAGATTCCATTTGCAAAGAATATCATTTTCCATTATTTTACTTTCAGTCTGTACGTCTTTGCTTCTGATGTGTGTTTCTTGCAGGCAGTATACAGTTAGGTCCCTTTTTAATTGTTTTCAATAATCCACTCTGCTAGTCTGTGTCCTTTAATTAGTGTATTAAGACCATTTTATATTCAGGGTTATTATAGAAAGGTATGTACTAATTCTTAAATGAATGCTTGATTCATTCCTAATTCTCATTTTCTTATCTACTTTTCTAATAAGATTTATTCTTTCCCATGCTCTCTTGGTTGTGTTTATCTTCTGTGTATATGATTTCTTTAACTGTCTTCTTCAAATATGATGACTTCCTTTAACTTATTTTTTTCTTGGAATGTCTTTATTTGTACTTTAATTCTGAAGGATATCTTTGCTGGAGGTAGTAATCTAGGTTGCCAATTATTTTCTTCAGGGCTCAAACCACATCATTGCATGCCCTCCTGGTCTAGAGTTTCTGTGAAGAAATTTTCTGTTATTATGATGGGTTTATCTTTTTTAAAATAACATAGCTCTTCTCTCTTATAGGTCTTATTTCTTTATTCTGAATTTTTGGCATTTTAACCATAATCTGTCATAAAGAGGTTCTTTTTTAAAATTTATTTATTCTAATTTGTTATACATGACAGCAGAATACATTTCAATTCATAGTACACATATAGAGCACAATTTTTCATGTCTCTGGTTGTACACAAAGTAGAGTCACACCATTCGTGTCTTCATACATGAACTTAGGATAACGAAGAGGTTATTTTCTGGTCATGTCTATTTGTGGTTCTAAGTGCCCCAGCATCTGAATATTCATCTCATTTCCATGTGTTGGGAGATTTTCTGCTTTTATTTCACTAAATAGATTTTCTCTGTGTACTCCTTCCTCAATATCTATGAATCTTAAGTTGGGTCTTTTATGTAGTCCCAGAGATTTTCTATATTCTGCTCATAGTTTCTTTTCTTTTCTTTTCTTTTTTTCCTTTATTAGTGTCTGTCTGAATGTTCTAGTTCATTCACTTTGTTTCCAATCCCTGGTGTTCTTCTGCTTATCATGTAAAATCAGACTTTTACCTGAGTTTTTTATTTGTCTTATTCAGCTTTTCATCCCCAAGATTTCTGTTCAGTAATTCTTCAGAATCTCTGTCTCTTTATTGAAATGCTCTTTCACCAGCCAATGGTGGACATGCCTGCAATCCCAGCAACTCAGGAGGCTGCAGGAGGACAATCACAAGTTCAAGGCCAGCCTCAAAAATGACCTCAAAAAGACCTCGTCTCAAAATGAAAAATATAAAAGGACTGTGGCTATAGCTCTGAGGTAGAATATTCTTGGGTTCAATCCCTAATACCAAAAGAAAACAAAGGAAGAAACTCTAATATCCTGTATTATTTTCTTAATCCATTCAGCTGTTCATTTGTATCCTCTTTGAGTTCATTGATCATTTTGACAACCTACTTTTTGAATTCTTTGGTATTTTACCCACTTCAACATCTATGGATTCAGATATGGAAAGTTATGAACTTGTGGAGACATCTTGTTGCCTTGTTTTCTCATGTTTTCTGTATTTCTATGTTGAGATTTGCACATTTGTTGGGATGCATACATCTTCCACTATCATGTGAGGTTATTTTTAGTGAGAATCTTTCTCTTTAGATGTGCCCTGAGTGCGGGTGTATCTCAGCATCCAAAGCCATCCAATGTGTTCCAAGTGCTAGGTGCATCAGGTTCTGTGGCCCAGAGGGTCAGCAAGAGAGGAGTAACAGCAACAACTTAAAAGCAAACTAGATATTAACAGATGATAAAAACTTATTTAAAATAATCTCTACAACTCCACTAACAGAAAAGAAAAAAAAAGGAGACTAACAATATAGAATAGGCTAAAAAAATGGGTATTAATTAAAACAAAATTAGTGCTGAACTATAAAAAGCAGAGAGGAAAGGGAGAAGAAGAAATGAGAAGAAAAAAAAAAGAAGAATTAAAATGAAAGACAAAAATCTGATTAAAGAATTTTAAAAATATAAAAAAATTAAAGCATGGAAAACCAAATAATTAGGGGAAACAAACATAGAACACAATAAAAAGCAAAAATAAGCAAAAGGAACGACTAAGATTTCCCTTTGGTGAGGTATTTAAAACGTAGACACTTTTTTTCAGGACCTCTAGTTTTGGAATCCTCCATGTGTGGAATGCAGCTGGAGCCTAGTGCATTCCTTCTCAGCTCCAGCCCACACAGGCTAGCCAACCAGCCGGGGCAGGCTATGGGCTGAGCTTCACCCTCCTTGCACACCTGTGAGTGCTAAGGCAAAGTTGTCCGTGGAAAGACTAGATTCATACTAAGGTCTTCTGTACCCAGGAATGGGGGCACAGGTACAATATGTGCTGTTTGCCAACCCTCTTGCCCAGAGAGCCTGTGAATGCATCTGAATTTCACACACTGGATCCTGAGGTCCTCAGCTCTCTGAATGCCTCTGATCATGAAAGAAGCAACTGGACCCATAGGATCTGTGCTGGGGCAGGGAGCTAAGGGCAGTAAGCTTTCCACCATCCCAGCCATGGCACTCCCAGACCCAGCCCCCTCATTGATTCATGCACAGCTCCCCATCACAAAGTTCAAACTGCCAATTTTAAGTGCATGTTTCCTCTGCTTCCCTCTACCCAGCAGACAGCACCTCCCACTGCCCAGAATTCTCAGCAGATCTGTGTCCTAGCCACTGTCCTGGACCCAAATTGGCTCTCTGGGTGGGCATTCACTGAACCAGTAAACAAGTAGCTGTTGGTCTAGACAACATGAAAAATGCAGGGACTTCTGATCACACAGTTAGCCCAGACAATGGGACCCTTCTTGAGAGGGCTCCCAGCACCATATGAATCAGCTATAAGTGCAGGGAACCTCTTCTCCCACACTGGCTCCGTAGCAGAATCCAGGCCTCCTGTCTGCTCAGCCTGCATATTCTCCTGTTAGTGGAGTCTGCATTCCTAGAGAATGCTGAGATTCTCTCTCTCAGCCCTCTGAAGAGGCACTTCCCCTCTCCCACCAAGCCACCGCATGTTTGGTGCTGGTGCACTCTAGTCCTTTTATTATTTCTCTCATTATTCTAAAAACCAGTATTTCTGGGTTTCAGCCAGTCACTGACTCTCTCAAGCGTCACTCCAGCACTTTCCTGCACCCCCACCCCCACCCCATCCTGCAGCTGTGCACCTGCTGATCTGCAGTCTCCTGGAGACTTTCTCTCTCTCCCTCAGAATCATTTTCAATTTCATTTTCCCTGTTTCCCAGTTTTTCAATCCTGGTTTTGACATCTACATTCCTTAGTAGCATAGGTAAGTCGATCATCTTATTTGTTAGCCCTTCACCCTCATATTCAATGTCTAACATGCAAGTAATCATCTTTCTCCTGACCTGTCTTTTTCTGGGCTCCTGATCTTATAAAGAATACCATTTCCCATCACTCTCCAGTCATTGGCCTTATAATTTCAGAATCACCAATGATTCCTGCCTTTCTATCATCTTGAGCAATTGTCAAGCCCTTTTAACCTCCTTTTCACTGTGTTTTTTTTTTAATCAGAATCTTTCCATTACTATTATAAAATTGGGTGGTTACCCCTCTCCTCACATCCAGCCTAGGCTTGTTCATAGTGTGATTCCCAGGCCTTCCTTACCAGAATCACCTGGAAACAGGCTAAATGTCCTCCGCTCCTCCCAATCCTGTTGATTCTGACTCTTGGGGACTTGTTTGAAAACCCACATTTTAAATAACTCATACCTTAGATAATTATATAGTACACTAAAGCTTGAGAACCACAGAATAAATCCCAGTAGTTCTCACTTCTGGCTGCTGATTTCAATCACCTAAGGAGCTTTTTCAAAATGATGATGGCCTTGTCTCTCATCCAAAGTTTCATTTAATTGGTCTGGGGTAGAGCCCAAGTGCCACTTTTGTTTTGTTCTGAATTCCATTAATTATTCCAATATAGGATATGCAGCTAAGAGCAGGACCATCCAATGGCTCTTGAGGTTCCATATGGTTCTCAAGTCTTGTCATCTTAGCTTTCCTTTAGTAGGAATCTTCAAGCCAAATGTTTAGTAGAAACCCATCTCACCAAAACAGCATTTATATACGTGCACTTTTATCTACTGCTGCAAAACAAATTTCCCCAAAACTTGAAGCTTAAAGCAACCATTTATTACCTCATAGGTTCTATGGATCAAGAATCTAGGTTTAGCTGAGTGACCCCAAGTCTCTCACAGTGCATCAGGATGTTGACCAGGCCCAAAGCCATCACCAGACCCAAGCAGGAGAGACGCAGTGTTGGTTCATTAATTGTTGTAGCCCAGGTTCACTCACGTGGCTATTGGTAAGCCTCGGAAGACCCACTTCCACGCTCACTCACCTTGGGCAGACCCAGGTCCTGGCTGGCTACTGATTAGAAGCATCAGTTCCTGGCCACATGGGTTCCTCCATGGGGCCACTACAACATGGCTGCTCGCTCCCCCAGAGTGAAGGCTGAGGGGAAGAGAGAAATCTGCCTTCTTTTTCTGACCTCATTTTGAAGTGGTCGTCCATCACTTTTGTCATATTCTGTTCATTAGACATGAGTCTAGATTCAGCCCCCACAAAAAGACAAGATGCCAGAAGGCAGGGCTCATTGGGAGCCATATTAGAGGCTGCCTGAGACAATGTCCCTGTATTAAGTAGACAACTGGTGGCTAATTGGCAAATCTCAGTCCTTTATATAATTGAAGTTTATTTCTTGCTTACCTAAAATTGGGGTGTAGATGGCTTTCCTCCAAGTCAAGATTTGGGAATACAAAGGTACCACCACTCAGATCTCCCCACAAGAGAAAACCTGCTCCGCTGACAGCCTCAATCTGCCACAGTGTTCATACTGAGGCCACTCTCCCCTGGGGATGCTCCCAGCCAGGAACTGATCCCAGCAGAGGTTCTAGAACTAGACTCTCTTGCCTGACACAGGGTCCTCCATGGGCCATCCTTGTCCTAGGGCTTCTCTCATGAAGACATTCTCAGAGCTACTCTGTAGTCTGAGGCTCATCCTCCCAAATCAACCTTGTAGGTTTCCAACCAGAATCATTGCCTGGGGTCTCTCCTTGCTTAGTCTACTCACTCTCCCCTGTATCCTTGCCTGAACAAATCTCCCGCACTTCTAATTCTGTCTTGGTCTGCTTCGTGGAGACCAAGACCTGAGCTAACCCAGGTAGTACCAAGGTGGACCCAAGAAAGAACGTTTATATAGGGCTCGAGGGCTGGTTCATTCCCCTGGCCTTTTTTCCCAGATTATCACCGGTTGAACCTTCAGAAATTGGGCTGCCACCTTCTTCCAAGGAATTTATGCCCCCACCCCCAATTCCACTTGGGTTTGGGTCCTCCTGGCCTACTGGACCCAAAGTTCAGTCCTCCTCCCCTCTTCTTTCACGGGATTCAGACCTGCAGCACCATCTGAAGGCTCTTCCCACCTGTTCATGCCTCTTCCCCCTTTTGTCCTTCATGGGCATTTCCCTCAATAAATCCCCTGAAATTCTAGTCCCTTCTTGACACCTGCCTCCTGAGGGACTGAACTGACACAGGAACTTGGCTCCTTCCACCTCATGGTCCTGCCATGGGTGAGTGTTTGTCTTCCAAGGTCACTGTGCTCCCCTGCATCAAACCAAAAAAAGGAGTGTCGATTAGACAGTTCCTAGCACAGTATTTTTGCAGGCCAGGCCTGAAAGTGTTGTACATTGCTTCTACTCCCACCCCAGCAGTTCACCAGCAGGAAAGATAAGCCCTGGCAACCAGACCCAGGGCTCCGCCATGATAGGAAATATGAATTCCATGCACACCCCAGTGTAGCTGTAGGAGTCACGCATACACACAAAGGAAGATTAACAATAATGTGAGAAAAATCAATCTGGACTCTCAAGACTCTGTTCAATTTTCTGCCGATGTCCTGAAGACTAGCGCCCATAGGAATTAACTCACGCTTCGGCTATTTCCCAAATCATACCGAACATGCATCTTTTATTGTGTAGATTGGTTATAATCTAGTCATGTGTAGGAGCATTTTAAGAATATTCTAAAAATATGCTTCCTTCGGTGCATTACATCTGTCAGTTTTATGGGCGAAATAGAACTGTTATTAAACTTGTAGAGGTTGTGTCACTTAGAAGAAAGTATTCTGACTATGATCCCAAAATAACTGTTGGTACAGGAGAGAAGACTTAAAACTGTTAAAAATTCTACTAAAGGTTGGGGTTGTGGCTCAGCAGCAGAGCGCTTGCCTCACACGTGCGCGGCCCGGGTTCGATCCTCAGCACCACGTAAACATAAATGCATTGCATTGTGTACAACTAAAGTAAGTAAATAAATATTTTTTTAAAATTCTACTAAAGTTATTTTAGTAAAGCAAGGCAAAAAAAAAAAAGGTGTTTTTCCTTTCTTTCTATAACTTGCTGGTTAGCTTATAGTTTGCCTTTTAAGATTTGTTCCTACTCCAGCATGACAAGACACTCACTTCAACATAAGACTACTCTCTCTTCCCCTTTTCTGCATGTCCTCTTGCTTCTCAGTCTATTGTAACTTTCACTCTGGAGGGCAGACGCTCTAAGGCAGTAGGCTTAATGGTAGGTATAGTTAGTGACAGCTGTTTTAACAAGAAGGCCATGTTTTGACCTATTATATTTCTAAATTCTCCTTGAAAGTTTAGAGGAGGGAACGGAAGTTTTCAGGTGCTAACATTGCCCTCCAGTGACACCACTGGACTGGCTCAGGATGAGCTTTTGTTTCTTTGCTAAATTGCTTCTGATGGCCCTTCCACTTGCAAACATCTACAGGTACATTGTAAAAGTAATTATTATATATGAAGGTCCAGAAGTTTGTTTCCATTTCTAGCTTATTTACTAAGTTATTCAGCCACATGTAGGAGATCTTCTAAATTGGTGATTTTCCATTCTGGCTTATTTACTTATGACTAAATGCTCTATTTCTGGTCTAAATCCCATTTACAAAAAGAGAGGACAAGTCTCCTTTCCGTGGGCTTCTAGAGCTACCTCAAACACTGCTTGAAAGTTCCTGGAATCTTGTTTTTTATTAATTTTATTAACACACATAATATTTCTACACATTTATGGGGTACAATGTGATGTTTTGATTTACGTATACATTATGTAATGATCAAGTCAGGGAAATTAGCATATCCATCCATCACCTTGAGCTTTAATCATTTCTTTATGGTGAGCACATTCAAAATGCTCTCTCCTGACTCTTCCAGATATGCAATGCATTATTGTTAACTATACCTGGAATCTATGTTTTAAGCCCCCTATTAGTTCACCTTTATTTTGCCTGCAATTTTGGATCTTTACCCAGCCTTCCATATGGGAAATTCTTCTATGATGGCCTAATGTAATATACTGCCTATTTCCCTTGCCCTCTCAAGGCCGTTATTAAATTATGCAGAGCTGGGTTATTTAAATTCTCTCTTTGTCTTTCCCACCGTGTGCTTTTAATCATCTTCCCCATCTAAGTATGCTAACAATCAAATGAACTAGTTGGTGCATATTTGATAATTCAGAACAGTAAATATCTAATAAGATAGCAAATTCTGCAGGTTTCTGTCTTGCTAAGGTTTAAAAATCTTTAAGCCATGGTTTAAATTCAGCTTCTATACATCAGTCTTTTGGTCTGACAATTTCATAATGTGATTTTTCTTTTTTTCTTTTTTTTTTTTTTTTAAGAAATTCTGAAGAGAGGAGAACTCACTTAGTAGGCTAGAGGAAGCACAGAAGGAAGAGAAGTACTGTGAATTGGAGAGAGGGCTATGGAAGGATGGGTCCAGAGGGCACAAACAGAAATGAACTGGAGCTTTTTTGGAGAGAGAATAATCTCAGGCTCAGCATTTTTTCTGTGGGTTTTGTGGCTTATCAATTTTAAAGAACTTGACCTTTGAACACTGAGCATTATCATTCTCTAGTAGTCCTGAATTCTTAAATGCATTAATTTTGACATGTCAAAAGTTTACCCAAATGGGCATTGTTATTCTAAAGCAAAAATATCTTCGCCATTTAATACGGAAAGTACAAAAATTAAGATTACAGTTCAACTTCAGGTAGGAAACTGTTCTTGAGGAGAGGAAAAAAGAACAGAAAAACACGAAAGAGCCTCAGAAGAGAGCCTGCAGTCAGCTCCCAGATAATTATTAACTCCAGAATATGCCGCACTCTGGATCCAGACTTCCCAAAGGCCCAGGTGTTAAAGGCTTGGTCCCCAGAACGGTGCTGCTGGAGGTGGTGGAACCTTCAGGACGTCTCAGTGGGAGGCCTTCAGGTCACTGGAGATGCACCCTTGAAGGAGACAGTGGGACCCTCGCCCCTTCCTCTTCCTCTCTTTACTTCCTGGCCACGAGGGGAATAGTTTTGTTCCATCTCATGCTTCTGCCACGATGTGCCACCTGGAAGCCTGAAAGCAGAGTGTCCACCTGATCATGGACTGGAACCTCCAAAACCGCAGGCCAAGATAAACCTTTTTTACTTCATCAGGTGATTTCTTTTGGTTATTTGTTATAGTGACATACATCTGACTAACCCAATGTACTACACAAAACAATCTCCAACTGACATGACTGAGCATCTTTATGAAGACTTTGAAGGGGATCCAACAATGTTTGACTGATCATCTTTGCATGAATTGGCCACCAGCCCAACAAGCCTCTAGCCATTAGTCTTCAAGGTCAGTTTGGATTGGACGGTATGTTAGTTTCTGTTGCTGTGACACTTTACCTGAGAAAAGCAACTTAAGGAAAGGTTTATTTGGGCTCAAGATTTCAGAGGTTTCAGTCCTTGGTTGGCTAGCTCCCTTGCTTCTGGGCCTGTGGTGACATAGCACACCTTGGCAGGAGGGTGTGGGGGAGCAAGGCTGGGGAAGCAGACAGGAAGCAAGGAAGGAACCAGTGACAAGACATGCCCTGATCAACCCAGTTCCTGAAAGCAGCCCCACCTCCTGCAGTTTCCAGCACTTCCCAAAAATGTGAACCTATCAATGGATCAACCCACTGATGAGGGCAGAACCCTTGTGATCCAACCATTTCCCAAAACCCCTCCTCTGAACAGTGCTGCTCTGGGGACCAAATCTTCAAAACATGAGCCTCTGGGGAACATTCCAGACCCAAACTGTAATAGTCAGGAGACGAACCCGACCTGCAACTGCGCCATTCCTCGGGGGCATTTCCTCCGGGAGTCCACAGACACAGGACAAGCCAGGCAATTACAAAAGCCCATTTGAGACCCCTGGACGAACAATCAGACAATTGCCAAAGGAAAGCTAATAGCAGAAGAACAAGCAGGTTAATGGCAAAAAAAAATAATTACCAAATTGTCCAACTACAAACCAAAGGCTCTGATGATTTTATACACATATTTAATTCTGAGTTTTTAAAGCAAATTATGTGCCTACAATCTGAAAAACATGACTTACCTGACATGACTGGCCTAATGACCCTAAATAAATCCTGAGATATAAGTCACAGAATATCAAATAAATGCAACGACCAAAGTTCACTGAAATAAGAGACTGGTGGTGACAAAGGATAACACCAATTTGGCCATAAGAACTCATTGCAACCAGTTAGAACTCAAATCGTTATAGAGACAGACTTAACAGAGATCAAATACAAAGGACAAAATTCAGGCTCAAATGGCCCAGTAAATGTGTCTGTTTGCACAAGGAACCCATAGAATGCTTCCATGTAAGTATAATCTATTAAAGAATATAAAAGGATGAGACCATTACTTAAAACCTAAAACTAAAATGCTGAGCTTACTACCTACTTAAGCGCAAGAGAGCTGTTCTGGCCAGAGGACATGAACTAAGAGACCAATGAGACCACGCAAAGCGGAGATAATTTTTTTTTTTTTTACAGTGTTTTGGGAAACAGGCAGGAATGAAAAGACATCAGCCTCAGAAATGTGTTTTGAGCTGAAGTGGATTGGCAGCAGCTTAAAAGCAGGCTCACTGGGCTGAGTCCACTGCCGACTGATTGACTTTCACCTTTTATAAGGCTGTCACTGATTGGTTGGCTTTCAGAGCCATGCTCACTGAAGCAAGTTATTGATGATTGATTTAAAGCGGGTTCTGATATCATTGGTTACCATGGTTATGAAACTGTCCATCTCTTCTTGAGAGTGTGGGGACTTCACATTCTCAACCTCTTGGTTTAGACAAACAAAGATTAAAGAGGAAATACTACTACTAATTCCAAATAGATTGCACCCGTCTCCTCCCCTTGTCCCCATAGCTAGCCCCTGTTTTCAATGGAAATTAAACAGACACTGGCTGGGCTTGCTTCACAGAACCAGGCTCCCTGCTTTATTGCCTCCTGTGATCCCCAGGTGATTGCAGATTGATTAATAACTTCTTTTTGCCTTTGACCACTGTCCCAGGTGTGATGGATGATAAAATAGGTAGTTTTTCTTTTCCAGATTCATTCTTTTATTGTCCATTTTCAAAGGAAAAGTTTTTCATTTTCCCAGTGCTCTTGGACCTCAGCTACTCTCCTGACCTTCTGTGTCGGGTTAGTGCCTCTGCATTTTAGAGTCAACTCAATATACACACAAGGTGACAAATCATGCTTATGTGAACATGCTCGGATTTCAAAAGAGGGACTTGCTAGATGAAAGACGGGACATATCCAGGCAAAATAACTAAAAATGCATAGCTACATGTTTTCTTTTTTTTCAAATTTATTTTTATTCTAAGTTGTTAGAAATGACAGCAGAATGTATTACATTTCATATTATACTTGTAGATCACATTTTTACATATCTCTGGTTGTATACAAAGTATATTCACACCATTCGTGACTTCATACATGCACTTAGGGAAATGATATCCATCTCATTCTACCATCTTTTTTTTTCTTCACCCTTTTGCCCCCTCCCTTCCCCTCCCTCCCCACTGGCCATTCTAGTGTTCCTCTAATCCTCCTATGCTCCCCATCCCAACCTGACTGTGAATTGGCCTCCTTATATCAGAGAAAACATTTGGCATTTGGCTTTTTGGGATTGGCTAACTTCACTTAGTATTATACTCTCTAACTCCATCCATTTACCTGCGAATGCCATGATTTTATTCTCTCTTATTGCTGAGTAATACTCCATTGTGTGTATATAGCACATTTTCTTTATCCATTCATCTACTGAAGGGCATCTAGGTTGGTTCCACAGTTTAGCTATTGTGAATTGTGCTGCTATAAACCTTGATGTGGCTGTGTCCCTGTAGTATGCTGTTTTTAAGACCTTTGGGTAAAGACCAAGGAGTGGGATAGCTGGGTCATAAGGTGGATCCGATCCAAGTTTTCCAAGATATCTCCATACTGCTTTCCATATTGGCTGCACCATTTTGCAGTCCCACCAACAATGTATGAGTGTACCTTTTTCTCCATATCCTCGCCAACATTTATTGTTGTTTGTGTTCTTAATAGCTGCCATTGTGACGGGTATGAGATGAAATCTTATACCTTTTGATTTGCATTTCTCTAATTGCCAGAGATGTTAAACATTTTTTCATGTATTTGTTGATTGATTGTATATCTTCTTCTGAGAAGTGTCTGTTCAGTTCCTTGGCCCATTTATTGATTGGGTTATTTGTTATTTTTGGTGTTAAGATTTTTTAGTTCTTTATATATTCTAGAGATTAGTGCTCTATCTGACGTACTGACATACATGTGGTAAAAATTTGTTCCCAATTAGTAAGCTCTCTATTCACCTCACTGATTGTTTCTTTTGCTGAGAAGAAGCTTTGTAATTTAAATCTATCCCATTTATTGATTCTTGATATTAATTCTTGTGCTACAGGATTCTACATGTTTTCAATGCCAAAGGAGTTATGGAGGAATCGGCACTAACTGGGTTCAGAGGTAAGGACACCACTCCGGGTGATGGTGTAAGGTGTCACAGAGATGAAATGTGATCTCTCGTTCTAAAATTACACTGGTATCTTAGTAGGCAAAGAGGAGAAAGCATTAAATGTGGACAACAGAATAGTCTACCAAGTCAAGGTGGGAATTTGTTTGGTATCTTAAAGATAATGAGGAGGAGTTCTGCTTCTAGTTACTATATAGGAAGTTGCCAAAAAAACAGTACCCTTTTTTTCTAACAACCAAACAATGCAAGTAAGCTACAAATCCAGTGACCTGAACTTTAAAACTTTAAAAGCAAGGCTTAGCAAATACACACCAAAAAAAAAAAAAAAAAAAAAAAAAAAAAAAAAAAAAAAAAAAAAAAAAAAAAAAAATTGGGAAAACCTCTTGTGACTTTTTGAATCATAATGGAAATGAAATTAGAAATCAACATTGAGAAAAAGTGTAGAAACTTTACAGACACATGAAGATTTAACAACACACTTTTGAACAATCAGTGGGTCATTGAGCAAGTTAGAACGGAAATTTTTAAATTCCTAGAATCAAATGAAAGTGGAAACACAGCATGCCAAAATCTGTGGGCTGCAGTAAGAGCAGTTCTAAGAGGGAAGTTTACAGAATGAGTGCCAACATTAAAAAATAAATCTAAGAAAAAAAAAAACATGGCCAGGTGTTGTGGCACACACCTGCAATCCCAGTGACTTGGGAGGCTGAGACAGGAGAAGCAAGTTCTAGACCAGCCTCAGCAACTTAGTGAAGCCTTAAGTAACTTAGTGAGACCCTGTCTCGAAATAAAAAGATATGGTTCAGTAGTAAAAGTGCCCTGGGTTAAATCCCCAGTATCAAAAAAATAGATAAATAAATAAAAATAAGAATAAAATTTAAAACCTAGAGGTCTCAAAAAAAAAAAAAAAAAAACCTAATAATACATCTCAAAGTCTTAGAATTTCATGACTACCTTTTCTATTTCTATAAGGATTGTCATTGGGATTTTGATTGGAATTGCACTGAAACTGTATAATGCTTTTAGTAATAGTCATTTTGACAATATTGATTCTGCCTATCCAAGAACAAGGTAGAGCACTTGCCTAGTATGAGGCACTGGGTTTAATCCCCAGCACCATATAAAAAAAAAAAAACTAAATAAAATAAAGGTGTTGTGTCCATCTACAACTAAAAATATTTTTTAAATTAAATAAATTTATATATTAAATGTATATGTGTGTGTGTGTGTGTGTGTGTGTGTGTGTGTGTGTAAAGTATCATATATTATTAGGGGTTTTTTTTTTTTGAGACCTCTGGGTTTAAAATTTTATTTTTATTTTTATTTATTTATCTATTTTTTTGATACTTGGGATTTAACCCAGGGCACTTTTACTACTGAACCATATCTTTTTTATTTTGAGACAGGGTCTCACTATATATATGTGTGTGTGTGTGTGTGTATGTGTGTGTGTGTGTGTGTGTGTGTGTGTGTATAAAGTAGCCAGGCACGATGGTGCATACATGTAATCTCAGCAGCTCAGGAGGCCGAGGTAGGAGGATGGTGAGTTCAAAGCCAGCCTCAGCAATGGCAAGGTGCTAAGCAAATTAGTGAGACCCTGTCTCTAAATAAAATACAAAATAGGGCTGGGGATGTGGCTCAGTGGTTGAGCACCCCTAAGTTCAATCCCTGGTACCAAAACAATAAAATAAATAAATAAAAGTAAGTAAATACCTAGATATAAATGTGACCAAGAAAATGAATGAAAGATATCTACAATGAAAATTATAGAACTGAACAGACTTGCAAAAGAAGTACAAATGGTCAATAATTATATGAAAGAATAAAATCTTTGTCAATGTTTTTAGCCTTCAGGAAAATGCAAAATAAAACCACACTGAGATTCCATCTCACCCCCAATTGAAATGGCAATCATCAAGAATACAAATAGCAATGAATGCTGGCAAGAAGGTGAGGAGAGGAAGACTTACACACTGTGGGTGGGAATATAAATTATTAGAGCTACTAGGAAAATTGGTATGGAGGCTCTTCAAAATACAAAAACAAAAATAGAACTACTTTATGATTCAACAGTACCCAGTGGTATCACTTTTGGTATTTATCCAAAATAATTAAAGTAAGAATAGTTTAGAGATACATGTATTCCCATGTTTATAGCAGCGCCATTTACAAACAGACAAGATATGGAATCAGCCTAGGTGTCTGTCAACAGGTGAGTGGATAAAGAAAAGGTATCACATATACAAAATGGAGCTTTACTCAATCATAAAGAAGGATGAAATTATGTCATTTGTAGGAAAATGGATGAAACTAGAAAGCATTGTGTTAAGCAAAATAAGCCAGACTCAGAAAAACAAGTGCCATATTTTTCTCTCATGTGCAGAAGAACCTAGTGGAGAAAGAAGGGAGAAAAGAATGTCATGAAAGTAGAAGGGAGGACAACAGGGTAGAAAAGGGGGACTGAAAAATGGAGGGAGAATCAGGAGAAGGATCAGGGAGGGAACTTGATCAAGTTATGGTATATGCATGTACCAATATGCAACAATAGGACCTTCCATTCTGTATAATTAATATGCACCCTAGTAAAAAAGATGACGATGACCTAAATGCTAGAGAATCTGGTGGAAAACATGTTGAAGAAATGGGAAATTTCACCAGTTTCAAGGGTTCTGTAAGGACCAGGCAGGGAACAGTCAGTTAAAAGAGAGATGATACATTCTCAAAGTTTTCCTCTTTTGTTATTAGGTTTCTTTCCTCCTTTAACTTAAGGCAGCTTCTTTATATGTTTGAAGAGTAATTTCATAACAAACATTTTGAACAAGCCAAGGAAAAGTATGTGGCTAGGTCTAAATTACCTTGGAATATAAAATACCACATGATCTCATTCATATGTGGAATCTAAAAAATCTGATCTTTTAGGAGTTTGAGGGCAGACTAGTGGTTACCAGAGGCTAAGGAGAGTGGGCATTGGAGTGAGGCAGAGAGGTCAGTCAAAAGGTACTAAGCTACAGTTGGGGAGGAATGAGCTCCTATGCTGTGTGACGCAGTGAGGTGAACACAGTTAACAATAACGTAGTATGCCTCAAAAACGCTAGAAGAGAGAATTTTGAATGTTCTCACCACACAAAGAAATGATAAATATTTAAATAATTATGCTAATTATTCTGATTTGGTCATAAATATATAGTTAGGTGTCAATTAAAAATAGTTTTTGAAAAGTGTCCGTGGTAACAAAGTTTACAAATTTGTTTTTAACTACCTCTCAGCTACTGCTATGAAAGATATGCCCAACACATAATCTCTGTAGATTTAATATATTACAACTGGCCTCCATTCATAAGAAATTGATGGCTCCTCTCTTATCACATAAATCATATCATAAAATTTGCTCATTCATTGGCATTCACATAATGTCGACCTAGTTTTTCAAACCAACTATTAGTTATGTTTATCACATGCAAATAAGTCCTCTATTTCATTAATGACTAGTATGCAAAAAAAATGCTTTCTACTTTATCTTACTTTTAGATAAATTATAGGGCAAGATGATCAAACTTTATCAGGGTTTTTACAGAAGGGAATCATGACTTTGCAATAGTTAAAAATCACTGAGCATACTAATGATTAATTAATTAGCAACTCAAGTGAGGCTTGTATTTTACTTCATTAAATTCTGAATTTACTGATGGTAATAATATGCCAGGCCTATAATTCTTCTGTCTTCCTTGCTGAAAGGCCTTTGGAAGTTTTAAAACGTATCAACCTTCTGGTGACCAGTCACATTTTCCTTCCAGGATTCACAAGGATGGGCTACATTTCCCTGGGCACATCACCTTTGTATGTACTAACCCGAAAGGGAATTATTTATTATTCATCCTAAAATAAGTGTGATGAAAAGTGAAATATGTGCACATGCACACACACACACACACACACACACACACACACAAAGAAAAATCTTTAAAAAAGAGACTAAACTAACCTTAGTATTTTATTAATTGCTATTTAGACACAAGTTCTCCCAATGAGTTGACAGTTAGACACAGAAAGAATTAGGGACAAAAAAATCCTTAAAATATCTCAAAAAACCAAGGAAGTGCTACATTTGGATCTTAGATATCCCTCAGTGGCCCATGTGTTAACAGCTTGGTCCCCAACCTTGACCCTCTTGGAGGCTGATAGAACCTTTGGAAGGTGAGGCCCAATTGGAAGAAGTTAGGTCACTGGGGGCGTGCCCTGGAAGGGATGTTGGGACTCCCAGTCCTTCTTTCTCTCTCTGCTTCCCAGGAAGTGAGTGGCTTCCTCAGCCTGCACTCCCACCATGACGTGCTGTCTCACCTCAGGCCCAAAAGCAATGGAGTCAACCAATCAGGAACTGAAACCTCTGAGACCATGAGTCAAAATAAACCTTTTTGCCTTTTCAAGTTGATTTATCACAGGTATTTGTTACAGCAGCAAAAAAGCTAACACTGTGAGCTCTCAAAGGAATGTACAGCATTTCTTCCTTATCCATGAAGGATATGGTCCAAGATCACCAGTGATGCCTGAAACCACAGATGTATCAAACTATATATGTACTGTTTTTTCTATATGTACATACAGATGATAAAGTTTCATTTATACATTAGGCATAAAAGAGATTAACAAGAATGAAAAATAAAATAGAGCAATTACAACAATATGCTATATAGCAAAAGTTAAGTGAATATGGTCTAACTATGGTTTGGATATGAGGTGTTCCCCAAAGCTCCTGGTCAATGCAGGAATATTTGAAAGTGAAATGATATTGGGTTATGAGGGCTGTAACCCAACCAGTTCGTCCTAGTTTGAATGGACCCACTGGATGGTAACTGCAGGCAGGTGGGGCATGGCTGGAGGAGGTAGGTCACTGGAGACATGCCCTGGAAGAGTACATCTTTCCATGGCCCCTTCCCTACTTTCTCTCTCTACTTCCCACCTTCCATGCAGTGTGCAGCTTTCCTCCACTTTTCATTCAAGATGTTCTACCTTTCCTCAGGCCCAGAGCAGTGGAGCCAGCCCACTGTGGACTAAACCTCTGAAACTATGAGCCAAAAAATAAACTTTCCCTCCTAAGTTGTTTTTGTCAGGTATTTTGGTCACAGAGATGAAAGCTGAGTAATACAGATCGGTCTGTGTGTGTGTGTGTGTGTGTGTGTGTGTGTGTGTGTGTGTTTCAAAATATCTTACTCTACTATACTCACACTCCTTGTAATTATGTGAAATGATACCATGATCAGAAAATGAGGGGAACAACATAGGCATTATAACATTAGGCTACATGTAAGGGCTACTTGAACATAAGTCCTAGATAACGATACCTCAAGAGTTGATCTGACAACTAAAACAGCTACTATGTGATTAATGGAAGGGTAGCATATACAGTGTGGATACATGGGACAAAATGATGATTCAAAGCTGGGTGTGATGGCACATGCCTGTACTTCCAGCAACTTGGGAGGATGAAGCAGGAAAATCACAAGTTTGAGATCAGCCTTGCCAACTTAAAGGGGCCTGAAGCAACTTTGCGAGAACCTGTTTCAAAAGAATAAAAAGTAAAAAGCGCTAGGGATCTAGCTCTGTGGTAGATTAAATCTCTCTGGATTAAATCCTCAGTACAAAAAAAATGAATTTTTTTTTAAAAAGGACGATTCATATCAGGACAGGACAAAGCGGGACAGCATAAAATTGTATCATGCTACTCAGAATGGCATGCAATTTGAAACGTGAATTGTATCTTCCTGAGATTTTCCACTTACTGTTTTAAATATTTAGGGCATTTATTTAGATAAATGCCCTAAATATTTAAAACAGTAAAGTAAAACATCGATGGGGGAGAACTACTATACAAGATTAAAATAATTTTGCCAACCACTCCCAGACTTAGTGGCATAAAATGTTCTTCTTTTCCCCACGTCCCAAATCAGACTTGTCATCTCACTTCTTGTACACTCTGTCCCCGCCCAGCGGTTTGCTTAGAAAGCACTTCACCCAGGGCTGTTGACATGCCTGTCCTGGCAGCCTCCATCCAGGGGTCCTGGCATCTTATACAGTGGGAGAGAAGAAGGAGGGCAGTCATCTCCAAACTCTTTCTTGCCTGCTGCCCGCTTTCCCGGCTGCCACTCCCTGAGAGCGTCATATTCCATGCAATGAAAGGAATTTCTCTCGCTACTGTGAAAACAGGAGCCTGTGGGAATCTCAGAAGTGCTCTAGAAATGGCTTCAGATGGAAGCGTGGGAGAAGGAAGAGGACAGTGAAGGAAAGGAGACCAGGACGCAGACAGAGAAAGCCAGACAGACCAAAAGAAATTCCCGAAACCTAAATCACAGAGTGGCATCTTCTTGGGAAAGGGGGAGGGATGCTCACATTTTTCCACTGGAACATGTTTACTAAGTGTCCGTTTTATTCATGAAAACTGGGATCACGACAGGCCGAGCTGAGCTATCTGCCAACAAATGTCAAACAGTCCTCCTCCGCCTCCAAGCGCCCCGTGCACACCAATGACATTCCATGTTTTGTTTTTGTTTTTGTGGTACCGGGGATTGAGCTCAGGGTCACTAAACCACTGGGCCACATCCTCAGCCCTTTTTTGTGTTTTTTAATTAGAGACAGGGTCTCACTGAGTTGCTAAGTGCCTCGCCATTGCTGAGGCTGGCTTTGATCTCGCGATCCTCCTGCCTCAGCCTCCCAAGTGCTGGGATGACAGGTGTGCGCCACTGCACCTGGCTCCATGTTTTGTTTTGTCCTGAGGAAGAGGAGGGGACAGCCTAAGACAGGGCCTGAGGTTAGAGCCAGAGCAGAATCCGCTGGGTGGACCTCTGAGGGCTGAATGGTGAGCTTGGACCATGGACAGGAAGGGGTCAGGCCAGGCTCTCGGTTCCCTCCAGCTCCAACACTCCCAACTTCCAGGATGCCATCCTCTGCGTGACCTCGCTCAAGGTTGGCCTTCAGTGTGGGATTGACAGATTTAGCAAAGAAAACTGGAGACCACCCAGCTACAGGCTGACAGATGAACAATGAATAATTCTTTTAGTATAAGTTTGTCTCATGCAATATTTGAAACATTTTTTTTATATTTATTTTTTAGTTGTAGTTGGACACAATACCTTTATTTTATTTATTTTTATGTGGTGCTGAGGCTCAAACCCAGGGCCTCGCATGTGCTAGGCAAGCTCTCTACCACTGAGCCACAACCCCAGCCCCTTGGAACATATTTATATAGTCAGTCTATGGCTTCAGGTTCTACATCCAAGGATTCAACCAACCTTGGGTTGAAAATGTTGGGAGGGAGAGGCTTCTAGAAGGTTCCAAAAAGCAATACTTGAATTTGTCACATGCTGAACACTACACACACTGCTGTGCCTCCCTAGCTCTCTTGGACCCTGGGTCTCTGCCCACCACTCACTGCTAGAGCCTTGTTTGCCCAGTGTCTCCTTCCTATAGTTAGGCCTGTGATGGTTACATCTATACTGAACATGTTCAGACATTTTTATTCCTTGTCATTATTCCCTAAATGATACAGTATAACAATATTTGCATAGCATTTGCATTGTACTAGGTAAGTAATCTAGAGATGATCTAAAGCACACAGGAGGAGGCACACAGATCCTACCCAGGTACTACCTTGTTGTACATAAGGACTTGAGCACCTGCAATTCAGTGTCCCCAGGGGCTTCTGAAACAAATTCACTGTGGATATCAAGGGGGACTGTGCTAACAGATTATTCATTGTCCATCTGAAAATATAATGGGTGTCTGGTATTTTATGTGGCAGCCCTAATTGATTTGATACTTCACAAGCAATTATTAATGTAACCACACTTTCTGAGCACTGAGCATGACAAGGCCCTGGGATTTATCGGAATCATGCATGTCATTTGGAACCAAGAGCCTCAAAAGGGGGGAGAAGACAGAGGCTTTCAGAATTGCAGTGCTAAGAGCAGAACATGAATCCTGGTTCAGCAGGCTGCCTGCTGTTTATAGGTAATCATTTAGAAATTGTTGCAATATTGAAAAGTGTTTTGCATCAAATATCTTTGGAACAAAATGCAGGCACCTCTGCCTTTGGAGAGAACTGGGAATGAGAGCTGAAAGGGGGAATTATTTTTCACCGCTTATCTTTCATCTGCACTCTTTGGATTTTTTAAAGCAATGAATACACATAACCTATACAAATTTTTGTATTTGAAATAAGACTAAGCCCCAAATAAAGGTTGTTGTTCTATGCAAATTCTGTAAATAGATTTTTATCTATTTACATCTTTTTTATATTGTACTTTGTTGGGAGTAAATTTCCTTTCTGGAGCACAGCCCCCAGTCACTTAGGCTGTTAATGACCATTCTCCTTTCCCCAGCCAAGGAGCCTAAGCAGTTCAGTAAGGAGAAAATGCCCCTCCTCCTTGATGGCGACTCTGCCTCCTGTGCTTCTCCCTGAGGCAGTGCGCAGCTTTTACTTGGGTGAATAACTTATCCCAAGGAGCGCTCAGGTCCCCAGACTGCCTCCCAGGCAAATGCAGGAAGCCTTGTTCAAGCAGCCTCAGACCCACTGGCCGGAGCCTTTGATCTGGCCCTGCAGACTCCGGGGGAGCTCATTAGTGGTTCTAAGTGTCAGATGTCACCTTCCCCCAAGTCCTAAAGGCCATGATACAAGACAAGACCCAGACATTTTCATGAAAAACAGCATGCTATGATAACAAAGTTCTTTTTCTCCTCGGTGGACTTGAACCCCCCATTTCTAATTACCTCAGACACCAAATTCTACACACAGAAGACATGATTGGTTGGGGTTTTATGTTTGTTTAATTCTCCTCCTTGGACCCATTCTTCACAATTTATGCAAATTCCCTTTTTTTTTTTTTTTTTTTTTTTTTGTTAATTAGGGATTGAACCCAGGGGTACTTTACCACTGAACCATATCCCCAGGCCTTTTTTATATTTTATTTAGAGACTGGGTCTTGCTAAGTTGCGGAGGCTGGCTTTGAACTTGCAATCCTCCTGCCTCATCCTCCTGAGCCCACTGGGATTATTACAGGCCTGCACCACTGTGCTGGGCTCCCACTCTAATTCTTAAAAACCAGGTTGTCAGCATTGCAAGGGAAGGAGACCAAGGGAAGCAAGCCTTCCTCAAATTAATTGATAACAGCAAGGGCTGTACCCTCTGAACCAGCTGCAGTCAAATAAAACTGTTTCCTGCGATATTCAGTGCCTTGCCTCGTCTGTCCATACAACAGTAGTATGCATGAATGAGAAAGGGAAAAGAGGGTGCCTTCTCTAGGGATGACAATGATTCTAGGAAGAGCAGAGAAATATGGACCCCATGGGCCTGCATCAACATTGAGGCCACATTCATGATGTCAGAGGCACCTTCTGGGAAACAGGAGCTCGGGTTTCTTGCCTCACCTTGCCCCCACTTCTCTGGGAAGTACTGGAAGCTAGGATGGCTAGAAGAAAGGAACCTACGTTAAATGTCAAATCTTGAAGCTCCCAAGTTCGCTGTCTTCACCTCACCTTGTGGTTTGCATGCTCTTCCATGACCTAGCACAACACATATTCATTTTCCTCTGCCTCTCTGTACCACAAGATCTGGAAGAGCAGAAGTTATGTCTTGTTCACTACAAAACTCCTAGGACAATGTCTGGCATCAGTAAATGTGTGCTGAATGATGCATCCTTTTATTCCTTGAGCACTTGTCAGACATCTGGGGATGTTACCATGTAATGAGCATACAAGTCATGCATTGGATAAAGAGAATATGGTCTATCCATGCAATGGAATATTATCCAGCCATCAATAAGGAATATGCCTCTGATACGTGCTACAGTATGTATGAATCCTGAAGGTGTTATGCTGAACTGAAGAAGCCAGTCACAAAAGGCCACATATTGAATGATTTTGTTTAAATGAACTGTTCAGAATAAGCAAATCCATAAATACAGAAAATTGATTAGCAATCACCAGGAGCTTGGAGGTTGCCAGAAGGGGACAGGCAGTGATCATTAAAGGACATGGGGTTGTTTAGAGGATATTGAAAATATTCTAAAACTAACTGTGGTGATGTTTATACTCCTCTGCAAACAGACTGAAAAATATTCAATTGTATGTTTTAAGTAGATGAATCATGTGGTATGTAAATTCCATTTCAATAAAACTTTTATAAAAATAATAATAAATCTAACCTCTTTGTCACAATAAAATCCACCTCCCATCAAATTCCTCTTCCGGGATGGCGGGAGGGGGGACCATATTGAAAGAGCTAATAACAACATTTTTCTTCAACCACTCTCCTTCCTGAAGCAATCCTTACATAGCCTGACACTGTCCACTGCAGGGGCTGCAGGTGAGTGGGGACCTGCAACATCCCCTCACCTCCATCTGCAGATGAGCACAAACCTCACAAACAGAAGGACAATGTGTTAGTACCTGGCTGTCGCAGAAGGAGATATAACCAGCGGCTCAGAAGAATGAGGCAGGAGGATCAAGAGTTCAAAGTTAGCCTTGGCAAAAGTGAGGTGCTAAGCAACTCAGTGAGACCTGTCTCTAAATAAAATACAAAATAGGGCTGGGGATGTGACTCAGTGGGTTGAGTGCCCCCGAGTTCAACCCCTCGTACCCAAAACACACACACATACACACACACATATATATGCAAGATACAATACTCTTGGAAACTGAGAACCCCCTCCCCGGCCAGGGGAAGTTGCCACGTTAGCAAACAGAAAGTTTCATTTTATTTCTAACCTACCTGGAGGCCAAGTAATGAAATGACACCAACCGTCACATTGCCAGCTAAGTTTTCAAAAGCAATGAAATAAAACCACAGCAATTTATTCAAAAATATGCAGAGTGGTTGTTAAACTTCAGCCTCTGCTGGATTTCTCCATTCTCATCACTCTTCAGTTCCTCCATTGTGTTGTAAAATATCTAGCTCTAAACAATCCAGAATAGCTCACATCAGTCCTTTTGTCTTATTCCTGTAGCCACAAACTTGGGCTGCTCTCGCCTCTCCAGAGAGGAAGAGACCCTCCCAGAGTCCCCAGCCCTCTGCACTCTTGGAGAATCCTTGGGTCAAAGGGCAGAGCCGTGTGTGGACCACTTATGTAACCATGGCTGTCAGTCTCCTTGGAACTTCAGAGGAAGAAAGTAGTTGCACAATGGAGACGGATTACTGCAACAAGAATGCTCGGCTCTGGCTGGCAGAGTCATCTTTAATAAAGAAAAAAAGAAGCTTTTGTTTTCTTCTATCTTTGAAGAAAAAAGATAGCTGACGTCCTTTTTCCATAGACATGGAAAGTAATCAACAACGAACAGTTCCTGCTCGCTTGGCAGATCCATAGTATCCGGATGGAGTCGCATGTGTGGCCGTGGGTTGCAGAGGGGCCCCTGTGTGGGTCCTCACGGGCAGTAGCATCCCCGAGGGACACCATGTGCTTCGGATGCTAAGCATGCTCTGTCATGTTTGTGAAAAGGCTAAACAGTGACTTATGACGCGCGGGTGACAGCATGAAAGGGGGGCTTCTCAACCTCTGCACTCCTTACTCTGTGGGTCAGGTAATTCTAGGTGCGGGGGTGTCCTTGCTCTGAGGGGTGTTGAGCTCACAGCATCCCTGGCCTCCACCACTGGACACCAGCGGCACCTCCCAGTGTGACGACCAATAGTGCCTCTGTCCCAGTGAGGAGGGTGCAAAGCCGTCCTGCATCAGTGCTGTGGTGGGGTCAATGTAAAATCCTGGAGGGCTGGAGCAGCTAAGGTCAAGGTGCAGGAGCGACAAAGCCTGCGGCCTTGCTCAGAGGCTCCCAGAGGACACCGAGTGGAGCTCAAAAAGTCACTGCTGAGTGATTCTAAGTCAGAACAGCGGCGGAGGAAAAAAGACAAGGATTACACTGAAAAGCCACAGGAACGGAGAGGAATTTCAGCAAGCTAGGAAGGGTGGCTAGGGCAGAAAAGGGCATGTCTCGTCGCTAAGGGCACATAAATGGCACTAACTGTGGATTCAACTGCTACGTGGTGAGACAGGAGCTGGAGCTGCAGAGATCACTCCCAGAGTAAGAGATCAGTGGGAAGCTGCTAAGCTTTCCTTTCATCCCAAGTTACAGGTAGGTGACACTTTCCACCCCTCCCAACTGTGCCTTGATTCTATCTGCAGCTAGGAGGGGGCGGCTCAGGATGCAGTAGCTTCTCTGCCTGGGCAGAAGGAGTGGGCACAGAGCACCGGAGTGGACAGAAAAGAGCTTCACCGAATTCTCTTGTCCAGGAGGCAGCCCGCTAGCCCTCCTCCAGCCAGTGCCCAGTGCCTCCCAGCAACCTGCACAGCTGTCAGAAAACAAGAAGATCAAATACTAGGCTCCATTTTACATTCCGTGCTTTTAATCTTTTCTTCAAGATGGGAATGGAATGAAAGGAAATGAGTCCCTGCGTCAATCTTCCGCTCACAAAAGAGCACTTAAACAGCCAGGTAAGTGCCTTCCCCTCCCAGATGCCCCCTGGGGCCCAGGGGCAGCAGCTGAACAAACTTTCCATGCAAAGAGCCTTGGCTGGACTAGAAGGGCGGTTCCTTTCATTCTTAGGAGCATGCAGGAGAGGGCAGCCCATCTCCTGGGCAGTGAAATGAGGTGGTGAATGGCAAGAACATAATTCAGCCAGAGCAGAAAGAATGACCCTGCAAATGAAGCAACGGCACCAGGTGATTAAATCAGCTTGTTTCCTACCCGTGACTCCCTCAGGTGGACTTCACTCTTGGATCCTCTTCCGTGGGTGTTGAAATCACCCCTTAGCTCCCCATTCTCAGGAGGGGTGACGGGTGGAGAACATGGCACTCCGTCCCGGCCCTGGGCTGCCAGTGCCCAGGACAGTGGGCAGGAGCACAGAGGCCCAGTCCTCACACCTTCCCATGGATTCTTCAAATTTTCTGCTCTGTGTTTCTGGGCTAAAATCGTAACTGGTTTGAAGTTGGGAAGGGACATGAAGGTTACTTTCAGAATGTAGACATTTATATATGCATATACAATATAATACATGATATATAATATTATATATCACAAATGTAAAAATAATATGATGTATATATAATGTTATAATACATATAAATTATATATGTTATAATACATATAAAATATATATATATATAATATATATATAGCCTGAAAAACCTACCTGCTGTGGACATTAGGACAAAATGAGAAGGAAAAAAATCTCTTTAGATCATTTTTTTTTCCCCTAAGGATCAGAGGTTCAAGAAGGCTACAAATGGATATTTCTCCCCCATGGCCTAGAAGCAAAGGTCCACTTAGCCAACCACAAAGCCATTGCTGCTGACTGCCTGACCAACAGTCTCACCAGGCAAAAGTCTTCTGGTGGGACACTTGAGTCTTCTCAGTGATGCTATTTCTGTGTCAACCATCACTTTCACACAACAAGGCACTCAGCATCTTTTACCAAACTAACAGTCACTTAGAAGCTATGGTGTATTTTTACAGCTCTGTAGAGATACACAACCTGAAACTTGGGATTTGGGGATTACTGATCCAATAAGCAGATGTTATGAACAAGAGCATCTTGTCAGCTAATGTGTCCTAAGCCTTCAAGAACAAGTGGGTGTGACCTCAGTATCCTACAAGGAGCAACTGGTCCACTTCCATCATGTTCACGTGCCTCTGGCTATGCCCCCAAGTCAAAGCCTCTTCAAGGTCACTCAGATTTCAGCAGCCCCATGGTCCCAAACTCTCTTCTCAAAAAAAATTTTCCAAAGGAAAAGAAAGGAAGTGAGGGAGGGAAGGAGAGAGGGAAACTAGTAGATTTTAATTCATCCAAGTTCTCCAAGAAACAGAATCTGGGTATCATCAACCCCAAATCAAACAAAGCATGTAAATACATACAGGTCATGTACACAAAGTTAAATATCATTTCCTGAATATCTGTCATAAACCCAGAATAGTGCCAAGGGTTATAGAGCATATATTAAAAAAAAAAAAAAAAATCCACACCTTGTCTTATGACCTTACTAGGAATTAAAAGTACCATCTCTGCTCTCAAAAAGGTTAAGGTCTAATTTGGGTAGAATCATGAGTACTATAATAATTTTCCAATTTGAAAAAAAAAATCTCAAAGGTAAATGTTTAAAAAGGAATAAAAATCTTTTTTGGGGGAAAAATATCCATTCTTGGAATAAACTCAAATTATAACAAGGACAAATATATAATTCTCCTCTGCAATTCAGAGACTCTATTCTGGGTTTGCAATGCTCTTCAGTGCTTTAAATCACATTGAGTGTCATAAACTAGCAACATAAAATGTAATTTCAGTTAATGTGAAGGTTTAAAATGAGAAGATTACCTAAGGTCCTTTTTTTGGGTAGCTCAGGAGATGCCAAAATAAAATTTGACCACAAAATCAAATCAACCACAATAATGTCAGATCCCAAAATATTGGCTAACTGCTCTCCTTTAATGATGAAGGCCCCTTCTGCAACTAGACCTGGGTTAGTACACAGGTTTCCTAAGACTGCCAAAAGCCAACCAGCTGGAAAAGAAAACCTTCACCCCTGGTTAGTTATGGGATCATAAAAGAAGCTCTGTTATGGCTTCCAAAAGAAGAGCTGAGTACTAATGAAGTTTGTTGAGAATAAAGAATTAATTGTGTTCGGGAGAGCAGTCATTCATAACCTGTCACTTCTTACAGATATTCCAAAATCTAAATATCTCTGCACATTCACTTTTTAAATTTACTGTTTTACACCTGAAAGCCTGTTAATTAGAGTATTAATCACAGACTTTAAATGGATGTTCACAATCCTGCACACATGCATTGGTTTTCTTCCAAAGGTTGCACTGCCTCTACCCTCCAGGGTCTCAGAATCACTGGGAAGCCAGTCCTGAGCCAGGAAGATAAGAACGACAGCTTCCTGAAGCCTTTGCCTGAAAGCCTTTCTGCATACTGGTTTCAAGTTTGGACCTCAAGGCTACTCAAAATATAAACTCTATCCCCCTTCCTTCAGGATCATGTTATAAATTCCCAAAGCCAGATTAATCAATCACAGCACTGCAAATTGCTTTGGCTTCTCTACTTTGGATTCATTTTCTATGATCTTATGTATAGAGCATGGAAACCCAGAAGGACGCCTGTTACCATCATAACTGCATTGCTGTCATCTGCTGCATATGATGATTTGATTGATGGCAAACTGCACTTAAGCAGCAGTGGTCCTACAAGACTATAATGAAGCTCAAAAGTATCTTTAATGTACTTTTACTTTGTTTAGACTTGTTACAGTTGCACACACCCTCCATATTATGTTATTGGCTGCAGCATTCAGTACAATAACATGCTGTGCAGGCTTGTGGCCCAGGAGTAATAGGTGACATCACATCACCTAGGTGACATGCATTCAGATATTAGTGCAACGTTGAAATCACTTAATGATACACTTCTCAGAATGTGTTCCTGTCATTAAGCAATGCACAACTGTACTCAGGACCAGTTGAAGAGGTTCAAGAATTTCTACCTTAAGATAACAGAACTTTGCTTGAAAATATGCAAACACAGACATGTTCACATGTGCACACATGTGCTCATGCACACACCCAACACACACTTGAATGTCCTGGAAGCAGGCAGAGGAGAAACTAGGCAGTCTGCAAGTCAACCAGTTTCCATTTCCAGAGAACAAGGAGAAGAATTTGGCTCATTATTTCATACTTCTCTAGACACTTTTGTCTTAGAATTTAAAAGAAATTTAACCACGTTACTTAGGCTTCACAACAGTGCTGAGCTGAAAGGCCTTCTAAATTTTCTGAAGTCACAGAAATTGAAAGTTTGACCCCAAGACCATTCTTGAGGTCCCCAAGCAGACTGATTTCATCTAAAACTCAATCTAGATTAGAAAAATATTTCAAAAGGACCGCATGCCCCAAAACAACTGAAAAGGTAAAGTAAGAGAAAGAGGCACCGTAAGGACAGACTCGCAAGTTGCCCTTTGAAGTGAGATCTCTGAATAGGAGGCATTTTTGTTTGATTATATTTCTCACTTTTTTGGAATCTGTTTTAAAATAGTTTCCTGAATTCCCAGGTGATAACAAGGTCCTCGAGGCGGACAGCAGACATTGTTTATGAACCCAGTACACAATCAGAGCCACATCTGCTGTTCTGCTTCAAGCATGAAAGCATTTTAATATCTACTGAGTGTATTCTCAACTTGGCAATGGAGCCAAATCCTCCTAGATTCAAAGACTCCCAAAGCAAATAATAATCCCATCATAGCACCTAAAAAAAAAAAAAAATCACGAGTTTTTGTTTCATCATTTCACTTCTTTGAGTTCTATATCCAGACTCTCAGGCATGGGCAATGCTCACAGAGAGAATGAATGCTTGGGGAGTGGATGCAGGGCGTGTCTTTCTTGCCATGAAAAGTTGTCATTTCTTCTAATGACATGCACACTGGCTCTTGTCTCCAAGCATATTTAGTTTGCGACATCCTTAATCAAGTGATTATATATGAAAATGTGACTGTAACCTTGAACAGATCTCCCCAGATGTCCACTGGTAACTATTAAGGACCATTTCAGAGCCTTGAACAGGGACTTCTGCTCTGCCTTCCCAGCAGCAAGGCCTGGTGAGCTTCTCTGTTTGCCCTTGCTTAGACCCAAGCTGGGCAATTTATCTTCTTCCTCCCAAGTGGTACTTTCCAGGGGAAAAAAAAACCTTTCCTGCTCTCACCCTCCCTCTCTGGAACTTGGCCCACTTAGAATATTGCTTCCTGGTCCTTCCAATAAGCTAAAACCCCAGAGGCACTTAACAATTAAAAGAAGGGACCAGAGGTACTCAGTTGGAACTTGTACATAGTGTATAAAATCTAATTGTTCTTTTTCATGGTCTCCATATTGCTAACATTGCCCAAGCAAAAATGGAAATTGCCGCATAATTTAATCTGTGCAGGTTTCTTACCTGTATGCAACTAGAGGAAAATAAATTAAGAAGTTTTTATTCTTCCCCTCCCCACTCCCATCAAAAGAAGTAAAAACTTTAAAGCCACTAAGGGATTTCAAGTTCATGTTGAATTTCTCTGGACTGGGATGTTTAGGAGCTCCCTAACAGAGATGCTCAGGTGGGCTGGAATCAGGCTTTCTGGCTTTCGTGGCCCCCACAGGACACACTGCTATTTAGTATCATCAGGCCTAGAGCTTATGATGATTTAGCAACGTCAGCCTATTCCCAAAATGTGATTCCCCTGAGGCATGAAGACTCACCCAGCAAGCTTAGCATCACATCAGCCAAGATGCAGTTGCCATCACCCTGTGGCTGCCCTAGCACATTTTTAAAGGAATCTTAGCTGTGTGTTCCAGTTGGATGTGTAGCAGGTGAGTACCGCTTGAATTGGCCGTGTCAACACACCTCCTAAATTTATAGATTCACTTCAATTATAAAGTAAAAACAGCATCCAATAGTTACATACTTAGCATGTATTTTACAGATATTCTCATAGTTTCTCTTCACAACACCTCAAGGCTGATACTACAGTGGTCCCTATTTAACCAAAAAGGATAAAGAAGTTGCCTGCAGTCATACAACAAGTAAAAGCAGAACCAGAATTCAAACTCAGGCCTCTCCTACCCCAAGGCCCTGTACTTGGCCTCTACTCTTCCTCGTGTGGTTCCTGACGTGCAGCCCCCAGTCCCCTGATGCTCCTTAAGCCCCTTCACTGGCTTGTCACCTTCACAGCCCCTCAGGGTTCTTGCACATCTCCTTAGCCTTCCCTGGAAGTGACCCAGGACTCCCCCAAATACAACTCATCCCATGGCTCAGCAGGGCTGGTGTGACTCCCAGCCTGGCCCAGGCCCCAGAATGTCCCCTCCAGTCTACCTTTCAGATGACAGCCCTGGCCAGCTCCAGGACTCTGGACACACCATTATATTACTGCCTCACCAAATGCTGCCCTATATCCTCAAAGACCACAGGTTTATCCCTATTCTACCAGAAATTGAGGATCAAAGGATGGAGTGACTCCCACAGGTCATGTAGTTTGTTTAGTGGCAGTTCCTAGATGGGACCCCAGGAGGTGGCCTTGTAAAGCCTACTTGCCCCACTATTCCATAATTCACAGTCAGCCTCCAATAAAGTGGTTAATTCTCTCCACCACTTTTCCCATTTGTAGTAATTTCTAGAAAAATCCTCAAAAGAAATATTTGCTTAACTATGGTAGCAAGCATCCTCCAAACTCAAGTATCTGTTTTGTTAACAACAAAAGTTTAGTTCCCCCTCCAGTGAGGTCTACTCTGGGTGCATCCAGATGAACTTCCAAGAAGGCTGTCTGCCAGGTACTGGCTCAGCCTTGCGCCCCATGTTGACCCCTTTTTCCCAATGCCACACTGGTGAAGAGTCCAGCATGACACTCGTTGCTTTTGGCCACAGCCTGTGAGTCTTGGCAAGTCAGACAGCATGCCCGTCTTCAAGAGGCAGAGGAATAGAACCTTCTATTTCTCCACAGGTAAGCCAGCTGTCAGGGAAGCCATAATGTCCACTAAAACCAGGGAGAGTAGATGTGTGATAGGCAGCAGGATCTGAGCAGGAGCAAGGTCACACAGCTAAAACGTTGCTGGTTCTCAAATCCAGGTTTATCTCCGTCCAAATCTGCCATCTCCTGATACGAAGTCCTTAGCTATCACACATGCCCAAGAGAGCTGTATGCACTTTATATGCCATAATGATTCTGCATAAATAACAGGACTTACAGCTCATGGTTCAGCAGCTTTGCCGTCTTGACTGACCTTGCTCACTGGTCTGGGGGTGGCCAGCTGACAGCAGATCTCAGCTGGCCTTAGTTGGGGCAACTCAGACCACTTGAGTCCTCTCCGTATGCTTCTCGTCCCCCAAGAAGCCAGCTTGGGCATTTTTCATGGCAACAGCAGAGGCATGAGGGCAAGCCAGCCCAAAGCAAGTCACACGGCTGAGCCACATCAGAGATGGGTAGGGAGGAAGGAAATATTGCACTATGACATTGCAAAGGGAATCTGGAGAGTTGTAAGATTTGGGCTCTGTGGACCAGGTTCTCCCAATGCTACTCAACTCTAATTGTGGTATGAAAGCAGTCATCAATAAGCAAACGGATATATATGGCTATGTTCAAAAAATCGTATTTAGAAAAACAAGCAGCAGATCAGATTTGCCCCTGGGGACCATGAATTTCAAACCCCTGAATTATGCAATCATTGTAATCATCTTCATAGGCCTCTAGTCCTACTTTCAGAACTACCTGATAAGCATTCTTGACAATATCACTTTCTTCTTTCTGGGCCTTTTTTTTTTTTCCCCATTTACAAAATGAGGGGGTTGGAGTTCATTTTTCCAAACCACAAAGTTCTAATATTCACAGTCAACATTATATTATCATGTAAACCACAAGGCATGTTCTGGGGTTTAGTTGAAGAGATTATTCTCAGTCTGTTAATAGAATATTGTGTTTGCCCTCAGTATTATTGCTCACCTGCACAAGCTGAAATTCTATGATTTTATTCCAACAAGATTTGCTATGCAAAAGACACTGATCAATAGCAATGTAATTTTAGCTCCATCAAAGTCAAATAGATTTCTCCTTCCATCCAAGCAGGAAGTCAGCCAGATATATGGGATGAAAACAAACTTGACACTTTTAATGACAAATGGGTAGCAAAGCTTTATTGATCACAAGAATAAAAAATGAAATACTAGGGAATAAACACCGGGTGGTATCAGTGGAGGTTAAAAAGAGACACACAATTAGCTGATCCAGACAGATAGGCAATAGTTGAGGGACACTATAAAACAGCAAGCAGACATCTACAGGGAACTCTGCATTCCACCGAAGGTTATTATGTTTATCGTCTCCTTTATTGGCACTGCAATCACATGTAATTCAGTGCACTGCAATATCACAAGAGGATATTTTTTGCTTCCCCCCCCCTCCATTAATCTTCCCTGCCAGGCTATTGCCAAAATTACAAATAAGAATATTTATGTTAATAGCTACTGCAAAGAGAAAGCGCACATGAAATATTCTACAACTATCTATAAAGCCAGGGCAACATGCAGAGTTCTGCACACATCTGATTTCTGAAGGTATATATCAGCAATTCTCAACAGGGGAGGAATTTTTGTCCCCAGGGGATATTGGGCAATGTTTGAAGATATCTTTGATTGTCACAACTAAGGAGTGCTACTGGCATCAAGAGGGTAAAGGCCAGAGGTGATGTTAAACGTCCTACCATGCACGGGACAGATGCACATGACAAAAAATTATCTGGCCTAACACGTCAATAGTGTCAAGGCTGGGAAACCTGCTTTTCATAGATGAATAAAGCCTCCACTGAGATTGACAGGAAATGTTCAATCACTAAAAACTTCAAATCTTGATCATACATCACACAAAGGGAATGCACCTTAGACCACCCCTGACCAACTTTGTTTTGTAACCTAGCAACAGTTCAAGCCAGGCATGTGATGGCAAAAGATTCTTCAGGAAGAGTTCTATCGAAAGTACCATGCCAAAAAGCAGACCGCAAATTCTAACACCTACACCAGAAATGATAAATGGCCCAAAATACTGGATACCCCATTTGGATTAATAAATTGATTTTAAGTATATTAAGTAATAAAACATCTTTATACTATGTACAGAGAATATAATTTTTCAAATGTAAATTGTAGATATTTTCTAAGCCAAGGGACAACATGTGTAGCAAGAGTCTTCATCTCATTTGAATTGTGTCTTGACAATCATTTGCAACATCAGCTTTTACTGTTAACTTGTCAAGATGTATCTCCAACAGGATATAATTTATCAGTGGGTCAAGGAGCTGGAAAATTAATATCTGTTTAGCTAAAGAGATCACATCTGTTGGCGAACTTGTCCGAATAATTTGGCGTCATTGCTTACAATGTATGTAGACAGAGACCATTTATCACTTGGATTATTTCTAGAAGTCACAGGCCTATTTTCTATGCATTGCACACACTTTATGTGAACCATCTGAAAGTCCTTTACATAATATGCTAAAAATAATAAGGGAGCACAGAATCACTTCTGCAACTTTCTCTGAATTCCATTTCTCCACTGCCTGTCCTTCTACCTAGACAGCAACTGTGTCAATTCTACTTCAGTTCATCCCTAAACTGCTTCCCATAATAGGTTTTTAGCAAATGCCCAGGAGTGTTGAGACAAAGTTTCAAAGCCCAATAGATACACCCTTCCAACAAATAAACCTTAGTCTTTCATTAGCCATAAAAGAGTTCTCTACCCCTCCCTCAGGGGATCCCAGAGCAAAAGTGTGCCTTCTAGTAGTAACAAACATCTACTGCAGTCAGATGGACCCAGGTTCAAAACCCACCTTGACAACTTTCTGGTTGTGACCTTGGGCAAGTAGCACAACCTCTATGATCCTCAACCCTCTTCATGGAAGGAAGATAAAATTGCCTACCTCCAACTGGCATACTCATGTTCAGAACAATAGTATTCACAACAGCAAAAACTTGGAAGCAATCCAGATGTTCATCAACAGATGAGTGAATAAACAATGGGATGTTTCCCAGCCTAAAAAGGAAGGAAATTACAACATATGCAAGAGTGTGGGTGAAGCATAAGGACATTATGCTAAGTGAACTAAGCCAGTCACAGAAAGACAAGTACCATATGGTAAGTGGTCACCTGGGGTATCTAGAAGAGTCAGATTCACAGAAATAGAAAAGGGTGCTTTTGTTTAATTGACACAGTTTCAGGATTGCAAGATGAAACAGTTCTAGAGATCTATTGTGTTACAATGTGAATGTGCTTGACGCCAGAAATGGTTAAGATGGTAAATTTTACGTGATGGGTTTTGCCTCAATTTTTTTAAAAAGGTAGCTGCTGAAAGTGTTGTAAAAAAGACACGAGTTTATGCCTGTAAAGAACTAAGCAGGGGAGGCTGGGATTGTGGCTCAGCGGTAGAGCGCTTGCCTAGCACGTGTGCGGCCCGGGTTCGATCCTCAGCACCACATAAAAATAAACACATTATGTACAACTAAAGCAAATAAATAAATATTTAAAAAAAAAAAAAGAACTAAGCAGGGGGCTGGGGTTGTGGCTCAGTGGCAGAGTGCTTGCCTCACACATATGAGGCACTGGGTTTGATCCTCAGCACCACATAAAAATAAATAAACAAAATAAAGATACTGTGTCCATGTATAACTAAAAAAAAAAAAAAAGAAAAAAAATTTTTAAGAACTAAGCATGAGGGCCTAGCACATGACCCTCTAAATGTCAGGTGTGACTATTGGCTAACCACAGCCTGCTGACTCTTTCATCAAGTCCATTTTGAGTATGTGGTTTGGGCCAGATCCTGTGTTGGGTGTCAAGGACAGTACACTTGAGACAGACACGTTGTCCTCTTGGGTTGCTCACCGCATCCCCAAGGAAATGAACATGTCACAGGCAAAATGATGGGAGATCAAGGAAGGGATGCTATGTTCCATGCCCAGACCAATGGCACTAGAGATGAGAGACAGGGGAGAAGAGGTAGAAATTCCAAGGGTGATAATGCATCAGCAGCTCTGGACCCAGTGCCTTGCCCAGAACAAGTCCACAGTGGTGTCAGCCACAGTCATTGTCATTCCACCCACTACACAGGGAACAGGAAAAGGGCCTCTTCTGTCCCTGGGATTAGCCATTGCTTCCACCCAGCCCCACTCCCTCCTCTTGCTTTAAGATAGATTTTCGTTCCTGTCTTTTGCAGGAAGCTGTTCAGGTCACGGTTGCCTGCTTCCACGAAGCTCTTCTTCATCATGTTTTGTTTTCTCTATGTTGCTCGTGCATGCGTTCCTCCCTGCACCCACCCTCTTTCTTAGCCTTTGGCTCAGTTTGGAGTTATTTATTATTTGTTGAAGAGGTAGGACTCTACCTTTCCTTGCTAAACTTAATAATTTTACAAGTGCTTGTGACTGTGACCACAAATATGCAAGCCAATCCATGGAGTCTTTTAGACCCATTAAGATTGTTTCTAGAGTACGTATCCCCCCAAAACACATCAGCTTTTTAATGCTTTGTCCTTTTATTTAAACTGGGGTTTTTGCTGCTGTTGCTGTTTGCTTGCTTTTAACAAAAACTTTACCATTAAAAGAAATTTAGCTATTGGCACACAGTATCCTGGGCACTAGGGTTCCTTTATTACATTCCAAAAATGGCAATCAACCATCCAAGCTACCCAAGTTGCACTAAAAATGCTTCCCTGGTTCTGCATCCCATCATTCATAGTGCCCAACACCAAGGAGTCAGTGCTGGATCCGTCTGGGTCCCACGGTTGGCCTGAGCATTCTAACAGCAGAGAACGGGAGAGGTGGCAATAAACATAAAGGTGACGCTGTTCAACCCACACTTAACCCAGGGGAAACCAAGGCCTGTGAAGAGGACAACCTACAAAGGACAGCCTGAGCCATTGCCACAGCTGCCTCTCACTGCTCACCAACACAGCAGCCCAGGTCCCTGGAAGAAAAGCCAACTTCTTTCCTTTATAGCACCCACATTTCCAGAGCTCACACCTGAAAAAACTGATCTCTAATCAGAATGCCCTTCACCTATAACTTGAAGTTTCTTTGAAAACAAGATCCATTTGGCAAAGAGCTTACCTGTTCCCTCTGCCATGAGGGGGATGAAATGCTAGCATTCAAGCTCAAGAAGGATTTCTTAAACCCTAGCCCTGAAGACCTCCCCCCACCCTAAGCCCACCCAGCACCCCAAAGTCACCCTGTGCCCAGATTGCAGTTTTAATCCTTGCAAGTTCATGGTCTCCTTTTCTTGCAACTGACAAGGGGGTGTGAGAACTGGAACTCACTGAAGCCCTCTGGGGTCACCACATAGGGGACCCAATTTACATGCCTCCCCAGATATTCAGAGCTGCCCTGCCCACCCCCGCCCCTCCTCTGACTTCCCAGAGCTGTCCTGGAAGGGATGGTGCAACCTCTTGTATAGAGCCTGCTACGGCCTCCACCTCCCTTGCTGCCACCAACAAAGGACCCCACATGTGTCACTAACTGACAAAGTCCACTCTGGCGGCACACTGGCCAGACTGGACCCCTAGGACTCCTGATTTGAGTTATTGGGTTCCTTGGCTCAGACTATACAAAAACGGGTGACACAGGCAAAGCTGGCTATTACAGGCATGCGCCACCATACCCAGCACATTAAAAAAAAAAAAAAAAAAAGTTTTCTTAATGGTTCCCTGCACTGATTAGGAGCCTGAGTTATGGGGTTTGCAGAGCTCATGAAGAAGGCCAATTTCTTCCTGCCACAGCCTCCCAGTCCCTAAATCTGGGGGATGCAGGAGGCGGTCCCCACACTCCACCTCCATTGAATGCTACCTTCCACTCTTATTTATCTTTTCATGGTTATAAATCTTTTCTCTGCTTTAGGGTCAAAGAGCATAGGTTAAATTCCTTTGTATCCCTACTGCTATTTCCTACATAGTGAATATTTATTGTTCAATAAATACATGCTGGTTCTGTATCAGGGTAGGAACAAGAAGACAGATATTGTGGTGAGGTTAAATGTGTTTTTCAGAGCTGGTGAGGAAGGGAATAAGTTGCCTTGGGGACATGTGAATTTCCCACAGGCTACCTGGAAGGTTTGCTAAAGATTCAAGAATTCCTATCCCCGCTAGAGAACTTGACTTCATTCCAGCTGCTGCAGTCAGTGGCTCCCCAGATTAGGCAAAGGCCGGAAGCTAGCCTGTCCAGGGTGCAGGAGGAGGAAGGCACAAACACGGTTGAATGTCACCAAGCACCAGAACCAACCGAGAGCCTGATAGATTAGTGATAACAACCAACACACGTTGACCCTTCCACATGCGCCACGCACAGAACAACGCACGTGTGCAACCTAGTGCACGGCCACACAGCTGGCAAACATGACACCAGGCCCCAGGCCCCTGACCCCAAAGGCCATGCATTAGCCTGCTTTCTCCTTGGTGGGCATGAAGTCCTCCCACATCCTGATGGGACCATATTTCCTGACTACTGTAAAGGGACTTTAATGATCCTGCCTTTCCTTGATTAAAGTGAGTGAGGTCTGTTAGGATGTTTCTGCTCTTGAGAAAGTACATTTCAGAGGTTCAGACTAATCCTCAAGCTTTAAAAAAAAAAAAAAAAAAAAAAAAAAAAAAAAACTGCGGAGACTGGCAGGAGTTACAGAACAGAGACTTACCGGAGGAACCCGGAATAGCTCATGACAAGCTGCGTCACAGAGCACCACTAATTAAGAATGCTTAGATGGCAGCTTGGACCTCAGGGGACCGCTGCAGGCAAGAACCAGGGCGTTCCACTGAGCCTGGAACAAGCACTTTGTCATTAACCTGATGTATAATTAACGTGAGCAAAAATGTGTCTCCTCCCTTTGTCAAGAAAGCCCCGGGGGTGCACGCCAGGCCCACAGAGAATACGATTCCTGTAATGGTCTCACTTTTGTTTTGACCCAGAGCCCATTTTCAGACATTGTCCCGAAGTTGGATGAGCTCCCCAGACCGCCTGCCAACGGCCAGCTGACATGCTGCTTGGGGAGCCCGAGAGAAGAACTGCTATTTCTGCAGGCACTCAGCCCTTGCAGTTTAACCAGCTGCATCAGCCCAAGGGCAGGAAGAAGGGCCTGCAGCTTGCGCACCTGGAGAAGCACCAGGTTCAGGGACGCAGACACAGGCCAAGTCTCCATCCTCAGGCCTTTGGCCTCCTGAGGCCAGGGGCTTCTCCCACTTGTGATGCTATTGTTTTGGAATAACTAAGAATGTAGGTCCTGGGAGTCTGCAGCATGTCTACATCAAAGGGCGCAGGATGAGGCAGCTTCTCCCCTGCATTAGCTCAAGTCCCTGCAGCTCTGGCAGCCCATCCGTCTCGTCACCCCTGCAGGGGCAGACATCTGCTCTCCCTCCCCAGGCTCCACCATGCTCAGCTCTCACCCCACAACTGCCTCCATGTAAGCCACTCTCTGGGACTTGAGTTAAAAACTCCCCGGAAAAAAGAGTTGCGTTTGTCAGCTAGTCATCTCCCAACAAGGAGGGGCCTACAGGCCAGAGCTCTTGAGTCATTTTTGCTTGCCTATATACTGGTTCTTTCTTCTTTTACCTCCAAACCACACTTCCACTCTCTCCTCCCCACTCTACAGTGCTCGGTGTGCATCTTTTTGTGTTCTTACAAAATGGGCATTATGCACATTTTCACACGAGGGTAGTATGTACACGTCATAGATCAACTTCTGTTGTCTTCAATCCTGGTTCTTATCTTTGGGGAGTCAAATGCTTCCTCCTTTATGTGATAAATGTGATAAAATTTATGCACACGCACAAAAAAATACACAAGGAAAAATTTAAATTTATATATAATTTCAGGGAGTTTATATATGTATGCTAGAAGCTATCAGTGGGCCTCTCCTTTGAGGGCAGGACCCTGGTGACCACTGAGTACAGGGGACTTCCCTTCAATCTATCCTCAAGGGACCAAATGAACTATCAAAGGGGTAAGTCCATTCTGAAGTACCCTCCCAGATCACCTCCTCTTATTCAAACCCAGCACCTCCTTTAAAATTCAAAGTCTTCCCAGAGGAACCTCTTCTCATTTTTATGGTATCTTCTCCACATTTGCCTTACATATCATTTTGAAATCTGTTGTCATGATGCTTAGAAAGAGTTCTATCTTCTTAAGATTCACCCCAGGTTGCAGACCCACTGAAGAGAGGAACCGGTCTTTTGTATATATGTGTAGACCCAGAGAATGTCATTCATCCACACTCCAGGGTGACAGAGAGATGAGGGCTGATTTCCTTGAAGATGAGGACAGCTGAGCCTTGTTTTGGGGAGACCACAGTCAGGGAAAGGTCCTGAATCAAGATCTTGGTACAAGGCCAGGTGTGGTGGCACACACCTATAATCCCAACAGCTCAGGAGGCTGAGGCAGGAGGATCGCAAGTTCAAAGCTAGCCTCAGCAAAAGCAAGGAACTAAGCAACTCTGTGAGACACTGTCTCTAGAGAAAATACAAAATAGGGCTGGGGATGTGGCTCAGTGGTTGAGTGCCCATGAGTTCAATCCCCTGTACCAACAACAACAACAAAAAAAAAGATCTTGATACATAACAAATCATGGCAGAACTCATGGCTTAAAGCCACCTTTGCTATTATCTCTCATGGTTCTATACCTTGCCTGGATTTAGCCCAGCCGTTCTCAATTGGGGGTCTCTTATGGCATTGCAATCAGATGTTCACTGGGACCAGAGGGAGTTAGCTGAACACTCCGCATGTAGGACGTGCTCAAGATGACTTCGCCACATACACAGCTGCTGGCTGCCCAGGCACCTCTTTCTGCATACAGCCAGTTGCGGCTTCTTCAGAGCACTGTGGTCGCAGGCTAGTCTCCGACAGCAGTGTCTACGTTCCCTAGTGCCTCCATGACGAGTTACCACAAACTGGGCATCTTAAATAACAGAAATTCATTCTCTCACAGTTCAGAAGAGCAGAAGTCTAGACGCAAAATGCCAGCACAATTGGTTCCTTCCAGCAGCTCTGAAAGAGACGTCTTCCGGTGTCACCTAGTTTCTGGGGGCTGCCTGCAATCCTTGGTAATCCTTGGCTTGTAGATGCTTCAGCCCGATGTCAGCCTCCGTCCTCACAGCCTCCTTCTCTGTGTGTCTGTGTCCTCTCCTTTTAGAAGGACGCTGGTCATTTGGATTTAAGACCTATTCCAAATCCAGAATGATTTCATTTTTATAGCCTATGACATCTCTAAAGACTGCACTTCCAAGTAAGGTTACATTCTGAAGTTTTAGATGGACATGGATTTTGGAGGGACATGACAAAACCTAGTGTTCTGGCTTCCCTCTGAACAAGAACTCCAAGAAACCACAGCAGAAACTTCCAGGCTTTGTTTGGCCAACCTCAGAGAGAGCGCAGTGTCATTTCTGCTGGTTATAAGTGAGTCAAGGGACCAGCTCCAATTCAAGAAGAAAGGGTCCTGGGACATGAATACCAGAATCACAGTCTCTTTTTACAGCTCTATAAACACACTAATGACCAATGTGTACAAAAGTGAACTTTATATGAATTATATTTCAGTAAAGCTGCTACATTTTTAAAAAATGGAAAAAAAGGAAAAATATTTGGTTTTGAAAGTGCTATAATGGTGGAAGTTCTGGGGACAGAGTAGATTTAGGTTTATAAAGCCTAAAATTTATATAACTTGGGGACCATCTTCAAGAAAAAGATTAAATGCAAATACATGGTACAATGATGTGCATATCAACAACAATACTCTACACTTAAAAATTATTAAGAAGGTTTATTTTGTGCTGTTTCTTACCCTGATTAAAAAATGTGCAAATGCAAAATTAGGTGCCAAACTGAATATTAGAATGAGAACAGAAATAACAAATTATGACTTTTTTCTTTTGTTAATTTTTTAATTTATTCTAATTAGTTATACATGAAAGTAGAGTGCATTTTTGACATATTGTATACAAATGGATTACAATTTCTCCTTCCTCTGGCTGTACATGGTGCAGAGTCACACCAGTAGTGTAACCATACATGTATATAGGATAATACTGTCCTTCTCATCCCCACATCCCCTCCCCTCCCCTCTGCACAATCCAAAGTTCCTTTATTCTTCCCTAACCCCCAACCCCCATTATAGATCAACATCTGCTTATTAGAAAATGTTCAGCCTTTGGTGTTTTGAGTTTGGTTTATTTTGCTTAACATGATATTCTCCAGCTCCATCCATTGACCTGCAAATGCCATAAATTATGAATTTTTTAAAGCTGGAAAACATCCAGAACCCACTTATAAAACCAGTTTATTAATCAACTGCCTGCCACCCATCAATCAGCCCACTGTTGCCTGCAGAGTTTTCACTTGCCATTTCATGAGACAATGATTTGCTATCACTTTCTACAGAGAGACTAGGAAAAGAATCCAGTCTTTCCTCTAGCATAGTTGATCCAAACTGTTTTTGTCATACTAAATGTTGAAAACTTTTTTCAGCTTCAGAATTTGTTATCGGCCCAATATTTGGGGATGCATAAACATCTTCATGCAAAACCATCTTCATCATTTATTGCACTGCTACATATTTGTCCTCTGTAAACAAAATTCTGATGAATTCTATATCCTATAATCCCATACAAAACAAAAAAATTATTGCGATATGTTTGAAACTTAATTGCATTGGTGCAAGCCCTGGGCATGAAAGAACTTCCGCTTTGAGAAAGTGACTAAGAAATGATTCCTTTATTTTTAACTTCACATGTCTGATGAATGGGAAAACTTTCCACAGACTAGCTTCAGGCTTTATGAATTTGGAGGCTTATTTCTCCTCCAGGGCCACACACTTCAAGCATCAGAGGATGTGCTCACGCTGTGTTGTGATCGCCGGTCTTAACACCCATAGTCCTGACACAGGGACCTCACTATATGCAACATGGAGGTGACTGGAAATAACTCCACACAGAAATAACCCCAAGGCCCGAATCGCCTCTTTAGTTATCCCGATTCAACTTCCCTTTGTCTGGATCCCAGAAACGCACTGAACACCACAGCATCACTGGACAACAGAAGTTGGTGGCGGCTGGGAAGTTGGAGGGGAAAAAACAGATGTCCTGACCAATCACAGAGGAACGTCTTACTTTTGGAAGATTCACAAAAACATATGATCACATGAACACATCCATAGGGTCCTGGAAGGGACTCAGAGGTTGATCCATTTCACGGTAAATCTGCCTTTGTTTGAAAAGTTTGTGAGATGTTTCTATGACAAAGAACAAGCTCATGAAGGGAGACTTGGGTCCTTCATAAAGGGTTGGACAAACCTGCATGCTCAGGACTTGTAGGTAACATACACACAACTCCCTCTCCCACCAAAACCAATCACCACCAAGTAAGTGTATCACTACCAAGTAAGTGTGCATCCACATGGGCTTGCCTGTTTTACTCATTGGCACACCTACCTAAACATAATTTTGGTCTGGGAATGGCAGAGCTCTTGGGAATCCCCTTCATGGCCTAATTTGGGACTGAAGCACCTGTCACAGCTGCTACATGGGCTGCTCTTCCAACCAGAAGGGCAAATGATTAAGAAATTATTTGAAATGCCAGAATGGGTGGTGGGAACAGAAATGGGAGCCCACAGTAGGTACCCATTTTACAAATGGGAGACCGCAGCTTGGACCCACAGAATGAATGCTAGCAATGAACTTGCATTTGCTGGTGAACTTCCCCCCTTGCCTCAAATCATTACCTTCCTGGCCCTGTCCTAACAGGGTGTTTCTTTTCCTTCTTGACCTTCCTGTGCTTTCCATATGCCATTAATGTTGTTGTTGATGATGATGATGATGATGATGATGGTGCTGACCCTCACACCAACCCTGAGAAGGAGGCTGTTGCCCCATTATTACAATGAGTAACAGAGGCCCTGAGAGGTAACTACCATGACCAGCATGTCCACACTGACTAGGTTCAAACTCCAGTCTTCTGACTGTACGTCTCGGGTTCTAGCCCACAGCCCTGTCTCTTATGACATCATCTCCACCATACTAGAGCAGACCGTGGAAGCATCCAGAGTCCAAGATACAACCAAAGAAGAGAGGAACAGGCCCCTTGCAACCGCTAACTCAGACTCAGGACAGGCCCACTAGTGTTCAGACATCAGTGCAAGATGACAAAACAGGGCCTTGGTTCAAAAAGCAGGGCGGGGAAGGTGCCATTAAAATCCTAACGTAATGGTCATTAGCAAGGCTTTTAGAATGCAGTTTCTCATTTGCTGTGAACATGACCATAAAAAAATTCCCACCAGGTTTTCTATCTGCTACTTTGCTAGCAGTCAACCTATCAGGAACATCTAAGTGTACTTGTTTTGTCTATATTGCCTAGACATAAATAAAATTGCAAGTCACATAGGATTTTCTGTGTTACAAAACAGTCAGATTCTCACCAGCCTAGATACTTAGCTTTCTGGGGCCTTACAAATACACACACACACACTATTTTTTTACACCAGTTTGGCATAGAGCTAACTTTGACATGGCTCCAGAACTCATGCCTAATCGCTTTTTTTTTTTTTTTTTTTTTTTTTTTTTTAGTACCGGGGATTGAACTCAGGGGCACACGACCACTGGGCCACATCCCCAGCCCTTTTTTTGTATTTTATTAGAGACAGGGTCTTATTGAGTTGCTATTGCTGAGGCTGGCTTTGAACTTGCAATCCTCCTGCCTCAGCTTCCCAAGTGCTGGGATTACAGGCGCGTGCCACTTCATCTGGCAAATTCTCTGTCTTCTATAGTCGTATTTAAAAAAAAAAAAAAAAAAAAATGCTAATGTATAGTTTTTTTCCCTTCTTATTTTTTTTTTTTTTTCCTCTCTCTCTTTCACTCTCTGCTTGTCATGGTATTTTATATTTGTCATTTAATAACATTCTAAGTAGAAAACTGAAATGAAATAAAATTAAAAATTACTACCATGAATTTTTATATGATTTATATTTTTATATGATTTTATATGATTTAAATTACTACCATTCATCTTTATATGATTTTCAATGTAAATAAAACAGCATTCAGCCTGTATGTGGTGTCACTAAAATTACATAGTTTGCATGTCATGCTCCACAAAACATATATATTTGCTTTTACCAACAGAGCAAATGCAGGAGACACTAAGTCCACTTCCTGCCAGACGCTGTATCTACCAACACTCTTTACCTTTAGAATTCTCATGAGGAAGGAAGGACCCACAGTTGCCCTGTCTTGCCCTCTCCCTCTTCATCATCATGGTCAGCATGCTGGCTGGACTAACCCAGGGAAGTAACATGAGTGAGAAAGGATGTGATAGGATCCATGGGTCTATAGAGTCTCTTAGGACAAACGTCATCCCCTGCTGGTCTGATTTGAATAGGAAATGGCCTCTTGGGCTGTCAGTGCCTCTCGCTCAGGGCTAAATGTAGCAGGCTCATATCACACTGACCTTGCTCTCTCTCTGTTTCTCTCTGAACTCCCACAGGAGCTACCAGAACCCCGGGCTCCTGGGACTCTGTGTGCAAATGGGTGCATACTGTGCCTGTCTTTGCTGCTCACATATATGGTCCTGTTGTACCAAAAATGTTGTATCCAGCATAATGCCATTTAAAACTCCAAGCCACATCACACTTGAGCCAATAAAAAGCCTTTAGTAAGCTGATCAGCGGCCACCATCCTCACACATCACTCAGTGTGACAAGATGGCGCGCAGGCAGTGATTTTTCAAGGGTTTATAAAGAGCAAAATCACAGAGGGCGGAATATTCAATTGCAGGGTTTCAGCCAATGTAAGCAAGCCACAGTACAGAAGCTGAATCTAGGCAGTTAGCAAGACAAAGCAATGGGTACAATAATATTTCCCACGGGACTTTCCAGGTTGGTATAGCAACGATCAAGTAGAAGGGAATGGGGTCATGATGACCCTAGTTGAGTACATGTTAGAGAATGGTTACTAACGTCTAGACAATCAATCTCTGACAAGGTATTTGCCCAGGAAAAATGGAAACCAAAGAGAGCAATTTTACATTGTATAGGAATTGCTGTTTTATGCTGTCAAGCGTATTATGCTGGGTAACGATTAATGGGTACACAGGCAGGACTTTCCGTGTTCTATTATTTCTGAGAAACAGAACTATTTCTGAGAACTCCTACGATGGCTGCTGAAGAACACAGGTGGAGTCCCTTTAGTTCTCTTATCACAGTCCAGGGTCCTGTCAGACTTACTTATAAAAGTCCAAAGATAAAATTATTCATGAATTCCAAGATGCACTAGCAGAACATTAAACATTAAAGTTTGGGCTCTTCTGAGGCCAGGGCCCTTTGCAGCCACCTGGTCACACTCCCATGAGGCCAGCCCTGCTGGGACTCATTCTATCAGCGCCCTGCCTTCCATACCACCTTCCTCACACCTAAGGTGCTGGAGAAAAGGTAGGAAAGGAAAAAGGACCCTGTCTGTCTTGGTCAGAGCCATGTCCCCAGGATCTGGTTCACAGTGAACATTCCTGAATGAATGGGTGAGAAGCTAAGCATTCTCAACCAGGACTCCCCTTTCCAGGAGGACCCCCCACCCCATCCCTCTAGCCAGGATGAACAGGAAGCCAGAAGTTGGTGCAAAGCCTGGCATCTAAACACATTTTGACAAGTAGAAGTACTTGATGATGACATGCGCAGCTCTTTAACCCAGTTCAGCCCGTGCTGAGCAGGTCATCACTGCTCCCTGAACCTCACCCCGCACACACACAAACTCCCAAAGACTCCCTGCCTGGCGTTGTGCTGACCCAGCAAGGCCACCCCAAAAAGCTGCCTGTTCCCCGCTCCAGCTCCAGCCCCTTCCCTTGCCCTTCCACAGCCCTGACACTCACTCTCCTGCCACCAGCCACCAGCCAGACGCCCCTCCATGGCCACTGGGTCTGCTCTGCTCCTGGCTCCAGGAGAAGGGGCTTTCCCTCCAGGTGGCAGCTGGACAGCCAGCCTTGGAAAATCCTAAGTCACTCAAGTCCAAAGAACTTGGCTTGTTTTTACTCATCCACAGGCCTGTCTGAGGAAGAATTTGTGAGCAACTTCCAGGGCGTGGACTAAAAAACCAGCGGGAGAAAGCAATCTATTTTCTGAAGTGTTTATCAAAGCCGTTCTTCACTACCACAACCCTATTTCTCCAAAAAGAGGCCACATGTCTCAATTTCCTCCTGGTCATGGTGAATTTCCTGCATTCCAGGCACTCTCCAGAGGTAGAAGACAGTTTGGATCTTCTCTCCAAGCTTGACTTTAAGCTCTGAACTTGACCTTCCCAACACCAGCCACCTCTAGCCCCAGCCAGCACCAGGTGGGGAAGGTGTGGTAAGCCTGCACTTGCTACTGCCAAGAGGTGGAAGTGGGCTCAGCTGGAAAACAGTCTGGCTATGGAGTTGGAGATCCCTCCTAATTCCACCTCTGGGAATTTCTCCTAAGAAAAGAATTCTAAATGCACAAAAGCCATGGACACAAAAATGTTACTAACAATAACAAAGCAAAGGAAACAATGTAAATGTCCAATGTCAGTAATAAGAAATTGTTACATATTTAAACGTCATTTCAAATAGTTATAAAAATAATACAATAATGTGGGTAATTTATAATAATGAGAATATTATATCATTATAACAAGGAAAGGGGTGATATAAAATTGTGTACACCACCTAGAGCCAAATTTGTTTTTAACCAAATTTGTTTGATTTGTTTTAGCCAAATTTGCTTGTTTTATGTCTCTATACATAAAGAAAGAGCAAAAAAAAAAAAAAGACTAGAAGGAAACACCAAAATGCTAGAAATGATCGTGATGAGATAGGTCTGCAGGAGCCCTGTTTGCAGAGATAGCTAAGATTGCGGTTGACTATTGGGCCATAGACATTTTTGGGCATTTCCGCTTTCCGTAGTCTCACGGGATCTCGCAGGACTTGGTCGAGGCTCTCGAGAGATTTGAACGGTGACTCAGCAGATCGAGCGAGCGCCATTGCTGCTCGGGGCGCATGGGAAGAGACCAGAGGGAGAAAAGACAGGGTTATCGCTATTGTGTAGATATATTGTAGTTTCTTGTAAGATTAAAGAATATTTTCGTCTCCATCCTGTCTCTGGACTCCTTCCCGCGGCGCTGCTGTTCCAGGCTGCAATCCTTTTCCGGCGGCAACAGTTGGTGGCCTGTACGGGGAATTCAGCACGGCCGGTAAGAACTGAGAAACCTCGCAGGAGTCTCTAGTCAGAGCGGTTAAAATGGGTTCGAAAATATCTAAGACCCAAGTGTACGAGGCTCTTGATGAATTCTTTGATATAGATGAGTCTGTCGTTAGTGAGGAGGATTTAGAAAACAGTGAAGGCGATCATGAAAGCGTAGATTCCGCTGAGTCAACTAAGACCAGTAAGGAGAGTATTAGAAGCATCCCCAAAATGACAAAGAACCGAGCTGCTAAAGCTATTCAAGATTTATTAGAGATATTTCAAGGATACATGGTCTCAATTGAACCTGGGACTCAGGATGTTACTGAGTCAATTAGGACCAATGAGAGTAGTAGTAGTGAGGAGGAATTAACTAAAGGTGATTTTGAGAAAATGAACAAAAGGAAATTAAGGAAGACCAAGATAAGGGATCATCAAGTGGAGGAACTTGTGTCCTCTACTCCCCCATGGGTGAAATCAATTACAGAAAATATGAAGGGTATCACTAGGCGTTTGCATACCCTAGAAACAGAAATAAAAAGTCTTTCTGAGCGCTTATGTGCTCTCGAGGGTAACTCACAGATACGTTGGGAACTGCCAGTATTTGAATATGGAAATGGACGGAGGGACCACCAGCCAGTAGATTTCAAAACAATAAAAAATCTCAAAGAGGCAGTAATGACTTATGGACCCCAAGCTCCTTTCACGTTGAGTATACTGGAGTCCCTTAACACCTTTAGCTTAACCCCCGCAGACTGGAAACGTCTATGTAAAGCAACATTAAGTGGGGGACAATACTTGGTTTGGCGATCGCAATTTCAAGAACTTTGTATAGAAACAGCTAAAAGAAATGCAGATGCGGGGTTTGGAGACCATAATATAGAAATGCTCACAGGAGAAGGGCAATTTGCAGACGTACAGGATCAAAAATATTATACCCCAGGAGTATATGCTCAGATAAACGCAGCTGCCTTAAAGGCATGGAAAACTGTACAAGGACCTGGGGATCTACAAGGTAGCTTGTCCAAAGTAATTCAAGGACCTAATGAACCATATGCTGAATTTGCTGATCGACTTTTGAGAACTGCAGGTAGAGTTTTTGGAGACATTGATCAAGTTATGCCATTAGTTGTCCAATTAGCGTACGAACATGCTAATAAGTATTGCCAGGAAGCCATCAGGCCATGGAAAAATAAAAAGGATCTTTCCATATATATACAATTATGTAAAGATATAAATGATGCCTTTGTCACAGGGAATATGATTGCAGCAGCTGTGAGAGATGCTGCCCCTCAAAATTTTACAAGAGCTCAACATAGACATTATAATCAATCAGGATATTCTAGGCAAAATTATCATAATCAATCAGGCTATTCTAGGCAAAATCCTAAAAGAGAAATAAGACCAAATTCATACCGTGCTCCAGGTTGCTGCCCCAGGTGTAAGAAAGGAAATCATTGGGCCAATAAATGCTATTCAAAATTTGACATCCATGGAAATCCTTTATTCAGGAATTCAAAAAACGGGGCAAGGGGCCCAATGCCCCGGGGCCCACAAATGTACGAGGCATTGGAGAAGGAGTATCCTCAAGCATCCACTCAGATGCTTCCCCGACACAATCCCTATTACCCATCCACTCCCTCGCCAGAGGAACAGGAGGAAATGCAGGATTAGACCTCTGTTCCACCGCCTGAATAGTGTTAACACCTGAAATGGGGGTTCAACTGATTCCCACAGGAGTCAGGGGACCTCTTCCCTCAGGGACTGTAGGACTTATTATCGGGCGAAGTCCTGAGAGCTTATTAGGTTTGCAAGTGACCCCAGGCGTAATAAACTCAGACTATAAAGGGGAAATAAAAATAATGCTTAGCTCACCCCAAAGTATAAGTTCTATTAATCAGGGAGATAGAATTGCTCAGCTGCTCCTCCTTCCAAATTTACATAAGTCATTTAAAATGAATATGCCTCTAAATAGGAACAATAGAGGATTTTGTTCCACTGATTCGAAACCCATGGTTTGCTGGGTTCGGGACTGTACAAGGAGGCCTATGTGTAAAATAAGAATCCAAGGAATAGAAATGGAGGGTCTTATAGATACTGGAGCTGATTCTTCCATCATTAATTTACGTCAATGGCCCAAACACTGGCCTCTGCAAAAAGCTTCAACCAGTTTAAGAGGCTTGGGATATAATAACCTCCCAGAAAAAAGTGCGGTAATTTTAAAATGGAGGATGATGAAGGACATAAAGGCACGTTTCAGCCTTATGTTTTACCTAATCTACCGGTTACTTTATGGGGAAGAGATATTTTACAACAAATGGGAGTACACCTTGCAACCAAACCTGCAGGTGTTAAATGTAAAAATCTACAGAGTAATCTTAACCCTATAAGAAATCATCAAAAAGTACAGGGTAAGCTTAACCCTAAAAGAAATCATTATCATATAGGAAAAAGACATTTTTCTTCGGGGCCACTGAGAAAATAATTTTGAAAATACCATGGCTTTCTGATAAGCCAGTGTGGGTCCCTCAGTGGCCCCTATCTAAAGAGAAATTACAAGCGGCCCACCTACTAGTTCAGGAACAATTAGAAGCAGGACATATAGAACCTTCCACCTCTCCCTGGAATTCCCCCATATTTGTGATCAAGAAAAAATCAGGAAAATGGCGATTATTACATGATCTTAGACAAATTAATAAAACCATGCAAGTCATGGGCCTACTCAACCTGGACTTCCGAATCCTGTAGCTATTCCAAAAAGTTTCCATGTTATTAGTCTTGATATAAAGGATTGCTTCTTTTCTATTCCCCTACATCCTCTGGATGCCCCCAGGTTTGCCTTTTCAGTTCCTTCTATTAACAATAATGGCCCTGATCAGAGATATCAATGGAAGGTTTTGCCACAGGGAATGGCTAATAGCCCCACCATATGCCAAATATATGTGGACAAGGCCATCCAATCCATTAAAAATAAATATCCAAACCTCATGTGTCTACATTACATGGATGATATTTTACTGGCCCACCCTAATCAAAAAAATCTTATTTAATATATTCAGTGATGTGGTAGAAAATTTAAAAAAATACGGATTATATATAGCAGAAGAAAAAGTTCAAACCAGATCTCCCATATTATATTTAGGATTTAAAATCATGGATACTTTTGTTAGACCCCAAAAAATTTTAATAAATAAAGAACATTTAACCACCCTCAATGATTTCCAAAAAACTACTGGGAGACATTAATTGGCTTCGCCCTACACTAAACCTCACTACTGGCCAATTAAAACCTTTATTTGATATCCTTCGAGGGGACCCTGATCCATCCTCACCGCGAACATTGACTCCTGATGCTAGGAAAGCTTTAAAGGTAGTAGAAAAAGCCATCGAAGGAGCTCATTGTGACAGATTTGATTTAACTCAACCGCTGATATTGATTATTATTTCTTCACAATATACACCCACAGGAGTATTTTGGCAACAAGGGCCTTTATTATGGATACATTTGCCTGTCTCTCCTAAAAGCATAATTGAGTCTTATACCTCCATGGTGGCTAAACTTATTCTTCAAGGACTTAAAACTTCTACTAAAATATTTGGCATTCACCCTGCTACTATTATTACTCCCTATTCATCGTCACAGATTGAATATTTATGCTTCAACGATAATGACTGGGCTATAGCTAGATGCTCTACCTCTGCAAATTTTGATAATCACCTTCCTAAGTCTCCTATATTATCTTTTTGTATTAATCATCCTATTATATTTCCACAGGTAATAAAAAATCAACCTATTCCTAAGGCATTTAATGTATTTACAGATGGGTCCTCAAATGGTACTGCTGCAGTAGTCACTACAAAGGAAAGTATGACTTACATAACTGCACACAAATCAGCTCAACTTGTGGAATTGGAAGCTGTGGTAAGAGCTCTGGAACATTTTAGAGACCAGCCCATAAACATTTTTTCAGATAGCCACTATATTGTACAAGCCGTCCCAAAATTAGAGTTAGCAGGACCAATAGCACCTCATACTCCAGCCTTTAAATTGTTTTATCAAATACAAAAACTTTTGTGGGCAAGAAAAGAACCTCTATTCATAGGCCATATTAGAGCACATACTAATTTGCCTGGCCCCCTCCATGAAAGTAATCAAAAGGCTGATGAACTTACAAAAAAAAACTATATTTATACTTTCAGCGCTACAACAAGCTACTTTATTTCATTCCCAGTTTCACGTCAACAGCACCACCTTGCAACGTAGGTTTAAAATCACAAAGGAGCAAGCCAGAACAATTGTAAAAGATTGTAAATCTTGTATGACACATTTGCCCAATCCTCATTTTGGTGTTAACCCTAGAGGATTAATGCCCAATCATTTGTGGCAGATGGATGTTACTCATGAGCCAAGCTTTGGAAAATTGCGATTTATTCATGTGACCATAGATACATGCTCAGGCATGATTTTTGCTTCCTTACATTCTGGAGAAAAAGTTAAAGATGTCACATCTCATTGTTTACAAGCTTTTGCTGCATTGGGCATCCCCAAAATGCTTAAAACAGATAATGGCCCCGCATATACGTCCTCATCTTTCAAAGAGTTTTGCGCAAAATTCAACATATCCCATAAAACAGGCATCCCATACAATCCTCAGGGTCAGGGCATTATTGAAAGAGCAAACCGCACACTAAAAGTTATGTTGTTAAAACAGAAAGAAGGAAACTGGAAAAATCCTAAGGACAGATTGGCAGTTGCCCTGTTTACCTTAAATTTTTTAACTTTAGACTCTGATGGTTATTCTGCTGGAGACAGACATTGGAACCCACATCAACAACATAAACCTTTGGTTTACTGGAAGGATGTTCTTTCAGGTACATGGAAGGGTCCAGATCCAGTGTTAATTTGGGGGAGAGGATCTGTTTGTGTTTTTCCAAAGCATGAATCCTCTCCAATATGGATACCATCTAGATTAATAAAGCAAGTACCAAATCAAAAGGATCAAGATGAAGTTGTTGAGGAATCAAGATTAATAAAAAAGGTACAAAATCAAGAGGACCATGATGAAGATATGGAATGATTCCCTTAAAAGAGTCCTTCAAAATACATCACAACTTAAGTGTCATTCCTCCCAGCTGGGACGAAGAGATCTCTCTTTAGTGTGCACACAATTGTATTTTTTTTTATATATATATATATGTTTATGTCTGTGTATTTGTCTAAATTTTATGTTAATGTGACGTCACAAATATATGTTTGTATGTGCGTCTGTCCAGTGTGACATCAAAAATAACAAAGCGCTTGTGAATATATATATATTATATATATATATATATATATATGGATCCAAATAACTCTAATTCATTTAAGTTTAAGAGTATTCAAATTGGGTAAATAATTTAATAAGTGAAGGTACCTTCAATTTTGTTTTATAGGTGTCCCAGGGATTTCTCTTTAGCGAAAAATATGACTAGGGCTGTATAACCTGATATTTTGGTGTTTTGACATAAGGTTGCTTATTTGTTATTAACTTCATTTGTTTAATAAATGATTAATTTCAATTATTTCAACAGGTAAAGGACTGCTGTATATGCAGAAACACGAGAGTTCCAGCTAACAAATTATTTCTCCAAAGTGCTTTTAGTTTTTCTTTAATCTATCTTTAATACAGAAAATACCCTCAGTCTTTCTTTGTTTTGTTCTAAACATGATGTTTTGCCAGCTTATGTTTGTGGGAGCTCAGGCTGCAATGTGTGTGAGCAGAAATCAACTTTAATTTTCTAATCTAATAATTCTATTTTTTAGTTTGACAACTCGCCTCTTGACTCAGTGCTGGAATAGCACTGCCTTTCCTTTAATAATTGATGCTTGAGTCTCTAGGGAGCGGGCCCTGAAGATTTGCTGGTGGCATTGTCTAGACATAAAAAAGACGGCTGCTGCTACAGATGCAGGGGATCGCGGTCGCTGCAAGCATCCCTGCTGCTCAAATGTCAAACAACCTCACCAGCGGTGTGGCCTCTGCTCTGCATGCATGGGGCCTCCTAGATCTACGTGTTATAACAAGTGGACATTTTGATCTTTCATTGTTTGGGACTTCATGGGACAGTACCTTGGGGGTATTTGTTTAGAGAACTCAGTGTGTTACTTGATAGAACTTAAGGCAGCTGATTTGTTTAAAGAATTTGATATGCTATGCAATTTGGCTCGTCACCAAAAGGCTTGTCGCCTTAAAGCCGCAGCATCTCCCCACAATTGGACGGCTGTTAGTCAACTTACACAATCGATCCTAAAGGGCTCCATTGGATGGCTGGTTAGCCAATGACGGGTAAGATCCCCAGAGGGGGACAACCTAAGACAGGCACAGTCACACGGGATAGTCTCATGTGGCCGACATATCAACCTAAGACAGGAGTCAAGGGCACAGCCTTGATTATCCGATGACGGGTAAGAATGTTGGTTGCACATAGACGTCCTAGAGCATCCCCTCTTTTAAAACAAAAGGGGGAAATGCAGGAGCCCTGTTTGCGGAGATAGCTAAGATTGCGGTTGACTATTGGGCCATAGACATTTTTGGGCATTTCCGCTTTCCGTAGTTTCACGGGATCTCGCGGGACTTGGTCGAGGCTCTCGAGAGATTTGAACGGTGACTCAGCAGATCGAGCGAGCGCCATTGCTGCTCGGGCGCATGGGAAGAGACCAGAGGGAGAAAAGACAGGGTTATCGCTATTGTGTAGATATATTGTAGTTTCTTGTAAGATTAAAGAATATTTTCGTCTCCATCCTGTCTCCGGACTCCTTCCCGCGGCGCTGCCGTTCCAGGCTGCAATCCTTTTCCGGCGGCAACATAGGTCTATGTAAATTTTCCTTATCTTGAACAAATTTAATAATAAAAATAAGGCTGACCAACGATTCTGCCAGCTCCAGGCCTCAGCTCATAGACTCAAGTCCTAAATGTTGACAAACAGCTCTCCTTGCAGGGGTACAATGGCACATAAATGTAAAACATTATTAGCTTTCTCTTTGGCCCTGTTTAACATACCATCTGCTCACACGTAACAACATTCAGGAGAAAGCCAACCCAGGTCAATGTTTTCATTTCTGAAGTCGCAGCACATTCTCTCCAGCTCTGCTTCTGAGACTGGAACTTCTGTTCTGTGGCTCCTGGACACGTGGTCAGAGCCAGAGTTTTCCATGCCATCTGCAGCACACACTCCCCCACAGCTGGAAATCAGAACGACTGAACCAGGGAAACATGAAACTACCACAGGTTGTCGTTATTCTGCGTAATTAAAATGCACTCATAAAAGAAAAAACATCTGGAGAAAAGAATTTGGGGTTGGTATGGTACTTCCACGAAATATCCTATTTGAATCTCTTTGTCACTATTTAATACCTGAGATGATCTACCTTTAAAGAGAAAAAGTTAATTTGGCTCACAAAGGTTTGGAGTCTCCAGTCCATAACTGGTTGGCTCTGGTGCTTTGGGGCTGAGGCCAGGGGGCACATCACACAGGGAGGAGATGGAAGAGCAAAGATGCATCCCTCACGGCTAGGAAGAAAGAGAAAGAAGGGGCCCCACGGTTCCCCTGAAGGCACACATAGGTGGCCCCAGCTGTGAAGCCTCCCCCACCTCCCAGAGCACCTCCCTGAGGACCAAGTCTCCCACACACGACGTTCAACACCCACACCCTAACACACCTGAGCTATAAGCCCCCCCCGTCAGCCACCATCGGTGCCCTTCACCCTCTCCTCTCCTGCTTTCCCACCACAGGTCCTGCCCAGCAGCTGCTACACCCCTACCTGAGGGACAAGCTCCTGTTTGCTGAGCTCTGTCTGTTGACACAAGAATGTTATTACAATAACATGCACACCCCAGTGACCCACTTCCTCCAGCCATGCCCCACCTGCCTACAGTTACCACCCAGTCAGTCAGTACATCCAAACTAGAATGGGCTGATTAGGTTACAGTTCTCATAATACAATCATTTCACCTCTAAATGTTCCTGCATTAAAACAGGAGATGTTGTTTGCTTTTTTTTTTTTTTTTTTTTTTGGGGGGGTCTGTTTTGTTTTGTTTTTAATGCTGGTGTTTGAGCCAGGAGTGCTTTACCACTGAGCCACATCCCTCCTAGTCCTTTGTACTTTTTAGTTATAAACAGGGTCTTGCTAAGTTGGTTAAGGCCTCACGAAGCTGTTGAGGCTGGCTTTGAACTCACAATCCTCCTGCCTCAGCCTCCCAAGCCACCGGGATTACAGGGGTGCACCACCTCACCTGGCCTCAGGAGTTTTTGAGGGACACCTCATATCCAAACCATAGCCCACTGTATACCAAGGAATGGTATAGCTGGATCATAGGGTAGATTTTATCAACAGTGTTATCTATGGTCCTCCCAACTCGGCCCAATCCTCACCATACTTTTTGTGTTCTTGATGATTGCCATCCTGTCTGGGGTAAGAAGGGATCTCCGTGTAGTTTTGATTTGCATTTTTCCTGATAGCTAAACCTGTCAAATATTTTTTCATATAATTATTGCCCATTCATATTTTTTTTTTCTTTTGAGAAGTGTCCATTTCATCCATTTGTCCATTTATTGGTTGCATTTTTTGGTGGGGGTGTCAAGGCTGTTGAGCTCTTTACGTCTTCTGGATATTAACCCTCTGTCAGCAGAGAAGCAGGCAGAACGTCTCCCACCATCTGCAGTGCAGAAGCTCCCTGACTTGGCCACATCTCCTGTGCTCCTGGAGTGCTATTCAGGACGCTGTTCCCTGTGCCTATGTCTTAGAGAGTTTCCCCTGTGTTTTCTTCTAGCAGTTTCAAGTTTCAGGTCTTGGATTTAGGTCTTTGATCCATTTTGAGTTGGTTTTTCTAGAGGGTGAGAAATAGGAATCTAGTTTCAATTCCATATATTTTTTTTTCTTTTGGTACTGGGGATTGAACTCAGGGGCACTTAACCACTGAGACACATGCCCAGCTCTTTCTATTTTGAGACAGGTTCTCGCTAAGTTGCTTAGGGCCTTGCTAAGTTGCTGAGACTGGCTTTGACCTCACGATCCTCCTGCCTCAGCTTCCAGGATGGCTAGGATTACAGGTGTGTGCCACCGCACCTGGTACCAATTCCAAACTTTTTTATGTGAGAGAAAAATCAGCTTTCATCATGCTTAATCCTACAACACTACATCCTCAGTTTGATTTGTTTTGTTTTTTAAACTGTTAATTTTCTCAAGGGTTTTTTTTTTTTTTTAATTGAAGACAGAAAGATCTGAAAGTTCATCTTCAAAAACAACTTCCATCATGGAAACCACACTCAATCATGGGTGTGAATAAAACAGAAGCCTTAGGAAAATAACCTGGGCCAGAAGGATATTCCCAGGAACTCCACCAAGACTGAATGCTTTTGTTTATCCTTTTCCAAAGCACAAGAAATAAATTAAGTTTTGTTTTGTTTTCTTTTTTTTTTTTCCTAGCACGCAAGCAGCAGGTTTATTGCAAAAGCGACAGAGATAGACTTCTCCAAAGAGAAGAAGCCCCAGAGCTGGGAATACCTTAATTAAGTTTTGTCAGTCTCAAAAGTTAGTGTCACCTGCCAGCAACAGTGGGTACTAACACACTAGTGCATTCCAGGACATTGCCATTTCCACAATCTGTAGCAAATATAATGTAAGAAAGCTCCTTGCCCTGAATTGTCGCCCAGGCCTACAACTACATAAAATGTAAGATTGGATTCAGAGATGCACATCTAAGACTTATCCTGGTCTTACAAAGTTAGCCTGGCAATATGGACGAGGGAGGAATGTAGGCTCTCATTAAAGATAAACGAAGCCAGCTGCCCAGAGGCACCGGCCCATACAGAATTAAACACGATCCCAATTGCAATCCCACAGGCTCTCCAGCGCCTGGGCTGGCATGCTGCCAGCAGCCCAGCTCCTCTGACCTGCACAGTCACCGCCCCAGAGGGAGAGTGCAGGGCAGGGAGAGCCCAGTTTCCCCCACAATGACAGGATGACAGCTGAGCCTCCTTCTTTCTCTGTCAGGCTTCAAGAAAAGTACACTCGGGTTTGTTCCCCTTCTTTGTGAAGTCCCACAGCCCAGGTCTCCAGAAATATGTGTGAAGGAGGGAAAATGCCCTTCGCTCTGTCCTGCTAGGGCTTTTGGCTGCTCTAGGAATTAAAGTGACATGAGATAGGTTAACAGGAAAAAAATCCTTTTAATTACCTATTACACTCAGGGGTCCTACCAACAGGAGGCTGGAGGGAGCACGGAGATGACTGAGGCTCATGTAGCATCTGGAGCCACGGTTGGGGCAGGGCAGGGAGGAAATGGGCAGAGAAAACAGGTCGTCTTGTCACACAGGTCGACATCTCTCACATGATGAAGCCGTCTCAGCTCACTTCTCTTCCTGGTACCTTTACTAAGGAAAATTTTCTTTGTAGATTTCAATTTCCTTTACAGAAGGGCAACTTTCAGAGCTGCTCTTGCATCTACGGTTTCTCAAAACAACCAGTTTGAAAATCATCAATGTGCCAAAAGGAAATAATTTGGAGTGACAGGTTATGGTCTCCTACAGTCATATTTGGGGGCGTGGACTGCACTTCAACATGTGCATGAACGTCTCCCACTCTGTGTCAGTTTTTTAACACATTGAATGAGCATGGGGTAGGTGCCTGTGGGCACGGAGGGGTTGAGTATTTTGCATTGAACACTTATTGATACCCACCAGGGTCCCACTGGACCCACTTCCTGTACTGTGTGTCCATGCTTGGCTCCTGCTGAGAGCTCATAACTACAAGATGCTCAGAGGACCACCCCTGGGCTCTAGAAGCCACCTCTCCCATGCAGAGTGGAAGTATCTGGGCACTTGTGTCCCTCAGTGGCTGTGGCCTCTGGCTGACAGTTGACAGGGCCAGGTCCAAGCTGCCACTTACACTCCAGAGCTCTCTCCAGACCTGGCTGAAGCTAGGTCTCCACCCAAAACCAGACCATGCTCCACCCCTCCCTCCCTGCCCTGCCTCCCCCCCAACCCCTACCTTCTCCCAGGTGTTCATCCTTCATGAATCACCTGCCCCTAGGTCTATGGCTCAGGGTCAGCTTCTGGGGAACCTCCCTAAGGCAAAGCACTTTGAAAGCAAGACTCGCCCACAGATGCACCCCACATCACCCCCAGGCTTGGCTCTGGGTCCAGCAAGGGAACGCAGCCCTCCTGGCATTTTATTAGCTGACATTTTCTTCCATAGTAAGAATTCAGGAAACTGAATCAAACACTGACTTTAAATGAGACTCAGAGCTGTCCCAACCTCAGTAAACACTGACACCTGGATCACACGAACCCGTCTCAACTCTGCACCCATGGGAGGGACCTCCGCTGGAAAAGGGGCCAATCTCTTTTCACAGGCTGCTGATTGATAGGATGAAATCTGAAAGGCTCCTCTTCTTCTAAGACACCCCACCCAAGCCCGAGTCTGAGAATCCATCATCCCAGACTCATTGCTCTGGCTGGAAGGCACTGCCTCTCTAGACCTCTTCATTTAAGAGTTCAACACACCAGGCTGATGAAGACGGCTGGTAGCGGTTCCCCTGATAATTGTAGCTGTGGGTGAAGACGGGTGAGGACAGGGCAGTCAGAGCCCGGGAGAGTGAGCCACAGTAGGGAAGGGAAAGAGGCAGAATGAGGGCTGAGGAGTCACAGGTGGCTGATGCGCCTCACAATCTTAACTCCCAGAACCACCAGGGCTTTCAACCCACCGGGAAACTAGGAGTCATGTGGTGCAATGGCTTCCTCAGCAATGGGGTGATCTGAGCCTCACATCAATGTTCTGCTATTTAAAACAGGGAAGGCGGGTTTGCTCTAGCAGCGTGCAAAGGGGTCCCTCCACACCCCTTCCCCAGTCAGCCCTCATAGGGATTCCACGAATCTAAGACTTCTAGAAACTGCTCCCACACACCCTTGCATGGCCCCAAATGGTGCCAACTAATAGTAACGGCAATGAGCAATTAATGCTCAATTAAGTCCCAGCACTGTGGTACATAAACACCACACAGGGATTCTCTCAATCCCCACGGTGACTCGGTGGGCCGGTGTCATTAGGCTTCCTAGTTTGTGTCACTATTATTCCATTAAGAGGCACACCAGTAAACAGCAGCTGATAAGTGCCAGAGGTCAGATTTGAACTCAGGCTCTCTGACCCCAAAGCAGCCACCGAGCTTCTCCTGGCTCACCCTCCCTGTTCTGCAGACGTGGACACTAAGGACGAGCACGGGAAGCAGGCCGTGCGCGTCCAAAGGCTGATGGCTGCAGAGCTGGGCCCAGAATCCGAGGTGGCGCATGCCAGCCCCGGGTCCCATGGCAATTCCTCCACCCGAGGGAATCAGGTTGGAAGCCTTCAGAAAGAAGCCCCAGCTCTTCAGCATGGATCCTTAGGGCCCGTCCCTGGAGTCACCCTCAGTCCCACCCGGTATAGATCCACGCCACACCACTGGACCCCCTTGACCCAAAAATGCCATGTTTCCACCTTCTTCCCTCCTGTCCATTGTTGTTCCCCTAGAAGGGACTCCCAAGCAATGACCTTTCCTGGCCCATCTGGTTAAGTCAGCCTCCAGTTCTCCCTGGGGCTCCACCCCCATGACTCCGCTAAGCTCCCTGACACCCCACCTCGGCCCCGCCCACCTGTCCATCCCTTCTCCTCACTTCCCTTCCCAGGCACCTCCCTCTGCCTCTTGGCGCCTGTGTCCTGTGCACGCAGCCTTTCCTTTCCACTGTGAGCTTCCAGAGCAAGTCCCACGTGCTGCTCCCCTAGTGCCCCAGCCCTCCTGCAGGGCCGGCCCGTGGGTGTGCTCCACCGGGAAGCAATGAATAAGCAGAGGGCCAGTGTGGTCACGCTCAAAATAACTGGCTATCAGGTGTATTTTGTGCCCAACCCCCAGTTCTTTATTTCTTTAAGTAAAAGGTTCCGTCAAAAGGTAAAGAGTCATTTCTTTCTATAGAGAACAAAAGGGTCTCAAGGAAATGCAAATCAAAATTACAATGAGATAGTACTTCATATCAGAGTGGCTATGACCAAAAAGAGAGAGAGAGAGAACAATCCTTGGTGAGGACATGGAAGAAATTGAGCCTTCGTGTGCTGTTGGTGGCCCTGTAACCAGTGTGGATATTTCTAAAAAAAAAAATTCAACAGAATTACCATAGGATCCAGTAATCCCACTCCTAGATACATATCCTCAAAAATTGAAACCAGGATCTCAAAGAGATGTCTACACCATCATTTATGTTCATCACAGCACTCTTCAAAATAGCCAAGATAGGGAAACAACCCAAGGACCCATCAACAGATGAACTGGTAAGGAAAATGGGATATATACACATGATGGAGTATTATTCAGCCTTCAAAAGGAAGGAAATCCTGCCATGTGTGACATATGGATGAAACTGTTAGACTTTGTGTCAAATGCAAAAGGCTAGTCGCACAAAAAAAGGCAAACATGATTCCGTGGGTGTCTACAGAGTGAAGGGATAGAAGCAGAGGATATGATATTGGTTGCCAGGGGCTGGAGCAATGGGAATCTGTCACTAAGCCAATATCATGTTTCAGTCACGGCAGATTAATAAATTCTAGAAATCTGCTGTATGACATAGTGTTTATAGTTAACCACAGGGTATTACCCACTTAGCGTGGTTAGGTTCTTACCAAAAGGAAAATAAATAAGGCAATGGACACAAGGAAATTTGGAAGGTGTTGGATGTATACATTACCTTGATTGTGGGGATGGTATTAGCAGTGTTGCATATGTCCAAACTTATCAGATTGTTCACATTAGAGGGCTGAGGGTGTAGCCCAGTGGTAGAACCCAGCTTAGCATGCTCAAGGCCCTGGGTTCAATCCCCAGCAAGAAAAGAAGGAAGGAATGAAGAGAGAGGGGGAGGGAGGAAGGGAGGAATAGAAGAATCACCTAAAACTGAGTGATCACGTGTGTACTTTAGCCCACGGGCTGTGCCACACTTTCAGAGCAGAAGGCTTGAAGTTCCACTTAACTAACACACTGGATTTCTAGCCCTTCATCTAGTCCTCACCTCTCTAGGAGAGAGGACCAGCACCTTTTGAGCTCCCAACCCATCCCATCCAAAAGTACCCAAAACCCCCTTCACACAGGTCCCGGATCAAGAGGCTCACGGTCTCTCCAAGGCCGTCAATAACATAGACCAGTGGAGACAAATCATTGCAAACAAGGGAAGGAGACACCCCACACTCTACCATAATCTGCCTCTTCCCTAATACTTTAGGTTCGCCCAGGGCCACTCAGATCCTGTGTGATCCCTTTTCCATAATCCAGCCCTTCAGAATCCTCTGAGAACACCAAATCCTCCAAAGTCCCATCAGAGTCCTGCGATTAAGCATCCCCATCTCTGTAACTACTCCTCCCAGGGTGGCTTTGAACCCCACCATCCTGACTGCTCTCTCGGGCACTTACAGTATTTATCAACAACCCCCCAGTGCTGGGCTCTGCCTCCTTGGATGTCGCCCAGGGCTCTCACGACTCTGGTGGCTACAACCCGGCACTTCCTTGCTAAGCTTATGTCACCAGCAGCTCAGCTGTTAAGCTGTGTCCCTCCCTTTCTAAACGGGGCAACTGAGTTTATGGGCCTCAAACATCTCGCAGGTAAATTTCACTCTGTGTCATCATAGCTGGTGGTCAGAACCCACTTCCTCTTGATGGCAGATACACAGCTAGACTACACTTCCCAGCCTCCCTTGCGGGGGGGGGGGGTAGCCCCAGGACTCCGGCTAAACTGACACTGTGGGAACAGAATTGAGGGATGTAAGAAGCAGGTGTGACCTCAGGATAACTAAAAAATTCATGAGAAGAGGCTGGGGTTGTGGCTCAGTGGTAGAACGCTCACCTAGCACGTGCACAGCCCAAGTTTGATCCTCAGCACCACCTAAGAATAAAGGCATTGTGTACAACTAAAAACAAACAAGTAAATAATTTTTTAAAAAAGTTCATGAGAACTTTTCCTCTTTATTGAAGAACCTAGCAATCAATGAGAACAGAGAAGATCAGAATATCACCGTTTACAAACTCCTAATGAAATAATCAATCCACACAGTGATCATCAATAGCCGACACACACTCCCTATGAAGTACACTTGCCCCCCCAAAAAATCAACCTGAATCAGGACAAGACTCTGTATATAATTGTGGGCTTAGAGGAAATAGAACAGAATATGCGTAACTGTACAGTGGAGTAGTGACCAGCAAAATCCAGCCAGTGGGAAACTCTGTGGAACAAATGCTCTAATAACAAATCAGCTACCATGGGCAAAAGTGGGCGGGGGAGACAGCTAGAGGTTAAGAGAGCTGAACCCCTCACTAACAAGTGCATGTGTGCACTTAACGAGACAACGCAGTGCGCCCGTCCTTGTGTGGATCACAATTCAAATGAACCACTGAGAGGCAGAGAGAAAATCTGGGGAGGGGAATCTGAACACCAAGATATTTGATGATATTAAGGAACTACTGTGTTTCAGGAGTGATAGTGGTGTTGTAGATGCACTTTTTAAAAACAGAGGCTGTTTTAGTCTTTTTGCTGCTGTGACCAAAAGACTCCACAAGAACAATTAGAGGAGGAAAAGTTTCTTTGGGGCTCACCGTTTCAGAGGTCTCAGTTCACAGACGGCTGACTCCATTCCTGGGGGCTTCCAAGATAATGCAGGCTATCATGGCAAAAGAGTGTGGTGGAGGAAAGTAGCTCAAGACATCACACCAGGAAGCAGAGCGAGGCCTCCACTCACCAAGATCAAAATATACATGACACCTCCTCCAGCCACATCCTACCTGCCTCCAGTCACTACCCAGTCAATCCCTAGCAGCTCATTAATGTGCTGATTAGGTTAAAACACTCATAACCCTCGCCTGGCGCAATGGCGCATGCCTGTCATCCCAGCACTTTGGGAGGCTGAGGCAGGAGGATCGCGAGTTCAAAGCCAGCCTCAGCAATGGGGAGGCACTTAGCAACTCAGTGAGACCCTGTCTCTAATAAAATACAAAAAAGGGCTGGGGATGTGGCCCAGTGGTCGAGTGCCCCTGAGTTCAATCCCTGGTACCAAAAAAAAAAAAAAAAAAAAAAAAAACACTCATAACCCAATCATTTCACCTCTAAGCTTTCTTACTTTATCTCACACATGAGTTTTGGGGAACACCTCATATCTAAACCATAACAGAGTCCTTGGGTACACATTTAACATATAAAATGACAATGCTGAAAAGAATAAAATGATATGCTGGATGAGATTAGCTTCAAAATAATCCAGTGAGGAAGAGGAAAAAGAGGAAGTGGATGGGAGGTTATAGATGAAGCAATGGTGGCCCTGAATTGATCATTGCTGAGGATGAATGATGAGTATTTGGGATGAACTTAAGTAGCTCTCTCATTTTATACATGTTTCAAATATTCCACAGTAAAAATAAATAAATAAATAAATAAATATAAAAAAAAGGCATGTGTAAACCAGGTGTGGTGGCACAAGCCTGTAATCCAGTGGCTTGGGAGGCTGAGATAGGAGGATCAGGTGTTCAAAGCCAGCCTCAGCAAAGGCAATGTGCTAAGCAACTCAGTGAGACCCTGTGTCTAAATAAAATACAAAATAGAGCCGAGGATGTGGCTTGGTGGTCAAGTGCCCCTGAGTTCAATGCCTGGTAACTTAAAAAAAAAATGGCATGTGTGGCTCCCCAACACTCTCTTTCTGGGTGCACATCTAGAGGCAGATGCTAATGAGGCCCTTGGGGGTAGGAGAGCCACAGATGGAAGCAGCTCATAGAAGTCACCAGCCAACCATAAACATCCACTATAATGGTTAATTTGAATTGTCAACTTGATTGAATTAGGAGAAGCCACTGATGTTTGTGTCAATGAAGGTGTGTCTAGGGATGATTGGCATGTGGGATAGCCAACTGAAATGGAGACCCTCCCTAAGCATGGGCAGCACTGTCCAATAGATGATGGCTTGGATGAAATAAAAATTGGAAGAACAAGGAAGCAGGAAGCAGCAGCAAATGCAAGCTCTATTCCTTTGGTCTGGGACTAGGGTAACACTGTTGAGCCCTCTTGTTCTAGGGCTTTAGCCTCTTGGGTTGCACAGCTACTGATTCTTCCAGCTCTCAAGCCTGCAGATGGCCGCTGTGGACTATCCAGCTTCTGGTCACATAAGCCAACGTAATAAGTCCCCTTTTTATAATTATGCTTCCTGTTGATTCTGTTCCTCTAGAGAACCCTTTCTAATACATACACCTAGACTGTTATGTCAACAATGAAGAAATTCTATAGCATATGAGCAATCATGGAATTTTGGGTCTGTTTCCACCACCTAGTCTACACATACATCAATAAATACTTTAGTCTTGGCCCCTAACTTAATCTATGTGATTTTTCCAAAATTATTCCTTTGTCCAAATTATTTTGTCTCCTTTGATATTTGAGGATTCTAGCATTTAAACATTCTAGCATTTGAGCTCTGGAATGAAAACACCAAGGACTGCATTTTTAAGCATTGTACAATTTCTTATAGCCACTATCAAAAGTCTTCTACTACAGGGAGACCAAGTCCATTAATCAATATCCTTTGTGTTGTGATTCTGTTATAAATCCATCTAATTATCCTAACCCCTGCTTACAATACTCTGTTTTGTGCAGAGATTATATCCTGTCAGATGCCTTATTAAACTCTGACTAGGACTAGGTAACTGACAGTTGGGTCTAATAACCGTTAGGAAAAAAAGGAAGTAAGATCAGATCTCTGTTATTCTTCATAAACCCACACTAACTCTATTGATCACTTTCAGTTCTAAGGCCACAAGGAAGTGCCTTAATTTATTCTACAGTATGACAGGCTTCCATCATCAAGCTCACCATTCTATAATTTGTGGAGGGAAAAAAATCCATCTTTCCCTTTTGAAGAATCCAATTTATGTAGTTCTCCAAACTTCAACACCACTCTCCTCCTCCACAATTCCTCAGAACCACTCGCAGTGGCTGGCTGACCCCACTTGGAGATGCCCCAGGAAATACTCATTTTGCCTCAAGATTCCTAGAATCATCATATGGGAGCCAGGAGAGCCACTTGAGCTCTCAGCTTTGATTCACTTTTATCAGTATGTTTCTACCTCTCTTCTCGAGAACCTCCTCAAGAGGGAAGAGAAGCAAAACAAGAACAAAGCCATCCTATCATCCATGTCAATTATGCTCACCATATGTATCTTCACAACAGTCAGCTGTTCTCTTTGGAAAGAAATGTTGGATTCCTGAGCCCGTGAGTGCTGCCAGCTCCCTCTTGTGCCCTGCTTGCCTCTGGCTGTGAAGGAGACGTGCCAGCCGCCTGCTGGGACCACCAGGACCACGGCCTCACGTTCGTACCTGGCCTCCTCCCCATGACCTGGGTGAGCTGTGCACCAACATCAGTGATGCCTGAGTTCTTAGCCTTCAGTGTCAGGCCAAGGTCATCCAACAGTGTGGGCTTCCTTGGCTTTCCCTCTATCTCCAGGCCCCACTAACCCAGCAGCAACTGGTCTAAGAGTAAAGGGAAAATGAACAAGGAGGAGGACTCACAAAGGAGAAAAGTGATTCATCAGAACCCATTTCACTTGGAATTCCTTTACTCCTTCCAATTCCGCTCACACCAGGCTATCTCCATAGAGAGGAAATTGTCCTCGAACGCCCCCTAGAGGGAAAAATCTGCTAACAATACACTTGCCCCAAACTTTTGGCAATCTTGCTGTATATATCACTAGAGCCCTCTGACTGTCTTGGCATTGTTTCAAATCTCCAATCATGTTTATCTTTGGCCTTTTGGGCACGAGGTTTACAGACCTATGCCATATTCATCTGTGTGTCTTTCTCTTTCTCTTTTATGCATGACCGTTCATCCAAATGCTTTGCCAGCAAAGAACCACCTTTTCTGAGGTTCCCATTTCCTTCCTCCCCATGTTGACGGGAGGTTCCAAAGTCAAGTTGCGTTGTTCAAAACTTCTCCACTGGCAAATCTCTTCTGTAGTGTCTGGTCATGAAATTGTGCCTCTGCTTCCCCTAAAACTTGTGAAGTCAACTTCTGAACCCACGGTGTGGACCTTATGTGCTCCTTTTCAGTGGCCAGCAGAATGGAAGGACCGATCACGTGGAGCCCGTCAGACATCATCTGAAACTCTGCAGGAGCTGGGTGATCTTAGGGATTATATTAAAAAGATGTAACAGTCCACCATGGTCAAAGCATCTTAGAATTGGATGGGAAAGACAGTTATGTATTTTAAGAACCAACAAAGTGCAAAATCTAATCAGCCATCAAATTGAGTGGGACTGCACGTAGACAGAGGGATGAACTGTACAACTTAAATCCCAGGGCACGGACAGGCAGCTACACCCATCTTGAAACTAAATAAACAATGTGCAGGGGATTCTGATAAGTAGCCAACAGGGTCGAAACCAAGGTCTGATCCCTGTACCAGCTCCCACAATTATGTGGGGTGATAGACTAATTTCCTTACTGCATACGTATCTTTCAATCTCAGGAAGAGTTAGAATTCGGTATGCAATAATTAGATTTTGCTAGACTTAAAATAGTAAGACATGTCGACTGAACATGAAATGTTGAGGAAGAGGGCTGGGGTTGTGGCTCAGTGGCAGAGCACTTGCCTCGCATGTGCGCGGCCCGGGTTCGATCCTCAGCACAACGTAAACATAAATGCATTGCATTGTGCACAACTAAAGTAAATAAATAAATTAAAAAAAAAAAAATGTTGAGGAAGAATTTTTTATTATTTATTTATTTATTTATTTATTTATTTTTGCAAACACAAAAACCACCCTTCAGAGCATGAAAACACTCACCTCCTTTTCCCAAGGTTGTCACCCGCCTCCGCTGCAGCACTCATTTCTCAGCACTGTGATGTGGATAGCAGCCCGGTGGGTTGCTCTCTGCCCTCTGGAGAACCTCCTCCAGCCAAGCAGGTAAAGGAGCCATCATGCATCCTGCTTCCGGCCTAGCCCCCAGCAGGAAGCCAGGTGGTTAAACCTGTGGTGGTCAAGACTAATGAACCTCTAGGCCATCTGGGGGTATAGGAGGGTACTTCTATTTGTTCCATGCCCTGCAGAACTTTTCCTGCAAACACTTTGACTCCTTAGAATCGCTCCCCACTTTTACCCCCTACTAGGGATTGAAACCAGGGGTGCTCTACTACTGAGCCACATCCCCAGCCCTTTTTATATTCTATTTTGAGACAGGGTCTCTCTACGTTGTTGAGATTGGCCTCAAACTGTCCAGCCTCTGTTCTTTTATCCTCACTTGCATGGTACCAAAATAGCCTTTCCCACCAGACCTGAAGAGAGGTTTTTTTTTTTTTTTTTTAATTTATATTTAACACTGACCCCAGCTTCATTCTTAAAAAGCTTCTTTAAATAAGCACTAGCTCCCTCTCTATGGCCATGATTTCTAACACTCCAAAATAAACTGCTCTTGTTCACTGTGAGCTTATAGGAGGAAAAAATTCAGATAATTGAATAAAACATAAGAGTGAAGCAGAGGAAAAACTTTGTCTTCCTAGGTTCTGTGGCTGGGGCCTGAGAATTAAAGACAAATTAACAAGGAAAAAGATATAAATTTCATTTCATCTTTTGCATGTACCCAGAAGCTTTCACAGGAAAGATGACAATCAGAGGTGATTAGGACAGACAGCTCAGATACCTTTTTAACAACAACAAAAAAAAATGTTTGTGATGTGACAAAATGGAGGCAAAGGAGCTTAGGCATCTAGAGTGTCAAGTTGTAGGAAAGGGACTGGGAAGTATATGGGGAGCCACGGGAGGGACGGTTGTATTAGCCCAGACACCCAGCAAGGGCTGGTTGCAGCATGCACCCAGAAGCCAATGCAGTGGCACCAGGTTTTTGCAAAAAGAAAGAGTTTTACTGGAGGCCCTAAAACAAGACAGGAGGAACGTTCAAATGTGAGGGGTTCAGGTGGCCCAGGTAAGGGTTAATAGAGGGCTGACTGGTGTTCACGAGAAGCCTTGGTGGACAGCCTTTTCCCCTTGCCAGTCCAGGAGGCACCTGTGGAGAATTCTGGCAGCTCCTGCAGCTGTGGACGGCCCGGGCTCCCTTCTAATCTAGGCCCACAAGGCCCCGCACTCATTCCACCTGGCTCCTCAGAAGCTTTTGGTTGCCATGGGCTCTTAGGGTCGTCCTAGGTCAGGTCCTGGGAGTCTGCACCTGCATCCTGAGAAACAGCTTGAACAGTTTTTAAGAACAGGGAAATCACCATTTAGGCTTCAGTAGGTGTGTAAATAACGAGTTCATTTCAGCATCACCTCCCAGTCTCTGAAGATAAGAAAGCTCTCCTTCGCCTGCCACAGCCAGGCACCATTCTCCTGGGAAATTTTATGACCTGTCTTTTAGATAGAAAGTGGGGGGACGAGCCCTTCCAGCATCTGTGGTTTCTCATGTGGCTTAATCTCCAAATAATCCATCTGCTGAAGCTGCGTATTTAGGGTGCCATGTTCTGAACCCCTTCTAGACACAGATGAGAGCCGTTGACTTGTCTGGAATGGCGGTGAGGCAAGTCACCCCTAAAATCAGAGTTTCTAGGTTTGAAATGTCACTCAGCTCCTTCCCAGCCAGGTAACTTTGCTTAACCTCTGACTCAGTTTCTCAGTCTGTAAAATGTTTTCAAACACAGCACTTTGACCCCGAAAGCAGTTGTGGGGATTCGGTTGTAGAATCCACACGAGCAGTGAGCACAGAAAAGCTCTGTGAGTCTGATGACCACTGCAGATCCGGGCATCCGGAGCCCGCTCACCTGCCTGCAGGAGAGGCCCCTCCACACTTCCTGAGCTGTTTCAGTCTTAAGTTACGTTGTATGAGAAAATGAGACCCCCAGAGGGAGGCCATGCGACATGCAAAGCTGAGGAAACAGGCTCAGAACTAAGGAGTCTCTGATCTTATTTTGTCCCCAGCACAAGTAGGCCCTGTCTCCAAAACTCTGAGACACCCTCTTCCAAAAGAAATGCAGTCGTCTTAAACTCTCTCCCTAGGAATTTCACCAAATCACCAAGGCAGATTCACCACCAAAGAGAGGAGACAAAGCTGGGCGCGGTGGCACACGCCTGTAATCCTAGCAGTTGGGAGGCTGAGGCTGGAGGATCACGAGTTCAAAGCCAGCCTCAGCAATGGCGAGGCACTTAGCAACTCACTGAGACCCTGTCTCTAATAAAATACAAAAAAGGGCTGGGGATGTGGCCCAGTGGTCGAGTGCCCCTGAGTTCAATCCCTGGTACCAAAAAAAAAAGAGAGAGGAGACGACATCATCACCCCCAGACTTTTCATCTGTTCTTCTGAAGGCAGCTCAGACATCACTTGGGAGACTCTGTCTGCATAGTAAGTCACCCTTTGCTAGCAGCAGAGTTCTGCCCTCATCTTTCCGTACCTTGTCACGCCCTCCTCCATTTGGCTCTCCATGAAGAAGGCTCTGTGAGCATCTCCAAGATCTGAAGCAAGCAAGTGGAACTTTCAGAGAAAACACAGCAAATTCAATGAGCTCTCCGAAAGCAAGTCCCCAGCTCTGTCCTCTGCACTCTCCCTAACCATCTTGTAAATGCCTACAAAGTGGAGAATCACAACTTTTTAATCAAAATTTAATTAGCACCTTGCACACAATAAGCACTGAATGATTCAGAATATAAATGGGGGGAAAAATGTGTCTCCAGTCACCCAGGTACCAGGGAAACCGATTCCTCATTCTTACTCATCAGAGCCAAATCCTCGAAGTTCTTTCCCGGGACCATCTAGCCATGAGTCCTCAGAGCTTCATGGTCATGCCCCCCCTCTCCTGCTGACTTTCCCACCCCCGATCTGTATTCGTTTCTATTCTCTGGAAGATCCCCATTATGGAAAATAGAGAATCACTTTATAACAAGAATGATCCAGAAGAATACTGGAATGTGAGTTCCCTCTCTGCAGGGGTTCATAAATTGGGGGTAATTATTTCCACCCTTTCCCACATCAAGATATGGCCTGCGGGGCTCACACCAGGCTTTGTTCCAACAAGCCTAAATCACAAGCCTTGCCTGACAATCTCATCAAGATTTCATTTCACAGAAGCTCCAGGCTCACTCCATAATTTAAAAGTTGCTTTCCTACCAAAAGGAGCATCCTTTCCAAATATGCCTTGAGGATGAAAATCCAAGGCCTTCGCAGCTTACGCCTACAAACAGTAGAAAAGGCTCAAGTGGGGGTGGGGAGATGAAAAGTCTCAAGCGCCCAAATCCCAGAATCTGTGGATGCTGTTAAACAATTCTGCCTTAAAAAAAAAAAAAAAAAAAAAAAAAAGGTGATATGTCAAAAACTCAAGGGCATTATGTTGTTCTATCTTACTACTTAAAGAGCATCATTGTACTTTTCAGCATAGGGAATCAACAGCAGACAAAAAGAAGTTAAATTCAGTAGCAAATAGTACTGCAAAATTATTTACAGTAAATAAAGGCAGAGAGAGGCTGGACTGTAGCTCAGTGGAAGAGCACTTGCCTAGCATGTGTGAGACACTGGGTTCAATTCTCAGCACCACATATAAATAAATAAAGGTCCATCGACAACTAAAAAAATTTTAAATTAAAAAAAAAAAAAAAAAACAGAAGGCTAGGATTGTGGCTCAGCGGTAGAGCACTCGCCTAGCATGTGCGCGGCCCGGGTTCAATTCTCAGCACCACGTACAAACACATTGTGTACAACTAAAGCAAATAAATATTAAAAAAAAAAAAAAATCTCGCCATACTAACATAACTGTTAAAAAAAAAAAAAAAAAGCAGAGAATGTTGTGACTCCCATGAAAAGTCAGACCCAAACTATGACATCACCACCTGAAGGATCAGAAACTGATATTCAAATATTAACCTAGAGAGAGACAGTCCTCTGGAACCAGGAAGGAGGAGGGCCAGGGAAGTCCAGGATCCACTTATCTGCCAGAGAGTAAGTGGGCTTAACATTCTCAAGTGTAAGGAGATCCAACCAGGGAAGGACATTGATTAATTTAACAACTATCCATCAAGTCCCCAGTTAGGATGTACCAGGTACCACTCCCAGGTAATAACAAATAAGATGCATTCCTTGGCTTCATGGAACTCGTAGTCTGTTGGAAAAGTACTTGAGCTTTTATCAAAAACAAAAACAAAATCAAGGGCCGGGGTTGTGGCTCAGTGGTAGAGAGCACTTGCCTAGCATGTGTGAGGCACTGGGTTCAATCCCCGGCACCACATAAAAATAAATAAATAAATAAAACAGATAAAAATAAAGGTACTATGTTCATCTACAACTAAAAAAAATATTAAAAAAAAAAAAAAAATCAAGCTCCAGCAGTGGGGGTGTGGCTGGGTGGCAGAGTGCGTGCTTAGCATGGACGAGCCCCTGGTTTCCTTCCCCAGACCTCACCCTCCTAAAAATCAAACTCCAGGCTCCACATGATGACTAGGAGGTTTGTGGCCCTGTACAGAAAAAGGAAAAAAAAATGGGTAGACTGGAGCACACAAAGCCAAGTGGCAGAAAGAAAGAGCATCTTGCACTAGGTACTCCACGTGACACAGCAGCATGACCCCTCACTTGGGTCCCCTGGACCTGAGGCAGGTGTGTGCCAGCTGTCAGGGGGGTGTCTAAGCCTCTAATAGTGGTCAGGCATCCGGCTCTCTCCGCTTTCTTCACTTCTGCACCCAGTTTACAACATCCTTGTCATGACTTGGCGTCCAGCTGGGGCAGAGGCCACTGGCTAATACTTACTGACCCCTTCCTAATACTTATGTCCCCTCTGTGAAGAAAGAAAACCTCTTTATGCCTAATTGGGGCAAAGCAAGGCAAATATGTTTGAGGGGGAATGCAGGCCATCTCCATAGGGAGAGACAGCCTCCCTTCATTTCGGGGTGTTTTTTTTTTTTTTTTTTTTTTTTTTTTTTTTTGTCAGGGTGGTCACTGGGGACTGAACTCAGGGGCACTTGACCACTGGGCCACATCCCCAGCACTATTTTATGTTTTATCTAAAGACAGAGTCTCACTGAGTTGCTTAGTGCCTTGCTTTTGCTGAGGCTGGCTTTGAATTCGTGATCCTCCTGTCTCAGCCTTCCGAACCACTGGGAATTACAGGCGTGAGCCACCGTGCCATGCTCCCTTCAATTCTTAATGAAGGAGCCCCTAATGGGATACATGGCCACCTAGGATAAATACCACATTTCCAGGTGCCCTCGCGTTCAGGTTTATCCACATGACTCAGTTCTGGCCAGTGGGAGAAGCATTGGGTGCAGCCTCTGGCTGGAGCTCCTAGAGGCAATGGATCTGCCCTCTTCTCCCTTCCTACTGGCTGGAGAACAGGCACACTGTGGGGTATCCTTAGACCCAAGGATGAGGCCATACCCTAGGATGATGAGAAAAATAAATAGAAAGAAAGCAGGTCTTTAAGGTCTTCTCTGGGCTTGGACTTTAGATGAGAAAAACTAGATTTCTGTTGAATTAGGCTGCCGTGGAATTTGGATCTCTGTCTCATTCAGTTGAACTCACAACCTGCTTAATACACTATGTAAATTTCCCCGTACAGTGATCACAGGCTGAAGACACACATGTTCGTCCCTCTGGGAGTTCCTATGTCATATGACAAATTAATACATTAGCAGTCGGCCAGAAATCAGGGAAGGGTCAGCTTTCCATGGCCAGCCTTCTGGCCAGAGTCACCACAATGTCCCCAGAAGCTAGCTGCCTGGGAAGGCCTCTTAGGGGCCAGCCTCCAGGCTTAAAAGCAAGTCACAGGGCACAGAGGATGTGAAACTGCCCATATCACAGGCAACAGCCGGGCAGCCAGGGCACCTTCAAGGGTCTGAAGGACAAGAGCTGCGTCTGATCTGAACAAGAGCTGGGAGGTCATCTCTCACTTTCCTTCCTTCCTTCCTGCCTTCCTTTCACAATCCATAGCTAAGTTACTTGGCCACAATGCTCACAGCATGTGGAGTGTTCTTACTAATCCATGGTCAGAAGAAAAACTCTAGACAAACTTAGATTCACGAGTGAGGCAGGCCTCAAAGCCGGACGGGGTCCTGAAAGCTGAGCTCACGGTGTGCGTAGTGAACTTTTATGGCCCGAACTGAAGTAAAGCTAAAAACTTACTTGATAGGTAGGCACAGGTAGGCACTGGCCTCATTTGGTCACGATCCTGTGGATTGTGTCTAGTAAGAGGTTAGTTGGTTTCTGACTGGTTAAGCTTAACCTTTGTTTTAGCTTCACATTGAAGTGGGCTTGTGGGTGCTTACGTAGGGGCCCTGGTGACAGAGAACAAAGACAGCCTCAGGCTTATCCCCTCTTTATATTCTTTAACAATATGTTGCTGGGATGACCAACTTATCCCAGTTTTCTGGAACTTTCCTGATGTCAGCATTGAACATCTTGCATCCCAGAAATTCTTGAGTCTCAAGCCAACAGGGACAGTTGGTCACCGTATGTGAGGCATCCCAGAGCACAGGCACAGGGCCTCCCCACTGGACTCCTATAATCCTCTGTGCATTTTCTTTATCTGTTGTCCCACCATCACAATATATTGTGACCATAGCTGTGCACTCTACCCAAGCATGTCACAGTGCCTGTCACCACCCAGAGTAACAGAGGGCTTCATGAACAGGTTTGTTTCTTTTTTGTGGATGCCTGTGGATTTTGCACTCTTGAAGAGTCATCCTTGGTGAAAGAGAGAAGTGCATTAGAGGGTAGGAAGGGAAGGGATGGACATATTTAGTGAAACACATTTGCAAGTTGGGAAATAATGAGAAGAACAGATTAAATTCAAATGAAAAGTTTAGACAGTGGCATTCCAAAACCCACCATTTTGCAAAGCCTGGAGGGTTACTTCAGTTTCTGACAGCTCCTGCTGTAGACCTCAGGAGCAAGACTGTAAGGCAAATCATTATCAGGCATGCTTCAAAAGTTAGACATGGAAAGGCTGGACAATAAGACAGACCATTTCTAATTAAGAATAGCTCTGGGCTCCCCACCCCACTGCCATTGGGACCTAAATCAAGTGGTGACTGTTGTCTCCAAGGTTGGTCCCTGTTACTGCACTTAGCACACTCACAGAGCTGCCCAGGACATCTGATACCTCTGAGGCCAGAGTTGGGGTGGGGGGGCGGAGGGCATAGATGCCTGGCCCTGTACTGAGCCAGGCTGGTATCCAGTGACAATCCATGGATGTCACTGAACTTTTCCCAGCCCCCCAGATAATCACTTTCTGGACAGGCAGGATAATGCAGGGGTAAAAATCAAGGATTTGGCAGGACTGCGTCCCCGTGGGGGGAGTTACAGGAGTCCATTTCCTGATTCATGAAATGGAAGACGTGAGGACTCAAGGAGTGATGTGTCAAGGATTTAGTATCCCCCTGGCGTGGGGTACGTGCCATGGTTGGCACTTCTAAGACTCCGGCAGTGAGGTTATCTATTCACGGTAAAACCCTGGACAGCTCTGAAGTCTATTTACTAAAACATCAAGTAAAAAAAGTAAGTTGCAGAAACATAGTATAGAATGATCCCATTTATGTAAGAAAAAAATGTGAGGGTACACTGGAAGCTCCTAGAACATGGCCTCCAGCTGGAAGGGCAGGAAGAGGGGAAAGCAGGAGAGGACACCCAGTGCCACAGGCATGATTTGTTCTCCTTACTCCTGTGCTGCTTCAACCTTTCACAGTAAGACTATAATCATGCCTCACTGGGCTTGGTGGCACACGCCTGTAATCCCAGGGACTCAGGAGGTTGAGGCAGGAGGATCAGTTCCAAGGCCAGCCTTAGCAACTTAAAGAGGCCCTGTCTTAAAATATAAAGTAAAAAGGGCTGGTATATAGTTCAGTGGTACAGCATTTGCCTAGCATGTGTGAGGGCCTGGGTTCAATTCTTAGCACTGCCAAAAAAAAAAAAAAAATCATATATAAAAATGTATATATAAAATTTTTTAAATTGTGGATTTAAAAAAAAAATGATCCCCCAAATCATGCTAACCAGGGTTGTCCTACTCAAAGCTCAGCCGTATCAGCACCATCCACCCACCCCCCCACCTCCAGGTGACTGTCGTATGCTCTACCACACTATGCCCAGGCTCCTCATCCTGAGCACCATTGACACAGGGCAGAATGTTCTTAGCATCACAGGAGGGTCAGCAGCCTCCCTGGCCTCTACCCCACGACATCCTAGTAACACCCTCCCCAGTTATGACAACCCAACCGGTCCCCAGATGTTGTCAAATGTTTCCTGGGGGGCAAACGCATGCTGGTTGAAGACTGGCACTCTGCCCACTTTGTGAGATTGGATTAGAGGTTGCCACCTTTTGTGGGGGGCTGCCACCTTTGCTGCCACCAGCAGCAAAGCCCCGCATCAGCCCAGGGCAAGAAGAAAGGCATCAAGAGGACTGAGCCGGGCCCCAGGCTGCATCCGGTAAACAACCTGTCCCCCCCCCCCCCCCCCCCCCCGGACTTTGTAAAACATTCCATGACATTTGGTTTGCTAAACAACCCTTCCTAGCACCTGCCTCCGCTTCTCTTCAGTCTCAAAGAAAATGTCACCTCCTTCCCAGGGGCCCAGGGCAACGACAATGACAGTTTACATTTGTGGTATCTGTGCTGCAGGAGAGGAGGTGAAGAGTTGATCCACATGGGGAACTTTCAAGAAATCATTGGAGATCAGGGCATCGAAAGATCACCTCTCCAGAACAGCTGGGGTGGCTGTAGGGCAAACTGAGGACAAAGTTTCTGTCATTTGAGAAGTAAAGAGCATTCCTTCTCTCCCCGTCTCCCTCCTTCTCCCCTCACCCTCCTCCTCCCCTCACTAAAGAAAATTGAGTTAAGGTGGGGACTCTGGGAAAGAAGCACTAAGAACTTCCAGATGCAGGATCTCCAGCCAGAGATTTGGTCCCCAAGGAGGAGAAACTAACCTGTGAAAGCAACCCTCACGGCAGAAACCCTGGTCTGCTTCAGTTCCGCCAGAAGCAGGCAAAGTCATTAGCCTTCCTAGGCCTCCATTTCTTCACTTATGAAATGGAGCTAATCCTCTACCTCTTCTACAGACCTCATAGGATTATTCTGGGAAGTCACTGAGACAATGTTTGTGTGTTGGCCTTTATAACCTGCACACAACCACACACAACTGACTGCACACACCTCTGTGGCCTTCAGATTCGACCAACAACTATGAGCCTACCAGCCCCAGGGGATGAAAATGTTGAGGGGCTGAGGAGAGAAACGTGGAAATGGCCATGTGGCGTGTCCCATGGAACAGCATTAGCCTGTTCCCAAGACCTCCCCTGTCCCCTCCCTTCAGGCAGCACAATCTCAGTGACAATAAGAAGGAAAGGGAGAGCAAGAAACTTCCAGGAGACAGAAATCGCTTTGCTTGCTCCCTCGTCCTTCTATCTGAAGGAACCCAAAGGAACATGGCCTCCTTTGACATTCCAAAGAGAACTGCCATGTTGAAACCTCAAAATCCTAACTTAAAAACCCATGTCACATCAGCCACCCTCTTCCCACACAGCCTTGTTGTTGGATTCCGGACAGGGAGGCCACACCTCCCAGGTACTCTGAGAAAACACTACACCTCCCAGGTGTCCTCCCGGCCCCCTCTTGACCTCTTGCAGCCTATGGGGACACAGACTGGCTCCAGGGGTCCCTTGGACCACCAGTTCGCTATTTAAGCCTGCTCCAGACCTCCTCTCTTCTTGTCCTGCCCCTTTCCCATTCCCTACCCCTCTTCCCTTCCCTTCCTTTCCCTACCACGTGGTCCCTAGTAAACCCTTTTATTTCACTAACATGGCGTTCCCGGCGTAAGTTAACTTTGTTCTACACTTATCATCCATGCTTTATTGTTGAATTCAAGACATAGAAGCAAGATTGTCGTCTAGCTTGATAAATTGGCGGGGCAGGTGCAGAGGAAGCCACAGGACTCTGGCTGGCCATCCAAGGCCACCCAACCCTGGCAGAGGATGGCAAAATAGCTCTTACTGCTAGAAGAAAGGTGTTTCCATATCTGAATAGCCTCAAAAGGAGAGAACTTCACCTTTGTAAATGAGACTAGAGAGTAGACTACTAACTACCACCACTGTTACCTCCTACCAAAGTAAACCAGGTACCAAGCCCGAGCTAAATGCTTTTCGTATCTTCTTTCTTTTAATTCTCCCTAAACAAGCAGGCAGATGAGGACTGGTAGCCAAGAGACTTGCCCAAAACCACAGCATCTGTGCGTGGCAGAGCCAGGAGGTAGATGCAGGTCTGTGGAGCCCCAGAGCTCGATCCTAACTACACCAGGCACTGCTTTCAAGCTGCTGATCAGCGTCTCCCCAGCTTTGAGGTCTGGGCTACACACCAGTCAGAGCCCACCTGCTAAGTGACTCAACAGTCTTGCCAGGGTTAATTTCCCTGATCTAATCCCTTGTCCTGGTCCCCCTCTAAACTCTACTAAGGGTTTAAGGTAGGGGTGCTAGACAAGATAATGGAATTATCTTGGAATTATATAATAATTCCATTATAATGGAATTATAATGGAATTATTGAGATAATGGAATATCCTCAATTTGGTGGACCAAATGAATAATTAACTCAAAAGTTGTATTTCGTTTCCTGTTATCTAAAAACGTGCCAGGTGCAGTGACACATGCCTCTAATCCCAGTATCTCAGGAGGCTGGGGCAGGAGGATCACAAATTCAAGGCTGTCACAAGTGGTGCTATTAATAATTACTCATAAGCAGATTGTCTTTAAATGCAAGCATAGATTCTGTCACACCAATCATCAAACACAAACAACTAATGCAAAAAGTACTGAATGTGCTGGAGCACCCCAACTAGCATTCAATGCACACTAATTAAACACTGCAAGCAAATCACAAGCCTAGGGCAATTAAACACTGCAAGCAAATCACAATCCTAGGGCAATTAAACACTACAAGCAAATCACACAATCCTAGGGCAACCACGAGCCCCAAAGTACCGCCGATGCCACGCGACTTCTCTTAGCTGAAGGGCAGCCGCTGTCATTGTCTAGTGGTTCTCTCCAGTTGGATGTCAGGGATTGGTGGAGTCGATCTGGGGATGGACAGTAAGGCAGCCAGTCTCACCGATGTCCTCAGAGTGAAGCTCTCTGATGTGGCAGGACAAGTGGTTTATATACAGTTCCAATTTGGTGCTCATTGTTACCATGCTCCAGCGTTGTTCTGTCTCTAGATGATAGTCCTTATCAGTTGCTTCCAGTCATGACTAAGCATGCCTGTGGCTGCTTTTCCTTACAGCCAGCAACTTAGTGAGTCCCAGCATGTCCATGGCAGGTGTTCCTTACAAAGGCCAACCTCAGGTTTTAGCAAGACCCTGTCTCAAAAAAAAAAAACAAAAAAAAAAAAAAAACAACTATGGATGTAGCTCAGTGGTAGTGTACTTCTGGGTTCAATCTCCAAAACAGAAAATAAAAAAAATCTTAACATATTATAAGGATAATCAAAAGTAGGGTAGGGTCTTTGAAAAGCTGAATAAAAAGAACAAACTCCTGGGTGACAATTCAGAAGGAAGGAGGTGTAATGTAATAAATCAAGAATAAAGCAATCAAAATAATTAATGTCAATAAATCTGAATATCAAGTTGAAATTGGTGACTGTTAGAAAGACATAAATCACCAAAACAAACTCCAGAAGAGGTAAAAAGAACTAAATACTATCCATAGAATTACTGCGGAAATGTGTCCAATGACTACCACTACAGTAGGAACCTGGCCCAAATGTGTTAGCCCATAGATTCCACCTGTCCCTTTAAGATAGTCTAATTCCTATTCTATTCAAATTATAACAGCACACAAGAGAAGATGAAAACAGTTTTCTAAATTATTTTAGGAAGTAGGCCTAACCTTGATTCAAAAAATATTTTTCTGGGCTGGGATTGTGGCTCAGTGGTAGAGCGCTCACCTAGCACACAGGCAACCCAGGTTCGATCCTCAGCACCACGTACAAATAAAATGCATTGTGTACAACTAAAAGCAAATAAATAAAAATATTAAAAAATATATTTTTTTTTCTTAGAATGCAAAGAAACTATAGCCCTACATTACTAATGACATAGATGGGAAAATCTTATCTGATATATAAACATTTTGAATTTGAATACATTTTAAGATGCACAATGAGCAAGTTGGGCTTATTATGGAAATCTTAAAAATAATTTAAAATTTTAGAATGGTTTGACATCAGGAAACCTATTAATGCAATACAGCATATCAAAAGAAGAAAAACCATGTATCTATTTTTTTGGGCAGTGAGGAGTTTACCAGGAATTGAATTCAGAGGCACTTAACCACTGAGCCACTTTCCCAGTCCTTTTATATATTTTATTTAGAGACAGGATCTCAATAAGTTGCTTAGGGTCTCACTAAGTTGCCGAGGCTGGCTTTGAACTCACAATCCTCTTGCCTCAGCTGCCCCCCACCAAGCCACTAGGATTATGAACATGCACCACTGTGCCTGGCACACGTATCTATTTTGATAGATAGCATTTCATTAAAATTCTAAGTAAAATACAAATTTTTTTAAACATCTTAAATTGATAGACTATTCAACATATGCCAAAAGCAAACATCACATTAAATAAAGACATACCACTAACATTCAAACTAGGAAGAATGCCTGCTATCACTATTCTCCAACATTGATCATGAGGTTTTAAAATTATAATTTATAGTTTATTCCCAAAATCCAAGCACTCAACTAGAAACCTATTAGAACAAAAAGCATTCAGTAACACAACTATTTATAAGCTAAAAATACAAAAATCAAAGCTTTCCTTATATCAGCAATAAGAAGCTAGAAAACACGATGGGATAGTTGATCCCTTCAAAATATTTAAAAATATGTATGCCAAAGAATAAGTAGGTAAAACAGAGGCTTATTATATAACAATCAAGAGAATAATCCAAATAACTTATTGAATGGTTTCTTGACTTTTAAATTGTTTTTTAGTTATAATTGGACACAATACCTTTATTTTTATGTGGTGCTGAGGATCAAACCCAGAGCCTCGCACATGCTAGGCAAGTGCTCTACCACTGAGCCACAAACCCAACCACTCTTGACTTTTTTTATATGGCTATTTTTAAAAATTCTAATTGGGAGATCTGTAAACTGGGGTGACTCTGGCACATTAAATTCCTACTAGGCAAACCAAAGCCCAATGTAAACAGTAAATTGTGTTGCTTCCTGACTTAGAGCAACAACGCCCCCGCGGGAGAAAAACTCAGAGGCAGAATGAAGATGAAAGAAGGTTTTTTTATTCTTCGGCTTTAGCAATCTCTCAAAACTCTAACACTGGCTCTTTCAGCAACCTCTCTGACTCTTTACTTCATCTTAGAGAGAGCTTAGAGAGAGAGAGAGAGAGAGAGAGAGAGAGAGAGCGAGAGCTTCTTCTTTCTTCTTCAGCAGCCTCGACCTGACTCTGACCAGCAACAATTTCTTCTCTATATATATCTCTTTGGTTTTCTTCTTCTGACTACATTCTAGCCGCTCTGACTCTTTTCTTCTTCTTTGACCCAAACTCTTCTTCCGACCAACTGAGCGACTGAACGACTGACTAAATGAATGCCACTTCTGACCGCTTTCACCTTTAGCTTTGCAGGTGCGTCACGTGCATTTACAGGTGCGTATGATTATTATCAGGTGGAACTTATGGCTTCCAGCTAGCCACAATAGCCATCTCCCTGATTGGGGTTGCTTCAAAATTGAAACTAAAAACCACATCAGAAACTATCAACTAACCTCTCTAACTAGGAACTTTCCACTCTAACAAACCAGAGGCATTTTCTTTGTCTTGCTTCTGCAAAAACTTTATCAGTCTCCTGTCAGGTCGAGGGGTCCAGTGCTCCTCCAATTCATGAATCACTGATTATGCAAATAAAATCCTTTTAAGATTTGATGTGCTTAAATTTTTTTAATGTTTTTTCAAATATTTATTTATTTGTTTTAGTTGTACACAATGAATTTATTCTTTACGTGGTGGTGAGGATCGAACCCGGGCCACACACAGGCTAGGCAAGCGCTCTACCGCTGAGCCTCAAGCCCAGCCCCAGATGTGCTTAAATTTTTCTCTTATCACAACACAGAAGCAGTGTTTGGTTTTTGTTTTTGTTTTACTATAAAAGACTTTAGAAATCATCTAGTCCAACTCCCCTGTTCACCCTAAGGTAAACTTACCCAGCAAGATGATGCTCACAAAGCCTACAAGAAGCTGGATAAAAACTGGAATCCAAACTCAGAGCATTCTCTTCCCACTATATTTTACTACTTTCATTAGAGGATTTTAAATGCCAAAAAGGTTTATTCAAAATGCCCTCTGATTGAGAAGAATAATTTCCAAACACCACAGAGATTAGAACAATATGTGATTGTTTTCTTAGGTATCTTAAATTGTCTTTGTGAAATAAGGGTCCACAGAGCAGAACAAATGTAATATGCTCTTCTCTCACACCAAACTGTAGGCAATTAGTGCTTTTCAATAGTCATTATACCTTTTCTGAAACAATAAAACCTAGTGACCATGATGCCTGGTAGCAGATTGCTAAGCATCTCATCTGTAAACTCCCCAAAGTGTCAGTTTAAATCTGTGCACAGAATTGTGATTATAATGAAAAATGTTTTGAATGTAAAACTATCTACCTTCAACCATCTGGAGAAGCTCCTTTATTAAATGTGTTTCTGGCTTTGGTGGAATCTCGTGATAATTCATCCTGGAGAGAAAGGAAATTCATCCCTGGTTCATAAACCTGGTCGGATGACCTTTAAATCTGGGGTTTAGTAACAGCCTAAGAAGCAGAAGGTAAGTGCTCCTGTCTCTCATGAGTCCTTCTAAAATGGACACAGAGAGCCCAGGACCACCGAAGTCTTAGATGCAGTAAAGAGTTAAAAGCAACCTACAAATCACCTCTAGAAAGAATAACAAATCCAAGCCGGGCATGGTGGCACACGCCTGTAATCCCAGCACTTGGGAGGCTGAGGCAGGAGAATCGCAAGTTCAAAGCCAGCCTCAGCAATGGCAAGGCACTTAGCAACTCAGTGAGACCCTGTCTCCTCTAATAAAATACAAAAAAAGGGCTGGGGATGTGGCCCAGTGGTCGAGGTCGAGTGCCCCTGAGTTCAATCCCTGGTACAAAAAAAAAAAAAAAAAAAAAAAGAATAACAAATCCAGGAAGAGATTAGCTGTGATATGAACATGAGATTGCTATCAAGTGACAACAAAATGTACACAAATATCAAAATCTAAACACTTTCTCACCGATGCCTTTATGAAAGGAAGGAAGGATGCTACTAGCATGAAAAGCAAAAACACAGCAACTCCTAAAAGTCTAAATCCCAAGCTTTTAGCTCACTATATCTTTCCAAAAGTATAAAATACATTTTAGGGACAGATAAGAAAGAGTTTTGATGTAGGCTGTATCATTTCCTTCTGGGAAAGCTACTTCTCCTTTTCTACACATAGCTATTCAAAAGTGAGGTCTCGAAACAGGTGCATTGGGCATTTGCTGCTGGACATTCATCATCTTCGTGGTAAGAGCACCCCGGATTTCCTTTGAGCAACTGCACTTTTCTGGTTCTCTCTCCTCCCTTCGCCACCCCCTACACACACACACACACACACACACACACACACACACACCCCTTAGCTGTTTGGCTACACCACTAGCACAGGCTGAAGAGAGGCACAGCTGTCCAAGCAATCACTGCCCTGGGGAGAACTGTACACTTCCTCCAGGAAGACCCCATCTCAGTCTGGACCCTTCTTCTCAGGGCAGGGTCAAGATGCCCACCCCCCTCACTGTGATCATCTGCATCAGATCCATTTCTACCATCCTTCACTTTGGAAGAACCAGATACAGCAAAAGGAGAATATACTTCAAAGACAAACTAGACCCCTCCCCTCTGCACTGCAGGCACCTGGAGGAGGCAGGGAGTTTAAATCAACTATAGATTGGAGTTCCAACCTGGACAGGACTAAGTGGAAAGTAAGAAAGAGTGTAAAAAATTGTCCAATGTTTTATTAAGGGACAGGAAAAAGGAAACTGACAGAGTACAGCTAGAGGCAATGACTGCAAGAAATAAAAATATATTTCTTGTTTATATTCCCACTGAGTTTGCCAGGTCATAGATTTTTTTTTTTTAACAACAAGATGATGATAGCACAGGAAAACAAGAAAGGCCATCAAAAGGCTATATTTTTTTTAACTCTCAAGAAGATAAGAGGTGGAGTTAGATTACTAGAAAAATCAGAACAGAGAACATTCCACCCAAAAGATTTGAGACAAGTGAAGCAAATCCCGAGAGCCCCAGAGAACTCGGAAGGGGCAGGACAAAAAATCCAAGTGCAAAGGCAGCTGGGGGGAGGGGGTAACAATCAAGGAGGTTTGTCCAAAAACTGCATTCTGAATCACAGTGACAGATCTAACCAGGGGGGCCTGGAGAGGTTGAGGGAGGTGGGGCTGGTGGTGGATTTCAAAGAGGCTCAAAGGAACTTTTGGAGCTGATGGAAATGATCTCTGTCTTGATCGTGATGGTGGTTATATGGCAGAAAGACTGAACACCTAAAATTGGAATATTTATTAAACATAAATCATGCCTTAGTAAAGTTGACTTTTAAAGAGAGAATTAATAAATTGATTAACTCATTAAGAGGTATGGATCTTCTTTGCATCCCGATTCCAATTATTTAGATAAAAAAGGAATTTATAGGACAAACTTGAAAACAGGAACATTGCCAAAATACTTTATGACTTTAAGGTATTATTGCTGGTTTGGGGTGGGGGCAATGATGGTATTGTGCTGCATTTAGAAGAGCAATTCTTATTTCTTAGAGATTCTTACAAAAACATTTACAAATGAAAGTATATAAGGTGTGGGTTTGGTTTTAAATTATCTGGAGAATGGATATAACAGAAGGAGGTTGGATTAGTCAGGATTCTCTAGAGGAACAGAATCAACAGGAAGCATAACTATAAAAAGGGGACTTATTAGGTTCGCTTATGCGACCAGAAGCTGGATAGTCCACAACGGCAGTCTGCAGGCTGGAGAGCTGCAAGAACCCGTAGCTGCGCAGTCCAAGAAGCTAAAGGCCCAGAACAAGAGGGATCAATGGTGCTACCCTAGTCCAAGACCAAAGGCTTCTGGAAAACCTGCTTTGGAAGAGTGAAGAAGCAAGAATTTAATATCCTCAGATGATCACAGCAGCAATCAGGAACCTGTTCGAGAAAAATCAATCTTGCATTTGCTATTGCTGCCTTGTTCTTCCAACTTTTATTCTATTCAAACCATCATCCTATTGGACAGTGCTGCCCATGCTTAGGGAGGGTCTCCATTTCGGTTGGCTATCCCACATGCCAATCATCCCTAGACACACCTTCATTGACACAAACATAAGCCTCTTAATCAGCGGCTTCTCTTAATCCAATCAAGTTGACAATTCAAATTAACCATTACAAGGTATACGGGAGTCAAGATGGGCCACAAGTATAATGATTGGGTAATGAACACATGGGGCTCATTGTGCTCTTCCTTTTACCTGTATATATATGTTTGGAATTTTCTGTATTAAAAACCTGAAAACAATTATATTCATATGTAAAGACCAAAAGAAAATTCAGTATAGCATATTAAATTGGATATGCCTTGTAACTGCCTGAATTGCAGCCACAATACCGCGGGAGGAGATTCGGTGGCAGGAATCTTTTATTCTTAGTCTCTGTCTTTCTCTTTTCTCTTTTTCTCTTCTAAGCTAAACTCTTTTATGATTATTATCAGGTGGAACTTATGGCTTCCAGCTAACCGCAATAGCCATCTCCCTGATTAGGGCTCCTTCATTACCCCCCCCTTTGTTTTAAAAGTTGCTTTAATTCTATTTTCTTTATTTTATTTTCTCTATTTTCTATATTTTATTTTCTTGTCTCTACATGGCTTTTCACCTTTTGTTTTAAAAGAGGGGATGTTTGAGCCCTTTTTGAGGAGATGCTGCGGCTTTAAGGCGGCAAGCCTACTGCTGACAAGCCAAGTTTAACTCACTGAATTAAGCACAACTGAATGGGCAGCTTTCTTACTTTCTTGGTTTACATTCTTGCTGGTCTTAACTGAGTAGGAGGCTATGCTTTCTTGTTTTTTTCTTTTTTTACCTGCTGACCAAATTCCCCGTACAGGCCACCACTTGTTGCTGCCTGAAGCAGAAGCCGCCTGGAGCAACGAACGCCGCAGGAAAATTCGGAGGCAGGTTGAAAAAAGGTCTTTTATTCTTCTTCTCTCTCCGGCTCCAGCAATCACTCCAAACGCTCTAACTCCAACCACCACCTTCTTCTTCTTCTCACACACTCTAACCATCCTCACCCGGTTATATACATAGAGCTTTAACAAGGACACGTGCTTACAGCTCGAGCTTACAGGTGTGTCACACAGTGTTCACGGGCATACAAAGATTCTTTGAATAATGTATTAATATCAGGTGGAAACTAGAACATCTTTTATGGCTCTCAGCTAACCGCAATCTTTAGCTATCTCCTTGATTATAGGCTCCTTCAATGCCTTTTTAGAATTGATTTCCTTTTTTTGTTTTTCGTCCATTTTCTATATTATCAAAGCTTTTGATGAAATAAACATCTTAGGGCTTTTTCATTGTTTCAATCTCACCCATCCTTCCAGAACTAACTCTAGTTGTCTCTCTTCCAAGAGCTTCCAGACCTCAAACAAGCCCCTGTGGAACCACTTCACCCCTTAGCACTTAGCACATGTAATTCATTGCTACACACATTTACAGTGCAGTTAGGAGGTCCCTAAACCCACTCTCAGATTTAATATTTTGCTAGAAAGAACTCAGAAAGTCAGTGTACTTGTGGTCACAGTTTGTTAAAATGACAGGATGCAGATTAAAACCAGCAAAGAAAGTAGACACCCAGGATAGAATCCAGAGGTCAAGATGATATGGAGTAGCCCAGGGTCCCCATTACAAATGACATTATGCTCTGGTCTGAATGCTTGTCCCCCCAAAATTCCTATGATGAAACTTAATCTTCAGGGTGATAGTATTAAAAGTAATAATACAAATAACTTCTCATTCAGATTGCAGGCCTTTGAAAGCAGAAAAATAAATTTCAACACGTTTCTATTACTTGGCATGTGCCATGCAAAGAGAAGAGAATGCTATCATTGAGGCCATTGTCCCATAGACCCTTGCTGATGGAAGGCCGGCCAAGACTGCCGAAAGTGAAAGAGGCAACGGTTAGCCTCTCCACAGTCAGAGATGGACAAAACCTGTAAGAATGGGAAGAGAACAGTTCAGCAACCTGAGTGAAATATGTTTTGTAAAAGGAAATAGGCCAACACTATTTGAAGTAAGGCCTCCAGACCCACAGGGTCAGCATTACCTGGAGCTTGTTGGAGATATAAGTTCTAGAGTCCCATCACACATCTAAAGGCGGGTAAAACCAGGAATCTGTGACTTAACAAGCTCTCCAGGTAATTCTGGTCCACACTAAAATTTGAAGAGCACTAGCAGCATCAAGAACAGTCATGTGTCCTGAAATTGTCCACAGGAAGGAGCAGGACACACTTAGGGAGATGGGATGGGGCCTGGGGGAAGCAGAGAGGAACTCTGTTCTGTTTTAACTCTTGACACTTCTGGCACCATCGTGTGGAGTTTTCCCTCACACCCACCCATTCTCCAACACTCCAGGCATTCACTGGGATCCTGAAATCCTATTCAATTTGAACACAACCCATCCCAGAGTAAGCAACAGACTCTACAGGTCCAAGGGCTCAGTGCCATCAGACTGCCCTCCCTTCAGACGCCAGTTGTGAGTACTGGCTTCCCAGGCTCCACACATTTCACAGCTCGGCTATAAATCAGGGGTTCTCATGAATCCCTCCTCAGGTTGACTAATTTGCTTAAACAGCTTGCAGAACTCAGAAGGCATTTCACTTACTTTTACCAGTTTATTACAAAATTTCCAATTTAGGAACAGTGAAATGGAAGAAACGCACTGGGCAAGGTTTTGGGAAGAGACGTGGAGTTTCCATGCCCTCTCTGGGCACACCACCCTCTCAACATCTTGATGTGGAAACTCCATTCTCTAGAGTTTTTAATGGAAGTTTTATTAGGTAAGCATGATTGATTAAACCATTGGTAACTAAACTCAACCTTCAGCCCCTCTCCTTCTCCAAAGAAGGGTTGGGTGTGCTGGAAGTCCTGACCTTCTAATCATGCCTTGGTCTTTCCATTGGCCGACCCCAGCCATAAGTCTTCTCACTAGCATACCAAACCCATCCACCACTCTGGCCACTCCAAGGATTTTAGGAGTTGTGTGCCAGGAACCAGGGTGAAAGATCAAATATATTTCTTATTAAGCCACAGGAACCCATAAAGAGCTGATTGTACCGTTGGACACTTGGACACAGTAAGCCCTGGAGGAGAGACATCACAAGGATCACAGCTTGAGGCTCAGCTGCATGCAGACACATGAAGTTCACGTAGTCACACAGCTGCTCACCAGGAACACTACACTCTCAGGAAAGATCAGGGCACAGAGACTTTGAACAAGAACAGAGAATATGTCAAGGTCTCTCAGTTTCCAGAATCAACCACGCTGTCCTTGTTGTCTGCTCTCTCTCATAGCAACCAAAATGGGCTCCTACCAAATTCAACACTCTGATCTCTCAAACCAACAAAAGAGTACAAATCAAGGGTGAATCGACTTAGCAATATTTATGAAAAATTAAGGTGTAATGTTTTATTGGTGGTAAATCACTATTTGGCCTGAATTTACAGCTTGGTTTAACAGCTCACTTTTCTCTCTCTTCAGGTTCTCATTTGCAACCAGTTTATTAAGAAAAATAGATAGGAGCAGGGTAATTTCCATAACAATGATCTTCTCTCATGCTGAAGACACTCTTAATCAATGAGCTGACAACATAATAGACTGCTCGTTAGATCCTTCAAGAATAATAAGCCCCAGCCAAATGAAGGGGCTCTGCCTGAGCCTGAAATCAAGGAAAGCACCAGGAAAAGTGCAGAGACTGCAGCTATCCTCTCATAAAAGACCTGTCTGGGTGATGTATTTGGCATTTACAGATGATCACCAACTTTGCAAGCATAACAGTCTTAGCTTGTGATTCTTGATACAAAGGAAAATGAATAATGAATTTGGTATTTTCATTAGGCAGTCTGAAACACACACATTAGAATCACTGTATGTGTTTTAGAGAGGAAGTATCACAAAATCAATGCTGAATAAACAAACAGTCCCAAAACTCAGTGTCTTGAAACCAACAATCAGTTATTATTTCTCATGCCTCTGGAAGAAAGGGGATGAATATTCTGATCCGGGCTCAGCTGGGATGGCTGTGCTTTGCATGTCTCTTATCCTGCTGGGAGCAGCCCAGGTACAATCTCCTCATAGTGATGGCTAAGGCACAAGAGGTCAAGCAAAAACCCATAAGGTCACAAGGCCGAGGCCTGGACTTAACATCATCTCTTCTGCTTCATCCTTTTAGCCAAAGCAAAGCAGAGAAAGAAACCCAAAGTCCAGGAGGAAGGAAATATGTCCCACCTTTGTGGAAAACATCTAAAGTCACGTGATTGTAGTATATGGATACAGAAAAGGTAAAACTAGGAGCCAATAATACAATCTTCAACAGGGAGAGATGCATTTTTCTATAATGCATATTAATTAAAATTTCCTGTGGCTTATGAGAAACATGCTCACCTATCCAAACCCAAAAAATGGACTGAGAGACAAAGGTACAGAGAAAGCAGGGCATTACTTTAATGACAGTCTTGCAAGGTCGGTGTCTGGGTGAACTGGCACCCCGGACTATTATGATTGGCCTTTATTCCCTAGTGTGCAAGGTGTGGGGTGCACAGTCTTCTCAAACCTTGCCTAAATTTTACTGTCTTCCATTGGATTATTTAAAGAAAAATACCTTTGGTTGTCCTCACCTCCCTTTGTCCTCTGGTAGCAAGAAGGTCTTTCCGGAATTTGCATTTTGGCACATATGAAGTTTATCCTTGTTGGTCAACCAGAGCCTTTCCCCTCACCCCCTCTGTCAAGGGACTATAAATCTGTCACACTCTGGTGATAACTGCTGGTAGCCATTTCTTCTATGTCCTCTTCAACTAATTTTCTTACACCCTCAGTAATTTTATATTTAGGACTAAAAATGTAAATGTATTCAGTTAAATGGACCACTGGACTTTCTATTTCTCACAGATTGAACAAAGGTCCTTGGTTTTGTTTTGTTCTTTTTTTTTTTTTTTTTTTTTTTTTTTTGGTTTTTGGTGGTTGTTGTTTATTTGTTTATTCTCTCAATAATAAAAATATTTCCTTCAAGGGGGCAGGAAAGCGTTTGCTCTAAACCACTTTTTTCAGCCTCATCTCCATGAATGCCCTGGTTTGCACAATCCCTCCACTGACCACGTTACTGGTGTCCAAATAGACCCTATGACTCTAGACCTTGCCTTTGCTGAGAGTGCTTCCCAGTGGGCTCCTGGGCCAATAGCACCAGCATCGTTTGGAAACCCAGAAATTAAAATTGAAAATCTTTTTCCAAGATTTTCTTTTACCAGATCAGAAACTCTAGGCGTGGGCCCAATAATGTATGTTTTGACAAGGCCTCAGGGGGCTCTGAGGCATGCCTGAGTATGGGTACCACTTGCTGGTTTGCTATACCCGTCCCCTCCCTCCCGCCCTTGCGAAGGACATCTGAGTCTGCTCCTGTTATTAAGGCCAGCGGAGACAGCCCCATGGAATGCCTTCTGTCACCACCTTCCTACCCAAGACTACTTCCTACTTCAGAACTCCCACAGCATTCACCGTCTATTAAGTAGTGACTTCTTTATATTACTGTATCTTGGCTCCACACACGCGATCAGCAGGCTATTCACCGTGGAATCAGCTCCTCTCCAGCCACACCCTTTACTAAGGGCCCAGCTTTGGACAGGTAACTTCATCTCTCTGAGCCTCATTTGCTCCTGTGGATTTGGGACTGACAGTACTTGTGCACTCTAGGATGTTTATGCAAAAATGAAAACGAGTTAATGAATACAAAGCACTTGGCACGATGCCTGGCCAAGCATTTCCAGCATGACATCAAGACGGCTAGGGCCAGTGTAAGAGTCCAGAATGTGCCACCCAACACATGTCACTTTGGCATAAGATTATTCTGAGCTAAAGGCAGTTGAGAAGTCAATACCAAGAAAGCTCTGTGCCCCTCCCCGCATTTGCCTAAAAAACAAAACAAAAATTTATAAATTTGTTCCTCCCCCCCTGTATCAGAAATGACAGATCACCAAAGTCAACTTTAGACCCTTGTCAGAGGATTATACATAACAAATTCAATTGACTAGCCTTTGTCCATTATGAGTTTCTCACTTTTGTGTTCCCATATCTTGCTGCCCCTACAGATTCTAGTTCCTATATCTTGTCTTGTCAGTTCTTAAAAAAATGTATTGTTCTTTATTAAAGACGCTAAATAAGCCAGGGTTCTTGTGTGTGTGTCCCCCACCCCAGGGGGACTGAACCCAAGTTTTTCTACCACTGAGCTATACCCACAGCCCTTTTTATTTTTTGAGACAGGGTCCTGTTAAGTTGCTGAGGCTGGGCTCAAGCTTGCAATCCCCCTGCCTCAGAATCCTGCTCATCTGGGATCACAGGTATGCACCACCATAAGCCAGAGTTCTAAGGAAAGTCTAGAGATTTACTCATTTTTCCCCGAGTACCCACCTAGCCCCCTTTGTCCCCATATACACCTGAGATATGCATGTTGATAAACTTCTGTTTGCTTTTCTCTTGTTAATCTGCCTTTTGTTTCAGGGATCCGTCCCAACTAAGAACTGAGAAAGGTAGAAGGAAAAGTAATTTTTCCTCCTCCGCACCAGGACCCAGGCCCCTTGGGCTCTTTTAGGATGCCTAATCCAGTGCAGCTGAACACAAAACCACTCGTTAAACATTGGCTCCATTTTAAATACACACAGCACTTCATTCTCTGGACTCTGGCTCCCTGAGGAGTTCAACGTCTTCCTGTGCTGTGCATTATTCATTCTCACTACCTTCCTTGGTCACAGAGTAGAGCTCTGAAGTAGAGCAGGGCCTTGGAACATAATGGCCGGCCAGCTCACTCCAGGGCCCAGGTGCTGGTCTGAGAAATACAAAGCAGAGACATTTAGGAGAACCAAAGCTCCCCATGGGTGTCGTCTCAAGGCCCCGTGCCTCCTTCCAGTCGGTTGTGTTTGTTGTTTCAGTGCTGGGGGAGGCAAGTGCTGGGCCACTGAGCTGCACCCTGATAGATGGGCTTGGGCCAACAGGCCACCCCCCAGGAAGTTTCTTTGTCCTGAGCAAACTTAGCAAACTTGTTTCATTTTCCATCCCCACTCTCACCCCAAGCAGGAAATCACCCCAGGGCGGGCTCCAATGTCCTGAGAACTTGTTTCATTTTCCATGGACAGGAGCCAATAGATTTAAAGGTCACTCTAGTACACCCCCACCAGAAATCTCTATTTAAGCTCCCGTCCATCTGGAGCTCACACTATAACAATTCTTCTCCCACTGAGAGGAGGCAGCCACTGCAACTCCAACCTTAGGCGACCCACCGCTTCCAGTCCGAGGGCAGCCGCCCTGGACGACAGCCCCAGAAACTCGCTTCCCGCTTGGGCCCACCGCTCCCCGCCGCCTGCTCCGACCGCAGCACCCTGACCATAGTTGCTGCTGTGGGACCCGTCCTCTTCGCCTTCGTGCTCCTCCTTGCCCTGTGCAGCCAGCCGGCCACCGGCCAGGACTGCGGTGGGCAGTGCCAGTGCAGGACAGTGCCGGTGCTGCGCTGCCCGCCGGCATGAGCCTTGTGCTGACCAGGCTGCAGCTGCGGCTGCAGCTGTGGCTGCACCAAGCAGCTGGAGGAACTGTGCACCACCCTGACTCCTCTCTCCCCATACCTCTTCTACCTCCGACCAGCCATAAAGGCTGGTGAATAAATCTCTTGGCTGCACAGTGGTCTCTGGTGTGATTTTTGCCCTTCAGACCCCAGTCCTCCTTTCGATTTGACTTCTAAGGGGCAGTGAGTCTGTCCCTCCCATGTAAGAGTGGAGCTGTGGACAATCAGCTGGCCTGTAGAGCCATGTGAGCACCCAGTGATTCCCTACATGGGCATGAACGAAGTGCCACATTATCCCATCTGAAATAATCCCCATTAAAGATGGATGCTGGACCAGAGCTTTCTGAGATGCCCTAGAGGTTCAAGTTGAGAGATGGTGACTCCCAAATGGGAGAATCAAAATGCCCTTAATGAAGAAAGACAGATTTCATTGTACCTAAGAATTTAGAGATGCAAACTCTGGTGAAAGCCATTACAGAGAAAAGAGCTGTGTATTTAACCATAATTACTTTCATTTCACGCTAAAGAAATGCTAATTATGAAGACAGTTTCGAAAAGAAATCATTATGTGTTGGGGAAAAGGTTTAATCGTTTCACATTCTGCTCCAAAGGATTCATTTGCTAGCAGATAAAGCAGGTGGCAGACCTGGGTTTCTGAAGAACAACCTAAGTTCACTTTTTAAAAAAAACATATGACAATAGCCCTGTAGAAATATTGACAGCTTTCAGAGGGATGACCATCCACTTGGAATTGCAAGTACCAGAAAAGGAGCCAGAAACCAGTTTTTCATTTCAAAAGATACAGGTTGGAAGTGACAATGTCATCCTTGTCCTAAGCCCTATGCTCAGGTAAAGCCACCGTGATCAGCAACAGTCAAGAATCCTCCACCTTACATTCCCATGTTCCAATCTAAGATCCCCCATCCTTCCAAAATGACTCCCTTATTTGTAAAATCCGAAACTTTCACTCTCTTCATCGAGATGTTCCCTCATTAATGAACAATCTCCCAATTGCAAGGGTCATTTCAATGTCCAGAGAACGTTGCCCTAGACAGAGAAAAAAAAAAAAAAAAAAAAAAAAAAAAAAAAACCTCTCTACCCCATGTGTTCTCCCAGGTAAAAATGCAATTGATAAGTTGTTGAGTCTGTATCTACCTGGCATCAGGTACCAAGTGGAAGGTTCTATTCAATGAGTCATCTCCAAGCTGTATTGGACCAACAGACTTGGAATCACTCTAGCCAGATGTTAGGCATAAGCACAGTTGCGTGTACTGCCAGTTACAAAGCTTAGCTCTGCACTCTACTGTAAAATAAATTAATAAATTTCAAACAAAGGAAAGGAAGAGAAAAGAAAGAAAGCTTAACTCTTAGTTTTTACATAACCCAAGCATTGCTTCATCTTGCTAGACTAACTGAAGATGAAAATCCATTCAGTGAATACCTGCCCCTGGTCTGGATGCCTCTCGCTTGGCTGGAGACTTCTCCTTGCACTTGACACCTGCTTACGAGTGCTACTCCCCAGTGATATGTTGACTGGGCTCTTTCCTGGCCATCTGACCTCCTCTACCAGGTCCTGTTGGTGCCTGTCAGTGTGGAAGGCTGCATCTATTAAGGGGATGACTTTATCAAGTCATTGCTATAAGAAAGATGTCCATTAAGGAAGAATTCCTCAAAGAAAAGAAAGGGACCTGGGGCTTTCCAGAGGCAGGGGAGTCATCCCCAATTCTATGCCAGCCATGAAGAGGGTGGAGATGGCTTTCATCTTGGAATATGCTACAATACGTAAGAGCAGAGTGGTCATCTTCAGTAAACCCTTTCTCAGAACACCAAAGGGTGGGAGATTTCTCAATCAGCGCTGGTTTTTGAAAGCACAGAGCTCAGAAAAAAAAAAAAAAAAAAAATCAACATTGTCACCAGCATCTGAATCCCCGCCATCTCACCAAAAACTCGATCAGCTCTTCTGGTGAGTGAATGACAGGGCTTTTATCTGCCACTCAGAGAGGAGAATCGATACCATATAGAAGGGCTGGGACCCTCTGCAGGCGCTGGCCAGCAGGGCCCACTCCAGCCCACCAGAGCACACCAGCCTTCACAATCACCACCTGCTCCCACCTGTAGATTCCCTTAAGAGTTTGCCAAACAAAACAACTATGTACACAGAAAGCACAGAACCTGCTTTTATCTAGTTTGGAGAAACTGCAAGGATTCCTGAAGCCACTTGTGTTCAACTAAGAGTGGTATGACAAGATCCTAGAGGCTGCTTTGGCTGAAAGCGCTGACCTGCAGATGCCCCAAGGGTAACTGAATGCAGGATAAAAGCTTGGCATCTCTGCCTCCGCTCTGCATCTGTCTCCTTTGCTCTAGGTCCTCTCCTGCAGTCACCTTGGTTTGCAGGAACAACAGGTCTAAAGGATAAACATCTTCTAACAAGAGTCAAAACCACCCCCAGCCAGCAGTGACTTATGACCACAAAGCCATGCCTGACCCATCCTGAGATAACCATCAACTCGACCAGTTTGACCAAGACCAATGAATTCCAAAGGTGGCATGCTCCCCTTCTGTTCCTTCTCTGTTTAAACTCAAAGCTCACATCAGTCCCCACCAAAGACAGGATTGAGGGTACCTGATCCCCCTTGTCTTCCCAATCAGCTATATCAAATAAATTCCTTTCCTGCCCTCTGCCATTACTTTTTGTTTGGTTTCTGGGACAAGTGGCCAGACTGATCCAGTAGGACCCTGAGAGTAGGGCCTCTGGCCTCGGACTGTGGTTACAGTAGGGGTCCCCTCGTAAGAGAAGAGAATTAAGATTACTCTCCCTGCAGCGAGGCAGGGCAGGCAAGGGCTGCCCTATGTAGAAAGTGCCTGCATTGGCAGGACTGCCCCTGTTCTGCAAGGACCTTACAGAGGCTCTCTTCTCCTTCTCACTTCCTTTGGTGTGCTTCTGCTTGGAGTCACCATGGACAGGAACCAGAGAGTGTAGCTGGGAAAAGAGAAAGGAAACCATGCAGGAGAAGGGAGTCTCCTCTCAATGAAAAAATGTCTCATTCAACAGGAAAGCTGCCCAGGGCTTGGGACAAGTCCTATCATCAGAGAGGGTTGTGGTCAACCTGGCACTCCAGGACAGACTGCTCTTGGAGAGGTTTATAGTGGGCAAGCCCTCAGAATCTGAGCCTCCAGACCGTTCCATCACTCCATCTTCATCTCCTATCACTGCCTGTAGCAGACCTCGGAGCTGCTCTCTCAGGATATGATGCAAGGACAATAATTCCCCTTCAAAACAGCCTCAGTGCCAACTCCTGATTGTCACGATTCAGTATCTCAACATTTACATCATCAGTACTTCAACAGTCACGATTGGCAGGAATTTTCCTTTAACAAATAAGCTCTTACCCAGGGGGTTCCCCCTCTGCCCAGGCTTGTGTTGGCTTCCTGTGGAATGACTGCCCTCAGACAACCCTGACCACTGACATACAGGCTGTTGTCACCTACAGGGACAGGTCAAAATGGACCTATGGGCCACACTAAAATCCTGTTCTGTCAGTAGGACTAAATATAAACTCTTCCAAAATAAAAATTGTTGGTTTTATAACCTGCCTTCAAGTATTTTATATAATCACCAAAATAATTAATTGAGCACTGACTGTATATATGGCAACACTGGTCACTAAGATGTGACCCTTACCCTTAGAATTGATCTTCTGAGGTACAATTCACGTGCCATCACAGACACTAAAAGTTGCTTCCAACTTTTAGCCATAACTTTTAGACTACTCAACCTGAACAGGGAATTCAGTCATTGAGCTCCCTAAGGAAATTGACGACCAAGTTATTTTACAGAATATGTCACCGCCTGCAGCAACAACACCGCGGGAAAGAAATCGGAGGCAGACTGGGAATGAATGTTTCCTTTACTGTTCCTTCTTCTTCTTCCTTTCTCTATCTTCTCCCTCTTCTCACCCTCACAGTCTGTTTAAATACTCTTTACCCATCACAGGTGCATTAGTTCTCTTAACAGGCATACACGTCTCACAAGCTCGACTTACAGGTGCAGCACGCAGTGCCCACGAGCTCCTACAAAAGTCAGGTGTAAGTTGTAGTGAACAAAGCCTTGCTTCTGACAAACAGGTAAGCACCACCTCTTGGCTCTCAGCCAGCCGCCATCTTAGAGCTACTTCCTCATCAAAGGCTCTTACAAGAATATACAAAGAAAATACAATGCTTACATTTACGAGACTTGGGACCCACCAAGACCTCCTGAAACGGGCCCTTCCCACCTCCCGCCTTGTCCTACACCTTTTCCCTTGCTTCCTGGGATCTGCCTACCTGGATCTGCCCTCAGTCCCTGCAGTATCAAGCACTTCCTGCTTCCAGCCTTTGTTCCTGCCATGTCTTTTCCCAGAAAGCTCCTGTCCTAGGTCTTTGCAAGGTCAGTGTCTTATGCAGATTGCAGCCTCAGCGCCCCCTGCCATTGAGAACAACCGTTCCTGTGGAGGGAGGCCCTCACCTGACCTCATCCAAGACCTGACTCACATCACCTCCACACCTCCCAGCACTCACCACAGCTCAATTATCTTATTTGTTCATCCACTTCCATCTTTACTCTCCATCTCTCAAGGCAAGGACTTTTTCCTTAACACCCACTACAGTGTGGGAACGCAATAATGCCCACAGTGATTAAATCTGTCTAAATATTTTTCTACCTCAGATTTACATAAAATTTGGGTGCCTTAACCACCCATCTCTAGTGAATTAGAGCAGATCCAAAATTGTTTTCTCTCTGTGGGCCACCTCCACAGGCAGATGTGCCAGCCTCAGATCAGGCACAAGTCCTGGACAGACTTTTTCCCCCACATTTTTTTTTTTTTTTGGACTGGGGATTGAACTCAAGGGCACTCGACCACTGGGCCATATCCCCAGCCCTTTTTTGTATTTTATTAGAGACAGGGTCTCACTGAGTTCCTAAGTGCCTCGCCATTGCTGAGGCTGGCTTTGAACTTGCGATCCTCCTGCCTCAGCCTCCCAAGTGCTGAGATTACAGGCATGCGCCACCATGCCTGGCTCCCCCACATTTTTATCAGTATGATGACTTTAATTCTTTTATTACATATTCACACATACACACAACATAAAAAAACTGTGTGGAAGTCAATATGAAGAGTCAATATAATTTGGCTAATATCATACCCCAGTACTTCCTCTTTCCCTCCTCTCCTCCCTCTCCCTGGTCCCATTGCTCTATTCTATTGGTCTCCCTTCAATTTTCATGAGATATCCTCCCCTCCTTTACTTTCTTTTTCCTCTCTAGCATCCACATATGCAGGAATATGACCCCGCATCTTCTCAGTTTGGCTTTTTTTTTTTTTTTTTTTTTGCTTGACGTAATGGTCTCAAGTTCCATCCATTTTCCCACAAATGACATAATTTTATTTTTCTTTATGACTGAATAAAACTCCATTGTGTATATGCCACATTTTCTTTATCTATTCATCAATTGATGGACACCCTGGCTAGTTCCGTAATTTAGCTATTATGAATCATGCTGCTATAAGCATGGGTAGGCATGCATCACTGTAGTATGATGACTTTAATTCTTTGGGATAAATACCAAGGAGTGGTATAGCTCAGTCATATGGTGTTTCCATTCTTAGCTTTTTGAGGAAACTTCATACTGATTTCCATAGTGGTTGTACTAGTTTAAAATCCCACCAACAGTGTAAAAGTGTTCTTTTTTCTCCACATCCTCTCCAGCATTTATTATTGTTTGTATTACCAGGGATTGAACCCAGGGGCTCTTGACCACTGAGCCACATCCCCAGCCCTTTTATATATATATAGAGAGAGAGAGAGAGACAAGGTCTCACTGAGTTACTTAGTGCCTCACTGAGGCTGGCTTTGAACTTGTGATCTACCTGCCTCAGCCTCCCAAGCCACTGGTATTACAGGCATATGCCACCATGCCTGGATATTGTTTGTATTCTTGATTACTATCATTCTGACTGATATGAGATGAAATTTTGATTAGCATTGCCATAATTGCTAATGATGTTGAACATTTTTTCACATATTTGTTCCTGGCCAGACTTATGACTTCTCTCTTGTCTTAGGACACAGCCATCTTTGCTGCAGCCCAGGGCTCTGTCCTTAAAAGGTGACTTGGTTAATGCTATGTAGCTGCTTGTCAGAGGACACACATCAGACTCACTGGCAGCCCACACTTAGCAACTCTTTTGTATTGGAGAGAAATAATGTTGATGGACGGCTGCCTGGAGAACCTGTCACTCATTCTTTCCTTTAAGTGCAATCTTTAGAATTAGCCAGACACTTGGATGGGTAAATGGAACCATTTTTCTTCCCATATAAAAGTTTTTACTAAACTCTACTTTTTCACTATTCCATTGACCTACATTGAAAAATACTGTGAGAAACAACCCTAGGAAACTCATTACGACATATCATTATATATTCTATATGAATGTTTTTGAGGGTATTATTTGCTGCTTTACACTGGGTCTCCTATTGAAGACCCACAAAAGAAATTTCTCAGCTCTCTTGTAATAATAGCTGTGCTTCTCTGAACTACTGGTTTATTTTTAATCTTTTACATGCCATGAATCTTATTTATTCCTGTGCTTGGAGACTAAGAAGCTCATAGGCACACTTTGGGGACCAGACCATGGGCACTTTATATTACTAATCCTACCATGGGTTTCATCGGATTTTGTATACTCTTACTTTCCTTTGACCCAATTTATTTACCCACTTTTTTTTATCTTGTTGAACTAAGTATACTATTATAGAGGTCTTACATCCTTTCTGGAACAAGGTGAGGCATCTCTATAACTAAAGTTAAGATTTTGAGAGTTTGATATGAATTTACACAAAACAGTGACATGGGGGCACATTTGGGTAACCTGACTTAAAATGTAGACCAGAAGCATTCCCAGAATTAAGTTTTGAGTTTCCTAGGGTTACCAGGACTACTGAGACTTAAACCCAGGAAGAAATCAATGTTGTGGTCTGTTGGAAAAGATATTCCATGATATCAGGGGTGAAGAAAATGTAGAATGGCTTCCAGTATAAACACCAAGTCAAACTCCTTAGGTAGAATAGTTCCAAGTTGCAGTTGTTGATTTGTGATAGAGCTGCTTCTTGCGTGGGTAACTGTTTTAAGTGTGTTTCACATGTGTTCCTGCATTCCATACATCTTCCCTATGACCCCATCCCTCACCTCCTTACCCTCCAGAACCCTTCTATGCATACCCTTTATCAATATATACCCCACTATGGTTTGAATGCATCCCCCAGAAGTCATGTGTTGAAACTTAATCTTCAATGCAAAACTGTTGGGAGGCGGGGCCCTATGGGTGGTGTTTAGGTTGTGAGTGCTCTGCCTTGTGAATAGATTAATGTTATTATAAAAGTGTTCATGGAAGTGAGTTATCTCCCTTGTACCTTTTGCCCTTCTGCCTTCTACCATGTGATGTCAGCAAGAATGCACTCACCAAGAAAATCTTTGCCACTTGCACCTCAGTTAGGGCATTAATCTCCAGGGTACATAAAGAACTCAAAAAGCTTAACATTGAAAAGACAAATAAGCCAATCAATAAATGGGCAAAGGGACTGAACAGGCACTTCACAGAAGAAGAAATACAGTCAACAAATATATGAAAAAAATGTTCAACATGTCTAGCATTAGAGAAATACAAATTAAAACTACAGTGAGATTTCATCCCAATCCAGTCAGAATGGCAATTATTAAAAATATAAGTAACAATAAATGTTGGCAAGGATGTGGAGGAAAAGGTATATTCATCCCTTGCTGGTGGGACTGCAAATTGGTGCAACCACTCTGGAAAGCAGTATGGAGATTCCTCAGAAAACTTGAAATGGAACCAGCATTTGACCCAGCTATACCACTCCTCATCATATACCCAAAGGACTTAAAATTAGCATGCTATAATGATATGGCCACATCAATGTTTATAGAAGCTCAATTCACAAAGCTAAACTATGGAACCAGCCTCAGTGCCCTTCAACAGATGAATGGTAAAGAAAATGTAGTACATATACTCAGCCATAAAGAAGAATGAAATTATGGCATTTTCTGGTAAATAGATAGAACTGGAGAATAGCATTCTAAGTGTGAAATAAGTCAAAACCAAAAAAACAAAGGCCAAATGTTCTCTGTGATATGCAGACACTAACACACGATAAGAGGAGGAAGAGGGATGACTAGAAGTTCATTGGATTAGACAAAGGGAAGGGAGGGGAGACAGAATAGGAAGACATTGAATGAATTGTATATAACTTTCATATGTCCATATATGAATACACGACCAGTGTAATTCCATATCATGTACATCCACAAGAATGGGAAATTATATTCCATGTATGTATGATATGTCAAAATATACTTTAATGTCATATAAAAAATTTAACAAAGTATTTTAAGCATAAAAAAAAAAGAATGTCCTCACCAGATGCCAGATGCCTGCACCCTGAGGTTGGATTTCCCAGCCTCCAAAACTGAGCCAATAGGTTTCTGTTCACCAAAATGGCTCAGTCTGTGATGTTTTGTTATAGTACCACAGAACACACTAAGGTGCCCCCAATTCCTCAGACTTTTCTCAAAACTCTTCCTTTATGTTCCACTAGAAATCAGGGGTCTTGCAGGAGTGGAGGGGAAAACTTTCCCCTGCCCTCCCACGCTCTCCAGCTGTGGCTCTGGAAATCAAACCCACAAAAGACAGATTAACAAAACAACAACAGAGTTTATTAACACACATGACATGCACACACAGGGAAAACTCAGTGGTAACTCCAAGGGGTGGCTAGAACTTGGGCCTTCTTTAGCAAGGTAATGAAGAACAGCAAATATGTCAGGGAGTGTCAAGACAAAGGAAAGAGGAGACAAGCTTTTAGGGGAAGCAATATGGGGGAAAGAAAACATTGGGAGAAATCAGTGGGCGATAAGGTGAATTTGGTAAGGTTGGCTCCCACAGGTCCACCTCGCTGCTCACCTTCCTTCCATCCTCCTCATGGCCATAAAACTTCTGTGGGAGAGGGATTTACGGCAACCCTCATTTCTCCAGAGTTTGTGCATTTAGTCAGATAAGGGAAGCTCTGGGGAATAAGCTTCTTCCTGCATCTGTTGATCTTCATTTGCCTCCAGTTTGAAGCCCTCCTTATGCCAGAGCAGCATGTGTCGGGCAGCCTAACCACAGTCCATCCCCCGAGCCAGGGATGACAATGCTGTGCTGTGACCCTCGGGAGACAGCTCTGGCTGCAGCCCCCTCCAGCAGAGGCTGCTTTTCCTTCTGCACATCACACCCCTGAAAGCCTGGGATGTTCTTGGGAATGGAACGTCCGTCATCCGACTTCCTGGCTCCTCATGGCTGTCACCTGCCAAGCTCCCAGCCCCTCCTCCCCATTCACTGAAGATGGCAGCATCTGCCTCCCTCCCTTCCTCCTCCCTCTGTTGCTCTAATCACCTTCAGTGACTTCAACATACTTGTGGATGCCCCGTCCCGCACACGGGCCACCCAGCTTTTTCTTTCCTCTCCGCATCAGCAATGCTAAGCATCTTTCTGGTACTGCCCCACAGCGGGAGTCGCTGCCGGTAACCCTGTCCCCTTCCACAGCTCAAAGTGAAGCCTCCAGAGCTTTGGCGCCCGACCCTCCCACTCACCTTCTATTGCACTTCCACTCTGGTAAAGGTTCCCCGGACCGCTGGCCCGACCACTTTCTCACCATCCAGAACCCCCGTTGTGTTACCAGGCCTGCAGAGGAACACTTCTAGAGAGACCCCGGGCTGGGCAGAGTAGATTCCTTTCAGCTTTATGACCACGAGTACTGGCAGGAACTCCTACACCTCCCAAATAAACCCCCTTCCCACTCTCTGGGATTATGTAAGCTGGAACAATCCAAGCCATTAGAGAGCATCGCCTGGGTTTCCCTGGCTATAGTGATGGGCTACCAGAGGGGTCCAGTCATTGTTGTTCATAGGCTAGTAAGTGTCCTCAGTTTCTTCTACATTCCCGGGGCTCCCTGGCAGCATTTTACGGGTACTCTTGAGTAGTCCTTTGGCATTAGCCCTTCTTTCTCCTCTCAATGGTGTCTGCCACCCAAAAAGCCACTTGAGGAGTCACATCCCTGTGGCTGGCCATGACAGGATAACCTTCAGGTAACGCTGTGAAATGTGTGTACTGCCTGCTCAGGACCCCTCCCCACTCCCTGCAGTGCTAGTAGGACTGTCATCAATACCCCAGCCCTAGGACTCACTCCACCTGGGCTCAGCTGATCACAGGGGACACCTCCCCAACCCTGGTCACTCAGATCTTCTCAAAAATCACTGGGAGAGAAAAGGACCCTTTCCCTGGAAGGATGTGAACCTGGGCACCTGCAGCCGTTTCTCCCTCCAGGTAGAGGAAGCCTTTCCTCAGAAGGCCAGCGCTCAGAGGGCGCGAGAGCTCCAGGACCATCGCCTGAACCCTCACATCCACCCAGGCCTGAAGATTTGCCAGGTGGGACTGGACAGGCACAGGGACCCAGTGACCCCCTTCCTGCAGGACCTGGTTGGATTGGGGGTTCTTTCATTTGTAACCAAAACTAAGCAGCATTGTACAGTGAGTTGGCCGTCCCAAGAGTGCCACCACCTGACACGCAGGCTCTGGTCCCCGCCAAGGGCCAGGTCAGCTTGGACGTCTTTGGACGCCCGAGCACACTGCGTTCCCACACAGAAGGGTGGAGTGTCCCCCACTGCACTACACACAGAAGTGCAAACGCACCCCAGAACCTCACAGGCTTCTACGGCTTCCACCAGTGGCCACCCTCCAGGAGACTAAGACCAAGCCCTCCATCTGAACTGGAGGTAAGTACACAAGGCGGGAGCTGTGCTGTGCTCCAGCCTCTCCCTCAGTGCAGCCAAACATCTCGCCCCCTCCCCTCCCAGCCAACGGTCCTCTGCCACCCATCAACACGGTGCTTGGAAGTGCCGGAACCCCAGGTGAACCCAGCCTGCCAGCAAACACACACACACACACACACACACACACACACACACACACATGTGCCTCCAAGCGTAAGGAACCAAGAAAAAGAACTGTGGTGTGTGTTGACCAGAGGGTCAAGAGGAGACAGACCCATGAAAGCAAAATGAAGAAAACAATAAACAGAACAAATGAACAATCTGCTTTTACCTTCAAATGCCAGCCAAGAAATAAAAAGATTGCAGCCTCTATTTAAAAACATAGTCGAACTGTAACTTCACATGATTGATTCCATTGCCCAATTGGTTTTTGCCCAGTTCCACTTCTGGGGGATTGCCCCTCCTCTCTTCCCACGCTTACACTGGGAACAGCCATAATCATGCACAATGAGCCCACCCCCACCATGCCCTGACCACAGATCAAAGTCTTCCACCCAGGAATTTGGAATGAAGACCAAATAAGCAGCTCATCCTTGCAGAAAGGAGAGGAAGGGCACAAGTTGCAGCATCTACTGAAGCAACCCTCTAGGTGTTACACGCCTGGCTCTGGTCCACACTGACGGTCCACCATGTCTCTACTTCTGGGTTTGCGTAGACCCCAAGGAATTGTGTTTGCTGAAACTAGCTCTAGTGATGTCTGTCACTTGCAGTCGAAAGAGCATTAATGAGAAGAGACATCTAATGAGGCAAAGATGATTGTTAGAGGAACTTGAAATGAAAAGAGCAAAGTGATCCCCCTCCTCAAAAAAGTCTGAAACCAAATCCATGTCTATATGGAAGGACACGTGCTGGAGGGTGGGAGACCACCTATGGACCCTGGGTATGGAATTATCCCCAAAAGCTAGTAATGTCAAGATGAAGGAAAGGAACAGCCCCATGAGAAAGAAAACCAGCACCAACCTGGGAACAGACATAAGGGGCCACTAATGACATTTGACCCCATGTCTACACCTCTGCCGTGGTTCACGTGAACCAATCAGCCACACTGCCACCCAGAGGTCAGCCTCCCCTATGTAGTGCTGGAAACTGAGTTGGAAAGCTGAGTCCCAACTTTCTCAGCTAATGACACTCTTCTCAGGAAGAACCAATGAAGTGACAGATGGGAAGATGTTTTGCAAACTTACAATCACTCCACCAGCACAAAAGAGAGACATCGCCATCTCATTTCCATCGCCTGATTGTTGAATTGAATATGTGGAGGAACAAAAGGAGAGAGAGAGAGGGACACCAGTGAAAGAAAAGCCACTGTCTAAAATTAAAACCAAAATCATCAGCGCCTAGAATCCTGATCCCATATTTCCTACAGATCAAGTCTAAGACCTCTGCACTGTGGCTCCTGCCACGGTGACCAGCCTTCCCCTCTGCACACCAGCAACACCGAAGGCTCATGGTTCCGTCACCACAATGCTCCCCATCTAGGTCCCTCATGGTCACCTGCCAGCTCATCACTTTCCTTATCGACACAAATTTTATTTTCTCACTTTTTTTTTCACTTTGTTCTTTTCACTTCTAGGTAGTCTAATAATCCTCTTTGTTACACTGAATGTATCTTTTTAAAAAAAATGTTTATTTATTTAGTTGTACACAATGCTTTCACGTTTGCGTGGTGCTGAGGCTCGAACCCGGGCCGCACACATGCAAGGTGAGCGCTCTACCGCTGAGCCACAACCCCAGCCCCTCACTGAATGTATCTTATAACTAATATTCCTTGAGCTGCAAGTAGTAAAATAAAAAAAAAATTAAAAATTTATTTATTTGTTTTAGTTGTTTATTTTTACTGAGGATCAAACCCGGGCCGCGCATGTGCTAGGCGAGCGCTCTTACTGCTGAGCCACAACCCCACCCCCAAGAAAAAAAATTTTTGAGCTCAATTAAAAAGAATAGGTTGGAAGGATACTGCCTGCCCCAGCTCATCTGGCCCATTCTCCTGCTTAATTCCTTGTTCTGTAAACCTCAGTCATGGGTCTCCCACCTCAGGAAGCCTCCAGGACCCTTCTGGGTCCAATGCCCCACCTCTGCTCCCCGGAGTGTCCTCTGTAATATTTTCTGCCATCTCCTCCGCCAGTATGACCATAAGCTGAGGACAAGGACTGTATTTCCCTGTGTCAATACATTGCATGACTGGTTGTGACAATCCCATAAATGTGTTTGGACACATATACAAGTTATCAAGAAGGCAATTTCTTGCTGGAGATCAATGTAATTAATAGAAAGGCAATGACTAGACACTATCGTCACTACACACATATTTTTTAAAATTCCCAAACAGTTGCTCTTGCCAGTGGAATCCTATCTCCTGGCACTCAGTTTCACATATGTTCTGCCTGCCTTCAGAGCCTCTGGTGCCCTCTCCTGCAGCAGAGCAGATTTTCCATTTGAACTTGAGATTGCTCCATTTATCACTATTATGTTGTTCTGGAAGACCGCACTCATTATTGTGGACGCTGTGTTATCTGATGACATAAACAATTAGAAATCATCTCATGTTTCAGATCTCAAGATGTTTTTTCAACAATGCTTGTTACCTAAATAACAATGATAAGTACCTTTTATTAAGACTGAACTAAACACTTTCCATGTAGGATCTCACTTAATCCTCATAATAGCCAGGAATTATTATTGCCATGTTATAGACAAGGAAACTGGTATTTAGAGAGTCAAGTAACTTGCCAGGTACCATGCAGATGTATTGCATTAAGTGGGGGAGCCCAGAACCAAGCCCAGGAGATCTGATTCAAAGTCACCCATTGGCAATGTCCATGGGTGCCTATTACATCCAAAAAGAAGCCAAATAAAGAAAATGTGGTGGGGGGCTTCGCAAAGCGCGGGCTGCGGTGCCGGTCATGGAAGGAGACTGTGCGGGCTTCCGGAAGTCAGCGGGGATGCACCGCAGCTCATGGTGGAGTTTCTGAGGATCTTTGTCGTAGAGGCGGCTGTCCGAGGGGGTGCGCCAGGCCCAGGCGGAGGACGCGGCGCTTGTGGATGTGGACCAGCTGGAGAAGGTGCTCCCACAGCTGCTCCTGGACTTCTAGGGATGGTCACCCTCCCTGCAGGCACCCCAGGGAGGCCGTGCGCCTTCTGTGGCCTGAGGAGTCTGCAGTGCCTCAACAGCAGGGTCACCACCTGGTTCCCAAGATCCTCCTCCAGTGTGTGGAGGACACTAAGGACCTACGCTTGTTGCCCTTCCTAGTATCCCAGACCAATGGGACAGCCTCTGGGTCACACAAGCAGGTACAGGGAACAGGTGGACGGGCTGCCTCCCAGCCCCAGCCCTGCCAGTACCTGGTGTGTTGTGGCCACCCCAGCATCAAAGCCCACCTGTAGCCTGTTAGCCACGGGGCCCTCCCTGGAGGGCGCCTCCCTGAGCCCTGCGTGTGTTCTTACAGAGCAATGCCAGTAAACCACACCTCTCCTCCCAAAAAAAAAAAAAAAAGAAAATGTGGTGGGGGGGGGGGGTGTTGAGAATGGGTGTGATCTAAACCCAGAAAGATGAAGAGAAGACTGACCCAAAGCAGGTGACTACATTTCATTATGTCCCTGTGAAGCTTTTCAGTTGCTCTAAGGCTATTTGTTCATTTCATTATTCTCCTGTTATCTGTCATAAAACTGGAAACTTGAACCTGAGGCTACAAGTGAAGGAGAATGCATCATCACTCACTCCTCAGCTGGAATTTGACATACGACCATATATCTAAGTTCAGATTAGGAATCTCTGGAAAGCAATAAGTTCGCACACAAGACCGCCAGTGGCAAAGCAAACCCCCTTGGCCTTCATCCATTCTGCAGCCCCTCCTGTGAAGAATGCTCCACACCAGGACGCCCATGTTCTCTCAGAGCACAATGTGAGCGTAAGTCCCAAGCATAACGAGGACAGGAAGACTCAGAGGGCTCTCCCTAGCAGCAGACACCACCCCTGTTCCGTGCAACCCCAACTGGGCTTCCTGATGGACTGGACCCTAAAAACTACATGATGCTCTAAAAACATCCAGTGACCAGACAGCGGAGCCCCCAATCTGCTTGACTGGTTCTCCTCGGGGAACATTCCTCCAATGGGCCAGAAAATGGAAAATCTCAAAAGCGCCAAGTCCAGGTATTTTAAATTAATGAAAAGAACATATCAAAATTTAATGGCAGAAAATAGGTCAGCTCCTATTTTTTTTATCAAGAAAATGGTCTTGGTGGTACAGCCTTGGAATGTACCATGCACCCAAAAAGTATTGTCATTAGAGGAACTGAAACTGAGGTCTAAGGGGTGCCTCTGTCTTTGAATTTCTGTCTCCCTAAGTGGCAGGCAATGTGGTTTATTTGTAGAATTTCATTGTGAATTGCTTGAGGAATGTTGACTTGGAAAAAAAAAAATCTATTGAAATAAAGACAAATGTTTCCTGGAAATCAAGGACATAAACGGCAGGGAATGTTTAAGTCCTACTGAACTACCGGGAAGATGGCTGCTGTGAACCCAGGTGGGGCGGAAATGCGGCTGATCCACGTGTAGGAAGCCCTGTCTGATTAATCTTGAGAGCCAAGGCAAGCAGGTGGGAGATAAAGCAAAGCATTCTGACACGCCAGTTACCAGGAGCTTTCTTCTCCATCTCCTGTAGATGAGATTGTGCCCTTGGAGCGTGCCAGGCAGTGACCCTTCCCAGAGCACGTGCTACCACCCCAAGTTGTCACATGCGCTCTTGCACCTGACTCCAAACTAGGTATTCAAGAGATGACAGGCAGAAACAGCCCAAATGTCCACCACAGACCAGTGGGTAAACACAATGTTGTCTATACATACACACAATAGATATTGCTCAGCCATGAAGATGGGGATGGACCTTGAAAACAGTAGACTAAGTGCAACAAGCTGGATACAAAAGGCCACTCATTTTGTGATTCCATCGTTGTTGGTGTTTTAGTGGTCATTCCTTTCTTTCCCCACCGCCAGCTTTACTGAGGTATAAGTGACAAACATAATTGTATATATCCAAGGTATTTGATGAGAATGATTTGATATGCATATACATTGTGCAATGGTTTTGCCACAATCAAATCAATTAATACAACCATCACCACACATAGTCACCATTGGGGGTGGGGATGAGGATACTTAACCTCTACTCTCTCAGCACATTTCAAGTAAACAATACAGTACTACATATCATCACCAATACATTAGACCCCCAGAACTTATTCATCTTATAACTGAAACTTTCCACCCTTGGGTCCACATCTTCCTGTTTTCCCTAACTTCTCCCCAAGCACTGGGTAATACTGTTTTATTCTTTGCTTCTATGAGTTCAACTTTTTTATTCTACATATAAGTTAGACCATCCAGGATTTGACTTTCTGTGTCTGCTTATTTCCTTAGCATAATGTCCTCCAAGTTCATCCATGTTGTCACAAGTGGCAGAATTTCCTTCCTTTTTATGGCTGAATCGCACTCAATTGTATTAATGTACCACCTGGTCTTTATCCATTCACCTGTCGATGGATGCTGGGTTGTTTCCATATCTTGGCTATTGTGAATAAGGCTGCAGTGAATGTGGGTGTTCAGATACCTCTTTGACACAATGATCTCATTTCCTCTGGATGTGGACCAAAAAGTGATATTGCTGAATTTTATGATAGTTCTATTTTAATTTTTTGAGGAATCTGCATACTGTTTTTCATAATGGATGTTCCGATTTACATTCCCACCATTAGTGATTCCAATTTCTCCTCATCCTTGCCAACTCTTATTACCTCTGGTCTTTTTTATAACAGTCATCCTAATAGATGTGATGTGATATCTCACTGTGGTTTTAATTTAAATTTCTCTGATTACTAGTGATGGTGAGCACCTTTTCATATATCTGTTGGACATTTGTACAACTTCTTTGGGGGAAAAAATGTTCAGGTCCTTTGGTCATTTTTTAAATCAGGGTGAGGTTTTTGTTCTGTTTTTGCTATTGAGTTTGATAAGTTCCTTATATATTTTGGATATTAATCCCTTGTCAAATACATGGTTTGCAAGTATTTTTCCAATTATGTAGGTTGCCCCTCCTTTCTCTTTCTCTCTTTCTCTCTCTCTCTCTCTCTCTCTCTCTCTCTCTCTCTCTCTCATATGCAGTGTTTGGATGGAAACTAAGGCTTTGTACATGCTACACAAGTCACATCCCCGGCTCATATTTTCACTGTTTTATTGCTTCCTTTGCTATGAAGATCTTTAGTTTAATGTAGTTCCATTTATTTTTGTTGTTGTTGTTGTTGTTGCTTGTGCTTTTGCTATCTACCTCCAAAAGTCATTTCTAAGAGCAATATTAAGGAGTTCTTTCTCCATTATCTTCTAGGAACTTTATGGTTTCAGGTTTTACATTTGGATCTTTAATCCATTTCAATTTAATTTTTGTAAATGGCAGAAAGAGGATCCAGGCTCATTCTTTTGCATGTGGATATCCAATTTTCCCAGCACCATTTATTGAAGAGACTCTCTTCTAGACGTTCTTGTCAATGAGTGACCATAAATGTGTGAGTTTATCTCTGGGTTTACGTGGTTCCATTTACAGGAAATATCAGAGTAGGTAAATCTATAAAGTCAAAAAGCAGATGGTGGCCAGGGACCAGGGAAGGAGAAATAGCAGTTGTTTAATGGGTACTGGGTTTCCTTTGGGGGTGATAGAAATGTTTAGTAACTAGATAAAGATGGTGATTATAAAATATTGTGGATATAATTAATGCCACTGAATTCTTCACTTTAAAATTCTTAATTTTACATTATATTAATTTCACCCTGTTAAAAATATTTCAATAAAACAAGGCATTTACCTTCTATTTTACATAATGCTCTATGGAAATTTTAAACCCCAACTAACAATTAGGACAGAATGACAACTGCTTTTTAAACAAAAGTATGAGAGTTGACCTCCTGTCCTCCACATCACTCAAGAGTGAAGCATGAAATCCTTTGGATGGGTCAAAAGTTCCTGAGGAGACGTGGATTCAATCAAAGAACTATAGGTTTAGTTATGCAGAAAAGCTCCCAGTCACAATATTCTACCCAACATCTCCTATACACATTCTCCTAAGGAGAAAAAGGAAAGAAAATTTTAAAAAGTTACTGTCAACATCTCCCAAAGTTCTTTCTTTAAAGCTGTTGCTTTGTGATGCCTGTATCCTGCTGAGTCCCACGGCGGCGGGTGGACGAGCACACTGTCCCACACCAGAGAGGTTCCTCAGGTTCATGAAGGCACAGTGCACCACAGGGCTCATGTGAGGACATAAACCTGCCTCCACACTCAGGGTCCAACCCCTTCAGAGAAAGGGAACAGAGCTTTAGCCAGATCGAGGGATCTGAAACACTGGGGAGCTCGCTTTGTGCTGACTCAGGCTTTATGATATTTGTTTTATAGCAGCTCACAGAAAACCCTCCTCTAAGGAAACATACTACAGAAAGCACGCTAATTATGGCTCCCAGGCCACTCACTGAGCTTAAATCCTTCCCTCCACAGAAAGAAATACCCTAGAGTTCAAACTTCTTGACTTATAAAATAACTTATTAGGACTTTAAAATAACTCTGTTGACATGATGAGAATAGCATCAAATTGGCTTAAGCAGGTTCAAAGCCAAATGGGAGGAAGAGACAGTGCAGTTCTTTCCACATAAGGCGGGGGGCCGGATACACGGACACAGTGCCCTTCCTTACACACGCTCTTCTTGGGTTGAACATTTGCACAGGGCAGTGGCTGTAAAATAGACATCTCCGAGTGCGCACAGAAGCTCATAAGCCATGATCCACAGTTGGAACCAGGAGCTGAGCACAAACCACAAAGCTGTATTTGTGGGACATCTTCACTTAAAAATTCTTAGATTTTCTAGGAGGAAAATCCAATTTGACAGTGTTGATAGGAAAAGAGACATGACTATTCCAAAAACTACCTACCTTGGGACCCATTTCGACAGATGCAGGCACAGAATACATGGCAATACACATACTATGAGTTGTCCAGGGTTCCCATCTAAATCTACCATTAGCCGGGCATGGTGGTGCACACCTGTAATCCCAGCACTTGGGAGGCTGAGGCAGGAGGATCACGAATTCAAAGCCAGCCTCAGCAATGACGAGGCACTTAGCAACTCAGTGAGACCCTGTCTCTAATAAAATACAAAAAAAAAGGGCTGGGGATGTGGCCCAGTGGTTGAGGGCCCCTGAGTTCAATCCCTGGTACCATAAAAAATAAATAAATAAATAAATAAATCTACCATTACCTTCCTTGAGAAAAAGCAAAGAAATAAACTGGGGGTGGGGGGGACACTATTACGTCACATTGGTAATTAGAATATCAGTAAACACAAGTCCTGAGGATAGGATACTATCATATTTGTCTTCCTCTCCTTACTCTAGAAATTTCTGCACATCCTTAGGAGGGAAGGGGACCCATCAAAATGATAAGATACTGAGAGTCCACCTGTTTTAGCTGGCGTTTTCATCACTGTGACCAAAAGACCTAACAAGAACAACTTAAAGGAGGAAAGTTAATTCTGGAGCATGGTTCAGTCCATGGTTGGCCAAGGTGAGACAGAACATCATGGCGGAAAGGCATGGTGGATGAGAACAGCTCAGGGCTTGGCATCAGGAAGCAGAGCAAGGGCTCTGATCACCAGGGACAAAATATAAACCCCAAAATCATGCCTCCAATGACCTACCTCCTCCAGCCACATCCTACCTGCCTATGGTCACCACCCAGTTAATCCATATTAGTGGATTAGTCCACTGACTAGGTTAAAGCTCTAATCACGTCACTGCTAAACCTTCCTGCATTGTCTCACACATGAACTTTGGGGAACACCTCATATCTAAACCATAATACCACCTCTCCTTGCCTCAAGCTGAAAGCACAGCAGTCCTCTCTTTCTGCATCTCTTCTCACACCAATGAACACGAGGAAGACAGAGGTTTGCATTGATTCTTAACCAGACAGAGACCACCTGAATCTGTGAACTCTCTAGAGGAATGTCACACAAAATGTTGGGCTTTGTGCCTCATCTAGAGAGGGGGGGTCAGTAAGTTCCTCAAGCTTTCAGCAGGATCCCTGACTCAAAAAAGCTCTAGATTTCATTATTTTCAAAGGATCCTAGGAGAGATCAAATACTGAGCAGAACCTAGTTCTGACTCAGCCAGGGGCCACTGCCATGGTCACCACATTCAGAATCGGGTCTCCAGAAACTGCAGAACTATTTTCACTCCACTAGTTTTCTCCACCAGTTTTTGTTTTTGTTTTTGTTTTTGTTTTTGTTTTTTTTCAAGTTGCTGGTTTTATATAAAGTATTTTTACAACAATTGTGTCTTCATACATGTATTTAGGGTAATCATGGATAACTCAGTCTACCATTATTCCTAGCCCCTTGCCCCCTCCCCTTTCTCCCCCTCCCCATTGTTCTATTAAAGCTCTTTCATTCCTCTCATTCCCACTTTCTTGCCTTTATAAGTTAGTATCTTCCTATGAAAGAGATCATTCGACCTTTGGTTTTTTGGGATTTGCTGACTTCACTTAGCATTATTTTCTCCAAACTCCATCCATTTACCTTCAAATGAGATGATTTTATTCTCTTTTAGTGCTGAGTAGTGTTCCATTGTGTAAATATATACCAAAGTTTCCCTATCCATTCATCTGCTGATGGGCATCTCGGTTGGTTCCACAATCTAGCTATTGTGAATTGTGCTGCTATAAACATTGATGTGGCTGTGTCCTGTAGTAAGCTGTTTTTAAGTCCTTTAGGAATAGACCAAGGATTGGGATAGCTGGGTCAAATGGTGGTTCCATTCCAAGTTTTCCTAGGAATCTCCATACTGCTTTCCAGATTGGCTTCACCATTTTGCAGTTGCACCAGCAATGTAAGAGTGTGCCTTTTCCCCCACATCCTCGCCAGCATTTATTATTGTTTGTTTTTTTGATAGCTGCCATTCTGACTGGAGTAAGATGAAATCTTAGAGTAGTTTTGATTTGCATTTCTCTAATTGCTAGAGATGTTGAACATTTTTTCATATATTTGTTGATTGTTTGCATATCATCTTCTGAGAAGTGTCTATTTAGTTCCTTGGCCTATTTTTTAAAAATATTTATTTATTTGCTTTAGTTGCACACAATGCAATGCATTTATGTTTATGTGGTGCTGAGGATCGAACCCGGGCCGCACACGCATGAGGCGAGCACCCTACCACTGAGCCACAATCCCAGCCCTCCTTGGCCCATTTATTGATTGGGTTATTTGGTTTTTTAGTGTTAAGGCTTTCGAGAGCTTTATAAATCCTTGAGGTTAGTGTTCTATCTGATGTGCTTATGGTAAATATTTGCTCCCATTCTGTTGGTTCTCTATTCACCTCACTGATTGTTTCTTTTGCTGAGAAGAAGCTTTTTAGTTTGAATCCATCCCATTTATTGATTCTTGGTTTTAGTTCTTGTGCTATATGTTGTACCTACTCTGTGCCAGAATGGGGGTGAGGCCAAGAATCATAAAATTGGAAACCAGGTTCCAAAAGATCAGGCACATATCACTCAAGAGAATTCACAACAGGAAACCCAATCCGGTATGTTTTTACAAAAACCATGCTCGTTCAAAGTCAGTCATGAACTTGAATCACCCAGCCCCCTGAAGGCTTGAGTTCAGAGCAGTCTGAGTGGGATAAACCTCCTGAACCCTTCCACCTTCCTTAGTTTACCTTGCACCCATGCATGTAGCCTTGTGGGAAGATTACAATTTAAATTCACATCACATGTCTGCAGATAACAACAAAACTGAATTAAGTCATTAACATATTGTGCTTTCCCAAGACTCTAGTCTTACCAGCTGCTACTGATTTATCTGGCACGATTCCAGGTGGGACCAGTTCTGTTCCCTACAATCTTCTCTGGCAGATTCTAGAGTTTGTGTGTCTCACCCACAGTAACTCAGAAAGCATATGTCAGATTCACATGGATGCTGAGTTTTAAAAATCTTGTTTCAGCATGGAGAATGAAGGTCCCTTACAGACCTCTTGCCATCCTGTTCCCAGTGTATTTCTTTCATTCCCAGATGGTTGTCTAGGCTCAGAGATGTTCAAGTTCACACAGACAGAAAGCAGCAGGGCTGGATGGAAAGGAAGTCATTGCTGCAGCTGCAGACCCTAGCTATTCTGGGAAGGCAGCGTCCCACTTTACAGATGAGAAAACAAAGGTGCATACATGTAAGCTTCCTGGTACCGTAAATGGGGGATAAAAACTCTCGGGGGCAGAGTTAAGCTTTTACTACTTTTTACTTCTACTTTCTTAGAGCTTAGAGAGGGAAAGAAAGATTTTTAGAGAGAAAGATTAAAGCGAGCTTTTCTTCTTGTCTTCTTAGCTTAGAGTTAGAGTTAGAAAGATAGAGCTTAGCTTCTTAGCTTAGAGTCTTAGAAAGAAAGATAGAGAAATATTAGAGCTTAGAGCTTAGCTTAGAGAAAGATTAGAGCTTCTTTCTTCTCTCTTCTTTCTTCCCTTCTTCTTTCTTCTGTCTTCTGTCTTTCCTCGGGAGCCTCGGCCTTACTCTGACCAGTCCTCTGGAGCCCTCGGCCTAACTCTGGCCAGTCATTACTTCTTCTATCTGGTTTCTCTTCTGTAACCGCTCTGCCTACGTTCTGGCCGCTCTGATTCTTCTGACCGACCGAGTGACTGCCCGGCTGACTGAATTCTCCGTTCTCCTAACTCGGGACCGCTTTCACCCGGTTATATACCTTTAGGTTTGCGGGTGCTACAGGTGCGTCACATACATATCAGGTGGAACCCATGGCTTCCAGCTAGCTACAACAGCCCTTCCTAATTAGGGCTCCTTCACATACATGCCTACAAAGCATCTTAGTCACTCACAGGCCAGCGTTCCTCCCATTCCTCCAGAAGCTGTCAGTTACCTCTGAACTATCAATCACAGCACTGAGTCAGCACTAAGCAGAGCCTCTCCACCAGCCCCAGGCAAGACAGGGTGGGCTGGCTACATTGGATTTTTCTCCCCTCATCCCTTTGCCCCTCCCCTTCCTATTGCTTCCTATTGCTTCCCCCACCCCTCAGTCTCCCCCAGTTCACCATCCTCAGGAGATACACCTATGAGGATATCCCCCAACTCCCGGGAAAATGCCCACTTCTTGGTGTGTCTCTGACTCAGGTTCTGTTGGGCATGTTCTCAGCCACTTCCAGAGAAGTAAGATGTCCTCCACAGGCAGCCCTTACCCCCGCCCCATCTCCCTGCTATGGTGTAAATATAGGCAGTGTCCCCCAAAGCTCTGTGTGTTAAAGACTTGTTCCCCAGGGTAGTGCTACTGGGATGTGCTATGGCTCTTTAGGAGATAGGAGGTCTTAAGTCACTGGGGGTGTGCCCCCAAAGAGGGCTGTTGGACCCCCATCTCTTCCTGTCTTTCTCTGCTCCCTGGCTCATGAGTGAGCATTTTGCTCCACCAATGACCTCTCTCCCCTGATGTGCTGCCTGCCAGACACACTATGGGGTTTAATCTTGGACTGCAACCTCTAGAACCATAAGCCAAAATAAACCTTTTCTCTTTATAATTTAACTGCCTCAGGTATTTTGTGTAGTGATGGAACACTGATTAACACACTCCCCAAATAAAAATGCATGCATCTCAGCAGTGGCTTTTGAAGATCAAGCCTCCATAATTGGAGCAGAGTGTAAGTCTGTGTTAGATGCTCCTGCAGTAGGGACTGTGACTTTCAGCACAGGCAGCAGGGCAAATGCAAATCCCCTATATGCATTTAAGCTATTTGTTCCAATCTTGCTCCTGCCAGCCTTTCCTGTCAAATGCAACTCTGTGGTTTTTGGCTCCTTTGACTTTCTCCGCCCCAAATCCTAGGGAGCTATTAATGAATGGAGAGTTGCCCTGAGAGCAGCAGCCACAGGTCAGCAGAGATTGCAAAGCTGGAGGACTTCCAAAAGGGACAGACACTGGTGACAGGTGATACTGCCTACCTGTACAGCAGGACCAATGCCCCAGCTTCATGACACTTGGTGGCTCTGTGCTGTCACCTGCGTGGTCCCCTTAGTATTAGGTGTAACAGCCGCAAACCCCTGAGCCTCACAGTCTTGCCCCAGACCTCCTGGACAGCAGTACGCACCCAGCGCCATCTGCTGGTCGCTCTTTGCACATGGGTCTCCGGGTGATTAAAACAGCAACTTCCCCAGGATGGTGGGGAACCCTGCTTAAAAGTGAGCACAATAGAAAAAGTTTGCTAATTCTACACATTCTGCATCCACGCCCGCACCACGCGGTACTGGGGATTGAACCCAGGGCCTCACACATTCTTGGCAAGCGGTAGCATATAAAGTACTAGCTACATCCCCAGTCCCTTTCGGGTTTCTTTGCAACCCTCTTGTGTCTGTAATGTTTCTCAAATCACCAGACCTCGTTGCATTTCCCGTCACAGAGGTGCACAGCTACAACATACAGCATTGCCACTGTGCCCCCCTCCCAAACTCTAATGCTGAAGTCTAGGTCCCCAGGACCTCAGATGCCGAGTTTATTTGGAAACAGAATCATTGCAGCTATAATTAAAATTAGATGAGGTCATACTAAAGTAGGGCGGACCCCTAATCAAATATGACTAGTGTCATAAAAAAGGAGGAAATTTGGACACACGCATGCATATGCACACAAGGAGAACATAAGGTGAACACAGAAAGATATTAGTGTGATATGTCTACAAGCCAAGGAACCCCAAAGATTGCCAGCAATCCACTAGGAAAGAAGCCTGGAACAGATTTTCCCTCACAACTCTCAAAAGCAACCAACCACACTGACTGCTTGATCTCCAACTTCTAGCCTCCACAGCCACCAGATAATACATTTCTGTTGTTTAAGCCTCACAGTTTGGGCTGCTTTGTTACAGCAGCCCTAAACTGATACATTCTCCCACAGCAAGAAAGTATAGACAATTTATGTGGAAGAGAATATATGACACTCAAAGGTAGATATTCTTAGATTCATTCCACAAAGATTTTTGAGCACCTGCTCTGGGTATATACTGCGTTTGGTCCTAGGGCTATAGCAAAGGGTGAAATCATGGTCCAGCCATACAGGTGCTCAGGCCCCTAACTGAATTCCCTACAGCCAGGGGCAGGTGCTTGGGAAGCATTAGAGGAGTTGTGATGGGCTTAGAGTTGGTCCCCAGGGTCTGCATGCAGCCAGTAACAGTTGTCCATGACTGAGGAGAGCCAGTGGTGGCCAAGGTAGCAGAGCTACATCATCAGGAGTCTGGCAAAGAGGGAAGAGGCACCTGCCAGAACCGTGCCCAGTGTTGCAGATACAAATATGTGAGGAGACATTATCTCTTTGCAACTGGAATGACATCTCCTATTGCAAAGTCATTTTACTAAGGATTTGGGTGATTATGGTAAGACCCCCCAAAGTTCTGCTCCAATAAAATTACAGGGTCACTAAACTGCTTTCAGATGAAGAAGGGTATAACTGCAGTTTTTCATGTGGCTGAGTAAGTTAGCTTGAGCCCAGCACAGGGAAGGAAAGAGACCTCTAGTGGTAAGGTAAGACAGGAGGCTTTGGAAGACAGGCCAGATGCATCCAGTCAAGATTTTTAGATTAGTTAGTAGGGAAAGGGGCAGCTAAATTTCTCCCTTTCTTTCTTTCAGAATTTTCTAGTGACTACCCCATTGCTCCTTGGAGCTTGGGTAGGGTCTTGGCAGGGAAGCCCAGTGAAAAGGACAAGTGGACAGCCGAGAGCTGGGTTAGTCCTGAAGCTACGCATCTATAATCACTCTTCGGAGCACGTGCCTCCATGCAAGAACCATTCCCAGGAACAACGACTTCAAAAGCAACCAGACGCTACTGGGCAGTCCTTTCCAGTGGGTGTCAAGGGAGCATCCTGAGGAAACGCCACTTGGCCACTGGGCTACCAGACCAGCCTTGTCCAACCCTCTCCAGCTCACTGCAGGTTTTTTCTCATGGACTGGTGTTGAATTTCCTCAAGTGTTTCTCCGGCACATGTTGGGATGATCGCACATCTTTTCTTGTTTCATCCCTTAATGTGATCATTTACACTAACTGATCCTGTAATGTTAAAAGAAAACTGACTTGTTCATGAGGTGTGCATTCAACTGATGCAGATTTGGCTTGCTAATATCATCTGTAGGTTTTTATAATTATGTTAAGTGACTTTCCTTTGCCATTCAGTCTTTGTTGGGTTGTGGGGTCAGAGATAGGCAGCTCTCAAAAAATGAGTCGTGGGGCTGGGGTTGTGGCTTAGTGGTAGGGCGCTTGCCTAGCATGTGTGAGGTACTAGGTTCAATTCTCAGCACCACATATGTAAACAAAATAAAAATCCATTGACAATTTTTTAAATATTTTTAAAAAATGAATTGTGGAGCTGGGCGCGGTGGCACACACCTGTAATCCCAGCACTTGAGATGCTGAGACAGGAGGATCGCGAGTTCAAAGCCAGCCTCAGGAATAGCAAGGGACTTAGCAACTCAGTGAGACCCCTGTCTCTAAATACAAAAAAGGGCTGGAGATGGCCCAGTGGTCGAGTGCCCCTGAGTTCAATCCCTGGTACAAAAAAAAAAAAAAAAAAAAATGAGTTGTGGATTAGTCCCTCTTTTTCAATATTCTAAAATAATTTATATAAAATTGGGATTATTTATTTCTTAAATGTTTAATAGAAATTCCCAGTAAAGCCAGGCTTGGTGGCATATACCTGTAATCCCAGCAACTTTGAAAGATGAGGCAGGACAATCACAAGTTCAAGGTCAGCCTCAGCAACTTAGCAAGGTCCTAAACATCTTAGCAAGGTCCTGTCTCAAAATAAAACATAAAAAGGGCTGGGGATGTAGTTCAGTGGTTAAGCACCCCTGGGATCAATCCCTGGTACTGAAAACAAGAAATTCCCAGCAAAAACTATCAAGCATAGCCTCTGTGGGAAAATTTTTAACAAGTGGCTCAATTTCCTTAAATTCTAAGACTGCTTGGTATTCTCTTTCTCCTTTTTTTTTCAAAGCACTTTCATTTGTTTTAATTAGTTATACATGACAATAGAATGCATTTATGCACTGTGATATATCATACGTAGATGGGATATAATTTCTCATTTTTCTAAGTGTACATGTTACAGAATCATATTGGTCATGTAGTCACATATATACATACAGTAATAATGTCTGTTTCATTCCACTATCTTTCCCATCCCCACATCCCCACCCTCCCCTCCCTTCACTTCCCTCTACCTAATCTAAGGTAACGCTATTTTTCCCTAGTGCCCCCCCTGCCTTATTGTGAAGTAGCATCCACATATTAGAGAAAACATTCAGCCTTTGGTTTTGTGGGATTGGTTTATTTTGCTTAGCATGATATTCTCCAACTCCAACCATTTACTGGCAAATGCCATAATTTCACCCTTCTTTAAAGCTGAGTAATATTCCATTGAAGGCTATATTTTTTATAAACTTTTCCATTTCATCAAAACTTAATTTTATAACCTTTATGTAGTTTATATATCTTTTTTTTTTTTTTTTTTTTTTTTTTTTTTTTTTTTTTTTTTGGTGCCAGGGATTGAACTCCGGGGCACTCAACCACTGAACCACATCCCCAGCCCTTTTTTTTTTTTTTTTTTTTTGTATTTTTATTAGAGACAGGGTCTCACTGAGCTGCTAAGTGCCTCACCGTTGCTGAGGCTGGCTTTGAACTTGCGATCCTCCTGCCTCAGCCTCCCAAGTGCTGGGATTACAGACGTGGGCCACCACGCCTTATATCTTATTATGTTTTATTATGTTTTAATGTCTGTATTTCTAACATTTTCTTTTTCTAATATATTTCTTTCCTTCTTCATTAAATCATTCTTCCCAGAAGTTTGAAATTAGTTTGTCAGAAAACCAAATCAGTTTTGCTAATTCCATCAGAAATGTTTTCTGTCACTATCATTCTACAGTTTTCTGTTTTGTTCATGTCTATGCATAACCTATTGCTTTAATCATTTTGATTTTCCCTTTGAGTTTATTCCACTTTTCTCCTACTAACTGAAGTTCAATTGTTGTTAGCTCATGAATATTAACATTTTAAAAATTAACATATTAAATATGATAGAGTGCAATATAAATAACTATATTATACTTCAAATATAGTATGATATAAATATCCTATCCTGAATTATATTAACTATTTAATGTTATCAGTTTCCTTCTAAGAAATACCCTACATGTTTTTCTGGGGGGGTTTTGTTTGTTTTTTTTGTTTTGTTTTGTGGTACCGGGGATTGAACTCAGGGGCACTCGTCCACTGGGCCACATCCCCAGCCCTTTTTTTTGTATTTAGAGACAGGGTCTTACTGAGTTGCTAAGTGCCTTGCCATTGCTGAGGCTGGCTTTGAACTCGTGATCCTCCTGCCTCAGCCTCCCAAAGTGCTGGGATTACAGGCGTGCGCCACCGCGCCCAGCTATGTTTTGCTGTTTTATTGACCTCGTGCACCACCAACCCAAGGAACTATGGGGCAGTTTGCTTGGTAAGGCTGACCTCAGAGCCTTGGGTTGAGTTCCGTGGCAGACCCCTCTGCTTGCCCTCCCCTTCTTACTAGCAGACACCAGTACTGTTCAGGAATCCAGTGTCCCTGGCTTCATGGGCTTTCCCCAGCTCTGAGGGGCAAAGGCTGAGTGGTCACCACTGCAAGAACCCAATCCCCTGGCCAGTGATGCTACAATCCTGAGCCTGCCACTCAATCCTAGCCACTGAGATTGGGGGAAAGTCCACCTGGGGTAGATGTGGGGGAATTCAGAGAAAGGATTTTCTTCCCAACAGAAAGAGATACAATGGGAGAAGATGGTGCTCCTCTTTTCTGCATTTTGTTACCTTTGGATGTGGGAACCCCTCCCCCACCCACCCACACACCCTGCAAAGCAATGGCGTTAACTACTGGGGAGGAGGAAAAACGTTAAACTAGAATGGCAGAGCTAAAAGCTGGAAAGCAGCAGAGACGATGCTGATGCGCTGCATCTGCAGTGGGTAAGGTCAGAGGCCCCCAATCATTTCAGGTGCAAATAACAAGACCCGGTTCCTTTTGCCAGGTCTTGTCATTTTCACCTGAAAATATCCCACAGGTGCCACAGGAGACCAGCCTCTTGGCTCCTGAATAGCATTTGACAGCAGTTTTTCTGTGGCTTTATAACATGGGCTTCCGATGCTTGCAATGAATCAGGCAACTGGAAAAGACACATGTTACAGCTATGTTGCTTCTGTCACCTTCACAAAAGCACATTAATATAAGCTCTATAACTCTGAGATGATTCCACGTGCCGACATCTTGCTACAGGAGGTTTTCGTTTGGGAGTCTGTTTTTCCTTTGTTTCGATGTGTCGTTCTTGTGAGAACCTGGAGTGAATGTCCCTTCCTCCTGGGAATGTGAAGCCACACTTCATCAGCCCTCACACTCCATGGGTGAGCTGCTGACCTCAGCTACTGGACTTCATGTACTCACCAACTCCAGGGTTTGACTGATACTCTGAGAGCCTAGGCTGTGACAGGCCACACTCTTTGCTGCTTCTCCAAATGCCAAGAACTCAGTCTACAACCGCACAACACCCTGACAGACGTGTGCTGATCCCAAAGCCTCTCCTGCCAACACCAGCGCCACCCTGTGACATGGAGAGACCTCACGTGCCCTCCAGGATCTCTCCTGTGGTGCTCAGGCCAGCTTCTCCGAAGAACCACTCACGCGAAGCCCACCTCAGACTTCAACCAGACTCTACGGCCCACAGAGGCCGCCATCCTGCCTGAGCAACTGGACTTTAAGAACTCTGCCCCTCACTCGCTATGTTCTTACTGCACCTGGCCTGCCGTGTCTTCCCTGGGTGGCGTTCCTGTCATCCTCCTCTTTAACCCTGTGAATCTGAGAAAAGTCTCTGTATGGCAACAACAAACCATGGGATTCGTGAAATTGAGCACTTTCTTACCCCCACCATAGCAGCTTTCTACATTGTTCTTTTGTTCTTAGGAACTCAAGAAAATATTTCTTTTGTAAATCCATATTTAAATGGTGGATGGTTAGAATTAACCTCTGAGAGGAAAAGCAAAATAAATGCAGTGAGATGGAGCTTGTACCTGCCCTCTGATGTTCCCAAGCAGACTCCTGGAAAGGCCCAGGGCAAGCAGGGGTCTCCACACAGTCTGTGGCTGGAGCTGTCGCTGCCGGTGCCTCACAACCAGCCAAGGTCAGAAAGACACACTGGAATGGTCTTGGCTGAGCACTCGCCTTTCTGGGAGATAACATTTCCATTTTATGACCTTTTCTCACAAAATCTTAAACCATTATCTTTGATTTGTATTATTAAGTGTCCTTTGGTTGCAAATGACTGAAACATTATCTCAGATTAGTTTTAAAAGGCAAAAATGAGGAGCACAAATTTAATGGCTCACATGAGTAAATCAAAGAAAGGGTGTCTGTATGTGAGTATTTAAACTATCCAGACTATCACTTCTCCCTCTCTCCCTTTCTCTGCACATCAGCTCCATTCTCTCAGGTGAGATCTCTGTAAAGCTAGACCCATGATAGCCAGCAGCTCCATGGTGATCCCACAGACACTCAGACAGAAAGAAGGTGTCCCCCACCTGTTCCAACACAAAACTCCAAGTGGAAAACTCTCTGACTGGTCCAATGGAGTGATGTCATTATCACAGGACCAATCACTAAGGGAAAGAGAATGTATCCCCCAAAAAGATATGTTCATGTCCTCACTTCTGGTGTCTGTAAATGTGACCTTATTTGGAATGAAATGAAATCAACATGAGAGAAATTATAAAAATGCATGGAAATTGAAAAAATACATTTTTGAATGATCAGTGGTTCATAGAAGAAATCAGGGGTAGGGAATCAGAAAATTCCTAGAATCAAATAAAAATAGAAACACAAAGCTGGGCGCGGTGGCACACGCCTGTAATCCCAGCACTTTGGGAGGCTGAGGCAGGAGGATAGAGAGTTTCAAAGCCAGCCTCAGCAATGGCGAGGCACTTAGCAACTCAGTGAGACCCTGTCTCTAATAAAATACAAAAAAGGGCTGGGGATGTGACCCAGTGGTCGAGTGCCCCTGAGTTCAATCCCCAGTACCACACACACACACAAAAAAAAATAGAAACACAACATGCAAGAATCTGTGGGACACAGCAAAGGCAATTCTAAGAGGGAATTTAAAAGCTATTATTGCCTATGTTAAAAAATTAGAGAGATCTGAAATAACCTATTCATGTAGCTCAGGGTCTTAGAAAAACAAGAATAAAACAAACCCCAAACCAACAGAAGGAAATAAATAATAAAGATTAGAGCTAAGATTAATGAAATAGAGACTAAAAGAACAAAGGAACAATGAAGCAGAATTGGCTCCTTGAATAGAAAACAAGATTGATAAACCTTTAAACTCACCAAAAAAAGGGAAAATTTCAAATTAATAAATTAAAAGGTGAAAGGGGGGTTTTACAACAGATACCACTGAAGTCCAGAAGTGCATTAGGGACTACTTTGAAAACTTATATTCCAGTAAGTTGGAAAATCTAGAAGAAACTAATAAATTTCTAGACACACATGACCTCCAAAATTAAACCAAGATGTTATAAAATATCTAAAAATGCCAATAACAAACAATGAGTTTGAAGCAGTAATAAAAAGACTCCCAACCAAAAAAAGCCCAGGAATGGACACATTCACTGCTGAATTTTACCAGATCCTTAAAGAACACACACCAATGATCCTCAAACTATTCCATGACATAGAAAGGAAGGAATGCTTCCAAACTCATTCCACAAGACCAGTATCACCCTGATGCCAAAACTGGATAAGGACACACACACACACACACAAAAAAGAAAGCTACAGACCAACATCCTTGATGAATATAATTGAAAAAAATCCTCAATAAAATACTTTCAAACTGAATTCAACAACACATTAAAAAGATCATACAACTTGATCAAGTTGGTTTTCATTTCAGGAATGCAAAGATGGTTCAATACATGCAAATTGATAAATATAATATACCATATAAATAGAATCAATTCAACATCCCTTCATGATAAATCCCTAAAGAAGCTAAGTACACAAGGATCTTATCTGACCATAGTAAAGGGAACATATAACAAACCCAAAACCAGCATAATAATGATGAGGGAAAACAAAGAATTTTCTTTAAAATCAGCAGCAAGATAAAGAGGTCTCTTCCCACAACTCCTATTCAATATAGTACTTGAAATTTTAACCAGAAGAATAAGATAAAAGCAAGGAAATAATGGGATACAAACAGGAAGGGAAGAAGTCAAATTTTCCCAACTTGGGGATGGGATCCTGTACTTAGAAGATCCTAAAGATTTCACTAGACTATTAGATCTAATAAACAAATTCAGCAAAGTAGCAGGATACAGAATAAACATAGAAAAACCAATAGCTTTTTTATATACCAACAATGAACCCATTGTTGAAAGAAATCAGGAAAACAACTATGTTCATAATAACTTCAAAAAATAAAATAAGCCGGGCGCGGTGGCGCACGCCTGTAATCCCAGCACTTTGGGAGGCTGAGGCAGGAGGATCGCGAGTTCAAAGCCAGCCATCAGCAATGGCAAGGCACTTAGCAACTCAGTGAGACCCTGTCTCTAAATAAAAAAAATACAAAAAAGGTCTGGGGATGTGACCCAGTGGTCGAGTGCCCCTGAGTTCAATCCCCAGTACCACAAAAAAAAATAATAATAATAATAATAAAATAAAATACCTAGGAATAAAACTGAGCAAGGTGGTGAAAGACCTCTACAATGAAATTACAGAACACTGAAAAAATAAATTGAAGAAGATACTAGAAGATGAAAAGACCTCCCATGTTCATGGGGTGACAGAATTAATATCATTAAAATGGCTATATTACTGAAAGCAATCTACAGATTCAATGCAATCTCCCTCAAAATACCAACAACAGTCTTCACAGAACTTTCTAAAAGTCCTAAAATTCCTCTGGAAGAACAAAAGATCCAGAATGGTTGAACCAATCCTGAACAAAAAAAGAGCAAGGCTAGCGGTATCACAATATCCAACTTCAAAATATTTTATGGAGTCCTAGTAACAAAACCAGCACAGTACTGTCATAAAAGCAGACATGTATACCAATGGAAGAGAATAGAGGACACAGAAATAAACTCACACAACTACAACCATCTGATTCTGGAGAAAGGTGTCAAAAACATGCACTGGAGAAAAGACCACCTCTTTAGCAAATGGTCTAGGAAAACTCAATACCCACATGTAGAAGATGGAAGCTAGATCGCTAGATATCTCTCTCTCTCTCTCTCTCTCTCTCTCCTCTCTCTCTCTCTCTCTCTCACCCTGTACAAAAACCAATTCAAAATGAATCAAAGTGTAAGACCTGAAACTTTGAAGCTGCCAGGGGAAAACATTTCAAGATTTAGACATAAGGAATAACTTACTGAATTAGACTCCTATATTCAGAAAATAATAGCACGAGTCAACAAACAGAATTGCATCAAATTTAAAAGCTTCTGCATGGCAAAGGAAACAATTAACAGAGTGAAGAAATGGCCTACAGAATGGGAGAAAATCTTTGCCATCTATTCTTCAACAGAGGATTAGTATCCAGAATATATAAACAATTCAAAACACTTAACACCAAAAAAAAAAAAAAAAAAAAAAAATCAATCAATAAATGGGCAAATGAACTGAAAAAACACTTCTCAAAATAAGAAATAAAAATGGTCAATAGTTATATGAAAAACTGTTCAACATTTTTAGCCATCAGTGAAATGCAAATCAAAACTACATTGAGATTCCACGTCAGCCCAGTCAGAATGGCAATCATCAAGAACACAAATAATGGTAAACACTGGCAAGGACACAGGGAAAAGGAACACCTCTACAGGATGATGGCCATGTAAACTGGTACAGCCACTTGCACAATACAATAAACTCACACAACTACAACCATCTGATTCTGGAGAAAGGTGTCAAAAACATGCACTGGAGAAAAGACCACCTCTTTAGCAAATGGTCTAGGAAAACTCAATACCCACATGTAGAAGATGGAAGCTAGATCGCTAGATATCTCTCTCTCTCTCTCTCTCTCTCTCTCTCTCTCTCTCTCTCTCACCCTGTACAAAAACCAATTCAAAATGAATCAAAGTGTAAGACCTGAAACTTTGAAGCTGCCAGGGGAAAACATTTCAAGATTTAGACATAAGGAATAACTTACTGAATTAGACTCCTATATTCAGAAAATAATAGCACGAGTCAACAAACAGAATTGCATCAAATTTAAAAGCTTCTGCATGGCAAAGGAAACAATTAACAGAGTGAAGAAATGGCCTACAGAATGGGAGAAAATCTTTGCCATCTATTCTTCAACAGAGGATTAGTATCCAGAATATATAAACAATTCAAAACACTTAACACCAAAAAAAAAAAAAAAAAAAAAATCAATCAATAAATGGGCAAATGAACTGAAAAAACACTTCTCAAAATAAGAAATAAAAATGGTCAATAGTTATATGAAAAACTGTTCAACATTTTTAGCCATCAGTGAAATGCAAATCAAAACTACATTGAGATTCCACGTCAGCCCAGTCAGAATGGCAATCATCAAGAACACAAATAATGGTAAACACTGGCAAGGACACAGGGGAAAAGGAACACCTCTACAGGATGATGGCCATGTAAACTGGTACAGCCACTTGCACAATACAATAAACTCACACAACTACAACCATCTGATTCTGGAGAAAGGTGCCAAAAACATGCATTGGAGTATTATTTAGCCATAAAGAAGAGCAAAATCATGTCATTTAAAGCAACTACAGATCTTCATGTTAAGCAAAACAAGCCCCAGACTCAGAAAGAAAAATATCACACGTTTTCTCTCATATATGGAATTTAGGGGGGGGGGAAGATAACATGAAGCCGGGTGCGGTGGCACACACCTGTAATCCCAGCACTTGGGAGGCTGAGGCAGGAGGATCACAAGTTCAAAGCCAGCCTCAGCAATAGCAAGGCACTTAGCAACTCAGTGAGACCGTGTCTCTAATAAAATAAAAAAATAAAAAAGGGCTGGGGATGTGGCCCTGAGCTCAATCCCAGTACCAAAACAAAACAAAACAATGCAAAACAAAACAAAACAAACCACACACACACACACACAAAAAGATAGCATGAAAGTATAAGGACGACTATCAGAAAAGAGGAACAGGACCAGGGAGGGAGGATAAAGGAGAGAATGGATGCGATCAAAGCCTGTTACATCATGTAGAAATATGCCACAATGGAAATAAATAAATAAATAAATAAAGAGCCACAACTCAAAGAACAGAGAGAGGCTCCATCACTAGAAGAGGAGGGGAAGTGTCCTGTGAAGCAAGCCCAGAGCCACTGTGACAGTACATACAGTCATCGTCTTTGGCCAGATTTCTTATTTGTAGAGACAAAGGAAGGTGGTTTTGCCTTGCAGAAAAATGTTTATTCCTTCTTCAAAGATAGTACAGAATTCCCTCATTTAAAGTTAGGAATGTACAATCCACTACAATTTGAACAGCTTTACTCTTTAAATAAAGATCGAAGTAGCTTGATTTGCTTTGACACTCAGGAAGCTCATGGGATTCATCCAGTTGTGCAATTCTGCTGTAAGAAATGTTTTATTAATTACACCAAGGCACATAAAAAATTAAAAGTTAAGTTCCTGTGAAGCATATATTCTGTGTCAGTTACCTATCAGATTTAACCTATTATTTCCACAATAAAATTCAAATTATTCATCAAATATAATAAAGATCTATTCCAATGAACTGAAACTACTTGTCACTTTAATGTGCTTTTAAACTATTTTTTAATTGCTAACATGACTATATTAAATGGTCAGTTCAAAGATGGAAAAGTGTTACTTACAAGGAGTAATCTTCCAGCAGACACCGTCAGAGGGCCTGAGCTTAAAGATTCTATTTCAAGGCAAGCCCTGCTGCAGTTAGAATTCTAATGAGGCACACAGACAGAATGCTTTAACAGCCTGGGCAGCGAGGAAACTACTCCACAACCACATACACTTTTAAAATGCAGACCTTGAAATCAAAAGTGAAAGGTAAAGGAATTAGTCCCATGAATATGCATTCAGACCAGCCTCCCAACAAAGCGTCTTCTAGAGGCTATTCGTAATAATCCAAGTGCTGCTCTGTGACCTCCACATACGCCAAGGGAGTTCATTGTCAAAACACCCCTGTGAGTGGGCACTACTGTTATCCCCCGTTTTACAGAAGTAAACTGAGAAATAGAGGTGACAACACTTGCCCAGACTCCCAGCCAAGTAGGTGACAGGACACCAAGATTCTCACCCAGACTGTCCAGCTCCAGAGTCCCTGATCTTAACCTGCCCTGGACACAAAGACCCAACAGGGTCACTAAAGGATGGTACAACACCTTGGATGAGATTAAACTTCCCCAGTGACAGCCAACAGTGTCTGATGGCATGTAGAGAAATGATTAGTACAGAAATCAGTCCTACCGTTCAGTGAGGTGTTGGCAGGTACCATCGTGCCAGGGAGGGTGGGATAGGAGGTGAAAACAGCCACCCCAGAAGGACAGTCAGGACTGGGTTAGGATGAGCAGCATCCAGGTGCTGCAACCAAGGCAGAGTCACAGTTTGTCTCTTCTTTGACATAGAACAGCCATATTTTCCTTTCACATAGCTGGGACCAGAGCCCACAGGTCACCAGGAAATACAACACAACCATCTGGGTAATAGCTGCTATTAGTTACTGGGTAGGCAACTCATTCTTGTCTCTCCCAGTTTTAACGCTAACATCCTGAGTCTGAGAACCCCTGGTATCCTGGGCAAAGCCAGATGGTCAGCCACCCTCTTTGTTAAATTCTGATAGAATAAGGGAATCTTTTTTTTAAAAGAAACAGTTTAAAACCAAATCTATGCCATATACATTTACATGAAATCAGGTGACTCCTTGGGATAGTTAATTTTATGCATGAATTTGACTGGGCTAAGAGATGCCCAGATTGCTGGTACGTGATTTCTACGTGTGTCTGTGAGGTGTTTCCAGAAGAGACGGTTGAGCTGTGATCTTGAGTAAAGAAAATCACCATCACCCATGCCAAGGCCATGTCCAGGGCACTGAGGACCCAAACAGAACAGGAAGTGGGAGGAAAGGTGAATCTTCCCTCTGCTTCAGTTGGGACATCCAATCTCTCCTGCCCCTGGGTGTCAGTGCTTCTGATTCTTGGACCTTCAGACTTGGACTGGGACTTACACCCCTGGCTCCCCTGGTCCTCAGGCCTTTGGACTCCGATTGGATTTCCTGGTCCTCCAGCTTACAGAAGGCAGATGATGGGATTTCTCTTGGCTTCCACAGTTACATGAGCCAATTCCTATAATAAGTATATACCTCCTATTGGTCTTGCTTCCCTGAAGATTAAAGTGCTAACCACAGAGCTTCTGAAACCACCTCACAGAGGCTGTAGGAACTTGGGACATCACCTCATCACTCCCCACCTGTGAAGTTAAAGGTTAAAGTCAAGTTCACATTCACACATAACACCTAATCTATTATTCTTGAGTTAACATCAGTGTTAGAGGAGAGCCCCTGACACAAACATACCCTGAAGCACACCTACAGAAAGTGTTCTTATTTAGGGGGGGAGGAGGGGGGTAAACTCATGCTACACGTTATTTCTCACTTAAGATATGAATTAATTTGAGGTATACTGTAAGATGAACGTAATTCTTGGTTTTGGCTTATTAAGCATGATTCTTCCAGATTTTTAAATGTTTCCTAATTCTATAGTCAGTTCTAATCAATTTTACAAACAATGGTGGGAAATGCCTTCAGAATAAATTAACTGCTAAAAATCACAGGATACTCCTCGCGAAGAGCAGCCATTGGCCCCAAGCTCAGGAAAGCCGCCACAACCAGGAACTCTCTGCTCCAAATAACAAGGCTCCCGTTGACAGGCTACCACCCTGACACATGAAGGCTAGGCTAGAGTTAATGCAGTGGATTGATTATTAAAGGAATGCAGTAGAGAACAATTCAAGTCAACAAAACTGTATTGAGCAAGTGGACCACAGGGAGCGTGGCTCAGCAAATATAACTGAAATATCAGCAACTCCACTTTCATAAGTAAAACAAAATGATTGTGAATTCCCATGGGGTAGAGAACAGTCTCGCCAAAGGTGTATCGTGTGACCCACTCACCTTTCTCCTGTGCCCTGCGATGGCTGCACTCTTGCTCTGTGATTCCAGAGGAGCACAAGGCCGGCTCACCTAATCACATCTTTGTTCCTGAAACAGGCTGCGTATGCTAGGAATAGATTGAAACAATGAACACTGACGCCCTGCTGACCTGCCTCAGCTTTGTTCTCGGCTCCTGGGTTCAACCTACTTAAATGGAAGGCAGGTGGCAAATAAAAGCACAATTACATTGTCCTATCCACTGAAGCTGGGGTGCATCACAGGGAAAGGATTCAGAGCCCAGGTCACACTGCCAATCAGAGACAGAAAAACTGGATTCCAGACATCTGATAAAACAGAGCAATTTTTTTTTTTTTTTTTTACTTTTCATATCAGCAAGAGGGGTATCTCATCCATCTCAACTTGATAAGATTTTCTGCAGAGAGAGTGACTTAACCTCTAACATGTCATCTCTGATGGGAGCAAGCACTAACTTCCCACCATTTCATATCTCCAGGCACAAGGTAAATATCCAAGATTTATTTTACAGGCCCCTAAATACAGAGGCACCCCTGAGTTTGGTTATCACACAGCATTCCAGAAGCAACTTTGTAAAAAGAAACTTAACTGAAGGTTTAATCCCAGAATAGAAATTCTCTTCACTGAACATGGAATTGTCCATGTGATTTGGGATGCTCCAAAGAGTCACTTACCACTTATTGTTTTCATTAGAGTTTTATTTCTGAGGTAACTAATGCTTTTCACTCTCTTGTTATATTTTCCCAAACTTCAGTCTTTTAAGGTATTATGGTTTCTATAACACACACACACACACACACACACACACGCGCAAATAAATGAAACAGAATGCTGTCCAGAACTAGACACACATATATATGATCACTCATAGTTCAACAAAGGTGTCAGGGAAATCTATTGGGCAAAAAACAACCTTTGCAACAAATGGTCATCAATGCAAAACACACACACACACACACACACACACATCCATTCAAACTTTACCTCACATTACACAGAAAAAAAAACTCAAAATGGATCATAGACCTAAATATGTAAGTCAATACTATAAAACTTCTAGAAGAATAGGAGAAAATCTTAATGCCTTTGGGTTAGACAAAAATTTCTTAAGACACAGAAAGCAAGAACTTGACAAATTGGAATGCCACCAAAATATAAATCTTTCAGAAAACCACTGCTAAGGCAATAAAAAATACAAGCTAAAGTCTGAGAGAAATATTTGCCAAACTTATGTCTATCTAAAATATATAAAAAATGCTTTTTCACATTTTTATTGGTGCATTATAGCTGTACATATTGATGAGGTTTGTTGTTACATATTTGTACATGCACACACTATAACAATATAATTTGACTAATATCACTTCCCAGCACTTCCCCCCTCCCTCCACACCTCTCATCCCTAGGTCCCTTTCCTCAACTAATCTCCCTTTGATTTTCATAAGATCTGCCCCCACCTTTCTTTTCCTTTTTCTTCTTGCTTCTGTGTAGGAGAAGAAACATACGACCCTTAACTTTCTGAGTTTGACTTATTTTACTTAACATGATAGTCTCTAGTTCCATCCATTTTCCTGCAAATGCCATAATTTTATTTTTCTTAATGACTGAATAAAACTCCATTGTGTATAAATACCACCTTTTCTTTATCCATTCATGCATTGATGGACACTTAAGCTGGTTCCATAGTTTGGCTATTGTGAATTGTGCTGTTATAAGCATGGGTATATGTGTATCACTGGAGTAATATAAAGGACACTTATACTGGGGCTGGGATTGTGGCTCAGTGGCAGAGCGCTTGCCTCTCATGTGCGCGGCCCGGGTTCAATCCTCAGCACCACGTAAACATAAATGCATTGCATTATGTACAACTAAAGCAAATAAATAAACATTTTTTTAAAAAGGACACTTATAATTCAATAATAAGATAAATGGAAAAGATTTTAACCTACTCTTCACCAAAGAAGATAAATGATGGCAAATTAAATAAGCACATGAAAATGTGTTCCACATGACTAATCGTCAGGGAAGTATACATTAAAGTCACAATGAGACACAAGTACACACTCACTGGAATGGCTAAAAATAAAAAGACTGACAATAACAAATGCTGACAAAGATGTGGAGGAATAACACTCTCAAACATTGCTTATAGGAGTGAAATATATTTTGAAAGAAAGTTTCTTATAAATTTAACATAGTCCTACTATAGGAACCAGCATTCCCACTCCTTGTTATTTACCCAAAAGAAATTAAAGCATATGTCCACATTAAACTTTCATACAAAGGCTCAAAGTAGCTTTATTCATAATAGACCAAAATTGCAAATAATCCAAATGTTCATCTATTGATAAACAACTATTGATATATCCATACTAAGGAATACTCTACAAAAAAATGAATAAACTACCAATACACACAACATAGACAGAATCTCAAAAACATTATAATGAAAGAAACCAGGCACAAAATACATGTCCTGTGTGATTTCATGTACTTGAAATTCTAGAAAATGCAATCTAATCTATATGACAAAAGCAAACCAGTGGTTACCTAGGGTCTGAATAGAGAGAGGGATGGACCATTGTAGTCGCCTGAAGCGATGGCCGCTTGGAGCAAAGAAGCCGCGGGAAGAAGTTTTGAGACGAACTGGAAACAAACAGCTCTTTATTCTGGCAACTTTTCTCCCTGGCTCTAACTACACCCCGACACGCCGTCCACGCTCCTCTAACCTCCAAAATGGCGCAGACCTCCTCCGCAATCTCGCTCAAGTCCCTCGAGATCTCCGGCCAAGTCTCGCAAGATCCCGGGCCAAGTACGGAAGGCGCCAATGCCCAAACATGTCCAAAGCCAAAGCCCGTAGTCCACCGCAATTTAAGCCATCTCCCCAAACAGGGCTCCTGCATTTCCCCCCTTTTGTTTTAAAAGAGGTAATGCTCTAGGACGTCTATGTGCAACCAACATTCTTACCCGTCATCGGATAATCAAGGCTGTGCCCTTGACTCCTGTCTTAGGTTGATATGTCGGCCACATGAGACTGTCCCGTGCGACTGTGCCTGTCTTAGGTTGTCCCCCTCTGGGGATCTTACCCGTCATTGGCTAACCAGCCATCCAATGGAGCCCTTTAAGATCGACTGTGTATGATGACTAACAGCCGTCCAATTGTGAGGAGATGTTGCGGCTTTAAGGCAACAAGCCTTTTGGTGACGAGCCAAATTGTATAGCATATCAAATTGTTTAAACAAATTAGTTGCCCTAAGTTTCATCAAGTAACACACTGAATTCTCTGGACAAATGTCCGCAAGGCATTGTCCCGTAAAGTCCCAAACAATGAAAGATCAAAATGTCCATTTGTTATAACACGTTGATGTAGGAGGTCCCATGTATGTAGAGCAGAGGCCACACTGTTGGTGAGGTTGTTTGATGCTTGAGCAGCAGGGATGCTTGTGGTGACCGCGTTCCCTGCAGCTGTAGCAGCAACCATCTTTTTTATATCTAGATAATGCCACCGGCAAATCTTCAGGGCCCGCTACCTAGAAACTCAAGCATCAATTATTAAAGGAAAGGCAGTGTTATTTCAGCACTGAGTGAAGAGTCGAGTTGTCAAACTAAAAAACAGAATTATTAGATTAGAAAATTAAAGTTGATTTCTGCTCATACACATTGTTGTTTGAGCTCACACAAACATAAGTTGTCAAAATATCATATTGAGAACAAAAGAAAGAAAGCTGAGGGTATTTACTGTATTAAAGATAGATTAAAGAAAAGCTAAAGGCACTTTGGAGAAATAATTTGTCAGCTGGAACCCTCAAGTCTCTGTATACACAGCAATTTTTTACCTGTTGAGATAATTGAAATTAATCAGCTATTAAACAAATGAAGTTAATAACAAATGAACAATCTTATGTCAAAACACCAAAATATTAGGTTATATAGCACTAGTCATATTGTTTGCTAAAGAGAAGTCCCAGGGATACCTATAATCAAAATTGAAAGTACCTTCATTTATAAAATTATTTACCTAAATTGAATACTCTTAACCTAAAATGAATTAAAGTTATTTGGATCCATATATATATATATATATATATATATATTCTTTTTCATAAGCGCTTTGTTCTTTGTGACGTCACACTGGACAGACGAACAAACATACAAACATATATTTGTGACGTCACATTAACATGAAATGTAGACAAATGTACAGACATAAAGACATGTATAAAAAGAAAAAAAATACAATTGTGTGCACACTAAAGAGAGATCTCCTCATCCCGGCCGGGAGGAATGACTCTTGAGTTGTGAAACATTTTGAAGGATACTTTTGAGGGAGTCATTCTATATCTTCATCTTGGTCTTCTTGATTTTGTAACTTTTTTATTAATCTTGATTCCTCAACAACTACATCTTGATCATTTTGATGTGGTACCTGCTTTATTAATCTAGATGGTATCCATATTGGAGAGGATTCGTGTTTTGGAAAAACACAAACAGATCCTCTCCCCCAAATTAATACTGGATCTGGACCCTTCCATGTACCTGAAAGAACATCCTTCCAGTAAACCAAGGGTTTATGTTGTTGGTGTGGATTCCAATGTCTGTCTCCAGCAGAATAACCATTAGAGTCTAAAGTTAAAAAATTTAAGGTAAACAGGGCAACTGCCAATCTGTCTTTAGGACTTTTCCAATTTCCTTCTTTTTGTTTTAATAACATAATTTTCAGTGTGCGGTTTGCTCTTTCAATAATGCCCTGACCCTGAGGATTGTATGGGATGCCTGTTTTATGGGATATGTTGAATTTTGCGCAAAACTGTTTGAAAGATGAGGACGTATATGCGGGGCCATTATCTGTTTTAAGCATTTTGGGGATGCCCAATGCAGCAAAAGCTTGTAAACAATGAGATGTGACATCTTTAACTTTTTCTCCAGAATGTAAGGAAGCAAAAATCATGCCTGAGCATGTATCTATGGTTACATGAATAAATCGCAATTTTCCAAAGCTTGGCTCATGAGTAACATCCATCTGCCACAAATGATTGGGCATTAATCCTCTAGGGTTAACACCAAAATGAGGATTGGGCAAATGTGTCATACAAGATTTACAATCTTTTACAATTGTTCTGGCTTGCTCTTTTGTAATTTTAAACCTACGTTGCAAGGTGGTGCTGTTGACGTGAAACTGGGAATGAAATAAAGTAGCTTGTTGTAGCGCTGAAAGTATAAATATTGTTTTTGTAAGTTCATCAGCCTTTTGATTACCTTCATGGAGGGGGCCAGGCAAATTAGTATGTGCTCTAATATGGCCTACGAATAGAGGTTCTTTTCTTGCCCACAAAAGTTTTTGTATTTGATAAAACAATTTAAAGGCTGGAGTATGAGGTGCTATTGGTCCTGCTAACTCTAATTTTGGGACGGCTTGTACAATATAGTGGCTATCTGAAAAAATGTTTATGGGCTGGTCTCTAAAATTTTCCAGAGCTCTTACCACAGCTTCCAATTCCACTAGTTGAGCTGATTTGTGTGCAGTTATGTAAGTCATATTTTCTTTTTTAGTGACTACTGTAGCAGTACCATTTGAGGACCCATCTGTAAATACATTAAATGCCTTAGGAATAGGTTGATTTTTTATTACCTGTGGAAATATAATAGGATGATTAATACAAAAAGATAATATAGGAGACTTAGGAAGGTGATTATCAAAATTTGCAGAGGTAGAGCATCTAGCTATAGCCCAGTCATTATCGTTGAAGCATAAATATTCAATCTGTGACGATGAATAGGGAGTAATAATAGTAGCAGGGTGAATGCCAAATATTTTTAGTAGAAGTTTTAAGTCCTTGAAGAATAAGTTTAGCCACCATGGAGGTATAAGATTCAATTATACTTTTAGGAGAGACGGGCAAATGTATCCATAATAAAGGCCCTTGTTGCCAAAATACTCCTGTGGGTGTATATTGTGAAGAAATAATAATCAATATCAGCGGTTGAGTTAAATCAAATCTGTCACAATGAGCTCCTTCGATGGCTTTTTCTACTAACTTTAAAGCTTTCCTAGCATCTGGAGTCAGTGTTTGTGGTGAGGATGGATCAGGGTCCCCTCGAAGGATATCAAATAAAGGTTTTAATTGGCCAGTAGTGAGGTTTAGTGTAGGGCGAAGCCAATTAATGTCACCCAGCAGTTTTTGGAAATCATTGAGGGTGGTTAAATGTTCTTTATTTATTAAAATTTTTTTGGGGTCTAACAAAAGTATCCATGATTTTAAATCCTAAATATAATATGGGAGATCTAGTTTGAACTTTTTCTTCTGCTATATATAATCCGTATTTTTTAAAATTTTCTACCATGTCACTGAATATATTAAATAAGATTTTTTGATTAGGGTGGGCCAGTAAAATATCATCCATGTAATGTAGACACATGAGGTTTGGATAGTTATTTTTAATGGGTTGGATAGCCTTGTCCACATATATTTGGCATATGGTGGGGCTATTAGCCATTCCCTGTGGTAAAACCTTCCATTGATATCTCTGATCAGGGCCATTATTGTTAATAGAAGGAACTGAAAAGGCAAACCTGGGGGCATCCAGAGGATGTAGGGGAATAGAAAAGAAGCAATCCTTTATATCAAGACTAATAACATGGAAACTTTTTGGAATAGCTACAGGATTCGGAAGTCCAGGTTGAGTAGGGCCCATGACTTGCATGGTTTTATTAATTTGTCTAAGATCATGTAATAATCGCCATTTTCCTGATTTTTTCTTGATCACAAATATGGGGGAATTCCAGGGAGAGGTGGAAGGTTCTATATGTCCTGCTTCTAATTGTTCCTGAACTAGTAGGTGGGCCGCTTGTAATTTCTCTTTAGATAGGGGCCACTGAGGGACCCACACTGGCTTATCAGAAAGCCATGGTATTTTTAAAATTATTTTCTCAGTGGCCCCGAAGAAAAATGTCTTTTTCCTATATGATAATGATTTCTTTTAGGGTTACGCTTACCCTGTACTTTTTGATAATGATTTCTTTCAGGGTTAAGACTACCCTGTATATTTTCACATTTAACACCTGCAGGTTTGGTTGCAAGGTGTACTCCCATTTGTTGTAAAATATCTCTTCCCCATAAAGTAACTGGTAGGTTAGGTAAAACATAAGGCTGAAACGTGCCTTTATGTCCTTCATCATCCTCCCATTTTAAAATTACTGCACTTTTTTCTGGGAGGTTATTATATCCCAAGCCTCTTAAACTGGTTGAAGCTTTTTGCAGAGGCCAGTGTTTGGGCCATTGTCGTAAATTAATGATGGAGGAATCAGCTCCAGTATCTATAAGTCCCTCCATTTCTATTCCTTGGATTCTTATTTTACACATAGGCCTCCTAGTACAGTCTCGAACCCAGCAAGCCATGGGACTCGAATCAGTGGAACAAAATCTTGTATTGTTCCCTTTTTGAGGCATACTCATTTTAAATGAATTATGTAAATTTGGAAGGAGAAGCAGCTGAGCAATTTTATCTCCTTGATTAACAGAACTTATACTTTGGGGTGAGCTAAGCATTATTTTTATTTCCCCTTTGTAGTCTGAGTTTATTACACCTGGGGTCACTTGCAAACCTAATAAGCTTTGAGGACTTCGCCCGATAATAAGTCCTACAGTCCCTGAGGGAAGAGGTCCCCTGACTCCTGTGGGAATCAGTTGAACCCCCATTTCAGGTGTTAACACTATTCGGGCGGTGGAACAGAGGTCTAATCCTGCATTTCTTCCTGTTCCTCTGGTGAGGGAGTGGATGGGTAATAGGGGTTGTGTCGGGGAAGCATCTGAATGGATGCTTGAGGATACTCCTCTTCCAATGCCTCGTACATTTGTGGGCCCCGGGGCATTGGGCCCCGTGCCCCGTTTTTTGAATTCCTGAACAAAGGATTTCCATGGATGTCAAATTTTGAATGGCATTTATTGGCCCAATGATTTCCCTTTTTACACCTGGGGCAGCAACCTGGAGCACGGTATGAATTTGGTCTTATTTCTCTTTTGGGATTTTGCCTAGAATAGCCTGATTGACTATGATAATTTTTCCTGGAATATCCTGATTGATTATAGTGTCTAGGTTGAGTCCTTGTGAAATTCTGAGGGGCAGCATCTCTAACAGCTGCTGCAATCATATTCCCTGTGACAAAGGCATCATTTATATCTTTACATAGTTGTATATATATGGAAAGATCCTTTTTATTTCTCCATGGCCTGATGGCTTCCTGGCAATATTTATTAGCGTTTTCATATGCTAATTGAACAACTAATGGCATAACTTGATCAACGTCTCCAAAAACTCTACCTGCAGTTCTCAAAAGTCGATCAGCAAATTCAGCATATGGTTCATTAGGTCCTTGAATTACTTTGGACAAGCTACCTTGTAGATCCCCAGGTCCTTGTACAGTTTTCCATGCCTTTAAGGCAGCTGCGTTTATCTGAGCATATACTCCTGGGGTATAATATTTTTGAACCTGTACGTCTGCGAATGGCCCTTCTCCTGTGAGCATTTCTATATTATGGTCTCCAAACCCTGCATCTGCATTTATTTTAGCTGTTTCTATACAAAGTTCTTGAAATTGTGATCGCCAAACCAAGTATTGTCCCCCACTTAATGTTGCTTTACATAGACGTTTCCAGTCTGAGGGGGTTAAGCTAAAGGTGTTAAGGGACTCCAGTATACTCAACGTGAAAGGAGCTTGGGGTCCATATGTCATTACTGCCTCTTTGAGAATTTTTATTGTTTTGAAATCTACTGACTGGTGGCCCCTCTCTCCATTTTCATATTCAAATACTGGCAGTTCCCAACGTATCTGTGAGTTACCCTCGAGAGCACATAAGCGCTCAGAAAGACTTTTTATTTCTATTTCTAGGGTATGCAAACGCCTAGTGATACCCTTCATATTTTCTGTAATAGATTCCACCCATGGGGGAGTGGAGGACATAGGTTCCTCCACTTGATGGTCCCTTATCTTGGTCTTCCTTAATTTCCTTTTGTTCATTTTTTCAGAATCACTTTTACTTAATTCCTCCTCACTACTACTACTCTCATTGGTCCTAACTGACTCAGTAACATCCTGAGTCCCGGATTCAATTGAGAGCATGTATCCTTGAACTATCTCTAATAAATCTTGAATAGCTTTAGCAGCTCGGATCTTTGTCATTTTTGAGCCCGCACTGATACTATCCTTACTGGCCCTAACTGACTCAGCCGAGGCCAAGCTTTCATGATCACTTTCACTTTTTTCCAAATTCTCCTCACTAATAACTGACTCAGCTATATCAAAGAATCCATCAAGAGCCTTGTACACTTGGGTCTTAGTTATTTTCGAACCCATTTTAACCGCTCTGACTAGAGACTCCTGCGAGGTTCCTCAGTTCTTACCTGCCGTGTCGATTCCCCGTCCGGGCCACCACCTGTAGTCGCCTGAAGCAATAGTCGCCTGAAGCGATGGCCGCTTGGAGCAAAGAAGCCGCGGGAAGAAGTTTTGAGACGAACTGGAAACAAACAGCTCTTTATTCTGGCAACTTTTCTCCCTGGCTCTAACTACACCCCGACACGCCGTCCACGTTCCTCTAACCTCCAAAATGGCGCAGACCTCCTCCGCAATCTCGCTCAAGTCCCTCGAGATCTCCGGCCAAGTCTCGCAAGATCCCGGGCCAAGTACGGAAGGCGCCAATGCCCAAACATGTCCAAAGCCAAAGCCCGTAGTCCACCGCAATTTAAGCCATCTCCCCAAACAGGGCTCCTGCAGACCATAGAAAGGCAGAAGACCCTTGAACCTGGTGTGATCATGGTGATGGTCATAATGTATACGTTCATCAAATTCACCAAAGTTAAAATTGGTGGTTTATTTTATGTAAATTTGCCTCAGTAAACTTGATTTGTCTTCTAAAAAAAAAAAACACAACTTACCAAAAACGAAGCCTTAAAATGCATAAGGTGACAAATTGAAACTGTCTTCCTGAGGTAATCAGAAAATGGAAAAAAAAAATTTGAAGGAGTAATTTTCATCCTGCGAGTCTTTTTAATGTCTGAAATCAATGTGAGGACACAGTAGGAACCATGGACTTCTGCCAGCATGACTGTCTCTGGAGAGGGACTCCCTTTCCCATCTCCTACCCCCATTTTTGGGTAAGATTTTAATTATCAGCTAATGATTTGGCAGGAATTCGTTGGCAACCATGCGAGAGGGCAGGCTTTAGAGAAATGGAACAGAAGAAGGAGAAAAACTATGGTTTTGCCTAAAGGGTTAGGAGCATAGCCCTATGCACTGTGGAGAGGGAGGTGAAGAAGTAGAGGGAAGAAAGAGAAAAGCAGAGAGGCCATGCTCTTAGCCACTCAGCCTGTCTTGCTCAGGGAGTTGATCCCTTTGGTTTCCATGAAGCAACCTGGACTCAGGTTGGGAGGGAGCAAGGAACCCAGCAGACCAACAGTCCAGAATAAGCAGCCCTGGCTGCCTGACGTCAGGCCTAGCTCCACAAATCACACGTATTCTCAGGCCCACCCCCAACACGTACACAGCTACAGGTCAACAGTCCAAGTGGAGGTGCATGTTTGTTGTGCCTACATAGTTACAGTTTTTAAGGCGGGCGTGGTGGCGCATGCCTGTAATCCCAGTACTTGGGAGGCTGAGACAGGAGGATCACGAGTTCAAAGCCAGCCTCAGCAATGGCAAGCCACTTAGCAACTCAGTGAGACCCTGTCTCTAATAAAATACAAAATAGGGCTGGGGATGTGGCCCAGTGGTTGAGTGCCCCTAAGTTCAATCCCTGGTACAAAAATAATAATAATAATTACAGTTTTAAACATTTAGATGTCAAGCTACTAAATAAAATATGTTTTATCTTCCTATTTTGACAAGTATAGCTTCATAAGGATAATACTAAAAATACATGTAAAGTTAGGTTTTCACAAAACTAAAAGTTGGCAAAGCATCAAACAAACAACCAAATTTGTTATTGCATATCTGGGTGCTTTATTAATTAATAAAGATATACATCATTCACAAATTACATTTCTTTCAGAATTTTTCTTGACTTCCTTTCAGTAAAAGTATAATTATAATTTTACAATCAAGATTTTCATATAATTTGTATTATATTGATATAATGCCCAATTTTTAAATAATAAAAATGTAACCTTCAAAACGTATAAAACTAGAATGAATTTTCATCAAAAGTGCAAATTAAAATAAAACATTTGGCCAGGTGCAGTGGCGCATGCCTATACTCTCAGTGGCTCAGGAGGCTGAGACAGGAAGATCGTGAGTTCGAAGCCAGCCTCAGCAATGACCAACTCAGTGAGACCCTGTCTCTAAATAAAATACAAAACAGGGCTGGGGATGTGGCTTAGTGGTTGAGTGCCTCTGAGTTCAATCCCTAGTACCAAAAATAAATAAATAAATAATTAAAAAATAAAATGAAACATTTTATTTTGAACATGAAAATACGTTTCATGCTTTCAAAATAGATTATTTTTCCTAAAATATATAAAAAATGCATATGTACACAAAATACAAATTTTAATTAGCAAATACAAAATTTTTAAATCAAGAGTTGTTAAAGCTGGGGTTTTATTTATGTTTTTGAAAGAATAAATGAAGCTTATTAAGTGTATTTTATAGAAGAAAAATTACTCCTAATTCTTACATTCAATTTCTACCTGGTTGCCTATGTAAAGAATAAGTATCGTACTTTAGGCATATTATATTTAGACCTATATAATTACAAATTTAAGAATAATATGCAGTGTTTTAATACTGCAAATTATTCCTCAGCTGCCGTGTGTAACTACTGCAAATACTGTGCTAATTTATGAGGACCTCTGGAACCAAGAATTGGAACACAAAGCAAAGCAAGAAAATGAATGTTTGGCACTACCGCAAAACAATAACTCTTTATGCAAAAATCTATTGCAAGTTAATTAAAGATAAATTAATTAAATTGTCTTTTCTTTACCTTAGTGCTCTGCTGCCCGAATCATCCTTTCTTCCAGGCAGGCCCCAGCACACAAGAACACCCATTCTCAAGGTCATGGCATTTGGGTGCCTTTGCCTTTGTTTCAAGGACATGGAGTGGCAGACAGCCAGGAGCATTTCCCTGGAGCCTGAACCGGGGCAAATCCCCAAAGCAGATGCTGAGGGCTGTGAGTCATACTGCACCCACACTGAGTGCTCCTTGGTGACAGAGCTGCCTGTTAGCGCTGTGACATTTGTGTGTATGTGTGATATGCAAGACTCTCTAAAGCCTGGGACTCAGGACACCCTCTTATCCAGGTCCAAACACGGCACCACTTGTAACATCTCAAATCCTTCACCTGACTATATCCATGTTTCTGATGTTGAGATCTGTTCATTTTTAATTATGCAAGTAATGTGTGAATATATTTTTTTCAAAATTATTCCAACATTGAAGATAAAGCTAAATGCCAACTCATCCATCTATCCCACCCCACTGTTAGAAGTTTCGCTACAACAAACTATGGAACCAGCCTGGGTGTCCATCAGTGGATGAATGGATGAAGAAAATGTGGTATGCCTAGACAATGGAGTTTTACTCCATCATAAAAAAAAAAATTTAAATTTTAAAAAATGTCATTTGCAGGAAAATGGATGTAACTTGAGACCATTATGTTAAAGTGAAATGAACCAAATTCAGAAGGTCAGGAGTGGTATATTTTTCTCTCATGTGTGGAAGCTAGAGAGGAAAAAGATAAAGAAAGGTAGAGGGCAGCTGAATGAAAAGTGAAGGGAGATCAACAGAATAGAGATGACAAGACCAGAGGGTGAGGGAGGGGAGGAGGGGGGAAGTGCTGGGAAGGGATGTTAGCCAAACTGTATTGTTATATTGTGTGCATGTATGTACTGATATGAAACAACAAATCCCACTGTTATGTATGACTATAATGCACCAATTTAAAAAAAGGTTTGGCTATAAGTTCAGTACACATCTTTCTCAGTGCATTACATCATAGCAGCAGCTAAGGCTGTTGGAGCAGACATTGCTCTGAGCATTTTACACCCAGTGTTTTCATCTTTTTAAATCCTCATAACAACCTTCTTGACAGCTACTCTACATACATATATTCCAGTGTTTACATATACACAATCTGGAGTGATGTATGTGTTTAACATAAAGTGTGTTGTTCGTAAAGTTTGTCCTGAAATGTTTCTGTTCTCTTAATCCCTCTGAAGGCCTGCTCATGTTAGTACATTTAGCTCATGCTTCCTTCTTAATAACATAGTTCCTTCTTAATTCTGAGTGTATGCAAATTTTGCTTTGGGAGGGAAACAATAGTTTGCCAGAGAACTTCAGAATTTCCCATTGACTGCAATTTCTAATTACTTTCAGCTTCCGAGAGACACAGCAATTAGCCACCAGGTGAAAGGTTAGCAGCACAGCTGGCCAAGGAACAGCCTCCCTGTGCAAAATCTCCAGTTTGTGTGCAACATTTTCCTACCACTAGAGATATGACAGTTCTCCAAATGAAAATGAAAAAAAAAAAAAAAAAAAGAAAACAAAGTCCCACCAGTCTACTTCAGGATGATTTTCTAAAACACACATATGAAAAAGCAGAAATTGCAATACCCATGTGATTATTCTTTAATTGGAGAAGCCCTGCCACCCTGCACTACATTCCTCAAATGCCAGCATTCACCCGACTGGCCCTTGGCCTCCTGCACCTGCACCCACCAGCACCAGTGACTCTCTCTTGCATTCTGGGTTGGCAAGCCCTCCCCCACGTTCCCCACTGCTCCCTCCTCCTGCCCACTTCCAGTTGCTTCTTCGCCTTATGAACAGATATATTCCTTTCACCTTGGCACAGAAAGAAAAATTAATCTGTTATTTAACACTAATAGGTGAGAGAGGCTGACACTTCCCCTTGCAAAACTGTCCAATGGATGTCTTGTTTACACCTAAACTGCTCCTGGTTTGGTGAATTGAGGCTCCTTTGGGGACACCACCCAAACACTCCTTTTTATTGTCCTCAGTAGGAAAGACTGTCTAGCTCATTAGTATTTATGATGCATCAAACAAGATGAGGCCAGGGAGCCATGCAAAGCAGAGCTGAGCATAAATAAACAGATAGTGATCATCACGAGCAAACCAAGGTTGTGGGGATCATAAACCTCCCAGCAAGAGACGGGGAGGTGGGGAGGGACTGGGACACAATATGGGGAGAATATGGGGAGATTTAATGAGAAGGAACATTTTTATCCTTTCTTCTTTGGCAATAGCAAAGTAGAACCCAACTTCCTTATAAATCTGGGATTTGGATTTTTAGCAAGCAAGAACCTTTCTGTTGCTTCCGGAAAAGAAGTAGTTAGATGGTTTTCCACATTTCTTTGTCCCCATATTCTCATGAGGGAAGGGTACCATCACACAGAGTCAGTTAAGAAAATAAAATTCAGGAAAACCTCACCCATGTTGGTCTTGTCTCTAGGGAATCTTTTATAGTTTTAAGCTGTCACTCACCCTTACGTATAAAACAGATGTGTGATATTCATCCCAGCTCTGAAATGTAGTTCCAGTACAATTCACATAGTTGTGTTAACTTTAATCAACAGAAATACACATGGTGTCGGCAGACTATGTGGATGCTAAATTCTTGGACAACCTGCCTAGAACACCCACTAAGCCTCCCAGTCTGAGTCCCAGCCCTTTCCACCCATGCTCCTCCCACAGCCTCTAATGCTCTACCCCTTCCACCCATGACCCTCCCAAAACCTCTGATGCTCCACCCCTTCTGCCCATGCCCCTCCCACAGCCTCTGATGCTCCACCCCTTCCACCCATGACCCTCCCACAGCCTCTGATGCTCCACCCCTTCTGCCCATGCCCTTCCCACAGCCTCTGATGCCCCACCCCTTCCACTCATGACCCTCCCACAGCCTCTGATGCTCCACCCCTTTCACCCATGCTCCTCCCACAGCCTCTGATGCTCTGCCCTCCCAGAAACAGGCTGAAGGTCCTCACAGTTTCTTACAGTTGGAAGAATCCACTGGCCTGGGTCCACCAGAGCCCTGGAAAGAAGTCCATGGCCCACTCTGTCATATTCACAAACCAACTCCAGGCTTGCCAGTGGGCAGAACACCCCACTGTGTCAGAAGGCTGGTCTTTCCTGAGAAACTGCCATTTCTGGGGCAGCAGAGCCAAGCCCTTCTCTCTCCTGCCCTCCTCCCATTCCTTTTTCTCCCTCCCCCTCTTTTTTTAGGAACTTCTATGGAAGTTCTAACACTCCCTAGCTGGAAGCTGAGCGAATGGCCCCTCCACTTGCTGCAGAGCACATGGGTAGCCCAAGGGTGGGGCTGCCCACTCACCCTTAGGCTTCCTCCTCCTAAGGCAAACTCTTAACACAGGAAGCCAAGCTGCTTTCTAGACAGGGGAAAGCAGCCCCTGCACAGATGGTGCCCAGCCCTGACTGGAGGGGAGCGGACGTGGTCACCCAGCTCCTGGGCAGGGACATATAAGATGATCAGCCAGAGCAGTCTAATAGGTAAGGGGGAAAGTCCTAGAATCAGGTGTATCTGTGACCCAATCCCAGCCCTTTCATTCACAGTCTGTGAAACCTAGAGCTTCTCTGAACCTCAATCTCCTCATCTGCACAGAGGGGATAATAGCATCCATTGCTGATTCCTGGATATGCTGTAGGGATCACTAAACTAAGATGTGTGAAACCTTTAGTGCTCCGTGAAAATGTGCTGCTCTCCTTATCCAATCAGCAGCCAGCTGGGGCAGCTAGAACAAACATGCGTTCAGATGTACAAGAGAGCCCACATTCCAGCCACGCAGTCTGTGCTGCAGATGGAGAGTGAACAGAGGGTTATTCCTCGACCCTGTGCAGCCCAGAGGCTTCTGGCACAGGACTAGAGGAAGTGCACTCTGTGGGAGAGCTCAGGGACCAGGTAATTTTGGAAGGAGTGGCAGGTTTGTGCAGACGAAGTCCACTTTAAAGACTGAGGCTCCTACTGCCCCAAGGGCGTCAGTCTGTCTTACAGGAACTTACCAGTACCCAACCCGGTTCCTGACTACTGGGTTCAAAACTGTTGCCGTAGCGATTGCCGCTTGCAGCAACAACACCGTGGGAGAAAATTCGGAGGCAGAATGGAAGTGAAAATGTTTTTTATTCTTCTTTCTTCTAACTTCTCTCTCTGGCTCCAACAACCTCTCCAACTCCAACCAACCCTCTAACTCACCCTCACCAGGTTAAATACTTTTTGCCTTAACAAGGACCCGTGCTAACAGCTCGAGCTTACAGGTGTGTCACGCAGTGTTCACAGGCATAAAAAGGTTCTTAGATCAGGTGAAAATACTTGAACACCTTTATGGCTCTCAGCTAGCCGTCATCTTAGCTATCTCCTCAATTAGGGCTCTTACACAAAACAGTCCCTGAACTGAACAGACACTTCACAGAAGAGAAAATAGAATTGACAAACAAATATACGAAAAAATGTGCAACCTCTCTAGCAATTAGAGAAATGCAAATTAAAACTACCCTGAGATTTCATCTCACTCTACCCAGAATGGCAATTATCAAGACTACAAGTAACAATAAAAGCGAGAATGTGGAGGAAAAGGCACACTCATACCTTGTTGATGGGACTGCAAATTGGTGCAACCACTCTGGAATGCAGTATGGACATGTCTCAGAATACTTGGAATGGATCCACCATTTGACCCAGTTATCCCACTCCTCGGTTTATACCCAAAGGACTTAAAATCAGCATACTACAGTGACACAGCCACATCAATGTTTATAGCAGCTCAATTCACACTGCTAAACTATGGAACCAACCTAGGTGCCCTTCAACAGATGAACAGATGAAGAAAATATGGTATATATACACAATGGCATATTATTCAGCCTTAAGGAAGAATGAAATTATGGCATTTGCCAGTAAATGGATGGAGCTGGAGAAAAATCATAAGCCAATCCCAAAAGAACCAAAGGTCAAATGTTTTCTCTGATGTGTGGATGCTAATTCACAATAAGTGGAGGAGGGGCTAAAGGAGAATAGAAGTACTTTGGATTAGACAGAGGGGAGTGAAGGGTGGGGAGGGGATATGGGGGTAGGAAGGATAGTAGAATGAAGTGGACATTATGACCCTATGTGCATATATGGACTACACAACCAGTGTGATTCTACATCATGTACAACCAGAAGAATGAGAAGTTATACTCCATTTGTGTATGATGTGTCAAAAATGCATTCTGTCGTGTATAATATTTAGAACAAATTTTAAAAAGAAAAAAAGAAAAGCAGTCCCTGATTGAACATGGAAATCTCCCAACCCCATTCCCTCTGTTCCTACTGGAGACAGTCTGCCCACTTCGAAGTGAAAATTAGTTAAAGAGAGTTAAAGAAGTCTCTATGGTCTGAAATGTTTGTACCCTGGTCCCCAAATTCATGTGTTCAAATCCTACCCCCAGGTGATAGTGTTAAGAGGGGAGGCCTTGGGGAAGATATTAGATAATGAGGGCTCTTGCCTTTATAAATGGGATTAATGCCTTGATAGAAAAGGCCCAAGAGAGGTCCTTTCTTTGTCCTTTCTACCATGTGAGGACATAAGGAGATGCCATCTATAAAGAAGGGACTCTCACCAGACACCCAATCTGCTGAGTCCTTACCATTTTGGACTTCTAGCCTCAAGAACCATGAGCAATAAATTTCTATTATTTATAAATCCTCATTTTCAGGCATTTTGTTATAGCTGCCTGAACAAACTAAGATGCTGAGGATGCAGGATTCTAAATTGTTTTAAAGATGATGCTATTAAAATACTCTGTTTAAAAGTCACTAGGTCCTGGGCTGGGGTTGTGGCTCAGCGGCAGAGCGCTCGCCTTGCACGTGCGCGGCCCGGGTTCGATCCTCAGCACCACATAAATAAATGCATTGCATTGTGTACAACTAAAGTAAATAAATAAATATTTTTTAAAAAAAAAAAGTCACTAGGTCCTGGGGTTGTAGCTCAATGATAGACTACTTGCCTAGGATATGTGAGACCCTGGGTTCAATTTTCAGCACTGAAAAAAAAAAAAAAAGATTCTGGGGTTGGATCTACATTTTTTAACAGACTATAAAAAAATATTCTTATAGAAGTAACCTGTGGATCATAGTTTTTGAAAGACATATTAAAACATGATTCATGGCTGGGTGTGGGAGTACAGGCCTGTAATCACAATTTTGAGACCAGCTGGGCAACTTGATGAATCCCTGTCTCAAAATTTAAAAGGGCTAGGAGGTCAGGAACTGTGACACATACCTGTAATCCCAGTGGCTCGGGAGATTGGGGAGGGAAGATTACAAATTCAAAGCCAGCCTCAGCAACTTAGTAAGGCCCTAAACAACTTAGCAAGCCTCTAAAGCAACTTAGCAAGACCTTGTCTCTAAATAAAATATAAAAAGGGCTGGGGATGTGGCTCTGTGGTAGAGTGCCCTGAGTTCAATCCTAGTAGTAAAAAAAAAAAAAAAAAAAAAAAAAAAAAAAAAAAAAAACAGAAGTAGGAAGAACAGAAGAAATTAATTAAGGAAGGAATTTTTCCCTATTCAGGCAGTGTTAAGGAGAAATAGAAGCCAAAAACTAATTTCTAAGGGCCCTAACCTAGGGTTTCTCCAACAGGTCTCCAGGAGAAACACAGAAGTTCTCTTGGATGTACATCATCAGCCTGAAGACTTCCACCACATTCCAAAATATCTACCTCCAAGAAAACAGCTAATTCATCTTACCTTTCAAAGTAACTTTCTTTATGCCAAGTCATAGTGGAAAGAAATGCCTTTCAGACCTTCTGGATTTAAATGTCTCTAAGAATAGCCTCACCTTTAACCTGTCCTAGTCAAGACCTTGAAAAGAGGTACATTTCATAATGATTTATTACTGTGAAACGATCCAGTCATTTGCTTCTCAATGGGACTTGAGAGTTTTCCTTTTCTCTCTTTTCTTTTTTGGTTTGGGGATTGGGACACTTTACCTCTGAGCTATATCCCCAGCCCTTTTTTATTTTGAGACAGGGTCTCACTAAATTACTTGGGGCCTCCCTAAGTTGCTGAGGCTGGCCCCAAATTTGTGACATTCCTGCCTCAGCCTCCTAGTCACTGTAATTACAGAAGTGTGCCATCACACCCCGTCAAGAGTTTTTCATTTAAATAATTTTTTTGTGATATCATTTAATGAAATTTTATGTATAAATCACTATCTTTAGGGGCTAGGGTAGTGGTTCAGTTGGAGAGCGCTCGCCTAGCACATGTAAGGCCCTGGGTTCAATCCTTAGCACCACATAAAAATAAAATAAAGGCATTGTGTCCACCTATAATTAAAAATGTATATACATATTTTAAAAATCACTGTCTTTATTTACCCTTTGCAGAAACACTAAATAATAGTTAATAATTATTCAGTACTTCACCAGATGAGAGGTCTAAGTCCTTGATGTGTTTTGATTTATTAATCTTACAAAGCACTTCGCAAACTAGGTACCTTTGTTCCCATTTTACAGGTGAGGAAAATAAAGCTCAAAGAGGTTAAGTTTTCTGAATACACAACAGTTTTAAGTTGTAGGGTCAAAGAACAGCTGATAATAAAAGGGGAAACTGAGGCCAACAGCTGATTTGACACTCTCTTCAGGATCCTCCAGATGTTAAATACCTGAGATAATTTACCTTTGAGGTCCATCTAATTCTAGTCTGATTAAAATTTTAAAATTAAAACAGCTTCACCCCAACAGACCCAAACAGACAGCTTCCCACACTTCCATCACGTCCGTACCATCTTCATGATTTGGCCACATTCATGTATGTAGCTCACAATCTAATGATGCACGTAATATTTTCATTTAAATCATCTGCTCTATTTCAAAAGGATTATACAACATCTCTGAACTCAATAGTTTGGTGTTCTGGTTGTATTTTTTTCAAGTACCTTTTAAAAATAAAACTGTAATATGGGAGGCTGAGGCAGGAGGATCGCTCTGAAGCCACTTTAGCAAAAACCATTACAAAAAACGGATGGCCCCGAGTGCCCCTGAGTTCAATCCCTGGTACCAAAAATAAAAATAAAAATTATTTCTGATTTGGACTACTGTACTACTGACAATATATAGCAAAGCTGGGACACACTGAAATTAAAAGTCTGTGGCTTCTAGAACTATGACAGACTAAGAAATCTGTGATAAGGTCTTTATTGGAAACCAGTTATTTATCTTTCCCAATAAAAACAAATGCAAGAACAAGTTCAACACAACCCTCTGTGACTTTTAAACCCTAACCAACTGCCATGAAGAATTATGAAGAATTCAGTGAAGTCACAAAATACATTTTTTTGTGGCCCTCAATGCATAATTTGTGCTTGCATTAAGTGTAACATGGCATATTATTTAGGAATTAGATCTTGTTAAATTCTGTTTTCTCCTGAAGATTGGAATTCTTTCTAATGGCCAAATATCTTGAGTGATTGTGAAGGGCATCTTTCCACTGCTCAATGGAGAGCAGGGTTTTAAGGTCACCACCAGTGTGGGGACTAAATTACTGAACTGGAATGTCTAGAATCTGGTGAAAAGAAATTTATTAAAAAAAAAAAAAACAACAACAACAACAAAAAACACACACACAAAAAAAAACAGCTTTAATCATAGTGTGTCCTCCCCAGTGACTAGAACATAAAGGATAAAAGGCAGGAAGTATAGCCAAACTCTACTCACCCTTTTTCTCATCATCTATATAGAATGAAACTTATTCATAGTTCTTTGGGTTAGCAACAGTCCTTGCTGCCAGCCACAAGGCCACAATACATCACCTGCTGGCCTCATGGGTAGTTTTTTTTTTTTTTTTTTTTTTTTTTTTTTTGTGTGGTACCGGGGATTGAACTCAGGGGCACTCGACCACTGGGTCACATCCCCAGCCCTTTTTTGTATTTTATTTAGAGACAGGGTCTCACTGAGTTGCTAAGCCATTGCTGAGGCTGGCTTTGAACTCGTGATCCTCCTGCCTCAGCCTCCCAAAGTGCTGGGATTACAGGCGTGCGCCACCGCGCCCGGCTTTCATGGGTAGTTTTAGGATGCACTTAGGAAGCAGGAGGGAGATGTGTGTGTTGTGGGGTGAGGGAGCCAGGAGTGTAAGGAGAGCATCTGATCTCATCTTTTTCTCTAGAATTGTCACCTTTCATATCACACAAAAGAAAAAAAAAAAAAAAGGTAGACTCTAATAATGGAGAAAGGAGCTTTTAGTTTTATAATTTATTCTACCATTTTCCTCTATTCATAAAGGCGAATGACATCATAACACTGAAATCAATTTAGGCTAAAATTCATGTTAGGAGAGTAAACATAACCACTGATATTTCCATAATAAATTTAATTTTCATTCGGCCTTCTTACAAGACCACAGAATTCATTCCTTAAACCAAAGTTTCATTTGCATATGTTAAAAACACATCTAGAAGAACAGTTAACTTTTTGTTTTAAAGTCAGCCCATCAGTCCTGTTAAAGGGCGAGCTGAAGGGGATTTAATGAGAGAACTCATCTGATTGGCCAGTAATTCACAGGATACAGGCAAAATAAGGGCTTGGGGATTTCAGAGAGATGTTTTTAAAATCTATGAAAAGACCACAAACATCATGGGCAGTTTTATTACCTTTACCTCAGTGCCCAGATGCCAAGTACAGCTCAGAGACGTGGGCTTTTTCCACCTGCATAGGGCTTTGAAAAATTGATTTCAATGCTGCATTTAATAACTGGAGGATTTCACATAAAAATGTAGGTTTCCAACTACACTAAAAGCGTAATTTCTGGCAACACTATACCCACCTTCCAGCATGTCATCAATACATGGAACTACTCTGTGAGAGTTCAGTTTTACCCATTTCCCCGATTATGTCACCAACCCAGACCTGCAAGTATTTGGATTTTCACCCCCTGCTGGGGATCCAGGACCCAGTGGGCACCTGGTGACGGAATCAACAACAGATTCTTCTGTTAGTAATGGAGCCAGCGATAACACTTGCCACCATCCCTCTTGGGAGGCAGGTGGCATTTGCAAACAATGTGACAATAAGGTCTTCAGGCTCTTTGATGCTTTCAGACACCTCTACAACTCTTATTTTTTTAAATATTTATTTATTTGCTTTTAGTTGTACACAATGCGTTTTTTTTTTTACGTGGTGCTGAGGATCGAACCCGGGCCGTGCACCTGCTCGGTAAGCACTCTACCGCTGAGCCACAACCCCAGCTCCATCTCTACAACTCTTCACACAAATTAGGAGCCAACTCAGAAGCTATCTGTTCAGGGTTTCTGAGAGGCTCTTCAAGTGCAAGTTTGATACACGTACAAATGTGCAACTGTAAACATAGAAATGCAAGACATACCCCATCTTCAATTTCTTTAATTCAACTTAAATGCAGGTAGCACCAAGCCATGATCACCACACACAGCATTGCTGTGACCAGGTGAGAATTATTGAGCATGGTGGCAGCACTCAGGGAAGACACTGAAGAACCAGCCTCCTCCCAGGGTCCTCTGCAGGCATCAGAGGGAAAGTCTTCTCTCCCAGAGCAGGCTGGGCTTTTGCTCCTATCTCATGTTCTGGTAACCATCCCACTCCATCAGGGTCAATGACACCACAGGGCACCAGCTGGGGATTAACAAGTGGCTATGGTCTGTTTGGTACTGTGAGCCCATTAATTAAGTAAATCAGGCATGAGTACAGGGAATGGGGAGAAGATATTGGAAATCTATGACTCAGTGGCTACTGGAAAGAATAAATGAAAAAGGCAATTTGCAGAAGGCACACGTGTGAAGGAAATGTCTGGAAGGATGCACACCAAATGTTGACATTGACCCTCTGGGTGGTAGACGGGGAGCCCTAAGAATGAAAGGCTGTCAGCTTGCACAGTCTGCTCCACTTACTTATGTTTTCTGAACTGAGCAGGGATTGCTTTCATAATTAAAAAAACCTTTTTACTTTCTTTTTCTTTTCTTTTTTTTCCTTTGGTACTGGGGATTGAGCCCAGGAATGCTACATCCTCAGCCATTTTTTATTGTGGAGACGCGGTCTTGCTAAGTAGTTGTTAAAAGCCCTACTAAGATGCCCAGGTTGGCCTTGAACTTGTGATCCTCTGCTTAGCCTCCCAAGTTGTTGTATTAAAGGCATGTGCCACTGTGCCTGGTTATTAAAACTCTTAAAATAGAATATTTAAAATGTTAAATATAAAACATTCTTATAAAATACATGTTATGCATAGCAATACATTTAGGCATAAAAAAAACTTATCTGTGGGTGGAAAAAGTAAAAGTAATTATTTTCTTTTCAAAATTGTTCACATCATCCAAAATTTCTACTTTTATAATCTGAGAAAACATAATAAACTTTAACAGGAAATTTTGAGATGAATTTTATAGTATCTTAAATCACCTCTCACCTCTTCCTCTCAATTCTAAAAAGTTAACTGAAACAATTTGATTTTTTTGTCTCTGCCTCCCTGATTTTCTATATCCTATAACATTCAATCACAAATGTGATTAAGTCATAGCTACCCATTTTATGACAACATCTGTTGTGACCAACAAATGACAACATGTCAAACAGAATCCCAGTGTTAGGATCCTCAGAAGTGAACCTTTTCAGGCAGCTGGTTCCTAAATGTAACATTTATCAAGCTCCCCTGTGCTCCCAGTGTCCATACCCACTATGTTCTGAAGTCCTGCCACTCAAAGCAAAAGTCCTAAGATGACTACAGACCATTTAGGTAGAATGCAAATCCCCCGAGGAAGTCCTATGTTGTGCTGTTCCCCAGTCTGCACGATGGAAACATCCCAAGTGTTTATGTGCGCGTATTCTGGGCATATGTGGGTTGGGCTGGGGATATGGCTCTGGAGTAGAGCACTTGCCTGGCATATATGAGGCCCTGGGTTCATTTCCCACCCCCACACACACACACCCCACACACACACAAAGAAAAGTCATACAACAAATTTGCTGAGCTCTTGATAAAATGGCTGAATAATGTTCTACCCTCACTCCTAAAATCTATCACAGGGTGTAACCATTAATTTCATGTCAGATGAAATGGGCCCTGGGGTGCCTGGTTGACCATTATTCTGGGTGTATCTATGAGGGTTTCTGGAAGAGATTAGGATTTCAACGTGTGGACTGAGTCAAGGCACCCCAGTGTGAATGGCACCGTCCAATCCACCAAGGGCCTGAACAGAACAAAAGGCAGAGGCAGGAAGCTTCCACCTGACTGCTTGAGCAGAAAGACAGTTCTACCCTGGGCCAGGGCAGCTTCGAGACTCTGTTGCCTGTGACAACACAAATGTAAGGGGACAAACAGATGAGGATGATGGAACACAAGGTTAAGAGAATAACCTATAAAATGAGCCCACTGTACTGACTCCACACCTGCCTCCTTTGCCAAAAAGCAATCTGCCTGCAGCCCCGCCTAGCCTGAGGGGAAAGGAAATGTCATATTCCTCAACAAACTGAGGCAGGGGATGGAAGGCCTGGCAGTCAGTGTGGGTAATGAATGATGGGGGTTGAGAAGAGGAGGGCTGGTTATCAAAGAAGAGACAACAGGCTGCTAACAGTAACACCTCCAGGGACCCACTTCCCAGCACAAGTGATTACCTCCTCGGCTGCTCCTTCCTGCCCTTAGGCACGTATGCAGAGAAGAAAAGAGAAGGTGAGGCTTCTGGGTGTCTATCAAAGAGCAAGTCTCACCCACCCCATTGGGCACCCAGCTCAGGCTCCTCTTCTCTCCAGAGAAGCCTGCTACCTCAGTCTCTTTCTTAAATAAAGCTTGCTTTCTACAGTTGCCTCGGTGTTTCTCTGTGGTTTAATCTTCAACACTGGGAATGAGGGCCCTTCCCTGATCTCCAAGACCGGTATCACAAAGATAGCCACAAGGGTTGTCTGGAACCGAGCTGTGATCATGGTCAATCACGACCCTCCCAGAGATCCAAAAGGGCAAGAGAAAAAGAACCCAAGCTGCCCAGTGCCCATGCCTGGCATCCAGGAACGGGAGAATGCAGAGCAGTAGGTAGAGTCTGACATTCAGGAGCTCTATAGGATCAGGGACACTGCAGAGGGCACCAGTTGATGAACCCAGCGAAATTCCATCTTAAGATTTGGATCCGGGGCTGGGATTGTGGCTCAGCGGTAAAGCACTTGCCTAACACGTGGGCGAACCGGGTTCGATCCTCAGCACCACGTACAAATAAAATGTCTTGAATAAAACGCATTGTGTACAACTAAAAGCAAATAAATAAAAATATTAAAAAAAAAAAAAAAGATTTGGATCCATCTTGTCACAAGGTCATAAAAAGTTCATTTCTGTTTTACTATAAAATGCTAAAATTTCTATTGGGCCTAACTATATTTTGATGTTTAAAAAAATAAATAAATAAAACTTGATTGGAATTCCTGTCCATGCCTTGAACTCACCCACGCCTGGCTCCCCCTGACCAGATAACAACCCTCTCTGAAATCCCAGATGCTCAAACTTTGATGTTAGAATCTGAGTTTGCTCCCTGCCTTGAGATATAAACAATGTAGATCAAGCCGGGCACTGTGGCGCACGCCTGTAATCCCAGCACTTTGGGAGGCTGAGGCAGGAGGATCACCAGTTCAAAGCCAGCCTCAGCAATGGCGAGGCACTCAGCAACTCAGTGAGACCCTGTCTCTAATAAAAGACAAAAAAGGGCTGGGGATGTGGCCCAGTGGTTGAGTGCCCTGAGTTCAATCCCTGGTACCAAAACAACAACAACAACAACAAAAACAAACTTTCCTGTTTTCTGTATTCAGACAAGTTGCTGTTCTCTAGCCCAATTTGGGAAAACAGTCGCTGATTAGCTCACTCTGTGTACACAAATTAAGCTTGCTTTAATTTGATTTAAATTAAAGTCGGTGATATTTTCTTTGCGACATGGTTCAACACAGTGAGACCAGGGGACAAGTCCAGGCACTATGGGGATGAGGGACACCTGGTAGGAGGCCACAGTAGGACCAAACCCAAGGGAGATCCAAGCTGGTGTTTGTAAAAGCCCCCACTTCATCTAGTGGCCAATAAAGGGACAGCAAAGCAGGACCCTGAAAGTGCCTGGCCTGCCCAACGAATGTGACTGAAAAGTCCCGTGGTAGCTGGAAGTGACCACCTTACCTGTCTTGCATCAGGTAAATGAAAGCATAAGATCCGAAAATAAATGGGGGGTGGGGATAATTATGTTCCCTATACACCCAAGTCTAGAAAGTGTATCACTCCAGAGAGAATAGGTTTTGAGAACTCGTCTCCCCCTTGTGACTGGAAATATCAAAAGCCCTACCTCAGGTGAGAGCCGCTGACAGGTGGGTGGGGGGCCGGTCCTGCCTCTGCCCCACCAGCCAGGAAGTCACTGAGAGGGCGCGCCACGGGCTCGCTGGTGCCACCACCCAGTCTCCTTGGGACCTGGGACACCTTCCACAGCTCTGTTGTGTCTTCCTTAAGACTGTGACGCCTGGTTTGTTTTCTCGCCCCCTGGGTGCTTCGTTGGTTTTCCACCCCACGGGCAGAAGGCACCGTGGCCGTTCCACCTGTCCCTGATTTAGAACCTGTTCAAGTGACCCTGAGAGGAGGGAGTGAGGCTCCGCAGAGGCCACTGTCCTGGCAGGAGCAGGAATGACCTGGTCCAGGCCATCCCTTCCCAGTCGAGGCTGGGCGGGGGCCTGGCGCCTGTCCACCCCCGGGCCTTCAGCCTGGTGCTGGGAAGGGATCCCCCAAACTCTTCGCCCCTTCGCACCAGGCGGGTCCGGGCTCCTGCTTAACCCCACCCAGTGGGGCGGGGCTTGATGATTGACGCATCTCTTAGCCTCCCCAGGAGCCGCCCCAGGTGGCGCTCGGGCTGTTTCTGCGCCCAGCACCGGAGCTTCTCTGGAGAAGCCGGCGAGGCCGGGCCGGGGAAGCACCCCAGCTGCGCCCAGCTTCCACAGAGCCCCTGGCGAGCGTGGCGTACCTTACGGGCCTCAGGGACACGCTCCCAACTGCGCCCCAGGCCTGGGTGCCCCCACGCGAGGCGACGTCCTCCTCAGAGTTTCCCACTCTAGCTGACGAGGGAAAGGGGATGTTTTCCCCCGTGGCGAGAAATGACCAGAATGTGGGGCTCCCAAGGGAGGGACCCCCGCGGGATCCAGGGTTCTTTTGGTTGGGCACCTTCTTGGACACCTGGATCAGGGTAGGCTTCTGGCTGTCACCCCTGGTGGGCAGGGACAACTAGGGAAGATATTCTGAGCTCACCCTACCCCTTCCCGAGCCTGCTGCAGGCGCAGGATTCGGGACAAATGCGCAGTACCTGCACGACCTGCCAGGCCCAGCTGCGGGACCACGGGCAGGTGCTGCCTTCTTCAACCTCACTTTCCTTGAGAGTCAGAGGGACACAGGCACCTTCCAGGGCTTTGGTGAACCAGGGAAACCCTCAGGGCATGATCGCTTCTCCCACTTCCTTTCCGACACCTGCCAAATTCTCCAGGTCTTTGCTGCAGCCTCCCTACTGAGGCAGCCCTTGCAGTCAAGGTGAGGCCAATCATATGGTGTTCGTCTTACATAGGCTCCGCCCCCAAGTCCCCTTCTATCAAAGTTGCGGGTAACTCCATTTACCTCAAAATAACATAGAACAAATCCGGGGGAATTTTTATTTTTTAGAGACCTACTTCAAAAGTTGCATAGTAGATTGGCGCAGTGGTGCAAGCCAGTAATCCCGGCAGTTTGAGGGGCTGAGGAAGGATTGCAAGTTCAAAGCCATCCTCAGAAACTTAGGGAGACCCTGTCTCAAAAAGTAAAAAGGACTAGGGATGTGGTTCAGTGGTTAAGCACCCCTGGGTTAAATCCCTGGTACAAAGAAAAAAAAAATTTTTGCACAGTAATTTATTGATCCTACTATGTACCAGATATTGGGCAAGTGCTTTATAGATCTAATATTATGATCTTAAGAGGTGCATATTATTTTACAAATGAGAACAAAGAAAAAGATTTTATTAACTGTTTTACGCAAGTAAAGTGAAGAGCTAGGAAGTTGCATCATTAATAATTACAATAATATGTATGTTAAGCACTTCTTATACACTAGACATTATTTTGTATCCATATTTTAAATAAAAATATAAGTGTGGGAGTAGGTGTGAGTGCCCATCTGTGTGTTTGAGACACCAGAGTCATGCTGCTCTAAAAAATTCAGACATCCTTGTTTGTAAAGCACTCATGATTTTCTTACCCATTGAATGTGAACTTTCCCTCCTCCCAACCCTCAGAGCATTTCTCGGTGTCTCATGGAATTTCTTGTATTTTGACTTAGAGTATGGTTATTGGAGGCCTACTCCTCTCAGCCCTTGTAGAGTTGAGAGCCTTGAGAACTACCTGGTTAAAAAGTAGATCTGGAGCCGGGCGCGGTGGCGCACGCCTGTAATCCCAGTACTTGGGAGGCTGAGGCAGGAGGATCGCGAGTTCAAAGCTAGCCTCAGCAATGGCCAGGCACTTAGCAACTCAGTGAGACCCTGTCTCTAATAAAATACAAAAAAGGGCTGGGGATGTGGCCCAGTGGTCGACTGCCCCTGTGTTCAATCCCCGGTACCCAAAAAAAAAAAAAAAAAAGTAGATCTGGGACTATGGTTGTGGCTCAGTGGTGGAGAGCTTGCATAGCATGTGTGAGGCACTGGGTTCAAGCCTCAACACCACATTAAAAAATATATAAATAAATACATTGTGTCCATCTACAACCAAAACAAAAACAAAACAAAAAAAAAATAGTAGATCTGGTTGCTGGGTAAAAGGCCCCTTCAAATGACAATGCTAAAACAAGATGCAAGTTTATTTCCCCTCACATAATGGTGAGTGTGGGGCTAGAGGGAGGCTTTGCTCCACAATGTCATGCAGGGATTGAAGGACCTTCTGTCTGTGCCTCTGCCATCCTCAGAGGACTCCCTTTATTTGGCTACAGTGGCTCAACACCTTGACTACAATCCAGCCAGTAAGAAGGGGAAAAGATAGCAAGAGGAGGGCAAGTCCCTGCTTTTAAAGATAGAACCAAGTTAAAAATTCTATTACTACTAAGGCATGTGTGGCCAATATGTATATGATGGAATGCTCAACATCACTAATCATCAGAGAAACTCAAATCACAACCACAATGGGACACCATCACACCCCAGTATGACTGTAATCCCAGCACTTGGGAGGCTGAGGCAGGAGGATCGCGAGTTCGAAGCCGGCCTCAGCAATGGCGAGGCACTTAGCAACTCAGTGAGACCCTGTCTCTAATAAAATACAGAAAAGAGCTGGGGATGTGGCCCAGTGGTCGAGTGCCTGTAAGCTGCCTGGTACCGAAAACCGGGAAGAAATCTCGGAGGCAGAGTATAGCTTTTTACTATTTTTACTTCTACTTTCTTAGAGCTTAGAGAGAGGGAAAGAAAGATTTTTAGAGAGAAAGAAAGATAGAGCTTCTTAGAGAGAGAGAGCTTTAGAGCTTCTTTCTTCTCTCTTCTTTCTTCCTTCTTCTTTCTTCTGTCTTCTGTCTTCCTCAGGAGCCTCGGCCTAACTCTGACCAGTCATTTCTCTTCTGTCTTCTATCTGGTTTCTCTTCTGTAACCGCTCTGCCTACGTTCTGGCCGCTCTGATTCTGACCGACCGAGTGACTGCCCGACGGACCGAATGAATTCGTTCTCCTAACTCGGACCGCTTTCACCCGGTTATATACCTTCAGGTTTGCGGGTGCCTACAGGTACGTCACATACATATCAGGTGGAACTTATGGCTTCCAGCTACCTACAACAGCCCTTCCTAATTAGGGCTCCTTCAAGTGCCCCTGAGTTCAATCCCTGGTACCAAAAAAAAAAAAAAAAAAAGACAAAAGATAACAACTGCTGGGGAGGATGAGGAGAAAATGAATTTTTGCACACTGATGGTGGGAATGTAAATTAGTATAGCCATTATTGAAAACAGTGTGGAGGTGTCTCAAAAAATTGAAAATAGAGCTAGCTTATGCTTGAGCAATCCCAAATCAATATTCAAAGAGACATTGGCACTCTCATGTTTATTGCAGCACTATTCACAATAACCAAGCAAATGGAAGCACATGTCCATCAACTGATGAATGAGTAAAGAAAATGTGGTCAATCTGGAGATACAGCTCAGAGGTAGAACATTTGCCTTGCATGCACAAGGCCCTGGATTTGATTCCCAGGACCATGCGTGCACGCACATGTGCATGCACACACATACACACACACACACAAAAATAATGTGGTGCACATACACAATGGAATACTATTCTGCCATTAAAAAAAAAAAGAATGAAATCCTGTCATTTGTGACAACATGGATGAAACTGGAGATCATTATGTTAAGTGAAATAAGCCAGGAATAGAAAGACAAGTACTTCATAATCTCATGCATATGTGAAGTCTAAAAAACAGTTCATCTCATAGAATTTAGAATAGAATGGTAGTTTTCATTGGCTGAGGAGAGGAGAAGAGAGGGATGGCTGGGTAAAGTTGATAAAAATATTTCACTACTATTAATGAAAGGAAGAACATATAATAAAAACAATTAGTGTGGATGGAACTAAAGAATATTATGCTAACTGAAATAAACCAGTCTCAAAAAAAAAAAACAAAGGCAGAATGTTCTTGCTAATATGTGGATGCTAAGCCAAAACAAGGAAGAGGAAGATTAGAAGTTCTGTGGACTAAACAAAGGAGAATGAAGGGAAGGGAATGGGGATGAGAATAGAAAAGATAGTAGAATGAATCAGACCTATCTTTACTATCCTTATATATGAATACACGACCCATGTAACTCCGCATCATGTACAACCACAATAATGGGATCCTAACTGGAACAAGTTATACTTATTCTATGTATTTATAATATGTCAATGTATACCCTACTGTCATGTATATCTTGAAAGAACAAATAAAAATAATAAAAATAAAAACAATTAGTCATGTGAAGTGGCCATGTCTTAGGAAATGTATTCAAAACAATGTTATGTGCATGCAATACAATCTTTCTTCATTCAACAAATATGTATAAAATGCCACCACATGTCAGATAATGAGCTAATCATTGGAAAGCCAATGCAAAGTTTTTATAAATAATGGGCAAATAAATGAAGCAGCCCCTTTTATGGAATAGCAATCTGGAAGTGAGGCCATGAAAATTTCAGGAAGTCAAATAATTTAAAATAGGAACACAAGTAATTTCTTCCCATAGAAGGTTGTAGATAAAAACAGACATATTTAAAGCTGAATTTCCTGTGGCTTGCTTAAAAATATGGAAAATCAATTATAAAGTAAACAAACAGCCCTGATTTATCAGGTTATACTGCCACTAGCAAAATATATTGTAGAGTCTCAGTCCTGAATTTTTGCTATAATGACTTTTTCTGTATTTGACTCTGAAACATATTTTTATTTTTTTCCTGCTACCAAAGAAAACAAAACAAATTGTCACTTACTGCATGTAGATAAATATATGGGGTCTAAAATTGAATTCTTTTCGTGTCTTCTATAAGATAAACATTCAAGGGATTTAATCTGGGAGAGGAGCCAAAAGTCCAACTCTAATTTATTATTATTTTTAAATTATATATAAGCCACAGCACAGAGCCTTTAATAATAATGTCAGCTGAGATGCCCCTGGAGTGCATCACTGTTTTCGACCACAGACATCACCAGCTCAGCTTTTCTCATTTCCCAAAATCCATCAAGATTTATTCCATCTTCCCAGATGTGCGATCACCCCCTGTCACTCCCCACTATAAGAAGTCCAAAAAATGGTTCGCACTTAGCCTTTAACTAAAATGCCAATAGTAATGTGAAGAGTCATATTAAAGGGTAAATATTTTAAAGTCAAATGTTGAGATGATGTTGAGTTTCCCACTGAATTAAAATGAAGTTGTATTTAATTAGAATGAAGTTGGGCTTCAGGTTTCAAAGAGGCAGAGATGAGTCAGGAATTTTTATTTTCCTCCTCCCTCCCCTACACCTGACCCCCGTGTGTGTTCTTGGCTGTGTTGTCTTTCTCTGCTGTGAACATTGTTCCCAAGAATCCTGACTTAATTTCTGCCCTTTCCTTGGCACACACATGCATTGGGCTTAACTAAAAGGAATAATGGATTCCCAGGAACCAAATAAGACTTATCTGTCTAGGGGAGACAAAGTTCCTTAGAAAGAATTTTGCAATTCTCATTTTATATAACAATTGGATACACGTTTATTTAGCTAGTATAAAGGATAATGTGCCTGGTACAGAGCTCATAGTTACTATTTGCCTAGGAGTTACTATAATTAAGGCACAATTCCAAGTCCTCTGAATACTGCAACTCACTGGTCCATTAAAAATATTTAGAATATTGGGCGTGGTGGCACACACCTGTAACCCCAGTGGCTCAGAATGATGAGGCAAGAGGAGCACAAATTCAAAGCCAGCCTCAGCATTATAGCTTTTATTATTAAAAAATAAAAAGGGCTGAGGATGTGGCTCAGTGGTTAAGCACCCTTGGGTTCAATTCCTGGTACCAGTAAAGAAATGGAGAGAAGGGAGGGAGGGAGGGAGGGAGGAAGGAAGGAAGAAAGGAGGGAGGGAGGGAAGGAGGGAGGGAAAGAGGGAAGGAGGGAGGAGGGAAGGAAGGAAGGGAGGAAGGAAAAACCAGGTACAGAGGTGTAACCATGTAATAACAGCAATTTGGGGAGTAAATTTGATTAAAGCCTAGAGTTTGGTTAATGGACCATGGAATTTGGTTATTGAAACTGAACAAAGTCAGTTTCTTGGTTTTAACAAATATACAGCAGTACTGTGAGCTATTAACAAAGATTAAACTACTCAGCGGTATATGGAAACCCTCTCAACAATCTTCTTCAATTTTCTATAAACCTAAAATTACTCCAAAATATGAAGTACATTTTATAAGAAATAGCCCATATCATTATTTGAATACTCAAGAACCCACATTGATGGCTGGGGTTGTGGCTCAGCGGTAGAGCGCTTGCCTAGCACGTGCACGTAAGCATAAAGGCATTGTGTACAACTAAAACAAATAAATAAATATTAAAAAAAAAAGAACCCACGGTGAGGGCTGGGGGTTATAGCCTAGCAAGTGTGGTACTGGGTTCAATCCTTAGCACCACATAAAAATAAAATAAAGGTATTGTGTCCAACTACAACTAAACATTTTTAAAAACCCACAATGATATCTAAATACAGTCCATAGTAACATTTACGAAAGTCTTGAGTTGTGATTTAATTCCTATATTAATGATCTGTTGCTATGTATTAAACTAACCCCAAACCTGGTAGCTGAACATATCAAAAGTTTCTCTTCTGACACTATGTTCAAGGGCCCAGGAACTGGAGTGGTTGAGCTGAGTGAGCCTGACTCCAGGTCTCAGGGAGCTGCAATCCAGTTGCAGACACCTCAAGCTTCCCCTGCTATAATTTACCTAGTCACATAACTTCTCCTAATTTCCTAATGTGCCTCCTATTTTGTTTTGTTTTCCCACGCTGACTTTCAGATGTTTTTCTTTGTGTTCTAGAAACCAATATTTTTTTCCAATCATGTTACAAATACATCTCACAAGCTGTGAGCCACCTATTAATTGGCTCTGATGATGGTGTTTGCCTTCCAACAGCAACCAGGAAAAGGACTCATTAATGTATTCAAATCTATTTTCTATGTATGTACTTTAAGGATCCCATTGTGTTTGTCAACTGTGCATTACTGTAACAAAATACCTGAGAGAATCAGGTATTAATAAGGGAAAAGGTTCATTTGAGCTCACAGTTTCAGAGGTTTCAGTTCATGATCGCTTGGCCCTGTTGCTTTGGGTCTGGGGTGGCATACATCCTGGTGGGAGCATGCGGTAGAGGAGGCCCCTTTGCCTCACAGCAGCCAGGAGGCAAAGAGAGAGGAAGAAGCAGATGCCCCAGTATTCAAGGGACAGTTTCAATGACAAAACTACCGTCTATGAGGCCCCACCTCCTGAAGGTTCCACTGTCTCCCAATAGCACTGCAGGCTAGGGTCAAAGTGTTTGACACATGGGCCCTTGGGAAACATTTAAGATCCAAACCAGCTGGGAGTATGACTCAGTGGTAGAGCACTTGCCTAGAATGCACCAGGCCCTGGGTTTGATCTCCAGTACTACTGGAAAAAAAAAATTAAGTTTCAGGGGAAGGCTTATAGCTAAGTGGTAGATGGCTTGCCTGGCATGCATAAGGCCCTGAGTTCAATCCCCAACACCACCAAAAAATAAATAAATAAAAATGCAATCCATAGCACCTGTTAATGACTACTTCCCCACCCAAGCTCAAAAAGAATAATCTACATTTTTTCCCATTGGGCTTTCTCTGTAAATTTCAATCTTTCATCCATCAGAAGTTGACTTTTGGATATGGAATGAGATGAGGATCCAACTGTATTTTTCTGCCAGATGATGACTCAATTTTCACAAGATTATTTACCAAATATTCTACCATTCCCCTATCTCTAGAAACTACCAGGTTTCCATATCATAGAGGGCCTATGTCTAGAGTCCTTCTACTCCCTTGGGACTGTTTTTATATTGGACTTATAATATTTGTCAGTATCTGGTAGCAGGAGTCTCCTTTCTTTCTTTTTCTAAAAAATGTCTATTAGTTATTCATGAAGCTTTATTCATCCATCTCATTTGTAGAATTCATTTATTAAGTCCTCTAAAAATACTCCTAGAATTTTAATTGGAGTTGCATTGAATTTATAGACTAATTAGGTGAGAATCAACAGTGTTTTAATGTTGTTTTCCTATCCATGTTTCTTCATTTATTTACATCTTATTTTATATCCTTTAATAGAGTTTCAAAATTTTTCTTCATAAAGGTCTTGAAACTTTTTATTATGTTAATTCCTAGAAAATTTATAGGTTTGTGGGATTTGGGCTTTTTTGCTGTTTTAATTGGTACCTTATTTTCTCTCGCGTTTATAAATTATTTCTAGAGTGAAAGTTATAGTTAATATTGACTTTGTACCCCCAAAGCTTGCTGAGCTTTTAATTCTCATTAGTTCTAATGCTTTGTTTATTCTCTTCAGTTTACTCTGTAAATTCTCAAGCCATCAAAAAAATAATGACAATTTTTTCTCTTCAATTCAAAATAGCTGGGGCTTAAAGACAGAAATTCAGGGCTGGGGTTGTGGCTCAGTGGTAGAGCGCTCGCCTAGCACGTGCACGGCCCGGGTTCTATCCTCAGCACCACATACAAATAAACGCATTGTGTAAAACTAAAGCAGATAAATAAATATTAAAAAAAAAAAGACAGAAATTCATTTGCGTCACATGTAAAAGTCGGGCTGGAGGAAATTCAGTTGACACATAGCTTTGCCGTCATCCAGGACCCAGGCCAGTCCACCAGCCTGGCCCCTCACCCTCACACGTTCAAGAGGTCACTCTGTCATAATGTCCATGTCCACCGGTGCAAGACAAAGAAAGGCCTCGGAAGCTTCATCCATAGCGCCTCCCCTATTGTCAACCCCCCCCCAAAACCTAGTTTGAGTTTTGAAAAATCATCCATCGGTTACTTATTTTACTTCCCTGTTTCAGGAATTTCTGCTTTCACCATTGTCACGAGCTGTCTGTGGGTTGTATGTGGACTATGTTGTGCCTAGTGGCCTCCTGAGGGCCCAAGTCTGGCACTGGGATCTCCCTGGGGTGCCCCCCCACAGGGATTGACTGCCTGATGCAGGTGAACTTCCCCCTCAAGCTCTGCCGAAGATCCCACACCGCACCTGAGATGGGTGTGACCTGCCAAGGTGTCAACAACCTGCTGACTGCAAGACTCCACCCTTGAAACCTTATCCCTGCCTTTGATGTACCCCCTTAAATAAAACACTGGAGCCATTTTCTCTTTGTCTAGTTCAAGAACCCTTGTGGACTAGATGTATCAGGGGCTTCACTATTTATAAATATATTTCTGAGTGTTTGTGTTTTATTATTTGTTAATTATTTGAGATATTAAGATGTAGGGTGGCTTGGATTCCTCTGGGCAAAAGAACCCGTCAAGGAGACGCTGGCTGTCTTCCCTCCCGAAATACCATTATTTCTTTTCTTTCGAATTCACTCCATTTCCTATTTCCCAGGTACTTGAATTGAAAGCTGAGCCCCTGTGTTTTCTGTATTTCTTTTTTTAAAATATATTTATTTATTTACTTTAGTTGTACACAATGCAATGCATTTATGTTTACGTGGTGCTGAGGATCGAACCCGGCTGCGCTCTGCCGCTGAGTTTCTAATTGTATTTAACCAGGAACTGCCCCTGGTGTAGTTTGAGTGGGCAGGTGAACACCCCCTGGGTTGCCATTCCCCTTGTGGCAGGAAGCTTCTCACTAGGCTCCCGGAGTCCCTGCTTCCTGGGACTCTGCCCTTATGTAATCCCCTGCCCCCGAGTGAGGGCTTGTCCTACAGACTTGCTTCTAGAATAGGACACAGGAGATGGGATCCCTTCTGATTAAGTCACAAACGACTCAGATTCCTCTGGTCATGCTCCCTCTCTTGCCCACTCTGAGGGAGAGCTGACACGTCAGGGGAGTCCATGGAGCAGGGAACCGGCAGCCTCTGATCAGCCAATAACATGAGCAAACTGGAGAAAGAGCCTTCCCCAGTTAAGCCCTGAAATGACCTCAGCCCACACCTTGACCTTGAGCTGAGGCATACCTTTGAGCCGCACCTGAATTCCTGACCCACTGAAACTGTGAGATAAATAAACGTTGTGTCCTCGGCTGTGGAGTTTGGGGATCATCTGTCACACAGCCGTAGATAATGTATGTACCCCTACAGCGTCTTTAGCCCAGGAATTATTTAGTGGTCTGGAATTCTTTCATTAGTCTTCAGGATTCGTTTTTTTGTTGTTGTTGTTGTTGTTGTTGTTTTGTTACCACTGTGACAAATCACAAGCTTTAAAACAACCCAAATTTATTACCCAAGGGTTCTGGAGGTCGGAGGCTGGACGCAGGTCCGTGGGCTGCAGCCCACAGGTCCACAGGCTGCACTCTGTCTGGAGGCTCCAGGGAGGACCCACTTTCCCGGTCCTTCAGGTTGTCAGCAGAATTCAGTTCCTTGCTGTTAGAACAAAGGGCCCTGTTTCCTCTGGCTTTTAGCTGAGGACTGGCTTCTATAGGCCACCAGCCCTCTTAGGCCCAGAGCCCCCTTCCTCCTTCTTCAAAGCCAGCAATGGCGAGTGGCGTCTCTCTCAGCTGGCATCCCTGGCCATCCTCAGTCCTACCTGTGGAGGGAGGCTCTCTGCTCTTGAGGCCGCCTGTGGTGAGACAGGACACACCTGCATAATCCAGGCAACCCTCACCTTCTCAACCTTAACCTTCATCATGTCTGCAAAGCCACTTTTGACAAGTAAGGTAACAGCGTCACAGGTGCTGCAGATTTGAGTGCAGACACTTTTGCAGGACGCTTGTTCTTCCTACCACATCCAACACTGATTTATAATTTTTTCTTATGTGTTGCTGTCTGAAGCGATTGCCACTTGGAGCAACGAAGCCGCAGGAAGAAGTTTAGAGGCAAACTGGAAACAAACAGGCTTTTTATTCTGATAACTTCTCTCTCCGGCTCCAACAACGACTCAAAACACACACCACACACCACCAAACAACCCACAAACAAATGGCACCAACCCGATCCGATCTCGGCTCAAGTCTCGCGAGATCCCGGCTCAAGTCTCCCGAGATCCCGGGCCAAGTCCCGTGAGACCACGGAAGGCGGCAATGCCCGAACATCTCTATGGCCCGAAGCCAACCTCAATCTCAGCCATCTCCCCAATCAGGGCTCCTGCATTTATGTTTCCACCACAACACGTAGTTTGTGCGAAGTCATTTCTTTCAAATTCCTGGATAGTTTCTTTGTAGCATCGTAAGGAATAATTTTGTGCTCATTCTTCATGTGTGCCAAAGAATACATTCTGTTTCCGGAAGTTAAAGTTAAATGTATCTAATTTGAATGTAATCAATGTTAGTAAAGCTCCTGTGGTCCTTTGGGTTTTTTCTGCTTGATTTGTCCACTTTGAGTACATATTAAAATTCCCAACTGCAATTCTTGATTTTCTGTCTCTTGTCTTAATTTTATCACAAATAGCTTCATAAACCTGGTGTGATGGTGCATGCCTGTAATTCCAACAACTTGGGAGGCTGAGGCAGGAGGATTGCAAGTTTGAGACCAGCTGCAGCAACTAGTGAGTCCCTAAGCAACTGAGCGACACTGTGTCTCAAAGTAAGAAATTACAAGAGGGGATGTGGCTCAGTGGTAAAGTGCCCCTGGATTCAATCCCCAGTACCAAAAACAAAAACAAACAAATAAGCTGGGTACGGTGGCACACACCTATAATCCCAGCACTTGGGAGGCTGAGGCAGGAGGATCACAAGTTCAAAGTCAGCCTCAGCAATGGCGAGGCACTTAGCAACTCAGTGAGACCTCGTCTCTAATAAAATACAAAAAAGGGCTGGGGATGTGGCCCAGTGGTCAAGTGCCCCTGAATTCAATCCCCGGTACCAAAAAAAAAAAAAAAAAAAAGCTTTATAAATTCCAACGTCTGACGCTAGGGCATGTGTCGAGGTTGGCACATCCTCTTGGTCTGTCCTTCCTTTCATCAGCATGCAACACCTTGCTTTGTCTTCAGTTTTGTTGTTGTTTTGCCATAAATGTCTTGTCTGCTACCAAGCTGCTAAGTTTTGATTTTTGAGGGTTTTTTTTTTTTTTTTTTTTTTTGCTTCCTACCTGCCAGGTACATCTTTTCATTGTCCATTTGCCTCTCCTTCTGTTTTTAAGTGTGACTTGGTGGATAGTGAACTGCTGGGCCTCAGGACCCAGCTGCTTAGCACAGCAGAGGGTCTCTGACATTCGAGAGCCATCTTCCTCTCAGGACACTGCTCCTCAGATGACTAGCTATTCCCAAGTTCGCTGTGATTCTCGTAAGGCTGACTACTATTTGGCTAGTGATTGCTCCTGGGTAGACAGGACAACCACTAGGCCCTACCCAGTGCTTCTCCAGGTGAGTTTAGAGTGGAGAGATGAAGCCTCCACTTCGGCTTTCTGGGCTCGACAGTGGGACCTGGGGACCCTCTACAGTGGTAGTGGTGAAGGTTCTGCTTTCCAGGAGCTGGGCGCCCAATTAATGTGTATCCGTTTCCCTGCTCCTTCACCTGCTGGTTTCTGACTTGCTGCAGACTGTAAGTCTGGGTCCAGCCAGACAAGCCAAGGTTGGCGATTGCTTTGGGAGGCAGCTCTTTCTGCACACTGAGGGGGAGACAGAGTCTCCCCAGAAACCCAGTCCTAGTCCACCCTGACTCTGGGTTCCCTCTCTGCCCACGTCCAGCCCTCCTGGCCTGGACCCAGCACTCCCCTGCCCTAACAGCTGAGGGTCCACTGCCACGTTTGACTGGGAGCACCGTCATCTTCCTGCTCTTTTCAGGGATCAGGAGTCACTAGCTTCCTTGACCAAAAGATAAATTCTGAAAGGCCTGTAACAGGGATTTGTTTTTCTTACAAGAAATTGTGCAACTGTTCGTTGCCTAGGAGTCAAATTCATTTAGACTTGGAGCCTCGCCTAGGGTCAGGCTCATGGGAAACACAGGAGCCCTTTCCGTCTTTGTTTTCAATAGTTAATACGTTCACATGGCTCAGAAATTAAAAAAAAATTAAAAGTGTTACTGTGAAATCTACCTCCCACCTCCATCTATAACCACCGATGCTGGTCTCTTACCTTTCCAAAGTTTCATGACACATACGCAACAAGTATAAGGATGTATTATAGATGCATAGGCCTGCCTATTCATTCATTCTCATATTCTCATATTCTCTCTCTTTCTCTCTCTCTCTCTCTCCCCCCCCCCCTCTCTCTCTCTCTCTCTCTCTCTTTCTCTCTGCAAAGAGACAGTTTTCTGTACCTTCTACTCACCATTTTGCCTTCGTTATTTCACTTTAAATTCTGGTAGATCTTTCTCAACCAAGTGGTTGACCATTCTTTTCTACAGCTATCTGGGATCCCCCGGCATGGAGGACTGCCATTTATCTAACCATCTCCCTTTGATATACATTGAGGTTGTGCACAGTCTTCTGCCATTAGAGACAGCACTGAGTTGAATAAAAGAGAGTGAAAACAATGGGGAGTGGCTTGGGGCGGGGGAACAAGCCAACGCATTTAATTTTCAGAGTGTTTCCCTGTAATTTCTTTCCCCCGCCACTGTTTCTTCCTGCTGCATTTTTATTCTCCTAGAAGCAAATGTTGATGCTTTATTGCAGTTTGCACATTGTTCAGGGTCATTTTAGTGGTTGGAATTACGCCATAAAATAGAAAAATGTACATGGTGGAAGTCCTGAAAGTTAACAATAATAGCTACAAATCTCCTGTTCGCTGGGTGCCTTCTATAGCCCCAAGGGCAGAGCCAGCATATGGTGGGGACTTGCAAGCTCAATACAGACAGAATCAGCCAAGACACCTCCTTGCTGTCACGGCAGCCTAAGAGGCACAAGGAGTGGCCGTCAGACCACCCCTCCCACAGCTACTGAGACCACAAAAGGCTGTGAGAACTTTTTCTTCAATGCTCTATAGTCTTCAAAATCTCAGAAGGACAAGGACATGCTGTGCACTCACCTGAGGACCTGCATATATGAGGTACCCACAGTAGTCACGTTCACAGAGATGAGGTGCAATGGGGGTGGTAGTGAGGACTAAGGAATAGAGTGTAAGATGTGGGAAATGAAGAGCGCTCAGGCTATTCACATGAACTTAATGCTACTGAGCCAGACACTTAGAAATAGTTTACGTTGGCAAATTTTACATTATGGTAGTCTTTCTGTTTAAGCAGAGCCCTGCTCTGATCAAATCATTTCCCCTAATGATCCGTTTTTTCCACTATCAGTGAGGAGAGTTGCACAGGAAAGATCTCCTCGTGAGGATGATGTTAGTGAAAATCAGAGTTCCCAGAGTCCATCAAGCCCGCTGGGCTCCTCACCTCCTCCCACTGGGTCCTTGGAAGCTCTGCAAGGTCAACCTCTGCACCTCACATCTGAGAAAGTGACACTCAGCACATCCAAGGGGGAACCACTGAAAACTGTGAGCACCAACTAGAGGAAGGATAAAGCAGACGGACAGGCACTGAGGGTCGGTCAGCCCTTCCCAGGTACTCACAATATCCAATCCACAATTGTTATAAACAAAATTCACAATAGGCCAAGCTACAAAATACTACAAAGAGGCTGTAAAAAATCTACTGGAGAAATATAAACAGGATAGGCTAGTTTTTGATATTAGGAAAAATGTATTGTATTTTTCCAATTTTATGCAGTATATTACATTATAATTTATACTATATAAAAATGCAGTTACCTAAAGAAGGAAAACAAGGAGAGCAAAATAAATTGGACTAAAATACATAGTGTGTATAGATGTAAATAATTATTAAAATGTATATATAATTCACATGAAAATACAAAAATTCATATATGAAAAAAATCTATTACCCAGGAAATAGTAGTTAGGTTAACAAGCAGTTGAATTAGGAATACAAGATTCAATTAATGGAAATTGTTAGGGAAGAATTTTCTGATGGACAAAATGGTGAATTTTATGCATCCTTGTTTTATTTTTTTTTATTTTTGGTACCGGGGATTGAACTCAGGGGCACTCGACCACTGGGCCACATCCCCAGCCCTTTTTTGTATTTTATTAGAGACAGAGTCTCACTGAGTTGCTAAGTGCCTCGCCATTGCTGAGGCCGGCTTTGAACTTGAGATCCTCCTGCCTCAGCCTCCCAAGTGCTGGGATTACAGGTGTGCAACACCATGCCCAGCTGCACCCTTGTTTTTAAAAGGCAGAAAAAGAAATAAAATTTGGTCTGAGTAGTAAACCTTTGTTATCAGGAAAAAATCCTTTAACTATCCAGGTGGTTTAATTGATCCTATTTCTCTAGCTCTTTGGAAACTTTTCAAACTTACTGTTTACTTCTACCTTTGAAGGTGAAGTTGGCCAACTCTTATACATACCAAAGAGATTAATTTTTAAGCTCCCTCCTCTGATATAAAATGTACACAATTTCTTCTCCTTTCATGTTCAGCTCTCACTGAAGCAAATGGAGCACAAAGATTTTGGAGAAGACTCAGCTATTATTAAGGAAGAAATAAGTGGCTGCTTATCAGCCTGAAGGAATGGGTGGAGATTTAAGAGTAAACCCACCCATGAGTGAGCTTCTCTTTGTCAACCACTTTCTATTCATGAGCTCATTTAAATCTCAGAGCCATACTAAAGAGCAAGAAAAGATTATAATGTTTGTTGTACAGTTTGGGGCACTAACGCTTTGGGAGGAGCTGGTCCAAGATGGCCTGGTGAGCACGTGGTGGATCAAGGACTTGGACAAACATAGGCAGTCAGTCTGTGCTTCCCTGCACCCTCAGCCACCTCCCTACATCCCCTCCAAGCCCTCAGTGATAGCCAAAGCAGTTGAAGCATGAGCTCTGGTGTTTCTCCCCTTGGATTGTGTGCAAAAGTGCCCCAAGACCACCAGCTCTTGGAGCAGAGCAACCCTACTGAGGGCAAAAGCTGGTCACTGGGTAAAATTCTGCATCATGAAAGCTGGCCCTCAACATATGTTCCCCACAGGAGACTCGACTGATAGGAACTCCAAAGGCAAGTTGTGGAAGAAGTTATGGAATTTTATAGCTTGCCCATTGTATTAATGTGTTTTCTTGTTGCTGCCTGAAGCAATGGCCGCTTGGAGCAACGAAGCCGCGGGAAGAAGTTCAGAGGCAAACTGGAAACAAACAGCTTTTTATTCTGATAACTTTTCTCTCTGGCTCTAACAACGACTAACACGCACCACACACACCATCAAAATGGCGCTGACCCGATCAGCAATCTCGGCCAAGTCACTCGAGATCCCACGCCAAGTCCCGCGAGACTACGGAAGGCAGCAATGCCCAAAACTCCATGGCCCATAGTCAACCGCAATTTAAGCCATCTCCCCAAACAGGGCTCCTGCATTTTCTGTTGCCAATAACACAATACCACAGACTGAGTGATTTATAATGAAGAGGTTGATTTTGGCTCATGGTTCTGGTCCAATGTTGAGGGCCACATCTGGTAATGGCCCTGCTGGCAGAATCCCAAGGCTTTACAGGGTATCACATGCAGGAGACAGGAAATTGTGTGTGTGTGCATGTATGCGTGCATGCACACACAAACGTGCACTGGTCTCTCTTATAAAGCCACCAAGATTCAATCAAGGCTGACCCTGATGACCTTATCTAATCCTAATCTCCTCTCAAAGGCCTCACCTCTTAACACCAGTCAGATTAAGCAGATGCTTAATCTGCTTAATCCAAGATGGATTCTTGGATTAAGAATCTTATTATCTTCTTAATGCCTCACAATGGGGATTAAATTTCAACCCATGAAACTTGGAGGAACACAGTCAAATCATAACTGAGACATAGCACCATTTAGGTGAAGGTCTTTTAGTAGAAGACATTCTTGTCAAGTAGTGACCTTAGTGATTTTAAAGTCACCCAATATTTTACCATCATGAGCCTTAATGTCTGCTTTTCTTTGTATTTATCCAGCTTATTTAGTGCTTCACTAGTTTTGGACAATCTTCATTATCTCTTCAACTACGGCTCCTATTACCTCTTCAACTACGGCTCCTGTCCTATTCTCGTCCTCATTGCTTTCAAAGTCTCGAGTACATGTGTCAGACTGTCACTATATTCCATGTTTCTCATACTCTCTCCTGTGTTTTCTATCCTTTTCCTCTCTGTGCTTCAGTTTCTTTCTTTCTGATCTACCTTCCAATTCACCATTTCTCTCTTCAACTCCACCTTTTCTGTTGTGAAACCCATTGTTGAATTCTTAGGTTCTGTTATTATATTTTACAATTCTAGAATTACTATTCAGTTCTTTTTATATCTCCAGTTCTTTAGAAGTCTCTACATTGTCATCTAATTTCTTGATAATATTAATCAATTACTTTTAAGACTCTGTCTAATAATTCCAATGTCAGGATCTGCTGTAGGTCTGGTTTTACATGTTGTCTTTTTCAATTTTCAGTCACATACATTAGACATTGTGTGTGAAAAACTGTGGAGACAATGTGAAGTTCTGGGTGATACAATCTTTCTCCCTAAAGGATTTGTTTTGCTCCTTGCAGGTGGCTTGGAGAAGGGTAGTTTTCCTTGAAACAATCAAGGATGAAGCTGATTTAAGTCTGAGCCTCAATCTTTGGGAGGGCTGCTCTACTACTGTCAGAAGTTCAAAATAGAATTCCAGGGTACTTACCCAGTGTTCTTCCTCCTTGGTATACCCTAAAATATAATTTTTTGTCCCCTCAGTCCCATAGGTGAGCCAGAACCCCCACGATCACCTTTTCCATCTCAGTCAGAGAGTGCTCTGCCTCAGCAGATAACTTTGCTGTCCTCCCTCTTGTTCTGGATCTTGGACCCTCATGCCTTCACTTCCTTGGTGGGTCTCTTCTACCATTAAATATATTTATTTTTCCTGTATGCTTTATTTTCTAGGAGGAGAGTTTGTACACAACAAGCTAGTTCACTACTACTCAAAGTGGAAATCCCCATCGTGATGTCGTAATGGAAAATGAGCTGAGCTGGGCACTGAATTGGATGGGTATATAGCCAAGTAGGAGACCAGACTTCCTAGCACAAGGAAACACTGGGTGGACTATTTGGAGCTCTCCCTTCTCTTCTCAGATGCATAATTTAGATTTAAGAGCTTCTAAGAGGTAAATTAGAGGATCTGAACAGGTTTGTGGGGGAAATAATGCCTATAGTCAATAATTAGATTTTCTGAAAATAAATGGTTATGTTCAAGGGAAATTTTCATTTTAAAGTAAGAATAAATAAATGAAATGCCACAGACACTGCAAAAGGAATTTAAAATATTATTAACACTAGCTACATGAATCAGCCCAAATACTAAAATCAGACATATGCATCTGAAAGAAAAAAAAAACAATACAAATCACACACAAGGCATAAACACGATAATTCAAAACTTTCCAAAACATAGAGCCTTTCCAGAAGACTCAGATTGGCTCAGAAATGGCCACTGAGTTACATGACCATATGTGTGAGCCATATTTAAATGGCACCCACTGGCCAAACCAGTTTGTAGATTTGAAAGCAATGTGCAGATGTTTAATAAACTCTCTCCTTCTGGCTGAATCTGAAAGAAAAGTAGTGCAGGACCGATCACACCCACACCTGGGATAAGAAACGGGTTTGTTGTCAGAAGCCTGACAAGGCTGCTCTGCACAGAGAGAGGGACAGCAGCAGTGAGCGAGGGAGGGCAGCAGCAACTCCCCCTTGAATGTTACCTTTCATAGGTTAGAATCATGGCTGCTGAAAGGCAAAAATCACACTGGACACAACCGTGCAGCCAAGAGATTTATTCACCAGCCTTTATGGCTGGTCAGGGGTAAAGAAGTATGAGAAGAGAGGAGTCAGGGAGAGGGAAGTGTGCAAGCTCTGGTGGGAGAGAGGAGTCAGGGAGAGGGGAGTGTGCAAGCTCTGGTGGGAGAGAGGAGTCAGGGAGAGGGGAGTGTGTGAGCTCTGGACAGAGGGTGGGTGCCTGGTCGTGCCGGCTGTGGTCTCTGGAACTGGGGCAGCTGCTGTGGGGCTGGAGACAGTGAGTCTGGAGAGTCTGGAGCTGTCCCAGTGGCTGCCTCCTCTCAGCAGAGGCGAGCTGTTGTGTCCCAGCTCCAGGTAGACAGGAGCTTTAAGTAGGGATTGGGGGGGGGGGCGGCGGTTGCGTACCAGAGCGACCTTTAACGCTATTGGCTCTTTGCCCAGGGAACAGGGCAATCTTTAAGCTGATTGGCTCCTGCCCAGGGAAAATGAAACCAGGTTGCTTCTTATGGAAATTTCCATGGGGGAGGTGGCCCATCGGCCCAAGCCTATCTATCAGCCACGCATTAGGGGTGGTTTAGTCTTGACTGACATAGTCAGCATCCCCTGATCTTGTGGAAGGCAAGTTTGTTTCTTGGGAACAGAGACAGGCAGTTTTCCTATCTCTCAGAGGGGAAACAGGGAAACTGGCATATCCCTTTATCTTCTCAAGAAGAGAACAGGGAAACCAGTACATCCCCACCTCACTTGTCTCCTATCTCTCAGTGAGAGAACAGGGAGAGACTGCATGTCTCCAAGTCGGTAGGTTTTATCTCAGGCTAGTTTCTATTTCTTGGGAATAAGAACAGTATTCATAAAGTCGGGGTGGGGAAAAGGAAGATGGCTGCAGTTATGCTAACAGAATCAGACTTGAAAGCTCCAATAAATGGACTAGAGGGCTGCTGAGTTCTAGAAAGGAATGTCTGTAAAAAGTCACTCACTTTCCATAACTGACTCCTCCTCCTCCTCCTTCTTCATCTTCTTGTCTGGTTCTTTAGGATACATTTTTGACTAAAAAATAGATCACTTTTTACTGCCTAGCTGGGTGTCTAAGGTCTAAACCTACATTTAACATAGTTTTGGTAGATGCCAATGCTGCCACTCAGGGACCAGACCCTTCATGAGCTTCAGAGGGGATGTGCAAAGCCTCAGACAAAATCCATTCAATAAAGTCCCATTTCCTTAGCAACTTCTGTTTCATTCAGCCTCAGAGAAATCTTATACATTCTGTGGTTGCATTTCAAACCTGACTTAAATGTTCGCAGAGCTTTCTCTAAAAAGAGGTTCAACAAATGGTGAATCCATCGGCATATCTATCTTCCATACACACACTCACACAACTGGAAACAATCCAAAAATCAAATAATAGAGATCTAAGTAAAAATAAATTTTTTTCTTTAGTAGCAGAAAAACTTCAAGATCTTGCAACTAGAAAAAGCAAGTTCCAAACATTATAGTGTGATCCCATTTTTCTAAGAAAAAAATGTAGAATGAGAGGATGGAATATATTTTATTCTTATTTTCTCAATTATACTTTTTGCATTTTTCAATTTTTTTAATCCAACATGGTACCAGAGGCTGTTTTATATCTACCTATTTTAGGGTTTCTTTTTTTTTTTTTAAACATTTATTTATTTGCTTAAGTTGTACACAATGCCTTTATTTTTACGTGGTGCTGAGGATCGAACCTGGGCTGCGCACGTGCTAGGCGAGCACTCTACCGCTAAGCCGAAACCTCAGCCCCTATTTTGGGGTTTCTTAGAGTTATCAATAATAGATTTCTACAGAGAAACAAAACAGTGCCACAGAAAGAGGAAAGGACCTACGGTAGGAGGCCAGCTTCATACTACTCAGGACTCACTGGGGACAAGTCACACAGCTTCCAGAGAAGCCTCCGTGCTCTTATCTGGAAGATGGACACCATCCAAGGACGTGAGGTAAAACAATGTTTAGTTAGCTTGATTTGCCAATCCACAAAGGGTGCAGGATTCAAAACATCAGGTTGTACACCATAAATATACATGACTTTTATTTGTCAGTTTTAAAATAAGAAAAATAGCTGGGTGTGGTGGTGCACGCCTGTTATCCCAGCAACCTGGAAGGCTGAGGCAGGAGGATCACAAGTTCAAGCCAGCCTAAGCAATTTAGCAAGGCCCTAAGCAACTCAGTGAGACCCTGTCTGTAAAATAAAATAAAAAAGGTCTGGGGATGTGCCTCAGTGGTTGAGTGCCCCAGTGGTTGAGTGCCCCAGAGTTCAATCCCTGGTACAAAAAAAAAAAAAAAAAAAATATATATATATATATATATATATATATATATATATATATATAACAATAGATGTTGGTGAGGATGTGGGGTGGGGAAAAGGGTACACTTATACATTGCTGGTAGGACAAAAATTGGTGCAACCACTCTGGAAAGCAGTATGGAGTTTCCTCAGTAAACTTGGAATAGAACCACTACTATTTGACCCAGCTATCCCAATGCTTGGTATCTGCAAAAGCCCTGTTTAGAGAGATGGCTTAAATTACGGTTGACTATGGGCCATGGAGTTTTGGGCATTGCTGCCTTCCGTAGTCTCACGGGACTTGGCCTGGGATCTCGCGGGACTTGGCGTGGGATCTCGAGTGACTTGGCCGAGATTGCTGATCGGGTCAGCACCATTTTAGTGGTATGTGTGGTGCATGTTAGTCGTTGTTAGAGCCAGAGAGAAAAGTTATCAAAATAAAAAGCTGTTTGTTTCCAGTTTGCCTCTAAACTTCTTCCCACGGCTTCGTTACTCCAAGCGTCCATCGCTTCAGGCGGCAACAGGTATCTACCCAAAGGACTTAAAATCAGCATACTACAGTGACACAGCCACATCAATGTTTTATAGCAGCTCAATTCACACTGCTAAACTATGGAACCAACCTAGGTGCCCTTCAACAGATGAATGGATAAAGAAAATGTGAGATATATATGTACACATACACAATGGCATATTATTCAGCCTTAAAGAAGAAATTATGGCATTTGCTGGTAAATGGATGGAGCAGGAGAATATCATGCTAAGTGAAATAAGCCAATCATAAAGAACCAAAGAACAAATATTTTCTCTGATGTGTGGATGCTAATTCATAATAAGTGGGAGAAGGGCTAGGGAAGAATAGAAGTACTTTGGATTAGACAGAGCGGAGTGAAGGGTGGGGAGAGGATATGGGGGTAGGAAAGATAGTAGAATAAAGAGGACATTATGACCCTATGTGCATATGTGATTACACGACTGGTGTGATTCTACATCATGTACAATCAGAAGAATAAGAAGTTATACTCCATTTGTGTATGATGTGTCAAAATGCATTATACTGTCATGTATGACAATTAGACCAAATTAAAAAGAAGGAAAGAACACCACAGGAACTCTGTACACAATTATGTGTTCCAATCCCAGGACTGAAAAGAGCTGCTGCCCCAGAGCTGAAACAAAATCTCTCTCCCTTTCTCTCTCACACACTCAGAATAGAACAGGCCGGAAGGTGCTGGGGGGAGCTTGGTGGCAGAGCACTTGCCTGGCACACACAAGGCCCTAGGTTCAATCCCCAGAGCTGAAAAACATAAAAGCAAGCTGGAAGGAGACTTTAAGGCACAGTTGGACGTGAACTGCAGGAAGTTCTAATACAAATAACAGAGAAGGGACACTTCAGAATAGGCAAATTAAGTTTCTCTAGGCAAAGCTATCATAGGTATAAAAAAAGCAAAAACAAATGTTTTGACACAAGATGATTTGGAGAGGTTTTAAATCTTTCCACAGACAAAGCGCTTTATAATAGGTTTTCATTCAGACGAACAAAGAGCACCAAATCCAAAATTCCTGAAGGGAATTGTACTTCCCACCAACAAGGCCACCCCCCTCCCACAGTGGCAGCATATTCTAGAAGAGGGTAGCTTCTTTCCTCAGCAGCCACAGCCAACAGGGCATTGCACAAGCCCTGGAGAGCAGGGGCTGAAGGCGTTATTTAGCTTATGGACAAAGTTCACGTGGGCCAAGGTGCAACTATGATTAGATACTTCCATTCTACAGTTCCCATCTGGTTGGGGAAGGGGATGCAGGAGCACCGAGCTGCAGGTGCCAGGGAGGAGAGAGGAAGGGGTCCTCGTAGTCCTTGTCTGACTCTAGCTGTTCCTCTCCTTAAACTCCTCTGAGGACAAGGAATGAATGAATAACTGCCCAGTTTCTGCAGAGGGAATAGAAAGCAAGGCCAGGAGAGAAGCTGGGCAGCAGACAGGGAGGGTGGAAATTCTGGACTAAGGACATCAGCTCTTCCCCTCCTGTGGTATGGGCAGCCAGGAAAGGCCTCTGAGGATAAGCTAGGAGGCAGAGGTGTCAGGATGGATGAAGCCAGAGGAAGCCCAGCTACCCAGGCTTGCAAGCAGTGGACGTGAGAATCGAGAACCAGCCCTCAACAGAGACCACAAAGCAGCTCAGGGATGGGGACACAGGCTAAGGACACTTTCTGTGCTCTTTTAGAACAACTGGTCTGGGTTTGTAGCTCAGTGGAAAAGCACTTGCCTAGCATGTGTGAGGCACTGGGTTTGATTCTCAGCACCATATACAAATAAATAAAATTTAAAAGTCCATCAACAACTTGCTGGGCATGGTGGCACATGCCTGTATTCCATCAACTCAGGAGACTGAGGCAGGAGGGTCACAAGTTTGAGGCCAGCCTCAGCAACTTGGTGAGGCCCTAAGCAACTTAGTGAGACTCTGTTTCAAAATAAAAAAATAAAAAGATGTGGGGATGTTGTTCAGTGGTTAAATGCCCCATGGGTTCAATTCCTGGTACAAAAAAAGAAAAAAAAAAGAAGAAGAAAAGAAAAGAAAAAAGAAAGAATCTTGCATTTATTCCCACTCTTCAGTTCAAAGGGTAGAAATAGAAAACATTTGGGCCAGGTTTGGTGGTGCACACCTGTAATCCCAGCATCTTGGAGGCTAAGGCAGGAGGATCTCGAGTTCAAGCCAGCCTCAGCGAAAGTGAGGCCCTAATCAACCGAGTAAGACCCTGTCCCTAAATAAAATACAAAATGGAACTGGAGATGTGGCTCAGTGGTCGAGTGTCCCTGAGTTCAATCCCAGATACCCCCTCCCCCTGCAAAAAAAGACATTGGGATCCTGTTCAGAATTTTTCCCTCTTTGGTACTGGGAATGGAGCCCAGGGCCTTGCCCATGTTAGGCAGTCTACCACTAGGCTACATCTTCAGTCCTGGATCCTGTTTAAAATCGTGTTTGAGAACCTTCATTAACACAAGGTTTTTATCCCATTTAAAAAAAAAATATACTTGAGGCAAAACAGCAAATTATAGTCCCCATCTCCTAACCTTTTCTTTCAAAGATATCCTTTGAAAAAATGTTTGCTTGTACAAAAAAAAAAAAAAAAAAAAAAGGAAAAAGAAAGAAAAGTTTTCACTGCCTAGGTGTTTGCAAAAGAGAGGAAGGCAATTTGCAAGTATTTGAAAAGATATCTTTGTAGCAGAGGCTTCCCTTTATTCTCATTTTTCAGATGTAAGCTCACTTGGCTCTCCCCTGCAATGACTGTGAAGCCCTGAGCAGGTCAGTTAGTCTGCCAACTACTCCGAGCCTTGGTCCTCCCATCTGTAAACAGGGCAGATGCTACATTAGGGGAAGGAGCTTGAGCCTGCAGGGCCTGAAACTGTGGACACCCAACAAACAAGAGTCCCCTCCCCAGCTCTGTTCCAGGGAACAGCAGCAGCCTGGTTCACCTGATGCTGCTTGAGTCAGAAATGTTCTTCGGAATAGCTGAGCAACTTCTGACTGGTGAGTTGATGCTGGAGAGAAGCAGAGAGGCCTAGGAGAAAGAGCTGGGCGTCAATTTCAAGAGGCACAAACACCTTCCAGTGCTCCTTTCAACAGGAGTGAATGCCATCACGTGGCCACCACAGAAAAAGCATCACTGGAAATACTTTTTAAATCGATTTAATAAAAAGTACACCGGACATAGTTTTCACAGTTCTTTCTGCACTTCATGCGTAACTTCATTTCCTCAGTTGCCCCCGTGTGTGATGCCTCCCAACTCACGCCTTTCCACAGGTGCACCTTCACTTGGTCACTGTACTTACTTTTTAGGTACCAGACACCACCACTGAAGCTGGGAGAGCAGCACACAGGGATTCATCACCACCCTGTGTGCTTCTGAGTGTGTGTACCCATCCCTTAAGAAGGTCTTAGAGGGCTGGGGTTGTGGCTCAGCGGCAGAGCACTTGCCTCACACGTGGTGAGGCACTGGGTTCAATCCTCAACACCACATCAAAAATAACAAACAAAATAAAGGTTAAAAAATCTAAAAAGAAAAGAACATTATTTAAAAAATAAAAAAGAAGGTCTTAAAAATCTAAGTATTCATCAAGGGGGTGGGGGTGGCTCAGTAGCAGAGCCTAGCACACGTGAGGCCCTGGGTTACACACACACACACACACACACACACATACACTCTTTAATACAATAAATAAAAGAACACAGTGGGCCATCCCAAGTACCCCAATTCCATGTCCTTGAACCTAAGCTGCAGCTCACTACTGACAAATGTGTGGCATTTTGTCCACTATTTTGTGGATTTTCTTATTAACCCTTGGTCTGTTTTATATGTTGTCCTACAAAATGTCCTTTGTGGAAGATTGGCTGTGATCGTTTAATATTTACCCTAGTAGTACACATGTGGACTGCCCAAATTCATTTCACTTGGTCTGAAGCATAAAGAAGAAAAAAAAGCATTTTCTCAATCCTTAGATCCTTATTCCAAAATGAGTCAAATTGGGGCACACTGACATTATCCAAAGGCGTTTTAGCAAGAGCCCAGATGAAGACAGGCAAGTAAGTATCGCCATCCCTCACTCCACCAACGCCACCACAACCTATGCCACCCCCTTTCTAATGGCTGCACCTCCCCAGACCTGCATACCCTGCACTCCTACAGATCTCCAGGCCCTGCCACTCCTCAGATGCCTCTATGAGCAGAGGAAGCCTCTCACACTGTGGCAGGGCTGACTGCCAGAACCCTGGCCACAGCAAAACCCAGGGAGGATGGGGGGGTGGTGTGACCTGGCACTGAAGGCCTGGTCTTTCCAGCACCTGAGCACTCGTGGCAAAACAATAGCATTGTAGCTGGGCACAGTGGCACACACCTAGAATCCCAGCACTTGGGAGGCTGAGGCAGGAGGATCGACAGTTCAAAGTCAGCCTTAGCAATGGCAAAGCACTTAGCAACTCAGTGAGACCCTGTCTCTAATAAAATACAAAAAAAAAAAAAAAAAAAAAAAAAAAGGGCTGGGGATGTGGTTCAGTGGTTGAGGGCTCCTGAGTTCAATCCCAGGTACCAATAAATAAACAAACAAATAAATAAATAAAAACAATAGTATTACAGTAACCAGCTAAGGCTGTGAGTGCCTACTGTGTGCTGAGCACCAACAAAGGCCCTTTACTCATACTTTTGTTTAATCCTTACAGCTCCCCCATGCGGTTGAACTTCAGAGTAGAGGAACCGACAAAACTAAAACATACTTTGCTGAGAAGTTAGTGGGAGGAAATTGTGCACAAGGATTCACAGCTGAGAGGTGAAGCTTGGACACAAGCCAAGACAGGTAGACACTGGAAGTCACACTCTGCTATTGAGTTTTTGGTGAGCTCAATTTGTTAAAGTCAAATACCAGGACAAAACTGATAACCTGGTGAAAATACCACAGAAATATCAAGAGACAAGTCAGCTGACCATCCATCCTGCACACCACAGGGCAATGGCTGACAGCAGGAACAACATTGGCACCTTGGCACATGAAAGATGTGAACTGCCACTTCACCCTGGGAACAAACCTATTCTCAGTCAGAGTGCCATCTTGTTAAGTAACAATGAGATCTACAACTTGGAGGAAAAGCATCCAGTGTCTGCCATTCAACTCACCCTCCTCCCAGGTGGCACAACTGAGTTCCCACTAGGCAAGTGCTTGGCATACACAGCGAACATGAACACCACCAGGGCCAGTTATCCTGGCTTGTTTGGGACAATCCTGACCTCCAGTACTTCTTAGTCACTCCAGGTTACCATTTCAGCTGTCGTATCATACCACCAGGACAGTGCTATCTACCTAATGCTCATTCTTAAGAGTATGTGTCAATCACACCTTTCTAGAAACATACTTACCTCAAAAATAATCACAGCCTGTGTTGTTTCCTTTTCTTTTAATCATACAGTTTTGAGAAAACATGCTTATCTGCTTGGATTTAAGAGGTACAAGTAACTGTCAGACTTGGGAAGCCATGTCCACTCCTATACTACAGCATTAGCATAACTCACTAGGCTTGAAGTCCTGGTCAGTTTTAGGAGGACTCTTCTCCTTTGAGTTCAGATGCTAACATTCTTGTTTTTTTTATTTTTTTTGGTACCGGGGATTGAACTCAGCGGCACTAGACCACTGGGCCATATCCCCAGCCCTTTTTTATTAGAGACAGGGTCTCACTGAGTTGCTAAGTGCCTCACCATTGCTGAGGCTGGCTTTGAACTCGCGATCCTCCTGCCTCAGCCTCCCAAAGTGCTGGGATTACAGGCGTGCGCCACCGTGCCCGGCTCATTTTTAAAGTTTTGTTCCAAACTCTGCACATGAAACACTTCCAGAATGACCAAAGACTTGATTTTCCCCACCTAGGGAAGAGCATTAATCTAGAATAGGGGCTGGGCAAGGTCTCTGGAAGGGGACAAGCTGCTCCTGAGGAACAGGGGTCAGTTGGTCAGCTGTGTTCTCATCTCGTCTACAAACCGGAATTTGAAAATATTTTCAATGAAAGAGTCCTGCTGCTTTTTAAAACCTTGCAAACTACCCATCTAGATGGTCCTCTCAGGTCTCTTTCAAAGTGTTAAACTATGGTTTTGATTTTTAAAATTCCCTTATTCAACAAATACCTGGAAAGTGCCTCACTCTGTGGAAAGACTCTGTGCTATGCATGGTGGTAACAATAGTAAACAAGACTTGACTCCAGAACTACAATTTGTTTTTTAAAAGACTGTATAGTGATGGAAAAATAAGTCCTCAGCCAAGTCCAAAATATTCTATTTTATGTTTTTTTAGGTTTAAATTGAAATGGCAAGAATCCAAACCTGGCACACATTTCTTCCACAGATAATGGCCCAAAAGGCCCTTCTCCTCCACCCATCACTCAGAAGACAGGCAGAACAAAACACAAAACTCACTGTAAGTTGAAAATTCAAATAGGATTTTATTAAAATATACATAAATAACCCTAATTTTTCTTTATTTCATCAGTATTGGGAAGTTAAGTGAAAATTAAGTGAAAAGCAATTTGTCCTGGTGTAGAGAAATGAAGGCTGGAAGGGAGTCAATAAATCTATGTTCCAGCCCAGATCTGCCACATATCAGTCTGGAAAAGGCATTTAGTGTTGTTTCCTCAGCTAGACAATTGAGGTGGTTGGAATATAGGCCGTCTGGCGTCAACTGCGGCTCCAAAATTTTACAAGTTCTCATTCTATTATTAGTAGCAAATTATGAAGTCCTGTATTAGCTACAGAGTAGTAGCTACTCACAATAGAAAAGGAATGACACTAAACTCACAGGATTCCCCCTCCTCCATTACCGGGGATTGAACTCAGGGGTGCTGTACCATTGAGCCATGTCCCCAACCCTTTTTATTTTTTATTTTAAGATAGGGTCTTACTAAGTTGTCCAGACTGGCTTTAAACTTGCGATTCTGCTGATTCAGCCTCCCTAGTTGTTGGGATTACAGGCATGCGCCACTATGCCTGACTCAAAGGAATACTATTAAAGGAAGACATGAGAATACAGAAATTTGCTGCTTAAAAAAATCATTGATGTTACTGTTTTATTCACACCAATTAGAATATATACACAAAAATGTGTATTATATGAAGCTTTCAAAAAATTCCATGTTCCATGAGAACTATGTAAACAATGTAAAATGTTCCCACTATGTAACAAAAGAAGAAAATCAGCATTCCCATGTAAGATTAGGAAAATATTTAGATAATTTGAATTTATGGTAAAACAAAGAGAAATATCACAGAACAGTCTTTTCATGAAGTAGCTTTACAGCCTAGAAGCAGTATATCTCAAACTTTCAAAGACTTTGGTATAAGTGAAATTAATACAAACCAGAAAACAAAAGCCTCTACTTTGGTTCTCACATTAAGTAGAACTTCAGCAATGAGGCAACTACCAGCTTTATCCGATGACCAAATGAAACCTGACATTTGCTCCTTCCTCCTTGCGTAGGTAGAGATTCCCAGAGAGCCCATCATACAACTTCTGGAAAGTAAAAGCACTTCATGTAACTAGGCTTCCGGTGGTGTAAAGGCTTCACGACACCACAGACCCAGCATGGGCTGTAAGTGACCTTGGCCACTTCCTCAGCAAGGACTCTGCATCACAGCAGTTCAGAACCACACTTCACATTGAAAGTATAACATGTTTCTTGAAAATCATGTTACCATAGTTTCTCAAGAAGTCCATACTTGAATAAAAGGAACATACTGCACTAATAAAAAGAAAAATGTAAGTTTAATAGCCCACTGACGGTGGATTTTCAGGAACAGATATAACCATTTGCATGCTACAAATATTTCTTCATTGAGCTCACACTTAACTTTGACAACTATACAACTAAACAAATCTGAGGAATTTTTCATTGCATTATTTTTATAATTACACTTTCTCATCCATACTGCCCAAATGCAGTACTGATTTTTTTTCATTGCCTTTTCATTCCATTTGTTGCCTTCTGAGTGAACCCCACATCTGAGAGTTATGTGTGAATGAATAACTGCTGATGCATTGCTTTTCAACCTTCCATCACAGGAGCAGACTGGGAACATCCATGGAGAGTTCTCTCAGCAAGGTGATGTAGCCTGGGACTTTCTGTGAAGAGAAGAAAGTCTTAAAAAGAAAACTTGGTGTCACAAACTTACAGTAAGAATATAATGCACTGTCACTCCTTCCTGAAGTGAAAGAACATACAGGCTCATGCTCAACCTTCCTGAACAAACACTGCAGACAGCCTCCAAATAACACAGCCTGTGAGCGCAGGCCTCAGACACGCCATCCAAAGGCTTGGGAGGGCACAAGGTTATTTCAGCAAGTGGAAGGAGCACAGTAATCTTTGTAACAAAGCAAGTATGGAAAGTGAAAGACAAAATCTTCAGTTAAATATCAGTCAAGTTAATTTGAGGATTTTTAAAGAATGATTCTAAAAAAAGGAATAAAAGGAAATAAACATGAAAATATAATTTAGCTTAACTGTCTCTGAATGAATCAAGCATAATATTTTCAATTAATTATTTTATTTATCAGTTTAGTATTAGGAACTTAAAATCTAGCCTAAATTTTATTTTTTAAATTTTTTAATATCTTTATTTTATTTATTTATTTTTATGTGGTGCTGAGGATTGAGCCCAGGGCCTTGTACATGCTAGGCAAGTGCTCTACTGCTGAGCCACAACTCCAGCCCCAAGCCTAAATTTTATACGCAAGTACATGAGGAAATAAAGCCACTAGAGTGAACAAATCCTGTGTGAGATAAAGGTCCTGACTGAGGTTTGCATATTAAGTAACTTCAAAATCCTAGGAGTGGTGGTTTTTGGGTTTTGTTTGTTTTGAGAGGGCAGAGAGAGTCAGGGAAACTTAAATCATTTCAAAATTAATTTGAGATAAGAGTCAAGACTGTGGTATACTGAGAACTTGTATTGCCAGACATTCAAAAGTATTAAATTACCATTATTAACACACCATAGAGCACGCCATTGTTTTATGCACAAAATGGAAGATACCCAGGAAAGAGAGTAGCAAAGGAGTCAAGAGACCTTCACAAGAAGTAGTGACACCAAATAGCCACAACCTTGATGGGACATAAAAAGAAAAACCCTCCATGCAAAAGAGATTGCAAAAAATCCTCACACCTCTTCTCTGACATGGGAAGGGGGTGGGGGTAATTCCCTGTACACTGAATGGTACCCTTGTCCCCTCCACCTGCAGATTCTGAGGTCTGAGTTCACACTATCAGCATGGACCAAGAACATCTCAAGTAGAGAAATCAGCCTATGCAGAAGAGGTGGCTAGTGACCCCCAGTGGCTGGCAGAGGACAATACATGCCCTCTCAGAAACCAACTTACAGCCAACAGCTGATGTTAAGACTCATCCCAAACTTAAAGATGTTAAAATAGGGAATATATATGACCTGAAATCAATGAAATATGACAGAGAGATAAACAAGTCAATAGAAGAAACCAGAAAGCCCAGAAAAAGGGCTAGGAGTACAGTTCAGTGATATGGCTTACTAGCATGCATGAGGGCTTATAACTCTAAAGCATAAGCAAAATTAAAAGTAGCCTAAGCCGGGCGCGGTGGCGCACGCCTGTAATCCCAGCACTTTGGGAGGCTGAGACAGGAGGATCGCGAGTTCAAAGCCAGCCTCAGCAATGGCGAGGCACTTAGCAACTCAGTGAGACCCTGTCTCTAAATAAAATACAAAAAAAAAAGGGCTAGGGATGTGGCCCAGTGGTCGAGTGCCCCTGAGTTCAATCCCCAGTACCAAAAAAAAAAAAAAAAAAAAAGTAGCCTACCCAACACCTCCAGAAAAAATACACAAAGGTCAGGAACAAGCAATTAACAAAAGAAGAAATATAATCAAGCAGGTGTATTCATACACCAAAAATGCTCAACTTCATTAGTAATGGAAATGTAAATAAAAGTGATACAACAATCCTAACAAGCTGGCAACATTTTCAAAGACAGTAGTACTACCCAGTGTTGGCAAAGGTGCAGAAAAACTGGCCCTTACATACTGACAGCAGATGTAACCTTTCAAAAATATGCAATGTTCCTAATCCTAAAAATGCTACGTCTAGGAATTAATCTCAAGCAAAATGATCAAAGGTATTCAAAAAGTATGTGAAACTACATTTCAGGATTATATTAAGTATTATAGGGAACGTTTGGAAAAATCACTTAACACGCAACAACAGGAGATAAATTAAGTATTTTAATTAAGTAGTAAAACTATAAAATGGGGCTGGTAGAGCGCTCGCCTAAGCACATGTGTGGCCCGGGTTCAATCCTTTAGCACACCACGTAAAATAAAACACATTGTGTACAACTAAAAGCAAATAAATAAATAAATATCTTTTTAAAAAACTATAAAATAGGTCGGGCGCGGTGGCGCACACCTATAATCCCAGCACTTTGGGAGGCTGAGGCAGGAGGATTGTGAGTTCAAAGCCAGCCTCAGCAATGGCGAGGCACTTAGCAACTGAGTGAGACCCTGTCTCTAATAAAATACAAAAAAGGGCTGGGGATGTGGCCCCCTTACATACTGACAGCAGATGTAAAAACTGAGCAACCCCCATTCTGGAATGCAAGCTAGCAAAAAGTATGAATCAAAAACCTTTCAAAATATGCAATGTTCCTAATCCTAAAAATGCTACGTCTAGGAATTAATCTCAAGCAAATGATCAAAGGTATTCAAAAAGTATGTGAAACTACATTTCAGGATTATATTAAGTATTATAGGGAAAGTTTGGAAAAATCACTTAACACGCAACAACAGGAGATAAATTAAGTATTTTAATTAAGTAGTAAAACTATAAAATGGGGCTGGTAGAGCGCTCGCCTAAGCACATGTGTGGCCCGGGTTCAATCCTTAGCACCACGTAAAAATAAACACATTGTGTACAACTAAAAGCAAATAAATAAATAAATATCTTTTTAAAAAACTATAAAATAGGTCGGGCGCGGTGGCGCACACCTATAATCCCAGCACTTTGGGAGGCTGAGGCAGGAGGATTGTGAGTTCAAAGCCAGCCTCAGCAATGGCGAGGCACTTAGCAACTGAGTGAGACCCTGTCTCTAATAAAATACAAAAAAGGGCTGGGGATGTGGCCCAGTGGTTGAGTGCCCCTGAGTTCAATCCCTGGTACCAAAAAAAAAAAAACAAAAACCAAAAAACAAACAAACAAAAAACTATAAAATGGAATGCAACTATTAAAATATGATGAATCACAGAAGCTTTGTTCATATTAGTAAAAATCTAAATGCCCATTGGTAGAGGACTGTTTAAAGAAATTGTAGTTTAACACTCAACAGAATACATTACAAAGAATGAAGCAGTTCTCATGTTCTGATATATATTCTTCTCTCTGACTTAAAGGATCTTCTTCCCCTAGACTTCCCCCTGGCTCAATTGATCCAATGCCTCTTTACCAGAGAGGATGTCCCTGGCCGTCTCCTACACAAGGGCAAGTTGCTCCCACCCCAAGCACACGACTACCCTCCTTACCCCAATGCTCTCTCTGGTGACCATCTGGCACACTTCAATTATTTGCTTACTATCTGTCTCCCCTAGAGAAAATAAGATCCTTGAGTGCAGAGACTGGTCCACTGTTGTGAACTCCAATGCCTGGAACAGTACCTGGCACTTAGTAAGGCACTAAGAAAATACCAGATGGGTGCCTTGATAGATGGATGGATGCACAGATAAATGTGAGTGCATAGATAGATGAATGGGTGCATGCACAGATGGGTGGGTGCCTAAAATGGATGGATGGATGGATGCCTGGACAGATAGATGGGTGGGTGCATGGACAGATGAATGGGTACCTGGATAGACGAATGGGTGCACAGATAGATGGAGGAGTGCATGGACAGATGGATGGGTGCACGGAAAGATGGATGGGTGCACGGACAGATGGATGGGTGCACGGAAAGATGGATGGGTGCACGGACAGATGGATGGGTGGACGGATAGATGGACGGGTGCACAGACAGATGGATGGGTGCATGGACAGATGGATGGGTGCCTGGATATGGAACACTCTCCAAGATGCAAGGTAAGACCCTTGCATCACTTTTTTTAAAAAATGAAAAATTTTACTGTGTGTAAGGAAAAGTCTGGATACACAAAGATGATCCTTCACTTCTGTCATTTCAAAAAGCTAAATCAAGTGCTTATATAACTCATTCAGAAAAGCAAACTAGAACTGCAAGTATACCCCAGACACATGAACACATGCACATACACATGGTATAGGCTGATATGGGAAAATTAAACAACATCTTAAGCAGAAAAAACAGGCTATAAAACAGCAAACAGTGTAAAATAGACTCAGAAATACTTTAACATTTTGGTTGGTAAGATTATGGGGTAGTTTCTAGTGCTTCTTATTCTTGTCTGTACTTTCTTTCTTTTTTGTGTGTGATATCCAAGGGTAATCTACCACTGAGTTCCATCTCCAGTTCTTTTTTTTTTTTTTTTTTTTTTTTTTAATTTTAAGACAGGGTCTCAGCAAGTTGCCCAGGCTGTCTCTAACATGCAGTCCTCCTGCCTCAGCCTCCTAAGCAATTGGAACTGCAGGCACATACCACCACACCCAGCTCTTTTCTGTATTTCTTACATCTCAAGGCCCTAGAAAAAGAAGTACAAATCAACACCAAAATCAGTAGAAGAAAGGAAATTAATTAAAATCAGAGTCAAAATCAATTGAACTGAAATCTTTAAAATTAAAAAAAAAAAAAAAATCAACAAAACGAAGTCGTTTCTTTGAAAAAATAAACAAAATTGATAAACCCTAACTAAACTAACCAAAACAAAGAGGGAAAAAATTCAAATTATTAAAATTCATGAGAAAAAGCAAATATCACCACAGACAATACTGAAATACAGAGAATAATCAGAAGCTATTTTGAAAATTTATAATCCAATAAATTTTGAAGACATCAACAAATTTCTAGAGTCAACCTACCCAAATTGAATCAGGAGGATAGAGAAAATTTAAACAGATCAATTTCAAGTAATGAAACTGAAGACACCATCAGAAGCCTACCAACAAAGAAAAGCCCAGGACCAGGGATGGGGTTATGGCTCAGTGGTAGAGCACTTGCCTTGCATGTGTGAGGCACTGGGTTTGATTCTCAGCACCACATAAAAAACATAAATTATTGTTATGTACAACTAAGAAAAAAAAAAAAAAAAAGAAAAAGAAAAGCCCAGGACTGGATGAATTCTTAGCCAAGTTCCACTAGATCTTTTAAAAAAAAATAAAAAAATAAAAAAAAAATAAGTAAGTAAATAAATAAATAACACCAATCCTTCTCAAATTATTCCATGAAAATAGAAAAGGAGGGAACCCTTCCAAATTCATTCTGTTAAGCTAGTATCACCCTGATACCAAAAGTAGACAAAAACACATTAAGAAAACTTCAGACCAATATCCTTTATAAACACAGAGGCAAAAATTCTTAATAAAATACTGGCAAATCTCATACACAAACATATTTAAAAGATAGTGCACCATGATAAAGTGGGGTTCATCCCAGAGATGCAAGGTTTGTCCAACATACAGAAATCAATAAATGTAATTCATCACATAAACAGACTTTAAGGTCTCAGTATGAGTCACTATTGTGATTGCTTTTAAAAATTGCCTTCAAGTACCTGGAGCATTTGTTTCACAGTGTGACAGTACCAATCAACTCTATCACAGGGCAATGCCCTGTATGACCTCAGCAATCCCCATTCCAAATGACACCATTCTGACCAAAACCTCCCATTCTCATCTTCAAATCACTAACTAGAGTGTTCCCCACTACAGTCTCTACCCTATTCCTGCCACCAAGTCTCTGTCATCTCCCATTCCTGCCTATCTTTCCCTTCCTGTCCCACTTATCAGCTAACCCCTAACCCTGGCAAACCTAAATACCTGCTTACTGAGAACTTCACCCAAGCAGCAGAATATCACCAGAAAAAAGCCAGGCAATTGTGCCAACTGTACTGACTTGAAATATATGACCAAAATACCAAATGGGCACTCAGGCCTGCAATATAATTCTATTACCTGTGGCTGGTAAATTCCCTTTCCCACAGTGAGATGATATCATCTGTTCCTCTCTCCTCAATCTCTCAAGCCCTCTACTAGTGATGACCTTCCTACACACTTCAGAGAAAAAGCTAAAATAAGCCCAGGACCCTCCTCCTCCTCCCACCCTCCCACCTGCAATCTATGTCTGAACCCTATGCCTTCCTCCAGGGCAGGGGAAGCATCCCTGTTCCTCCTCCTGGGCTCAGCTCTCCACCTTACCCTGGCTCCATGCCTCATATCTCACTCCTTTCCAAATATTTCCTCCATCAAGTATCCCCTCACACTCTTTTTTTTTTTTTAATATGTATTTATTTACTTTTAGTTGTACACAATGCAATGCATTTATGTTTACGTGGTGCTGAGGATCGAACCCGGGCCGCGCACGTGCAAGGCGAGCGCTCTGCCGCTGAGCCACAACCCCAGCCCCCCCCCCACTCTTATGTTATCAATTTTCCCTTTGGCACTGGATTATTCCTACTGGCAAATAAGCATAACTTAATACCATCCACTGCCCCCATCTACCTTACTTCCATTACTGTTTATAGCAAAGCTCCTTCCTCACTAATGCCCCACCTCTTCTCAACCACTCTGACTCCTGCCAGGACATTAAAACATATTTGATCAAAGTCACCAATGATGTCTCATCTCTTCCTGAATCCAATGGCCAGTCCTCGGTCCTCTTCTTGCCTAACCTCTCAGCACCATCTGACACTGCCTGAAGCAATCTTCCCTGAGCTTCCCTGAGATCACAAGCCCCTGGGTTTTCTTTCAGTTCACTAGCTCCTCCTTTTCCACCCACAACTCACTAGGTGAACTCCCCAGTGTGCAGCTTCAAATGGCAAGTATATGCTCCTGACTCCAAAGTTATCTTGAGCTGAGCTTTCCTCTGAGCTTTAAACAGAACTACTCATTCCCCATGCCCCACACCCCACAACATCTGCTCCCACCACAGCCTTGCCAGGGAAATGCACACTATCTACCCAATTGCTCATGTCAAAATCCTAAGAGTCATCCTGAACTCTTCTTTCCCTCACAGTGAATTCATCAGTAAAGTCATGAACTACTCTTCCTCCAAAATAGACCCAAATTTAACACCTCTCATCATTGCTACATTGTGCCCTAGTCAGTCACCACTGATCTCTTAACTATCCTCCCTGCTCCTTCCTTGACCCACTAATAGGACACCCTCCACCCAGCACACACAAGCTTTCTAAAGAGAAACCAAATCATGTCACTCGTCTTCTCAAAAGCCTGCAATGCCCACTTAGAACCAGGTTCTTCATCATCAAACCCACCTACCTCTCTGACTCCCTCACCCCCACTCTGCCTTCACTTACACCTCCAGCTATACTGTCTGCTTTCTGTCCTTGAACCAGGACAGGTCTTCTCCCCTCTCATGACCTCTGCAGCTACTCTTCCTTCTGCTTGTTCTTCCCCTATTCCCCCATATGTCCACCTCCTTCTCACCCAACACTCAAATTTCAATCCAAATGTCATCAAACTTAGCCAGGCATTTCCTGGAAATAAGCCCCATGTTATGGTTTAGATGTGGTATCCCCTAAAAGCTCACATGTGAGACAATGCAAGGTTTGGAGGAGGAATGATGTGGTTATAGCCTTAACCTAATCAGTGAATTGATCCCCTGATGGGATTAACTGGGTGGTGGCTGGAATCTGGTGGGGGTGTGGCTGGAGGAAGTGGTTAACTGGGGGTGTGGCTATGGGGCATATATTTTGTATCTGGAGAGTAGTCTCTCTCTTTCTCTTTGCTTCCTGATCATCATGTGAGCTGCTTCCCTCTGCCAGACTCTTCTGCCATGATGTTCTGCCCTACTGCAAGAGCCTCGAGGAATGGAGCCAGACTTTTATGGACTAAGAACTCTTGAAACCGTGAGCCCCTAAATAAACATTTTCTCCCCTACAATTGTGCTGGTAGGGTCCTTTAGTCACAGCAGCAAAAAAGCTGACTAAAACACTCCAGCTGCCCTCTATCACTTCCACCTTAATCTTCCCCACTAAACCTACCATATTTGAAATTGTGCATCAGAGTTCAGGTTTACTATCAATCTTCTCCCAGCAGAAGGTAAATTGCTTGAAGGTGAGGATGAAATCTTGTTGACCACTTATCCACAGCACAAAAAACAGGTGTCTGGCACACAGTAGGTACTGCATAAATATTTGTCAATCAAGTAAATAACTATTTTATAATTGAAAATCTGGACTATGATAAGCTTTTGACATTACATTTAGTTTATTTTAATATTATATCAGAAAGGTGGGAATTAATAAAATGATATACGATGTGATTATGAAATTGTTTTTTAGATGAACCTATTCTGAAATATTACAATGTCAGAAATGGTAAGAACTGATAAAATATACAATACAATTAGGAAATGGAGCCAGGTGCGGTGGCTCACGCCTGTAATCCCAGCACTTGGAGGTTGAGGCAGGAGGATTGTGAGTTCAAAGCCAGCCTCAGCAATGGCGAGGCACTTAGCAACTCAGTGAGACCCTGTCTCTAATAAAATACAAAAAAGGGCCCGGGATGTGGCCCAGTGGTCGAGTGCCCCTGAGTTCAATCCCCAGTACCAAAAAAACAAACAAACAAACAAAAAATTAGAAAATGGTTGTTTAGACCGAACTATTCTGTTAACTAAGACTGCCTAATATACAGCATTAAAAAAACACTGAAAGTTATCTAAATGTTCATTCACAGGAAACTGGCTAAACAGATGGGGCTCAGTCAGACAATGGATCATACACAGCCAGCAAGGAGAACGACAATGTCTCACACACGCCATAGGAATGCCAAGCGAGCTGCCTGGCTGATGGAAAACAGCCAAGTTGCAAGACAACATATTGAATGAGATCCCTTTGTTTTAAAATGCATGAATATTTATTTGAATATATGCACAAAAAAATTTCTCTAAGGGCCCCAGTGAAAATGGTGACCTCTCTAAAGTGAGAAAGTGGAGGCTGAAGGGAATCCTCACTTATCATTTACTACCAAGAAAACCAAAATGTGCTAGGAGCTACTTTTGATTTATTTTTGAGCAATGTAAAGGTCAGCACTTTATATTCCACTCTTTCAAAGGCTTTAAAATTTCTAACTTTTTAAAAGTAATGAATAGTCTAGTGATGAAAAACAGGTATTCAGTGTCTCAGGAGGACAGTTAGGAACATAGAGTGTGGCAAAAATGCAGATTGGAGCCGGGCGTGGTGGCGCACGCCTGTGATCCCAGTACTTGGGAGGCTGAGGCAGGAGGATCGCGAGTTCAAAGCCAGCCTCAGCCGTGGCAAGGCACTTAGCAACTCAGTGAGACCCTGTCTCTAATAAAATACAAAAAAGGGCTGGGGATGTGGCCCAGTGGTCGAGTGCCCCTGAGTTCAATCCCCGGTACCAAAAAAAAAAAAAAAAAAAAAAAATGCAGATTGGCACACTCATCACAGACTTAACCCTCTTAAAACTGGGAACACTTAAGAGTATCACCTTTGCAAGGGTGGCCACAGGCCTAGTCAATAGGTGTGAGAGAATTCTGGCCACGCTTTTCCTCTTCTAATTTAAAGGGATAGGCAAGATAGATGCTGCTCTGCACGTCATGGACACAGACAAGTCTGGAACTACAGGAGCATGTTATAACCACAAGGCAGTAAGAGCTGACACTGATGCCGGAAGATGCCAGCAGCCCAGGTTTCTGGTGGCATCATTCAACAAAGGAACCCTTCTGTCACTGAAGGAAAATAAACTCTACTTGTTTAAAGTGTTATAAATGGGTAATGAGACCTATACCCAAAGGAATTCTTAACTGACATTCCTAGGATCTGTTTTTTTAAAAAAATTAAAAGAAATCAAATTCTGTGTAGTTTTGGAAAGATTATAAAAAATCAGAAATACATACTGCAAACTAATTCCCTTGCTTGCTGTATGTATTCTGAATTTAAATAAAACAAAACAAAAAAACCACCTCAGAGAAAATAGAAAAGAGCAAAGAGAAATCCCAGTCAATATCAGCTCCACACACAAAAAGTCAGAATGCAAACATTCAAACTTTTTATATATAAAAGAGATAAACTTACACAGTAAAATGGAAGTCTGATCAATGCTGGGGCTGCTCTGGACTAATGTTCATTGTTCGATAAATTTCTTTAAGTAGTAAAAGGGCAGTATCTTCAGATTCCCTACCAAAAAGAAAAGCATATTTAATTAAGAGACAATTAGTAGAATTACTCTATGCACAAAGGTGGTAAATGCAGTTTAGTTGTTCTATTCAACTATCCAACAAGGGCAAATGATGGCAAGGCAAAGTGATCTCATAGCTATCCTTAAAAACTGCACAGAGACCAGCTCTAGAACAGTCAAGCCCTTGGTGATAAGGTCATACAGAAGAAATGGCTTTCCCAAATCCCTACCACTCCCACTATGAAAGACTCCTACAAAAACAGTGTGCAAGCACCAAAGGCCTCTGGGTAAAGGCAGATGACATACTGCCACCTTGTGGATAACTCAAATTATGCAGATTAGAAAGATATATAACAAGTTGGAAGTATATACTGCAAACCAATTCCCTTTCTTAGTATTTCTATTCTGAATTTTTTTAAAAATTAAAAGAGAGAAATTGTGATTTGGGATATATGAGTTAGAATTAACAATCCATAACAAATATTGAAATCAGTAAAAGAATCTCACTAAAACTAAACTGCAGACACCTAAAGTCCACTCAAATGTTATCAAAGTGAAGAATACTTACCAATAGCACAAATGACTCTGAAGAGCGAAAAGATATTCATTAAAACTCTCTATTGGCTTTTCTTGAAGAACGTAATCAATTCGGCGGCCTCCGTTTAACATTCCAACCTTTCCTAAGTAGTCCTCATCCTTGGAAAAATCTGGACTTTCAACAATCTTTTCTGCTAGAATTTAAACCATTTCAATATCAAAGTCAATCACTTAATCATTATCCTTTGACTTTAGCTGACTTTCTGGGCTCAATGAGAATATGGCTTGACACACGTAGCAACTGGGGAGCTACCAGGCTCACTCCCCATTCCTCCAAACAACAGGGGAAGAGAGAGGAGAAAGAGCCAACAGCTGACAGAAGTTGTGAAGATAAGGGGTGAGAAAGCATTGTAGAGAGAAAGGAAATAGAATTAGAATCTGAAAGTCAAACATCATGGCACAATGACCTGACATTGCATACGAAGTCTATAAGGACATAACTAAACAACAGTATCAGGAAGATAACTTCTTTGAGTCTTTAAAATGCCTGAATATAAACACATCTCAACTCTGATATTCCATTCTGGTACAAAATGTTTAAAAGTTCAGTAACTATCAGTTAAAAACCTAGTTAACAATGAATGACGTTGGATTTTGAAGTAATGCACTTGATGTTATAGTTTACTATGACAAGTTCTCCTTTATAGAAAGGGTCTACACAATTTCACAAAACAGACTAAAAAATAAAAGCAAAGCATCATTAAGTAATTCACAAGTGTTATGGTTCACAAATAACATTTGTACTGGAAAATGCCTCAAATGTCAAATTTACCTTCAACTACTTGCTTTTCTTCTTCCTCTTTGATTTGATTGGCAACTTTCTCCAATTCTTCTTGCAGCTGAGTTGAAGAAGTATGAGCACGGGCAAACTCATTTAGTGTCTGCCAAGCACTTTTCAGAGAGCTAATAAAACCCTGCTTCAAGTCAGATCCCATTCGAGAGAGACTTTCTTTCAACTCTAAAGAGATCAAGATGACACATCAGGTTAATCAGTCACTGGGTAAAATTCCATTATCACAGAAATTAATATTCTATTCAGACAAGTGAGGATCTCTTATTCCTCCCTTCAAGTCAAATATACAGAATGTCTCAGTCAGAACACCTAGTATGATAAAATGCCTTGATGAATCTTATTCTGTCATTTTTTATTTTTATTTTTTGGTACCAGAGATTAAACTTCGGGGTGCTTAACCACTGAGCCACATCCACATCCCCACCCCTTTTTATTTTTTACTTTGAGACAGACTCTCACTAAGTTGCTTAGAGCCTCATTAAGTTGCTGAGGCTGGCTTTGAACTGGTAATCCTCCTGCCTCAGCCTCCGGAGCTGAGAGAATTAATAGGCGTTTGCCACCATGCTTGACTTATTCTGTCATTTTTTTTTATGACTAAACTTGATCAGCCTAAGTATATAAATTTCCCCTATCCAAAGAAAAAGTTTAAATACTACAAAAATATAAGCAACATTCATATGCATTTTTTACTGGAAGATTTTTAAAAAATGGACTCAAGAGACTAAAAATATCACTGCTTTTCTAATATGTAACAGTGGTTTTGAGAATTTAAGATTCTAATATAAATACAAATTAAACTTCTACTTTAGAAATGAAGAAACATCTGCTACTTTATTATTCTCTTCTTATGTAATAATCATACTTGAACTCAAGGTCTTTGAGTTATCAAATTTCTCAATTTAACTTCCAAAGAGTTAAATATTTTTTTAAAAACCATGGCACTAGCCAAACAAAACACATCCCCCTTTGGGTGCGCGCACATGTGAGTATGTGAGTGTGTGTGTGTGTGTGTGTGTGTGTGTGTGTGTGTGTCACTAGGAACTGGGGGGGGGGGGGGGGGGGGGGGGCACTCTACTACTGAGAGAGAGAGAGAGAGAGAGATAGATAGATAGATAGATAGACAGATAGACTAATTTATTTTTTATTTTGAGACAGGGTCTTGCCAAGCTGCCCAAGCTGGCCTCAAATTTACAATCCTCAGCCTCCCAAACAGCTACCAAAAAAAAAAAAACCCTTTTTTTGTTTTTTTGTTTGGGGGGGTGGTACTAGAGATTGAACCCAGAGGTACTTAAATCACTGAGCCACATCCCAAGCCTTTTTTTTATATTTTATGTAGAGACAGGGTCTCGCTGAATTGCTGAGGCTGGCTTTGAACTTGCAATCCTCCTGCCTCAGCCTCCTAAGTCACTAGGATTACAGGCATACACCACCACACCCAGCAAAAAACACTTTTAAATAAGAGGACATGATCACTTTTCCTTTTCTTCTCCATGCTCACAACCCTTCCACCCAATCTTTTAAGTCTAGGGATAAGTAATACACATAATTAACAGGAATTATCCATCTATTAGGCTAAATAATGGTGTGTTTGAGTGTGTGTGTGTTGCTGGGAATGGAACCCAGGGCCTCACAAAAGCTAAGCGGGTGCTGTGCCACTGAGCTACTCCCCAGCCCTGCCAGGGGAATGCTGTTTAATATGAAAAGTTTGAAAAGTTTGTCTAGTTAGCAAGAAGACAATACTTTTCTTGACTTAGACAACATCAAATTCATTTCTTGATGATTTGGTCATTAAATGTTATTCTTCTTCCCAGATTTAAAACCTGTAACCAAATTATCAAAATCTAATTATGTCTTATTGCTTTATTACCAACTTGCCCCATTTTCAATATTATCAAAAAGAAGGAATTCATTCAAAACTTCTTTATACCTCCTTCAAATCCTTACTTTTTCTGAACTAAGTAGACATTTAAGTAGCATTAATTCTATCAGAAAGAATTTAGTGTTACAATTTTCATAATGTATTACAGATTACAAAATATCAGGAATGACAAGTTGGGTTTTTTTTCTTTTTTAACCTTTTTTTTTAGTTGTAGATAGACACAATACCTTTCTTTATTTTTCTGTGGTACTGAGGATCAAACCCAATGACTCACACGCATTCGGCGAACACTATCACTGAGCCACAACCCCAACCCCAGGAATGACAAGTTTTTACACTTGTTTCTTACCCAGATGAAGTCTTTTTCTGCCTTTGTGATGTGGAATGAGGACTGCTTTTAGATCCAAATCTGGAACAATCATAGGTTCTAATCTATATGCCACTGGATCAAGCTACAAACAGAAGAATTGAAAAGTTGTTTTGAGTTATATGCCTTAGTTGGGTAAGAAAATGATAACTGGCAAACCAGAGATTGACTTTTTTCCTACTCCTTATTCAAATACTGGCAATTTTAAGAAGATTTCCTAGTCTATAGGTAAAATTACTTTGCAAGCAAAGCAACAAAATTATTTCTTTGAATAGGATTTCTGGTAGAAAGGTTTATTAGAAAATATCACACTATATCTCTTAAGACAGAGACTAAGTCCTACAAAATCAAGATCAATATTAATTTCCAAGAAATAAGAACCTGAGAACCTTTAAGATAAAGAGGACAGGCTCTTCATCTTTTTCAAAAGAAAAAGAAAATTCAGTTCACTCACAGGATGATAAATATTGAAGAATCCTTTACAAGTAGGAAGCCTGTAGTTCTCATCTATCCTATCCACTCCTCGGATGGTAAGAAACATACCAACTGGAGATCCCAAAGCAAAGAAAATCTCTGGTTCAAAGTCTAATGAGCTGTAAACAACAGAAACCTAGAAGAAAGCAAATAGCAATAAAAAAGATCATTCCAATATCACAAAGATCAAACAAAATTCTTTGGGATTTTCAAGTGTTCTTGGAGTTGTATTTAATTTAAACACAGAAGATGCACTTCATGGATAGCTGCTGCTGCCATAGAAGACTAAAAAATTCTCTTTAAAATCTTCAGTCTATCACATCCTCTGGCTACAGTTTTACTTATTGTTCAGTATAAGAAACACAGTATGTATGTATGACTGTATCAATTATGGTCATAAATGTGGTTAAAACTGCAGTAATCTGGAGTCATACTGCCTGGGTCTGAATCTACTCTTTACTCACTGTGTTATGGTTTGGTCTGGAATGTGCTTGTGCGTTGAAGGTTTGGTCCAAGCGCAGCAGTGTTCCAAGGTGAGGCTTTGGGGAAGTGATTGGATTATGAGGGCTCTGCCTCTTCAGTAGATTAGTCCACTGATAGATTTATTACCTAATGGCATTATTGGGAGGTGGTGGGAACTATAGAAGGGTGAGCCAAGTTGGAAGAAGTGGGTCACTGGAGGCATACCCTGTAAGGTATTATCTTGTCCCTGGCCTCCTTCCTTTCTGTTTCTCGGCTTCCTAGCCATCCTTAGGTCAGCAGCTTTGTTCCACCATGCCTTTCTGCCATTCCCTTACACCATGATACTCTGCCTCAGCAAAAGACCCAGGAAAAATGGAGCTAGTCTAGCAAGGACTAAAACCCCTGAAATCATGAGTCAAAATAAATCTTTGCTCCCTTAAGTTGTTTGTCTCAGGTATTTTGTCACAGTGACAAAAAACTAACACACTGTGTGACTTGAGCAAGTTAACCTCTTCATGAGGGCTACCTCTATTATAATTTCCATCCTTTTGAAGACAGACAGGCAAGGGTTGGATACACAGATGGAGGAATTAAAATGTTAATGCCTTCAGAGCCCTTCTACCACTCTATCAAGAAAACCTGCCCCCCCACACCTGTTGCTAAGGTAACCTGTCCCAGGAATTGCCCCTCCCTACAGGGAGTTATAAAGTTGCTAATTAATGTGTCCTGGGCTGCTCCATCCTGCCCTTCCCCCTTCAATCCACCTGTTTCCCACCTTTAGGCCATCCCACCCAGCATCTAGGAAAGAGATAAGGGGAAGAGAGCAGGAGAACAAAGGAAGACTAGGACATATAAAAAGGCAAAATACCCTCGCTTCTTGGGATACCAGGATACCAGCTTTGGCCCCCTTCTCCCTCCTGGGAGAAGTCTATGTTACCCCTTTTTAAATAAACCCCGCTTTATACGCTTGCCTTGGCATGCTTCTCTAATGTGATACTTGAGGAAGCAGAACTCCTCACCAATAACCCCAGCATTAACAGTATCTAATTAAGGCAAGTTCCTTCAGTCAGAAAAATGACTCATCCTGAAAGAACTCTTTTTGGGTAGCTTGCACACAATTGTTCTCTCAAGAGAAAGTAATAAGTGTACAGCTCTTTCATTTTTTTCTCAGTGGTAAGATAATGTCTTTTTCATTTTAGTGTCTGGAACTTTTACAAAGAACAATGAATGGCATAACCCAAGTGTGCAACAAAGGTCCAAGAAGGTAATGCAAGACTCACCATGCTCATTTCTCAGATGAAGACACTGAGGCTTAAGAGGTATGTAACTCACCCAGGAGCACAGGGCCAATGAGGGACAGAAAGAAGACTTAGCCCAGCACTTCTAACTCCAAATCCAAGCCCTCTACCATGCTGGATGGACCCCACATTGGTTTAGATTTCATAAACCCAGGTTTGTCTTTATATTTGCAAATTCAATAGTTTGGCTCTCCCGTAAAAGGTGGGGGGCACTTAAAAGAAAACATATAAACTGAAAATATATTTTCAATATATGTGATAAGGGGCAAACAGCATTAATATATACAGATTTATTAAATATCAGTTAAAAAAAAATCCACCGAGCTGGGCGCAGTGGCACACTCCTGTAATCCCAGCAATTGGGAGGCTGAGGCAGGAGGATCACAAGTTCAAAGTCAGCCTCAGCAATGGTGAGGCACTTAGCAACTCAGTGAGACCCTGTCTCTAATAAAATACAAAAAAGGGCTGGGGATGTGGCCCAGTGGTTGAGTGCCCCTGAGTTCAATACCCGGTACCAAAAAAAAAAAAAAAAAAAAAAAAAAAAAAATCCAATAGAAAACAGGTAAAAACCAGCAGTTCATAAAAGAAAAATACTTCCAAAACTTACAGACAATATCTAACCTCTCAAGTACTCGAAAAAATGTAATGCAATAACATTATCCCTATCAGTTTATCAGAAACATAAACAAAATGCTAAAAAAAAGGTAGAAATCTATTTTCATGTAACATATTTATTTAGAAGTAAGTTACTTAAGTAAAACTACTACATATTTTTACAGAAGAATGAGGGCTAGGGGTGTAGCTCAGTGGGAGAACACTTGCTGAGCATGGGTGAGGATGGTCCTGAGTTCCATCCTTGCACAGCAAGCAAAAAGAGAGAGAGCGAGAGAGCAAGAGAGAGAGAGAGAATATGATTATGCCAGTACTGGCAAGGGACAGATGAGAGCCTCAACCTTATAAGCTGCCAGTGGGAGGCAAATCGGTACCTTTCAGAAGTACAGAAATTATCAGAACTTTCATATGCACATCTTTTGGCCCAACTACCCTGCTTCTCCCAATTTAACTGAAAGAAAGTAATAAAGAATATACACAGAAAGTTGATTTTTAAATGTTTATCAATGGATTGTTTAAGAGTGAAAAACATCCAGGCACAGTAGCGCAAGCCTATAATCCCAAAGACTCAGGAAGCTGAGGTGAGAGGATCTCAAGTTCAAAGCCAGCCTCAGCAACTTAACAAGACTGTCTTGGATTAAAAAATAAAAGGGGTTTAGAGATGTAGCTGAGTGGCACAACATCCCTGGGTACAATCCCCAGTACTTCATACAAAGAAAAAATAGAATTAAAAATTGCCTAAGTGGTGCAATGTTATAGGTTGAACTTGTGTCCTCTCAAAAATAGATATAAAGTTCTAACCCCCATTATCTTTAAATAGAATCTTTAAAAAGGTAATCCAGTTAAAATGAGATCATTAAGATAGGCCCTAGTCCAATATGACCAGTGTTGTTATAAAGAGGGAAAATTTGGACAGAGTCCTACACACAGAGAGAAGGATCTCAAGTTCAAGGCTAGGGAAGAGACAGACTATGACATAAAAATGGGGGACTTGGGCTGGGGTTGTGGCTCAGCGGCAGAGCGCTCGCCTCACATGTGCGCGGCCCGGGTTCGATCCTCAGCACCACGTAAACATAAATGCATTGCATTGTGTACAACTAAAGTAAATAAACAAATAAATATTAAAAAAAAAAATGGGGACTAGAAAGATGGTCTATAAGCCAAGGACAGCTGAAGGCAGCCCAAGAACCACCAGGAGCTAGAAAAACACAAGGAAGGACTTCTATATGGGTTTCAGAGGAAGCATGGCACTGCTTACACCTTTTCTCAGACTCTTGGCCTCCAGAACTGTGAGATAATAAATTTCCATGTTCAAAGCCACCCAGAATGTGTACTTTGTTCTAGCAGCCCTTGGAAACTAATATATCCAGTAATAAGGAAATGACAAAATGCATAATTATCTTTCCAGTGATTAAAAATCTCAGGAGTCATTAAAAATGAAGTTCTGGAGGAATATTTACTTACACGGGAATATATTTATAATACACTGTTTGAAAACAACAGGATGATTTAATAAAATACTATATGTAGTATTTTCTCATTTTGGTTAAAATATATATGTAAATATATGTCCAAACAAAATTCTGAAGGCCTTGCTCAAACAGTTGATATATTTAGCTCTAGCTAATAAGGTTATAGAGGGTTTGTTTATTTTCTTTTTCAAATGCCCTGTTGTTTAGCTGGTTTCTGTGGCTTTGGGGCAATGAATGATGTATCTGTGGCTACTATTTGTATTGCCCAACAACAAAATGCAACAAAGCTGGGCGCAGTGGCACACTCCTGTAATCCCAGCAATTGGGAGGCTGAGGCAGGAGGATCACAAGTTCAAAGTCAGCCTCAGCAATGGTGAGGCACTTAGCAACTCAGTGAGACCCTGTCTCTAATAAAATACAAAAAAGGGCTGGGGATGTGGCCCAGTGGTTGAGTGCCCCTGAGTTCAATACCCGGTACTAAAAAAAAAAAAAAAAAAAAAAAAAAAAAAAATCCAATAGAAAACAGGTAAAAACCAGCAGTTCATAAAAGAAAAATACTTCAAAACTTACAGACAATATCTAACCTCTCAAGTACTCGAAAAAATGTAATGCAATACCATTATCCCTATCAGTTTATCAGAAACATAAACAAAATGCTAAAAAAAAGGTAGAAATCTATTTTCATGTAACATATTTATTTAGAAGTAAGTTACTTAAGTAAAACTACTACATATTTTTACAGAAGAATGAGGGCTAGGGGTGTAGCTCAGTGGGAGAACACTTGCTGAGCATGGGTGAGGATGGTCCTGAGTTCCATCCTTGCACAGCAAGCAAAAAGAGAGAGAGCGAGAGAGCAAGAGAGAGAGAGAGAATATGATTATGCCAGTACTGGCAAGGGACAGATGAGAGCCTCAACCTTATAAGCTGCCAGTGGGAGGCAAATCGGTACCTTTCAGAAGTACAGAAATTATCAGAACTTTCATATGCACATCTTTTGGCCCAACTACCCTGCTTCTCCCAATTTAACTGAAAGAAAGTAATAAAGAATATACACAGAAAGTTGATTTTTAAATGTTTATCAATGGATTGTTTAAGAGTGAAAAACATCCAGGCACAGTAGCGCAAGCCTATAATCCCAAAGACTCAGGAAGCTGAGGTGAGAGGATCTCAAGTTCAAAGCCAGCCTCAGCAACTTAACAAGACTGTCTTGGATTAAAAAATAAAAGGGGTTTAGAGATGTAGCTGAGTGGCACAACATCCCTGGGTACAATCCCCAGTACTTCATACAAAGAAAAAATAGAATTAAAAATTGCCTAAGTGGTGCAATGTTATAGGTTGAACTTGTGTCCTCTCAAAAATAGATATAAAGTTCTAACCCCCATTATCTTTAAATAGAATCTTTAAAAAGGTAATCCAGTTAAAATGAGATCATTAAGATAGGCCCTAGTCCAATATGACCAGTGTTGTTATAAAGAGGGAAAATTTGGACAGAGTCCTACACACAGAGAGAAGGATCTCAAGTTCAAGGCTAGGGAAGAGACAGAATATGACATAAAAATGGGGACTTGGGCTGGGGTTGTGGCTCAGCGGCAGAGCGCTCGCCTCACATGTGCGCGGCCCGGGTTCGATCCTCAGCACCACGTAAACATAAATGCATTGCATTGTGTACAACTAAAGTAAATAAACAAATAAATATTAAAAAAAAAAAATGGGGACTAGAAAGATGGTCTATAAGCCAAGGACAGCTGAAGGCAGCCCAAGAACCACCAGGAGCTAGAAAAACACAAGGAAGGACTTCTATATGGGTTTCAGAGGAAGCATGGCACTGCTTACACCTTTTCTCAGACTCTTGGCCTCCAGAACTGTGAGATAATAAATTTCCATGTTCAAAGCCACCCAGAATGTGTACTTTGTTCTAGCAGCCCTTGGAAACTAATATATCCAGTAATAAGGAAATGACAAAATGCATAATTATCTTTCCAGTGATTAAAAATCTCAGGAGTCATTAAAAATGAAGTTCTGGAGGAATATTTACTTACACGGGAATATATTTATAATACACTGTTTGAAAACAACAGGATGATTTAATAAAATACTATATGTAGTATTTTCTCATTTTGGTTAAAATATATATGTAAATATATGTCCAAACAAAATTCTGAAGGCCTTGCTCAAACAGTTGATATATTTAGCTCTAGCTAATAAGGTTATAGAGGGTTTGTTTATTTTCTTTTTCAAATGCCCTGTTGTTTAGCTGGTTTCTGTGGCTTTGGGGCAATGAATGATGTATCTGTGGCTACTATTTGTATTGCCCAACAACCCTTTGGTTACAGATTTTGCCTGCCTTCCTCAGTGCACCAACCACAAAGGCGGCATGTGACCTGGGCTGTGTCAATTTGTGGCCACACCCCAGGCTACAAGCTGGTCCAGAACAGACTCAAACCAGGTCGAACAAAATCACTCCTTGGAGTTTTCCTAACTGCACCTAGCAGGATAGATTCCTTTTCTTTTACTGTCCTAACACTGTAAGGAGATGACTCAAGTTTCATGAACAAAGTTCCCTCCCAGAGAGGTGTGTACTGAGTATCCTAGTAGCTCATAGACCTCTATATTCTCAGCTTTCAAAGGAAGGTGAGAAAACATTTGCCCTTCATTTGCTAAAGTCTGATCAAGTCTGCTCATGTTTGAAAAAGAGATATTTAAAAATGCAACAAAGCCGGGCGCGGTGGCACACGCCTGTAATCCCAGCCCTTTGGGAGGCTGAGGCAGGAAGATCGTGAGTTCAAAGCCAGCCTCAGCAATGGCGAGGCACTTAGCAACTCAGTGAGACCCTGTCTCTAATAAAATACAAAAAAGGGCTGGGGATGTGACCCAGTGGTCGAGTGCCCCTGAGTTCAATCCCTGGTACCAAAAAAAAAAAAAAAAAAAAAAAAAAAATGCAACCAGTAAGAATGAAATGGGCTTAAAATTTTAAATGAGGTAGGGTAAACACCAAGTTCCATCTTGTACCTTCATGAACTCACTTGTGATATACAACTGTACACTGAAAGCTGTCTAAAAGGACTTTAACATTTCTAAGCCACTGAGGTACAACTATACAAAAGCATAATATTAAATGCAGCATTATTAACTACTTGGTCAATTTTTATATGAATTTTTCCCCAAAGCAAGAATTGTAAAAACTAGAAAACATAAGTTGAGTGAATACAGCAAATTTCTTATACGGAAATTTAGGTATATTCTGAACATAATTTTCTAACATAGCCACTTCTGATTAGTGATAATGAGACTAATGGTATAAAATTATGAATGTGGAGCCAGGCACAGTGACACACACCTATAATCCCAGTGATTCAGGAGGCCAAGGCAGGAGAATCACAAGTTTGAGCCAGCCTCAGCAATATTCCTCCCTGTCTTAAAATTTAAAAAAATAAAATAAAAAGGTCTGAGAATATAACTCAGTGGCAAAGTAGCACTAAGTTCAATTTCTGGTACCAAAAAAAAAAAAAAAAAAAAAAAAATTGGAAAAACTGAAATAAAGCTAACTTCAAAAGGTAGATGACATACTATACTGGTTCAAACTTTTACTGTGAACATTATAAAAAGCATAAAATAGTAAAAGAAAATGAGTTTTCTCCATACAGTCCCAAATAAATGTTACATAAATGTTTAAAGAATGTACAGACAACCTAAATGATAAAGATGTTCTCATTCCAACATAAAAAAATGTAAACTCATAAGCTGGGCGCGGTGGCGCACGCCTGTAATCCCAGCACTTTGGGAGGCTGAGGCAGGAGGATCATGAGTTCAAAGCCAGCCTCAGCAATGGTGAGGCACTTAGCAACTCAGTGAGACCCTGTCTCTAAATAAAATACAAAAAACGGGCTGGGGATGTGACCCAGTGGACGAGTGCCCCTGAGTTCAATCCCTGGTACCACACACACACACACAAAAAAAGTAAACTCACCTGTCCAGTGCCAACTTCAAAAGACTCATAATCAATGTGGACAGAAGAAACATAAGCACCAACTGGAAGCTTCCTCTTTGATTCACTAGACTCTGAAGGGACAGAGGCCACTTCTTTAGCTTTCTGAGCACTTTCGTCTTTTCCTTTTATTGAAGCAGCCATCATTGCCTTCTTTTCTGATTCTGCTTTTTTCTGTTCCTATGAAACACAAAAATTTCACAACATAATCTTGAGGATAAGTTCAGTTCTCAGCTATCACTGGAAAACATGCCATCTCTATATTAAGGAATGATGAGTAACATAGGCATAATAAGAGCACTGGGGTCATGATAAAAATGTCCTTCTCAGATACATACTAACCATTTAGGGAAAAAATGCCATGACATCTATAATTTACTTTAAAATTCTTAAGAAACAAAGATTGCAAAAGAAAAACATAATTTACAATTAAATAGTTAAAATTAAATCTAAGTATTGGCTCCCCCAACTAGTACTGGAGATTGAACTCAGGGGCACTACCACTGAACTACACCTCAGCCCCTTTTATTTCTTATTTTGAGACTGTTTTGCCAAATTTTCCAGGCTGGCCGGGAACTTGTGATCTTCCTGTCTCAGCCTCCCAAGTAGTTGGGATTACAGGTATGCTCCACACCACATCCAGTTAAGTACTGGCTATCTTGATGAATCTCAAAAATATTATTTTTTTAAAGATTTGCAATTTTATGTATTTGCAGTGCTGAAAATCAAACTCAACACCTTGTGCATGCCAGGCAATTATTCTACACAGATCTACATCTCCAGTCCTTCAAAAACATTATTTTAAGTATAAGAGGACAAATACAAAACAGTACATGCTGTTGATTGTACTCAAATAAATTTCTAGAAATCAGGACAATGGTTGTAGGGAGGGAGGAGTTAGCTAGAAAGAAGAATGAAGGAGCTACCTGAGGGATAGATGTGTTGGGTTTTTTTTGTTGCAGGTCATGATTACACAAGTAAATACAAGCACCAAAACTTATTGCACAAAACTTTCAAGATCTACGCATTTCCATAAACAAAAGCCATTCCTAGTGGTAACTACATCCTGAATTCAGCAGTGCTGGGTGAATGTAAACACTTGTCATGGGCAACTCATCTGTTCCACAGGTTTCAGGGGCCTTCCCCAGGCTGAGGACTGTGGGGTGGTCTCTGGGTTTTGTGTGTCTGTATGTGAGTATGTATCTGTGTATGGTACTGGGGACTGAACCCAGAAGTACTTTACCCCTGAGCTACATCCCCAGTCCTTTTTATTTTTATTTTGAGACAGAGACTTGCTAAGCTGCTCAGGGCCTCACTAAGTTGTTGAGGCTGGTCTCAAACTTGCATTCTTCCCAATGCAGCCTCCTGAGTCACAGGCATTATAAAGTATGTGCCACCATGCCAAGCAACTATGATTGTTAGTTTCTGAACAGACTGACTGAACAAAATATTTGGCCAAACTGGTCTATCTGCTAATTAATTCTAAGTACTAAGAAATCATAAGTCCAACTGGTTAATCCAAGAGACAACATAGAAAAATAAAAACTCAGCCAGCTTTTAACTGATTCTATCATCAGTGCTTTTTGGAAGGCTTGATTATCTCTTCCCTTTTGATGCAGCACAAGTTTAAAGCTAAAATCCAAAAAGAATATTTTCAGGGTTCTTCAGCTTAAATATGCTTCTCATTCAGAATTACCACTTATTATACTCATAAAACTTGACATTCTACATTGCTAAAGAGAGTTCTCACAAGAGATCATAAACTGACCTATTGCCAAGAGCTATTTTGCTCCCCTAAAACTATATGCACTAAGTTTGAAACTAAGTGAATCAACATATAAATACTTGACTAACAATACTGCCAACCCTAAAAACTATTACTTTTCAAAAGAAAATCACTAAACCCATTTACAAAGGAAAACAGCACATGGGCCACATATATTTGATCTGTTTACTATAAAATAATTGGCTAATTTTGGTCCCATTGTCTCAGTGACAGTGAATCAACAGGACACACCATATGTTATCTTGATTTGGCAGCACTTTGTTTTCTGTGAGCAATACAGAGCAATCAATGCAGCTCAGACGAGAACACTTCACAGTTCATCCAAAGGCAACTGCTCTTGAATTTAAAAAACAAGATCACGTTACAGATTTTTATTCATTTCAAAACACTCTCTCTTTTTTATTTTTATTTTGATTTTGGTACCAGGGATTGAACTCAGGGGCACTCGACCACTGGGCCACATCCCCAGCCCTTTTTTGTATTTTATTAGAAACAGGGTCTCACTGAGTTGCTAAGTGCCTCACCATTGCTGAGGCTGGCTTTGAACTCATGATCCTCCTGCCTCAGCCTCCCAAGTGCTGGGATTACAGGCGTGTGCCACCGTGCCCAGCTTTAAAACATTCTTATAATGTCATAATTTATATGTCCAAGCAACTGTAGTTTATAAAACAGGCTCCTAGAAATTATTCAAGAACTACAGAATACTTTCCCGCTTATCCTTTTTTACAGAATAAAATTAAGGGTATGATGTAGGGCCTGAAAACATAGCTCTTCTGGTTTTTGCCTTGCTTAAAGGCCTCTGCTTCACTGCTATGTGCGTGCAGCACCCAGTCTAAAAACAGCAATACCACACCAGTGTCATAGTCTCAATTTAACCACCAAGTTCATCAGAATTTAATACCTAGGGATATGCCCACAGTGTTGCGAGAGACTCAGGCGAGATTAACTACAGAATGATTTAGCATACAGAAAAAAATAAGAAAAAGACATCTCTCAACTGCCAAGTGAACAATTCTTCTCAACACTTAAGTCAAATATAGTGTGCTCTGTTCCAGAATGTTTTGTGAGATGCTTCTTTCCTTTCCATCTCCGAGTTTACACCCCAATTATCTCTTACTCACAATTCCAATAATCAATCTACAGATTCCCAGCAGCCCCCAGCTTCATCCTCTTCTAATACCTGATCATGGTAACCAAAGAGGACTCTCCTGTGCTGTTTCCCACAATGCCCAATGGCCTAAGCATGACAAGGTTCTCAAGTGGCATCCAGGCAGACCCTGAAGCAAGGTTTACTACTGCTAAAGAGAAAGTGTGGCTCAATCCACAGGGGAAAAAAATCAAGCTGATAACAGGTCTGTCTCAATATTAAGATTTGTTACAACTTATATATATATATTTTTAAATATTTATTTATTTACTTTAGTTGTACACAATGCAATGCATTTGTGTTTTTACGTGGTGCTGAGGATCGAACCCAGGCCATGCATGTGCGAGGCAAGCGCTCTGCCACTGAGCCACAACCCCAGCCCCACAACTTATATTTTTGTTTGCCTTTAGTACTCTCTATAAACCAACAGGCCCTGGTCAACAGCATAAGGAGGCAAACAATAATTTTAAAAAAACAAAAGAGTCAATATCTTCAAAAATCCGTTCATTATAAATAATTCATAATATAGTTTACGGCATCCATTTTTAAACTATTTAATTTCTAAGCAAGTTAAAACTAAAATTTAGACTAAATAGAAGATTTGGTAGCCGGGCGTGGTGGCGCACGCCTGTAATCCTAGCACTTGGGAGGCTGAGGCAGGAGGATCACAAGTTCAAAGCCAGCCTCAGCAATGGCGAGGCACTTAGCAACTCAGTGAGACCCTGTCTCTAATAAAATACAAAAAAGGGCTGGGGATGTGGCCCAGTGGTCAAGTGCCCCTGAGTTCAATCCCCGGTACAAAAAAAAAAAAAAAAAAAAAATAGAAGATTTGGTGCTAAACCATAACTGTGACAGAATTAATCAGCAAGTCAGCATTTAATGATGTTTGTTTAAAAGCACCATGACTTTCACAGCTGTAAGATTATGTCTGATAACCACTCCTTTATAAAAGAGAATCCAAACTTCCACCTGGTATTTGGGCCTTTGAAACCTTCTTTCCTTCTCCATTCCTAGCTCACCTGACATTTCAGCTACAGGAAAGCACGTGCCTGCTCCTGGAAGGCCACTTCACTGATATATCCCCTCCTCAAGCTCCAGCATCAACACCTTAGGGAAGCATTCTCTCAGCAACCATGGTCCCCTCTCAACAAGCAGAACTGCCACCCCTGGTCTGGTTGTGGACAGTGCAGACAGCACCCTCATATGTTGTCACTTGTGGTCAACTCTCTCCCCCTAACTGGACTAACTAGAGTGCACACTTGTGGTTCATCTCCAAACCCCAAGTTTCAAGCATAGTCTCTGACCTAAAAGAGATGTTTAGTAAAATGCTGGCTTAATTCCTTAAGGCTAATCATAAAAAATCAATTTTTAATCATATTTCATATAAAGAAGTGGTATATTTAAGTTCCAAATAAGTACCCAAAATAACAGAACCAGAGATGATCAAAAGAGGAAAGGATCAGGCCTGGGAGTGTGGCTCAGTGGTAAAGCACTTTCCTAGCATGTATGAGGCCCAGGGTTCAATCCTCAGCATTGCAAAAACAAAAACAAAGATACCAGAACCATCAGAGACCATGCTGGTAACAGTAAAAACAAAGCACACACCTCACTGTATAATTTTTCTGATTAATTAGAAAATGTCTACAAAATTAATGTGTTCAATAAATAAAAATCAAGTAAAAACATGTTTTTCCAAGTTGTTTTTTCTTTTTTTTTTTTCCTTTCTTTTCTTTTTTTTTGGTACTGGGGGGCAGGTGCTTAACCACTGGACCACATCCCCATTTCTTTTTTTTTTTTGAACCGGGGATTGAACTCAGGGCACTCAACCCCTGGGCCACATCCCCGGCCCTTTTTTTGTATTTTTATTTAGAGACAGGGTCTCACTGAGTTGCTAAGTGCCTCGCCATTGAATGAGGCTAGCTTTGAACTCGTGATCCTCCTGCCTCAGCCTCCCAAGTGCTGGGATTACAGGCGTGAGCCACCGCACCCAGCTCCCATCTCTTTTATTTTTTATTTTGAGACAGGGCCTCACTAATTTACTTAGGGTCCCACTAAGTTGTAGGGGCTGGCCTCAAACTTGTGATACTCATTCCTCAGTCTCCTGAGTTTCTGGGATTACAGGCATGCACCACCACACCCAGCTGTTTTCTTAAATGATTTTTAGTTGTTGCTTTGTTGTATAGTAAAATTTGTTGTTTGGTTGTTACTTAGTGGGATTTCAGCATGTGCTTCATCACCTCTCTAGATGGGGAAAAAGAACAAGAAGCAAGTAAGCTGCTGCAGATGTGAGCTCCACAAGCATCATTTCTCTATCACTCCAACCTATCTACCTCCCCCACTTTAGAAAAGAAGGAAATCAGAGATCAGAGAAACTAAACCAATTTCTTCTGAGTATGTAGTTAATAAGTGGCTGAACTGGAAGTCAGGGCAACCAACTCATCTATTTGACCAGAACTTCACCAGTTTTAAAACAGAAACCCTTTGGCCTGGGAAGTCTCAATCTCAGGAAAACCAAGATGGTCATTGGCCTGATCTGAATTTAAACCCAGTTCTTTCTTTCTTTTTTTTTTTTTTTTTTTTAATATTTATTTATTTGCTTTAGTTGTACACAATACATTTTATTTTATGTGGTGCTGGGGATCGAACCCGGGCCGCGCACGTGCTAGACGAGTGCTCTACCGCTGAGCCACAACCCCAGCCCCTCTTTTTTTAATATTTATTTATTTGTTTTAGTTGTACATAATGCCTTTATTTTTACATGGTGCTGAGGATAGAACCCAGGCCACACACGTGCTAGGCGAGCACTCTACCACTGAGCCACAACCCCAGCTCTAAACCCAGTTCTGACCAACTCAAGTGTGGTTTCCATCAGCTTCATTGCCGTGCTGTAGATGGGAGCAAACTAGCTTGCCTAACCACAGAGGTATTAAACACTTCTAAAACAAAAAGGTGCTAGTCACACAATAAGAATAGAAATGAAGGTTACCAGTTTGGCTGCTTTAAGTTTTACAAAGTTGGCTATCTTCTTTCTGGGTCCAAGGGGTATTCCCATTTCCTTCAGGTCATCAACTGTGCACATAAGCTTTAAAAAGAAAAAAACAAGCACATTACTAATCATTCTAGAGATAGATGAACTGAAATTAGAATGTGAAAATTTAAAAGACATCATTTAAAACAACCTAAGAGCAACTTTTAAGTTAATTTATTTTTAAATAATAGATCAGTTTAAGCTATAAAATCTTATCCCTGTCCACCTAGAACATCCTATTATAATTATTTTAGTTGTTGATGGACTTTTATTTCATTTATTTTTACATAGTGCTAATAATTAAACCCAGTGCCTCATACATGCTAGGCAAGTGCTCCACCAATGAGCTACAACTCCAGTCCCCTATTATTTCTAATAGAAAATATATACACATTGTACAAAATTCCAAAGCTATAATCAAGCACACAATAGTCATTTTCCTCCATTCCTGTCTCAACCATTTGACTCACCTCTCAGCAACAACTGCTCATAATTTGCTCCTCTGCAGAGACATTTTACATGTATGCAGCATCTACATGTATATTTATGTGTTTATGTATGTAGCTTATACACACACAGCACTTTATTCTTTTCACCAAATGTATCTAAGAGATCAGTATCCCTGTGACCACCTCATTCATTCACCCATTCACAGTGCAGGTTTGCCACTCCACTGTGTTGATGCCCACTGAACAATCAACTAACTTCTATTAGTGGGCACGGAAGGTGTTTCTAAGTTTTCACTATGTTACCAATAACTCTGCATCACGCGTCCTCATAGATATTCTTTTTTATTGGTACTGGGGGTTGAACTCAGAGGCACTCAACCACTGAGCCACATCCCCCCAGCCCTACTTTGTATTTTATTTTATCTTAGTCATAGATGGACACAACACCTTAATTTATTTATTTATATGTGGTGCTGAGGATTGAACCCAGTACCTCACACATGCTAGACAAGCACTCTACCACTGAGCCACAACCCCAGTGCCCTATTTGGTATTTTATTTAGAGACCAGGTCTTACTGAGTTGCTTGGCCCTCATAGATATTCTTGAGTGAATGTTTCTCTATAGAATATATTTCTGGCCAGGCACAGAGAAGCACCTGTAATCCCAGCAGCTTGGGAGACTGAGACAGGAGGATTACAAGTTCAAAGACAACCTCAGCTATGGTGAGGCGCTAAGCAACTCTGTGAGACCCTGTCTTCTAAACACAAAAAAAAATAGGGCTGGGATGTGGCTCAGTGGTCAAGTGCCCCTGAGTTCAATCCCCGGTACCCAAAAGGAAGAAAAGAAAATATTTCTGGCAGTAAAATTTTCCAGGGAAAGGGGTATTTTAAAAGACATTTATTTCAGAGCTGGGTTCAGTGGCACATGCTTGGCTATAACCCCAAATACTTGGGAGGCTGAGGTGGGAGTATCACTTGAACCCAAGAATTGGATACCAGCCTGGGCAACACAGTGAAACCATGTCAAAAAACAATTAATTAGGGGCTGGGATGTGGCTCAGTGGTAGGGCACTTGCCTAGCACGTGCGCAGCCCAGGTTCTATCCTCAGCACCACATAAAAATAAACGCATGTGTACAACCAAAAATATAAAAAAAAAAAAAACAGATGTTGCAGGGCTGGGGTTGTAGTTGAGTGGTAGAGCGCTTGCCTAAGCATGTGTGAGGAACTGGGTTCAATCCTTAGCACCACAGAAAAAAATAAGTTAAAAAAAAAAAAAAAAAAAAAAAAAAGATGTTGCAAAACTGACATTTAAACACCTCCTTCAATGTGCCACATTTTGTTGTTGTTGGCCTCCAGCTTCCCAATACATGTGCTGCACAACGTCAGCTCTAGTGATGGACTGAATAAATGGGAAAAAGTTTACTGCCCAGGCTTTTAAATGTTGAATCTCAGAAAGGTGAACTGATGTATCTGGATCACTCAGTTGATAAATGGCAAAGCCAGGATTTAGACTCAGGTGAGGTCAAGGGTTAAGATCCATAGAGATTGTACCAATTTACATGCTCACCAATAATACATAACAGTACCTATTTCTCCTTAACCTGGCCATACAGTCTATTATCAAATCTATTTTTGTCAAACTGAGAGGTTTTTAAAAAAAAGTCCTGCGCCAGGCACGGTGGCGCACGCCTGTAATCCCAGCACTTTGGGAGGCTGAGGCAGGAGGATCGCGAGTTCAAAGCCAGCCTCAGCCATGGCGAGGCACTTAGCAACTCAGTGAGACCCAGTCTCTAATAAAATACAAAAAAGGAGTGGGGATGTGACCCAGTGGTCAAGTGCCCCTGAGTTCAATCCCTGGTACCACACACAAAAAAAAAAGTCCTGCAATTTTAATTTGCATTTCTCTTCTGAGTATTCACATGGTAAGAAGCCATTGGTTATTTCCTTTTCTACAAATCATCTTTTTAAATCCTTTGCCTGATCTATTACTTTCTTACCAATAGTTTTGCAGAAGCTTTGAATACTAAAGAAAAAAGCCCTCTATTTGTAATGTGTGCTCCAAACATCTTTCCGTGTCCATTATGTGCCTGCAATGTAGCTTATGTACCTACTGCTCTACACTTTTTTTTCTTTTATGGCTTCTGGATTTTGTGTCAAGTACTTAGAAAAGCCTTCACACATAACTGTTAATAATTCTCCTGTTCCTTTGATTTTTAAAACAAATTTAAGTCTGCCTTATCGAGAATAAATTTTTTTTTTTTTTTTTTTTTGGTACCGGGGATTGAACTCAGGGGCACTTGACCACTGGGCCACATCCCCAGCCCTTTTTTGTATTTTTATTAGAAGCAGGGTCTCACTGAGTTACTAAGTGCCTCGCCATTGCTGAGGCTGGCTTTGAACTCGCGATCCTCCTGCCTCAGCCTCCCAAAGTGCTGGGATTACGGGCGTGCGCCACCGCGCCCAGCTGAGAATAAATTTTGACAGAAGCAAAATTCTAAATCATTCTTAGTTTTCAAACTTACACACAGGAAAAATAATTTTTAAAAAATGAATCCAATTAACATCAGTACCAGAGATTCCATATCAATCTTTTCCTTCTCAAAAGTATTAACATATTCAGAGAGGCTAAGTGCTTCCAGAGTTTCTTGCAAAGTTAGGACTTCTTCATTTTCAACATCAAGGTCACATGACTCATCCAAAGTCAGCTTTGACTCTTCATGCATCTTAATGTAAAAAAAAGGGGGAAACATCACAAACCTTAGAAAAAACTCCCATAAAATGTCTCCTGATTTACACAAAATCTTAAAAAATTTTGCCCTATAGACAAATGCCACCCATGCTTGAATGTTGCAAAACATACATAATCTTATCACTCACATTCCTATTTTCTACAATTTACTTTGTATTTTTAGAAATCATAAACTTTCACATTTACATTTATAATCCATAAGGAAAAGAGAAATTTTTAAAATGAGTCCCATGATTCTATTATACTTCTGAGCCTTTTGATAAATAAAAAGTTTCAGAAAACATTTCAGCTCCAGCTCTAAATCTCAATGCTAACCGGGTCAGGTGCAGACATACCTGCTTGTCCTGAAAATGGGGCTGCTTCACAACTCCATTAGCAACAGCGAGAGGTCCCGGAGACTTTGAGAAATTCAAATCTTTTTGATTAGATAGGATATCAAACAATATTAAAGAACCTAAGAAAAAAAAGTATTTTGCTTTATAATGTACTTGCTGGGTGCTTTTACAGTACTAAGCAAATTCTCCTTTTTCTCAAAGTCCCTAGGCATAAGTCCTCCAAAAACTACATGTTAATCAAGATCTGATAATCAACATTCTTGTTTTATCAAACAGCAGAATAAGTTAAAACATATGGCATGCCTATGTATCAGCTGTGAAGAAAAAAGGCTGACTCTAAACACAAAGCATTCATTTCTGCCCTTTATAAAAGTTAAGATGTGTAATTCTAAGTTCTGTACTAAGGATGTTATCCACAATAAAAACAGTAACAATTTAAAGATCACATTTATAATGTGTGTACTTAATAGCTTTACCTAAACTGTGACCAGCAACAGAGACTCTTCCTTTGAAGTCCGGATTCCGACTCATGAAGAGTGCATGGAGACGATTTATTTCCACTCCCACTTTCTCCACGATAGTCTGACAGTAGGTGGGGCTATTATAAAATAAAATATCTAGCAGGGTCTCATTGGTAAAGTGACGAAAACGACCAATACTTGGCAAAGTGATTTTCTTGATATTCCTATTTAAAAAGAAAAAAAAAGTATATCATCAGTACCTACAATCTAAGGATTTTTAAAAGCTTAAATTCTTATTTCTAAAAAAATAGAGCAAATATGTATAACTGATTAGTACATTATTAGTTAATTATCAATGAAGTTCATGAACATCCACTGAGAAAAAAATGGCCTCAGAAAACCTAACAGTGACAGAATGCTGTTTGTACAATTGATTTTATTATAACCATGTATCCTGAAACATTATAATGTTCACTAAAATCCAGATGTTATTAACCTTTATGCCAGCATTAACATAACCTACATTTGTGGTTCTCAAAAGGGCATATTCAAAATTGAGTGGGGTGTTTGTTGTAATTATCACAAACTGGTGAGCACTGATACCATTTAGCAGCATTCAGACTAGTGATGCTAAATATATAATGTAACAGTGTTGTGCAATAAAAAACTGTACTATCAAGAGCATTCTCCATTGAGAAACAATAAATCTACATCAGAAGTTCCCAACCACAGGTAACTGTACCTCCAGGGACATTTGGCAATTTCTGAAGATATTTTTGGTTGTCATATGGTGAGGGAGGGACACACTACCATTATTCAGCCAGGGATGCTGCTAAGCATCCTAAAATGTGCAGGATAGCACCCCGATTAAACCACCATAGACTAGTATTTTATAAATTCAGCTTAGGGGCCAGTGGGATAGCTCAGTAGTAGAGCATGTGCTTAACATGCCTGAGGAATGGGTTCAATCCCCAGTTCCAAAAACCAGCTAAATTTCTTAGATTCACTTAAACACACACGGAGAGAACAACGGTATATAAATGGTACAGCCAGTAATCACATGTCAGAGGAAGTATGTAATTTAAAAAAACAGAAAAGAAACATTTGTTGAAGTCATAATAAATTATGAATCTAGGTTTGACAATCTGAAAAATAAAATGGAAATCTACAAACCTGTCAACACCCGTTGCATCCCCACCCAAGGCACTATGCCAATGAACTGGAAGGAACTCCACTCGGCTGACTTTCCCATCATCTAAAGATTTCTTGAAATGTGTCTGCAGCAATTTCAGAGAAACCACCCTAAAATCATCCACTTAAAACAAAAACAAAAACAAAACAAAAAACATAAAATTATTGATTAAACTATCCTACCTTTGTAGCTAGTTAGCAATTATATCAAATGTCAGCATTTTCAAATATAAAGATAGGGCTGGGGTTGTGGCTCAGAGGTAGAGCGCTCGCCTAACATGTGCATGGCCCAGGTTCAATCCTCAGCACCATGTAAGAATAAAGGCATTGTGTACAATTAAAACAAATAAATATATTTTTTAAAAAAGTAAATAAAGATAATTTTTTTAAGTGAAGACAAAATTAAGAAAAAATAATTAACCTTTAGGAAGCTCTTTTAACTTTTTATTGTTTTAGAGGAATATATAAATGCCTAAAAAAAAATTTAGTTTAAATGCCACTACTAGGGGGCAGCATGGCACAATGGGTTAAGACCAAAAGGCTAAAATCAAAACTACCAGCTGTAGGATCCTGGAGCCAGTACCTATTACTGACTGTGGAAATGAACTTAACCCTGGGCCTTAAGTTCTCCACCCAACAGTGGGGGATAACAATGATAGCACCTATACTCCAGAGGAGTATCTGTGAGGGTTAAAGGATACACTATACATACAAGATACTTGGCACATACCAGATATTCAGTAAATATGAACTATTATTAAACAGATGTTAAAAATAAAACTTCAAAAAATTTAAGTCATCCAGGCAGATTTACGAGTTCATTAAGCAACTTTTCACAACTGTCTCCCTATAAATCAGTTCAGTGCACAGGTGCTCCAAATTGCTGGAAGTACTCAGACAGAGGCTGTCTGTTAGAAAGGCTAAATTACTCCTAAGATCCCTTCTAATTCTTTAGAACTCAGGATTTTATGAGTTATTTATATTGTAAGAGCAAATCAAGTACAAATTAATATTTCCCACTGATCATATAAATATCTTACCATTCTTTAGCAAGTGGCCAGAAACTAAAAATGAAACTTGAAAGCTCTTCTATTAGTTTTCAGATCATTATATGAAATAAACTATGACTAACACTTACCACATTCAACAATGCTTCTAAAGCGCAAGTCACACACAGGTCCAATACCATGCACCATGAATACCAAATGGTCAACCTGAGGCATTTCCCCTATTTAAAAATAAAAACATATACATACATAAAAACTGGGAATTGTTTGGGTTTTCTTTTCTTTTTTTTTAATTTTTTTTAGTTGTAGTTGGACACAATATCTTTATTTATTTATTGTTCTGTGGTGCTAAGGATCGAACCGGCTCCTCACACTTGCTAGGCAAGCATGCTACCGCTGAGCCACAATCTCAGCCCGTTTGGGTTTCTTTCTTTCTTTCTTTCCCTCCCTCCCTCCCTCCCTCCCTCTCTCTCTCTCTCTCTCTCTCTCTCTCTCTTTCTTTCTTTCTTTCTTTGTACCAGGGATTGGGATTGTACTCAGGGGCACTCAACCACTGGGCCATATCCCCAGCCCTTTTTTGTATTTTATTAGAGACAGGGTCTCACTGAGTTGCTAAGTGCCTCACCATTGCTGAGGCTGGCTTTGAATTCTCTATCCTCCTGCCTCAGCTTCCCGTGTGCTGGGATTACAGGCGTGTACCACCGCGCCCGGTTCTGTTTGGGTTTTCTTAATAGCAAAATTCTTGATATCCCTTTTGTCATCATAAACTGGCCAAAGAAATTCATGACTCTTCCAAGTAAATAAGCCTTGTTATCCTCTACCAAATTAGAGCATTTTGTCCATCTTGGCAAGTTAACAGGGCACTAGACTGAGATGGGGAGGAAGCTAGCTCTACCTGTTCCCAAAAGCTATCAGTATATGGTAACCAGCAGTTTCGTACACATGGAGGGCTCCATAATGCTGTGATCATTTCAGAATTCCTGAGGGCAGCGGGTGTAGTTCAGTGGTAAAGTATATGATTGGCATGTAGAAGGCCCTGCATTCAATCCCAGCACAAGCAAAGAAAATAAAAATAAAATACACCTACAAAGAACACTAAGCCCCACTTAGAGAAGCAAATTGTCAATATGAAACTTTAAGGGGCTAGCAACATAGTTTAGCAGTACAGCACTCTCCTAGCATTCACAAGTTCCTGGTTTCAATCCTACTACATAAAAACAGTATTAAAACTTTCAAAACTTTCCACAGAACCCTTGATTCACAAACACTATAGGAATATTTCCAAATTTAATCTATCTTTTTTCTACACTACTTCACTCAGATTTAATGATACCCATTTGTTTTATAATTTTATTAGACAAAAATGAAATACATGTAATTATCAAAATAAAACCCACTCTTCTTAGGGAAAACCAAAGCATATACACTAGGGCATGGGTTGGCAAACTATGGCCTACAGGCCAAATCTTGCCCACTACCTGTTTTTGTAAATATAAAGTTTTACTGGAACACAGCTATGTCCATTTGTCTACCTACATTCTAGAAACGCTTTCACATTACAATGGCAAAGCTGAGTGGTGGCAAAAAGAGTCCACATGACCTGTAAAGCCTAAAAGTTTGCCAACTCCCATGCTTGAGTAACATAAACCAGTGATGCATGAAAGCACAACCCCAAAAGCTGAGTTCCAACCAGCAAAGTGATTCTTCACAATACATATTTTAGAAATCTACATTATGTGGTTTGCAAATATTTAACAGAATTCCAAATTTATCTAGCTAGCTAGCTAGCTAGCTAGCTAGCTTGGTACTAGGGATATCTATCTATCTTGGTACTAGGGATTGAACCCAGGGGTTAACACTGATCTACATTCTTAGCCCTTTTTATTTTGAGACAGGGACTCACTACTTGAACTTGCGATCTTCCTTCCTTGGCCTCCTAAGTCACTGGGATTACAGATGCAGGTCAACATGCCCAGCTATTTTTTATTTTTAAAAATTTTTGTGGGGGCTGGGGTTGTGGCTCAGCGGCAGAGCGCTCGCCTCCCACGTGTGCGACCCAGGTTCGATCCTCACCACCACGTAAACATAAATACATTGCATTGTGTACAACTAAAGTAAATAAATATTTAAAAAAAAATTTTTTTTTTGTGGTACTACGGATTGAACCTGGGGTGCTTTACTACTGAGTTATATCCTGAGTCCTTTTAATTTTTTATTTTGAGAAAGGGTCTCACTAAGTTGCTGAGGGTCTTGCTAAATTGCTGAGGTTGGCTTCAAACATGCAATCTTCCTGCCTCAGTCTTCCTCAGTCACTGAGATTATAGATGTACACAACTGTGCCTGGCCAGAATTACAAATTTAAAAATAAAGATATAGGGCTGGGGTTGTAGCTAAGTGGCAGAGCGCTTGCCTCACACATGTGAGGCACTGGGTTCGATCCTCAACACCACATAAAAATAAATAAACAAAATAAAGATATTATGCATAACTAAAAAAATTTTTTTAAATAAAGACATAAAAGTATTAAGTAAAAAAGATACGTGTGAAACTGGCTGATTTCTGTATGCTATGACAGATAATCCTAATAAGTATTTCTTTTTTTATCTTTATAAAGAGTAATGTTCTAATAGAGATGACTAAAAAACACTCCACTCCTAAACAAACTATACACACCATCAGGAATCTCATCAAGGTTGTCGTCAATCCCACGTTTTACAACCCTGGGCCTTGTCTGTCCATCCTGTGTAGTCCCCCACTCGTCGGGCACTGAAGAAGGCTGGAACTGAACAATAACCTTCAAGATACAACAGGATTATGACAGAGCTCAATGGTACATCCTTTTCCACTGCAGGCTAAGCAAAGTATTTTAATACATAAAAAGTATGCTTCATAGTAAGGACAGCTTATAATCAAGTTGTAGTATTTAAATGACAAGATTCCCAATTCATTTATAAATTCAGTCTCAACTACAAAAAATTAATGTCAAAAAAACACCACTTTTCAGGAAGAAATCTATTGTTAAATCAACTTATTAAATTCAGACCTGTGCCATACAGAAATTTCTCTTTAAAAAAAAAAAAAAGAATGAACATACAGATAATTATATGTAAGTCTGTGTTTGTATAAAAAAACAAAAGGTTAGGAGTATAACCATCAATGGGGAGCACAGAGTAGAAGGTTCTTATTTTTTTAAACTTTTTTTTTTTTTCTTTGTGGTGCTGGGGATTGAACCCAGGGCCTTGTGCATGCAAGGCAAGCATTCTACCAACTGAGCTGTATCCCCAGCCCGGAGGTTCTTATTTTTAACTTGATACTATTTTACACAGTTTAAATTTTGTGAACATATGAATATGTTTTTATTCTTATTTACATTGGTATCAATAAGGACAAAAGAGTAGTTAGGATGAGTTACTTTTGTTTCTTTTATATTTTTCTTTAAAAATAAATGAATAAAAAGTCTTATGTTCTCAGAAGCTACCATATGCCAAGCCCTGTTCTAGATGCTTTGCATAAATTATTTCATCTAAAATTTCATGTGGAAGTAACATTACTGCAGGCAAGGACCTGGGGATCAGAGAAATTAAGTGTGGTAAATCAAAGTATTAAAACACTACTAATCAATTATTTTTGAAAACAAGAAAAGTTTATGGAGAAATTAAAAAAAAGAAAGCATAAATTTTTACTTGAAAGGTTAAAACAAACCATTATCAAGGGCAGACAAGCATATTATGGCCCCCAGGATAAAAAAGTTTCACTGAAATATCACACCCACATAGCAAAGTAATTATTAAAATGAAACTAACACTTTAATATCTTAAAAAGCAACATTACCTTTGGATTGTGCATAACAATGGTCTCTCCACTTGGAAACTCTAATCTGCGGTGCCACTGATTCGTGGTCACAGCTTTTTTATATTCTGCCTACAATAATGAAAAAAACATATAATCCAGTATGACAAATCTGTATCATTTCAAGAGTGTGGAACACAATGAAAACTAGGATGGTGACAAAAAAATAACAGCAATAGCAGCTCTTATTTACTGTAACGCTACTTTTTAATTACTTTATATATAATTACCTCATTTAAGTAATTACTCTCAATCATTCCTAAATATTATTGACCCCATTGTGTAGAAAGGAAAACCAAGGTTTTGGACAGTGAATTAGTTTTCGGGGGCTGCCATCACAAAGTACCATAAACTGGGCAGCTTAAAACAAAATTTCTGGAGGCTAGCAGTCCCAAATCAAGGTGTTAGGAGGGCTCCAGTCCCTCTGAAACCAGTACAGAAATCCTCCTTGCCTCTTCCCAACTTCTGGTGGTAGCCTAAAACCTTTTGCATTTCTGGCTTGCAACAATCTCCAGTCTCTGCCTCCATCATCATGTGGCATCCTCCCTCTGTCTTAACATGGCTGTCTTTTTATGAAGATATCAGAATGATCAGAAGTCTGCCCTACTCAAGTATGATCTCATCTTAACTAATTACATATGCAATGACACTATTTCAAAATAAGCTCATGTTCCCAGGTACTGGAAGTTAGAACATCAACATATGATGTGGGGATGGAGGGGGAAAGAAACACAATTCAATCCATAACAGGCAGTTTAAGCATTGTACACAGTTACATAAGACCATATAACCAAAGCCAGGCGCAGTGGCGCACGCCTGTAATCCCAGCACTTAGGAGGCTGAGGCAGGAGGATGAGTTCAAAGCCAGCCTCAGCAATGGCGAGGCACTTAGCAACTCAGTGAGACCCTGTCTCTAATAAAATACAAAAAAGGGCTGGGGATGTGGCCCTCTGGTCGAGTGCCCCTGAGTGCAATCCCCAGTACAAAAAGAAAAAAAAAAAAGATCATATAACCAAGCCAGTGTGGGAGTGCACACTTATAATCTTAGAAACTTGGGAGGCTGATGGGCTGGGGTTGTGGCTCAGAGGTAGAGAGCTCACCTAGCATGCGTGCGACCCGGATTCGATCCTCAGCACCACATAAAGACAAATGCATTGTGTACAACTAAAGCAAATAAATAAATATTAAAAAAAAAGATATTAAAAAAAAAAGAAAAAGAAACTTGGGAGGCTGAGACAGGAGGATCCAAGTTCAAGGCCAGCCTCAGCAACTTAATAAGACCCTAAGCAACTTAGTGAGAGACCCTGTCACAAAATAATAAATAAATAAATAGATAGATAGATAAATAGATAAATAAAAGGCTGGGAATATAGCTCACTGGTAAAGTACCCCCATGTTCAATTCCCATTACCCCTACCAAAAAAAAGATAACACAACCAGTGAGCAGCAAATGGTAGAACAGTGCTTCGCTCCCACCCAAGACTTTACGACTCCCAAATCTTGACTGTGCAACTTTTCTTATCCTTTCTCCTCCTTCAGATACACTATTCTGCTTTCTGTAAAGGTCTGAAGGCCTCTTGGATAGATCTAACAGGAGGCAAGGGGGAACCCCTGACATACCCAGTCTATAAAGTCTGTTTTTTAATTTTGCTAATTCACAAGTATAAATTGCTATTCTTTTTTTTTTTTTTTTTTTTTTTTTTTTTTTTTTTTTTGGTACCGGGAATTGAACTCAGGGGCACTGGACCACTGGGCCACATCCCCAGCCCTTTTTTGTATTTTATTAGAGACAGGGTCTCACTGAGTTGCTAAGTGCCTCGCCATTGCTGAGGCTGGCTTTGAACACTCCATTCTCCCGTCTCAGCCTCCTGAGCTGCTGGGATTACAGGCATGCGCCACTGTACCAGGCTTAAGTTCTTTTGAAGGTTTGATATAAACAGCTTATTAGATCCATAATGTATCCCTGAAAAACACAGAAATCTGTCTTTAGACATGGAAGGTACGATAAGCACCACTTTAAAAGCAATCATCTTTGTAAACAGGATCAAGACAGGCTACCTTGCAAATAAAAGTCAGCTCCAGTATCACTGATGTCACATAAGGATCCATGCTAGCAGGATTTGCATGAAAAGCATTATATGAATAAAGCACTCGTACCTCTAGTTTTTCACTGAACTCCTCTGTATAGGGAACAAATCTGCTATCTGTGTCCCCCTTGTAAAACCAAGTACAGCGTCTCACTTCAGCAGGCTCCTCCTCCCAGTACACAGCTTTTCTCACTCGGTCATAGAGGTAAACATCATAGCGCCCTCCATCTGTGCCTAGGATCACACTCTCAGGATCTGGCTGGACTAAACAACAAAGACCACATTTTCCCCAAAAGTTATGAGGCATATTTAAAAATGATAAATGAGAATACAGTGACTAATGAATACTTAACGATTAACAACTGAGCTCATTTTTATTAAAAAACAGAAGTTTAAGACTAATCTGTACTGCTTAAAATCATGACTCTTTTTAAGTGGAAAATAAATAGCCAGGGCAAACTTTAAAAATGTGATCATAAAACAAATAACTGGTGATTTTTTTTTAATCAAAGCAGTAAATATTTACAAACAGCAATGCTCCATGAAGTGTGTTGCCAAAGTTAATACATGATTTCAAATCCTATGGTCACATAATATCAGGATAAACAAAGAAACATATTTCTACATGTTTCTCAGACCCTTACGGCACTCCTGTGCACCATCTCTCAAGATGGATAGAGCAAGCAGAATTCCAAAACCCATCTGACCATGCAACACTTTTTTCACAGATACATCTTCCAGAATAAGAATTGCACAGAGATTGCTTTTACTCAAAACTACAAATGAATAAGAGAAATAGGAAAACTGAAACTTGGATTATATGAACTACTATACTTCTCTGATTTAAAACACCTTTAAACAACTAAACCAGTTCTTCAGATATCTTGCTCAGATAACTTGTGCTTTACATTAGTATCACCATCTCATTCCTTCTGTTCCTGAAAACAAATGATCCATGATAGGTACTTACCTGAATTATAGATTTCTTCAAGATTTGAAGAGTCTAACACACTGAAAGGCATCCATAGTTGCTTATATTCTACCTCCTTGCAGTAAAACCAGTGGGGTTGAACAGGTTCATATTGATTTTGAAGTATAAAAGGAGGTGGCCCTGGCACAGAGGGACCTGCAGGTCTAGCAAGTACCTGCTGCTGTGTTGGTGACTGCACTGAAGGAGGAATCTGAAGGGGAAAACAAAGGTAAGAATGTCATGTTTGTCCAAAAGAATTGCTTTGAATGTGCTTCAGACTCAAACTGACATTAGTAATAATTATCCTACATATCTTTGTAATTACAATATTTTGTAATAACAATTACAAAAATTTACCAAGGATGTACACCAAATGTTTGTTGTAAATTATATTTCTTTCAAATATTGGCATTCTCTAAGGCCATTAAAAATGTTTTAGAAAAAAATTTAGTAACATGTTCACAAAAACAAAGATTATTTTTTTAAAAGATACAGTATCCATATGGGATTATTATTATTTGTATTCTGGGGATATAGCTCAGTTGGTGGAGTGCTTGCCTTGCATGCACAAGGCCCTGGGTTCAAACTCCAGCACCATAAAAAATAGCCGGGCACGGTGGCGCACGCCTGTAAACCCAGCACTTGGGAGGCTGAGGCAGGAGGATCACAAGTTCAAAGCCAGCCTCAGCAATGGCCAGGCACTTAGCAACTCAGTGAGACCCTGTCTCTAATAAAATACAAAAAAAAAAGGGCTGGGGATGTGGCCCATTGGTCAAGTGCCCCTGAGTTCAATCCTCGGTACAAAAAAAAAAAAAAAAAAAAAAACATATATATATATATATATATATATATATAAAATAATAATAATAAGAAGAAGAAGAAGAAGAAGAAGAAGCAGGGTGTGGTGGCATATGCCTTTAATCCCAGCAGCTTGAGAGGCTGAAGCAGGAGGATCGCAAGTTCAAAGCCAGTCTCAGCAACTTAGTGAGGCTCAAAGCAACTTAGCAAGACCCTGTCTCTAAATAAAATATAAAAAGGGGGCTGGGGTTGTGGCTCAGCAGTAGAGCGCTTGCCTAGCACGTGCACGGCCCGGGTTCGATCCTCAGCACCACGTAAACATAAATGCATTGCATTGTGTACAACTAAAGCAAATAAACAAATATTTAAAAATATATATATATAAGGTCTGGGGATGTTGCTCAGTGGTTAGAGTTCCCCGGGTTCAATCCCCAGTACCAAAAAAAATAATAATACAAATAATAATAAATGCTAGAGAGGACGTGGAGAAAAAGGAACACTTTACACTGTTGATGAGACTATAAATTAGTACAACCACTATGGAAATCAGTACAGCATCTAGTCTTTTGAGGAGCCCTCCATACTGGTTGTTCTAATTTATAGTCTCACCAACAGTGTAAAAGTGTTCCTAGCTGACCCAGCTATGCCAATTCTCAGTATTCACCCTAAAGTCATCACACTACAGTGATATATGCATAACCATGTTTACAGCAGCATAATTCACAATAGCCAAACTATGGAACCAACCTAGTTTTTCAGCAACAGATGAATGGATAAAGAAAATGTGATACAGATACACAATGGAGTTTTATCCAGCCATAAAGAATGAAATTATGGCATTTGCAAGAAAATGAATGGAATTAGAAACCATTATGTTAAGCAAAATAAGTCAAACTCAGGTTAAGGGTCCTGTGTTCTCTCGCATATGCAAAAGCTAGAGAGGAAAAAGGAAAACAAAGGTGGGGGTGGATCTCCTAAAAATCAAAGGGAGATCAGTAGAGGAAAGGATAAGGGATAGAGAGGGAGGAGGGAAGTGCTAGGGAGTGGTATTAGTCAAATTATATTATCATATTGTGTGCATATATAAGTATGTAATAATAAATTCCATCAGTGGGCTAGGGATATAGCTCAGTTGGTAGAGTGCTTGCCTTACATGCACAGACCCTGGGTTCTAATCCCCAGCAACATACACACACACACACACACACACACACACACACACACACAAAAGAACAAACAAAAAAATTCCATCAATATAAAAGTATATAATGCACTAATTAAAAAAAGTGTGTGGGGGGGGAAGGCTGGGGATGTGGGTCAATGGTTAAGTGCCCTGGGTTCAATTCTCAGGTGTGTGTGGGGGGGACACAGAAATCTGGTTACTTTCCAATATATGATGAAACCAAACATTATCAAGAATTTGTGTAGGGCTGGGGATATAGCTCAGTTGGTAGAGTGCTTGCCTCACATGCACAAAGCCCTGGGTTCGATCCCCAGCACCACACACAAAAAAAAGAATTTGTGTACTGTTACGATTCAAATAATAAAGTAGATCTCCAGGGCATAGGAAGTACCTCAGGAGTACAGTGTTTACCTAGCATGCATGAGCTCCTGAGTTCAATCCCTAAAAAAGCAGATCTCCAGGAGACATTCTCTCCCACATTGGGTTAGGTACTTAATTCTTTTTGTTTCCCTTTTTATTTTATATAGCCTCCTCTGGAAGTCAGATGAACAATCCGCGGGGGAAAAATGCATAAAGGAAATTCATAAAATGTACCTAAGGTAAAATGTTATCCCATCACCCTCCTTCAGATAGAATTTAACTGACTGAATCCAAATTCCATAAACATAAATTACTGGAGAAACCAATTTTAGTCCCTATAATTGAGTATTTGTATTAAATAGTACAATTAGGAGATGAGAAGCTGGCACTCTGTTAAGACAATAATTGCCTCAACTCTCATGTGTCCCTAGGTAACATTTTAGTAGTATCTTACACTAAAATCTGTGAATGTTGGCCTGTACTAACTCATTGAAATCAATTAGTATATCAGTAAACAGATAATATAATCTTCAAAGAGTATAATTTACAAAGAGTACCCTTTAAAATAAACAGTGGTGATGACAGAAAGGAATCTGGCCCCAATGGAGGACAAGTGGTCACCTGAACCTTGATTTCAGCATCTGCCATGGCTGACAGACTATACACCCACTATTTCCAACTGTACAGGCCTGCCCTATGTCTAAATCACAAAAGTAAAAATCTGTGACAAGGGGGCTGGGGTTGTGGCTCAGCAGTAGAGTGCTCACCTAGCACGTGCGTGGCCCGGGTTCAATCCTCAGCACCACATAAAAATAAAAACAAATTGTGTACAACTAAAGCAAATAAATAAATATTTTTTAAATGTATAAAAGAAATCTGTGACAGGCTCTATTTTAATTTCTTTTTTTCTTCTTTTATTTTGTAACTGGGGATTGAATTCAGGGGCACTCGACCACTGAGCCATATCCCAGCCCAATTTTGTGTTTTATTAGAGATAGAGTCTCACTAAGTTGCTTAGTGTGCTTCACTGTTGCTGAGGCTTGCTTTGAACTCGTGATCCTCCTGCCTCAGCCTCCTGAGCTGCTGGAATTACAGGCGTGAGCTACCATGCCTGGCTCTATTTTAATTTCTTTCTTTCTTTTTTTTTTTCTTTTTGCGGGGGGTACTGGGGATTGAACCCAGGTCCTTGTGCATGCAAGGCAAGCACTCTACCAACTGAGTTATATTCCCAGCCCCCAACTACAAGATCTTTGTTTCCTGTCTGTTTTATGTTTATTTGTGCACTCCTGTGTATTACCTACGGTTTCTACATATGTGGTTGTGTCCATACAGCATGTGAATGGTATCAAAGTTGGCTTACAGCAGGTGCAATGGCACACGCCTATAATCCCAGTGGTTTGGGAGGCTGAGACAGGAGGATATTGAGTTCAAAGCCACCCTCAGCAATGGCGAGGTACTAAGCAACTCAGTGAGACCCTGTCTCTAAATAAAATACAAAACAGGGCTAGGAGCCAGGCATGGTGGTGCACGCCTATAATCTCAGCACTTAGGAGGCTGAGGCAGGAGGATCATGAGTTCAAAGCCAGCCTCAGCAATGGTGAGACACCTAGCAACTCAGTGAGACCCTGTTTCTAATAAAATACAAAAAGCACTGGGCTGGGGATGTGGCCCAGTGGTCGAGTGCCCCTGAGTTCAATCCCCAGTATCCAAAAAAAAAAAAAAAAAAACAGGGCTAGGGATGTGGCTCAGTAATCAAGTGCCCCTGAGTTCAATCCCCAATACCAAAAAAACAAAAAAAAAAGTTTGCTTCCAGCTAAATGAGTACTCATAAATTTCACACATCAATCCAAATGCCTTTGGTGCATGTGACTTAAAACTTTAGCAAAAAGGGTCAATTTAAATTGGTAAGAGTAATGATGTCTTTGAAATGACTAACTCACATTTTTTTACGTGGCCAGTCAATCAAAGCACACTCACATTTTTTTTAGGTGGCCAGTCAATCAAAGCACTTATAAGATGCTTAAGTGCAATATCCATTGCTTTAAAGGATTTGTCTTTTTCAAGAAAAACTTGCTATCAGTTCCCCTCTTGTCTTGTGAGAGGTCTATCTATCCGAAATTAAATAAATCCTACTCCATTTACTTTTTTTTTTTTTTTTTTTTTTTTTGGTACCAGGGATTGAACTCAGGGGCACTTGACCACTGGGCCACATCCCCAGCCCTTTTTTGTATTTTATTTGGAGACAGGGTCTCACTGAGTTGCTAAGTGCCTCGCCATTGCTGAGGCTGGCTTTGAACTCGCGATCCTCCTGCCTCAGCCTCCCAAAGTGCTGGGATTACAGGCGTGCGCCACCGCGCCCGGCTTCATTTACTCTTATTAAAAAAAATAAAAAACATTACTCATTCTTATTTAAATTATAAAACACACAAAGTTCTTTAAAACACTGGCCAAAGTGAATGAGAGGAAAAAAAGCAAGAGCAAATAATTAAGACACAAAACCTGTCTACATACCGGTGGCAAAGATCCTGGAGGCGTCTGGTACATCTGCACAGGGGGTCCAGAGAGTGGAGGGTGAGAGGGATGGCCTGGTGTTTGGCACTGTTGCAGCTGTGGGGGTGTAATATATGGATTAGCCCTACTGCTGACAGGGGTATGGCGATATGGATTGTACCCTTGTTGGGGGGTTCCTTGAGGTGGACTCCCAAAATTTGAAGGAGGGAGACTACTTGGCTGAGAAGGCAGGTAAGTATTCATTCCCATCTGTGAGGAAGTTGGAGCACCATATGGAGGCTTCGAAACAGATGGTGGAAATGCATTCAACACATCTTGGGATCCAGTTGTAAAAGGGATAGCAGTCAAGGACTTGGAGAATGCAGATTGTCCAACAGATGTTGCTGCAGTTGTTAAGGGTGACTGTCCAATATTCCCAAAAGGATCACTACTGCTTGATACCTGAGAGAAGTAACTAAATGTCTGTGGGGTGGATGTGTGAACAGAAGTCTGACCGAGGAAGCTGTCCTCCTCACCCACATCTGTGGAATCCTCTGAAACAGAACAGGAGAGCAAATGGTTTAAAGGATTTTCTAACATTCTGTAGATATAATTCTGTAAGGAAAAACCATTAATTCTACCTCTTACATTGTTATATTTCTGCTTTACAGGGAAAAGAAACTTTTTTTCTTTGAAAGGTTTTCTCTTTGAATTGAAAAATCTAGAAAATATTCATAAGAAAAATCAAAAGCAGGAAAAGTATACAATTCATTTATAAGCCCACCTCCCAGAGACAATCTTAACATTTTGGTATGTACCCTTTCATACTTTTTAAGTAAATGTAAACAGTTAACATTTCATAAACATATGTTTTTATATCAGTGCTTTGAAAAACAGAAATATAATCTATATCTACAACGTTTTTTTTTGGGGGGGGGGGGCGGTACCGGGGATTAAACTTAGGGGCACTCAACCCCTAAGCAAATCCCCAGCACTATTTAGAAGCAGGGTCTCACTGAGTTGCTTAGCACCTTGATGTTGCTGAGACTGGCTTTGAACTCATGAGCCATAAGCCATGAGGCTTTGAAGTCATGAGCCTGTCTCAGCCTCCCAAGCTGCTGGGATTACAGGTGTGCACCATTGCGCCCGGCTACACCTACAACTTTTTTTTTTTTAATATTTATTTATTTGCTTTAGTTGTACACAATGCATTTATTTTTTTTTTTTTTTTTTTTTTTTTTTTTTTTTTTTTTTTTTTGTGGTACCAGGGATTGAACTCAGGGGCACTCAACCTCTGGGCCACATCCCCAGCCCTTTTTTGTATTTTATTTAGAGACAGGGTCTCACTGAGTTGCTAAGTGCCTCACTATTGCTGAGGCTGGCTTTGAACTCGCGATCCTCCTGCCTCAGCCTCCCAAAGTGCTGGGATTACAGGCGTGCGCCACCGCGCCCGGCTTGCATTTATTTTTATGTGGTGCTGAGAATCGAACCCGGGCCGCGCTCGAGCTAGGCGAGCGCTCTACCGCTGAGCCACAATCCCAGCCCCGACACCTACAACTTTTACATGTTATTTTAAATCTTTTCTCTCCCTGGTAAAATATGACTCAAATGTTATTCCATCACCCAAATATACATAACTTTAATTCTATAGTCATGAGGAGAAAATGAGTACAGATATTAACTGTCGACAAGAAGGGGTGTATTGGGGCTCTTACTTACAACGCAATTATTATACAAATAAACATATGTCTATGTATATTCCCAAAGAAAAATAGGTCAACCTTAATTTCCATCCCTAACACTGTACAGTGTCACAACCAGATAATTAGTCATTACAGAACACCAGATAGCTAGGAAAGCCATTTTTCTAACTAAGGAGGTTCTCACCTCCCTTTGCCCAACTTGATCTTCACTGTGGGTATTAACTGAAAGGATTTTCTTTTGTTCTGCTACCAAGTCATAAATAAAATAAAAGCACATACCCTCCACATGACCTAAAAAGTCCTCCCTGCTCCTCCTTACTGAACTTTTCCGAGCCCTGAGCTTGTAGCTTTCATCCTTCTCCTTTCTTTCTTCTGTCTCATCAATGATATCTCCTACTATTGTAGGCATGGAGTCCCTCAGAGGGTGGCCTCTCTCCCAGTACACAAGTACACAAGTCCCTGTCCTTGAAGACTTGCCAAGCTTTGTGCTCCTCCTTGACCTCTGCTGAAAAGACCACTGGGATCACAGGAGATTCTGCCTTGAGGGCCTAAGCTGCTCCCCTTAGATTTCACATACACCAACCTAACAAGACACTCCACTATACAGGTTTGGACCATCATCCCAAAAGACTCAAGATTATGGCATTAGGGATTGAATTTTTGGGTTATGATCAGCATAGTACTATTTAAGACTCCTAAAACGTGTTTCTTTGTATCAAAAAAATATATATTATTCCTGTTCAAGACTGTCTGCTTTTATCTTTCTACTTTTCTGATATATTTCCAGTTTCCACCTCCCCTTCACCTTCCTGCGAACCTTACTTGTATTTCTCTGTATTTCTTAGTTCGTCTCCCAACAATGAACAGTAGGGTAGTGGGGGAACTTCTGTGGTATCTTTCACCCTTTAAGAGAATTTGAGATTAACCTGGTCTAAGAAATATTTTTCTAATTAGTATCAATCATAAATGAAATGACAACATACTGCTAGCCTCACCTGAGATTTTGTTTGTTTATTTTTTTCTGCAGCACTGGGGATTGAACCCAGGGCCTCACGCATACTGAACAAGTGCTCCACCACTGAGCCATACCCCAGCCCTCAGGACACAATGTTCATGAGCAGTCTATACTCAGGACTCTACCAACTGTCTCAAACCAAGACTGTCATGTGTTCTACAGCTATTTTCCAATCACTCCCTTGATATTTCTGACAGACGCAGACATGTGCGCTTCAAATTTAGTAGGCTTGTTTTTGTTGTGTTTTGTATTGTTTTTGATGCATGGGATTGAACTCGGGGGCACTCAACCACTGGGCCACATCCCCAGCCCTATTTTATATTTTATTTAGAGACAGGGTTTCACTGAGTTGCTAAGTGCCTCGCCATTGCTGAGGCTGGCTTTGAACTCGCAATCCTCCTCCCAAGTGCTGGGATTACAGGCATGTGCCACTGCGCCCAGCTTTAAATTTAGTAGGCTTAAAACTGAATTTATTATATTGACCAGCCCATGTCCTTTTTAAAAAAAAAAAAAATTTTAGTTGTCAATGGACTTTATTTTGTTTATTTATATGCGGTGCTGAGAATCTAACCCAGTGGTAGGCAAGCACCCTACCACTGAGCCACATCTCCAGCCCCACCCCATGTCCTTTTACCAGTTCTCACAACCTCAACAGAAGTTCACCAACAACATCCAAATTCCAGCAAAAACCTCGAGTCTGTCAGACTCTTCCTCTAATATCCTTCATTTACAGATTCATTTACAGTTCATTCAAGAAATATTTATACAGTACCCTGTATGTGCCAGGTACAGAGCTTGGTCTTGGAGCCAAAACTGAACAAGAACAGACCTCCACACTGACAAAGCTAATAACCTGACCTCCCATGAGTCACAACTTTATAGCCTAAAAATCTCTTCCATCTATTCCCTGCTCTTCATACCCAATGTCAGTCACCTGGGCTAGAATGCCATTTGCTCCTATCTAACATACAATGGCCACCCAAATGACCATTCTAATTATAGTTAGCCTTATTCCCATACTATCTAAGAAAATTTTAGTCTTTCTGAAACACACTTCTCATTTTCTTGCCTTGCTAACATCCTTCAAAGGTTCCCCACACCCCACAGGATGAACCACAAACTCCTTAATACAGTGCTTACAGCCCACAGACCACAAGAGCCACTCCCCTGCAAACCCTCTAGTCACAGTGACCTACTTGGGTGGGGGAGCCAGAGGACAGAACAGGAGATAGGAGATCCATCCCTGCCCCACCACCAATTCCTGCCAAGCCTGTAAGTTTTCACACCTCTCCAGATGCCCTCATTTCTATGTACCCTTCAACACTCAGCCCAACTATCACCTCCTGTGAGGCTATGAGGCCTAAGGGACATCCCCTCCCCACTCCACCAGCTGAGACCCACTGTGTTCACAGCAGCCTATCCATCCCTTTTTCTTTCTTTTTTTTTTTTTAAATATTTATTTTAGTTGTATACAATGCCTTTATTTGTTTTTATGTGGTATGAGGATCGAACCCAGGCAGCACACATGCTAGGAGAGCGCTCTACCCCTGAGTCAAAATCCCAGCCCCTCCATCCCTTTTTCTAAGGCTATATTAAGCCTGTGTTACAACTGCTTACCCAGGTGGGCATTTGTGTACACATATGTACTGTGCAGTCATTGAGGGAAGAGCTATCTGCACTTCTGTGTCTCCCTGACATATGAAACAGAGCATGGCAAATAGAGGCTGCTCAATCCATGTTTGGTGAATGCATGAAATTATTCCTGTGTGTCTCTTTTACTGATATGCTTAACTGTTGCTTCCAAGGAGACAGGTTCTTCTTTACCTCCATATATGCTCTGAAAGAATCTCTAATAGAGATGGAAAAATACTTGTCATGGAATTTTAAAAAAATTTTTTTTAATATTTATTTTTTATTTTAGTTGTACACAATGCCTTTTTTTAAAAATATTTATTTATTTGCTTTAGTTGTACACAATGCAATGCATTTATGTTTACGTGGTGCTGAGGATCGAACCCGGGCTGCGCACGTGCGAGGCGAGCACTCTACCGCTGAGCCACAATCCCAGCCCCTTGTCATGGAATTTTAGTTCTTTTTTTTTTTTTTTATCAGGAAGAGTTATTTTAATTTTCTATTAAACATTCTTCCAAAAGCATTATATTTACCCCATATCTTAGATATAAGAAATAACATTAGAATTAGAAAAACTAGGAAGATAAATGCATGTAATTAACCAACCATGAAAAAGGAAAATTATAATAAAAAGCTGACAGCTTTATAAATTAAATGAATGAGATAATAACTTGAAAACTATGCATTTAAAATCAAACTTTTTTCAATTATTTTTAGCATCAGCATTTTATGACTGATTTTTTCAAGAAAGAAACCCATTTACAAATATTTTTACTCTAAAAATAGGCCTGTACTCGGCTATAAACGCCCCCCCTCCCCCCAACACACAAGCTCTGATTATATCACTTTATTTGGGAAGAAAAAAATCATTTCTGATGGCATGATATGCAAAAGTTTACAAGTTTTGTTTTGTTTTTAAATCCCAATACAGTATTTTCATTATTAGTAAGAAACTGATTCAGGTCATTAAGTGCACAACACTAATTACTGGTCAGCTTCTGCTATTCTGTTTCTTCCCTAGTTCTCCCAAGAAAAACTTACAATGAATCTTCAGCAGAATAATCCTTAAATGTAACTTCTAAGCAAAACGAGAGCTTTTGTTTACATAGTTTTTAGATTTTACTATTCCTAATTTTATTCTGAAGCTAATTTACCCCAAACCATAATTAGCATATTAACTTTCATGCACAGTTGTATGCAATTCCGCAAAGCAGTAGGACACCATCAGGCTCTGTTTACCAAGAGCTTAGGAAAAACACAATTGGTCACACACCCATTTAACAAATCTGTCTCATGCTATTTGCCAATGTGTAGTTTCAGTCTAAGTTCTGACAATGAAATATGTGGATATATATCTATATATCTATATCTCATCTTGATTTTCCAAAGTTGCCAAAGGGAATTCTTCACAGCTTAGCTTTGCCTGGTTGAAGCTGAAGATTTTGTAACTTCATTGCCAGGCCCATGTTGCCAGTAATTTTCAATTTGCCTTGAAAGAAGGCCGACTGAGGATTCATTTTACCAGTCATTAAAGCAGTAAGTCAGAGTCAGCCATGGTGATGGTGCAGTCAGCCTTCTTATCTGAGTTGGGAAGCACCGATCCTTTGCCATTCTTCACATCCACCACCCAGGTAGCTTCTTTACCCCCAGGACCATCCTTCACCTTGAAGGCAAAAAATACCACCAATTTTCTTCACAAACTGTTCCCCATCCTCTTCAAGCTTCTTCTCGATCTCCTTAAAGACAAGGTCTGCCTTAAATCCATCATTGGCAGCGCTGGTGGGAGCAGCCTCGATCTGATGTGTTCTAAAAGAACTGGCGGCTTCCGGAAAACCCATCTTATAGAGTGTGACCACCACTGCTCCTCCGAGGCCTAAATTGTGCTGCAGAGCAACCTTTGCACCAGGAACTTGCCTGGAATTTTAGTTCTAAAATCTATTCACGTTCTCTCACACACACACACACACACACACACACACACACAAAAGTTCAGCCAGGCACAGTGTGGCACAAGCCTATAATTCCTGTTACTGGGGAAGTTGATGCAGGAGGATAACAAGTTTGAGGCCAGCCTCGGCAACTTAAGTGAGACTCTGGGGGGACTGGGGATATAGCTCAGTGATAGAACACTTGCCTACCATGCTGGAAGCTCTGGATTTGGAACCCAATACAGCAAAAACAAATCTGAAAAAGAGTCCATCTTTAAGAAACAAAGAGTTTAGCTGGGCGTGGTGGCGCGCGCCTGTAATCCCAGCACTTGGGAGGCTGAGGCAGGAGGATCGCGAGTTCAAAGCCAGCCTCAGCAATGGCGAGGCACTTAGCAACTCAGTGAGACCCTGTCTCTAATAAAATACAAAAAAAGGGCTGGGGATGTGGCCCAGTGGTTCAGTGCCCCTGAGTTCAATCCCCGGTACCAAAAAAAAAAAAAAAAGAGTTTTAAAGACAGATATAATTACTCTGTACTTACAATGAAAATGTCTAGCATCAATTGATAGTGACACACACAAACTAAATACTGTATACAAGGAAGATGGACACAAACCAAACAATACTTAAAGAACAGAGGATTATACAAAAACCCCAGGCATGGCCTCATTTACCTCTAGATCCTCCCACAGCACTCTGCTCCAGCTGGTTCTTCACCAAAGACAGCAACGCCTAATCTTTTAACCACACTGCCTAAATGAGACATACATATTCCTGATGCCAACCGTCCCATTCATTCTATAAGTAGTTGCTGCATTGTCTACTTCATTCCAGGCACTGGGCATATATATGCTAGTGAGTAAAACCAAGACCCTGCTTTCATGGAGCTTACATTTCTAGTGGGGGAAAATAAATATGTATGTATGTCAGGTAGTGACAAGCACCAAGAAGAAACAACACAAGGGGAACCTTTATGTACTGCTGAAGTCTTTCTCCAGTCTCCATAAGATTTTCCTTAGTCCTTCAAGCAGGAATAAATTATTCACTAGAAAAAAATCAGCACTTAAAGAGGACCTATGTGCTAGACACCAAAAAAGATCCTACAAATAAAAAAGGTAATTAGCGCATCAAAATAAATTAAGGAGAAAGCTAAGTCACAGCTGCAAATTTCAACAAGCCTCAGTCCAAATGAAGAGGCAGACCTGTTCAGTTCACATTTACATCATGTGTGAAGGCACTATGCTGTTTTATAGAAATTAATTCACTTCTCAGGACAATGCTATAAGACTGACATATTTGAAAATTCAAGCATTGGGAGGTAAAGCAACATGACTGAGGTCACACATTAAGTTACTTGCAGAGCCAGGACTGGAACACAGCCTGTACTACTCAACACTATGGCTTTGGTTATACTATATAAAAACCAAAAAGCAACCACCCTAGACATTACTACAGATATGAGCGAAAAGCTAGAGGTGCACATAGGAGTAGGGGCCTAAAAGAACAAGAAAACCCTTCTTACAGGAATTGATGCACTACCTTGAAAAGTGAGGAATACATTGTGTCTATACTTTGCAAATAATTGTTTTCAAAATATTTTTAAGTTGTTGATGGACCTTTATTTTAATCATTTATTTATATGTGGTGCTAAGAATCGAACCCAGTGCCTCACACATTCCAGGCAAGCGCTCTACCACTGAGCCACAACGCCAGCCCGCAAATACTACACTTTACTCTAGGAGGGGGCAACGTCTGTCCTAGGAGAAAGTTTCTTTTAACTCAGGTCTGTCTCCTAGTAGAAGAGAGCCTTCTGTACTCCAGAAGAGGGACACCGTCCACACTGGAGATAACTTGTCGTCTTCTAGGAGACACCTACTACATCCTGGAGTCTCCTAGGAGGATGCCCGATCGTGCCCTAGGAGGGAGAGACTGATAATCTGCATCCCTGCCAGCACTCAGCACACCAGTAGCTGTTCACCGAGTGTCAGAGCAAGCGTGGCCGGCACTGTAGACAACTCGACCGGCGGCTCCTTTGACAAGCCAGCCACATCACCTGGGCCCCGCCCTCTCCAGCCTGGCACTGCTGGCCATGGCAGGCGCCTGGGGCGAGTCGCGGCAGAGGGAAAGCCTAGCGTCCGAGCCTCGTCGCGGCGCGCCTGCCCGCCCGCCTCCCCACACACGCCCGCCCCGCGGACGGCCCTCCCCTCCTACCTCCGGGCAAGAGCAGGGAGGCCGGGGAAGCGGCGGCTTGGGTGACTGGGATGAAGGGCACGTTGAAGCTGAACTCCGTGGCCGACGAGGAGAAGAGTAAGTTAGTGCCCGACGAGGAGGTGGAAGCGCCGCCGCTGCCACCGTTAGGTTTCCTCTCGGCCATGGCTGCGGCCCACCGTCCGTTACACGTCTCCGGGAAGCCGGTGCGGCACCACTGGCCGGAAACCGTTCACCCTTAGGCCAGCGCACTTCCGCACTTGCGCACAGGGGCAGGCACTCCAAGAGGCAGGCCAGGTACCCTCTCCCTTCGCCTACCCGCGCTGCCAAAAATCAACATGGCGGCAGCGGCTTCAGGCACCAATACGCACGTGACCGCTCAGTTTCTGCGCAGATGCAGTATGAGACGGAGGACCGCCATTGGGGCAGGCCCTTGGAGGAGTGGCTGCTGCAGGTTTCGTTTGAAACCGCAAATTGACGCTGAAAGTCACAGATTGCTGGCGACGCTCTGGGCTTCCTGGAAGTACTGACGGGATAGTTTAACTGGCAAAGATTTTGGAGGTACAGCGGAATACCTCAGGACAAGATAGCAGAGTGCCCTAAGCCGGGAGTGGTGGCGCAGGCCTGTAATCCCAGCACTTGGGAGGCTAAGGCAGGAGGATCGCGAGTTCAAAGCCAGCCTCAGCAATGGCGAGGCACTTAGCAATTCAGTGAGACCCTGTCTCTAATAAAATTGGGGATAAATAATACAATTAAAAAAAAAAAAAAAAAAAAAAAAAAAAGCAGAGAGAGCCCCAAAGGGAGGGCAGGAGGAAAAAGTAGTGGAGGCAATCGCAGCCCAGGTGGAGCTATATACTCCTGTTCTAGCACCCTCCCGCCCTTTAGGACAGAACTGAGCTGAACTCCTGTCATTGGCACAGAAATAAAAATAGTAAAACCATTTAAGTTTTTAAAAGACATTTCTTTAAAAAAGAAAATAGGAAACTGAAATCTAAGGATGTGACATTTCAAATAGCTTTCTATATGTGTCCACAGTAGTCTTGACAAATTGAATCCAAAATGCAACGCAGATAACTTGAACATAATTATCGTCTTGCATAGTTTGATGTTATGAAAGAAAAAGTAGCATAAGCAGTCTTTCAGCAGAGATGAGACCTCAAAAGAAACCGGCAAATAGTGAAACACATCCCCAGCAAATTACACCTCTATATATCTGTTTATTAACGAATTAAATGACCACTTAATGTAACGTCCCATTATTTAAAAAGCCAAACACTAGTTAAAACAAGATAGGTTTCATTTAGTAATAATTGTTGCAAAAGTGATGTTCAGCTTGAACAGAAACCAGTCTTACTGAAAGAAAATTTTTAGGACTTCCCCCCTCCCCTTAGTTACTAAGTATTGAACCCCAGGGGCCCTCTACCACTGAGTTACACCACCAGCTCTTCACTTTTTTTTTTTTTTTTTTTTTTGGTGGTACCGGAGATTGAACTCAGGGGCACTCGACCACTGGGCCACATCCCCAGCCCTTTTTTGTATTTTATTTAGAGACAGGGTCTCACTGAGTTGCTAAGTGCCTCGCCATTGCTGAGGCTGGCTTTGAACTTGCGATTCTCCTATCTCAGCCTCCCAAAGTGCTGGGATTACAGGTGTGCGCCACCGCGCCCGGCTCTGCACCTTCTTTTTTTTTTTTTCTTTCTTTTTTTTTTTTTTTGTGGTACCAGGGATTGAACTCAGGGGCACTCGTCCACTGGGTCACATCCCCAGCCCTTTTTTGTATTTTATTTAGAGACAGGGTCTCACTGAGTTGCTAAGTGCCTCGCCATTGCTGAGGCTGGCTTTGAACTCGCGATCCTCCTGCCTCAGCCTCCCAAAGTGCTGGGATTACAGGCATGCGCCACCGCGCCCGGCTTGCACCTTTTCTATTCTGAGACATGGTATCACTAAATTTCTGGGGCTGGCCTCCAGCTTGAAATCCTCCTGCCTCAGCCTCCCAAGTCAGGCAGTTGCACACCCCAACTGGCAGTTTGAGACTTTTTAAGGGCTGGGTGGGTTAAGGGAAAGACACTGGGATGTGAAAAGAGGGTTGGTATACCTGACTAGGCCTTCTGGGTTTTTTTTTTTTTTGTTTGTTTGTTTGTTTGTTTTTTTTTTGTGGTACCAGGGATTGAACTCAGGGGCACTCAACCACTGGGTCACATCCCCAGCCCTTTTTTTGTATTTTTATTTAGAGACAGGGTCTCACTGAGTTGCTAAGTGCCTCGCCATTGCTGAGGCTGGCTTTGAACTCACGATCCTCCTGCCTCAGCCTCCCAAAGTGCTGGGATTACAGGTGTGCGCCACCGCGCCCGGCTGTTTTTTTTTTTTTTTTTAATTGGTGCTTATCCAGAGGAGACACATGCTTCTCATAGCTTTATGACAGGCAATGGTGTAAATTAGAGCAAGGTATCCACAGAGTGAGAATAACAATCTCTTTGAATGCACACACATTTCAATGCACACACATTTGGAAAGATAGTTCCAGATGGTACAAGATTTACATCTGAAAGGGGCAGAAGGAGAATTTATAATTTCCAGCTTTCAAAAGTAACTGTTCTAGGCGGGCGCGGTGGCGCACGCCTGTAATCCCAGCACTTTGGGAGGCTGAGGCAGGAGGATCGCGAGTTCAAAGCCAGCCTCAGAAATGGTGAGGCACTTAGTAACTCAGTGAGACCCTGTCTCTAATAAAATACAAAAAAGGGCTGGGGATGTGGCCCAGTGGTCGAGTGCCCCTGAGTTCAATCCCCGGTACCAAAAAAAAAAAAAAAAAAAAGTAACTGTTCTAATCAGTGGTTCAGGGACCTATCACCAGGTTTTGACTGAAAGAAACAGTAAATTCTCCTAGCAGCGTTAAGCTTTCTTGGGCAGACATTTTTAAAGGGCTGTAGTCATCCTAGATACATGGCCTCATGCTGCTAGAAGCAAGGGTACAGGTTGGTCAAGGACAGTCTCTCTGTCATTATGGGTGGGCAAGGCAGTATACTAAACACCAAGTGTGTGGTGATGTGTAAAATAGACCCTTTTGGGAACTTACTCTGGTTAAGATAGATAACTAAATGCATAATAACAATAATTAAAGTGTAATGAATAGTATAATGCAGAATTTCCTAAAGTGTGTTACATAGAACACTGACATCATCAGGTAAGGAGACTGCACCTTTCCATGGAGATAAAACAAGTATCTTGCACAACAGACCATCAACAAAGGACCTACCCAGTCTAGAGTGACATGACAGGCTTCCCTGAAGAAGAAAAATTAAAGTTCAGACCTGAAAGACAAAGGATAGAACTGAAAAAACTTAGGTGTTATCGCCGGAAAAGGATTGCAGCCTGGAACGGCAGCGCCGTGGGAAGGAGTCCGGAGACAGGATGGAGACGAAAATATTCTTTAATCTTACAAGAAACTACAATATATCTACACAATAGCGATAACCCTGTCTTTTCTCCCTCTGGTCTCTTCCCATGCGCCCGAGCAGCAATGGCGCTCGCTCGATCTGCTGAGTCACCGTTCAAATCTCTCGAGAGCCTCGACCAAGTCCCGCGAGATCCCGTGAGACTACGGAAAGCGGAAATGCCCAAAAATGTCTATGGCCCAATAGTCAACCGCAATCTTAGCTATCTCCGCAAACAGGGCTCCTGCACTTAGGGAATGGAAGGATTGGAGGAAATAGTAAGAAATAAATTTACATCAAGGAACAGTATGTAGGAAAAACTGAGATGCCACATTTGAGTGATAAGAGAAACAGAGGTAAAAATATGGCTAGAGCCCAGGGATCCAATGGGAGAGAGTTGGGGGATGAGGATAAAAAAGTAGACAGAAGTCAGTTCCTATTGTACAGTCTTTAGAGGGTAAAAGGTAGTTAAAAGGTTTAAAGAAGGATGAAAAAACACTAGTTCTGTAGAAAGTTCATTCTAGCGTCAGTGTAACAAAGTTGCTGAGGAAAGGGCAGCCCTGGAAATAGGAAGAGTAGTTGGCAGACTTGGGAGCTCAGGTGAGCAACCATGGTGGTTAGTGATTGCAGAACAATGAACAGAAATAGAATAATCTCTAGGGAAAGACTGAACATTGCTTCCATCTGAAACTGTTGGAAGCACAGTTTTTGTTTTCAAGCATAAACCCATTGAAGATGAGTTTTCCACAGCAACAAGATTTTAGAAGCAGCAGAAAAGGTGGGCACAGTGGTACATGCCTGTAATCCCGGCTACTCTAGAGGCTAAGGCAGGAGGATTGCAAGTTCCAGGACAGCATCAGCACCTTAGTGAGATCCTGTCTCAAAATAAAAAGGGTTGGTAATGCAGCTCAGTGATACAGCACCTGCCAAGCAAGTGTGAGGCTGTGGGTTCAATCCCCAACATTCAGAAAAGGAAAGAAAAAAAAAAAAAAAAAGAAAGAAAAGAAAAGTTAAAGAAATATTCAGGGAAAAAAGAAGGATAACAAAATTAAAACTCAGTCAAAGGAAAATAGATGTGAGGAATTTCCCAAGAAATAAAGCAAAAAGACAAACAGATGGGAGCTGTGTGGGGGGCGGGGATGTAAGAAATTAGAGTACCAAGCAAGGAAATCCAAAATCTGAATATTAACATTTCTACTAAAAATAGAGACACAGGATGCAGGGGAGGGAATCATATTCTTATTCCTAGAAATGAAGGATATGAGTTTCCAAATGGAAAGGGTTGAGTACCCAGAACAGTAGTTGAAAAGACCCACACAACAGCACTGGAAACAAAAAGATCTCATAGGTCACAAAGAATACAGTCACATGCAAAGAAATTCAGCTCCCAAAATATTTACCTCTCAAGCACACTTTTGATGAAAGCAACTGGAAAAGATGCTGTACAGAAACAAAGGATAAAATAAGAAAATCTTCCCACATGGAATACCGGAAGCATACTCTAGGGACTTTAAGTTACCTTTTTTTTTTAAGACCCCAAAATGCAGTGGCTTGATTAAAATAGAAGTTTGTGCCTCATTCATATAAGAGTACATATTTGTGACCTTTTGTTCACTAATATTTAGGGCTTCCAAGGCTGCTCTAGTTGTCATCCAAACCAGCAGGAAATGGTCAGAGCAGTCCTGGGACAAATGTTTCATCTTAACAAGTGGGTGGAGGCCACTCACATAATTTCTGTTCACATTCCACTGGTGAGAACATTGGCAAAAAGTCACTCCTAGGAGCAAGAAAAGCTGGGAATGTGAGTCCCTACCTGGGTGATCACATCCTAACATCCTGTGAAGGAAGATTAGGTGGGCAAATGACAATCACCATCACAATCTGACCCTGGCCACCAAATATGCACCCATCCTCTTCACAGAGAATGTACAGGTACTTCCTTCCCAAGGGATGCGACCAGGCACGTAGGGCTGGAAAATGCAGGATCTTTGGGTGTGGCTCAGCCGTTTTCATTGGGTCTGGATGCAGTTCCTCCTGGTCCACTGAATTATGCGTAAGTCCTTCAGAGGACAATGGTAGAACAAGAACAGAGCAACCACATTGCAATGAAGACTCCCACTGGAAAAAAAAAAGGAGAAATGGAAAATACAGCAATCACTGTTCCGTAGAAATAACTGATTCCTGCTAGGTATAAATTGAAAATGATCCCAGCTCTGACAATGGAGGATTTTCATGGTTCATCAGTCCAGGCTGCCTCTGGTTCTGGCCTCTGGAAATGACTTCCTAAGTCTACACTTCTCCATGGGCCAGGTTCTGCCTTCTGGGAGGTTTCTTCTAGTCCAGGATCTTCCTAGGTCATGATCTTCCATGGCCATATGTGAAAGGGCAGGGGGAAGTGTGCTTTCTGTGGAGTTATACAGCTTTAGCATCCCATTTCCATCTGGGGCAAGTTTGGGACCCTAACCTTGCCTTAAGCCTTGAACTGCTACTGGCTCTTTCAGGCCAGAATCCTGATATTTTATTTCCATTCAGTTCCATGTTCCTCCTCAGACCCAAGCTCATTTCTATCAGGGTCATAGGGTTAACTTCAGGCCACCTAAAACAACTGGTCCAGGTGGGGGCTCTTGATCTGATCTTTTGCTTTCCTTGAATGTCAAAAGACCTTTCAAAATGCCTTTGAGCAAGCTATCTTACTTCCTACAGATTAAATATGGAATTGATTGATTTACAATCCCGCGAGACCCCAATTTCTCCTGTGCTATCCAGTCTGATAGGCACTAACTACCTGTGGCTATTGAGACTAGAAACATGACTGCAATCTGAAATGTGAGGCGTTATAAGTATAAAATATATACAAGATTTCAAAGACAATAAAAAAGTAAAATATCCCATTAATAATTTTAAAATTTAAGCTGGGTGTGGTGGTGCATGCCTATAATCCAAGCATTTGGGAGGCTGAGGCAGGAGGATCGCGAGTTCAAAGCCAGCCTCAGCAATGGTGAGGCACTTAGCAACTCAGTGAGACCCTGTCTCTAATAAAATACAAAATAAGGCTGGGGATGTGGCCTAGTGGTCAAGGGCCCCTGAGTTCAATCCCCAGTACCAAATAATAATAATAACAATTATTATTATTATTTAAATTTTATTTTATTATTATTATTATTTAATTTTTTTTCAAATTATAATATTTTTGATAGGTTAAAGAGGGTATTAAAATTAGGGCTGGGGGCTAGGGTTGTGGCTGAGCGGTAGAGCGTTTGCTTAGCACATGCACAACCTGGGTTTGATACTCAGCACCATGTAGAAATGAACGCATTGTGTACAACTAAGGCAAATAAATAAATATTAAAAAAAAATTAGGGCTGGGGAATGTACCTCAGTGGTCGAGTGCTTGCCTAGCATGCACCACACATTTCAAATACAAAAACCTAGCATAAAAACACTCAGACTTGGAGCAATGGTGAGGCACTTAGCAACTCAGTGAGACCCTGTCTCTAAATAAAATACAAAAAAGGGGCTGGGGATGTGGCCCAGTGATAGAGTGCCCCTGAAGTTCAATCCCCAGTACCAAGAAAAAAAAAAAAAAAAACAGTCAACCACTCATACTTGGGCTGAGGTTGTGACCTAGTGGTAGAGAGGTAGAGCGTTGGCTTAGCATGTGCGCGACCCGGTGTTTGATCCTCAGCACCACCTAAAAAAGGCATGTGTACAACTAAAACAAATAAATAAATATTTTTAAAAAACCACTCAGACTTAAACACTTCTTCAGGTCTTCCTTTCCTTGTAAAACACAAAGCCATGAACTCAGAAAGGTAGAAAGCTATTTTTTCTTTCCCACACACTGCCACTGCTGAATTGATATCAAGCTGCAATTCAGATGAAGCAAACCTGAAATTTTAAATTTAATAATTTAAACTCATTTTTATGTCCTAACTTTTATTTGCATATTACTGGGCACAAAGCTAAAATACAAGATTTCCCCCATTTAGCACCAGGGACTTGGCAACCCTCTGTGCCTAATGAATGGTGTCAGCAATGTCCCAGACTTCACACTTTTCTCAGCTCACTAAACTCACAAGGAACAAGTGTATAATCCAGTATGTCAATAATGAATTCAGGAGAAACTCAAACTACCTCTTTTGTCCTGAAGTAAATAACAATGTCACCCCCAAAACATGCCACTCCGACAAAAGGGTTGAGTTGAAAGCAAATGAGAAGCTGATACAAGAAAAGTTCCCTGCCCTCCCATAGTTCACCTAAAAACAGGACATAAAGTTCCAAAGGTGTCCCTCCCCCATCTACCAAGGACAAAGGTTAATCACCAAAGACACCCTTAGACTCTTATCAAGCCAGAGGTGGTAAGATATATAGCAAACTCCACTAACTTAACTACTTTTTTTTTTTTTTACTTTCCCAGTTTGCCACCTTCGGAAACCTCAAACCGTTTTCCTGTGTTCTTTCTCCACACATCTATTGTTTTTTGACAAAGATGCTATATAAGCCCAACTCTAAACCACTTACTGAGTTACTCTTCTGGGAGTTTCCCCCATATATACTCGAGATATACAGTTGCTTTGCTTTTGTCTTGCTGTATGCTTTGTTAAGGGGTTCCACGGGAGAACAGGAAAATAGATAAAAGTTTTCCCCCTCCCCTACACCCCTAAGGAGGACTTCAGGCTCCAAAGGCTGATTCAGTGTGCTTGTTTCTGGGGTGCTGGGGAGGGATCCAGGGCCTGGTGCAAGCTCCACCAGTGAGCTTCTGCCCTGCAAAGCAGGGTCAGTTCTTCAGCTCCCCACTTTCTAGACTCCCTTTCCCAGCTGAGAGGATGCTGAGACCTGGTATTTTCTTTTTTTTTTTTTGGGGGGGGGGTGGGTACCAGGGATTGAACTCAAAGGCACTCGAGCACTAAGCCACATCCCCACTCTTATTTTATATTTTATTTAGAGACAGGGTCTTACTAAATTCTTTGCACCTCGCCGTTGCTGAGGCTGGCTTTGAACTCGTTATCCTCCTCCTGTCCCAGCCTCCTGAGCCTTGGGACTACAGGAGGGCGCCACCGGGCTGGGCGAGGATATCAGGTTTTCTGAAGTGCATGCCTGGCCAAGGGAAACAGTTGCACCACTGAACAGGTCCCACAGGTCTCTTCAGCAAAGGGTGACTGCGGGGTTGCACTGGCACGCCTCGGTTGTGCGGGCGTCCTGGTCTGCATGGCGCGGGGTGCTCCCCACTGCTCCAGCTTCCACGCAAAGGGCTGGGCAGGAGATTGGGTTTATGGGTGCCCGCCTCTCTATCAGGAGCCGGTCCCTGGCCTCGGGGCCTGGGTCGGCAGCCAAGGGCGCGTGGGGTTCTTACAAGTGCCCTGTCTGAACGCAAGCCTCCCTCGGGGACGGCTTATGCGGCTCAGGGCGTCTTTACTTAGGGGTTCGGAGCCAGTGAGCAGGTGCCCGCCTGTAATCCCAACCGCTGCAGAGGCTGGACTGCAAGTTCGAGGCCAGCCCGTGCCTGTCTCAAATTTAAAAAGGACTGAGGACGCAGCTCAGTGGTACGGCGCCCCGGGCTCAATCCCCAGTCCTCACTCACTACCCTGTCAACCCAAGCAGGATTTAGGGCAGAGCGTCTAAGAAAAGCGGTGCCATCAGCAAAAAAGAAAAAAAAAAAAAAAGGCAGGAAAAGGAGGTGGACTGACATCTAAGGCTCCTTCACCCCTAATTTCGCCCAGAGCAGACTCTGAGGTCTCCTGGATCTTCTGCTCTTGGGTCGTCGCTCAAGGACGCGTTCTCAGTTCGCGAGCCAGACTACACGGGAGTCCCTTGAACGCTCGCTCGGGTGACAAGCGGCGCCCTTCCTTTGCCCGTCTCCAAGATGGCGGCGGCCCCGCCCCGGGAGAGCCGGCCCGCCCTCGGGCCCGTGCGCGGGGCCGCGCCGCGCGCTCCCGTCGCCCCTCCCGCGCGAGCTCCACCCAGGTCGCAGGCAGCGCGGTCGGCGGCGGCTGTTTCCCGCCATTGTGCGAAGTAGAGGCTGGGGGTCCGCGCGCTGCGCCGGCAGGTCGCCAGCAGCTCCTCCGCCGCAGCCGCTTCCGGAGGCCGGGCGGCCTGCGCCCCGCCGTGCGTGGGAGGGCGCCGGCGAGGAGAGCCGAGCCCCTGACAAGGAGCTGGGCGCCGGCCGCTCGGCCCGCGGAGAGCCGCCGCTCGCGCCGCGCCGGCCGCGGCCCTCGGCGAGATGCCCTGCGGGGAGGACTGGCTCAGCCACCCTCTCGGGATCGTGCAGGGCTTCTTCGGTGAGTGGCGCGCCGGGGGCGGGCCGGGCGGGTTGCTGAGTTCGCCGGGGCGGGCCGGCCACGCGGCCCCCACGAGGGACCGGACCCCGGGACGCGCGTGCGGCCCCGGGCCTGGCCGGGACAGCCCTCTAGCCCTCTCCGGGCCGCGGCTGCAGGTGCCTCCCACCTGCCCGGCTTGCGGCGCGGGCGGCCGGGCGCAGCCGCCAGCACTCGCCGTGATTGACGGCCTGGCTCCGGCTCGGGGCCCAGCCCCGAGTGCGGTCGACTCAGGGAGGTCCTCGAGCCCTGGGAGGGCCCGCGGAGCGCCCGCCGAGTCGTGGCGAAGGAAGCCACTCTGCCTGTGCGAGCCTGCAGGATGTTTCAAAACTTCCGGTGTGTCGGGGGAGCGCTGGCTACCTCGCACCGAAGTTGACTCTCACCCCTGGCTTACACACACCCTTTCCTTCGGAGATAAGACTTAATGTTGTAGCTTAATTTTTCTGTTCGGATGACTTTACAACCCGTCTGGTCTTGTATGTGCTCCCGTGCCAGAGCTAGCAAGAAATGTTGAACTTCTGCCGTGAGTTTCTACATAGAACGGGCTGAGAATGCTGCAGGCCAGCTCAGTAAATTTTAGTTGCAATTGCTGTTGCTACTTTTCTGCGAAGGTTACAGGAAGAAAAATGTAGATCTGTTTCTCGTTGGCTGGGCCCTTTGATCCCCACCCCCTTCCCTAGTGTCTGCACTTAGGAATGGTGGATTCAAAGTCAACCCGAAATCGCTGTTAGATACCAACATCTGATTCGTTTGTAGTTAATTTAGAATTGGAGGGCCCTTAGCCTATTTAAAACATGAGAAGGACTGGGGGTATAACTCAGTGGTAGAGCAAGTACTTAACATAGGCAATGCTCTGGGTTCAATATATATGTTGTGAGAAACTAAGAGTAGTTAGAACTAAATAGTCCCCAAACTGATGACATAAAATGTATTTCTTATAGGAAGGCTCTTAGTGCTCACCAGCAACTTTATTTATGTTATCTATAGTTCTAACTAGTGTATGGTTTCTCAGACTGAAACCAAAGGCAGCAAATCGGAAGACTGCCTGGATAGTCGCCCAAATTATAGCCAGTGAACACTGACAACTTGATAAGAAATTAAAAACTGTATATTAAAAGAAAACATGGATAGGGGTATCTATCTTAGTGGTAGACCATATGCCTAGCATGTCCAAGGCCTGGGTTCAGTCCCCACCAACCCACACAAAAGGCAGAACCACTATGTAGCTGACCAGGGTTCTTTGAAAATGGGATCTAAACCTAGTAATTGAGCTAGGCTTGGTGGTACACACCTGTAATCCCAGCTACTCAGGAGACTGAGGCAGGAGGATTGCAAGTTCCAGACCAACCTAGACAACTTAGGGAGACCCTCAAGACTGAATAAAAATGAAAAGGGCTGGGCTGTAGCTCAGTGGTAGAGCCCTTACCTAGCATGCATGAGGCCCTGGGTTCAATCCCTAGTACTGAAATAAATAAATTCTAGTAATTGGTATTAATAGAAATGAGTATTGGAACCACTAATTGGTGTTCAGAATAATGGCTCCAAAATGTTGAGTGAAGATTCAATTACAGTATTGGTTTAGGGTATAGATGCATAGCTGATTTTAGGGAAAATCCTTCTAAAGTGAAAAGGCTTAGTGTTTAAAGCACTAAGTTCAAGATTCTGATATTAGAAAATTCCTTTATGATGGGACTGGGGTTGTGGCTCAGCGGCAGAGCGCTCGCCTCGCACGTGCGCAGCCTGGGTTCGATCCTCAGCACCACGTAAACATAAATGCATTGCATTGTTTACAACTAAAGTAAATAAATAAATATTTAAAAAAATAAAAGAAAATTCCTTTATGAGAAATACCCCATACCCTGGTCTTGGTGGATTAATAAAATGATTTTAAATTTGATACAGATTGAATGTATTTGTGTCAGATTTTTGTTCCCTAAGTGTGTGATCCTAAAGGAGCACATCTGATAAAGGTGCAGAAAGAGTACAAATTAGTTATGAAATACTGGGTTATAGTATTTTGTAAATTTGGTGCATCGTTGTAGGAATGTGAACTTGTGTTTCCCCCAGAATGTCTCATTCCAGTCTTGGTTTTGTTGCTGCTGCTGCTGCTGCAGTACTGGAAATTGAACCTGCTGTACCACTAAGCTACATTCCCAGCCCTTTTAAATTTTTGTTTTGTTTAGCTAAATTGCCTTAAACTTGGAATCTTCCTGTTGCAGCTTCCAGAGTAGCTGGGATTACTAGGATTATAGATAGGTGCTACTTTGGTTTGTTTGTTTTGGGTACTGGGGATTGAACTCAGGGCTGCTTTACCACTGAGCCACATTCCCAGACCTTTTTTTAAAATATTTATTTATTTGCTTTAGTTGTACACAATGCAATGCATTTATGTTTACGTGGTGCTGAGGATCGAACCCGGGCTGCGCACGTGGGCTACGTGCTAGGCTAACGCTCTACCTCTGAACCACCACCCCAGCCCTCCCAGCCCTTTTTTATATTAGAGACTGGGTCTCGCTAAGTTACTTTTTTTTTTTTTTTTTTTTTTTTTTTTGTGGTACTGGGGATTGAACTCAGGGGCACTCGTCCACTGGGTCACATCCCCAGCCCTTTTTTGTATTTTATTTAGAGACAGGGTCTCACTGAGTTGCTAAGTGCCTCGCTATTGCTGAGGCTGGCTTTGAACTCGCGATCCTCCTGCCTCAGCCTCCCAAAGTGCTGGGATTACAGGCGTGCGCCACCGCGCCCAGCTCTCGCTAAGTTACTTAAGGCCTCACTAAGTTGTTGAGGCTGGCTTTTTCGAGGAGGGGTGGGGGTGTACCAGGGATTGAACTCAGGGGCTCTCACTTGACCACTGAGTGAGTAGTCGACCCCAACTCTATTTTGTATTTTATAAGAGACAGGGTCTCACTGAGTTGCTTAGTGCCTCACTTTAGCTGAGGCTGGCTTTGAACTCTCTGTCCTCCTTCCTCAGCCACTTAAGCCACTAGGATTACAGGCATGTGCCACTGCACCTGGCTTGAAGCTGACTTTGAACTAGTAATCATCCTGCCTGAGCCTCTGGGATTACAGGCATGTGCCACTGCACTCAACTTCTTTTTCTTATTGAACAGAAACGTAATATCATTTTCATTAATCTTATCCAGCAATTCATGCATATTATTTTTAAAAAAATATTTATTTATTTGTTTGTTTTAGTTGTACACAATGCCTTTAATTTTTACGTGGTGCTGAGGGGGCCGTTGCACATGCTAGGTGAGCTCAACCGCTGAGCCACAACCCCAGCCCCTCATGCATATTATTTACTCAAACCTATTTTATTTTTGTAGATGTTCTTCAGTGGGTTCTCCAAATTAGTCCTCTAATTTGTGCCAGTTGCTTTTGTAGGTTTGTTGTATAGTTGTCCTCCTTAAAAATTTCCCCCCTGGGGCTGGGGTTATGGCTCAAGTGGTAGAGCACTCACCTCACATGCCTGAGGCACTGGGTTCTTCGGTCCTCAGCACCACATAAAAATAAAATAAAGGTATTGTGTCCACCTAAAACTAAAAAATAAATGTTTAAAAAAAAATTTCCCCCCTTTGTATTCATGAGCTCATCTGTTCTTCTTGGATCTCATCTCTTCCTCTTCGGTGGATTCTTCTCTTAAATTAAAAAAAAATTTTTTTGATGTGAAAAGAGGGCTGGGGCTGTAGCTCAGTGGTAGCACCACTTGTCCCGCACACGTGAGGCACTGGGTTCTAGCCTCAGCCCCACATAAAAATAAATAAATACAATAAAGGTATTGTGTCCAACTACAACTAAAAAAATAAATATTAAAAAAAAATAGGGGCTGGGATTGTGGCTCAGCAGTAGAGTGCTTGCCTAGTACGTGCGCAGCCCGGGTTCAATCCTCAGCATCACGTAAAAATAAACGCATTGTGTACAACTAGAGCAAATAAATAAATATTAAAAAAATAAATTAAAAAATAGCCGGGCGCGGTGGCTCATGCCTGTAATCCCAGCACTTGGGAGGCTGAGGCAGGAGGATCACGAGTTCAAAGCCAGCTTCAGCAAAGGCAAGGCACTTAGCAACTCATTGAGACCCTGTCTCTAATAAAATACAGAAAAGAGCTGGGGATGTGGCCCAGTGGTCGAGTGCCCCAAGTTCAACCCTGGTACCAAAAAAAAAAAAAAAAAAAAAAAAAAGGTATTAAAGTTGTGAGAAGAGAACAAGAGGTACCTTGCATGTTCATAAAATCCAATTCATCAGTGACATGTAGAGCTTAAAACTGCATGAAAACTGGCAGAAGTGAATGAAGAGGTGGGCAAACCTGCAGTCACAGTTGGGGATTTTACTACTCTTCTCTCAGTTCTTGAGAGACCCAACAGAGAGAGAATCAACAGGGATGTAGAATTGCAGACCATCGGCCAAGCAGATCTGCTTGACACTCGTCCATCTAATGACACCATAATGTATGTCCTATTAAAGTGTACCTGGAACCAGGTTCATGAAGATAATTTATATCCTGATTCATAAGTGAAATATCAGGAAAGTTCTAAAAGATTAAGTCATCAAAGTGTGTTCTCCCGCAGTATGAAATTAGATTGGCAATCAGTAACTGAAAGGTAACAGGCAAATTCAAACTTGTAGATATACTCTTCTAAACAATCCATGAATCTAAAGGAAGTCTCTAGGGAAATTGTTAAGTATCATAAACTAAACAAAATGAAATCAAAACAAATCAAAATATCTAAGCACAGCCAAAGAGTGTTTAGAGGCATTACATGCATTAATTAGTAGACAACAGTCTCATCAATAATTTTCGCTCCCACCAGAAATGGGGCAAAGTAAACTCGAGTCAGGGGAAAGGAAATAATAGAGCAGAAATCAAGAAGAAAACACGGGCTGGGGTTGTGGCTCAGCGGCAGAGCGCTCGCCTCGCACGTGCGCGGCCCGGGTTCGATCCTTAGCACCACGTAAACATAAATGCATTGCATTGTGTATAACTAAAGTAAATAAATACATATTTAAAAAAAAAAAATTAAAAGCTCCCCCCCAAAAAAAATGGAAAACAGAAGAAAATGAATGAAACCTAAAGTTACTTTTTCTTTCTTGTTTTTCTTGAAGTTTGTTAAAAGTTACTTTTTTCTTTCTTATGAAACCAAAAGTTATTTACTTATTTTTCTTTTCTCTTTTTTTGGTCTGAGGACCAAACTTGGGGCCTTGCAGGTGCTTGGCAGCCCAGTACCACTGAGCTAAATCCCCAACCTGCCATTTCTTTTTTATTATTATTATTTTTTTTTTGTACTAGGGATTGAAATTGGGGGTACCCTGATCACTGAGGCACATCTCCAGCCCTGTTTTGTATTTTATTTAGAGAAAGGGTCTCACTGAGTTGCTTAGTTCCTCACCGTTGCTGAGGCTGGCTTTGAACTTCTATCTTAGCCTCCTGAGCTGCTGGGATTACAGGTGTGTGCCACCGCACCAGGCCTCCCATTTCTTTCTTTTTGTGGTACCAGGGATTGAACTCAGGGGCACTCGACCACTGGGTCACATCCCCAGCCCTTTTTTGTATTTTTATTTAGAGACAGGGTCTCACTGAGTTGCTAAGTGCCTCGCCATTGCTGAGGCTGGCTTTGAACTCATGATCCTCCTGCCTCAGCCTCCCAAAGTGCTGGGATTACAGGCGTGCGCCACCGCGCCCGGCTCCATTTCTTTTTAATGTCAGTAAAAGTGATAACCTCTAGCCAGACTGGCAAAGGAAGAGGAAATCAAATTACCAATATCAGGAATGAGACTAATAGAAATATCTGAATGGATATGAATTCAACAACATAAATGGACCAGTTCTTGAAACACCACTGTATTGGCTTCTGTTTCTGCTGTAGCAGCTTTAAACATTATGAATACAGTTCTAGAGACCAGAAGCCTGACATGGGTCCCGCCAGGATAAACTCAAGTTGTCAGCAAGACTTGTGTTTCCTGTATGGAGCTCTACCGGAAAATTGGTTTCCTTGTCTTGTTGCAACTTCTAGAGTCTGCCTGCATTTCATGGCCTGTGGTCCTTTCTATCTTCAAAGTCAGGCGAGTTCTTAAGTTTTAATGTTCTGACTTCCTCTTCCATTTCCTCCTACATTTCAGGACCCTTGTGATTGTATCAAACCCACCCAGATAATCCTGTTAAAAGAGCTGATTATTTTAATTCCATTGGCTACTATCATAGCTTGGATCTGGAATGTCCCTCAAAGTTTATATGTTGAAAGCATTGACCCCAATGCTTTTAGGCATGATTGATTAATCAAGAGTTCTGACATCATTAGATGGATTAATCCATTTGAGCTGAGTGAACTAATGGGAGATGGGGCCTAGCTGGAGGAAGTAGGTGGGGGGGCAGTACCCTGGAAGGGTTCATCTTCTCCCTGTCCTGCCTCGCTTCCTCTCCCTCCCGCTCTCTCCTTCTCCCTCCTTCTCCCTCCCTCTCCTTTCCTCCCTGGCTGCCATGAGCTGACGGCCCTTCCTCCACAATCTTCGGCCTTATCTCAAACCCAAAGCCGTGAAACCAACCGACCATGGACTGAGTCCTCTGAAACTGAGCTGAAGTCAGTCCTTCTTCCTCTGAGTTCTTTTTAGAGATTTTGGTCATGGTAACAAAAAGCCTACTAACACAGCTACACTCAGTTCCCTTTGCCATGTAATGGGTATTCACAGGTTTAAGGGAGTAGGACTTGAATGTCTTTGGCAGCCAAGCCAGAGTCTCAGTTTGCCTCAACTAAAAACTATCCAGACTCACTCCATGATGAAGTAGAGATGCATCCCATCAGCCCCTCCTCTAGAACTTCACTATGCTTGCTTGCTTGCTTTCTTTTTTTTCCTTGGTACCGGGGATTGAACTCCGGCACTAGACCACTGAGCCACATGCTAAATGCCTTGCCATTGCTGAGGCTGGCTTTGAACTCAAGATCCTCCTGCCCCAGCCTCCCAAGTGCTGGGATTACAGGCGTGCGCCACCACGCCCGGCTGCCGTAATTGTTTTTTTAATATATTTTTTAATTTTTTAGTTATAGATGGACAATATTTTGTTTACTTATTTTTTTTTAATGTGGTGCTGAGGATGGAACCCAGTGCCTCACATGTGCGAGGCAAGTGCTCTGCCACTGAGCCACAACCCCAGCCTTTTTTAACAAAGGTACAAAAGATAATAGAGGATATTCCTTTCAACAAAGATAGTTAGACATTTATATGCAAAAATATAAATCATAATCCAAACCTTGTTTTTTTTTTTTAAATATTTTTATTTATTTGCTTTTAGTTGTACACAATGCGTTTTATTCAATGCGTTTTATTTGTACGTGGTGCTGAGGATCGAACCCGGGTCGCCCACATGCTAGGCGAGCGCTCTACCGCTGAGCCACAATCCCAGCCCAAACCTTGTGTTTTATATAAAAATTAACCTCGGGCTGGGGTTGTGGCTTAGTGGCAGAGCGCTCGCCTCGCACGTGCGCGGCCCGGGTTTGATCCTCAGCACCACGTAAACATAAATGCATTGCATTGTGTACAACTAAAGTAAATAAATAAATATTTTTAAAAAAATTAACCTCAAAGGAGAACAGAAAGAAGACCTTTGAGTCCTCAGGTGTGGCTGTGAGTTCATATGTGACACCGGAGGCACAGTGCATTAAACATCTGATGAATAGGCCCCATCAAAAGTAAAAACTTGTGCTCTGCAAAAAATACTTAGGGAGCCGGGCATGGTGGCGCACGCCTGTAATCCCAGCACTTGGGAGGTTGAGGCAGGAGGATCGCGAGTTCAAAGCCAGCCTCAGCAATGGTGAAGCACTTAGCAACTCAGTGAGACCCTGTCTCTAATAAAATACAAAAAAGGGCTGGGGATGTGGCCCAGTGGTAGAGTGCCCCTGAGTTCAATCCCCGGTACCCAAAAACAAAAAACAAACAAAAAAAAACTTATGGAAACCAGAAGAATGAAAAGATAAGCAGTAGACTGGAAGAATGTATTTGAAAAGCATATATCAGATAAAGGACTTGTATCCAGAATATAAAAGAAAAACAGTGGTAATAGCCCAGTTTAAGAAGGAGCCAAAGATTGAAGTAAACTTACATAGTCATTCACCAGGGAAGACATAGAGCGGTGTGAAAGAGTGCAGCCTCAGTAGCTATGAGGGAAGTGTACATTTAAACCATGATGAGATGCTACACACCTATTAGAGCAGCTAAAATTTAAACAAAAACAGGCCTGGTGGTGCAGGCATGCCTGTAAATCCCAGCTACTCAGGAGGATTATTAATTTGAAGCTATCCTGGGCAACTTGGTAAGACCCTGTCTCCAAATTAAAAATAAAAAGGGTTGGGGGTGTAGTTCCATAGTTAAATGCTCCTGGGTTCTATTTCTACTAGTGCAAAAATAAATAAAAATTTAAAATAGTGATAATACTGGGCTAGGGATATAGCTCAGTTGGTAGAATGCTTGCTTTGCATGCACAATGCCCTGGGTTCAATCCCCAGCACCACCAAAAAAAAAAAAAAAAAAAAAAAAAAAAAAAGGGATAATACTAAGTATTGGCAAGGATACAAACAACTGTATATTGCTGGTAAGAATGCGGCATGGCACAGCCACCCTGGAACAGAATCTTTTTTTTTTTTTTAAATATTTATTTATTTGCTTTAGTTGTACACAATGCGATTTTATTTTTACATGGTGCTGAGGATCGAACCCGGGCCGCTCACGCGCTAGGCGAGCGCTCCACCGCTGAGCCACAATCCCAGCCCTGGAACAGAATCTTAATCACTTACCATGTACTCAGCTGTGCCCTCCTTGAATATTACCCTAGAAAAAATGAAGTTTTGTGCACAACATTTATAGTTGTTCATCATGACCAAAACATGGGGACAGTCTGAATGTCCTTCAGCAGATGTGTTGATACACAGCAGCTGTAATAGTGGAGTAGGACTCAGCAGTGAAGAATGAACCATTGATGTTTGCCTGTGTGCTGAGGTGCTTGAGCCATTAAAACGTCCTGTGTGACTTAGGTATTTGCACTCACATTTACAGTGGATTACATTATTGTAGTCAGAACACACAGACTGCCAGGATTGCAACCCCAGTTACTAAACCTTACTCAGGGAATTGTCTTGGATTGGTGCACTCCCAGCCCATCACCAGGCTCTGGTCTGGTAACCCTAGGTCCAAGAGTGAGGTAACCTCTGTCACCTCCCTCAAAAAGAGGGTACTGTGTCCCTAAAAGGGAGCAGGATGGATGCCAGTCTTGCAAAACTACATATTTTCTCTGGATTGTGTTTATCAGTGTTACTTCCTCTAACTCCAGCAGCTCACATGTCCCAGGTCCTTGCCAGACAGTAAGGGATATAAAGGTTGTCTGTGAATAGAGAATTTGTGGCTGGCTTTGGAAACTACCTTGAATATGCGTGACCTCATCTGTCTTGTCCCTGGGCTTTTTTCTCTTCTAGGCACTTAGTGCTGCAGGTGCTTGACTTTCTGGTGCTGCCCATCCTTGACCTCTGAGTACCATTAAGGTTTCTAATGCTCTGCGTCTAGAGTGCCATTCCTTTCTACAGTGGCTTGTTTCAGCTCTTCGCCTCTTTCAGGGTCTAGCTCTTTTTTTTTTTTTTTTTTTTGTAGTACAGGGTATTAAACTCTGGGGCACTCAACCACTGAGCCACATCCCCAGCCCAATTTTGTGTTTTATTGAAGACAGGGTCTCACTGAGTCACCTACTGCCTCACTGTTGCTAAGGCTGGCTTTGAACTCACGATCTTCCTGCCTCAGCCTACTGAACAACTGGGATTACAGGTGTGCGCTGCCATGCCTGGCCAGGGTGTAGCTCTTTGAGAAGCCCTCTGAGATGTTTTGATCCACATTAGTTTTTCTTTGCTTTTAGCTGTTCCATCCATAGCTTATCTTGGCTGTAAGTTCCTTCGGCTGTATTATCATACCTGGCTGAGTGCTGGGACATAATAGGTTTAAGTTGTTGACAGTTACTGTTACATTCAATACTTTTTGGAATTATTTGCTCCTTTAATTATCCAGCAGTACCATATATTTGTTTTGTTTTTGTGGTACTGGGGATTGAACGCAGTGACAGTGGCATTCTACTTCTGAGCTACATCTTTTCACACCTTTTCATTTTTTAGATTTTTTTGGGGGGGTGGGTTGGAGGGGTTACTCAGGGGCACTTTACCACTGAGCCATAGCCCAAGCCCTTTTCATTTTGAGACAGAGTCTCATTAAATTGCTTAGGACCTCACTTAGTTGCTGAGGCCGGTTTTGAACTTGCAATGCTCCTACCTCAGTCTCGTGTGCCACCATGCCTGGCAGTACCATATACTTGTAAGCTGACCATTACTTGAGAGAATTGTATTTTTACACTTGCTTCAGTAACTTGCTGCTCCCGGCTTATTCCTTATGCGGCTTCCCCACCTGCTGTGTGGTGTGCTCATGCTTCTTACACAAATGCAGTCCAAATAGTATTGTTGGTGTGGCTATCGTGGCTGTCTTTTCTTCTTCCTTTCCTCCTCTTGTTGTCGTTGTCAACAGCAGCAGCAGCGTTATTTTGAAACAGGGTCTCACTATGTTGCCTGGGCTAGTCTCAAATTCAGAGTCAAGTGGTCTTCTTATCTCAGTCACCTGAGTAGCTGGAACAACAAGCTTCTTCTAGCCTACAAGTCGTTTCTTCATTTTTTCTTATTTTTTGCTGTGTTGTGGCTCAAACCCAGGGCCTTGTTCATGTGCAAGTGCTCTACCACTGACTGCACCTCAGTCCTTGAGGGCCTTTTAAAATGAATTTCTAGGTCCCACCCCAAGAGTTGCTGATTTAATAGGACTGGGGTAGCTACAAAGCCTGCATGTTTCACAAGTACTCAGGTGGTGCTAAGGATGCTGTTCAAGAAATGCACTTGGGGGCGTACTGTATGAGAGTTCAAGTGCCTGCTTCCACTTCTTTTTCAGAGCTGGTCTTTGCCCGGTTAAATATAAGTGTTTGGGAACCCTGCTGAAGCGTTTGCAGGTGTTTGCAGGATTCATTGAGTGTTTCAAACAGAATCAGCTTCTCCTTTACTCCTCTATAGCACTAGGGTGATAAATATAAGTGGTGGGAGGGTTGGCCAGCTGTGTGGTTTGGTGGGTTTAGTTAACATAAATTTGTATTCTTGCCAGGCGTCATAGTGCACACCTGTATTCCCAGAGACTCTGGAGGCTGAGGCAGGAGGATGGCAAATTCAAGGCAAGCCTCAGCAACTTAGTGAGACCCTGTCTCAAAAAGAGCTGGCAGCCGGGCACGGTGGCGCACGCCTGTAATCTCAGCACTTTGGGAGGCTGAGGCAGGAGGATCGCGAGTTCAAAGCCAGCCTCAGCAATGGTGAGGCACTTAGCAACTCAGTGAGACCCTGTCTCTAATAAAATACAAAAAAGGGTTGGGGATGTGGCCCAGTGGGCGAGTGCCCCTGAGTTCAATCCCCGGTACCAAGAGCTGGCTATGTAGCGCAATGGTAAATCACCCCTGAGTTCAATCCCCAGGACCACCCTCCAAAAAAAATTTTTTTTTTAATAAATTTGTATTCTGTGAATAACTAACTCTTTGTTCTTCACCACTTCCTATGAGGGTCTTCTGCAGTTTACTTATTAGTTGTAAGGGGGAAATGATAACTATATAGTGGAAAAATTGGCTGTCACTCTGGGTGATCACCAGCAATTGGGAAGGTGAACATCATCATCTCTCGAGATGTCATACCTTTAAGATACTTATGCAGTAGTGTAATTGGTGTCCAAGGACAGAATGACAAATTTAAAGATCTTAATTGGCTTTATTTTCAGTTCTACAACTGGGCAACACTTCATGCCATAGGATAGAGTATGCATTTCAGGGGACTAAGAAGAAGAGGTTGGTTTTGTAGACAAAGAAGGCTGAAGAAAGCAAAAACAACAAAAAACAGATGGGTCGTTTCCAAGTTACCTTCCTTGTAATTTGGGGATAGAGAAGCAGAATAATAGGAAACTGGTTGACATTAGGCTGCTTTAGGTCACTTGTTTTATGTAGGAATTAAAGTAGAAGGTACTTCGTTACCCTGCCAACTAACTTGCTTGGGGCATTTTAGCTATCGTCTCTTCCTTCCTCCTGGTTTCTTGGAAGGTCAGATAAACCGCTTAATTTTGTTTTGATAACATAGAACTTTGGCATGGGTGACTCCATTTTGGTTTTTAGTCTGGTCTCTTGTAGGAGCCTAGTCCAAAGCAGTGGTTTCCTAGAATTTTTTTTTTTTTTTTTTTTTTTTTTGTACTGGGGATTGAACTCAGGGGCACTCGACCACTGGGCCACATCCCCAGCCCTTTTTGTATTTATTTTAGAGACGGGGTCTCACTGAGTTGCTAAGTGCCTCGCCATTGCTGAGGCTGGCTTTGAACTCGCGATCCTCCTGCCTCAGCCTCCCAAGGTTTCCTAGAATTTTTAACATTGATCATTCTTAACTGGAATCTAATCACAAGGAAACACCAGATAAATCCAAAATGAGAAATCACTTTTTATTTAAAGGGCCTATAATCTTAAATATCAGTGTCATAAGACAAAAGATTGAAGAATTTCCAAGTTTAAAGGAGATTTGAGAAACATAATAGCTAAATGCAAGAGATGATTCTAGCTGGGTCCTGAATTGAAGTGGGGAAAGTGCTATAAAGGATACTATTGGGTTAAATTGGAATGTGGATCCTTAGGTTAGATAAAGTATCAATTTTGAATTTCCTGAGCTTTACAACAGAACTGTGGTTATAAAATAACCTTAGAAAACACGCTGAAATATTTGGAGATTAAACATTTTTATGAGAGAAATGATAAAGCCACTGGGGCAAGGTTGCAGGTGTTCTGTGTCGCTTGCAAGTTTAAAATTTTTCCTAAATAACAAATTTTATAAAACTAAACACCCGGGGCCGGGCGTGGGGGTGCGCGCCTGTAATCCCAGCACTTGGGAGGCTGAGGCAGGAGGATCGAGAGTTCAAAGCCAGCCTCAGCAATGGCAAGACACTTAGCAACTCAGTGAGACCCTGTCTCTAAATAAAATGCCAAAAAGGTCTGGGGATGTGGCCCAGTGGTTGAGTGTCCCTGAGTTCAATCCCCGGTACCAAAAACAAATAATAAATAAAAACAGAGGGCTTTACAAATGATGGTTCACACCGCTTTGCCTAGATCTGCTGGTTCCTCATTCTGTGGGTGTTGGCTGGGGTGTGAGCTCCCGAGCCTGCAGGAGACCAGCACCCACTGACAGCTTCAGAATGCCTTGTGAGTACTTCAGATGCACTGAAGAAGTAAATCTTTACCAGGGTGGCAGATATTAGTTGTTTCAGCTGGGTGGGCTACTGTGTGACGCAGCTGAATATGATCTGTTTTTATATATTGTACCTTTAGCTTTGAAAACTATATTTGTCTTTCAGCTCAAAATGGAGTTAGTTCTGACTGGGAGAAGAAAGTTATTGAATATTTTAAGGAAAAGCTGAAGGAAAATAATGCTCCTAAATGGGTAAGCTTATTGTTGTTTTGGGGGAGAGAGGATTGGGCAGGCTACAGTTTATCACAGTAGAAGCCACAATTCACCTGTAATTTAAAAACATAATGGTCTCTTTTGTGAGCTAAATTTTAGGAATTAAATACATTGTGCCTCTGGGTGGCAGTAGCTGACTGTTATTTCCTAGGACAATCTGGTTGTAAGGGCATTTATTATTGCCTTTGTTCTATTACCTTCAATTCAAAAGAATCTGCATGTGTGAGTTTTAAGAGGGCAACTCATCAAAGTAAATGCCTTTCCGCTAACTGAAACATGTTCAGAAAGACAAGCAGCCTTTACATTATGGTCAAGTGTGTTAACATGCAAACTTGCAAGAACTTGGAAAGTTCTTCCATCCAGAGTTGTTGTGTTGACCATTGAGATCATTTAACATCTTGTTAGGGCTTCATTGTGTGCATGTGACAATTTGTGTCTGGGTTGTGTGTGTGTGTGTGTGTGTGTGTGTGTGTGTGTGTGTGTAATGATTTATTGGCAGGATATTTTGTTGATTTGACTTTATTGTTTTCTTTTAAGGTACCCTCGTTGAATGAAGTTCCCCTTCATTATCTGAAACCTAACAGTTTTGTGAAATTTCGTTGCATGATTCAGGATATGTTTGACCCTGAGTTTTACATGGGAGTTTATGAGACGGTTAACCAAAACACAAAAGCACGTGTAGGTATTGCTTTTTTTGTGAAACTTTATACTTATGATTTGTGGTATTGCTTTTTTCGTGAAACTTTATACTTATGATTTGTGGTATGAACTGTATTAATTTAATACTGTTATCCTTTGGTTTGGGCTATAGGTTCTTCATTTTGGAAAATACAGAGATATAGCAGAATGTGGGGTATGTATCCTTAAGATATATATAATATTTTTTGTTGGGGGAGGGTGTACCAGGGATTGAACTTAGGGGCTCTCGACCACTGAGCCACATCCCCAGCCCTAGAGACAGGGTCTCACTGCATTGCTTAGCACCTCACTTTTGCTGAGGCTGGCTTTGAACTCGCAATCCTTCTGCCTCAGCCTCCCGAGCCACTGGGATTACAGGTGTGCACCACCACACCCGGCTATAAGATATATATGACATTTTTATTTGATTTGATTTGGTACTGAGGATTGAACTCAGGGGCACTCGACCACTGGGCCATATCCCCAGCCCTTTTTTGTATTTTATTAAAGACAGGGTCTCACTGAGTTGCTAAGTGCTTCGCCATTGCAGAGGCTGGCTTTGAACTCGCGATCCTTCTGCTTCAGCCTCCCAAGTGCTGGGATTACAAGCGTGCACCACTACGCCCGGCTTATTACATCTTTTTTTGTTTGTTTGTTTTTTCTTTTTGTACCAGGGATCGAACTCAGGGGTACTAGACCACTGGGCCATATCCCCAGCCCTTTTTTGTATTTTATTTAGAGACAGGGTCTCACTGAGTTGCTAAGTGCCTGGCCATTGCTGAGGCTGGCTTTGAACTCGCGATCCTCCTGCCTCAGCCTCCCAAAGTGCTGGGATTACAGGCGTGCACCACCACACCCAGCTTATAACATCTCTTTTTTTTTTTTAATATTTATTTATTTACTTTAGTTGTACACAATGCAATGCATTTATGTTTACGTGGTGCTGAGGATCGAACCCGGGCCGCGCACTTGCGAGGCGAGCACTCTGCCGCTGAGCCACAATCCCAGCCCCTTATAACATCTTTTAATAAGAACTTTTTCTCTGAATAGAGAGCTCATTATTCCTTTGGTCAGTCTTTAGTTTATTTGACTTATATATAAATAAGTTCTAAAAAATCACATGAAAGCCATGTGAAGGTCACACATACCAGCTATTCGGAGACTGAGGCCAGCCTAGGCAACTTGCAGAACCCAGTCTTGAAATAAAAAAGGCTGGGGGTGTGGCTCAGTGGTAGAGTGTCCCTGGGCTCAATGCCCAATGCCACCCCCTCAAAAAAAAATCATATAAAATTTTTTTTTTTTGGCTTTGTTTTTCTAATGTGATCATCATCATCTTTGTTGTCTTTGTTTTTGTTTGTTTTTAAAATCTCTTAGAAGATAGATTTTTTTGAGGCGGGGGTATCTGGGATTGAATTACTCAGGGGCACTCGACCACTGAGCAACACCCCAGCCCTTTTGTATTTTATTTGGAGACAAAGTCTCACTGAGTTGTTTAGCACCTCACTTTTTCACTGAGGCTGGGTTTGAACTTAAAATCCTCTTGTCTCGGGGCTGGGGTTGTGGCTCAGCGGCAGAGTGCTCGCCTCGCACGTGCGCGGGCCGGGTTCGATCCTCAGCACTACGTAAACATACACATTGCATTGTGTACAACTAAAGCAAATAAATAAATATTAAAAAAAAAAAATCCTCTTGTCTCAGCCTCCCAAACTGCTGGGATAACAGGCATGTGCTACCGTGCCCAGCAAAAGATAGCATATTTTAAATGACAAAATTCTTTTCTATCCCCAGTATCTATATACTTGGTTAAAAAATTACTGATTATGATACCTTTTTTTAAAAAATGAAAGTGAAAGATTAGGCCTTGTACTTGCTCAATTAAATATAATCATCCTCTTTTCCTGAGAGAAAAAAAAATGTTTTATTTCTATTTAGTTTTATAAATTATTCTATTTATGTATTTATTTTTGTAGTGGCTAGGGATGAGACCCAGGGTACTTTGCCCGACTCACTTCAAATTTGCAATTCTCCTGCCTCAACCTTCCTGGTAGCTGGATTTACAGGCATGAGCCTCCATGCCCACTTAGCTGTTTACTATTATTTATTTACTTTTCTGCTGGGGATTAAACCTAGGGCCTGGCTCATGGTAAGCACATGGTCTACTGTTGAGCTACACCCCCAGCTTAAAAATAGCATTGTTGCTGCACGCCTGTAATCCCAGCACTTGGGAGGCTGAGGCAGGAGGATCGCGAGTTCAAAGCCAGCCTCAGCAATGGCAAGGCACTTAGCAACTCAGTGAGACCCTGTCTCTAATAAAATACAAAAAAGGGCTGGGGATGTGGCCCAGTAGTTGAGGACCCCTGAGTTCAATCCCTGGTACCAAAAAAAAAAAAAGAAAGAAAGAAAGAAAAAGCATTGTTTGTTTTGGGGTTTGTTTTGTTTTGGTTTTAGTAAACCTTAACTTTTCATTGGAAAGAGTAATGGAAGCTCTGACCTCACTAATGGGGAGAGGAAAGCAGAATATTGGGTGTAATTGTAATAGTTTTGAAGTAGAAACTCACTAGAAAAGCAGTTAAAAGGGGGCCATGGGAAGTCTGCATTTTCTTTGTTTCTTTGCATTACCTTTTTATTATTATTATTATTTTAGATGTTTTTTTTTTACTTACTTATATGTTGTGCTGAGAATTGGGCCCCCTTACACCTCCCGCTACAACCCCACCCTGCATTGCCTTACTCAGGGGCACTCGACCATGCTAGGCAAGAGACAGGGTCTCACTCTACCACTGAGCTACAACCCCAGCCTCCCAAAGTGCTGGGATTACCTGCACCGCGCCCGGCTTTGCTTTTTTTTTTTTTTTTAAGTGGTGCTGGGGATTGAACCCAGGACCTTGTGCATGCACGGCAAGCACTCTACCAACCGAGCAATATCCCCAGCCCCTGCATTGCTTTTTTAATACACAATTGAGTTGAATGTCATTCTGACTCCCGTTCAGCATGCCTGGCACAGCTGGAGAAGGTTTTAAATTTATTTCACATTTAATAGTGAAAAAGATGATTGGTAACATGTCAGAATAAATTAGTTGATCAAAAATGTCGCCGGGCCGGGCGCAGTGGCGCACGCCTGTAATCCCAGCACTTTGGGAGGCTGAGACAGGAGAATCGCGAGTTCAAAGCCAGCCTCAGCAATGACGAGGCACTTAGCAACTCAGTGAGACCCTGTCTCTAAATAAAATACAAAAAAGGGCTGGGGATGTGACCCAGTGGACGAGTGCCCCTGAGTTCAATCTCCGGTACCACCAAAAAAAAAAAAAAAAAAAAAAAAAAGGTCGCCGGGCGCAGTGGTGCACGCCTATAATCCCAGCTCTTGGGAGGCTGAGGTAGGAGGATTTCGAGTTCAAGGCCAGCCTGCCTCAGCAATGGTGAGGCACTTAGCAACTCAATGAGACCCTGTCTCTAATAAAATACAAAAAAGGGCTGGGGAGTGGCTCAGTGGTTGAGTGCCCCTGAGTTCAATCCCTGGTATCAAAAAAAAAAAAAAAAAAAATGTCTCCCATAATTTGCTATATGCATTTTTACATGTTTCTGTTGCAACCTAGACTTTTAATTCTCAACTGTTAAAAAGAAAACAAGGATCACAGGTGGGGATTTAATGGTTTTTCTGATGTAGTTTTCTTGCTATTATTAGTGTTTGTCTTTTAAATATTCTAAGTGACAGTATTGGAGGATTGACCAGGCAGGTGCCTCTGTAGGAAGATGAGGCCTCTTTGGAGTTACCTGCATTCTGGGTCTGCTTTATAGACCCAGAATTTTAGTTTCAGATTTAGAAAAGGGCTTTTCCATTCCAGGTGTCTAACCCCTAGTTACCCAAACTTCAAGAGATTTTATTGATTGATTGATTGATTTAATGAATGGTAGGTTCTGAGGATTAAACCCAGGGGCACTTTACCTCTGAGCTACATTGCCAGCCCTTTTTACTTTTTTTGGTACCAGGGATTGAACTCGGGGGCACTCGACCACTGGGCCACATCCCCAGCCCTTTTTTGTGTTTTTATTAGAGACAGTGTCTCACTGAGTTGCTAAGTGCCTCGCCATTGCTGAGGCTGGCTTTGAACTCTCGATCCTTCTGCCTCAGCTTCCCAAGTGCTGGGATTATAGGCGTGCACCACTGCGCCCGGCTCCCTTTTTACTTTTTTAAAAAAAATATTTTTAGTTATAGATGGACATAATACCTTTATTTTATTTATTTATTTTTATGTGGCGTTGAGGATCCAACCCAGTGCCTCCCACATTCTAGGAAGTACTCTACCTCTGGACCACAGCCCCAGCCCCTCCTTTTTACTTTTTTATTTTGAGACAGGGTCTTACTAAGTTGTTGAGGCTGACCTTGAACTTGCCTTCCTCCTGCCTTAGTCTCCCAAGTCACTGGGATTACGGTGTGTGCCACTGTGCCCATCAAGAGCCCCTACTACCAGGGGCTGGGGATATAGCTCAATTGGTAGAGTGTTTCCCTCACATGCATCAAGGTCCTGGGTTCAATCCCCAGCACCACACACATACACACACACCAAAATTTAAAATAATAATAATAATATCAGCCTTGTAATTCACAGTAGAATTTGTTCCTAATGGATTCCAGTTCATTGGGCAGATGTGATGGAACAGCCCTAATTTGGAAGATTACCAGAAAAATTATATTAAGCAGAAATACAACTTCCAAAAATTATTTGTAGTTATTTGAACTCATTTGAAAGATGGGTTTGTTTAATCTCAAACATTATGAACTTCAGGCTTCCCCATATCTTTTCTTTTAGTGTTTCCAAATGTAAAAGTCAGGCCAAGTCTAATGGGTCAACTTTATCAATCCTTATCAAATCCCGAGTTTAAGGAGTCCTAACACATGAGACTGATAAATTAATACATAGCTTCCCCCAGTACATGGTGGTATGATGTAGCTCAGTAATCCTGGCATCTGGAAATTGGCTGAAGCCTAGTTGAGACTGTGCTTCTGTGAAGCTGCCACATGCTCAGAGGGTTGCTTATGCTCTATATTTCTCTTTCCACATCGAGGATCCAAGGGCTTTGTGCATACTAAGCACACGTTCTAACACTGAGCTATACCCCCAGTCCTTGTCTTTGAAAGGATTACAAGGATTACAAAGGATTAATTTTGTAATCTGAAGGACTATGTTATGGATATGAGGGAGGTGGTGCTTTGATTATTGCATTTGGAATGAGTGTCAGTTTCCTTTTTAAAAGAGAAAAAAATGGTAGTTTCGAATTAGTTACTTATTGATTAACTTTTATGGTGACAGTTACTGTGGTTATACAAATAATATGAAAACATAATTGCTAATTTTTAAAAAATTTTGTTTTAATAAATTTGTAAAAATACTTTTCGTGTATCACAGCCTCAACAAGAACTTGATTTAAACTCTCCACGATCTACAACTTTGGAAAGACAGACTTTCTACTGTGTTCCAGTGCCTGGGGAATCTACGTGGGTAAAAGAAATATCCTTTACCTGAACCGTATGCATTGAATGATTCCTAAATATTTCTTTAAATAAATAGACTGTGATTCAGGTTTCTACTCTCTCTTACTTTTGGGGGTGGGGGCAGTGCTGGGGATTGAACTCAGAAGCACTCGACCACTGAGCCACATCCCCAGTTCTGTTTTGTACTTTATTTAGAGACAGGGTCTCATTGAGTTGCTTTGTGCCTTGTTTTTTGCTGAGGTTGGCTTTGAACTCAAAATCCTCCTGCCTTAGCCTCCCCGAGCTGAGCCACTGCAATTGTAGGTGTGCACCACTGCGTCTGTTTCTCTTTCTTGATTAGTGTTGCTAGGGGTTTCTTAAAGAACCAACTCTTTAGTGTTTTATTTTTTATTTTTTTTGGTGCCGGGGATTGAACTCAGGGGCACTCAACCACTGGGCCATATCCCCAGCCCTTTTTTGTATTTTATTTAGAGACAGGGTCTCACTGAGTTGCTAAGTGCCTCTCCATTGCTGAGGTTGGCTTTGAACTCGCGATCCTCCTGCCTCAGCCTCCCAAGTGCTGGGAATACAGGCGTGCGCCACCGCACCCGGCAAACTCTTTAGTTTTGACTCTTTTCTGTTTCATTGATTTCTACTCATTGTGGTCCCTTGTAAGCTGCCTGTCATGGCCAGCCACGGCGCCGCGGGAGGAAAACTCGGAGGCAGAGTAGAGATACTACTACTTTTACTTCTACTTTCTTAGAGAGAGCTTAGAGAGAGAAAGAAAGATTTTTCTTCTTCTTAGAAAGAGCTTAGAGAGAAAGATTAGAGATAGCTTTTTCTTCTTCTTCTTAGAGCTTAGAGAGAAAGAGAGAGAGCTTGAAAGAGAGAGATTTCTTCTTTAGAGAGAGAGAGAGCTTAGCTTTTAGAGCTTCTTTCTTCTTTGTTCTTTCTTCTTTCTTCCTCGGGAGCCTCTGCCTGACTCTGACCAGGAATTACTTCTTCTATCTGGTTTCTCTTCTGTAACCGCTCTGCCTACGTTCTGGCCGCTCTGATTCTTTTCTTCTTCTCCGACCCGAACTCTTCTTCCGACCAAGCGACTGCATGACTGACTGAATGAATTCATTCTTCTCCTGACTCCGACCGCTTTCACCCGGTTATATACCTTTAGCTTTGCGGGTGCCTCACGTTCATTTACAGGTGCGTCACATACATACTTATTATCAGGTGGAACTTATGGCTTCCAGCTGACCGCAATAGCCATCTCCCTAATTGGGGCTCCTTCATACTCCTCCCTTTTAGTTTGAAAGGTGCTTTTTAATTCTATTTTCTATATTTTATTTTCTCTATTTTTTTTTTATTTTCTTGTCCCTACCTGGCTTTTCACCTTTTGTTTTAAAAGGGTGGATATTTGAGCCCTTTTTGAGGAGGTACTGCGGCTTTAAGGAAGCCTACTGCTGAGGAGCAGCTAACGCATTTAGTTAAGCACAATTGCATAAGCGGCTTTGACTTTTTTTTTTTTTTTTCCTTGTCTCTTCTTTATTTTTATGGCTTTTTTGCCAAAGCTCAATGGCTTTTTCTCTGCATGGTTTTCACCGTGCTTTTTAATTCTCTATTTTCTTTTAAGCTCATGGCTTTTTTCTTTATGGCTTTTTGCTAAAGCTCAAGGCTTTTTCTCTGCATGGCTTTTACCACGCTATTACTTTCTGGCTTCTTTATTTTTTATGGCTTTTGGCCGGCTACTCGCTTCATGGCTTCGGCTTCTCGCCGGCTCTCGCCGGCTACTCGCTTCGGCTTTTCGCTAATTCTTAACTGGCCTCAACTGAGTACTACTCTTTTTGCTGGCCTCAACTGAGTACTACTCTTTTTGCTGGTCTCAACTGAGTCAGAGGCTATGCTTTCTTCTCCTCTCTCCTCACTATCTTAGCTTCTTGTTCTTATATCTTATTTTTTCTTCTCTGCCTGCCGAGCCCCGGACGGGCCACCATTTGTAAACTGCCTGTCGTGGCCAGCCACAAACACCGCGGGAGGAAAACTCTCGGAGGCAGAGTAAAGCTATTACTACTTTTACTTCTACTTTCTTAGAGCTTAGAGAGAGAAAGAAAGATTTTTCTTCTTCTTAGAAAGAGCTTAGAGAGAAAGATTAGAAATAGCTTTTTCTTCTTCTTCTTAGAGCTTAGAGAGAAAGAGAGAGAGCTTGAAAAGAGAGAGATTTCTTCTTTAGAGAGAGAGAGAGAGCTTAGCTTTTAGAGCTTCTTTCTTCTTTGTTCTTTCTTCTTTCTTCCTCGGGAGCCTCTGCCTGACTCTGACCAGGAATTACTTCTTCTATCTGGTTTCTCTTCTGTAACCGCTCTGCCTACGTTCTGGCCGCTCTGATTCTTTTCTTCTTCTCCGACCCGAACTCTTCTTCCGACCGAGCGACTGCATGACTGACTGAATGAATTCATTCTTCTCCTGACTCCGACCGCTTTCACCCGGTTATATACCTTTAGCTTTGCGGGTGCCTCACGTGCATTTACAGGTGCGTCACATACATACTTATTATCAGGTGGAACTTATGGCTTCCAGCTGACCGCAATAGCCATCTCCCTAATTGGGGCTCCTTCAGTCCCTTCTTTTTGGTTTTACTGCAATTTTTGTCTTAGTTTATTAAACTATTCACTCAGATCATTGATTTTTAGATTTCCCAAAATTAGCAATTAGAGCAATAAATTTCTCTAGTCACTGCTTTGGTTGCATCCCATGAATTTTTAAAAAAATATTTATTTATTTGCTTTAGTTGTACACAGTGTGTTTATTTTTACGTGGTGCTGAGGATCGAACCGAGCCGCGCACGTGCTAGGTGAGTGCTCTACCGCTGAGCCACAACCCCAGCCCAGCATTTCATGAATTTTGACTTGTCATTTTTACTGTCATTCAGTTCAAAATGTTTTCTGACTTCCTCTGTGATTTCTCCTTTGGTCTTTGAACCATTGACAGTGTGTCTCCCCACATTGTCCCCTTCCATCCTTTGTTCTTGTCATGTCTTTCCTTTGTACTTAAATTATAGAACCCATAATATGTTACTATTCTTGCCTTAAGCAGTTGTTAGCTGGTTGTGATGGCGTACACGTATAAGCCTAGCCACTCCAGAGGCTGAGGCAGGGGAATTACAATTTAGTGAGACCCTGTCTCAAAATAAAATTAAAAGGGCTGGGGTGTAGCTTCATATTAAAATGTATCTGGGTTCAGTGCCCGGAACCAAACCAAACCACACAAAACAGAGCAAAAATGCAATTGTCTTCTACATAAATTGAGAAAACACATCTTTTATTTTGTGAATACATTACCATTTCCACCCCCCTCTATCTCTTTTTTTTAATGTCGAATCCTTTCCCTTAGTTTTTTTTTTCCCCTTGTTTTTTCTTAGAACAGATATGTTCGTGGTGAATTTTTTCAGTTCCTATTCAACTGAAAATGTCTTTATTTCAGCTTCATTGTTGGAGCATATTGTCACCAGATATAGAGTTCTTGATTGATGTGCATTTCCCCTCTGCAGTGTCTTAATGATACTGCACCATTGTCTGTTGGCTTCTGTTATTTTCTGATGAAAGGTTAGTCATTCTTACAGCTCTCCTTGTATGATATGTCTTCCCCCACCCCACTTCTCGGCAGCTTCAAATGTCCTCTCTGTGGTTTTTAGCACTTTCACTGTGATGTATGGGTACGTTTTATGTGTTTCTCTTGTTGAGTTTTGTTGAACTTTTTGGCTCTGTGGGTGGATACTTTTCAGAATGTTTGGGGAAATTTTTCAGTCATTATTTCTCATATTTTTCCTGTCCTAATCTCTCAACGTTTCTGGAACTTGAGTCACATGATTGTTTGACTCCTTGGTATCCTGTACAGGTGACTTGGGCTCTGTTCACTTTTGACCCTGCTGGTTTGGGGAATGGCGCCCAGGCTCTGGAGTATGCTAATAAGTCCTCTGTTATTGATTCCCCTATTTGTCTGTTAATCTTTTTCCTGTTATTAACTGCAGTTTGGACAGTTACTATTGACTTGTTCACTGGCTTTTCTTTTTCTGTTTTTTTTTTTTTTTTTTTTTTTTTTTTTTGGTATTTGGGATTGAACTCAGGGGCACTTTTCCACTGGGCCACATCCCCAGCCCTTTTTTGTATTTTATTTAGAGACAGGGTCTCACTGAGTTGCTAGGTGCCTCGCCATTGCTGAGGCTGGCTTTGAACTCGCGATCCTCCTGCCTCAGCCTCCCAAGTGCTGGGATTACAGGCGAGCGCCACTGCGCTCGGCTTGGCTTTTTCTTTTATATACAGTCTCACGTCAAGCCCATACAGGTTGTTTTTCATTTCAGATATTTCATTTTATGGTTCTAGATCTTTTATTGTTTTTAGTTTGGCTGCTAATATTTCTCTTCTGTTTACTTTTTCTATCGACCTTTGGTTTATTTTATTATTTAGGTACTAGGAATTGAACCCAGGGGCTCTTAACCACTAAGCCCTTTGTTTATATTTAGGGACAAGGTCTTACTGAGTTGCTTAGGGCCTTGATAAATTGCCAAGGCTGTCTTTGAACTCACAATCATCTTGCCTCAGCTTCCTGAGCCGCTGGAATTACACATGTGCCCCACCATGCCCAGCTCCTTTTTATTTTTTATTTTGTGACAAATTCTCCCTAAGTTGCTTAGGGCATCACTAAATTGCTGAGGCCGGCCTTAAACTTGATGTCCTCCTGCCTTGGCCTCCTGATAAGTCACTAGAATTTCAGGTATGTACCACCATGCCTAGCCCATCTTTGGTTTTAAAGTTATGAGTTACAATTGTGTTGTAGTACCCTGTCTGCTAATTCTAATATCCAGATCTTCTCTTTGTTTCTATTAGCTGGTTTGGATCCTTATTATAGGTCACATTTCCCTGCTTCTTCTATGTACATAAGGATGTCTTATTGTAGATTATAAAGAGTTCAGTTTTCTGTCTTTAAGAATGTCACATTTGTTTCTGACAGGGAACTTACTGGATTGCTTTGATCTCGTCAAGGTGTGGTTTTGGAATTTGTTTAAGTGGGCAGAGAGCAGCCTTTGGTGCTTGGACACAGTTCTTACTCATGAGATGTGCCGTTTCTAGGTCTCTGAAGGTCTGAGATATTCAGTTCAGCAGAGTCCACTTTTTGTACTTTCAGAGTCTCCATTAATTCTTGGCCAACCAGCGGCTGTTCTCTGCTAGGCCTTGAGGAATCTTGACTCATGATATCCGGCCAGAGGTACAGATGGAAACTGCACAGATTTCTGCACCTCTGTCTACAGCTGCTTCCTGTCTAGTACTTTCCTGTGAATTCCAGTTGCTTCAGTAGCCCTGAAAGATGTGCTCTGTTTCCTCTGCCCTGTGAGTGCGGGGCCTCCAGGCCTCTTTGCTACAGTTAGGGAGGTGCCTCCCACAGAGAGCTGCAGGATGTGGGCTTTACCTGTTGCACGTCTCCCCTTTCAAGCATTGTAGCCCAGGATCCCTGTTGTTCAGTGGCTGAAAACTGTTGCTTCACTTACTTCATCCAGTTTGATGGTTGTTTCCAGTGAGGATGGGGGGCATAAGGTGCATACCTGTTCACTTTCACAACCCAAACTTGAAGACTAGCCTCCTTTAAAAAATGCTTCATTTTGCCGGCGCGGTGGCACATGCCTGTAATTCCAGCACTTTGGGAGGCTGAAGCAGGAGGATCGCGAGTTCAAAGCCAACCTCAGCAATGGCGAGGCACTTAGCAACTCAGTGAGACCCTGTCTCTAAATAAAATACAAAAAAGGGCTGGGAATGTGGCCCAGTGGTCTAGTGCCCCTGAGTTCAATCCCCGGTACCAAAAAAAAAAAAAAAAAAAAAAAAAACTTCATTAAAAAAAAAAAAATTATTTATTTGCTTTAGTTGTACACAATGCAATGCATTTATGTTTACGTGGTGCTGAGGATCGAACCCGGGCCGCGCATGTGCTAGGCGCGCGCTCTACCGCTGAGCCACAACCCCAGCCCCCAAAACTTCATTTTAACTGAATTACCAAACCACTAATCTTTCATTAATCATATAATTAGCATAATTTAGCATATACCTCCATTCATGGTAGTCTTTCTTAACCATTAATTTAACGCCTATGTCAATGCAAATCAAGCTCGTGTCAGCCCCTCAACATCCTACACTCCCAGTCGTCACAAGAGGAGTTATGAAGATGATGAAGATATGGACCTACAGCCTCACAAACAGAAAGACCAGCATGCAAGTGCCAGACAAGCAGGTAGTGTGTGCCAAGAGGCTTGCTGTAGCTTTCTGCTCTCTTGCAGGAGACTCATTTTCTTAATTAATTATTGCCTAATATGCTTATAGATATAAGAGCTAGTAATTATGTGGCAATTCTGCTTCATTCACATTTGTCAGAATTGTAGACAGGTTTGGACTTGGGTGAAACTCAGTGGTAAGGCCCTTGCCCACCGGGCAGGAGAGTTGATACAGTACTCTTTTTTTTTGGTACTGGGGATTGAACTCAGGGGCACTGGACCACTGACCACATCCCCATCCCTTTTTTGTATTTTATTAGAGACAGGGTCTCACTGAGTTGCTTAGCACCTCGCCATTGCTGAGGCTGGCTTTGAACTCTCGATCCTCCTGCCTCAGCCTCCCAAGTGCTGGGATTACAGGCCTGTGCCACCACGCCCAGCGGATACAGTACTCTTTGCTTACACCATGCTTCATAATTGAGCACTTAGGCATCACTTAGTGAGAAGCAGCTGCTTTAATGTACATCTCAAGTGGTTAGCTAGAAAGGATCTTTTCTTTCTTCATTTTTATTTTTATTCCAACTCTTAAATAATATGGAAGCTTAATACTTTACTTTTTTCTATATCTGAAACATTTTTCATGTTTTTTTGATACTTTAATTTTGTAAGATTAAAAATATCAAGCCGGGTGCGGTGGCGCACGCCTGTAATCCCAGCACTTTGGGAGGCTGAGGCAGAAGGATCGCGAGTTCAAAGCCAGCCTCAGCAATGGCGAGGCACTTAGCAACTCAGTGAGACCCTGTCTCTAAATAAAATACAAAAAAGGTCTGGGGATGTGACCCAGTGGTCGAGTGCCCCTGAGTTCAATGCCCTGTACCACACACACACACACACAAAAAAAAAAAAAAATCAAAGGAAAAATTAAAACGTAATGCTAAATACTACATGGATTTGTATTGGTTTATTTCTTAAAACATGGTAACTTTTGACTAAAACAAGGAGACCAAAAGTTGGCATTTTTTTTTAGTGATGAAAGAATTTCAGAATCACTACATACCATTATTGATCTCAATCCCAGCTTTCATGAGCAGTGGATTTCTTTAACACAGCAGGTAGATAAGTTTGTCTTTAGGTCTCATTTTTGTATGTTCACTTCCCTTTTGCACCTTTAATTGGAGTGAAAATTAAGGAGAGAAAACAAATGAGTCTGATTGATCACTGTCTGCAAAATTGGGTTGAAAGCAAATTTAACCATTGGGGTAAACAGATGTACTAATAAACTTCATTTAAGTTACTTTACCTTATGAACTCACATTTGTGAATTGCATTAATGCTGACATATTTTAATGTTTTAAAAGTTGGAATTGTGAATGTACAAATGTGGAAGTATTCTTTTTCTTCATCTGCCCCAGAGTTCATGCAGCTTACTGGTGTATTGAAATGGTATGTGGTGTGAAGTGTAGAGTTGCATACACTTGTAAGAAATAATACACAGGTCTCCTGTACCCTCAGTGGGTGACATCTTGCGTGGACCTTGGTCTGGTCTGTCAAGCTAATTTGGAACTCAAATTTTTGCATGTGCTTATATATGTACATCTAGTTCTGTTCGTATTACCACGTGTAGATTGTGGTTTCTGCAACAGTGGAGATACATGGCAGTTTATTACCCAGCTCTCTCCTCTTGCCTCTTAGTGAGCAACCCTGCCACCTCCCCCCAGCTCCCTAACCCTTGGTAACCACTAATCTGCTTTCCTCCTCTACAGTTTTGGCATTATAAGAACATCATATAAATGGAATCATGTTTTATGTAAACTTTGTGGATTGGCTTTTTCCATTTAGCATAATTCCCTGAAATCCATAAAAGTTGTTGCATGTATCAATAGTTTATTCCTTTTTATTGCTGAATTGTATACTGTGGTATGGCAGGTGTCATTTTTCTGATTATTTATCAGCCTTAACGTGAACTATTCAGAAATGTCTTTTAATGATCTGTATATTCCGAGTAATTAATCTGATTCTTGTGTAGTAGATATTAATAAATATATGGTAAATGGATTTATTGCTGTTTGGCTCTAATAGAAAAGAATTGTGTTCTCCCAAAGAGTTCTATTGTAAGTAGAGCATGTATTCCTTGGATCAGACGTGTCAGAGTAGCCATATTGAACATAATATTAACTTCTTAAAGTACTTATGTGAAATTGGATAGGAGCAGTTGATTGCCATTTTATGTTAGGAAAAGAATTTAAAATTTCAAATCCATATTTTTGTTCTGATTGTTAGTATATATTTTTTTAAAACCGTGTAGCAACTTGAACTTTTTGAGCTGAGGAACATCATTATCAAACTTGAGAGGCACTCTGGAATGTTCTTTTTTGCCAGGAGGCTTTAGCAATGACTAAGTGTGATGCTGTTCTTTGAACTTAGGGAGTGCCAGTGGCCTTCAATGGTTCGGAGAACCAAAGCGTTTAGAAACTGAAGCTTCTGCCGGGCAGCAGCTGAACTCCCTCAACCTCTCTTCTCCTTTTGATCTGAATTTCCCACTGCCAGGAGAGAAGGGCCCTGCCTGCCTTGTAAAGGTAATAAAACCCATCCCAGCCCTGATGTCAACGGGTAGGTTTTATGTCTCAAAATTGAAATGGAAACCTCTTGGCATTTATGTGTGTTTTGCTGCTATAACAAAAGACAGTAACCTCAGAGACCTGTGGCGACAGAAGTTTATTATTTTACAGGTTTGGGTCAGAAGTCTAATGTGTGTCTCATTGGGGTCAATTCCTTTTTCAAGGCTCTAGAGCAGCATCTGGAGTGAGTTTGGTTTTTGCCTTATCCACCTTCTAGAGGAGGCTGCGCCCTTGGCCCTTTGAAGCTCCATCTTGAAGCCAGCAACAATACACCTGCCTGTTTTCAGCCACATCTCTGTCTGACCATTAGCCAGAATGTTCCCTTCTTAAGGACTTATGTGGTAGCGGTAGACCCACTCTCATACACCAGGCCAATCTCCCCATGTCGAGGTCTTCAGTCACACTGGCAAGCCCTTCTTGCATGTATGGTAACATTGACAAGGACTAGGTCACAAGGTCTTTGAGGGGCCGCTATTATGGCTACCACAGCATTCTTAACAATCAAAGAGTAGAAATGGAACAACTTTTAAATTTATGTCTACTTCCTTCCTAATGTCATTTCTAGAATAATATATATTTCATTTTTGCCATTTTTTTCCTTCTCATATTAAAACCCATTTCTCACATTTAACACAGAAGGGAAAAAACATTAAAAATTTGTTCTGTCTTGCTTATTCTGGTTTTTGAAACTGATAGGTAAACAAGTGATAGAAAGTTCAGAAATGGTCACTGAGCATCTCCATTCATGTTTGTTGTGGCTTTAACTTAAATGGCTCTTCAGTCGCATAGCACTGGGGCTGAAATTACCACATCCTCCTGAGTCCTGCCTGCATCCCATCTTAAAGTGAGAGACTTTGACAAAAGCCCGTTTCACAGATGGTTTTGAAAGTTTTGTTGGTGATGGTATGAAAAATCCCATGGCCATGCTGGGTTTTGTCTTAATCCCCTAAATGTTGCATGGTTTCTGAGGAAGCCACTGATGATCTTGGAGTTCTGGGTTTTGTTTTCCTTCTCGCTGGTAGGTTTTGAGATGACGCATGCTCTAGCTCCCATTCTGGGGAAGCCCTTTCTGTGAAGTGGGTGGCTTGTTGAAACAGCACTGGCTGGTGTGGGTTTTTAACTTGCCGACTAGCCATGACCACAGGCGAGTCCCTCGCCCCTCTTGGTCTCCTCTGTGAACTACTTGGGTCCATTCCCGGTCTGAGGCTCTGAGGCCCTGAACCCCTGGAGCGGCAGCGCTGTTTCTCGGCTCCCTGTGGCTCCCACGTGGGCACTGACAGCTGGCTTCCTGTGGTTGCTGTAGGTATACGAAGACTGGGAGGGTTTCAAAGTGAATGACGTCCTCGAGTTGTACGGTGTGCTCTCGGTGGACCCTGTGCTGAGCATACTCAATAACGACGAGAGGTGAGTCTGTTTCTTCCGTTTTGTGCATCAGTTTTAATTTGATAAAATTTCGTACATTCAGAAAAGTGGCAGGGTAGTTGAAAACTCCCTGGTGCCTCCACCCAGCCTTACCAGTTCTCAGGGCTTCCACCCTGTGCGCTGTGCCGCTCATTCATGCTCTGTGTACACATATTGAGAGAACATGTGACAGTAAATTCCAGATGTGAACTTTTGTTGTTGTTGTTGTTTGGTACTAATTTGTACTAGGTATTGAACTCAGGGAGCTCTGCCACTTAGCTTCAACCCCAGTCCTTTTAAATTTTTGAGACAGGGTCTCACTGAGTCGCTCAGGCTGGCCTCAGATTCACGATCTTCCTGCCTCAGCATCCTGTAGCTAGTAGTAGTTTTATCTTAGAATGAGGCTATGTCATTGCAGTTGTTCCGAAGTTCCTCATTTAACTTCTCTCCCCTTCAGTGTGATTCCATGATTCATTTCACACAGGTTCATTTGTGTCTGATTGTTTCACCTCAGTTTTTTCTTCCATCCTTACTGTTTTGTTTAAAAAAAAAGGAACATTGACATTGTTGACAAATCAGAACATCTCAGGATGCTGTTCCTGCTATCCCGTCATATCCCTGCTCAACCCAGCGGGTTTATTCTTCCGATATTTCTTTTTCTCAAAAATAAGTAGATGCATGTATTTCTTTTATTACCCCTTTTTTCTCCCATAAAAGGAAATAATTGTATATGCACTCATTTCTACTTTTAATTTGTCTCATTTAACAAAATGTAGTAGAAATCCACATCTTCCTCATTATTTTTTTTTTTTTTTTTACTGTTGCCCAAAGAGAGGACTACTGTTCCCTAGATACAGTAGAGTTCTCTTGTTGAAGACTAGGTGTTATTCATCATGGTCTGCAGAGGAAGAACTTACCTTTTTCATGCTAGAAAAAATGTTACAAAACACATTTTAAATAACTTAAAGTAAATCTAACAATCTCTTAGTAACAGTCCCTAAAATTGCTTATCTTGGCTGTTTCTGGCTGTGAATACGTTCCTCCTAAGTTATTGCTTAGCTTAGAGGTGGGAGCACAGATTGGGACAGACAGCAGGGTTAGAATCCTCTTTGGCCACTCAGTGATTGTGCAACCTTGAGCTTGGTTTCCTCAGTGGAAATAAGAGTAGCTGTGAGCTTTTTATGAATTTATGTACACAGTGTCGGATACTGTGTATTATGTGGTATGTGTTAGAATAGTCAAAGATTTTAGTCATTTATTTCAGTCTCATAATAAATCCATCATATACTAATTTATTTAGCAAATCAGAAAAATACATGCCATCTTAAAGGCTTTTCTACTCAAAATATTCAAGGAAGATATCAGGTAAGAAAAAAATTTAGCAAAGACAAATAGCAAGGTAGGGATAAGTGATTCTTCATACACTGAAAAATAGCTACTGTATGACTTGAGAAAAGACTCCAGTTTTGAGATACGCAGTGAAGTACTTGATGTCTTAGCTGGTAGTTCCAGAATAAGTGTGTGTGTCAAAATAACCTTATGAAATGACATCCTGTAGCCCATTGATGGCAGTGCTAGTGACAGCATGCCGAGTGGAAAACATCAGTTATGAAGAATGGAATAAGTCCATTCTACCATACTGTCACCAAACTGGCCTGAAATCTCTGTGGGGAAACATTTGAGAATGAGGAGGCACTTTCTGCTATCTCAGAAGAGATACAGGAAGAAGTAGTCTTGGCTTGAATTCTAATTTTGCATTCAGATATGTGCATTATATTCACACCTTTGCAACTGGTATCTAACACAGGGATGCTTCTGCGTTGCTGGACCCCATGGAGTGCACAGACACAGCAGAGGAACAGAGGGTGCACAGTCCGCCTGCCTCTTTGGTGCCAAGAATTCACGTGATTTTAGCCCAGAAGCTGCAGCACATCAATCCATTGTTACCTGCCTGCCTTAACAAAGAGGAGAGCAGAACCTGTAAGTGTAAGTGAGCCAGACTCTTCCCTCCTGTGTCCAGAGCTGCCTGTGACTTGCGCTCAGAGTGGCACTGAGTCAGCTCCTTCTCCATCAGAATAGGCATTTCCTGTAATGTCTGTACTGTGCCCCATTCTCCTCGTGTTAATTCTCTCATTGAGGGGAGACAGGGTGCATGTTGTCATTGCCCCGGGAGCACCCTCATTTGTCACTGAGCGGCCAGCGTTCAGGTACACACCAGTTACCTGCTGAGCTCAGAGCTCATTTGCTCCGAGGTGCCTTGAGGAGCTGGCATGTGCTCTGAGCGGGTCTCCTTCCTCCTGCAGTCGTGTCGGCCTTCATGTCCGAGTTGTCTCCGGTCAGAGCAGAACTGCTCGGGTTCCTCACGCATGCACTGCTGGGAGATAGCCTGGCTGCCGAGTACCTTATATTACATCTCATCTCTACAGTGTAAGTGCCGTTTGTATTTCTGGTGGGGATTAAGGGCATTTCAGCGTGGTGTAGACAGTGGAAAGGGTTGGGAAAGTTCTGGTGTAACTTGTGTGTTTTAGTTTATTAGGCTTCATTATCCAGTGGTTTTTATTTGTTCAGTGTTAACAAGTGTTAGGCCAAATCGCAAAATCTTTGTTCACTTCAGTTTCACATTTAGTATTTTGATTATATGCCCTAAATGTTAGAGCCAAAATCAGAAAAAGGGCCTGGCTAATGAGTAAGATGAGCTTTTTTTTTCTTTTTTCTTTGTTTTTTTTTTTTTTGTTTTGTTTTTGTTTTTTTGTTTTTTGGCAGTGCTAGGGATTGAACCCAGGGCTTGCACATGCTAGACTACTGAGCTGAATCCCCACCCACTTTTTACATTCTGAATTCTGTTTGCACATCCCAAGCTTTACTTCTAAAAACAGTGAACAATTACATCATGTGCACATTTTAATTTATACATTGACATTAGCCTCACCCTTTGACTCCACTTTTGTCTTCTGATTTCAAAAATAATGTGCTCCTTCGACAAGTTCCAGGAACTTGAACAACAGCAATCATCTGTCATCTCACCACTGGGAGATAATCTCGGTTACCACTGTGGTACTTATTCATGTTTTTATGTATATTATATATACCAATGTGGTTATCAGTTATATTTAGATCCATGTGTTGCTTTTTAGCATTTAATACATATAAAACATTTTCCCCCATTATAATTCCTCATGAACTTTTTAATGGCTACACACTGGTTTCATTATATAGTTGTGCTGTACCGTAAGCATCTCCTAGTTTTTTTTCTGTAGTAAGTCCCAACATTGCAGCAAACAGCTTTGTGCTGTAATTCTTATTTTCCTCTGGTGGGACCTGAGACCGTGGTACGTAATGACCGAGAGCTCAGATGTTGGAACAAAACTGCCTGATTTTGAATCTTGACTCTTTCTGACTAGATGAGCATGTTACAGGTCGAACATCTCTAATCCCAAAACTGGAGATACTCTGAAACTTTTTGAGCACCAGTGGGTTCCGTTTCAGATTATGGAGCATTACAGATTTTGGATTTCAGATTATGGATGCTTACCCAGTAAAGTCTTTGCAAATATCCTAAAATCTGAAGAATTTCTGGTCTTACATATTTTGAATAAGGGATACTCCAACTATACAAGTCCTGTGCCTCAAGATTTCTCATCTGTAAAACAAAGATAAGAAAACATATCTCAGAACATTTGGAAATGAAATGAGGAAGTGTATAAGTACTCAGAATAATATTGGCTATTAATTTTGTTTGCAGTTATTTTGGTAAAATAGCTAGACAAATTCCAGCTGTTTGAGGCTAAGGCAAGAGGATCATAAGTTTGAGGGTCAGCCTGGGAACCCTACTAAGACTCTGTCTCAAAGTAAAGAAAGAAGGGACGGGTGTAGTGCAGAGGTAGAGTGGTCCTGGGTTCAACCCCCAGTACCACACACAAAGAAAAAGAAAAAAAAGCTAGCCTGAATATTCTATATTTTTAATGATACATTAAGCTAATTTTTATTTGCTTTTTTCAAATGAAATCAGGAAGTCACTTCACTATCTCATTTATTGATTTCCTTTTCTTTCTTTCTTTCTTTTTTTTTTCTTTTTTTCTTTTTTTTTTCCCCCTAGATATACAAGAAGAGATGTTCTTCCACTAGGAAAATTTACAGTTAACTTGAGTGGTTGCCCACGGAATAGTACCTTCACAGAACACTTATATCGAATTATTCAACATCTTGTTCCAGCAGTAAGATCAATATAAATACTCATCATAAACCTAAAGCACACCAAAAATCCTTCTCATTGTCTTCCTTCCATTCAACCCACATACCTAAGTTTGAGATTTTAATAGCTGTCACTTAAGGGGAAACAAAGCCTGACAAGTTACATGATTGAAAGTATGCTCTCTCTCCTTGCTTTAGCACAAATTTCTGTAAGTCTAACAATTAACACAATCCCAGTAACTCCCTTAAAATTGTACTCTCAGTCAATGACAATTTGTGCAATTTGGTATCCTTTTCATTAAAATCTTAAATCTAAGTAAGCTCTAAATTATAGGAACCTAATTCTTTTAGCTAAGGTAATAAAAAAGACTTTCATCTTCATTGCCCCAGTTTCAATTATTGTTTGGGAAGTTGAGCTTTCTTTACTTGCCAGGTGATCTGGAGTACAGTATTTGTGTGTGTGAGGAAATGAGGGAATTGCTTCTGATACATCATATAATGGAAAATACTGATCACCTCTTGCCTTGGAAATATAAGAGGTTGGTCTGCATCAGTCACTGAACCAGTTTATTGAGTGTCTGTAAGTGCTAGCATTCTTGCAAGCCCTCAAGAAGGAGCAGTGACCAGAACAGACGAGCCTTTCTCCCTCTGATAAAGTCCTAAGGATGCAGAGAGCTGTTTCATGTTGGGTGCATTTCCCACATTTTGGAAGTAAAACTGAAAATGTTAAAATAATAACTCATTAGAAATAATTGCATACAGAGCCGGGCGCGGTGGCGCACGCCTGTAATCCCAGCACTTTGGGAGGCTGAGACAGGAGAATCGCGAGTTCAAAGCCAGCCTCAGCAATGGCAAGGCATTTAGCAACTCAGTGAGACCCTGTCTCTAAATAAAATACAAAAAAGGGCTGGGGATGTGGCCCAGTGGTCGAGTGCCCCTGAGTTCAATCTCCGGTACCACACACACACACACACAAAAAGAAATAATTGCATACAAACCTAAGTGTTTTTTGTAAAAATAACTTCCCATCCCCCCAAAAAAAGGATAAAAATGACCTTTTCCTACAGTTTTACAAATCTCTTTAATATCTAAAATAATAGAGACCATTAGATTTTTGTGTCTCTGTGCATTCAGTCTGTTATAATGTGATTTTTCTATTTTTTTTTTTTTAAGGGTAGTTGGAATGTGTAATTTTATCTGCTGCAGTAAAATTCATTAGTCTTAATCTTGTACATTGAAAATATCTGGGTAAAAATCATAATTTTTATCTCATAGGCCCCAATAGAGGGTCTTGGCAATTCGCTAGGCCCTGTACCACTTTGTGTGTGTGTGTGTGTGTGTGTGTGTGTGTGTGTGTGTGTGTATCATTGGGAGATGAACCCAGAGCAGAGGCCCTCTACCACTGCACCATACCCCTACCCTTTTTTGTTGTTGTTTTGAGACAGGGTCTTGCTAAGTTGCCCAGACTGGCCTCAAAGTTTAGATCCTCCTGCCTCAGCCACCCAAGTTGCTGCTGGAATTACAGGTGTGAGCCATTGTACCCAGCTCTCTACCACTTTTCAGTAGTTACTGAAATAGATCTCTTGCCCTCATGGAGCTTAAAATTTTCTGGTGAAAGACCAACAAATAAATTAATCCATGGTATATCATTTAGGTGCCCTGTAGAATAAAGCCCCAGGAGAAGGAGACAGAGTCCTGGTAGTGGCTCAGGACAGAGCTGCCTACATAGCACGGGCAGGAAAAGCCTAGCTCCCAGGATGCCTCCTGACAGACTAGGGGGAAGTACAGTGACAAACTTGGCGGCTGCTCAGGGAAGTGTCACCCTGTGCAAACAGATGCAGAGCCACCAAGGAGCCATGTGCTTGGCATGAGTGAGGAATGCCAGCACGGAAGGAGCTCTGGGAGACCAAGAGGCAACCCAGGGCCACTTAGCTGGGAGAGCCAAGGTTTAAGTAGCACATACCTAGGGCAAGAGCGAGCATTGGTGAGTGTTATCTGAGGAAGGTGCCGTAGGTTACAGTGTGGTGTGAGCTCTCCCCTTTGTATTCTCTTTCTGCACCACTTTGGAGGGCATCTGCTTTTTTCATTTTACCACTTCCCATCACCTCCTGTGTCTAGTAGCACTCCCTGCACACTACACTTGGCTATTTACGGTCTCGTGTAGTTTTCACCATAGGTTAAGCGTGGATGGCCTGCCTGGGCTCTGTAGAGCCAAGCCTGGCTCCCCACCCCCCAATGTATGCTATGCTGCTATGCTGCTTTTTGGGCTGGAGTGGTAGAAAAGGAAAGTGTATTGAGGGCAGAGCCAAGGAGCGCTGGGAGTGCTGTGGGCTGGGCATAAAGGCAGTGTCCAGGGCTTGGTGGGTTCCTTGCTCTGGCAGACTTGGCAACAGCAGTGAGCCCTGCAGCACCGAGACGGCTCAGTGTGCTCTGCTCCTTGAATTTTCTTTCAGCACTTTATTCAAAAGTGTCTGCAGTAGTCAGTGATGAATGAATATGATCTTAATCCAAGGAGCGTAGGGGAAAATGATGAACTTTTCTCTCCCTTTCTTGATGAATAAAATAAATACTTTGTTTTGCTAGCTTTTTATGGGAAGAAGTCAGTTTTCTATCATTTGTGTCACAGAACTGGTTCTTTAAGACTATTGAATAAGACATTTGAGAGTAAAGCCACTTACAGAGTGAGTGAAAATCTAACACAGGAAATAGATGTATATTTGTGTATCAGAGTTCCAGAGGCCATGTCAGTTACTTCCTTAGAAATATATAAGATCATTCGGGGCTGGGGTTGTAACTCAGCGGTAGAGTGCTCGCTTAGCACGTGCGCGGCCCAGGTTTGATCCTTAGCACCACGTAAATGCGTTGTGTACGACTAAAGCAGATAAATAAATATTTTAAAAAAGAGAAATATATAAGATCATTCTATCTGAAAAAGTATTTTTGACTCCAAATACATATTTTCTTAAAATGGAAACTTCTGTCCTTGCTCATTAAAGTATTTCCCTTGCAGTCCTTTCGCCTGCAGATGACCATAGAGAACATGAACCACTTGAAATTCACTCCCCACAAAGACTACACGGCCAACCGCTTGGTCAGTGGACTCCTCCAGCTGCCCAACAATACTTCCCTCGTCATTGATGAAACTCTCCTGGAGCAAGGGCAGCTGGACACCCCAGGTATACGCATGGATGCTTCCTGTCACCCTTTTCTGGTTGAAGTTAAACCTGGTAATGACTTTTCAAAAGGATGTCTGTGGGTGAAGACAAAGTCATATTGGAAAAATATTTAAGATAAGGGCTTGGTGTGTGTTTGATTAAAGCATATGTCATAAACTCTGCACTCAACTGTTTTGTCTTCATGATTTTTAAAATAACTACATTAGCCCTAGTAGCTGCTTCAAGGCTGAAATGGGAGGTTTTTTTTTTTTTTTTTTTTTTTTAATATTTATTTATTTGCTTTAGTTGTACACAATGCGTTTATTTTTACGTGATGCTGAGGGTTGAACCCGGGCCGCGCATTTGCTAGGCGAGCGCTCTACTGCTGAGCCACAACATCCCCAGCCCCTGAAATGGGAGGTTTTGACTCTCTGTTACCTCAAAGGAGAGATATAGAGAAGATGTGATAAAACATTTTGATACCTCCCATTGAACTTTTTAAACATTTTGCAGAGAATCTCTGAAAAAAATATTTAATGGATCCGATGGTTTGAACTAACCTCACCTCTGAAGCATGTTATAAAATCACAAGAAAGTGGAGTGCCTTCACTCATACATTGCTGGTGGGACTGCAAAATGGTACAACCATTATGGAAAGCAGTTTGGAGATTTCTTGGGAAAATGGGAATGGAACCACCCTATGACCCAGCCATCCCACTCCTGGGTCTATTCCCAAAGGACTTAAAAACAGCATATTATAGTGACACAGCTACCTCAATGTTTATAGCAGCACAATTCACAATAGCTAGGTTGTGGAACCAACCTAGATGTCCCTCGGTAGATGAATGGATAAAGAAAATGTGGCATATATACACAATGGAATTTTATTCAGCAATAAAAGAGAATAAAATAATGACATTCGCAGGTAAATGGATGAAGTTGGAGAATATAATGCTAAGTGAAATCAGTCAATCTCAAAAATCCAAATACCGAATGTTTCCTCTGATATAAGGAAGCCAGTTCACAGTATTGATGGGTCGGGGTACATAGGAGGACTAGAGGAACACTATAATGGTCAAAGGGAAGAGAGGGGAAGGGAGGGTGCAAGGGGGGAAGAGGGGAAAAGTGGTTGAATAAGATGGATATCATTATTCTAAATGCACAATTGAAGACTTGAATGCTGTGAATATACTTTGAATACAAACTGTTTTATGTAAAAAGATGCTCTATATGTATAGTATGAACTGTAATACATACTACTATAAATAAAAATTAAAAAAAAAAAGTGGAGTGCCTTATCTGTATTCAGGTGAGGAGAATTAAGATGGCACTGTGCTGGTGATCAGTTCAGTAGGTAAAAATAGAAGAAACAGTATTGTAGGCTGGGTACACCTCAGGCAAAGGTGAGGATAGGCCCAATCAAACTGAGTAAGATCACTGTGGTCCTGTGACCACACTGCCTAGGAAGTAACCCCACTTGCTGGGATCCCATTAGACAGAAGGCATTAGATTGAGTATTCTTGGTCCCAGAAAGTTCCAGCGGGCCTAACACTCTCTGTGAAGCTTATCACCTAGTGAATGTTTGCTTGTTGACACTCACCTTATAAATTGGTCATCCCCTCATAGTCTTCATTTAAGCAGCAGAAACTCCATAATCATTGTCAGCCAAACTAATGTTCATATGATTAAGATCAAGTGACTGAAAATGATGTTCTTACTCTTCTAGGTGTTCATAATGTGACAGCTCTGAGCAACCTAATAACCTGGCAGAAGGTGGACTATGACTTCAGTTACCACCAGATGGAATTTCCCTGCAGTATCAATGTACTAATTACTTCAGAGGGGCGGTCACTCCTCCCGGTAAAATGAGTCACTTTTAAATGTAGATAGCTACGTTTTTGTTTTATGTTGGTGTTGCTTCTAAGTTTTATTTCTTCAAGAAATTGTGGCTACTGATCATTAATAAGGGAATAAATTATTTTGTTCCTCCCTTGGGATGGAAACTTACATCTACCAAGAAGCAGCCATCAGGCGGTCACAAGCTCACCTCGCTATTGGCACAGACACACCCCCATCTGAACATAAAAAGTAAAACCTGTCTGCAGGTGGATTAACAGTCACACTTCTGCTTGGTTGCCTTTGTCCCATTATTTTCTGTCACTTACATCAGAAATATTTTAGCTTTCCTTATTTAATGTCCCTAATCACCTGGTAATGAATTTTATGCTATATGGTAAAGTGGAGTAGCTGATCAAGAGATTTGAATTCTGATGATGAAAAATACATCCTAGGTGTTGAAAAGGTGTATAGCTGCTCTGTAGGGTTCACTTGTGAAAATGAGGAATAGCCTTTGACATTAGTAAGTTTTCTGTGGAAAAGTTAAATCGGCCAGGAATGGTAGTGCATGCCTGTAATCCCAGCAACTCGGGAGGCTGAGGCAGGAGGATCACAAGGTCAAGAATAGCCTGGGCTGGGCTGGAGATATAGTTTAGTCGGTAGAGCGCTTGCCTCTCATGCCCAAGGCCCTGGGTTCATTCCCCAGCACCACCAAAAAAAAAAAAAAAAAAAAAAGAATTGCCTTCTAGAGATGGTTCACCTTTTTTTTTTTTTTTTTTTTTTTTTGGTACCGGGGATTGAACTCAAGGGCACTGGACCACTGGGCCACACCCCCAGCCCTTTTTTGTATTTTATTAGAGACAGGGTCTCACTGAGTTGCTAAGTGCCTCACCATGGCTGAGGCTGGCTTTGAACTTGCGATCCTCCTGCCTCGGCCTCCCAAGTGCTGGGATTACAGGCGTGCGCCACCGCGCCCGGCCTCACCTTTTTTATGTTTATTGATACCATTGAATTTTGTTGTCATCCTCCCACTGCCCCCCATTTTGCAGTACTAGAGATTGATTCCAAGGGTGCTTTACCACTGAACTACATTCTTAGACCTTCCTTTTTTCTTTTTGCTTTTTTTTTTTTTGGTGGGGGTACCACAGATTGAACCTAGGGGCGCTTAACTACTGAGCCACATTCCCAGCCCCTTTTTATATTTTATTAGAGACAGGGTCTCACTTAGTTGCTCAAGGCCTCACTAAATTGCTAAGGCTGGCTTTTAACTCATGATCCTCCTGTCTCAGCCTCCTGAGTCAATGGGATTACAGGCATGTGCCACCACACCCAGCAAAAGCTAACCTCAGTAATAATTGCTGTGGTAGTTATAGTGTATGTAAATCATATTAAAAACTGATTGCCTTTCACAAAACTAAATGGTATTTCCTAAGTCCCTAGGAAGCTGATAGAGCATGCAGCCTCTGCACATGTATATTAAAGTAGGAATTTGAAAAATAAAAATAAAAAAAATAAAAAAATTTCTTTTTACAGGCAGACTGTCAGATTCACTTACAGCCTCAGCTAATCCCTCCAAACATGGAGGAATACACGAACAGCCTCCTCTCAGCGGTGCTGCCTTCTGTGCTGAACAAATTCCGCATCTACTTGACCCTTTTGAGATTCCTGGATTATAACATATCTGATGAAATAACCAAGGTACATTCAAGTTACATCAAAGATTTCCCTATATTGAATTGCAGTATTTTACCAATTTACATTTACCATTACTACAGATGGGGTAAATTTGCTCTTTGTTTTCTATGTCTTTGCTTTATCTTCCTCCACCTAGTCTTTCATTTGTTTGTTTGAAATAGATGTTTCTTCCTGCTGTTCCATTTTAATTCCCTTGATATTTTTTTTTCTCAGTAGCTTCCCAGGAGCTAAAAAAAATAAAAAATAATAATAATAATCATTATTATTATTATTATTATTATTATTATTATTATTTTTTGGGTGGTGCTGGGGATTGAACTCTGAGCTTCACACATGCTGGGCAAGTGCTTTTCCCACTGAGCCATATCCCCAGCCCATAATATCTTAATTATATAATCATTTAGGATTGATGGCCAGTTTAATTACAATAATACACAAAAATTTTGCTTCATTATTTTTTTTCTCCATGCTATTGTCATAGAAAGTCCACCCTTACACACTGATAATTATTACTATGCGGAAGCCCTGATTAAAGAGTTGGCTGAGACCGCGGTACCTGTCTTTCAAATCAGGCATTTCTTCTGTTTCTCTGTTAACTGAGCAGTCACCTTTGCCGGTACTGTTTATTTCATCTTACAGGTTCATGTTTTTTTTGTGTGTGTGTGTGGTACCGGGGATTGAACTCAGGGGCACTCGACCACTGGGTCACATCCCCAGACCTTTTTTGTATTTTATTTAGAGACAGGGTCTCACTGAGTTGCTAAGTGCCTCGCCATTGCTGAGGCTGGCTTTGAACTCGCGATCCTCCTGCCTCAGCCTCCCAAAGTGCTGGGATTACAGGCGTGCGCCACCGTGCCCGGCTAAGGTTCATGTTTTTGTCTAGCGTCCTTTTGTTTCATCCTAAAAAACTCCCCTTTGGTGTTTTTTGTAGGACTCATCTGTTCACGAGAAAGGTTTTGCTTATTTGGGATTGTCTTCTCCCCCCATGTACTGGGGATTGAACTCAGAGGCACTCTACCACTGAGCTATATATAGCCCCAGCCCTTATTGTTTGAGACAGGGTCTCACTAAGTTACTAAGGCTGGCCTGAAACTTGTGATCCTTATGCTGCAGCCTCCTGAGTCACTGGGATTACAGGTGTGCACCACTGCACCTTGCTGGGATTGTTCTCCTTAAGGCTGATTTTGCTAGATGTAGAATTCTGGTTTATCATTTACTTAGCACTTTGTGTCTTCTCAGTGCCTTCTGCCTCCGTCCTATGGTTCCTGGTTCCTTTGTACATGATAGGTCATTTTCCACTACATTCAAGAATATCTTTTTTTTCCAGTTATTTTGTGTGTGTGTGTGTGTGTGTGTGTGTGTGTGTGTGTTGCTGAGGACCAGATCCAGAGTCTCAGATATGTTAGGCAAGTGCTCTGTGCTCTGCCACTGAGCCACAGCTCCCACCCCAACCCTTGTCTGGCTTTTGCTCTTCTCTATTTGGTGAGACATGTTCTCTTATTTTCCTTTAGTTTATACGATAGCCCTTCCCCCCTTATTTGGGAAGAATTCATCACAAGATCCCCAGTGTGAACCTGAAACCACAGATGATACTGGGTATTTTTTCCTGTACATTCCTCTCTATGACAGGATGATCTATACATTAAGCACAGCAAGAGATTAACAACAGTAATTGATGAGAGAGAACATTTATAGCAATATACTGTAATAAAGTTCAGTGAATGTGATCTCTTTCTCTCTCAACTGCCACAGAGCAGGTGGCATACACAGTGTGCGTATGCCCAAAAAGGATGACATGTTCCAAGCAGGATTTCCTCACAATACTTAGAAAGGCCCACAATTTAAAACTTTTTTTTTTTTTTGAACTGCAGGTAAAAGTGCACCACTACGCGTGGTCTCTTTTACTTCTTTGAAGATATTTAAAATAGCCAGTTTAAAGTCTTTGTTTTTAGTAAGTCTAATGTTTTGGGTTTCTTCAGGGACAGTTTCTTTTGACTCCTTTTTTTTTTTTTTTTTTGGTACCAGGGATTGAACTCAGGGTCACTTGACCACTGGGCCACATCCCCAGCCCTTTTTTGTGTTTTTATTAGAGACAGGGTCTCACTGAGTTGCTAAGTGCCTCACCATTGCTGAGGCTGGCTTTGAACTCGCGATCCTCCTGCCTCAGCCTCCCAGGTGCTGGGATTACAGGCATGCGCCACCGCGCCCGGCTTGACTCCTTTTGTTCTCAGTTTGTGAATATATGTACCTTCATCTTTGCATATCTGATTTTTGTTGATAATCAGACATTTCAAATAATGTGGCACCTCTGTTTTGGAAACTATATTCTAGGGTTTGTAGTTTGTCTAGGGTTAGTGCTTTTAGGTCCCCCCTGCTATTTTTAAGAAACATTTTAAAATTATTTTTTTAGTTGTAGATGGACACAATACCTTTATTTTATTTGTTCTTATTTTTATGGGGTGCCAGGGATTGAACCCAGTGCCTCACACATGCTAGGCAAGTGTTTTACCACTGAGCCACAACTCCGGCCCCCTTTCCCCTCTTTCTGAGGTGCTAAGGATCAAACACTTTACATGTGCTAGGCAAGCACTTTACCACTAAGCTATATCCCCAGCCTCTGCTGGGAACATTTCATTCTTCAGCATTTCATTTAAGGATTTTGGTTAACCTGCCATTTACTGCAATCATTATGCAATGCATCAGGTAGCTAAGATAATCAATAGTTGCTCCTGATTGTTTTTGTTTTGGTACTGGGCATTGAAGCCAGGGGTGCTTTACCACTGAGCTAAATCCCCAGCCCTTTTTATTGTTCGAGACAGAGTCTCACTAAGTTAGTGAGGCTGGCTTCGAACTTTGGATCCTCCTGCCTCAGCTTCCCAAGTTCCTGGGATTATAGTTGTGTACCACTATGCCCCGGGCTTCCAATTATTTTGAATAAATGCTCTGGGGAAAGTGTTTGTTCACAGTGTGCAGGATCCCAGTCAGGTTAAATAAAGACAATCTTGCCGATGGGTTCTTCCAGGGAACCACCAAATAGGTCATATAATGACAGTTCTCTGGCAGTGGTGCTTTGAAGAAACTCTGGCCCTGTTCTGTGTTCTCAGCTGCTATTTTTGAAGCTATCACCTGGGTGGGGGCGGGGGTGTTGTAGAATATGGGAGTAAAGCAAGTTAAAATGCCACAAAGCTCACCTTTCTTATGAAGAGTCACCTCTTTTTCCTTCATAATTGTTCCCTGGATTGCTGCAAGGGCCTAGTTTATTTTCAGAGGTTTGAAAAAGCCGATTCTGATCACTGCTCTCTGTAGTTTTCACGGATGTCGCTCTTCCCTGTTCAAAGGCATCAGTTGATATGCAAGTTGCTAATTTGTTTCACCTTCTCAAATGGGTATGCGTTTTGTTTAGACTATTTTCATCAGTAGAATTTTTCTATGTGTAAAATTTCTTTTCTCCATCCTTTTTTTTTCATCCATATTCTCATTTGTCTAAGAGGTGGAGCTGACATCTTCATTTTTATATTAGTCAAGGGACCAAGTATCTCTTTTTTTTTTTTTTTTTTTGGTACCGGGGATTGAACTCGGGGGCACTCGACCACTGGGTCACATCCCCAGCCCATTTTTGTATTTTATTTAGAGACAGGGTCTCAGTGAGTTTCTAAGTGCCTCGCCATTGCTGAGGCTGGCTTTGAATTCGCGATCCTCCTTCCTCAGGCCAGCCTCAGTTTCCCAAAGTGCTGGGATTACAGGCGTGTGCAACCGCACCCAGCTCTTTTTAATATATATTGTTTTAATTGTAGTTGGACACAACACCTCTATTTTATTTATTTATTTTATGTGGTGCTGAGGATCGAACCCAGGACCTTGCACATGCTAGGCGAGTGCTCTACCGCTGAGCCACAACCCCAGCCCTAGGACCAAGTATCTTATTCCTTACAAAAATAATGGTTTTTAAAGTACATTTAAGGAAATTTTAAAGGAATACTTATAAAGTACATTTGCTCTTTCAATAAAGGCAGTTGAAGATGATTTTGTGGAAATGCGAAAGAACGACCCTCAGAGCATCACTGCTGATGATCTCCACCAGCTGCTTGTGGTAGCGCGGTGAGTAGTATGTGCTCATAATTGCTTTTTCTGAAAGCTGTGCGCAAGTCTCTTGATTTATTTAACAATAACTGAGACAGACTTCTGAAAACAGAAATGAATATCTTTTTTAAACAACACCTTCTAAAGAAGGGATTATTGAGGGGGAATTTTGTTTGGCCGGTGGTCTCATAAGTGGAACAGGAATGCTGCTTGTCCTCTAAGCTTCAAAGAGCCAGCTACCCTCCAATTCTTGCTCTTCAGGGAATTCCTTGTAGGTTCTAACATAGCTCTTGACCTGTGTGTAGGTCGTCTTTGTCTCCTCACTTGGACTGTGTTCTTGGGTATATATATATTTTTTTTGGTAACAGGGATTGAACTCAGGGGCACTGAGCCACATCTCCAGCCCTTTTTTGTATTTTATTTAGAAACAGGGTCTCACTGAGTTGCTTTTAATGCCTAAGTTGCTGAGGCTGGCTTTGAACTCGTAGTCCTCTGCCTTAACCTCCGAAGCTGCTGAGATTACAGGCAGCACCACTTTTACTGTTTTTTTAAACAGTATTCCTAGGTCTTAAAATTTTTAAGTTAGTATTCTAGCTCTAGACTTAAATGTGTTTCTGTATTTCAAACCAGGTTTCTGTCTCTCAGTGCTGGGCAGACGACGCTGTCAAGAGAACGATGGCTAAGAGCAAAGCAGCTAGAGTCTTTAAGAAGAAACAGGCTTCAACAGCAAAAATGTGTGAATGGAAACGAACTTTAAAGTTCTGATTCCTAGTGAGGAGTAACGGGCAAACTGTAGCCACGTTATTGTAAAATTCAAATGTCATTTATACACAGTTTTATACATAATTTGTATCAAAACCCAATGACTTTTCCTGAAATCAAGCCTGGTGACATCTGAAGTTTATACGATACTCAGTGAGGGCTTTTACCTTACTGATTTTATGGAACTTTTGAAGTTTGTTTTATAATGATATAAATTAGTAATGATGTACAAAAATGTATTTGATATTAAAAGTTTAATATTGATAAATGTTGCTGATTATACCTATTTCCTTAGCTGCAGCTAAGTCATAGGCCATACTCTGTTCATGCTAATGTTAACTTCATTTGAAGAAGGTTGTTGTAATTTCAAAGTTGGAGGGATTGTGCACTTCAGATTTCTGTGTTTTTCCCATTAACAAGTGGATTTGAGTATGTTCAGTAGTCCAAGTTTGGGGAATGGGCATACTTGCTAGATTCACATGTGAAATCCTGAAGTATCATTTCCCAGATATTTGGCCACAGGAAAAAAAACGTTCTACGTAACAGTTATTAACAGCTTGGAAAAACTAGCCTTTTACATGGCACTGGTTCCCAGTCTTTTGCATTTTATGGACCAGTAAAATTCTGAAAATTTGGGGACAGGGTTGCCAATTTATTTTGACAAGCAATCTGAAAGAAATCATTGTGGGTACATTTTTTTTTTTTTTTTTTTTTAAATAAAAGGACAGTCTCAGAATAAGAGATAATCTTTTAAATGGAATAAATATAGCTTTTTGAAGAACAAATACTATATCGTCCTTATGTTTCTCATTACATCCCAGTGCATTTGGGAACCACTATTTTATGGGACTCAAGGGAACACAACGTTATGAAGTTTTGCTGAAATACAAAACAAAACAAAACAAAAAAATTAAAAAAATAATAAAAATCCAATACTAAACTTTAAAAACCCTTTTAAAAATAACTCTTTAGGAAAAACTTTTTTAATGGTGCTTAGATGGAAGGTAGGGCCTCACCTGTGTTAGGGAAGGTGCACCATTGCACTATATCCCCAGAAGAGAAAAAAAGGATTTTAAACTATTTTCCTAATAAATGGCATTTAGTTGCTTTAAAGATTGTATTGGATTTTGAGTCATAGAAGTTTATCTGTTCCAAATGTGTTAGATGAAGAAATATTATCTGTTAGTCCAGTGGAGGCCCAATGCAAGGTATGTTTTCCCCAGACCAGTTGGTTTTAATATATACATTTTTAAAGGAATGAAATATTACTCATAGGTGGAGAGCAAATTAAAATAGTATCACTGTGTCAGAATCTTTACACTGGTTAGAATGCTACTTTTTCAATCAATGGTATATATAAATTTTAGTAACTTACCTCATTGAAAACAGATCAATTAAATGAGTCCTTAAATTTTGTTTCATGTAAGGCAGGCTTAAATTGACATTGGTTTTAACCAAGGAAACAGGGTCAGCCTTGAAAAGTCAAGGAATTCATGCATAATGAAGGGAAGTAAAAATTAGTTGTTCTTTTCCTACATTTAAATCTATTTTTATAAACTAATGTAAATAATGTTTATATTAGAATTCTAACTAGTTTTCATTTTTATAACTGGTAGACAAACCTTCGTTAATTAGAAATAAAATGAAGGCTCAACTGAATCTGAGAATGAAAAACATTGTTTGTCCTAGAACAAAGTAGTTTCCATTTGTCTTGACTGTGCCAATGTAAATGATAATCTACCAAAGAAATCATAATTTTGCTTGATCTTACGGAAAAGTTCCCTTGAAAGAAATAAAACTTTCCAAATTATCAGTACCTTGGACTGTTTTTCATGAATTATGTAAGATATGATCTATGTGGACAAGCCCAATGTTCGCTTGCAAGTACATTACAGGGTGAATTTAAGGATGGGAGATGGTGCAAAATGGTCTCCCCCTACCCACTCAGGCAGATTTCACACTCAAGCCTTTTGAAGCACTTCTCTTCCTTATCCTAGGAACAGACATTCAGATTTGTTGTTCTTATTAAAGGCAAGATTACTAATCCAGACATCTATATATCATTGTTTTAAACATTGCCTTAATTTTAGTTTTCAAAAAATGTCTTTGGCCAGGCGTAGTGGTGCATGCCTGAAATCCCAGTACTTGGGAGGCTGAGGCAGGAGGATCACGAGTTCAAAGCCAACCTCAGCAATGGTGAGGCACTTAGCAACTCAGTGAGACCCTGTCTCTAATACAAAAAAAAAAAAAAAAAAAAAAGGGTTGGGGGGCTGGGGATCTGGCCCAGTGGTCAGGTGTGCCCAAGTTCAATCCCTGGTACAAAAAAAAAAAAAAAAAAAAATCTCTTTGGAATTCATTTCTATGGAATTTAAATATGCTCATTTTCTCACCTGATTGATTGTATTTTTACTTGTGTTGTGGAACAGTATTTTCAAGAACAAGTTGGTAAGAACAGAATAAAGCATCCAGTTTTGAATGTTTGAAATTTAAAGTACTGTTTGATTCATTTTCAAAATCATGAGAATACTTCAAAGAAGTGGAATAACACTCAGAATTAAGTGTGCAGTTATAACAAATTTACCACTTGTGAATTCTTTAAATCAAACCCTTGATAAAATGTCATGCAAGGAATTCACACATTATTTTAAATTACAATGGTACTTTATTTTAATAGTCACAAGATTTGACACTTCAAAAAGAAAACACCACTAATAAATAACAAAAGTGGAATGCTTATTAAAGTCACAGTAGACATAATGTTCAGTCGAGAATCACTTCAAGATACCAGAGAAACCAATACTTGCTGGAATATGCTGTGTAGCTTTCTTATTATTTGGGTTATGTAGAGGCCCCAGTTCTTTGTGGTCAGGGTATGGTCATAAAACCAGTTTCAGTACAACTGTGCTGCAGGCTAAATTTTCAATAGTTGCGACAGTCTGTACAAGATGTTGAGGAATGCCCCCCCCCCCCCGAAAAAGGTTACAATTTGAAAACTTCCTTCTAGAATTTCCAGTAGCCAATATATTCTTATATCCCTGAAAACAGAGCAAAATGAAATTTAATAGATAACTGCCATTCATATCTGACAGAATAGGTTTATCTTTACTTGACAAGTCTACATTTTGGGAAGTATAGGCAGAATATATTCAAGTTGGAATGTAGGGAAAATCAGGACCAAATGAGAATACGTTTCTTGACCAGTGCTAAAAATCCTCAAATCAACTTCCTAGAAAATGGTTAATAGCCATCACAACTGAACATTTTTTTTTTTTTTTAATATTCAGATGTTTCTCCATACTTGTAACACTAAAGTCACCAAAAACTAAAGTGTATGATCCACCTTGTAGAGGTAATGCATAGGAATGAACTGACAACAGGAAACTGCTGAGCCTTTTAATGGATCCATGTCTACCCTTTGTGTCTGCTTCACAGAATTCCATTCCCCTCTTCCCTCTAAAAACCAGTTCAGGTTGTCCTAATGTGACCTGTTGCAGAATATAACCTGTTTAGGTCTACAGAATCTAGGATGGTGGATTTCTAGTCTTGACTATAATTTGGAAACCTCAGGTTCAGACTCCTTTAAAACCCTTCCCAATAAGACAGAATTTGTGATCCGTAGATTAAGACAGACAAGTTAAAATAGCCTAATATGTCAAAACTCTTTTTTGAACTTTCAAATAAAAGCCACAAGCTTCTTTGTGGCCAAAAATCTAAATCTGAATTATTCGTGTCTGGCATTGTGTAAACATATTTTTAAGTTCCTTTTGCTGGACTTCATTAACTACTTCTGGCTCTGCAGGACTCTTTTGAACTTTGGCTACTGCTAAGTTTATGCCATGGGTTAACCCAGCTTGTGTAATGCTAGCAACCTGGACCATGGAACTGCGAATCTTTGCAAAGGGAGAGACTGCTCTGCTGCTACTGCTTTCTGAAGGAGAAGGAGTTACATGAAGCCCTGCCTCGAGTTCCAACATGCCTGAACCAGAACCGGGGTGTCTTTTGAGATATGACAGAGTGCACTGGTTCAACTGACAAAAACTGTGGGCCTGTCGCAGAAAAAGACACATCTAATTGAGATGGTCGAGAAGGTATTAGTTCTGCTGATTCTGATTCGGTTTCTTCATTAGAAACTTGATTGGTCATATGATTTCCTTCCTCACTAGCTTGCTGAGACACACACCTGGTCTCTGGTAGCTCCATCATTTTGTTTTGGGCATCTTGCACAAATCTGTGGCAATAAATATCCACAGGCTTGGCAAAACCAGTCAATATATGTATGCTGTCAGCAGAAGGACTTTTTTTCAAAGGAGACACCTGGCCTTTCCCAAGCCCACTTCCATGAGCAACAGTAATGTCTGAAGGAACATGAATGCTAACATCAGTGCTGCTGATAGACTGGGATCGACTGCCTAATCGAGGTGCTGAAGCAATAATACCACAACTAGGAAGAACATAATCTACTGGCCCTATACTCTCTAAAGAATTAGCTAACTGCCTGTCTTCCTCAGACTTGGAATTTGTAAGGAATTCATCAGAGTGGTATGAGTCATTATCTGAAGACATGTCCCCATCAGACTCTGCCTGGACCTTACTGTCCATCACTCCTGAGTTTTCCAAAGTCTCAAGACTACTATCTGATTTCCAAAGATTAACTTTTAAGTTTGGCTTTAGAAAGTTAACTTTCACTTCAGGTTTTGTGAAGTTTCCTAACTTTCGAAGGTTGCCAATATTTACATTGGATTTGGTCTGCTTTACTTTTTGATTTAGAGATGAAAATTTGCTCATTAAAAAATTCTTCCCCTGGGCCAAAGAGCCTTGGTTTTGAGATCTGATACCGATGATGTCTTCGTGAGGTTTACTGCTCTTCCTACAAATCAGAAAAGAAAAATGTCAATTGCCTGTGGAATCCAATATTACCATTCTAATAAATAAAAATGCTTTGCTTATTTGAATTAATTGATCCATTGAAAACTGCATTCTTTAATAAGCCAAGATAACCTCTTGGATTTGACAATAATACTGTCCAATAGAAATATATGAACTACATATAAATTTAAATGTGGTTTCCCCCATTCCTCCCTTGGAAATACCTTGGGGCTGTGATGGTGGCTCAGCAATAGAGCGCTTGCCTAGCACGTGCGCAGCCAGGGTTCGTTCCCCAGCACTACGTAAAAAAATAAAGGCATTGTGTACAACTAAAGCAAATAAATAAATGTTTAAAAAAAAAAAAAAAGAACTAAGACCTTGGATAATAATGTCTTTATTCTTGGGAGAAAATCTTAGAAGTGTATACTCACCTCTCAAGTTTTTTCTCAATTATAGGTACATCCAATCCCATGGCCTGCTTGGTGATCTGAAGCATCTCTGCAATGCACTGAAGTGTATCTGAAACCCAAAATATAACCACTTAACATTTCCAAAACATAAAAACATACTAAAAATAAAGCTGCTCGAATTCATACAAGCTTGACTGAAATCTGTGGTTGTGCACTTAAATACAGGTTTAAAAAAGTGCTACTTGTTCACTAGTCCCCCCCACTAATTTGGAACATTCTAAAACAAATTTTAACAAGAGATGTAGAGAAAAAGAACAAGAAAGCTAATCATTTAGAATAAAAAGTTTATGTTAGAATCATTTAGAATAAAAAACTTTTGTTTGTCCAAGCACACTGTACCAAATGCTGAGGTAAATACAGCCATGAACAAGATAAACATAGTCCCTGCCTGCTAAGACGGGAACAGCCAGGAAAAAGCCCTGAAAATGAAATGGCTTCTTATAGCAGTAAACACATTAATTCCCACTTGAGCATCCCTTGCCCCAAACTACATAATCCATTCAAATAAACTCCTGCAATCCTGGGAACAGAGTTGCTATTTAAAGGTCTCAGATCACAATGCTGGATCAGATCTTATTAACTTGGACATTGTATACAATGTCCCCAATTCCATTTGGACTCAGAAGAACAGAATACATCAAGCCATTGCCAAATATTTTCATATCTTCCTCTTTTTTTACCTTTTCCATCTTCTTCTGGATTACGCATTACAGCTCTCAGTGTGTGGAAATAACCACTTACTTCTTTATATCTGTAGTGCAGTCGCATGCAGGAGAACTTTGCCTTACCAAAGAGTGTGGGTTCAGGACCTAAAAACCCAAATGAATACATGTAAAGTTACACCCTTTACATAACATTCACTTTCTTCTGTCACTTCAAAAGATGAACAAAACGTTCATCAACTAGGTAGGTAGCACGTTTTCATAATCTAAATGAGAATGTGCAAAATACAAGCTTATCATAGCCATTTGATTTGATGAGACTATAAAAAACTCTTTCAGTCTCAATTATTTAAACTTGATCCTGAAGTTATCTTCACAAGGCAAAAAATAAAAGAAACCCAGTTAGTATTATCAGACTGTATCTATCACTACTCTTTTAAGACTAGAAAAGAAGTCTGAAGACAAAGACTGCTTGAAACCTTCCGGTTTCTAAGAGATACTGTACCAGTCACTTAAAATAATCTGACCTACACTTGGAAGCAACAGAAGTTGAGTTCTATGAGTTGGTTAGTATGTTAAAATTTACCTATTTCTATTTTTTCCAGGTCTTCTAGACTTAATCGTTGATATTGGCTTACTTTATCAACTTCATCATCATAACTAGGAAGAGGGAGTAAAAAAAGGATTACAATCAAAAGCATATTTGGTGTGTCGGCTGAGTTATAACTAGCAAATTACTACATGCAGTTAAAATAAAATCTTCCCCAGCACAATAGTCTGGAGTTAAATATAAGAAATATTTTCTAAACAATAACAACATATATGGTAAAATAGCTGAAGAAAACTGGCTTGTTGCTCTTACACTAAAAAAGAAACCAATTATAAGGCAAAAAAAAACTTATGTTACAAAAATTTTTATAAAACAAAATCTAAAGCCTAACCTAAAATGAAGGCAAAAGACTCAAAACTATTTAGAAATATTTCAGCAGATTAATCTTATATGCTAAATCAAGAATGAAAATCCCATGTATATACCAACAGGCATCTGGAATAAGGACTAAAAAAAAAAAGATAATTCTAACAAAGTCAAAAATAAGTGAACATTTATTTAGAAAATATATATTAAAACTCAATTTTGGTAAAGCATGAGGAAATATAAAACACTTATTTTGCGACTGACATTGTTAATTGGTAGTCTTTCTGGGGATGGATCTGACAATGAACCACAAAAGTCACATAATTTCATATCTCCTCTTAACCAAAGAGAAGCTGGAGTGTGTGCATAGGGACATACATATAAAATTATCTATATATGAATAGCTAACATCACTCACAGTAGCAAAAACCTGGAGGTAATTCGATACCTAACAATGGGGAAAATGCTTACTATGGTGTAGTGATACAAAAAAATGATATGACCGTTAACAAAAATATGGAGTATATTATTAAACCTGGGAGATATAAAGGCAAATAATACAAAGTTAAAAGAACACAGTGTAACTCTTAAAAAAAAGATTAGTAATTCTTAAGTTTTTCAAACTGATAAAGACTTCAATGAAATTTTGTAATAATAAAATCAGATTCTTTAAAATCGTTTTGCTATGAATTCTAAATTTTTTTCCCCCAAATTTTGAAAAGAAAATCAAAAGCTCAAACCAAATAAACAACTTACTAGGCCACGTAGTAGGCAGAGTTAGAAAGCAGTAACAGCACATCCACATCTCTATGAGTAGCATCAATAAGGCTAAACAAACATGACACAGGAAATTAAATATCTTCATCAGCATTTTTGGTCAAGCATATTCCTACAGCAGAACTATTATGACAAAAGACTGGCCAGGTGGACAAAAGAAAACCAAACGAGTTCTACTTTTGGAGTTAAATGTAATACAATCAATGCATTTAGAAAAATTTTAAAGCAATAAGAAAAAACAGATTTGAGAAATAGGGGAGGTGGAAAGAAGGACTGGATCTGAGAATTCCCTGCCCAAAGAGAAGTAGCCAGAAAAGGGGAAAGGAAGGAGTCCTCAGGGGAATCAGGATAATTGGGGGTGGGGGAGTTAGGAAGTGGTGAATGGGAAGACAGGAAAACATAACACAGAAGAATCATAGATTACCTCATTATCTAACATTCAAAACAACACTATACATTTAAGATATTTTATACTCCTGTAGGAATACACCTTTTCAAAGAGTTTTACACAAATATAACATTTATGTGCAAAAATGGAACAAATCCAAGCTACATTCTATTTTCTCCCTATAGATCAAAATAAAGTCTCAAAATACAAGTAATGAACCAGATGAGTGTTGATGGACCATTAAATCAAAATAATAGTATAATGTACACCATTGTAAAATTAATAAGGAAATGGTAAAAGTGTAAAATCTACAAATTATTGACAAATAATAGGAAGAATGTGAACTTAAATGAAAATATTAATCTAATATCAACAGGCTTTCCATCAAAAGGTGGAAATTAAATCTGCATTCTCATAACTAGTCTCTAAATTCCATTGGAAGAGTGAACATTTCTATCTTAAGATTTCATAACTAAATCGCTAGATCTTATCAAAATGCCAGTGAAAAAGCAAATGGAAAACAATAGTGGAAAAAAAAATTGTAGATGGAAGTTAAGCCACTACTTAATCTGTGTAAGAATGAGGTCATTGTTTAATGGGTACTGCGGGATTTACTAACATCTTCAACTGCAGTCTTCTACATCCGCGGCACCTTGTTGCGGTATGACTCTAGCAGTCAATCTAAAACAAAAATGCACCTCAATTTTCGCCTAATATGCTGAAGAACACAATGAATAAGAACAAGATGCCAGAACCCGACAAAACAGATTGATTCTAAGAGCCAAAATTTGAGCATTAACCAATGAATGGGAAAAAGAAAACCACATATTCAACGATCCAGGGAGCTTCATTGAGAATACCAAATAACACGGCAATATGCAATTTAATTTTATGCATTGATACTTACGTGCATTCAGAAAGTTGTTGCTTGAGCCAAGCCCAACAAATACATCATGACACATATTTTTATGTGAAATAAATTCTACTAATTACAGTGTTACTTTCATCCTATCTTCCTAATTTGGCATTAATATTTACATCAGGCAAACATGATCCTCAGTCTAAAACATTATGTCCTTAATGAAAAGCACTTGGCACGTAACAGGCGGTCGAAAAATGTCGGCCCTCCCCCCACCCGCATTTTTACTGAAGTCTTAGCTGCAGTAAATACTTAATTTCCCTCCCCACCCACCCTGCCCCCTTAAAAAAAAAAAGCACTTTTAATATGAACAAAAAAGAAAAAGAAAGACCCCTTAGATGTTTCCCCACCCCCCACATCTGCAGCCCCGAGGACGCTGCTCTATTCATTTTTGTTTTCCCGCCACTGAGGCAAACCCTCCTTCCACACTATGAAGACAAAAATCGCCAGCACCACATGCAGCCCGACCACCGCCACAATAGTCGCGTAGAAGGCGCTGTCTTCAGGGGACATTAACATCAGACTCTGGAAAAGAAGTAATTTACAGGAAAAATATAACCCCACAGGAACTTTAACCATAAGTCCTGCAAAAAGGAGAAAAATCTTAAAAGTCATGGCAAGAACGCCTTCAGACTTGGGCTCAGCAGCATTGGCGGCAGCAGCCCGCTGCGCAGTTGGTGGAGGCCGGTGGGAGCGTGGCATTGTCAGTCGGTCTGTCTGTCCGTCCGTCCGTCGATATCTCGAAGCTCAGTCAGAGCCACCTGCACCCTAGCTCGCGCCTGCAGCGAATGCCGCGAATGCGGCAACCGCTAGGCGGCCGTGCCAAGTCACGCCCAGAGGACACGTCAGGTTTCCGGCCGCCCACTTCCGGCTGTGGCTGGTGGGCACTACGCATGCGCGCCCTGTTCTGCGCGTCTAGTGCCCTCCGTGGAGGGCACAGACCCCAGCCCGGTGGGGGAAGGGCGCCGGGTGGTCGGCTCCCGCGATACTTGGCTCGCGCCTTTGCAACGGTGCGCGGGCAGGGGACCATGTCCGCGTCTGACCCGGTAACAACATCCTGACGGAGAGTGGGTGCTCCCGTAGCTAACCACTCAGCGAAAACTGGTAGGGGCAGTTGCCTTGGGTGTCCAGAGCTTGGCTTTGTAGAGAGGCTGAAGGACATATGTATAGTTTCCTTTCAAATTTAAGGTCCTCTATTCCCATTCTCACCAGACTGCTGAAACAGCTGGGGGCAGGAAGGGAGGTGGCGGGAAAGGACACAAAAGGCCTGAGAGATCTGCCCCTTATGTGCAGGGGCTGTGTGAGATGGCCCTGTTGAACTGGACAGCTCCCACAAGGCCCAGGCGGAAAGGTGCCGCAGCCCCCGGCCTCCCGCCAGCCACTGCATGCCGCAACTGTGCTGCGGCAGGGACTGCGGTTTAGCGAAGGAGGCACTGTCTCGCACATAATTAAAAGGTGCCAAGACAGTCATAGGATAACATATGAATGTAATACTTTTAAAAATCAAAATTACTGCAAAAATATGATGACCAACACATCAAAACATTAAGACAGAAGCCGGGCGCGGTGGCGCACGCCTGTAATCCCAGCACTTTGGGAGGCTGAGGCAGGAGGATTGCGAGTTCAAAGCCAGCCTCAGCAATGGAGAGGCACTTAGCAACTCAGTGAGACCCTGTCTCTAAATAAAATACAAAAAAGGTCTGGGGATGTGACCCAGTGGTCAAGTGCCCCTGAGTTCAATCCCCGGTACCACACACACACACACACACACACACACAACATTAAGACAGAGAGCCGGGCGCGGTGGCGTGTAATCCCAGCACTTTGGGAGGCTGAGGCAGGAGGATCGCAAGTTCAAAGCCAGCCTCGGCAATGGTGAGGCACTTAGTAACTCAGTGAGACCCTGTCTTTAATAAAATACAAAAAAGGGCTGGGGATGTGGCCCAATGGTCGAGTGCCCCTGAGTTCAATCCCCAGTACCAAAAAAGAAAAAGAAAAAAAAAATATTAGCCGGGCGCGGTGGCGCACACCTGTAATCCCAGCACTTTGGGAGGCTGAGTCAGGAGGATCGCGAGTTCAAAGCCAGCCTCAGCAATGACGAGGCACTCGGCAACTCAGTGAGACCCTGTCTCTAAATAAAATACAAAAAAGGGCTGGGGATGTGGCCCAGTGGTCGAGTGCCGCTGGGTTCAATCCCCAGTACCAAAAAAAAAAAAAAAAAAAAAAAAAAAAATATTAAGACAGTATGGGCTTCTGCATTTGCACAATCCTCCCTTGTTTACCTGACCTTAATCCCAACCCAGATCTTGGTAAAACTTTATTTACAACTCACTAAAAATATAAACATTTCAATTTAAAAATAGGCAATGAATTCCAATAACATTATTTTTAAGGAAGATACAAAAAGAGTCAACAGCACAAGAAAAAAAAAAATCCTCAATATTTGTCATTAGGGAAATGCATATCAAAGCTACAATAAGGTACCATACTTTAAACACGCTAGGATGGGCTGGGGTTGTGGCTCAGTGGTAGAGCACTCGCTTAGCACGTGCGCAGCCCTGGTTCAATCCTCAGCACCATGTAAGAATTAAAGGCATTGTGTACAACTAAAAAACAAGTAAATATATATAAGAAGAAATAAAAAAAAAAACACTAGGATGACAAAAATTTTTTTTAAAGGGGAAAATAAGTGTTGGTCAAGTCTGGAGAAATTGGAACCCTCATACATCTTGGTGTGAGTATGAAGTAGCACAGCCACTGTGGAAAATATTATGGCAGCTTCTCAAAAGTCAAACGGGATTACCAAATGAGCTGGCAATTTTAAGCCAAAATATACATTCAAATGAACTGAAAATATGTTCAAACAAAAGCTTGTATACAAATGTTCATGCAACACTGTAATAGCCAAAATGTGGAGATAATCCAAAAGTTGTGAACAAAAGAAAGAATAAAATATAGTATATTCATGGTGGTGCAAGCCTGTAATCCCAGCACTTGGGAGGCTGAGGCAGGAGGATCGCGAGTTCAAAGCCAGCCTCAGCAATGGCGAGGCACTTAGCAACTCAATGAGACCCTGTCCCTAATAAAATACAAAAAAGGGCTGGGGATGTGGCCCAGTGGTCGAGTGCCCTTGAGTTCAATCCCCGTACTCCCCCCCCCAAAAAAGTAGTATATTCATACAATGGAATGCTGTTCAGTTACTTGAAAAAAATGAAGTTTATGCCACAATGTGGATAAACTTGGAAAACATGTTAAGTGAAATCAACCAGTCACAAAAGGAATTATTCCACTTACATGAATTGTAGACAAAAGACAAATTCCAAGAGCCAGAAGCAGATCTGTGGTGGCTTGGCTAGGAGTGTGGGGGAACAAGGAAGTCATCAGCTAAAGAGTATGGGGCTTTTCTTTGTAGTGATGAAAATGTCTTAAAATCAAGTGTGGTGATGGTTGTACAACTCTGACTATACTAAATAAAAAACACCAAGTTGTACATTGAACAGGTGAATTGTATGACATGACTTATATAGTATTTAAAAAATGTAAGTCCAAAAGTGGATGGCTGAAGCTGTCAGATACATGGTGAATGCTGAAACCCAAGTGTGAAGGGTTAAGCCCTTTATTCGCTATAGATTCAGAAACCCAAGACCCCAAAGCCACTCCTAGAGCAACCTCATCCTCCACTGGGGGTGGCCAATTCTGGGTCCTTATCTCTGATTCAGCTGATGGACTATAAAGTGTTCTATAGAACACAACTCAAGAGCAGGTTTTCAAACATATCTCAAGAGAAAGGGGGTAAACTACACCATCAAGAAAATCTTTGCAAGAAAAATGCAGGTGGCAAAATTTTTTAAAAAAATTGCAGCAGTATCAGAAAGAAAGATACCCATAAGGCATATTAGAGAAGTGTTAATAAGGAGTCCTCTATTTTGGATACTGGAGATTGAACCCAGGGGTGCTTAACCACTGAGCCATATCCCCAGCCCTTTTTATTTTATTTTTTATTTTGAGAGAGGGTCTTGTTAAGTTGCTGAGGCTGGCTTTAAATTTGCAAACCTCCTGCCTCAGCCTCTTGATCCGCTGGAATTACAAGTATAGCCACTGTGCCCAGCATAGGAGTTTTCAGTTGTTTAATCAAGATGGATATTTAACAGTTAACTTTGAACACATAAATGGGCACAAGATATCCACTGGAGAGTCGTCTGCCTTAAAGGAAATTGTAGTAATAATCTGAAGGTTAAAGGAAATTGTAGTAATAATCTGAAGGAGGTAATGGGTCTGCAACTGAAAAAGTACTATCTTATGGGGGGCAGGAAGGTAGAAAAGAACACTGAAAATAACTCTAGACACTGGTAGTTCCTGCTCCACTCCATCCTAAGCCCAAACCTAAGTCCCCAAATCTCCTGGGCTTCCAAAAGGGGCTCATGCTGGAGTCAGCCACAGGGTGATTTAGTGCCTCTCATTAAAAAGAAATATCAAGACTTCTGGTAGGCAGACCTTGTCCCCTTCTACTCAAACCAACAAGCTAAAACATGATCTGAGAAGCCACCAGCTTCAAACTATCAGCCTCACCATCTGTTCCATCCACCTCATCCTATCCCAAAGCTTCAATGAAAGCAGTTTCCATCAAAACAATAACAATAGGAACCCACATAGGCCAAAAAACCTGGCACATGCTTCAACCATTGTGAGATAACAGCAAGTCTGGCATAGTCAGCCTTAGAGCAGATTCTTCTGGAGAGTCTCAAACTTTGGCTGCAATGCCTTGAGAATCAACATGTCATTCCCTCAGACACTCATGTTGTCCTGGTTAGCAATGGGACTCCCCTGCACACCTCTGCCTTAGACCTGAGGCAGCTTCTGTGGATCAAAGAGCTGATAAACAGAATCACTGTCCATCAGGCACTGGCTCCATGTTAGTGGAAAAAAACAAAACTTTCACAACCAATGAGACAGGGAAGGCAGCACCTCAGCTGATTATTCTTGGGTTGATGGGAGATCCAGAATCTTTCAGTATTCCAAAGGTTACAGTTCCAGAGTTACCAATGACTCTGATACAGATGGGCCTATTTTGTACACAAGGAAGAAGATGAGAATGAGGATGGCAGTAGAGGCTTTGGAAAGTAAAAAAAGGCAAAGGATACTCTTGCAATCACTTGATAACCAACCATCTGAGAAAGAATTAGAGAACAAATACATCATGTAATAACATGAGGAAGAGAAGGGAATCTGAGGACAAACTAGAAACTGGTCAGGAGACTCAGCAAGAGGCTGAATGTGCCCTAAAACAAAAGAATGAAGTAGAACAATCAAAATACAATGAAAAAGCCAACTCAACAAAAAGCTCAGCCTAAGTTCACAGTGACACAGTTACAAGCATGAAGTATCCTGCAACTTAATAAGTATACAGAGATCACTATTCCCCTGTCTGTGACTGACAGACACACACTCCTGACAACAATAAGGACAGAATAAATGAACTTAAGACGGCATTGTCTATCATGAAATATAAAACTATTTGGAAACATACATCACTAATCATTGGGGGTAAAACCAATTTCAAAAAACCTGATAAATGAATTAAGTTTGTGCATTTCAGATTAATTTTCAGTGAAAGAAGAGTGGACTCTACTTTGGGGGGAAGTACTCCCCATCTGTACAGCCCAAATACAGCAGTGAGGAAAGGAAAAGGATATTCTGATCCTTGCTATCTAGCCTGTGTAATTGGTAACAAGCTATTCTTCTTCAATAGGAGCTTTAATCAAAGATGAGCAGAAGACAATTACTAGTTTCCCATGATCAGAAAGCAAAATTTAATTGCAGGATTAAAGGGGAATGGGGAGCATACTTGCTATGCATTGGGAAGAGGTCGAAATCAAAAATTAGGAAAAAGGCAGGGCATGGTGGCGCACACCTGTAATCCCAGCACTTGGGAGGCTGAGACACGAGGATCAAGAGAGTTCAAAGCTAGCCTCAGCAATGGTGAGGCACTTAGCAACTCAGTGAGACCCTGTCTCTAATAAAATACAAAATAGGGCTGGGGATGTGGCCCAGTAGTCGAGTGCCCCTGAGTTTAATCCCTGGTACCAAAAAAAAAAAAAAAAAAAAAAAAAAAAAAAATTAGGAAAAAGGTATTTCATATTATATTAAAGAAGAAGTGAAACATAACTGTATTCCTGAAGGATAAGTATTTGAAAGCTGAGAATTCAAGAGATTTGAGACTCTAATTACCCAACAGTGACTTTTTAAAAGACCTGAGCCAAGAAGACAATTCTTGTTTCACCATTATTTTCATAATTCCAATTGCCAGAGGCTTCTAATGACTCTTAAAAAACACTGTTACCCAAATTTTGTTGCAAGCTTCATTTAAATAGCATAGTTATAAACACTTTACATTTTTTTGGGGGGTTACTAGGGATTGAACTCGGGGGCACTCGACCACTGAGCCACATCCCAGCCCTGTTTTATATTTTATTTAGAGACAGGGTCTCACTGAGTTGCTTAGTGCCTTGCTTTTACTGAGGCTGGCTTTGAACTTGTGATCCTACTGCCTTAGCCTCCCAAGCTGCTGGAATTACAGGCATGCACCAACTACCCCTGGCTACACTTAACATTTTTTAATACTCCTTACCCAGGATACCAATTTTCTACAAGAATTATAGGATTTGGGCTAGGGTGTAGTTCAGCGGTAATGTTTGTTTAGGAATCTTAAAGCCTTGGGTTTGATCCTAAGCACCACCCCCCAAAAAAGAAAAAATAGTAATTAAAGGATTGGAAATCAAATCCATCATAGAAATAAACCTTCTGGACTAGAATTGTAGCTCAGCAGTAGAGTGCTTCCTTAATGTTCACAGGGCCCTGGGTTCAATCCCCAGCACCACCCCCCACCAAAAAAAAAAAAAAAAAAAAAAGGAAGAGGAAAAAGAAGAAGAAATAAATCTTTTCATTTTCCCCAATTTCAACTATCCCAAAGTAAAAACAAAAATACTTGCGGTACACTATTAAAACTCAAATGTGATGCCTGCAGTATTTCTGAGTGGGAATTAAAAATACTATTTTTTATGGGGCTGGGAAATAGCTCAGTTGGTAGAGTGCTTGCCTAGCATGCACAAAGCCCTGGGTTCAATCCCCAGCACCCCCAAAAAATAAAGATTAAAAAATAAAAATACTTTTTTTTTTTTGGTGCTACACTAAATTGGATTGCTGCTATTTTAAAAAAACTATTTAAGTACATGAATCAAAATATTTTCAACAAGCCAGACATTGTGGTGCATGCTATGATCCCAGCAATTTAGAGGCTAAGGCAGGAAGACTGCAAGTTCAAACACAGCCTCAACAAGTTGTCGAGGCCCTGTCTCAAAAACCAAAAAGGGCTAGGGATATGGTTCAGTGGTTAAGCACCCCTGGGTTCAATCCCTAGCACAAAAATTAAAATATGTATATATAAGCATATATACATACATATTTTATATTTTTGGTACCAAAATATATTTTTTAAGCAAATGGCTTAAAAGAACACTAATTCTTTGCTAAGCTGTGTGAGGAAAACCTCATCTCGCTTTAAAGGTATGTAAATTCTATCGATACATACAGTACTTACTATCAAAATGAAATCTTCCATGAGGTTAAAGTCATAGAAGTTTTGTCTATGAAGTAAGTCAATGTTACTTTTTATTGATGTTAACATATGTAAATACTATCTTCATTTGATTATGCTTTCAAGCATATTTTAATGTCCCTTTTATTAAAAATACATGAAATGTACAAGATAAAAATCTAGAAAGCTTTATTCTCAGAGCTTGGCCTAGAATTTTCTAAAATGTTTTTGATTTATAATATTGAAGATTATCATTTTAGATTTGTGTAAAAGCAAGCAATTTGGTAGATCAATTTAGATTCTGCTATTCACTGATATTTTGAAGAATCACTTGAAACTGGATGCTTTTTGTCTAAAAAATGTCAAGTATAGCCGGGCGCGGTGGCGCACGCCTGTAATCCCAGCACTTTGGGAGGCTGAGGCAGGAGGATCGCGAGTTCAAAGCCAGCCTCAGCAATGGCGAGGCACTTAGCAACTCAGTGAGACCCTGTCTCTAATAAAATACAAAAAAGGGCTGGGGATGTGGCCCAGTGGTCTAGTGCCGCTGAGTTCAATCCCCGGTACAAAAAAAAAAAATGTCAAGTATTAGTTGGCCTATTTATGTGATGAAAGGCTAGGACCACTTTATATCCAATAAAAATAATAAGCATCACTTGTACCTCTTATTGCACTCACTTATGTGCATCAATACAATAAACCTAAACTCTTGACATGGCAAGGCAGGACCTATACTACCAGTTGCATGCTGCAATTGGCTAATGTCAATTTTTTTTTTTTGTACCGGTGATTGAACTCAGAGGCACTTGACTTCTAAGCCACATCCCCAGCCCTATTTTGTATTTTATTTAGACAGGGTCTCACTGAGTTACTTTGTGCCTCACCATTGCTGAGGCTAGCTTTGAACTCCTGTCTCAGCCTCCCAAGCTGCTGGGATTACAAGAGTGCACTACCACACCCGGTGGCCAATATCAACTTTTTTTTTTTTGTGGTACCAGGGATTGAACTCAGGGGCACTTGACCACTGGGCCCCAACCCCAGCCCTTTTTTGTATTTTATTTAGAGACAGGGTCTCACTGAGTTGCTAAGTGCCTCACCAGTGCTGAGGCTGGCTTTGAACTCGCGATCCTCCTGCCTCAGTCTCCCAAGTGCTGGGATTACAGGCGTGCGCCACCACGCCCGGCCAATATAAATTTTAAAAAAATATTTATTTGTTTTAGTTGTACACAACATCTTTGTTTTTATGTGGTGCTTAGGATCAAACCCAGGCTGCGCACATGCTAGGCGAGCGCTCTACTGCTGAGCCACAACCCCAGCCCCACTATATCAATTTTTAAAAATCAAATTTGTATTAAAATATTTATTTTCATTACTGAGTTTTTTAGCACCCCCTTAATTTTGCACCCACTGTGAGTACCTTAAGTCAGTACCTTAGCAGCAATCCTGTACTAAAAATTGCCATGCACCCATACATCCACGCCCACAGCTAGCATTAATTGTGACAACTTAACCAACATCAGGACACCATTTCAACTCACCTGGGGTCACAATCAATGAGTGCCCAGCCCCCATGGAACTTCTCATCATCAGGCAGTAGTAACTTCATGTAACTTTGTAAGAGCTGACTAATTAGTTCCTGGTGGCTTCTCTGATTTTCCTTATGCATTGCTTCATGCTCTTTCTCCTTAGTAAATATTGAATAAAGATCTTCTGTCACTGGAATGCCTTGCATCAAATCTAGGGTGGAAGTGTTAATATCTATTAGCATCTCAGTTTACTAAAATATACTTTTAAAAACTAAAGAGAATGTAAGACCTAAAACTCTAGGAAGAATACATAAGCATCAATCTTTATAATCTTTACTTAGGCAAGATTTTTTAGATATGGCACCAAAATCATAAGCAACAAAAGGAAAAATATGACAATCATCAAAATTTAAAACTTTTGTGTTTCAAAGGGCATTATTATGAAAGTGAAAAAAGACAGCCTACAGAAAAGGTGGGAATATTTACAACTCATTATCTGGTAGGGGACTTGTATACCCAATATTTTAAAAATGCCTATGACTTGATACTAAAAAGAAAAACCAATTTTAAAATACGGTGAAAGATTTGTATAGACAAGCTAACTTCCTCCTGAAGGAGCATGCTGCTGAAGCTTTAATCATTACCATCCCATTCCTGTAAAGAAATTTGGGACAGTGAGCCCTGAGATAGCTTCTGGGAAAGAACCACAAGCCCTACAAAGGGAAGCAACAAATCAGAGCTTCTACTGGCCTCTATCTCTAAACCTTGAAGAAAACCAGCATCAGAATCAGGATGAAGCTGGTGGGATGGACAGTTAAATTGAGAGGAGGAGAGAAGCTGGGTTCTCAATGATATAACTGAGTTGCTAGGTCAACCAGTAGATGCAATAAACTGCTAAAATCAGATTCTCTAGTCATAGCATGCACCACCCCACTCCCATCTCTGGCAAATAAATCTAATTTATTTATACCAAATTTCTCTAATTCCCAACTGGCTATTGTCTAGGCCCTGAAATTTCATGTGTGCCTTAAAAAAATAAAAATCAGGTTAGGGCTGGGGTTGTAGCCTAGTGGTAGAGCACTTGCCTAACATGTGTAAGGCACTGGGTTCAATTCTCAGCACCACATATGAATAAATGAATAAGATAAAGGGGGCTGGGGTTGTGGCTCACAGGTTGAACGCTCGCCTGGCACGTGCACGGCCCGGGCTCTATCCTCAGCACCATGTAAAAATAAATGCATTGTGTACAACTAAAGCAAATAAATAAATATTTTTAAAAAGGCATTGTGTACAACTAAAGCAAATAAATAAATATTAAAAATAAAAAAGATAAAGGTCCATCATCAATTAAAAAAATTTTAAAAAAAATCAGGTTAAGGGCTGGGGTTATGGCTCAGCAGTAGAGCACTCGCCTAGCACGTGCGCGGCCCGAGTTCAATCCTCAGCACCGCATAAACATATGCAATTACATTGTGTACAACTAAAGCAAATAAATAAATATTTTTTTTTAAAAAACACATCCATTTAAAAAAAAATCAGGTTAAAAAAAAGAGGGGAGGGGGGGTAAAAAGATTCTAAGAAACCACAGGTAAGCTATGTTGCATTTGATTCTAATCCAGAACACTGCATTTACCTTAATTAATTTATCCTTAATTTTCCTTTAAAATTCCTCATTTTTAATCCTTAATTTTATGAAAATTAAAACATTTCAATGCATATATTCTATTGTACAATATACCTCCTATTTCCTCTTCTAAATAATGAAGAATTGGTAAGGATGCTGTCCAAATCTGGCACTTGCATTGTGTACAACTAAAGCAAATAAATAAAAATTTTTTTTTTTTTTTTTTTTTTTTTGGTACCAGGGATTGAACCCAGGGGCACTCGACCACTGGGCCACATCCCCAGCCCATTTTTGTATTTTATTAGAGACAGGGTCTCAGTGAGTTGCCAACTGCCTCGCCATTGCTGAGGCTGGCTTTGAACTCGCGATCCTCCTGCCTCAGCCTCCCAAGTGCTGGGATTACAGGCGTGCGCCACCATGCCTGGCTAAATATTTTTTAAAAAGGCATTGTGTACAACTAAAATAAATAGATAAATATTAAAAACGATAAAGGTTCATCATCAATTAAAAAAATATTTTTAAAAAAATCAGGTTAAGGGCTGGGGTTGTGGCTCAGCTCAACTAACTTGTTAAACCATGTTTATGGAAGAGGATGATGTATTTGTCCACAACAAGAACATATGACAAATGCTTTATGGGGAAAGAAAACAATCTGGTTACATCACTCAGCCTTCAATAATGGGAAAATAAATAGAATATGAAGTTTTTAGCTGTTGAGTTTTTTAATTTTTAAATTTTTTTTCAGCTGTAGGTGGACACAATACCTTTATTTATTCTTATGTGGTGCTGAGGATTGAATCCAGTGCCTTACCCATGCCAGGTGAGCGCTCTACCCCTGAGCCATAGCCCCAGCCCAGTTGTTGAGGTTTTTTTTTTTTTTTTTTTTTTTTTTTAATATTTATTTATTTTCTTTGGTTGTACACAATGCCTTTATTTTTACATGTTGCTGAGGATTGAACCTGGGCCACGCATGTGCTAGGCAAGCGCTCTACCACTGAGCCACAACCCCAGACCCCAGTTGTTGAGGTTTTAAGGCAACTTATTCCACACTCCAAGAGCTTCAACTCTGCTTTATGTTACAGGAGTAGCAAACTGACATCCATGTATGAAAATAGATGGTTTCTTTTGTTTCTCTAGCCCAAAATATCAAATTCTAAATCTTATAAAATTTGAATTTGATTTATTGGGTAAGATGTTCAATATAGAAACACAAGTATATTACAAAACATGAGTTGTGTTAATGAAGTTGGTTTATGTAAAATTTTAGTCACAGAATAAACTTTTGAGGAAAGAAAAAATAATAAATTTTGAGGGGAAAAAGCATTTATATTTCTTACCTATAACAGCTTGCCTATAAGCATCCTTAAACCGATTGAGGTAATACCTATTTGCTGAGTTAACTCCATCTTTCATAACTCCTGCTAACTTCCTTTCTCCTGTTCTTGTAAAGTCACCCTGTCAAAGAAAAAGCCATCTTGACAATTTATTCAAACATAAATATTCTCAAAATAATTTCTGGGCTTTCATTTCAAGACTAGAATTATAAATGCTTCTATAATTTCCAAATCATAACTTTAATAATTTTCAAATAGTGCAGTTAAACTATTTATTAGTTTTTGACTGATTCAAGCATGTCAAATAATTAAATATGCTATCTGTGGCACCAAGTTTGCACAGTTAGATGGCACTTAGGTAGGGTAAAACCCTCCTTGGCAATTTGTAGAATTTCTAGAATTTATAGATCAAAATCAATAATAATTTAACAAAAGCCAAAACAAAAGATTTTCAAGCCTCAAACTGGTATAATATTCAAAACCCAAATTTCTGAAGTGAAAAATGTGGACAGTTCCCTAGAATTTATTATAACAGAATTTAACCAGTGTGTGCATATGTGTAGATGAGTAGAAAGGGAAGACCAGGGTTTCCATAGGTCACTGCACATGTACAACAATCCAGAAAGGATCTAAACATCTCTTGTTTTTCACAACAAACATGGCAGAGAAGGTCCATAGAGAGGCAGTAACTTACACTTAAGGCAAGAAAGATATATTCTCTCTCTCTTTCCCCATTCCAATCCTACTATTTATAGCAAAGACAAACTCAGATACAGGCCTCGTCCTTAAACTGTCAACTTAAGGACCATGCTCCTAATCAGGCCATTCTTGGGGAATAATTGTATAACAAAAAAAAAAAAAAAAAAGCTATTACAGAAGATAGAGGCATCATAAATATGAATCCCAAAGAAGTTTAAAGTCATAGGGGGTGGGGAGTGGTATTATTCTTTAAGCAATAAAATATACAAGAACTTCTAAAGCTAAAGTTTACTCTCAATCATTAAAAACAGAAAAACGTTCTTACATTTATCATTCAACCAAAAAAGATAGACTATGTGATGCTTGTTAAGCCCTTGATAGAACAATTTGTTAAAAGAAATATCCTGAGATGAACTATTACCTTGAAGGAAAACTAACATAAACTTAATTTAACAAATCTGACCACTTCCTATTGCCCACAAAAAGCAATACCCACAAAGGCAGCATTTGGTTTCCAGAACTATATTTACACTTAAAATTCTATGAAGACTAGCTATGTAGGAACATCAAAAGTCTTACAACAACAGAAAATAATAAAGTACTTCTCCGGCACTTACTATGTGTTAGGGAATGTTTTAAGTCCTTACAATCATTTCAGTCTATTTCCATGATGACCTTTTACAATATGCCTAGTCTTACTGCAAATGAGACCAAAAACTAAGGATTGGGATTCAAACTCAGCAAAGACAAAGTATCATACTAGAGACCAAGTCCTGTCAGTAGATATGCTTTTTTATCTGTACACAATATTAAAATCCATTCGCATAAAATTTCAGATTTCTAGACTCCCTTCAAAAACTGAAAGAAGCCGGGCACGGTGGCGCACGCCTGTAATCCCAGCACTTTGGGAGGCTGAGGCAGGAGGATCGTGAGTTCAAAGCCAGCCTCAGCAATGGCGAGGCACTTAGCAACTCAGTGAGACCCTGTCTCTAATAAAATACAAAAAAAGGGCTGGGGATGTGGCCCAGTGGTCGAGTGCCGCTGAGTTCAATCCCCAGTACCAAAAAAAAAAAAAAAAAAAAAAAAAAAACCTGAAAGAAATAGAAACAGCGAACCTCCTAAGGAAACAGTAGCTTGGCCCCCTCCAAGAATAGCACATGCTCTCCTCAGTCTACCTCTCCCTCTGATCCAATGGTAACCTGCTTGAGTCACATTACCTGGCAGCTGCAAGAATTTGAATAAATGACTCTGCCTTAGCCAAACATTCCAGAAAGGAATAAACCACACAGACCTATCATCTGTAGTCTAGATACCTTTCTTTCAAAAACAAAGTTGATTTTAAATTACAGTCTAACCTGTGTCCCACAGAACAATACATAAATGCTTGCTGCACATATTTACCTTCAGAGCAGCTGTCCCAGCATACTGTCTGCTAATGGAGTCACCATTGTTAGCCCACATTATCTGGTAGATTCTATTACACTTCACAGGTAATGGCTGCTCTGGGAGCATCACACCTAATTTTTTCAGCTAAAAAGAACACATTGTTAGATTATATATGAGCCTGGAAACCACAGCATAAAATGTGTACTGTATAAAAAGGAAATATATTGACATACAATTTAGGACCCTTACATTTAAAAAATGTTTTCTGACATTTTTAGGATAAAACACTGTTAAGATACAGCTTTATGAATTACTATAGTTGAATAAATATAAGGAAATATTTATAATTTTTTATTATAATTTTTGGGGGGCAGGGCTTGTCAGGAATTTGAACCTGAGACCTCTTGCATTTGTTATAATTTTTAATGTATATTCTCACACTATTATATTTTAAATTCTTTGCTTTAAATTTGCCTATGAAGTAAAACTAAATATCAGAAAAGCACAAAGGAAAAATAATATTAATAGCAGAGTAGTAAGTGCCTAGTAAATGTGAATTCTACTCTAAGTGACTTACCCAGGGCTAGGGTTCTAAAGAGTTTTTTCACATGAATCATTTACTCATCATAACACTATACACATCAATACTTTTATTAAAAGATGACAAGACTGAGGTTTGGAGAGGTTAAGTTCTACGGTAGAGTCAAAACCTAGCATGTGATAGAGCCAGGCTCTATCACATATCAAATTCAGAAGCCTGGCTATTCAAACACTACATAAGAGAAAAAGATTCAGTCATAAGGTTGTATCAGGAAAAACAAAACACAAACATCTAGAAAACATGCTAGGTATTTTAACTTAGGTAATTATTTATTTACTTACTTATTGCAGTACCAGGGATGAACCCAGGGCCTCACACATGCTGGCCTCTGAACTGAGATACTCCTGCCTCAGCCTCTTGAGTAGCTGGGATTACAGGCATATACCACCATACCTGGCTCACTATGGGGATTTAATTTTCAAATTCATTCACTTTAGGAATTTATAATACAGGGACTTTGTTATTTGGGTGTTGGAGGGCTGAGAGATCTAAAATGGAACACTGAAGTAAGAGAGATGATGGAAAACAATGAAGGAAATAGCTGCCACCCATAGGGCTAGGAGAGAAGGGTAGCCACTTTATTCAACTTATTTCTAATAAGTTTGTGGTTTTCAGGTTTTAATGCAACAGTGATGTTTGTATTCAATAAATGTTCCATGGAACATCTGGAATTTGAAAAAAAAGATTTCATTGTTTATTTACACATGAAAAAAAAAAATTTAAAAATGATTATTTAGAATGAAATGAATGGACTCCAAGTTACCTGCTGTTCCATGACCACTCGTGCGATGGCAGCTTGGACCACATTGGTGCGATCCAGACAGTCCATGCAATTAACTCGAAAAATCCCTTCTTGTTTACATATTACCCCAGCTTGATCAACCCTTTTCAAAAACAGTATAGGACTATTTTACAATTTGAAATACTTTAATACATTTTTCAAAAAACACATTTGGGGGGGGGTACCAGGGATTGAACTCAGGGGCACTTGACCATTGAGCAACATCCCCATCCCTATTTTGTATCTTATTTAGAGACAGGGTCTCACTGAGTTGCTAAGTGCCTCACCATTGCTGAGGCTAGCTTTGAACTCGTGATCCCCCTGCCTCAGGCTCCTGAGCCACTGGGATTACAAGTGTGGGCCACCGTGCCCAGCTCAAAAAACACAATTCTTTAAAGTTTAACAATAACAGAGCAGCATTAGTTAGCAATATTCTTGGAATAGCATCATGTGCCAGGAATTATTGAGTCTTTTATAGACAATATTGTTAATTTATACAATAAGTTAGCAGTGACAAAATTATCCCCATTTTAGAAAATACAGCAAAACTGAGGTACAGAGAGAGAGAGTGCTTTGTCTCAAGTCATATAACTACTAACTTCTAGGCAGAGCTGAAAACAGAGAGAACTTTTAACACCATCTCCTTTCTTCCCTTTTGATTCAAAGTAGAAATGCATCTACACAATCTGGAACAGACTAACCTACTTTACTGCCTAGTGAGGAGTCATGCAGCATGCCTTGTTCCTCTAATTTCTCTGGCCACCTGTTTAGTCTTAAAATCAAATTGAATGTTCTCTCCTATCCTTTAAGCCAATTTTTTTCTTCCAACATCTACCTCCTGTAGCCTGAGAATCATTTTCCTTCTCTATTAATTTTGAATTGCCTGTAAATTGAGTACCTCTAAATCTTCTCTCCCAAGTTAGAGATGATGAGAAAGAGAAAATGTGTACCAGAGAGCATGAAAAGGAATAAATGGATGTCCTTAAAGAATAGTTACAGACCATTTTGCTTCATTTTGCCCAACCACCTGACATTTGTTCCCTGTTCAAAGCTAACACTGCCTACTCATCAACAATATTGTCTTGAAAAGTAGAATAGAAATTGGGAAGCAAAATAAACAAAACAAAAATGCTTTCTCAGTATGCTGTTATTATTTTAAAATTCAGTTGTACTAGACAAATGATTTCACATGAGTTTGTCAGAATACCTTCTTATGAAATACCCACCAACACCATTTCATGTCAAGAATAATGTCATAAATGGCATCTGTTAGGGTCTGAACATTCTCAAACTTCATTCCTCGGCTAAAATCCATGCCAAAAAAAGAAAATAAAAATAAATTAAGCTATAATATTTTATCTTGGAAAAATTAAAAGCAATTGTTACTACATGTATATGTGTTACTACTACAATGTATTACATAGCTAATTCTATAACTGTTTATAACTAATCTGCATTATGAAAGAAAGTACACCTAAAGAAAACACTGAAAACATTACACATATCAGAAACTTCCCTCACCACCAAATCTCCAATATCTAGGCAAATTAACTCAGGTTAGAGCCAGGAGTATGGCAAAACAAAACAACAGCAACAACAACAACAACAAAAAACCCCAAACAACAAAACAAAAACAAAACGCCTTGCTTCAGTATACAAAAATTAAAAAGACACCTTCAACATGATTTACCAATTACTGTTTTTCAGAGCAGACTCTAGTCAAGTTAGTCCATAGGGACAGAGTGTAATTAATAGAATATAAGAAGGTGATATTTTAAGTAAGGAAGCTCTGTTGTTTCTGCTAGGCTAGACCCAAGCAGAAAAGAAATGTTATTCAACTGGTATTATCAAAGCAAAAATGAAACTCTTAAGTCTCTGTTATTTTAGAACAGAACAATTAACTGAAAAATTTTAGCCAAAATAAGGTCCATATGAAAATTAAAACAAATAATACTCTTTCCCTAACAGAAATTTTTCCTCCCATCAATGAAAGGAGAAACTAAGTTCCTTATGGCAGCATCTATCAATACCACTGCAACTGCTGAAAACTCATCTCAGGAAGGCATCTTACCAATGCTCATGGAAGTCAAAGGAAACGTAAGTGAGCTGTGAGTTGTTAAAGAGCAGCACTTGTTTCAGGTAAGCATCCCCAATAATCTTCTCTCTTCCTGCTTGGTCTACCAAGTTAATAATAACCTGTGATAGTGAATAAAAAGAAAAAAACTAAGATTAATTATATATTAGAATCATAATGTGATTTTTAATGATTCATTTCAAATTAAGTTTTAGAATTATTCTACAACCATGCCTAGGAATTAATCCACTCAAACATTAATTTTTCCTATGAAATTAAAATTCCATTTGTTACATAAATTGAGGCTTATGAGAATTATTTAAATCAATGGTGTTAATAGCTTTGCTATACATTTGCAATAACTGATTAGAATACACAATGAAAACATGGTCCTATATTTATAACAGCAAGTATTTTAAATGTCTAGAATAATCTTAAAAGAAATAAATAAACCAGCATACTGAACATTATAAAACTGCTGAAATATATAAAAGAAACCTGAATAAATGGAGATATGTATCATGTTGCTGAATGGCAAGATTCAACATTGTAAAGATGTCAATTCTCCCCAAGTTAATTTATATACTCAATAATCTCAATCAAAATTTGACACATTAATTCTAAAGTTCATTTGGAAGACTAAATACAAAGAAAAATCTGGAAACTAATAATAAAGAGGAATTTGCCCCACTGGAGAGCAAAATATATTCTATATATCAATTAAAACTGTGGAACTGAAGTAGAAACAGGTAACTGACTTAACAGGACTGATGGCCCAGACAAAGACCTAAGTCCACTGAGAAATCTAAGATACACTAACAATACCACTAAGACAAATATGGACTATTCTATCAATGGTATTGGGATAACTGTATATCCCCAATGGTATCAGATAATTATCCCAACGCCACTGGGATATTTGGGGGACTTACATTAGCTGTCTACATCTCATTAATTATAGAGAAAATAAATTCTAGATACATTATATAAACTAATTTTTTCTCAATTTTTAGAAAAAAAAATTAATGTTTCCATAATTATAAGTTGGACATGACTTTTCAAGCACAACATAAAAAAAAGAGGGCATAAAGGAAAATATGGATAGACGTAATAACAAAAACTTAAAGCCTATGTGCCACTGACAGTATAAGGAGAATATACCAGCAACTTGCAAACCAAAAATATGTAAAGAATACAATAAATCCAATAGGGAAACATTGGGTAAATTCACAAAAGAGAATGTATAAATAACTATAAACACGAGGTTACAGCCTTGTTAATAAATAAATGAAAGAGAAAACTAGGTTTTACCTGTATATAGGCAAATATAAATACTAAATACAGAAAGTATTGGTAAATGTTGGGAAATGGACCCAGTTTCCACTGTTCCTGGGAATGCGAACTGGGTGTGCTCTTTTTGGGGAGCAACAAAGTGGTAGGTCAACTTTAAATATATATACTGTCTGATCCAGCAATTTTATTTCCAGAAACTTATTCTATAAAACACAGAAGAATCCCAAAATATATAGAAGATGTTTTCTGGATACTTTTTATAATAACAAAAATAACTTGTAAAATAACTAGTATATTCTAAAGGTCTACCAATGGAGAAATGGTTAACTAGCAGCCATAAAATCTTAAGTGAAAACAGTTGCAGAACAGTATACAGGGTATGCCTCTCTTTTTGACTTAAGTTTTGAATTGTGAATATGCATGTGTTAAGGTGTTTTCTGCTGCAAATGACAAACCACTGATTCAAATTAAATCTCAGAACAAGTTTGGAAGTAGCATGGTTCCAGAATGGCTAAATTCAGAGGTTCCTAGTACCATCAAGGACACTGGTTCTATCCACCTCCTCCCCTCCTCATCTCCTGTATTGGGGCTTGAATGGAGGGTACTTACTACTGAGCTACATCCCCAATTTTTAAAATTTCTATTTTTAAATATTTATTTATTTGTTTTAGTTATACACAATGCCTTTATTTTTACGTGGTGCTGAGGATCGAACCTGGGCCATGCACGTGCTAGGCAAGCGCTCTACCGCTGAGCCACAATCCCAGCCCCCCCCCCAATTTTTTGAAAATTGATACAGGGTCTTTCTAGATTGCTGAGGCTGGTCTCCAACCCTCCAGAGTAGCTAGGATTACAGGTGTGCACCACCAGGCCTGGAATTCTTCCCACCTTTTTTAGTCTGTCATTCTTTTCTATCATATCTTTTTTATCCTACCAGACTATCAGTTAAGACTCTGGCTAGTTCATTCACAGTCTTGAGATAGCTGCAGCAGTTCCACATCAAATCCTGCCACAACCACCACAGGGGGTCTGTTAGTTCCTGTATCTCTCTCTCTCTCTCTCTCTTTTGTTTTACTTATACACAATGCCTTTATTCTTACGTGGTGCTGAGGATCGAACATAGCACTCTACTACTGAGCTACAACCCCAGCCCCCTGTATCTCTTTTTATTAGAGCAGGAAATCTTTCCCCAACAGCCTCCCAGGGGACATCTCTCCCATCATACTTCATTGGTCAAATCACCAATGAACACATAGGCCCCACGCCTAAGCCAATCACTAGCAAAATAAATGGTGCGACCACAAGTGAGTCAGACCAGTGGTGGACCCATCACTCTGGAAAGCAATTACCCAGGAAAAGAAGGTAGATAAGCAAACACTGTTGGCGCACCGTTAGAAATCAGAAAGTGTCTGCTCGATGCAGACACTTATATTATGGATGTAAAAGTCAAAAGGAAGCAGGGATAAGTGTGGGTTATTTTTTCTGCTCACACACCTCAGTACCACTCCCATTTTATGATGTGCCACATTCAAAATGTGTTCTATGCTTTTAATGCTACTTATAATTACACATATCGCTAATAAACGAACTTATACTGTAAGAAATGCAAATACAGGGGCTGGGGTTGTGGCTCAGCGGTAGAGCACTCGCCTAGCACGTGCGCGGCCCGGATTCAATCCGCAGCACCACGTAAAAACGCATTGGGTGCAACTAAAAACCAAATAAATAAATATTGAAAAAAAAAAGAAAAAAGAAAAAAGAAATGTAAATACAGAATAAGGCCAAATTCTCCTTTACCACAACCCAATCCCATAGTTCTCCTTGACGATAACTCCTTTATCAGTTGGATGTGTCCTTTCAGCTCACATAATTGCATTTCTGTATACATGAGCATGCCACATAGGTGTGTGGATAGGTGAACAAGAATTCCATATATGTAACTGACACAATTTTGTTTAGTTGGATTTTTAAACTCACATGCCACATGCTATTAATAGTTTTTTCTCTTCTTGCTCTACAATGTGATTTTTAAGATCTTTCCGTCTTAGTACATGTAGATCTACCTAATTCATTTTAAGCAAGTGTATTTTATGTGCTGTATTTTATCACTGTCCACCTGATGAATAACTAGTTTGTTATGCTGCAATGCATGCTTTTATATGTGTCTTCTGGATTGAATATGTTTCTCTCAAGTAAATTTAAAATTTTCCTATTCAAGTTCCATTTGCTCTACATTCTTGCCAAAACTTGGTATTTCCCATCTTTTTTATTTTAGCCATTTTGGTAAGTGGGACATATTTTACTTTTCATTCCCCTGATGATTAATGAAGTAGAGCATCTTTTCATGTTTTTTTTTTCTTCAGGATTTTTTTTTTCGTATGAAGAATCTGCTTGATTCTTTGGTTCAGCTTTCATATGGATTGTACAGTTTTTTAAAAATATATTTTTAGTTGTGTTTGGACACTATACTTTTATTTATTTTCATGTGGTGCTGACAATCTAATACAGTGCTTCACATGTGCTAAGCAAGCAATCTACTACTGAGCCACAACCCCAGCCCCTATACATCTTTTTAAATGAATTTGTAAGAATTTTTAAACATAAGAGAGAGCTTTGTCATAGACATGCAATGATAATCTTAAATATCTTCTGCCACTTTGTGAATTTTCTTTTCATTCTCTAATGATCCCTTTTATTTCAATAAAGTCAAATTTATCAACTTCTAAAATTATGATTAGTGTTTTTAAGTACTATGTTATTATAATAATAAATAATATAACATAATAAATATATAATATATTACTATTAACAAATGACACATAACATAAAATAGCATTTTCATATTTATAAGTTAATAAAGTTGAATAATCAATTGTTTTTTAATATTTATATTTTAGTTGTAGTTAGACACAATACTCTTATTTTATTTATTTATATGTGGTGATGACTCAATTATTATTTATTTATTTATTTATTTATTTATTTATTTATTTATTTTGTGGTTTGAACTCAGGGGCACTCCACCACTGGGTCACATCCCCAGCCCTTTTTTGTATTTTATTTAGAGACAGGGTCTCAGTGAGTTGCTAAGTGCCTCGCCATTGCTGAGGCTGGCTTTGAACTCGCGATCCTCCTGCCTCAGCCTCCCAAAGTGCTGGGATTACAGGCGTGCACCACTGCGCCCGGCTTATATTTATTTTTTAGTTGTAGTTAGACACAATACCTTTATTTTATTTATTTTTATGTGGTGCTGACTCAATTATGTTTTTTAGTATTTATTTTTTGGTTGTAGTTAGACACAATACCTTTATTTTATTTATTTATATGTGGTGCTGAGGATCAAACCCAGGGCCTCACATATGCTAGGCGAGTGCTCTACCACTGAGCCACAACCTCAGCCCTCAATTATGTTTTAATAAAAATTAAAGTCAAAGTCAAATCTATTAGTTTTTTCATGTGTTTTTTTAAAATAACTATTTCCTTTATGGGTATTACCCTGTATTAAACAGTTAATAAAATATATGCTATACACTCACACACTGAAAACATGGGAAGACAATGGTTAGTGCTTTTTTTTTTTTTTTTTTTTTTTTTTTGTGGTACCGGGTATTGAACTCAGGGGCACGCGTCCACTGTGTCACATCCCCAGCCCTTTTTTGTATTTTATTTAGAGACAGGATCTCACTGAGTTGCTAAGTGCCTCGCCACTGCTGAGGCTGGCTTTGAACTCGCGATCCTCCTGCCTCAGCCTCCCAAAGTGCTGGGGATTACAGGCGTGAGCCACCGCACCCGGCTGGTTAGTGCTCTTTTAAGTTCTATTTTAGACCCAAATTAAGAGATATTCCATATTGCCTTCTAAATGCTTTATTGTTTAACCTTTCACATTTAGATCCATAATCTATCACAAATTGACTTTTGCATAAGGTATATAGACTATCAAAAAGAAAATCACTGTGTTAAATGGTACGTTTTAATTAATAACACCATTCAAAATGACTGTGCCAAAATTGTGCTTCTGGTAACAATATATGTAAGAGTTCCATACATAAATGCCTGCCTTCATCTCTAATTATCATATTCCTAATTTTTTCTAATATGACAATTCCTTCCTGAGACTTTGCTTGATATTACATGAAATTTATATATTAATTTGGGAAGACTGAAATCTATTCACATTGAGCCTTCCCTTTCAGGAATATAATATTTTGTCTCCATTTGAATCAGGTTTTCTTTTGTGTTCTTCCACAACTTTTTTCTTTTCCACAAACATTTTATCTTTTTGTATGGTTACTACATTTTAGATTATTTCTTCCTATTTTATATATTATTACTGTAAGATAAATGCATCCCATGGCATTACAGAGTGGTCACTGCTAGTGGATAATATTACTATTATAGATTAATCTGGTATCAAAATTATTGAACTTGTATTTCACTTAAAAGCTTTCAATTGGGGCTGGAGTTGTGGCTCAGCGGCAGAGCGCTCGCCTTGCACGTGCGCGGCCCGGGTTCGATCCTCAGCACCACGTAAACATATATGCATTGCATTGTGTACAACTAAAGTGAATAAATAAATATTTTAAAAATTTTTAAAAAAAGCTTTCAAATGATTTTGGATTACATGATTACATTCCTACATGTGAATATATGAATACTTATGAAAGCTTAGCAGAGAAAAAAAGATACTGAAAAATGCATATCAGATTGTTATCTCTAGTAGGTAATAAGAGTAACTGAGAGATGACTTTCAATTCTTAGTCTAGATACTTCTTGGATTGTTAATAATAAACTGATAGCAGCTTCATCTATCTTATCCAAACACAGTGTAAAATAACTGGAGCCAATGTGGTGGCACACACTTACAATCCTAGAGACTCCAGAGGCTGCGGCAGGAAGATCACAAGTTTAAGGTCAGTCTCAGCAACTTAGTGAGACCCTAAGCAACTTAATGAAACCTACCTTGTCTTAAAATTTAAAACAATAAAAAAATTTTAAAGGGCTGGGGATGTAGCTCAGTAGTAGGGCACCCTTGGGTTCAATCCCCAATACTGTAAAAATAAAATTAAGTTGACTCCATAAATATTTTTAAAAAATACTCTTAGCTTATACATGATTTTTAACTGTATGACAATTGCTGCTTTGTTTAATGAATAGTAAATTGTATTTCCATGAAATTTAAAGAAACAAAAACAGTCAATTCTATAGATAAAGGAACATTTTACTACTACATATCAAAGCCCACCTGTTTTTTGTAAATTTTCAGTTGTTCTTCGAAATGGGCACAGAAATAGGCAACAGTTTCCTTTTCACCTACAAAGAAGTGATACAAAATCTATTTTTCCTTCCCATGTTTAAGACAAATTACTGTCTATTCCATCTTTATTCTTATCTTTAAATAATTTATTGACAACTCAAACATAAGATTGTGTAACTATCATTTTAAAATAAAATGCTAAGCCGAAGATCTGATTATTTTTTCCTGTTAGATTACACTAAAACACCTGAAAGTGCCAACTGTGAAACTATGACATTTAGTATTTATATATCCAGCCTATTTCTCACAAGAAGTTTCATGTGACTTATAATTAAAAAAATAAAAATCACTCTAATACAATATTTTAAAAACTGAGGTTTTACTGAATTCTCACATAGAACACAAATTAAGTTTTGAGAAAAAATACTATAAGAAAAAATTTTAAAGCAACCTCATTTAGTAATCTAACTGATAAAATTGACTTAGTACTGCAATGCTGAAGTTAAAATACTGGAAGAAAATTAAATCCTCAATAAAAAAATAAATTACATTTGAGTAAAGTTATTTCATTATTTTTTGGCAGATTTCATCTGTTAAGCTATTTCCTGCCTCTACAAATATTGACTACAGATATCCTTTTTTCAAAGTTAAACATTCAATAAAGCATTCTTCAAAGAAACAGCAATTTAAAAATCTGTTAAATAATCTATGTTTGTTTTACTGTTGTAGAAATCTTTTTATTTATTTACTTATTTATTTTTGTGGTACTGGGGATTGAACCCAGAGGCACTTTACCACTGAGCTACATCCCCAGCCCTTTTTATTTTTTATTCTGAGACAGCGTCTCACTAAGTTGCTCAAGCTGATCTCAAACTTGCCATCCTCCTGCCTCAGCCTCCGAAATAGCTGGGATGACAGGCATGTGCCACAGCACCCAGCTTGGAGAAACTTTTTAATGGTAAATAAATGACTCAGTCAGCTATTACTATCCTGTGAGTATTATATCACTTTCTATTACATTTTACAGTAAGAGTTTTTGTTTTTGTTTTTGCAGTGCTGGGGATCAAACCCAGGCTTTGCATGTTAGGCAAGCACTTTACCATGAAGCAACATCCCCAGCCCTGAGTTCTCACTTTGAATGAACTGTATGGCAAAGCACATCTAAACCTGTCAAGTATCTAATTTTTAACAAATTATTCTCTCTGAAATCATCATTTGCAAACCAAATAAATGACATGCTTACTTTTGTCCAGCCGAGGTCTTGGATTATATCGATACCCAACCTGGCTCCAAAAGACAGGCACAGAGCCTCGTGTTTGAATAAATGACAGTGTATGATTATGAACATGAATTAATTGCTCAGTCTCCACGTAATTTGCAACATTCCCATTTTTATCCACTCCTCTTCGTTTGTAGCGCATTCCTGAAAGAAAATTAAAACAGAAAATGGCAACATTTTAAAAATTTTAGTCTGACTAGATGAAGCTTCCTAACCAAATATAAGCCTTCCAAGAAAGCCTCGGGGATCCTGAGTGCAACTGGCATGCAGAACAGTATCAACTTACCCCAAATCATAACTGTATGCATTTTGCTTTTAGAAAGCTGAATCTAGCCAGGCGCGGTGGCACACGGCTGTAATCCCAGCACTTGGGAGGCTGAGGCAGGAGGATCGCGAGTTCAAAGCCAGCCTCAGCAATGGCAAGACACTTAGCAACTCAGTGAGACCCTGTCTCTTAATAAAACACAAAAAAAGGCTGGGTATGTGGCCCAGTGGTCAAGTGCCCCTGAGTTCAATCCCTGGTACCAAAAAAAAAAAAAAAAAAAAAGTTGAATCTAAACCAGCTCCTCTAAACTGAAAGATAAAGGCTCCCCAAAGGCACTAGCACTCAGGAAGAACACTAGCACTCAGGAAGAATTTACCACGAGGGTACAGGCTGTCAGTCGGAACACTAATATTTTAAAGCACATCCCAAGTGAGTTCCTTCTCTTCTGTATATATAAATCTCCTTTTCTATCTCATTTTGCTAAATCTCCCCTAATCAATCCTCTTCAAAAATTAGTCCCTAATTACATCACTATTTAGAGTCACCAAACACTTTGAAGCCAACTGTGCTTCCAAATCCATGACTATCATTAGCATTTCAACACATCTGCAGCTTTTCCATTCTTGTCTGGATCTAATTTGTATGCCATTATAGCCCTGTACTCACCTGCTCTGTGCCTACTCCGCCGTGAAATGAGAGCCACTAGAAATCGTGGGTGAATGTCATCTACACAGGTGGACTCCTGTGGGGGGGTCTCTGGGCTGCTTTTCTCATCATCAGATGATTCATTATAATTAACCACAAGTTCTTCAATCTGCACAAAACCTTGGATAATGGGGATAATCCAAAAGTCCACAGCTGGTGTCTGAAAACAAAATGAGCAATGCATTGTTTATATTCTGTATAGCATTGCTACTTTCTTAAAGGCAAACAAGAATCAGCACATATATGTCAACTTATTATAGGCAGAAACCTTCCATTCTTCACCCATATTTATGCTTACTGAACACTAAGGGAGGAAGGAAAGAAAAGAGATTTAAATGAATTGTGGTTTCAGTTGCAAAAAAAAAAAAAAAAAAAAAGAGGATCTTTCCTTTTCTTTAAAGTGATCATTTAAAAAGTGCTGGGGTGGGGGGGGGGGTGCTGGTTCAGTGGTAGAGCACACGCGAGGCCCTGGTTCGATCCTCAGCACCACATAAAAATAAATAAATAAAGGTATTAAAAAAAAAAGAGCTGAGAGGGGAATGTAGCACAGGAGACAGAGTTCATGAGTACAAATTCAAGCTCCACCACTCACAAATTTGCTGAAGGAAATCACCCACACCGTGCCTCAATGTCCTTCTTCAAGTGATAGGAATAACTAATACCTCATAAAGTTATTGTGAAAGTTAAGTAAATTATATATCTAAAGTGTTTAACATAGCGCCTGCCATAGAGTAAGTATTTCACAAATTTAACTATGTGATTATTCCTCTTGGTATAGAAAAATAAGGCTTTAAAGTTGATTTTTATTTTTACTTATTTTTTTGGAGATAGGGTCTCACTATGTTGCCCAAGCTGATCTCAAACTCCTAGGCTCAAACAGTCCTGCTACCTCAGCTTCATGAGTATCTGGGGCTATAGGTATATACCACAGCATTCAGACCCTTAAAAGTTGATTTCAGGTCCCTACTGCATTAAGGCTTTAATAAAATACAATCAACTTTTATCGTATTATTATGAAACACATAGGTCCACCTTATTTTCTAGCTTAGAAAAAACACTTGCTTCACCAAACTAAAATCCAAAAAGTAAATGAACAACAACCAAAAAAAAGCCCTTTTTTCCCCTCATTGTAGTGCTAGGGATTGAACTCAGGCCTCACAAACACTAGGCAAGCACTCCACTACTGAGCTATATCCCCAGTCCTATACAGCTTATTTTAAAATGTCATCCAACATAATTAGGAGAGTATGGATTAGAGTTAGAGATTTCCTCTTTTCTTTTAGAATAACAATATTCAGATTTCTCAATTGACTATATGCAGAGAATATAAAAAGCCTCCAGAAAGCTATTCTTAGTTCTACATTCTCTCATCTTCCTAACTGGACTCAGCCTTGATTTCAGCATCAGTTTCAAATCCACCTTTTTCTATAACCAGGTACTCCAGGTTCTATCTCAGTTTTGTTTAGAGAGCCTCCAGAACTTAGGAAGGCAGAGTTGAGGTGATGGGTCTACCCTGCATTCATTATTCTTATCACCATTTTCACTATTTGTGTTTTTATTCTAGCAAAAACTGCAAGACTCATGTCAGGAACAGAGAAATGTATGTTGCCAAATGTCACCTATATTTCAAGTATCAGTTTTAAATGGTAAAGTAAAAGCTTTTTGAAAAAACTCAGCAAAATATAACTCAATATTTATTTTCAGCATACGCAACAAGTACTCATTATACTCATTGTGCATGCCTTTATTTTTCTCCTGTCACAGGGTTTTGGTGGTCATAGTTTGATCAGCTTTATAAACAGAGGTGAGAACAATTTCATACTTCACACCACTAGATAAAGTGAAAATCATTTATTCAAACCACACTAATGGAGAGAAAAAGAAAGAAGGAAAATTTCTGAAGGTTAAGAAAAAGATAACATATGATCCTATTCAGCTATTTGCCTGCTTTGTTTAGTATCCAAAACAGTAAGTGGCAATATCAAGGCTTCAATAAATATTTGTTGATTGAATAAATAAACTAAATGAAGGAAGAAAGTGATTATCAAGCCAGAAAGAACCTCTGATGAGATGTAATTATCTCATTATATTCTGTGTCTTCCCTGAATCAAACACTGACAGTATTGGAATGGCCTTAGGGATTTATCTACTCCAATTCCCAGATGAAAAAAGAGAGGGAAAAGAAAGGAAATGAATGGTACTACTACAGGAAATGGGGCTTCAACACTTGAATGGGTACAAACAAAATACTTCTTCACAGGAACTCTTTGGATATTAGCTTCACAGCGTTGTATTACAACTATCTTGTGGGAACCTAGGCAATGGAACTGTAGACTGTCTTAAAGGAATGCCTTGATTTTTCCTAGCTAATTCCCTTCCATAAGGGAAAACATAGTGAGGTTTAAAATTTTATCTTAATGCAATTAAAAAATATTTGCTAACAACTACAATTTAGGATTATGTAACAGCTATAACTTTAGAACTACTCACACCAATCTCAGTAAGATCTTGTATCATATATTTATTCCAGAAAAATCGGTCATCAACCTAGAAAAAAACAGAGAAGCTAGAGTTCAAAAACACATTATTTCAGTTTTTCTATAAAAAAACAAAAGGGTCAGCAATTGTTCCAGAGGGCAAACCCTGCTTGTATCTGTGAGTTGTACCTTTTGCCAGAGAGGACGGCCGTCCTTCTCCCCAGTGCTCTGTCTCTGCACAGAATTGGTCAGGTCATACGTCAAGCTATAATAAAAGGATTCTGAGTCCATAAACATCTTTAGCAACTCCTCAAGTAATCTTCTTTCCAACTTCTCCTTTTCTTTACTTTCCTTAACCTATAAGAAATTAACCTACTATTACTGTAGGAATTAAATGTAAAGTATGTGAATAAGGCTGGGAGTGTAGCTCAGTGACAGAGTGTTTGCTTACCATGTATAAGGCCCTAAGTTCAATCCCCAATACTAAACAAACAAACAAAAAAAGTAAAATATATGGGTAATGCAAGACTTCCAAGTTAGAATAATCCCAAGAACATGAGGAGACACTGCTTCAATAGAACAAATAGTTTGAAAATAAATTTACTAGCAGAAATGTTACCCCTCAATTAAAAATAATTAAAGATGAATCAAAACCCATATGAACTAAACTCTTACTTTCTTTTTATTAGGAGCAGACACATTGGACTTAATATGTGTAAAGGTCTTCAGTAGAAACTTTGAGTCATCAGGAGATGGTATAATCTTCTCTGGTTTGTTAATCCCAAAATGATGCTTCTTACACAGCTAAATAATTAGGGAGAGAAAGATGATTCATTATTAACTAATAACTGCTTGTTAAATGTGTCTAAAATTATAGAAGTGAATGCTATTGATCATGCATTTGGGTTAAAAGTTCATTTCAAGTGTTAGAGAAACAACCAAGTAGACCAAGTAGATAGAAAACAGCTGTTGTTTCAATGATTAGAAGCCACAATAAAGATAAATCACAAAACAGAGAAGGATATATTTAGGATTTAGAGGCAAAAAATTCAGGTTAGGACCATAATTATAATAAATTCTAATATAATTGCAGAATAAAATGTTCTGAGGTTATTAACACTTTGAAAATTGGCATCTCCTCTGTCACAAGGTTTTGGTGGTCATAGTTTGATCAGCTTTATAAATAGAGGTGAGAACAATTTCATACTTCATTTTCAATAGAGGCATGATAGATACCTTGTTGAAGACACCACTAGATAAAGTGAAAATTATTTATTTTGACATGTACAGAGTATGTACAGAACAGTTGGTACTGTTCTGCCTGCCAGTTGTACATAGGTTAAAGAATAAAAATATTGCTAAATACACATTTTCTATGCTTCAGGGTCATTACTAGAATCTGTCCTAAATATACATTCATGCTCATTAACTGTTTTGGCTAAGACAATATCTAGGGTCTACTCTATTAGGAATCTTAAAAGCTGGACATTTCAGCCATTCCCCTCCTCCTATTCTCACAAACCCCAGTGAAATCAGCATAATAACATTTGATATGAGTCCAGAGATTAAATTTAAAGACACAACAGCCAGTGGTCAAATCCCAGCATCTCAGGAGGCTGAGGCAGGAGGATATCAAGTGCAAGGCCCATCTCAGCAACTTGGATCCTGTCTGGAGATAAAAAATAAAAGAGCTGGGGGTATAGCTCAGTGGTAGGGTACCCTTAGGTTCAATCCCCAGTACTGCAAAAAAGGAAGGAAGGAAAACAGGGAGGAAAAAAAGGAGCAATAATTAGGGGCTGCAGGAAATGTGTGATCTAATAGATAAAGGTTAAGAAGAGGATGGGAGGCCAGGACTGGTGGCGCATGCCTGTAATTCCAGCACTTGGGAGGCTGAGGCAGGAGGATCACAAGTTCAAAGCCAGCCTCAGCAAAGGCGAGGCACTTAGCAACTCAGTGAGACCCTGTCTCTAATACAAAAAAGGGCTGGGGATGTGACCCAGTGGTCGAGTTTCCCTGAGTTCAATCCCCAGTACCAAAAGAAAAAAAAAAAAAAGAAGAGGAGGATGGGAACGTAAGTGTGACTGACTGAGAAAAGTGAAGGGCGTGGAAAGTTCCAAAATAGGTTACCTGGTTAGAGTCAAGAGTTTTACATATAACTTCACACGGCTCAACATAATAAAGCAAATATTCTGAAGGGTACACAATTTTATTAAGAATATGTAGACCAATTTCATTTCTTCAACACTCTAAGTTTTATAGCTATACTACATGGTAAATTCATATTAAGAACTAAGTTATTAGCTGTAGTTGTGGCTCAGTGGTAAAGCACTTGCCTAGCACATACAAGGCACTGGGTTCAATCCTCAGCACCACATAAAAATAAATAAAGATATTCTGTCCATCTACAACTAAAAAAATTTTAAAAAGTTATTAAATGCTTATGATTATTATTATCATTAGTGTCTTAACAAACAACAATTAACAGATGATGAGAACAAAAGCTAGTTCAAGTTTTAGTTATAAAAAAGGGAGAGAGCCAGGAGCAGTGGCACATGTCTATAAAACCAGCCTCAGGTAGTCTGAGACAGTAGGATGTCAAGTTTGAGGCCAATCTGAGCAACTTAGCCAGACCTTGTCTCAAAATAAAAATAAGAAGAGGGCTGGGGCTGGGGCTCAGCGGCAGAGCGCTCGCCTCCCACGTGTGTGACCCAGGTTCGATCCTCAGCACCACGTAAACATAAATGCATTGCATTGTGTACAACTAAAGAAAATAAATAAATATTTAAAAAAAAAAAAAGAATTGGGGATATAGCTCAGTGGTAGAGCACTTGCTTAGCATGCACAAGACCCTACATTTAATCCCCAGTACCACAAAAAAAAAAAAAAAAAAGAAAAGAAAAGAAAAAAGAAAGAAAGAAAGAAAAGAGACAAAGAGATTATCCTGTTTTATCAAATGGGGGTATAGAGACTAATAACTGAATCAAGTTTTCAGATGCAGTGGAATTTCCAGCTTATTTAGTGCCTTTTCAAAATTCAAAATCATGGCTATCAAAAATTATTCACATGTGTTTCACAACATTCCAAATTTTTCTTTTTTATATTATAGCTTAAATGCTCTTAAGTAATTTGCATTTTATTAATCATAACCACATTGACATTTATCAGGCAGGGAAATCTATTTTTAGAAATACTTTCAAGCTGCTTCTGCATTCTGGGAAAGTGCAGAATTCACCTCAAAATAATTCATTTTTTGGGGGATAACACAACCCTTAGGCTGTGAAAGAGAAGGCTCTAGCTTAGTCTGATGAGGGGGTCCGGCTGAAAGGAAATAAATTGTTTTGCATAATGAAAGATCTTTTTTTCCCTTTCCAAATTTTCATTGGTACGTTATAGCTATATATAATAAGATTTTTTGTTACATATTTATACATGCACATGATATAACAATATAATTTGGCCTATGTCACTCCCCAGCACTTCCCACCTCCCACCCCATGATCCCTTTCCTCTACTGATCTCCTTTTGATTTTACATGATTACAACTTTAAGCTGCTCCTGCACCACCACTGGAGACAAGGGGACTTCATTACCCTAAGTGCACGTATGAAGTGATGAATGGTGTCAATATACTTTGTATACAACCAGAGATATGTAAAAATGTGCTCTACAAGTATAATATGAAATGTTTAAAAAAAAAAAAAGAGAGAGAGAGAGAGAGACAAGGGGACTAAAGATGAGGTAGAAAAGATGTACAGTCCTGCAAAATCAAGTTAATTTCCCTTCAAATAAGGAAAACTAACAAGACCTTGAGCTGATGCAGAAGAAGAAAATGAAGTATATAGACACCACTCCAGCAATTCTCTCCTACTCTGCTTATGATTCTCATCCTCAAATATGTTGATATTTCTCTCCTCTTAACACTTTCACTTGACCCCCTCTTCCTCACAGGTATTGTCCTATTAGTTTGTGCACCTCACCACCTCCAACCTACTCCTTACATTGAACCCCCAATACACTCCAATTTGGCTTTGTCCCATTAACACTCTAAACCACTATCTTCAGGGAGATATACATTTTGCTGAACCCAGTGGTGGATTTTTGGTTCTTGCAGCATCTTATGCAATTCATCACTCCTTCATCCTCATTGATAAACTTCACTTAGCTTCCACTGGTTGCTCCTTCTCTATCTCTTTGACTGGCTGCTTTCCAACTACTTGATTCATTAATGCCTAGACACACCAAAGTCCAATCATTGACATCTCTCCCTACCTGCATTCACTCCCTCAGTGATTTTACTCAGTTTCATGGCTTCAAATACCATCTGCAATATGCCAAAATCTCCCTCCCAAATGTATAATTCCAGCCAAGTGCCCTCCCCAAACTCCAGCTTCACATATCCCAACATTTCCACTTGGATTTCCACCACACATCTCAAACTCAGCATATTCAAAACCAGACCATGAGCTCCCCTCACTGCTTTTACTACCTTGCTACTCTCCACCCTTATTAGCCTCCTTGCTGTTCCACACATCAGGACACTTCCACCTCTGGGCCTTTGTTCTACCTATTCTCTCTCCCCTTGGACCCCCTCCTCTCAGAAATCTTACCACAATTTCCACTCCTGGGCACTCCCTCCACCACCCTTACTGTGCTCCATTTTTATTTACATGTTTTACTTCCCAACACACTTCATAATATTATGTTGACATTTATTGTCTGCCTCCTCCTCCTATAATGTAAGCTCCATAGTAAAGGGGTCTTTATTTCATTAACTCACGTATCTCCAGTGCCTTAACAGCACCAGGCAGCACAGATCTCAATAAATATTTGTTAAATGAGTGAGTGGGCTCTGATACTACAAATAAAAGTGGAACTCCTACATTCACATGGGGCAGATAAGTAGTCCTGGGAAGACCATCATCCCCCTTCCTCGCTGTAGTATCACCAGGACAGCAGAGATGCAGTTTCAAAATGATGAAACTTTTTCTCCCTGTTACTCCTCCATCCTGCTTTGCTTGTGGCTCCAAGCAATTTTTTATAGAAAATGTTAGTAATTATCTAGTCATATTAATAATACTTACTTTTAAAAGTCTGAAAACATGCACAAACCCTAGTTATAAAGGCTGGGGATTTGACTCAGTGGTAGAGTACTTGTCTGGCATGTATAAGGTCCTGGATTCAGTCTCCAGTGCCAGCAGGGGGAATCCCTAGTTATAGGTGGTTGCAATTTTAATATTTAAAACAGAACATTGTGCATTTATTAGACAAAGTTATTCTTTTCTTTTGGTACTGGGGATTGAACTCAAAGGCACTCGACCACTGAGCCACATCCTCAGCCCTTTTTTTTTTATTTTTTATTTTATTTAGAGACAGGGTCTCACTGAGTTGTAAGTGCCTCGCCATTGCTGAGGCTGGCTTTGAACTCGTGATCATCAGACACCTTTGTTAGTATGTGTGTGTGTTCCCAAGGTTCTATCCTCAGCTCTTTTCTCCTTTTTCATGCTCTGTCTAGAAAATGTGATGACATTTTCTTTCCACATTTTAAATATCACTATGTTTAATACTACTCTTTGACTCTGAGCTCAAAACCCTTATAATGACATGCTCCCCTCTTTGAGGGACTAGATGCTAGTTCCTCAAACTCAGCATCTCTAAACCTGATCAACATCTATTTCCCAGATCTTGTTCCTTCTCTGATATGCCTAAACCATCCACTGGATCACTCATGCAACAAAGCTTTGAGTCATCTTCCATTATTCTCCTTCCTAAAATCTCTGCTATCAACCTCACCACTTCATGCCCATTGCTAATAGGTACTTAATCTTTTGCCCTGGCCAGTGTTTAAGGTTAAGGTGATTCAGTTGTTGGAAGTAGCAGATGGAAAATTCTTGATTTTCCCACTTAGTGCAGACATAACAGCCAGCTTTCATGAGCTAAGGAGCTCCATCTCCTGTGAAGCCCTATTTGTCCTCTTATCATGCAGAGCCAATTTCCATGTGCAACTGCCTTGCTCTTGGTCCAGCCCAGAAAGCCTATGGGTTGAGTTTGATATACTGTTCCACTTATGGTCCAAGAAAATCCTCCTTCTCTTTAAGCCCTGCAATGTTGTTTTTGTTTTTATTTCTTTCATTTACTCTCCTCCTGGGCTTGGAAAAAAGTTGATATACATCCACCATCCTTTAACTTCCTTATCCCCAACTCAAAAAAAAAAAAAAAAAAAAAAAAAAAAAAAAAACAAAAAAAACCTCTCTGGAACCTGAAAGTTTATTAAAAACTCACTTAAAAGGGCTGGGGTTGTCACTCGATGGTATAGTGCTTGCCTCACATGTGTAAGGTACTGGGTTTGATTCTCAGCACCACATGTAAATACATGAATAAAATAAAGTCCATACACAACTAAAAAAAAATTTTTTAAAACCTCACTTAACAGCAAAACATGCCCTCAACTGACATGAACATGAGGATACTGATGATCATCACTTACCCTGCTTAGTATGAATACTCATATGATTCTCTAAGAAATATCAATGTGTTATACTGTAGGATAATGCTCCACACCCACTGGGTGTGTAAATACATGGCATGATCTTTTTAAAACACCAGAAGAAAGAAAAGCTGAATTCTAAAATAAATATGGTCCCAAAGGCTTCTGATAAGGACTACAGATCTGTATAACAAAGCAACAACTGAATCACCTTAACCAGAAGTCTTAAAACTAATTTTTCTAAGTAGAATTTTACAATTAATAGAAAATAAAATGTATAGACCACTATCTTCTGAAAAGGTTAAAGTCAGTCCTTTATTTCTCAGGATCCCTTCCAGTCATAAAATGATTTGTTTAGACACAGCCCTTGGAATTACAATGCATAGCACTGGCAGCAGATCATCTTCCAGAGGCCTGACCAGTTCTGTGCAGTGTGTGGTTAGGCCCTTATCACAGCTTTGATAACACCTGGTCTTACAAAGAAAACCATCACCACAGGCTTCACATTAACTCTCCTAGTTTTTCTATTACTCTTGTAACTTATGTTTCACAAACGGGATTAAGGGCCGATATTGCTGTTGTTGCTTAAGAAAAGAAAAATAAATGATTTTACCTGAAAATTAGTGATCTACAGCTACCTGGAAATAAAATTTTAAATAGATGTTTGATGAGAAATTAAGTATGTAAATGATGCATTTTTCTATTAAGGGGCAATAGATAGAGCAAACAAGATATGCAGACATGGAACACAGACTGTAAAATTTTAAAAGGATATTTTTTCAAAGAAACAACATGTTATTTCATTGTCCTTCATTTGAGCCCTTAGATTCTTTCTACTCTTATTTTTTTTTTTTTTTTTAATTGGTACACTGCTTTGCAAAAGTCTGGTAGTTCTTCAAAAAGTTAAACAGAGGCTGGGATTGTGGCTCAGTGGTAGAGCGCTTGCCTGACGTGTTAGGCACTGGGTTTGATTCTCAGCACCATATATAAATAAATGAATAAAATGAAGGTCTATCAACAGCTAAAAAATATTGGAAAAAAAAAAAAGTTAAACAGTTACCATATGACCCAGCAATTCCTTCCTAGGTATCTATCCAAGAAAAATGGAAACAAATGTCCATCAAAAACTTGTATGCAAGCCGGGCGCGGTGGTGCATGCCTGTAATCCCAGCACTTTGGGAGGCTGAGGCAGGAGGATCGCGAGTTCAAAGCCAGCCTCAGCAATGGCGAGGCACTTAGCAACTCAGTGAGACCCTGTCTCTAAATAAAATACAAAAAAGGGCTGGGGATGTGGCCCAGAGGTCGAGTGCCCCTGAGTTCAATCCCCGGTACCACAAAAAACAAACAAACAAACAAAAAAAAAACTTGTATGCAAAATTGTTCATAGCTGCATTATTCATGACACCTAAATAGTGAAAACAAATATGTCCATCAACCGATTACAAATTTTTAAAAAGATGTAGTATGCTCATACAATGAAATATTATTTGGCAACAAAAGGGAATAAAGTACTGATGTGCTACAACAGGCATGAACCTTGGAAACATTATGCTAAGTAAAATAAATCTGTCACAAAAGGTCACACATTATATAATTCCATTTACATGGGATGTCCAGAATAGACAAACTTATGGAGATGGAAAGGAAATCAATAGTCACCTAGGAATTGGGGAGCTTGGAGTCTGGGGGGAAATGAGGAATGACTGCCAGTGAGTACAAAGGTTTCTTTGGGGATAGATAACAATATGTTCTAAAATTCACTGTGGTGATGGTCACATAATTCTGTGCATATTCTAAAAAACACTGACTTATATACTTTAAATTGGTGAATTAAGCCGGGGGCGGTGGCGCACGCCTGTAATCCTAGCACTTTGGGAGGCTGAGGCAGGAGGATCACAAGTTCAAAGCCAGCCTCAGCAATGGCAAGGCACTTAGCAACTCAGTGAGACCCTGTCTCTAAATAAAAATACAAAAAAGGGCTGGGGATGTGACCCAGTGGTCGAGTGCCCCTGAGTTCAACCCCAAGTACCCACAAAAAATAAAAAAAAAAAGGGTGAATTATAATACATGAATTATTTTTTTAAACTGACAATCATATACCTTGGGTAAAAAGGCAATTGAAACAGAAAACTAGAAATTCTATTAATACCAGACTCTGAAATAAAATTGTTTCTGCTCCAATTACAGAAGACAGACCAGGATTTATCAAATCTGAGAAGGCTGCCCATACTAAAGAGCCCGAGGGCATTGCTGGAAAGAATGAAAGCAGTAGACTACTCAAAGTGATACACAGGCATCCAAATTAGAAAGACATGCTACATTAGGAAGACACAAAACTAGTTTTGTTTAACAAGTCCTTTTTATGCATAAAATATGTACATGACAAATGAGAGGAGCTAAGTATAAAAAATATGTAAAAAATATAAAACTTATTCTGAAAAATTTGAAAATAATGTTTGTATTCCCAAAAGCATGAGGAAAATGGAAACCATTAAAACTCACTGGAGTTTTAACTAGAATATTAAAAAGAATCACTTTTAAGTGGTGGTATTTTTTTTTTCTTCTCCTTTACAATATACTGTTTATTCAAATTATTAATACACAAAAACTGAAGATGCTATAAAAAATTAAGCTTCTAAAATGGAGTTATATGGAAATTGAAATGGGTACCAAACATTCAAGTTAACGTGTTAGAAAATTAGCAGGAAATTTGTGATTTTTAACATAGCTGGTTCTTTGCCCTTCTTGCTGTTCACTGTTGCGAAGCTCTTTTACCACAAATCAGTATTAAAAGGAGAGGGGGGGAAAGGCACAGTGCAAATTTCAAAAATTATGATCTCTTGAGAAATAGATGTACCAAATTATTCACCAAGACAGATTCCGAAAATACTTTATAGTTATTGTTACCATAATTAGTAAGAGTTATTACATAAATCCAATTCCTAACATGAACCAAAATCTTTGGTTAATCTAAGTAATACACTTTACACAGCCTGACAGCTGTTAAAATACTCAACTGTCACATGGGGGAAAACCCCATTTCCATTTTTTAAAATATTTTTTAGTTGTTAATGTATTTTTTTTATATTTATTTATTTGCTTTAGTTGTACACAATGCCTTTATTTGTATGTGGTGCTGAGGATTGAACCTGGGCCGCGCACATGCTAGGCGAGCGCTCTACTGCTGAGCCACAACCCCAGCCCCGTATCTTTATTTTTTATTTATCTATATGTGGTGCTGAGGATTGAACCCAGTGCCTCACACATGCTAGGCAAGCACTCTACCACTGAGCCACAGCCCCAGCACCCCCATTTCCATTTTTATTTGAAGATAATCTCTTTCCCTTAGATAATCAAGAAAAATATGAATGAAGAAATCCATGCAACTTTCATAATATTCACACTTTTGTGTTTAAAAATTTCGTGTAAATATTATTTTCCAACATTCTTCTTTACCTCATTTATACCAGACAGATATTAATCTCAAAAATGTTATAGATTGGTGGCCATGAGGAATCTGAAAACCTCCCTGAAAAGTCCAACAAGGGTCCCAACCCTCTCTGGATGAGGTGCGCTGCAGGGCCAGGAGTGTCGAATATGCAAACTAATGACCTGGCAAATGGACAAGATTCTGGATGAGCAGTTCCCTCCTCTAAATCTGACTGCCAGAGACCCCAGGCTTAATATTCAAGCCTAAGTGCCCAAGAGCTTTATTATCTGTTGCCTTTGTTTAGGTAACTGGAAGGCAGCTCAGCAGAGGGATACAGAACCAGACTACCAGAGTACCAGGTCCAGACCCTACCATGTGCCAGTTTTATGACTTAACATTTGCCAGGCTTCCTTTCATTATCTGTAACAATGCCTACCATACAGGGTGGTTCTAGGAACTGAATATAATAATTCAAGTAAGACACAAAGCTTGGGCTGGGGTTGTGGCTCAGCAGTAGAGTGCTTGCCTCGCATGTGTGAGGCCCTGGGTTTGATCCTCAGCACCACATAAAAATAGATAAATAAAATAAAGGTATTGTGTCCAATTACAACTAAAATAAATAAATAAATATTTAAAAAAGACACAAAGCTTGCACAGCACACAGTGAATAAAATAGGCTATGTCCAAGTGATGACAATTTCTACCTGTCAAATCCCCACACCAATAGCAGACATTATATATGCTATTGGAGGCAGCACCTTGTTGTAAAAAACACTTGCCCTATGCAATCTTATTATTTTGGCCTTAAGTCACTCTACCTGTGGGCTTTGTTTCTCCCCTGGAAAATGAAAAGACTATACTACAGCAGTGGTTTTCCTTCTTTTAAAAAACTTCCTTTTAAAACTACAAGAGTAAGAAATGCTCAGAATTTTTTTTACGAAATAAAAAAAAAAAAAAAAAGAAATGTAAGTGAAAGAAGACAGAGTAAAAGTTAAATCTTCCATTCTTTTTTTTTTTTGGTGGTACCAGAGATTGAACTCAGGGGAACTCGACCACTGGGCCACATCCCCAGCCCTTTTTTGTATTTTTTATTTAGAGTCAGGGTCTCACTGAGTTGCTAAGTGCCTCGCCATTGCTGAGGCTGGCTTTGAACTCGCGATCCTCCTGCCTCAGCCTCCCAAAGTGCTGGGATTACAGGCGTGCGCCACCACGCCCGGCATAAATCTCCCATTCTTGACTCCTCTCACCCTAAATCAGGAGTTTTCAAACTGTATTGTGCAAAGCACCAAGGCTCCCTAGAAGTGAAGGTAGCTTTTCCAGAGAGGTCAAGTGGGCAAGACCCCAATGATCCTCAACTAAGGGGCTCAGCTTGCATGTGCCTTACTTACTGGATTTTACAGTTTCTGAAGCAAGGGTTCTGATACTAAAATGAACTTTGAAAAACACAGGATTAAACTATTTTAAAGACATCATCCAGCTCTTAAAATGTATGTTCCTTGTCTATTGAATTAAATCCTCATATTTGATATTACATTTCATCAAGTTCCCACTGAATCTCCCTTGATTTCACCTTACCTCTAGCTCCAGATCCTGAGGTTCCATTTCTGAAAGCGATAGCACAGCAATTTTGGTGACTTTACAGACTTCATGGTCTCCTGGGAGTTTGCCCACCAATGCTTTCTGCCGAATTAGAATAAGCCACCATGGGAGATCTGAAAGAGAAAAGTCATATTCATATCTAATATTTATAGAGTACTACTATCCTGGCAAATTGAAGGTGAATGACCTAATGATAACAAAAAATGTATCAGATACGACTTTTTAAAGTAAAACACAACAAAGATACAAAAATGGCCCTTAAACATGAAAAGATGTTAAATCTCACACAAAGAAAAATGTAAATTAGAACAACATTGTGATGCCATTCTCACTCATTGGATCAGGGATAATTAAATGTTATGACAACACATTTGCTGGTAAGGCTATGGGGAAACCAGCACTCTCTCTCATACAACAGTGCCGATGGGAATACCAACAGACACAACTCTTCTGAAGGGAAATTTAGCAATACCTAATAACACAATATGTGTACTTACCTTTTAACCCAGCAATCCCACTCTTGGGAATTTACCCTGAAGATACACCTCAACAACAAAAGTATACACTCTCCAGCCTATTCATTGCAGCAGTCTGTAATTGCAAAATACAGTATAGGAACAACCTAAGTGCCCAGACACAAGAGAGTAGTTGAATAAACTATGGCACATCCATACAATCAAGTACTATGCAGCTATAAATAGGCCATTTCACTATCTGTTTTCATTAAACATTAACTGAGGACCTACAATGTGCTGGGAAATTCATCAGCTATGGGTCAAAGTTACCAACCAATATAATGCATAATAAGCCAAACACATAATAAAGTTCATGATTCATAATAAACAGCTGAATGCCAATAATTTTTTTTTTGCAGTACTTTCATTGAACATCAAAGTGTTATATGAACTGATAAGGAATGATTCCTGGATGTATCAGTAAGTGGATAAACTGGATATATTATTTATATATAATGTGATGGTTATGGTTTATATGAGGTATCTCTCAAAAGCTCATGTGTGAGACAATGAAAGAATTTTCAGAGATGAAAAGATTAGATGAGAGCTATAACCTAAACAATGGATTAATCTACCGATATGGATTAACTAGGTGGTAACTATAGGCAAATAGGATGTGGCTGGAAGAAGTAGGTCACTGGGGGGGTGACCTTAGGGTTTATATTTTGTCTCTGGTGAGCAGACCTATTCTGCTTCCTGGTTGTCATGTTCTGAGCTGTTTTCCTCTGCCATGCCCTTCTGCCATGATGTTCTACCTCATCTTGGGCCTAAAGCCAACCATGGACTGAACCTTTGAATCCTCCTCTATTGTTCTTGTCATGTCTTTTGGTCACAGAAATGAAAAAGCTAAATTAAAAAACGGCTATACAGGGCTGGGGTTGTGGCTCAGCGGCAGAGCACTCGCCTAGTACGTGTGGGGCCCGGGTTCGATCCTCAGCACCACGTAAAAATAAACACATTTGTGTACAACTAAAGTAAATAAATAAATATTAAGGAAAAAATGGCTATACAGCCAGGCACAGTGGTGCACGCCTATAATTCCAGCACTTGGGAGGCTGAGGCAGGAGGATTGCAAGTTCAAAGCCAGCCTCAGCAATGGCGAGGCACTTGGCAATGCAGTGAGACCCTGTCTCTAATAAAATACAAAAAAGGGCTGGGGATGTGGCCCAGTGGTCGAGTGCCCCTGAGTTCAATCCCCGGTACAAAAAAAAAAAAAAAAAAAAAAAAAAAAAAAAAAAAAATGGCTATACAGTCAGGTTCCACACAATTTAGTCAGTCCATGACAATGGTCCCATAAGATTATAATGGAGTTGAAAAATTCTTATCACCTAGTCATGTCATAATGTAGCTCAGCATGTAGTCATATGTTTGTAGTGATGCTGGTGTAAACAAACTTACTATGCTGCTAATCATATAAAAATACAGTACATATCAGCTAGGTGTGGTGGTACAGGCCTATTATTCCAGCTATTTGGGAGACTGAAGTAGGAGAAATGTATGTTCAAGGATGGCCTAGGCAACTTAGTAAGATCCTGTCTTAAAATTTAAAAAAAAAAAAAAAAGTTTAAGGGCTACGGATGTAGCTCAGTGGTAAAACACCTTTGGTTTAATCACCAGTAACAGAAAAAAAATTATGTGTATCAGATACGATTATGCACAGTACATAATACTTGATATATATGATAATGACTATGTTACTAGTTTATATACATACTATGCTATACTTCTTATCATTATTTTATTTGATTGATTTTTGTTTGGTTTTGGTTTTTTGGCAGTGCTGGTGATTGAACTCAGTGCCCTGTGCATGCTAAGCAAGCATAAATAAACTCTGGAAAAGTTCACTAATAGTAACAGAGTTTATGTATTAATAAACAAATGATTATTATGCATAAAATGTCCATTTTCCGCATAAAAAGAATACCACAAAATTCTGCACCTAATGTCTTGGACATCTTTTCTTTCTTTTTTTTTAAATATTTATTTATTTGCTTTAGTTGTACACAATGCAATGCATTTATGTTTACGTGGTGCTGAGGATCGAAACCCGGGCCGCGCACAGTGCTAGGCGAGCGCGCTACCACTGAGCCACAACCCCAGCCCCATCTTGGACATCTTTTCATTACAGTACCTAGTGAGGGTCTTCATTCAGTTTTTAAAAAATATCTGCATAATATTTTTTGTACAGAATTACCATAATTTATTTAGCCTTTTTTTTCAACTTGTAGAATTCTAGGTCACTTCCAATTTTATTCTATTATAAATAATGCTAACGGGGAAAATCTTGTCCATATGTAACTTCCTTTTTTTTTTTTTTAGTTGTAGATGGACACAATGCCTTTATTCATTCATTTTTATGTAGTGCTGAGGCTCAAACCCAGTCCCTTATTAGGTAAGCACTAGGCAAGTGCTCTACCACCGAGCCACAACCCCAGCCCCCTATTAATTCTTGAATGTACCAATATTAGTGAAAAGATGTAGCTTTCTGGAATATTGTTTGAAGCAATAACCAAAATTATCCTAATGGAATGAAAAGGGAAATAATGCATTGAAAATTGAGCTGTTTTCAGGCAAATTAATTCACTTTAGAAAAACAAAACAAGCATAAAGCCTCATGGAAAAAAACAGTAATCTCTAGTCTGGTAATTATTTTGCTTTAGGGGAATAAAACACCCTCACTTCCATGAAAGCCTGAGAAGTCCAGCAGAAATGTGCCTGTTAAGTTACAGGGTTAAATGATCCAAATATATTTTTTTAGACTTTTGAATTTTAAAACAAGACAAATGTGAAAGTATAGCACCAACTACTGTTTAGCAACCCCAGTAGACATCAGGCACAATTTTATGATAAAATTTTTTTTAAAAAAATACTTATTTATTTACTTTAGTTGTACACAATGCAATGCATTTATGTTTACATGGTGCTGAGGATTGAACCCGGGCCGCGCACGTGCGAGGCGAGCGCTCTCTGCCGCTGAGCCACAACCCCAGCCTTATGATAAAAAATTTTAAAAAGCACCAAAGTCATTGTATCAATTTACATTACACACCAGGAAAAGAAATTTGGTTCTGCTAAAGTTGCAATGTTGAGATTGGGATACGCAGTTTTACAAAGAATCAAAAAGTAATTTAATCTAGCAAGGTCTGATGGCATAAAGATGTTTTTTCAATGGTTTAACCTATAAAATGGGAAGGAGTCATTTTTCAAAAAATTTATTTATTTGCAATGCAATGCATTTAATGTTTACATGGTGCACTTGCTAGGTGAGCACTCTACCACTGGGCCACAACCCCAGCCCGGAAGGAGTCAATTTAATAACACTATTCCTCCAGAAAAAAATACAGACAAGGAAATATGACCTCCCTAGCAAGATAAGTAAACTGATTAGGAAGCAGTTATCTTGAAAAACATGACCGGTAAGGCAAGCTTAAACAATAGCTCTCGATGGGCGCAGCGGTGCACACCTGTAATCCCAGCACTTGGGGGGCTGAGGCAGGAGGATCCCGAGTTCAAAGCCAGCCTCAGCAATGGCGAGGCACTTAGCAATTCAGTGAGACCCTGTCTCTAATAAAAATACAAAAAAGGACTGGGGATGTGGCTCAGTGGTCAAGTGCCCTTGAGTTCAATCCCCAGTACCACCAAAAAAAAAAAAAAAAAAAAAAAAAAAAGTCTTCTGTTCTAGTTAGGTTCCCAAAGATACAAACCAGCAGAATACTTGTAGATATACAAAGGAGGAAACATATTATACGAATTGAATTGCTCAAGAGATTACAGGAGCAAAGAAGTCCTTTGATGTGTCATCTGCAAACTGGAAAACCAGTAAAGTTAATGGTATAAATCAGTCCAGAGAAACCAACATATAAATCCCAAGTCCAATTCCAAAGACTGAAGAACCAGGATAGTTTAAGATGAAAGGCCTGAGAACCAGGAGCTCCTATGGACAGGAATAGATGGATGTTCTGTCTCAAAGAAAGAGAATTCACCCTTTTCCCATCTTTTTGTTCTATTCCAGCCCTCAATGGATCAGACAATGCCTACCTACATTGGTGAGGACAAAGCTTTATTCAGTCTATCAATTCAAATGCCAGTCTCTTCTGAAAACATTGTCAGACACACACCAGAAATACTGTTTTAACAGCTATCTGGGAATCCCTTCCCAGTCAAGTTGACACATAAAAATTACCCATCATATCTCTCTACTCATGACCTCGCCTCTAGGAAGTACTACATCTACATATTTCTAGATGAGGTTATCCATCCTATTGTCATATAGAAAAGATAGGCACTTATTCAACAAGGCATCTCCAGCAATCATTTTTATTAAATATTAATAATATAAGGAATACATAAATACATTCCATTTTTTAAAAGTTTTAAACATTACAGATAAAACTGAAGTCCCTTTGGCCACTATCTCCAACTCTATAGAAATTCTTTAATTCAAATCCCACTATATTCTCTCATTAAAGCAGAACAGCAGAGTAAGTGGTTACTGTTCTTGACATTAGTCCTTTTAATTTTCCTTGAGTTAAAAATGACTTATAGCCGGGCGCGGTGGCACACGCCTGTAATCCCAGCACTTTGGGAGGCTAAGGCAGGAGGATCGCGAGTTCAAAGCCAGCCTCAGCAATGGCGAGGCACTTGGCAACTCAATGAGACCCTGTCTCTAAATAAAATACAAAAAAGGGCTGAGGATGTGAGCCAGTGGTCGAGTGCCCCCGAGTTCAATCCCCGGTACCACAAAAAAAAAAAAAAAAAATGACTTATAACCATAACTTCTTATTATATAGGTTCTATTTTCACTGCCTTTTGGGCACTTTCTAATTTAGCTCTCTATAAACTTTCACATTACAAAGGTAAAAAATAAGAAGAGAAGGTGTGTTTGCTAATAATTGTCACATTTACCTCCTTGATGTGACCCAATACTACAGGCTAGAATCCTGAGGCCAGTGAATTATCTCTCTTAGACCATCAAAACAGAGTACTCAACTTCCTCAACACTAACATAGTTGTGTGATTATCATGGGCAGCACAGGAGAATTTATAATTATAATGACATGCCAATAAAGACTAACCCAAAGACAAAGGTAAATATTAGCTGCTCCAAAGTCTTTTTGCAACATAATACTCTAATAAGATTTAATAAATACTCAAATAATATTTAATTTGTTTAAGGGCTTCTATTGTTTATGCCTTAACGAGCCACAGAAGTCTGTCTACATTTCCACCAAGTGCTGATAAGAAAAAGAGATTATACTCTGCTCACCTTTCTTTTTTTTGTTAAGTTGCCAGTAAGAACACTTCCATGTTTCTCTGTCATTTCAAATTGACATCTAAACTAAAAAAATGTAAGCCAAATGACTCACTGTTCTTTATATATTTTGATGTTATGCTTCAGTGCATATAATTTTTTCTTTTTCTTTTTTCAGTGCTAAGGATCAAATCCAGAGCCTCATGCATGCTAGGCAAGCACTCAACCCCTAATCTAATAATGACTTGAACACTGTTATTTTTGAAAGGTCTCTCTGTATATGCTTTTTGCCTTATAGTCTATTTTGATATTAGCAAAGCTGCATCAGTTTTCACTAGTAATGTTTGCACAGGTTTTTTTTTATTCTTTTACTTTCAACTTTCTGTATTTATGTACCATATAAAGTGTTTGTCTTGAAAGCAACATGTAGATGGATTTTGTTCTTCCCATATGAAAATCTTTGGGTTTTATATATAATGTCATTACCAATATGTTTAAAAATCATTCTTCCATCTTTCTATTTTTCCTACCCATTCTATATATTATACCTTTTCTTGACCTCTTAAGTTCCTAAATATAATTATTCCATTTCTCCACTTTATTAGATTTTTATAATCTTTCATTATTCTGCGAGTAGTTATACTGTAGGGGATGAACCCCAACTTACATAGTACTGGGGATTGTTGTTATTGTTGTGTATCTTAATTCTACATTAAATTTAAACACTGTAGTCGGGCACAGTGGCACATGCTTGTAATCCCAGTACTTGGGAGGCTGAGACATGAGAATCCGGAGTTCAAGACCAACCTCAGCAATGGTGAGGCATTCAGCAACTGAGTGAGACCCTATCTCTAAATAAAATACAAAATAGGGCTGGGAATGTGGCTCAGTGGTCGAGTGCCCCCGAGTTCACTCCCTGGTGCCAAAAAAAAAAAAAAAAAAAAAAAAATTTAAACACTGTATGGAGCCAAATCCATTTACAGTTACCCACTTACTTCCCCTTTCCACTAATCTTCATTCCCTCCTACATCCCCACACTCCCACTGGGTATCATTTTCCTTTTGCCTGAAGAACTCTGGTAATTCTTTTTTTTTTTTTTTTTAAGTGTAGAGACCACTGGTAACAAATTCTCTCAGTTGTTGTCTGGTTCAAAATGTCTTTATTTTAATTTTTGACAATAGAAAATTATAAACACGCACTTTGAAGATGTTATTCTGTTCTCTTCTTGGTTTCCATTGTTTCTCTCAAGGCTTATTACATACCTTTAATGTGTATTTTATCTTTGGCCACTTTGAGATATCCTATTTGTCTTTATTTTCATCCATTTTACTACAAAGCACCTAAGGGTAGTTTTCTTTATATTTTCCCATTGGGGTTCAAAGTCCTTGAATCTGTGGCAATGTCCAACCAATTAGTTGGTTCTGGAAAATTCTTGGCCATTATCTCATCATAAATTCTAGTCTGTTGCTAAGCTACACCTCTGGTTATGGGTATAGGTCTGTAATGGAGCACTTGCCAAGTATGTGAGAAGCCATAGGTTCAATCAATCTGCACAGCACACCAAAATTTTCAAGAAAGAGGGAGAAGACCTCTGATTGTGTTTCTTGACCTCATTTTTTAAAATGTGTGAAGTAGCCAGGGACAATGGTGCATGCCTGTAACCCTTGGGAGGCTGAGACAGGAGGATCACAAGTTTGAGCCAGCCTCAGCAACTTAGTGAGACCTTAAGCAACTTACTGAGACTCTGTCTCTAAATAAATAGGGGCTGGAGTTGTAGCTTGGCGGTAGAGCACTTGCCTCGTATTTGTGAGGCACTGGGTTCAATTCCCAGCACCACATATAAATAATCAAATAAAAGTCCATCAACAAGGGGCTGGATTTGTGGCTCAGCGGCAGAGCGCTCGCCTAGTACGTGCGCGGCCCGGGTTCGATCCTCAGCACCACATAAAAAACAAGGGCATTGTATACAACTAAAACAAATAAGTATTTTTTTTAAAAAAAGTCCATCAACAATTAAAAAATAATAAATAAATAAATAAATAAATAAATAATTTTTTAAAAGGGCTGGGGATATAGCTCAGTGGTAAAGCACCCCTGGGTTAAAGCCCCAGAACCACACCCCCCACCACCGAAGAACTGGATATTTAGCTGAATCTTTGTTTTTCTGGGTTTTGTTTTGTTTTTGTTGTTTTTTGACAGTACTGGGGATTGAACCCAGGGATGCTTTACCACTATATCCCCAGTCCTTTTTATTTTGAGACAGGGTATCACTAAGTTGCTCTGGCTGGTCTCAAATTTGTGATCCTCCTGCCATAGCCTCCAAAGTCACTGAGGTTACAGGCAAACACCACTGCACCCAGCAGCTAAAGCTATTTTTAAGCAAAATGTAATGGCTTTGTTCTTTCTGAGTGATCACAGGAAAATTCAAAAAGACAGATATGAAGACAGAAATGTAAAAAAAAAAAAAAAGAAGCAGCAAAATTTAAGCTGAAATTGTATCCATATTGTAAAAAATGAGAAAGGCATTAAGGAGAAAATACTAATGAAAATCAGCATGTTCTGAACCACAATCAGCCATGGTAGCAAGAAAACTGCCAGTTTGAGTTTAAGAGGAAGGAGTTGAAAGGAAGACTGTCAGACCTTTTTAGATTTTACAAGACAATCACAGAGCTATTTGATAAGAATGTGCAGTATTGTTCAAAATAAGGGAAGAATAACCCTGTAGGTGATTCAAAGATCATCAGGGTTGTATCCTTGGTTTCAAAAGCAAGGACTACTGACTGACTTTTAACAGACCAGACAGCCTCTACCCAAAGCCACAAAACAAGTCCACTCAGCAGAGGCCTAGGGTTGCAACCCTTCCTGGGTAGAATTTTGGAGGCAGGACCTTCACCTAAGTACATTTGGAAGGTGGAATCTTCTACCTAAATAGGCTTAGAGTACAGAACACTAACCCAAAGAGGATTATTCTCAAGCTTTAAGATCTCAAGGAGTTTGCCTTATAGTTTGGACTGGCTTCATTACCCCTTTCTTCTTTCTCTTTTCTGCAATGAAATTGTCTATCCTATGCCTATCCCCATTAGTGAATTTTGGAAACAAGAAACTTGTTTGGTTTCACAGGTTTGCAGCCGAAGAACAGTTTGCCTCAGGATGAATCATATCTTGAGTCTCATTTATGCTTGAATTAGAATGAGACTTTGGATTTTACAGTTTACAACTGATTCTGGAATAAGATAAGATTTTGAGGGCTGCCAGGATGCAATGAATGTATTTTGCAGGTGAAAAGAACATGAATGGGGGTTTGCTGGCCAGGGTGGAATACTGTAGGCTAAATGTTTGTCACCCCTAAATTCATATGCTGAGATTCTAGCCCTCAATATGATGGCATTAGGATGCAGGGCCTTTGGTAGATGATGAGGTTATGAGGGCCCCGTCCTCACAGTAAAAAATTAGTATCCTAATAAAAGAAAACCAGAAAAAAAAATTAAAAACAAAAAGAGAACCAGGAGAGATCCTTTGTTTCTACTGCCATGCAAAGTCTCCTGAGAAGAGACCATCTAAGAACTAGAAAGTAAACTCTCATCAGATACCAAGTCTGCTAGTGTTTTAACCTTGGACATCCCAGTCTCCAGAACTGCTGTTTATAAGTCAACTGATACATGGCAAACTGTTATAGCAGCCCAAAGAGACTAAGACAGAACTATATACTATTATATTAACAAGCTATACATTCTAAGAGAATCTAAAAATAAGGTATCTTTTTTTAAAATATTTTTACTAGTTATAGATGGGCATGATACCTTTATTTTATTTGTTTACTTTTTATGTGGTGCTGAGGATCAAACCCAGTGCCTCAAGCATGCTAGGCAAGCATTCTACCACTGAGCTACAACCCCAGCCCTAAAAATGGGGTATCTTAATAGCTTATCCAAAAACAAATTGTGTTCCAATTTGAAGGAGTCTACCTTTTTTTTTTTTTTTTTTTAAACAAATCTTCGATAGGGGCCGGGCGTGGTGGCACATGCCTGTAATCCCAGCACTTGGGAGGCTGAGGCAGGAGGATAACGAGTTCAAAGCCAGCCTCAGCAATGGCAAGGCACTTAGCAACTCAGTGAGACCCTGTCTCTAATAAAATACAAAAAAGGGCTGGGGATGTGGCCCAGTGGTTGAGTGCCCCTGAGTTCAATCCCTGGTACCAAAAAAAAAAAAAAAAAAAAAAAAAAAAAAAAAATCTTCGCTAGAAACTTAAATTCAGTCCTAAGTGCACATAAAATCTACTTCATTGATACCTGTTACATAATCTATTATTTGGCCACTTAATACTTTTATTTATTTATGTATGCATTTGTTTATTTTGGTACTGGGGATTAAACCCAGGGTGGTGCTTTACCACTGAGCTACAGTCCCAGCTGCCCTCTAACCTTTTTTTTTTTGAGACAGAATCTCACTAAGTTACTTAGGGTCTTGCTAAATTGCTGAGGCTGGCTTCAAAATTGGTATCCTCCTGCCTCAGCCTCCCAAGCTGCTGGGATTACAGGCCTGTGCCACTGCACCTGGCTCAGTTTGTATATTTTAATGAATATAAGCACAAATCTGTAAAGAAAGTTTTCTGCAAATATGTATGAACTTAAATTTCTACTGAAGATATGAATTCATGGTGTGTGTGTGTGTGTGTGTGTTTTGGGTACCGGGGATTGAACTCAGGCACTCGAACACTAGACCTCATCCCCAGCCTTTGTGCATTTTATTAGAGACAGGGTCTCACTGAGTTGCTAAGTGCCTTGCCATTGCTGAGGCTGGCTTTGAACTCGCGATCCTCCTGCCTCAGCCTCCCAAGTGCTGGGATTACAGGTGTGCGCCACCACACCCGGCTTCATGGTATATTTAATACAATATTTTTTGTTTTATATTTAAAGGCATTTCTAGTTTTAAAAGTAGAAGAAATACTTTTTTTTCCTAATGGAAACAGAGCACCATATTATCCCTGAATATATTTCAAGAAACACCAGACATCAGTTAAGTGGATTTCCTTTTTTTTTTTTTTTTTCCCCTCAGTACTGGGGATTGAACTCAGGGACACTCGACCACTGAGCCACATCCCCAGCCCTTTTTTTATATTTTATTAGAGACAGGGTCTCACTGAGTTTCTAAGTGCCTTGCCATTGCTGAGGCTGGCTTTGAACTTGTGATCCTCCTGCCTCAACCGCCCAAGTGCTGGGATTACAGGAGTGTGCCACCATGCCCGGCTGTTAAGTGGAATAACAAGTAATAGTACCACAACACCATGCTACTTTTTTTTTTTTTTCAATGTCAGGTACCTGGTTACAAAAAGTACAATCACTTGTTCTTAGTGACTAAAGCTAATTATTATAGATTTGTTCATCTTGCACACAAAGTAGCTATTCAATATTTCTTGATAGGAAAGCAAATAAGCAACAGAGCAACAAGTCTCAGCAACTTAGAAACCCTAAACAACTCAGTGAGACCCTGTCTGTAAATAAAAAAAAAAGGGTTGGGGATATGATGCTCAGTGGTTAAGTGTCCCTAAATTCAATCCCTGGTGCAAAAAAATACAAAATAAAACAGCAAAACATAGTGCTCAGCTGGGCGCAGTGGCGCACACCTATAATCCCAGCAGCTCAGGAGGCTGAGGCAGGAGGACTGCAGGTTCAAAGCCAGCCTCAGCAACAGCAAGGTACTAAGCAACTCAGTGAGACCCTGTCTCTAAATAAAATACAAAATAGGGCTGGGAATGTGACTCAGTGGTTGAGTGCCTGAGTTCAATCCCCAGTACCTCCAAACAACAACAACAACAACAAAATAATGCTCGGGCTGGGGTTGTGGCTCACCTAGCACATGTGCGGCCCAGGTTCGATCCTCAGCAGCACTTAAAAATAAAAGAATTGTGTACAACTAAAACAAATAAATAAATATTAAAAAAAATAGTGCTCAATGCTATCTATAGTAATGTGCCTTACAGACAAAATGTATGTTGGAGAAGCTTCATTTGGGCATTATTTATAATGCTGTTGGTCATCAGTTCAATAATCATCATCAAATCAATCATACATATTAAATACCTTTAAATAAGCCAGGCGCGGGGCATACCTGTAATCCCAACGCTTGGGAGGCTGAGGCAGGAGGATCACGAGTTCAAAGCCAGCCTCAGCAATGGCGAGGCACTTAGCAACTCAGTGAGACCCTGTCTCTAATAAAATATAAAAAAAGGGGCTGGGGATGTGACTCAGTCATCGAGTGCCCCTGAGTTCAATCCCTGGTACCAATAAATAAATAAATAAATAATATATATATATATATCTTTAAATAAAAACAGACATAAAGCAGGACATGGTGGCACACACCTATGACTGCAGCAAGAGGATCACAAGTTCAAGCACAGATAAATAAATAAGGGGTTATGGACAGAGCTCAGAGGTAGAACACATAACTTGAAACCCTGGGTTCAAGCCCCCCCGCAAAAAAAAGAAACATACATAATACAAGTTCATATGTTGATTGGTTGACCAAAATGTGATCGGCAGCTGGCAAGAATCTAAGCCTGTATTTCTCATAGAAACAATGGTTCAATACTTACCAATTTGGAATTTGTGGTAACTTTATAGAATATAATCACTTCAGATAATGAGCACCAATTATATATACAAATACATGCAAACACATATATATGTGAGTATATTATATACATGTATATAATTTTTGTGTGTGATGGTGAAAATTTTGCTGATTACTACAAGGATTTATGCCCCTGCTTACTGAGAAGTTATTATGTTTACCAAGAATCCTCTTTCTTAAGCATAGCTAGCCCTCATAATAATTTGATTGGAATGATTTTAAAATGTTCAATAAGATTTTTTTTTATATAAAGGAAGAATAATATAAAAAGCAAAGCCGGGCGTGGTGGGAAGGAATGAAAAGCCAGCCTCAGCAAAAGCACTTAGCAACTCAGTGAGACCCTGTCTCTAATAAAATACAAAAAAAAAAAAAAAAAAAAGGGCTAAGTGGCCCAGTGGTTCAGTTCAATCCCCTTACCCAAACCAAAAAAAAAAAAAAAAAAAAAAAAAAAAAAAAAAGCAACCTTATAAGTGGCCCATTCAGTCTTATCATAAAAGGCAGGAGCCCTGTTTGGGGAGATGGCTTAAATTGCGGTTGACTACGGGCTTTGGACATGTTTGGGCATTGGCGCCTTCCGTAGTCTCACGGGACTTGGCCCGGGATCTTGCGAGACTTGGCCGGAGATCTCGAGGGACTTGAGCAAGATTGCGGATGAGGTCTGCGCCATTTTGGAGGTTAGAGGAGCGTGGACGGCGTGTCGGGGTATAGTTAGAGCCAGAGAGAAAAGTTATCAGAATAAAGAGCTGTTTGTTTCCAGTTCGTCTCTAAACTTCTTCCCGCAGCTTCTTTGCTCCTAGCGGCCATCGCTTCAGGCGACTACAATTCTCCACTCTTTATGAGGTTAAAAACCAAATTTTTGCTATTGATGCCATAGGAAACACTGGAGAAGTTGGGAACAATGGCGCGTGACTATAATCCCAGAGACTCAGGAGGCTGCAGCAGAAGGATCCCAACTTTGAGGACAATGTAATAAGACCCTTTCTCAAAATAAAAAAGTTTGGGGTAGAGTGGTAAAGCTCAGTGATAGGAGTGCCTCTTGGTTCAATCTCCAGTACCACCCCCAAAATAATTATTTAATTAGTTAATTAATTTTTTTTAAATTCCTGGGGAAAACAACTGGAGCTCAAAAATAAACAAATCCATGATCAGAAAAAATAATGAGATTATAATATTATGTGGTGAAAGTTGGCCTGCCTAAAAATACAGGAATCTAACAGGGAAAGGTGGCACATGCCTGTAACCCCAGCAACTTAGAAAGGCTAAGGCTAGAAAAGCCCAGCCTCAGCAACTTAGTGAGACCCTGTTTCAAAAATAAAAAATAAAAGGGCCAGGAATATAGCTCATTGGTAACCACCCCCCCAGGTTAAATCCTGTGTGTGTGTGTGTGTGTGTGTGTGTGTGTGTGTGTGTGACATAAAGAAAAAAGTAGCATGCTTGTTAAACAACACTCTGAGAGAGCTCAGTACTCTGGGTCACATCATATGACTAAATCAAGCATTGTTTCTACCAGAGAGATTGAACCAGCTGTACCAAGGAGACTGGAGCTCAGATTAGAGTCAAGAGAGGTGATAAATTCTAATGCATAAAAAAATGGAAAAAGCGGAGAGGAGCAAAGAGAAAAGGATGGACCATTTAGCACTTGGGCTAAGACCTAAGGAGAGAGTAAAGTGAACAAGAGGGAAGTGCAAAAAAAAAAAAAAAAAAAAAAAAGATGAGAAGATGTCAAAGAATGTAAATCCTCTCACACCAACCATTTACCTGCCTGGTCCACAGGGCCCTGCCTGGCATCTTTTTCTTTCTGATGCCCTTGAGGAGTCAAGAGTTTTCCAGTGGCTTTATAGGCAAGTATTAAAATAATGCTAGTACCAATTAAGTCACTAATCACCGAAACATACATTTCTTGTCATTAGTGCCATAGCAAGAAAGATCAGAAGACTAAAATCAATTCTAAAATCATATGCATAACACATTTTACCATCTTAATGATTGAGAGACATCTTCACCACTTTAAAAGTAGAGGAAGAACAGATGGTGAGTACTATTTAATGAATGAGATCTACTTGAGTGAATTCTGTCTGTAATTGTTCAGTGCTATGAGGAGTCATTCACTTAATTACTAAACAAAGAGACTCTATTGCCAAATTAGTCAAGATTCCTGACAATTTTCTCCTCAAACTATTTCTGAATATATCATGGGATATATATCTTTGCTAGTGAATCTCTGTGCTTTTTAAATTCAGATACGTTACCCTAACTGAGCTTATCCTCTCCTTAGTCTTCAAAACTGCATTTTAACTTGAAGAGCTTTTATGATCCATTTAAAATCTCCAGCCTAAAGCAATGTTTTTTTTTCATGGATGTCTGTGTGGATATATGGCTATACTCTGGGCATTACAAAGAAAATAAATGATAAAAACATATCAATGATGTAGGCATTTACACAGCTACTTACAAGGCCATGCACCATCTCTCCTCACTTCCTCACCTCTCACTTTTCCCACCATCCACCACCCCTGTCCATCAGTTCATACCCACATACTCCATTCTTCAGGTCTCAAGTCATACATCACTTCCTCAAGGATGTCTTTCACCCCAACCCTACCCAGTCAGGTACACAGTACCCACACTTTGCTTCAGAAGCTTAAGTCTATAGTAACAAGACTGTGATTGGATAATTAATGACTTTGCTCATATTCAAGTCTACAATCCTACAAGCTTCAAGTTTTGTTCACGCTGTAGCCCCCAATACTGAATGCAGGTGTTGACACACAGTAAGCACTCCATATCTTTTAAATTGATAAGTACTTACTGAATATTTTTGAATAGCCCCTGCTATGGGCCAGCACACAAGGACACAGCAAGTGAGTAAAACAGACAGAAAGCCCTGGCGCCTGTCTTCTCACAGCTATCCTTCAGAAAGAGAACAGACAAAAAACTAACATATAATTGCAACTCTGAGAAAAATTTCACTATCATTTTTACTTACTCCTGAACATAAATAAAAAATATTGTTTTTCTTGGAGTTTTACTTTTCTTTTATCTATTTGGTACATCATATATCCCACCTACTTTCTGTTCATCATATTAATAAATTTCAACTGTCCAAATCAAAGCCAGACACATTCAAGCTGTTGGAGAGAGACTATGTTGTAACCTGGCTGAAAGTCCACCAGCCAGCAAATGTCTGAAGAAGCCTTACAACCTAAAAAACAGGTCAAGAGTTCTAAACAATATTTTCTTGGCACTATGGTTAATAGAATTTGGTAATTTTGGCAGAGTTTGCTTAAACGAGTGGGCAATTATCAGCCCATGGTTGTGATAACACAAGGAAAACAACTTTAAAAATTCTTCCAACATATATATATATTTTTAAAGGGGTACACAGATTATGAAATCTAACTTCCACTAATGCTACTAATATTTTACTACTAAAAGCATTACTTTTCACAGTGTCTCACAATGGAATTTTTAGCGATTCATTATCATAACAGTTTCAGCAAATATTAACATTAGAAAAATAGTCTAAGTTTAAAATTTTTTCAAAATTGTATATCTAGAACTTAGGTGGTTCTCTAATAGAGTATCTGACATCTCTTAGGATCTTAAAAGAAAAATGTTCATATAAGTATATACTGCTTACTATGACCAGGAACTCAGTGTGTTTCATTAAATCCTCACAATAATCATGTCAAGGAAATATCATCTCTGTCTTATAGACAGCAACTGGGGTTTAGATAAAGTGCTCAGACCCAAGGACATCATGGGATCTTTCAGGATTAATCCACCTCTGCAGTGGGTGCCTGGACAATGACATTTGGAAAATGGCCTATCACACTGTGAATGAAAAAAGGTAAGAAACAGGAATCAGCAATATTAGAGCAGAGGACACTCTCTTTGAAACACTTTGTAGTAAACATTTCAATGGACATTAGGTTCCTGTTATGGTCTAAACCATCAACATTCATATGTTGAAGTCCTAAACCCCAGTCTCTCAGAATGTGGCTGTATTTGGAGATAAGGTTTTTAAAGAGGTAATTACGTTAAAATGAGTTCATTAGGGTGGGCTCTAATCCAATATAGGGAGTGTTATTCATTATAATATGAGGAAATTTAGACACAGTTACAGAGGAAGACTGGGGCATACAGCCACCTACAAGCCAAAAAGAAAGGACTCTATAAAGAAATCAACCCTGTTCACACCTTGATTTCCTCGACTTATGACCTCTGAAATTTGAAAAAATAAAATTCTATCGCTTAAGCCACCCAGCCTGTGGCACTCTGCTCTGGCAGCCCCAGCAAACTAATACCGTTCCTAAGTCACGAGAGCCTGCTACATTCCTCAGAGCTGACAATCAGAAGCAGTGGCATAGCTCACCCACGCCATTTTAAGACTGTCAATGACATTTGTTCAAATAAATTTATGTTCCCATCACCCTAGGCAAGAACAAAAATTTGTGCATTAATATGTAGAGAATCAGTAGGAGGGAAACAGGAGTGAAAGAGAGTTTAAGCACAGACATTCTATTCCCTTCCTCCTCTACCCCCCGAAGATAAGATGTTCCCATGGGAAAATGCCCCCAAAGTGATTTGCTCAGTTCTGAAACACAGCTCTTTCTGGCCAGTCTAACCCTCAGCAAAAGTGTTAGTAGGGCACATGGAGAGGATAGAATGAGGCATCCTTGAAAAAAAGAATGACAGGGAAAACAAGAAGAGAAAGATGGAGGCTCAAGGGCAAGAAGCTGGGGGCGGAATGACACAGAGAGGTCTGCAGCGGGAAAGAAAGAACAACAGAGGGCCCTGAAAAGATTTTTGCTTCTTACCAGCTCCCTTTCTTCAGAAACAAACCTGTTAAGTGATGTGACAAGGTGGGGGGCAGGGGGGAGATTTGAGGGTTGGGGTAGAAATTAAAAGATTTTTCCCTTTCTTTCCTCTTCTGTATTTTGTTTCTCTAGTTCACTCCACTCCTCTCCCCCCCCTTCCAAAACACCCCCCACAGGTACTTAAACTGCTTGTCAACCTCCTATTCTGGGATGAAAGAAAAGCAAGGAAACAAGGTGGAAAAGGACATATAAACGGAGGTTGACCACAGATGCCCAAACATTCACTGCATCATAAATTTAGCAATCATTAATTTACATTTGTACACTGCTGATAGGAGAATACTTTTGGGCTTTCTGTCAAGTCCAAACCCTCCTGCTCTGACTGCCACTCCCACCTCAGGGGAGTGGGCCTATGAAGTACTTAAGGTGACCAGGAAAGGCCTTTGGAAAAGCGAGGCCAATAAGTCTCTTTTCTAGGAGTCTGAACCAAACTCACTATTTGATTCTTTTTGAGTGCTGATCAGTCTCCACCAATTACAGATGTTGGTTTGAGGCACAAGAGTGCCATTTCATTAAAGAAAGACTTTTTTCCTATATGCACAAAAGCAGAAAAAGCCCAAAAAAGAAAAGAATGAAGGAGATGTGTAGGGAGAGGTGGTGGTTAGAGACCTATTCCAAGAAAATAATCTCAGATCCTATACAATATCTATTTCCTTCTTGGGCCCCTTGGATTCCTTATAAAATTTGTTTTTGCTTAACCTGATACATTTGAATCATAAAGAGAGTCTTGATAAAATAGTGGTTTTTAATTTACTAAGAACCTTCAGGTATGTTATCTTGTTTGTGACACACAATACACTACAGAAATAAAGAGAACAGTTAATTTTACTCTTGTACAGCTTAAGAAGTAGAGGCTCTTCCTTACACTTTGAGGTCTGTCTTCCTAGTACCCCGTCACAACTTTGAAAAGAAGTCCAGGTTCTCTAGAGGAGGGAGAAGGACCCAGTGAGAGGCACTACAGATGAGACCCACAGACAGGCCACATGAAGGCAAACCAAAGCAACCTGGGCAAACTCCCGTGGCTGCTGCATGAATGACCCCAACCACCGGAAGAGAAAAGAAGAACAGAAGAGCCACTTAATCAGACCACAGAATCATGAGACATTATGCACTGTTGTTCTTTTTGAGCCATAGCTTTGGGATGGCTTATTATATAACAACAAATGAAACAGGTAAGTTCCCCTATATCTCAAAGTTAATAAACAGAGCTTGAATCCTGGTCTCCTGACTGATTGCAGTGATTTATTCACTGCTCCAAGATGTGACTGAAATTAAAGAAAAATAACTCAGGAGTTTCACACATGTCATTTAAACAATAGAAAATGAATTTTAGCTCAGAACATCCAGCTGTAAAATTATCCTGTCAGCATGTAAATGAATTAAAAATATATGTATGTAAATGTGGACAGGTAGGAGAGTGTTTTAAAATACTTAGCCTGGTTACAGAATGACTAAATGCTTTTCTCCTCTATGTTGAAAGAATTTTTTTAAAACCTACCAAAGACAGAATATACAACAATGCTCAAAGCAGTATTATTTCCAATAGAGGGGGGAAAAAAGAAGAAACAATTCAATTACCCAATGACAGGAAAAAGGACAAATCATGATATCTTCATATAATAGGGAAAATATGGAATTCCAGTTTCATACATCAACATGAATAAATCCCCAAAATAAACAATAAAAAGTGAAAGAACAGCCAGACACAGTAGCACACACCTGTAATCCTAGCTACTCAGCAGAGAGGACCACAAATTCAGGCCAGCCTCAGCAACTTAATGAGACCCTGACTCAAAATGAAAAGAGGGATGGAGATGTAACTCAGTGGAAGAGCACTTGCCTAGCATATTCAACATCCCCAGTATGACAGTGGGGGCGGGTGAAGTGAGAGGTAAAGAACACAAACAGAGCCTGGCACGGTGGCGTGAGCCTATAATCCCAGCACTTGGGAGGGTGGGGCAGGAGGATTGCGAGTTTAAAGCCAGCCTCAGCAATGGCGAGGCACTTATCAACTCAGTGAGACCCTGTCTCTAATAAAATACAAAAAAGGGCTGGGGATGTGGCCCAGTGGTCAAGTGCCCCTGAGTCTAATGCCCGGTACCAAAAAAAACAAGAACACAAACAGCTTAATGTCCTTTATATAAAATCTCATTAAAATACAAAACTTAGCAACATATTTTTTAAGAATTAACATGTAATAAAAGCAATAGCAAAACTCAAAGGAATAAGAACAAAATTCAAGATAGTAGGTTCTTGCCAGGAATGGTAGTGTACACCTGTAATTCCTGCTACTCGTGTTCAAAATGTAGCTTAATGATAGAACCCCCACCTTTGGGTTTAATCCCCAGGACCACACACGCAAAAAAAAGATAGTAGGTTCTCTTCAAGAAAAGGAAACCGAGTACACCTGGAGAAAGACACAGAGAGGGCTCCAAAGACACTAGTCATATTTCATTTCTTAATTTGTATGGTATATATACATGTATATTTTACAGCAACCTATAGTGCACATATGTGATAGTTTTTTGTATTTATAAAATATTTCATAATAAAACCAAATTTTAAAACACAAAGAATCTGGCAAAGGAAAATTAGACTATTCCTGGAATTATGTACTTTCTAATTCACACAAATCAACCTAGCTTCCAAATGCATAATAATTTAACTTTAAAAGAATAAAAGCCAGTGCGGTGATATATGCCTATAATCCCAGCTCTTCAGGAGGCTGAGGCAGGAGGATTGTGAGTTCAAAGCCAGCCTCAGCAACTTAGCAAAGCACTAAGCAATTCAGTATCTTTAAATAAAACAAAAAATAGGGATGGGGATATGGCTCAGTGGTTGAGTGCCCCTTAGTTCAATCTCCAATTACCCCCCCTTAAAAAAAAAGAATAAAAAAGGTATATTATAGAGATGTGTAGTATTCCAGTTACACTGCAATAGTGGCAAAGCCTCCTATAGTTCATAGCACATATTAAAGTTGATACCAAGGTAAAAATAGATATTTAAATATAGTGCTTAAAATATTTCATTCAGCCTTTTTTATATGCCCACCTGTATAATACTTATATTTTCTCACCAACAAAATTCCCTCTCAACCCAAGAAACAGGTTCCTGCCCTTCCAGGTGAGGCCCTGGTAAATAGCCTAGACACTTTCCCTTAAAAGTCTATTAAAGGAGCCGGGCGCAGTGGTGTACGCCTGTAATCCCAGCACTTGGGAGGCTGAGGCAGGAGGATCGTGAGTTCAAAGCCAGCCTCAGCAATGACGAGGGTCTCAATAACTCAGTGAGACCCTGTCTCTAATAAAATACAAAACAGGGCTGGGGATGTGGCCCAGTGGTTGAATGCCCCTGGGTTCAATCCCCAGTACTAAAAAAAAAAAAGTCTATTAAAGGGGCTGGGGTTGTGGCTCAGCGGTAGAGCGCTCGCCTAGCATGTGCACAGCCCAGGTTCGATTCTCAGCACCACGTAAAAATAAAAGGCATTGTGTACAACTAAAACAAATATTTTTTTAAAAGTCCATTAAAAGACCACACTGCATACTGAGAGACCCATTCTCTCCCCTGGCCAGAGATGACTGTATCAGGAATAGGCAGCTGACCCAAAGCAGCTGATCACAGGCTGCTGCCTCTCTACCTTTCAGCTTTATTCCTACTGTTTTCTCCCTTGAAGTCAATGTACTTGCTACATCTTTTCTGCACAGAATCCACTACAATTCTCTAAAAATTATATATTTATTTCAGCGATTCATGTCTTTCCTAAATTATAGCTCCATGACAGCAGTGAAGGGTCAGTTTATTCACTATTATGTCACACCAACTACCATAATCCCCAACACATGGTAAGTATTACATGAGTTTTTAAACCAAAAGAATGAAAGGATTATAATATTAAGGCTCCATTTCTCTACCTCTTTTTTCTAAAGCTTTATTTTTATTTCATTAAACTTACACAGAAATATACCCACTTTGAACACTCAAAATTTAGACAAAGGAATCAAAGCCATAGCATAATCTACATGTAACCTCAAAGAGGAAAATGTCACAGAATGCCACATTACATTTGCAAGTTTAAAGAGATTATAGAAACATACCTGAATGAAGTTGGATTTTCCCAATAACACCTTCTACCAACCCCAAACAAATGGGATTCCAGGCAAGAAGTAGATCAGTAGCTGAAATAAAATAAGAAGCAGTCATGAGAACATATCACCAGAAAACATATTAAAACACTATATTTAGCAGTATATTTTAAAAGAATCAATGTTCCCAAAAAAGCAGTTATAAACATCCAGTACTGAATTCATTATCATAAAGCAATTTGTACAAAGCATTAAATCTGAGGCCTGAATAAGGCTTCTGATACTAGGAGAGTTACAAGGGGAGAACTGACTTGAAAAATACTACCTGGATGGAATGCAGTATCTTGGCGCCCCACAGTGGAGGAAAGAGGCTGCTACAAGAGGGCAAAGGCAAGGAACTGCTCAGTCCTATAACACAGAGCCAGTCCCAGTTCCAAAGATAAAGCCTGAAAAACCACCATAGCACTGTCTACTTACTGAATTATACTCTGCTAAATACCTTTCTCCAAAGGTGCTCACACTAAGCAAAGAAAGTCACTGCTCTCTCATAAAACTTCTAGAGCATAAACAGTAGGAACCATTTCCACTTATTGAGTGCCACTATGTGCTGAGTATCTCCATCAGGGTTCTTAATCTGAACCAGAGAACAGATCACAATGATTTAGGTGACCGTGTTCTCATTTCTCTCAAATGAGAAATGCAATATCATGTAACTGGTACCATTCTACATGCACAGGAGAGAAGCAAATTCATTACATAAAGGATGCCTAAGGATGACAGGGCTTAATTCTCTCGTATAACCCGTGTTGCAAAAAGGCTGAAATGTGACATCTGTGGTAGTTAGTTCAACAGCTGGAAAAGATTAGCAAGAAAACTATTTCTTGGCAGAAAGTTAAAATTGCACTTCAATTATTACCATTTAAGTTTTATTTTAGTGAAACTGATACTTGATCTGTAATTCACAGGACAAACATATATTTAAAAACTAGTTTAGTCTCCGAGTTTGAATTTTGACTACTTCTTTTTTTTTAGATATTTATTTATTTTGCTTTAGTTGTACACAATGCCTTTATTTTTACGTGGTGCTGAGGATTGAACCTGGGCCGTGCACATGCTAGGCGAGCACTCTACCGCTGAGCCACAACCCCAGCCCCCTGACTACTGTATCTTAAATGTCTTTGTTGTTACATTCAATGAGAGGCAAAAAAGTTAACTTCACTTTTTTTAAATTTTTTCTTTAGTTGTTGATAGACCTCTATTTTTAACTATTTACATGCAGTGCTGAGAATCAAACCCAGTGCCTCACAAATGCCAGGCAAGTGTGCCACCGCTGAGTTCCATCCCTAGCCCAAAAACTTCACTGGTTTTTATGGTTGTTGTTCTATGGTTCTGGGGACTGCCCAGGGCCTCATGAACACTAGCCAAATGGCCTAACACTGAGCTACATGCCCAGCCTAACTTCATTTTTATTGTAAGAAATGTAAAAACAAGGAATCGATGTTTTAAAGTTGTTATATATATATTTTCGTGTTCAATCCTGTAAACTTTATGAGTGAGGTATGAGGAGTCCCACTTCACAGATAAGGAAATGCACACTTAGAAAAGTAACAGGGTAAAAGTCAAATAAAGGATGGGGGCACTCTACAAAGGCCAGGTCTACCTGACTCAGGGCTGTATTCCAAACCAACCTGCTACAGTGCCACACTCAGAAACTTCAAGCAATTTTAAATAACATGACAGAAATTATCACTCCACTCCTCTCCACACCACCCAGAGAAATTTATTTTGCTATAGTTCAGATCACATAGTTTGTATGTCAACCCACAATACTATAAACACAGTATTATAATGTTATAAGTATTATTTAACAAATGCAGTATTTCCCCAATTCTTTGAAATATTCTTCAAATTGGAATTTCACATTGTCATAACTTTTCACCTAAGAAAGTATTACCTCACTCTTGGGCATTTAAGTGATTGCAAGTTTTCCACTGTTATAGAAACACTGTGATAAATAATGAATATTATGCAGATATTTTATTTTCCTCCCTAATTAACAGCTTTAGGACAGATTCCGAGGAATGAAATTAGTAGGTCAAAACATTTAAAAGAATGTAAAGTTCTCAAATTTACCTAATTGCTTTCTACAAAGGTTATAACAAGTTATATCTGTGAAAAGCTTATGAAAATGCTTGTTTTAAAATACTCTTGCCAGAATTTTTAAATTTTGCTAATTTGATGGAATCCACCACCTAAAATGATGTTCATTTTCTTTCTGTTGCTGGTAAGATTAAATATTTAACTATAAAATTGACTGCTTATGTTTCTTCTTCTATGATTTTCTTGTCCATATCTTCTAAAATTTTTCTTTATATTCTTTTTGACTCAAGAGTTCTTTGTATAATCAGGACTTCAGGAGAAAAAGATATAAATAGCCAGAAGTGGGGCTGAGGTTGTGGCTCAGTGGTAGAGCGCTTGCCTAGCATGTGTGAGGCACTGGGTTTGATTCTCAGCACCACATATAAACAAATAATAAAGGTCCATCAATAACTAATAAATTTTTTTTAAAAAAAGCCAGAAGTAAGCATGAGAGCCAGAAAAAGATGTGAAGATGATATGCTGCTGATATGAAGGACAGAGGAAGAAACTATGAGCCAAAGAATGGAGGCAGTCTCTTTAAGCTGAAAAAGGAAAACAATAGAGCTATAAATGAAAAAAGATAGTTTTTCCAAAAATATTGATAAAATTGACAAAATTAGCAAGATGGGCAAAGAAAAGAAGAATAATGTGTAAGTATATTGCCAGGAGTCACTACAACCATCCTGTGGCCAATATGCTGAGGACAGAGGGGAAAAAGAGAATAAATCTAACCCCTTGAAAATGTCATGGAGTCTTTGAATGAAGCAACTCTAAAATCACCCTGTTTGGTTTTCTTACTATGTAAGATAATAAAATTATGTAAGGGAAAGAAAGACTTCAAATCCTTGACAGGTTTGCAAATACGTTCCATTTTAAATTTTTATGGAAATCTACCATTTTCATTATTTTTAGACTTGATATCAAGTATCCATTTTTCTCATGTGTGTGCACATGCGAACAGTGTGTGTATACATAGGCTGAGGATTGAACCCAGGGCCTCACACATGCTGAACAAGCACTCCACCACTGAGCTACATCCCACACTTACTGCTTTTATCTGTTAATTTTTAAATATTTAACTTTAACTCCAATAGTGAGCCAGAACCCCTGTATCGGGCAGGCTATATCTTTTTTTTTTTTTTTTTTTTTTGGTACCGGGGATTGAACTCAGGGGCACTCGACCACTGGGCCACATCCCCAGCCCTTTTTTGTATTTTGCTAGAGACAGGGTCTCACTGAGTTGCTAAGTGCCTCGCCAAGGCTGAGGCTGGCTTTGAACTCGCGATCCTCCTGCCTCAGCCTCCCAAGTACTGGGATTACAGGCGTGTGCCACCGCGCCCGGCTAGGCTATATCTTAATGTCTGCCAACACTAACATTCCTGCTAAGGAAAGAGCTCAAGATTCCCTAATCCTGCCACTCTGACCTCCAACAAACAGTTATAAGAGTCTATCAAATAAGCTCTAGGAATAGGAAGGAGAAATAAAAAGTTAGAGCCAAGGTAGTTAGGAACAGTTACACAGAAGTAGAACTTCAGGCATAATAAGGAAAGCCGCAAGAACAATAATGCAGAGGAAAGTATCAGATTTTTTCTGAAATTTGTCCCATCATTAGGAGAGCACATATCAAATACTTCCCAGGAACCAAACACTGTATCAGGCTAAGATGATAGAAAAATAAAGGAACAAAGAGTTTAGATAACAAAAGACCAGCAGATACAGTAGAGATTTGAATTCATAAGACTATAAATTGAGGCCAATTATGGAGACTTGAATAAAGGTAATGAATCTGCACTTTCTGACAAGCAGATAGTGACATAAATAAAACAAGATTACAACCAGGGATTATATCTCAGTTGATATAATGACCCTCACCTGAAAGAGTTTTCAACTATTTGAGATCCATCATATAAAAACTTTGTATATCATGACACATGTACCAGAAACAAAGTTTTATGAAATGATATTTGAAAGGAAGTAGAGACTGGTAGTAGAGAAAACCAGCTGGGTTATTGCAAAATCTTGGGCTTGAAACAACATGAAAGGTCACAACAAATCAGTTTGGAAAGTGGGTTGTCAGTGGGTGAGGAATGCAGAAGAGGAGATTAACATGAAACTCCTCAAAGGAAGCTATGGGAAGGTCAGGAAGAGAGTAAATTAAAGATGACATTGAAACATCTATAGAGACCTGAGTGGGTGAAGACACAGGCAAGAACAAGAAGATGCAGGGCCAAAAAGACAGACTCTACAGCAGCTGAAGGAAAATAAAGGTGAGAATCTCCTAACTTAATGCCCTTTTTGCATCTTTGGCATTCTGAACCATGTGAAAACATCAACCATTCACAAAAATAAGATTTTAACTTTGAAAAGTTAAACAACTAGAAAAACTATAAGTGCAACCATGCTGTAGTCTAATGATTAAAAATAAGTCACTGATCATGTCTGAGGTCCAGAATAAAAACCAGTAAAACCCACCAAGACTGAGTTCATGATGGAATGGTCAAGAAAAAAATGTCTAGATATAAAATGAGGGGAGACACTGAAGGAGGAAAAAAAAGCAGAGGCTCAGTGGACACATCTGTAATTCAGCAGCTGAGGGGGCCCCTGCTGAGAGGATAGCAAGTTCAAGGCCAGCCTCAGCAATTTAGCAAGACCCTCCCTCAAACAAAACAAAACAAAAAAATTCTGGAGATGTGGCTCAGTGGGTAAGCACCCTTGGGTTCAATCCCTGGTACCACAAAAAAAAAAAGAAAACAGGCAGAGATGATGAAATTTAAAGTACAGGTGTAAAATCTAACCTTGAAATAGAGGAAAGATGTTATTTTTTTCTCCTAAGCTCGGATGATGATAGACTAAATATAGAAATGGAGAAGAGAAGCAGATGAACATATCAGATGGCCTTGACTCAGTAAAAATAGGAGTCAAAGTCATCTTTGTTTTATCAAGGGGAAGGACAAAAAGGTAACAGGACCCTAGAGGCTTGGTATGAGGGAGGTTGGAAAGTCAGTTTGTAAATATTCTATGTGTGCTTATATATGTATTTTTAAATTGTTTTCAAGAATAAGGGTGTTAATCCATTAATGTGTCATGAAGTCAGGCATGGTGGCACACACCTGTAATCCCAGCTACTCAGGAGATTGAGGGAGGAGGATAACAAGTCCAAGACCAGCGTGGGCACCTTAGTGAGACCGTCTCAAAGTAAAAAGGGTTGGGAATATAGCTCGGTGGTAGAGCTCTTGCCTAGCATGTATAAGGCCCTGGGTTCAATAATCCCCTGTACTAAAAAAAAAAAAAAAAAAGGAAGAAGAAAAGGTTCATGAAGTCAATTTTGTGTACTAAGATAAGCATTAATAGCAACAAAATAGAAAATAGAAAAGCTGCACAACATAAGTAATATCATTCATGAAGCTTTTAAAATTTTTTTTAAAAAATATTTATTTACTTTAGTTGTACACAATGTAATGCATTTATGTTTATGTGGTACTGAGGATCGAACCCGGGCCGCACACGTGCGAGGCGAGCGTTCTGCCACCAAGCCACAACCCCAGCCCCATTCATGAAGCTTTTGTTTATATACATGTATGATTCACAAGATCATGATGTTAAAAGGTATTTCCTACTCTGGACCTCAAACAGCTGAACACACAACTTTTGGGCGAGAGTTCATTACATTAACCTTGTAAATTATCTTGTTCAGTTCCTCTATGTACTTGCTAATTTTTCTAACTGAAACAATCAGTGAGGTGTATAGAGAGCCAACTAATTGGGAACAAATATTTAATACATCCACATCAGATAGAGCACTAATTTCTAGAATATATATAGAACTAAAAAAACTTAACACCAAAAAAGCAAATAACCCAATCAATAAATGGGCTAAGGAATTGAAAAGACACTTCTCAGAAGAAGATACACGATTAATCAACAAATACATGAAAAAATGTTCAACATCACTGGCAATTAGAGAAATGCAAATCAAAACTACTCTAAGATTTCATTTCACTCCAGTCAGAATGGCAGCTATCAAGAACACAAACAACAATAAATGTTGGAGAGGATGTGGGGAAAAAGGCACACTCATACATTGCTGGTGGGACTGCAAAATGGTGCAACCGCTATGGAAAGCAGTATGGAGATTTCTTGGGAAAATGGGAATGGAACCACCCTATGACCCAGCCATCCCACTCCTGGGTCTATTCCCAAAAGACTTAAAAACAGCATATTACAGTGACACAGCCACTTCAATGTTTATAGCAGCACAATTCACAATAGCTAGGTTATGGAACCAACCTAGATGCCCCTCAGTAGATGAGTGGATAAAGAAAATATGGTATATATACAAAATGGAATTTTACTCAGCAATAAGAGAGAATAAAATAATGGCATTTGCAGGTAAATGGATGAAATTGGAGAATATAATGCTAAGTGAAATTAGTCAATCTCAAAAATCCAAGTACCGAATGTTTTCTCTGATATAAGGAGGCTGGTTCACAGAGTTGTTGGAAGGGGTACATAGGATCAGAGGAACACTAGAATGGTCAACGGAAAGGGAGGGGAGGGAGGGAGTAAGGGGGGGGTTGGAAAAAAATTGGTGGTTGAATGAGATGGATATCATTATCCTAAATGCATGATTGAAGATCTGAATGGTACTTATATACTTTGTATACAAGCAGTTGTATGTAAAAAGATACTATACTTGTGCATGATGAATAAGTAAATAAATAATAAAAAATTTAAAAAAAAAGAAAAAAACAGCAAAAAAAAAAATTAATACATTTGTATTTTTGTATTTTTTCCTTCTTAATTTTTACTTTATATCATTTGAGACTAGTTATCAAGTATGCAGAGATTCAGGATTATCATATCTTCCTGGTGAACTGCTTTATTTAAAAGGACGTAATAACTGCCTTTGTTTCAAATAAGTCTTTGCTTTCAAGACTAGTTTGTCTAACATTAATATGTGAAAGGAATATATTAGGTATTAAAAAAGGATGAATATGAACATTGCTAATCCAATGGTTTTCTCCTCCCCACAACCTTGAGAATAAAGTCCAAATTCATTAGCAAGGCTTGTCAAACCCTGCTAGGCTAGAGCTGCCCACTCTCCTCCTCTCCAGCATCTTGGTCTTCAGGCATCTTGGACTGTGTACAAGCTGGGTGTGGAATGCTGCTCCTCACCCACTTCTGCCTGCTCTTCATTCCAGCCTCAGAACAGGGGTCATTAGTTTTCCTGGACACATTCCCTTCTCCACCCACCCAGTAGAGCTGACCAGGCTCTCTTGTTGGCTCCCCTGAACCCAGTACAAATTTCCATCTCAGCACCTTTGTTGTTGTTTTGTTTTGTTTATGTACCTAATTATTCACTTGGCCTTCTCCTTGACTAAACAGGAACTCATCAAGAACGGGGAATTCACTGAGACCTGTTCTATGTTCAGCTTTATGTTGCTAGTGCACGGTACACAGTAGCCTCCAAAGTGGATGGGTAATCATTGTATGACACAGAAAGAAGCAAACTGAAGTCAGATAATTCGTATATAACCAGGTTGGAAGTGTTTCCTATTTAAAGTAACAAGAGTTAAACTCGTCCAGTCTATTTCTTTTCTTTCTTTCTTTTTTGTTACTGGGGATTGAACCCAGGGGCAGTTGATCACGAGGCCACATCCCCAGCCCTATTTTGTATTTTATTAGAGACAGGGTCTCACTGAGTTGCTAAGTGCCTCGCCATTGCTGAGGTGGCTTTGAACTCGCGATCCTCCTGCCTCAGCCTCCCAAGTGCTGGGATTACAGGCTCATCCAGTCTATTTCAGCTAAGGGACATTGAGGCTAGTAGAGATAAAATGAGCACCCAACACTACTGAGCTTGTTATCATCAGAACACAATTTCCCATTCTCAGTCCAGGATTACTCTTCCTAACACATTTCTAATACCATCAGTTTCCCTACCAAATATTCTCTGGTGTTATACTCTCATATCTGCATGGGGCTTTCAGCTCACCATCATCATTCCAGCTGCCTATGCCAGAACCTAGGAGACACCCAAAATGACTTTTTTTTTAGTACTGGAGATTGAATCCAGGGGCATTATACCACTGAGCTACATTCCCACTCCATTTTATTTTCAGACAGGTTCTCACTATGTTGCTGAGGGTTTCATTAAATTGTTGAGGTTGGTTTCAAAGTTGCAATCCTCCTGCCTCAACCTCTGGAATCTGGGATTATTGGCGTGGGCCACCACACCCAGCTCAAAATGACTTTCTTGCTCACCAAGTCCTACTGATTCTATCTCCTCAATATCTGATGAAGATTATACTTCTCTCCACTCCTAATACCACTGTGCTAGTTCAGGGACATGACCTTCACCCTGTGGATCAAAAAAGATGTTGTTGGCCTTCAACAGACTGCTTGACATAAAACAGGCACTCAAATACTTATTGAATGCAAGGGGAACTCAACACTTTGGTACTCCTGACTCCTGCTGAACTAGGAGTCATATGGTAGAGAGCCATGAGAATGAGTCTGAAGAACTAAAGTAACCAACTCAAGAGGTCAAGAGTTGCTTCCTCCAGGCCGGGTGTGGTAATCCAGCACTTTGGGAGACTGAGGCAGGAGGATCACGAGTTCAAAGCCAGCCTCAGCAATGGCGAGGCACTTAGCAACTCAGTGAGACCCTGTCTCTAAATAAAATACAAAAAAGGTCTGGGGATGTGACCCAGTGGTCAAGTGTCCCTGAGTTCAATCCATCCCCAGTACACAAAAAAAAAAAAAAAAAAAAAAAAAGAGCTGTTTCCTCCAGGAAGGTCAGATTTACACTTGAGATAGAATGCCAGGACAAATGTGAACAGGATGGATATGAGCCGACAGGTTTGAATCCAGAGTTCCAGATGACAAATAAGAATGGGCAGCATGGCCTAGGGCTGACTCTAGAATTGAAAAGCTAGACAGAATCAAGATATTCAGGTATAAAATGAACACAGACTGTGTTTGGTGTACTGGGCTAAGAATCCTAGCTCCACTGAAATTTCCGAACCCCTCTCAACTTCAGTTTCCTCTTATGTAAATGGGAAGTACATTTAATTTATAGGGTTTTCATGAGGATTAAATGAATTGTATGAAATACTCACTACAATGTCTGTCACATAAAAATATTAATAACTCTCAGCTCAAGGTGGGATATGTGTATGCTATTTAAAACTCTAGGTTCAATAATTTCCCCATAGGTTTTTTAAAGTTATACATATGGATTTAAAAAAACTACAACGTGTTTTTTATTTATTAAAACTTTTGACCAGGCATGGTGGCGCATGCCTGTAATCCCAGCACTTGGGAGGCTGAGGCAGGAGGATCTTAAGTTCAAAGCCAGCCTCAGCAACGGTGAGGCACTAAGCAACTCAGTGAGACCCTGTCTCTAAATAGAATACAAACAAGGGCTGGGGATGTGGCCCAGTGGTCGAGTACCCCCGAGTTCAATCCCTGGTACCACAAAAAAAAAAAAAAAAAAAGGAAGAAAGAAAACTTATGGTAGGACCATAATTCTTGGAAGCTTTCTCAAAATGGTAAACACTTCATGGAAATATCTTAATGCCCAGATATACACCAGAACTCTATTTCCTCAGAATATGAAACATTGAGCTGCAGCTCTGATGTAGCTTAAAACTGGTCATACAGTCTCAGTCCCAGAAACCCATCTGGTCCAAATGGCAAATCAAGCATGACTGCCAGCTTCTTCCCTTCTCCCAAGCCCTCTATATGGATGAGAAAGAAGATCTAGAAGAGGCAGAGTCTAAAAGGAGGAAAACTTTCTTGAGAAAGATATGGATATTTACATATGATCAGTTACATATATGAAAATACATAGTGAGTCCTAAGTTTGATAGAACCACAAAAGAAGACATTGTGTAACTTTTAATCTGCAATAGAAAAATACCTGACAAAATCTGAGCTACCTAATGAAAGATAAGAAAAACTGGCAGAGAGATAAAAGGCATGACAAATAAAAAAGATAAAAGTTAGAAACTAGCCAAGGGGCTGGGGTTGTGGCTCAGCAGTAGAGCGCTTGCCTAGCACGTGCGCGGCACGGTTTGATCCTCAGCACCACGTAAAAGCAAAAGGCATTGTGTACAACTAAAACAAATAAATAAATATTAAAAAAAAAAAAAAAAAAAAAAAAGAAAGAAACTATCCAAGTGTGATAGCACAAGCCTGAAATCCTAGCAGGCTGAACAGGAAGATCACAAGTTCAAGGCCAGCCTTGGTCCACTTGGTGAGACCCTGTCTCAAATAAAAAGGGTTAGGGGTGTACATCATGGCAGAGCATCCTTGGGTTTAATCCCCAATATTTTTCACGTATACACACACACACACAGGTAGAGAGGTAGAATATTTACAATGAATGTATACAGTTTCAACTAACCAAGTAAGAGACTATTGAGTCTCAATTCCTCTATGGTTTATTTAATTACATGAGGACTATTCTGTTTACCACTGTATACTCATTCAACAGTGAACTAAATAAATGAATAAAAATAAGCAAAAGAGTAAAAACAGATTACTCCTACCAACTGTTTACCTTCATCAATTTGTAGCAAAACTAACATCTTAAGTTTCATTTTAGCTTTTTGGGTTTTTTTTGGCAGTACTGGGATCAAACCCAGATGCAAATAAATAGGTACACATAAAAACCCAGGTGCACATAAGTAGGTACACAAAAATAGGTGCACACAACTTCTCATATCAATGACACAAGAGACACAAGAAAGGTAGGTCTGAACAGGGAACTGTAACTGACCGAAGAAGGGAGGCTTGGTGCATCTTTCTGAACTCCCATGACTTTCCTTTTTGGTACACTGCCTGGCACATAACAGACACTTCAAAATGTGTCTGTGTACATGAATCTATAGATGATTTTAATCTGCTACTCTTCACTAAGGAAATAAAACAAGTTGGCATTAGAAGAATCTGTATAGAGGACACATGTAGATATTAGTCTAGGCATATGCAGAAACTAAACTTAGTAGCTGACATCCTGTCCATGATATTAATGACTACTCAGGGGACAGAAAGCTTTGTAATGAAGTGACCAGTGTGCTTCCTTCCATAAACAACAAACAAGTAACTGAACTACTCCAAAAAAAGGTATTGTTTTCCAACCTTTTCCTCAGCAGATATATGCTAATATAGCATATAAATTCAAAATGGAAATATTTTAAATTCAAAAGTAAGTTTTAAAATTTTAGTTTATCAAGTTATCTAGTTAGGAGTAGAGTTTCTTACAAATTACAAAAGTATAGCATTTTAGAAATAATGCCAAATTGTAATTAGTGGAATAATAAAGCAACATACACCCAAAGTCCTAAGTACTTGCAATAAGCCTAATTGTTTGACTCATTAGGTCAACATTTCCACTCTTCAGATCTATTTGGCAGCACACAATTTCTATTTTCATATGCCCTCCCCTTTTTGGTACATAAAAAACAAGTGATTAAGTACTACTGTGTGCCTGCAGAGAGCATGAGTCATTCATTCCAAGATCCCAGAGTGAAGGCACTACCTCAACCCAAAAACAAGCTTGGGTTTTACACAGATAAAATTTAGACAGTTTCACCTGTGTCTTATAAAAAAAAAAATAGTGCCAGCATATGTGTAAGTAATCAGACCCAACTTTCATTTCCTGCTAAAGACAAAAGATATTGCTCTAAAAAGACTCTAAAAGCTGGGCGTGGTGGCGCATGCCTGTAATCCCAGCACTTTGGGAGGCTGAGGCAGGAGGATAGAGAGTTCAAAGCCAGCCTCAGCAATGGCGAGGCACTTAGCAACTCAGTGAGACCCTGTCTCTAAATTAAATACAAAAAAGGGTTAGGGATGTGGCCCAGTGGTCGAGTGCCCCTGAGTTCAATCCCTGGTACCAAAAAAAAAAAAAAAAAAAAAAAAAAAGACTCTAAAAATCCTGTATCAAAGTCAAACAGATGAAGCTGGGCGCGGTGGCTCATGCCTGTAATCCCAGCACTTTGGGAGGCTGTGGCAGGAGGATCGCGAGTTCAAAGCCAGCCTCAGCAATGGCGAGGCACTTAGCAACTTAGTGAGACCCTGTCTCTAAAAAAAAGGGGCTGGGGATGTGACCCAGTGGTCGAGTGCCCCTGAGTTCAATCCCCGGTAGCACCAAAAAAAAAAAAAAAAAAAAAAAAAAGTCAAACAGATAAGGAGTTTAAGAATGAAGAACTGAAAATTCTAATTGTTAGTTCATCCATGCTATAATTCTCAGAATTTAATTAATCTGGGAAACAGGTTAAGAAATAATTTTATTCACGTGCCATCTTAAGAAATAATTTTAGCTGGGCTTGGTGGCACACGCCTGTAATCCCAGCACTTGGGAGGCTGAGGCAGGAGGATCGCGAGTTCAAAGCCAGCCTCAGCAATGGCGAGGCACTTAGCAACTCAGTGAGACCCTGTCTCTAATCAAATACAAAAAAGGGCTGGGGATGTGGCCCAGTGGTTGAGTGCCCCTGAGTTCAATCCCCGGTACCAAAAAATAATAATAATAATTATTATTATTATTTTATTCAGGTGCCATCTTAAAAAAAAATCAAAGTTTAAAACACATTTCCTTGAACTCTCTAATGGTAATTATCTATCCAGCATGCAGCAAGCTAAAGAACTAATTCAATTTAGAAGTTCTAGCAGTTGGTAATTTCCCAGTGTGAAACCTACCTCAATGGTTGTCAATCTGGGCTGTTTATTATCATCATCTAGGAGCTTTAAAATACTGATGTCCTAGGCGCCACGTCTCAGAGATTGGTTAGGGTAAGGCCCTGACACAAGTCCTTTCCTTTTTCATCTCCCCTATGTGATTCTAATTTATAGCCAAACTGAGAATTACTGGTCTAAGTGATTACAGGTCACTGGGAGAAACTACTGTATTAGTAGTTTTTACCCTATCCGATTCAAATATGACTGCAACATGTATTACATGAAAGAGTTTAAAGTTGAAGTATCATAAACTGCATAAAGATCTCATAATAGGGGCTCAGTGGTAGAGCGCTCGCCTAGCACGAGCGCAGCCGGGGTTCGATCCTCAGTACCACATAAGAATAAAGGCATTGTGTACAACTAAAAGCAAATAAATAAATATTTACAACAAAAAAAATCTCATAATACGAGTTGGCATAAATACTGGTCTAAGCTACCAGAAGAAAATACACTTCAAAAAATAACTCCAAGAATACTTAAAAGATGAGGGAGCCAGGCGTGGTGGTGCATGCCTATAATCCCAGAGACTCAAGAGTCTGAGGCAGGAGGATCACAAGTTCAAAGCCAGTCTCAGCAATTTAGCAAAACCCTGTCTCAAAATAAAAAATAAATAAAAATGGCTGGGGATGTGGCTCAGTGGTTAAGTAACACTGGGTTCAATGCCAGGTACAAAAAAAAAAAAAAAAAAAAAAATTGAGGGATACCACCTAGGAAAGGAACTCCTCAATAATTTCTAGATTTATATATTAAAATAGGGACCTAATTACATTGTAGCAAGGGAGCCAGAAAAGTTTTGATCATCCTGAAGAAATTAGAAATTGCTTTTTAAACCCTACAATATCCAAACAGAAAACTATTATGACTTTCTACATGATGCATAAAGTCCTAATTGTCAGATCTCAAGAAAACAGCCACTGCAACTTAAAAAAGAACAGAAGCGGGGCGTGGTGGCGCACACCTGTTATCCCAGCACTTTGGGAGGCTGAGGCAGGAGGATCACGAGTTCAAAGCCAGCCTCAGCAATGGTGAGGCACTTAGCAACTCAGTGAGACCCTGTCTCTAATAAAATACAAAAAAAGGGCTGGGGATGTGGCCTAGTGGTCGAGTGCCCCTGAGTTCAATCCCCGGTACCAAAAAAAAAAAAAAAAAAAAGAACAGAAGATAACTAAGAAAAGAATTTTATGAAAGGTTAAACAATGTGATTAGGATTTTTTATGGGTATGGACTGAAGGAAATGTATAAAATTATGAAAGGTATGGACTTTACAGTATATTCATAATACCATAATAGGAGATAACCACGTTTCAAAGAATAACAAATGGAAGTATGGCTTAAATTACAACTTTCCAAATTCAAAACCTTAAGAACTCTTGATAATAAATTCATAATACATCACCCAGACAGTCACAGTGGCACGCGCCTGCCTGTAATTCCAGCAGCTCAGGAGGCTAAGGCAGGAGGATCACAAGTTCAAGACCATCCTCAGCAATTTAGTGAGACCCTGTCTCAAAATAAAAATAAAAAGGGCTGGGGGGTGTAGCTTAGTAGTAGAGTATTCAACCCCCAGTACAAAAAAAAAGAAAGAAAGAAAGAAATGCAACATAGAGACATCACTCAAGAAACATAGCAATGTATTGGGATACACCTACATCTCACCTTCTGCTCTCCCAAAAACTTACTTCGATATCACTTTCAGAAACAGGATTCTGAGAGCTAAATCAAAAGCACAGATAAGCTAAGAATTGGTATTTCCCCCCTCACTTTAAAGTTACTAACAAAAATGCATAAAATTAGTACTTCCATCATGAAGTAGCTGTAACCTTTCTCCCAGCTAGTGTTTAAATAGTTGTATAGCTTATCCTAAAAATTTTGTTCAAAACTCATTTACTTTCCCGCATACAATTACTTGTACAGTTATTCTGCCACCATAGATCCTCACCAACAAAAAATCCTGCCTTCAAACCCATCGTCAGGTCAAGTCTAGGATTTGCCACTTTACTTGGCCTTAAATGAACTGCTTCCAGATCAACAAGGACCATAGCACAAAGTCCCAGAGGAGTGGGGAGGAAAGGAAAAAACTGTACTGTATCTTACATTTTACCCAGTGCAGTGAAGTACTATTCAGTCTCATTCTTTGTTAAAAAAAAAAAAAAAAAAGTGTTATTTCTGGTAAAACAAAAGGAAGGACTCAAGAAGCTGAAGCAGGAGGATCAAAGTTCCTGGTCAGCTTCAGCAGTTTAGCAAGACCTCAGAAACTTAGTGAGACTATCTCAAAATAAAAAGGACTGGGATGTAGCTCAGTGGTAAGAGGCCCCTGGGTTCAATTCCCAGAACCAAAAAAAAAAAAAAAAAAAAAAACCAGACTCAATTCAAATCTCCCACAGAACTTTGTGCCATATCTGTCTCTCTATAATCCTGTGTATCTCCTCCAATGGACCGCACCCTCTGCAGTCTTATCCATCTTTTTACTTTGGCATATGCCTACTCCAATTACTGTTTGTTGAAAAAATAAATGACTTCACAGAATTTCAGACTTATTATAATTTGGAAGAAGGAAATATAATACTTAAATTAGATTGTAGGAAGGGCTGGGGGGATACTGTTTCTCCAAGAAAAGGCTATATTTGAGGCTGGGGGTGGTGGCACATGCCTGAAACCCCAGCTACTTGGGAAGCTGAGGCAGAAGAATCACAAGTTCAAGGATAGCCTGGGCCATTTATCAACACCCTAACTGACTCAAAATTTAAAAAAAGGAACTGAGGATGTAGCTCAGTGGTAGAGTACCCCTGGAGTCAATCCCCAATACAAAATTAAAAAAAAAAAAAGAAAGAAAAAAGAAAAGAAAGAAAAGGGAGTATTTCAAAGGTGCAAAGGGAAATAAATGCCACCACAGCTAGAAACAAATCCTGGAAAGAAGCAAGCCATTACTTTGCTACACCTTTTGGTCTGCCCACCGCAGTTGTCCCTAAGAGAAGAGATATCTTAAGCTGGAAATAGGAAGAATGTGACATGAAAGCAACATTTAATGATGCTGTAAAACATCAGTAACGGGCCGGGCGCGGTGGCGCACGCCTGTAATCCCAGCACTTTGGGAGGCTGAGGCAGGAGGATCGAGAGTTCAAAGCCAGCCATCAGCAATGGTGAAGCACTTAGCAACTCAGTGAGACCCTGTCTCTAATAAAATACAAAAAAGGGCTGGGGATGTGGCCCAGTGGTCGAGTGCCCCTGAGTTCAATCCCTGGTACCAAAAAAAAAAAAAAAAAAAAAAAAAAAAAATCAGTAATATTATACCCACAAACTACTAAAATTGAAAGTACTGTGGAATGTTTAAAATTTCCTAACATTTCAATCAGGTGTTATAACTGTCCTCAAATTGTATATATTAATATTGCAGAAATTGTGAAATTTGAAGTTTGGCGTAACTTAGAAGAAAGTAAAAAGCTGTTTCAAAAAGCAAAAAAGTAAGTTGCTTTGTTTGTGTTTTTTGTTTTGTGGTACTGGGGATTGAACCCAGGGGCACTCTGTGTTGCTCAGACACATTCCCCAGCCCTTTTTATTTGTTTTGTTTTATTTTTTTGAGACAGGTTCCCACTAAACTTCTGTGGTTGGCCTCAAACTTGCAATCCTGCTGCTTCAGCCTCCTGAGAGCTGGGAATGCAGGTGTGTGCCACTGTGCCCAGCTAAAGAGTACATGTCATAAAGAAAATTAGTATCATTTAAAATATCCCACTATCAACTGAAAGAGATAGAAGGATAAATCCAAAAGAAGTTGAAATTAAAATGAAATAGCTTGAAAGAAAAAAAACACAAGGAACACTGACCCAAAATCTACCAGTATTTCACTCAACCAGTCTTACCAAAGAAAGCATGAACAAGCTGTGCATGTTAGCACATGCCTGTAATCCCAGTGACTTGGGGGGTTAAGGCAGGAAAATCAAAGTTTGAGGCCAGCCTTGGCAACTTAGTGAGATTCTGTCTCTAAATTAAAAGGGCTTGGGGGTATGGCTCAGTGGTAGAGGGCCTCTGCGTTCAATTCCCAGAAGGAAGGGAGGGAGGAAGGAAGGCAGAAAGAAATAGTGAGTGGAAAATTTTTTGTGAATGGAAGTAGTTCCTTAGGGGTCTTCGAGCATCCACAAAATGAGTCATCCTAACAGAACATGCAATTCCTAATTTATTTAAGACGCTACTGGTATTGGTTGAGTACTCTGTAACACCAAATGTTCAGTGTTTATCCTCACTTTAAAAATACTATTTATAGGGCTGGGGTTGTGGCTCAGTGCAGTAGAGCGCTCGCCTAGCACGTGCAAAGCCTTGGGTTCAATCCGCAGCACCACATAAAAATAAATAAAATAAAGGTATTGTGTCCAACTATAACTAAAAAATAAATATTTTAAAAAATACTATTTAGCCGGGCGCGGGGGCGCACGCCTGTAATCCCAGCACTTTGGGAGGCTGAGGCAGGAGGATCACGAGTTCAAAGCCAGCCTCAGCAATGGCGAGCCACTTAGCAACTCAGTGAGACCCTGTCTCTAAATAAAATACAAAAAAGGGCTGGGGATGTGGCCCAGTGGTCAAGTGCCCCTGAGTTCAATCCCTGGTACCAAAAAAAAAAAAAAAAAAAAAAAAAAAAATATATATATATATATATATATATATATACTATCTATACATTATTAATGTATTAGCCAGAACCATTGATAACTTAAAATTTTCCCCTATTTTGTTAAACATACTGATTCAAATGTTCTTTTCAACTCATTTATGGCCAGATGACCATAATGATTATGACGAGATGAGCTAACAAGTAATTATTTGTTACAGCCTCTGTGATATTGCTGTTACCTCTCAGAATTGTATTTCCAAGTCAGTCTAGATTTTAAAAGGTTATGCTTTAAAATATTTGAACAGAAATATTACAGTTTGCAAAAAGACACAGAGACAGTAACACAGCTTGTAAAGATCTAACACATTTAAATCCCCATAAAACCATGCCAAAATGAGGTTAGACTATGATTCTGAAAATGCACTGAATCATGGGCTGGGATTGTGGCTCAGCAGTAGAGTGCTCGCCTAGCACGTACACGGTTCGATCCTCAGCACCATGTACAAATAAACGCATTGTGTACAACTAAAGCAAATAAATAAATATTTTTTAAAATGCACTGAATCAATAGGACAGCTGAACTGGTTTGATTTTCCAATAATCTAGCACCTATATACAAATACCATCATCAATCACAAAGACCAAAAGTATCCTTTTTGGCATAAGGGCCAGTGTGGGGCGGGGAATGGGGGGGTAAAGATGTCTATGAGTCCCATTTATTTTCATTCAAAAAGAAAAGATTTTTTGGGCTGGGGATATAGCTCAGTTGGTAGAGTGCATGCGTCATATGCAAAGGCCATGAGTTCAATCCCAGCACTGCAAAAACAAACAACAACAAAGAAAAGATTTATTGAATTCTAAAGGCTTATGAGGTAGATTTCTCCCATCACTGAATAAAATGATAATGAGAAATTGGCAGGTTTTTTCTTTTAAGGTGGCACAAGAGGCAGTGTTCTAGTATTTTGTTCTTTATAGTCACCATTTAATGCTCTCAATAAGCCCTTTGCACTCACACCATACAGGGCAGATCAGGGACTATAATTATTTCTTCAATTTAATACAACTTTTTCAGAAGATCTGGTGAGAACGAGGTACTATAGACCCACTGATGTATGTCCTTCTCTTTCTCCATATTAGGGCTGTTGTAGGGTGCACAGGTGGAACAAGGGAGACCCATGCTGCCGGGCATCATGGAGCAGCACCAATGCAGCCAGACTCCCAAAAGACTCCACTGCCAAAGCACCTTCGTTTCTGGCACCTATAGGTTTTACCTTAGAAGGGTTTCATGGTACTCTCCTCTAAAGCCAGTTTTTGGCAGGGCCTGGCCAGAACACAAGTATCTAGGAACCAGGGATTCTATAAAGGTTTTTCTCCCATCTTGAAGGTGCTTGCCTTAACGTTTTTTTCTCCTCCATCCTATCTCTGCTTTGTATGCTCTAAAAGGTTGCCCCTGAAATTAGATCTAGGACTCTTGCAAAGCTAGACTGAGAAAGGCTTCAGGTTGCTTATCACTGGAGGAAAACAGTTTGTATCCACTACATATCAATGTTTCTGCTCAAGGATCTATCCTATATCTTTGTCCTTCCAAACTACAGATGTTCTAAAAGCTTAAGAAGAGAACCCTAATAAATTGACCCAAGCTGGAAAAACTACTAGCCAATCTATTACATAACAACATTCCTTGTAACTATATAAACTATTTTGCAAGAAAGGAGGCAGGGCAGGCATAGAATCAAAGAACCAGTACGCTGCTATAATGATTATGATAACTAAAGATACAGCTATTATCATTAAAACATAAATCCTATAATCTTATAATTCAGAAGGTAGAAAGGTTTATAAACCATTTTTGTCAATAATGAGGAAACTCTGGCTTTGGAGCCATATGCTGAGTTAGAAGCCTGGTTCTTCCCTCTTAATTCTGAGAAACTAAACAAATTGCTTCTCCGAGCCTCAGTTTCTTCATCTATAGAATGACACTAACAGGCCAGGCGCAATGGCGCACACCTGTAATCCCAGCACTTGGGAGGCTGAGGCAGGAGGATTGCGAGTTCAAAGCCAGCCTCAGCAATAGCGAGGCACACAGCAACTCAGTGAGACCCTGTCTCTAAATAAAATACAAAAAAGGGCTGGGGATGCGGCCCAGTGGTCAAGTGCCCCTGAGGTCAATTTCTGGTACCAAAAAAAAAAAGAAAGAAAAAAAAAAAAAAAAGAATGAGACTAACAGCCAGGCACAGTGGTGCACACCTGTAATTAATACCAACACTTGGGAGGTTGAGGCAGAAGGATCGTGAGTTCAAAGCCAGCCTCAGCAATGGTGAGGCAATTAGCAACTCAGTGATACCCTGTCTCTAAATAAAATACAAAAAAGGGCTGGGGATGATGTGGCCCAGTGGTAGAGTGCCCCTGAGTTCAATCCCTGGTACCAAATACCAAAAAATAAAAAAAAATTAAAAAAAAATAAATGAGACTAACAATGAAACCCTCTTCCCGAGTTTTACTGTAGGGCTGAAATAATACATATAAAGGACTCAGAAAAATACTCCATGAATTAAAAACTGTTTTATTAGCTAATAATCCAGATTAGCTGGGATGACAATATAAATAACAAAATACATACAAATACATTCATTGGTCTGTAAAAACTGATTCCAAAAATAGCCAGTCATCCTAGAAAAAGACCCTTAGTCAACCCTCAAAAATAGGGAAAAGGGAAACAATTTTGTAAAGATAAGCTTTTTCTGTCTTCAAATAAAAAAATGCACTGCTGGGTATGGGTGATGCATGCCTATAATCCCAGCAACTCAGGAGGCTGAGGCAGGAGGATTACAAATTCCAGGCCAGCCTGGGCAACTTAATTAGACACTGTCTCAAAATAAAATAAAAAAAGGGCTAGATCAATCCCAATTCCACACACACACACACACACACACACACATACATATATATAATAAGTATATGCATTAAAAAAAAAAGTACAGACTTATTCAACGAAACTGTTAACCTTAAAATATGAAGTAAAGCCGGGCGCGGTGGCATACGCCTGTAATCCCAGCACTTGGGAGGTTGAGGCAGGAGGATCACGAGTTTATAGCCAGCCTCAGCAATGGCGAGGCACTTAGCAACTCAGAGAGACCCTGTCTCTAAATAAAATACAAAAAAGGACTGGGGATGTGTCCCAGTGGTCGAGTGCCCCTGAGTTCAATCCCCAGTACAAAGAGTAAAAAGTAGTAAGGAATAAAGGAATATAAAATTCATAAGTCTTCCAAGGAACTGAAGACCAAAGACATTGGTTATTCAACAATAACAAAAATGATTAGAAAAAAAATTTAAATGTACTTTATAATTAATTTCTCAACTAAAATGTCCTACATTTTGCCATGATAATTTTCCAATTCTTAGCAAACACAATTTTTTAAAAAGGTAAAGATCCAAAACTTTTTTTTTTTTTCTTTGTAACCAGGGATTGAACTGAGGGGCACTCGACCACTGGGCCACATCCCCAGCCCTTTTTTGTATTTTATTAGAGACAGGGTCTCACTGAGTTGCTAAGTGCCTCGCCATTGCTGAGGCTGGCTTTGAACTCGTGATCCTCCTGCCTCAGCCTCCCAGTGCTGGGATTACAGATGTGCGCCACCGCGCCTGGCTCAAAACTTTTAAAAAGTAAAACCATTGACACAAAACTCTAAATAAACAATACAATTTCGTAAACATTCCTCAAGAGATATAATTTATGGATTTCAACTCTATAATCCCCAGCCCTTTTTTTGTATTTTATTTTTTTTTGCCTCGTCATTGCAGTACAAGCCTCCCAGATTACAGGCGTGCGCGCCACTGCGCCTTGGATTTCACAAATGCTATGCTAGGCAAGTGCTCTGCCACTGAGCTACACACTCAGTGCTTTTTTAAAAATTTTGAGACAGGGTGTCACTAAATTGCACAGTTGGCCTAGAACTTGTGATCCTCCTGCCTCAGCTTCCTGAGTAACTGGGATTAAAGGTGTGTGCTATCACATCTAGCCTATAACTACAATTTCTTTTTTTTATATATATTATTTATTTGTTTCAGTTTGTACACAATGCCTTTATTCTTTACTGGTGCTGAGGATCAAGCCGGGCTGAGCACGTGCTAGGCAAGCATTCTACCACTGAGCCACAATCCCAGCCCCTACAATTTTTATTCAAAGTTAACTTCATATGACACAGAAAAAAAAAATTTTCATTATCAAAACTTGATAAGAAAAATATTTTACCTGGGTTCAATCCCCAGCACCACAAAAACAAAACATAAAAGAGAAGAAAAACATTTTTATTTTTGTGAATTCTGATAGCTAGTAACCCCCTGCCCCCCAAAAAGAATGAATGTCTACTGGTTTTCATCATTTAGAGTATCACATTTCTATATATAGTTTGTAAGCTCATGAATGTTGTGTGTATGACAGATGCTTTGAGATCTTTTCATGGTCACTCAGTCTCAGAATAATGCAACACAGAGAAGTAAATTATATAATACTGTCATATCAGACAAAACTACAAGGGCTACTGGAAGCAATTTTAAGACTAAAGAGATAAGATTATATCACCATTCCCCAAAAGTGGATTGTGTTATATTCATTTTTTAAGTCTTTAAATTACAGGGTTTGGGTTGTGGCTCAGTGGTAGAGCGCTTGCATAGCACATGCACAGCCCAGGTTCGATCCTTAGCACCACATAAAAATTAAGGCATCGTGTACAACTAAAACAAATAAATAAATTTTTTTTTAATGTTTATTTATTTGCTTTAGTTGTACACAATGCAATGCATTTATGTTCATGTGGTGCTGAGGATTGAACCCGGGCCGCACACGCATGAGGCGAGCACTCTACCTCTGAGCCACAATCCCAGCCCCTAAATAAATATTTTTTTAAATTACAATTCTTATTCTCAGACATTAAATTCTACTCTCAGGAAACCACTGAATCTGTACACAGGGTTTTGTCATTTTCCTGGGAGAAATTAAAACAACCTCAATATTTTTCTCTGATGGTTATTACCCTGCAATAGACATAAGCATCTGTCAAAAAGCAATGCTATGCCTAAATGTAGACTACTCCTTAGCCTTAATATTTTTTTGAAACATCAGAAAAATAATACTCAGTTGTTTAGCTAGAAAAAAATTGAAAGACCTTTAGCAGCATTAAAGAGGAAAATAGGAGCAGAACCCAAATTTTTTTTTTTAAATGCTACATCAGTCAAGGAAAAAAAAAATAGAAGTACTCCTTTCTTCATATTTCCTCATCCAGCTGGACAGAGATTTTCCAGCCCAATTAAAAAGATACTCAAAACAGAGCCTAAAATTAGTAATAAGCAAAACACAGCATCTTCTTTTTAAAGCAATGATTTAACTCAGAGAAAACATGGACTTAAGTTTTATTCAGCTCAACTCAACCAAAAATGCCTTCTGTGTTCTAAGCATTCTAAAGCCTAGAGACACCAAGATGAGTAAAGTATAGTCCTTGCCTTGAGGAAATACACTGTCCACTGGAGACAAACTATCACCAGGTAAGATGGCATATGCCTATAATGACAACTGCCTGAGAAGCTAAGGCAGGAAGATCACAAGTTCAAGGCCAGTCTGGGCAACTTATCAAGACTCTCTCAAAATAAAGTAAAGGGTTGGGGATGTAGCACAGTGATAGAGCACTTGCCTAGTATGTGCAAAAAAAAAAGAGGCAAACTATTATTACATGGTGTTGTAAAGAAGGGCTATAATGGAAGTGTGCACTAAGTACACAAAGTAGCTGAAAACACAATAAAGGTGGCCAATAATTCTACCCAGTCATAAGGTTTAGGTGAGCACAAGGCGGGATAGCTTTGGAGTTGGGTCTTACACAAGAAGCTAGGCAGAAAAAGGGCCTGAGAGTAACAAATATTCCAGTCTAAATGTCATTTTAACCTTAAATATCAATTCTTATTATTCTGAAGTCTCTAGGAAAAAGAAAACTCCTGTCTCAGCTATTCAAACACTACACGTAAAAAAATCACAATGTCCACAGGCTTTTTGGTCTTACCATACTGCTGTATGATAAAGAAAAGGGCTTGGTCAGTAATCTATTAAGTTGAATAACTAATAGGAAACAACTAAAGATTGTAAACAATAATAAAAACTGGCCATAAAGGAGGGGGGACAAGTCCAATAAACAGAATTTTAAATAATTCCATATGTAGCATTTAGTCAATTAAAATACAACTATTAAATAGCCATATTTGGAAAGGATATTGAGTGCAAAGCAAGGTAAACTATTTTGTAAAGTGCAGAGATTCTTTATTCACTGGGAACACCTAAAGATCAAAACAGGCTGTTACTTCTGAAACATAATAGCCTCTCCCTTCTTATAAGTTTTTCGTCTATCTTACCCTGTAGTCCACTACATTATAAGAAGTTAGATAACTGCAAAGGCTCCAGCTGTTTTATTCGTTAAAAAAAGTTTTAAATTTGCCTTCTGATATGGACTCTATATAAAAAGTAATCCATGGGGCTGGGGTTGTGGCTCAAGTGGTAGAGCGCTCACCTAGCACGTGCGCGGCCCGGGTTCAATCCTCAGCATCCACGTAAAAATAAACTCATTATGTACAACTAAATCAAATAAATAAATATTTAAAAAAAAGTAATTCAAACCACATGACTTAATCCCAAATTTAGGTCCCAATTATAGTTGAGAAAACTAAGATGGAGAAAAGCTGGTCCTGTCCAATGACTTCATGATGATCTCAACTTCCATCCAGCTCTAAGGGTCCAATCTCTGGGACTCCAAGAAGTTGGCTTTTTGCAAAACTTGGAGTTTTACCAAAATTTGGAGGGGGAGGGAAGCCAGGCTAATGATCAAATCAGGAAAAAGAGAAAATAACAAAAGACTGGGCAAAACTATCTATCTACAATGTCTGTCCCAAGATCATCAAGAACCTTATGTAGATGCAATAGTTTCTCCTCCTTTCTGAAAATAGGAAATAAAATGTAACAGCAAGAAAAATATAGGCAGAGTGTAGAAAAAAGATAAGTTCATTGCTCTAGAAAAACAACTAACAGGACATCATAAGAAAGCAGTGGGGCCTGCCAACAAGTGTTCTGACAGAATGGAAACTGCCCTGTTATCAAGTATCCCGACTTTATCCTCTTGGGCACATTGCTCCTCACCTGAAAAAGAGGATGCCACCCCCTGCACGGAAAGGTTGTTGTGGGGAATTGGGAATAATGTTAAAGGGTCTAGTCCTCGGAAACTATCTTATAAGTGGTGACAAGCTGATCCGAAAAGTTCATTTGAACCTTTTATACTTTCCATTTCATACCACGTAAACCTTTGTCTAGACGCATGCATACAAGAATTACAAGTAAACGTCCAATGCTTTGGCTCTTTCTTGTAAAAACTCAATTCTCTCACTTTTCCTAAAGTGAAAAGATCTTGAGCAGCTAAGAGAAAGGACTGGCAGGCGGGAGGGGCCACCCGTGCCCTCACAGAGGAAACCCGACTGTCAGCCCTCTGAGGGCAGGTGCAGCACTTTAACCATCTACAACCTTTCCTAGGGCAAACTGAGGGCTGCAGCCCCAGGCTCCTCTAAAGGCTCAGGACACCCAAACATGGGCCCACAGTACTTCTTGTACATCACGATTCTTCAATACAAACTGTACTAAAATTGAAGACAGGAGCCTCACTCACATTGAGAGCCTAGGAGGTAACCGTCGCCAAGCCGCACTAATTAATAATAAGACACCAGGAACCCGTGGACAGCAACAGAAGGTTCCACGGACTTGGGTGGAACTGGAATCCCAACCTCCCGGGAAGGGGTGGGAGAAGCCCTCAGGGGGAGGCCCGAGGGCCTCCGCGCGCCTGCCGCAGCTGTCCGCCCAGCGGGACCCGGCCCGTACCCAGGCCCCGGCCCCGACGGCGCGCGGGACGCGCAGGTGGCGAGGGTCGCCGGCCCTTTCTCCACCGCAGAGGGCAGGGCCGCGGGCGCCAGGAAACTGACAGCTCGCCCGCCAGCGGGCGGCGGCTCTCGGCGCTGCCGGGCCGCGCCCCCTCCCCTCCCGCCCGGGCCCAGGGCGTCCCTGCCCCGCGCCGCGCGCCTCACCCGGTCGGAGCTGGAGGCCGCCGTCGCGGCGGCTGCACCACAGCGCGCGCTCGCCCCGCTGCAGGATGTAGTGGTCCTTGGCTTGGAAGAGCTCCATGCCGGCCCCGCGCGCCGAGGAGGCGGCGGCCCTCGGGGGGCGCCCGGGGCGTCCTCGTCAGCGCGACCGCCAGAGACGCGCTTCGGGGAGTGGCCAAGGACGGGTCCAGGCGAGCAGCTGGCCCGAGGAGCGTCCCCGTGCCCGACTAGCCCGAGGAGAAGCACCCCGGCGGTGGCGGCGGCGGCCGAGGAGGCCTCTCCCCCGGCGCCTCCCCTCCCCGGGCTCCTCCCCTGTGCCACCCCCAACCGGCTCCGCCCTCCCCGGGAGCCTCCCCAGACCCGCCGGCTCCACCCCTGCCCTGGCTCCTCCCCCGACGTCTCCTCAGGCCCCGCCCTTGGCTCCGCCCCTTCCACGGCTCTGCCTGCTGCGTTTCTCCTTTCCGCTCTCACTGGGGCTTCGCTTTGCCTTTCCGGCTCTTCCCCGCGGACTTCGCCCCGAGCTCCTCCCTCTCGTGTGGCTCCAAATCCCGGACTTTGACCCTGGCTCTTCCCTCGGCTGTACCGCCTTCCTGCCCGTGGCATCCTCGCGCGGACCCCGTGCGCCTGGCTGAGTCAGGCTAGACTGGTGGCCGGCCTTCTCCGCGCGGCCTTTGGGGCAGAGGCCCACTCACTCTCCCACTTTCCCATGCGGCGGGTTATTCATTCCTTCCATTAGTCCTTAAAAGAGCCAGGCCCAGTCCCCTAGCCCCCTCCTCCCCAGGCACACTCCCTGAGGGCCCTGGCGCCCTCAAGCCAGAAGTGTGACCCAAGGAGCTGGCTACAGGGCTCCATCCCTGGCCTGTCTGCTGAGCACAGGGGTCTTCAGTACAGGCGATTCCTGTTAGAAACTTGTGACTTCTGACAACAGTAGGCATTCTAAGTGCACATCAACGAGAAGGATGTAACAACAAAAAACATACAAGAGCCTGGCGCGGTGGCGCACGCCTGTAATCCCAGCACTTGGGAGGCTGAGGCAGAAGGATCGTGAGTTCAAAGCCAGCCTCAGCAATGGTGAGGCACTTAGCAACTCAGTGAGACCCTGTCTCTAATAAAAACAAAAAAAGGGCTGGGGATGTGACCCAGTGGTTGAATGCCGCTGAATTTCAATCCCCGGTACCAAAAAAAAAAAAAAAAAAAAAAAAAAAAAAAGTGCTGCACAGCATTACATGATGAGAAAGTACAGATGACCATTGTGTGTGAATTAAGCAGGATGGGTCTGAGGATATTTCACGCAGGGAATCAGTTAATGAAGTGGAAGGCATGTAGTTTGGCAAGGGTAAGATGACCAAGTAGTACCTAAAGAAGAATGGATTTGGGGAACAAGGCACTCATTTCCAAATCCAGCTCAGGGTCTGTCCAGCTGTGTAATCTTAGGGGAGTCTTGGTCTCAGATGGCGATTGAACTAAAGACCTTTAATTACACTCTGTTATATAAACCAGTGAGTCTTTCTCCCATCTCCTGCCTTTTCTAATGCCTTGGAAGGAAATGGGGGGGAGGGAAGGGGGGAGTGGGTGATAAAAAAAGAGAGGTAATAGCTTTCACCTCTGCTCAAACAAAAAAAATGAGAGGGCCCAAAAGCAAGAAGGACTTGCATGTCTAATTATTCCACTCCACACCGATTTCATTGTTCAATTTCCATAGCAGAAAACAAGTACCATAACAACAAAATGTCCTGGAATCTTTTCCCATAAGTACTGTGCCTAGTGGGCTGCCCAGACATCTCCTTCATAGGGATCAAGGAGGTTGTGCTTAGTGTATCATATCTTTTTGGTGTGATTTGGACAAAGAAAATGAGGATAAGAAGTTTCAGCAAAACAAACCTGTTTCATATTTATTGTTGAATTCAGCCATATGTTGTCTTTCCTTAGCAAAAATGAGTAATGAGAAAAACTTTGGAAGACCGTATGTCCTACAAATTATTTCATTATTTTTAAAGAACCACATGAATATGAAAAAAAAAGCAATGTGGGTTTAGTTGATTGAAACTTTTACCCTGATTTCTCTTGGTTTTGGGGTGTTTGATTTCTTTCCTTTTTTTGAGGGAAGTGGTACTGGGGATTGAACCCATGAGTGTTTTACCACTGACCTACATCCCTATCTCTTTTTATTTTGACACAGGGCCTTGCTAAGTTACTGATGCTCCTGCCTCAGCCTCCTGAGTCCGTAGAATTACAGACTTGTGCCACTGCACCCAGCCATAAAGAGAACGTTAATCATTGTAGCTACACCAGGAAAAGAAAGGACCCATATTCTTAACCCTGTCTTACTCCTGATGTTTTAAATCAGTGATTCTAAGCCTGAATACCTATTAGAATCACCTAAGAGTTTTTCAAACATACCAATGCTTGGACCTCAGGCCCATTAAAGTAGAATTTAATTGGGGGTGGGCCCCGTATTAGTATTTTTTCTTAAACTTCCCAGATAATTCTAATGTACAACCAGGATTAAGCATCACTGTTTGGAATGAAATTGATTAGAAAAATCTGCCTGACAGCAGCTAGAAAAAAACAGCAGTCAGTCATTAAGGCCACTGTATGGAGTTGGTCACCTCTAAATCCAGAGTTAAGCAGAGTCCTTAGGAGAGAGGAAAGCTTGGCAGGAAGATGCTCCTATAATCTGTGTGACCCAAATGTAGACAGCTGTCTCAGTGAAGCTCCAAATACAAGCTCAATTTTGGGGTATGCAGGGTTCTAGTCCAGCTGAGCAGAATGATGGAAAAAAAAAAAAATGCTTTGTTCCTGGCACAAGTTGAAATCCCAGATACCAAAAAAAAAAAAAAAAAAAAAAAATTTTTTTTTTTAGTTGTAGATGGACACAATATATATATATATATATGTATATTTATTTATTTATTTATTTATTTATTTATTTATTTATTTGTATGTGGAGCTGATTTTCCAACCCAGTGCCACACACATCTGTGAGGCAAGTGATCCACCACTGAGCTACAACGTTATTTCTTCATTTAGGGTTTTTAAAAAGGGAAATGAGGAGCTGGGCACGGTGGCACATGCCTGTAATCCCAGCACTCAGGAGGTTGAGGCAGGAGGATCACAAGTTCAAAGCCAGCCTCAGCAATGGCCAGGCACTTAGCAACTCAGTGAGACCCTGTCTCTAATAAAATACAAAAAAGGGCTGGGGATGTGGCCTAGTGATTGAGTGCCCCTGAGTTCAATCCCCGGTACCAGAAAAAAAAAAGGGGAAATGAGGGGGTTGGAGATGTATGTCAGTTGATAGTGTGTTTGCCTCCCATGCACAAGGCCCTGGATTCAATCCCCAGAACCACAAAAAAAAAAAAAAAAAAAAAAAAAGGAAATAAGAAGTTATGCTTTTTTTGCTTTTTCCATCTTTTTAAAAATTTATTTATTTTTTATTCTAAGTTGTTATAAATGACAGCAGAATGCATTACATTTCATATTACACATATAGACACATTTTTACAAATATCTGATTGTATGCAAAGTAAATTCACACTATTCGTGACTTCATACATGCACTTAGGGTAACGATATCCATCTCGTTCTACCATATTTTTTTTTTTAGAAAGAAGTTATATTTTTATAATCCCAGAACATTTCTCAAACAAAACAAAAAGTGTGGTCACTTTGGTCAGGTACAGTGGCACATGCCTGTAATGCCAGTGCTGAGGAGGATGAGGCAGGAGGATTGCAAGTTCAGGGCCAGCTTCAGAAGTTTAGCCAGGCCCTGAGCAACTTAATGAGACCCTGTCTCAAAATGAAAAATAAGAAGGGTGGGGATGTAGCTCAGTGGTAAAACACCCCTGGGTTCAATGCCCAGTACCCACCCCCCAAAAAGTTGTGGTAGTCTCTAAGGAGTAGAAATGGAGATGGGGTGGCAACAAGTGGGAATCAGGAACATAGGAAGGAAGATAGAGACTTTGCCATTGTAACTTATATTCCTGTATACTACTTTGATTTATTTGATGATTTGCTTTTAATGTTTTACATCATATATATATATATATATATATGATATTATGTGCATTTTTTAACTTTTATATATTGTTTATTTATTTTTATTTGGTGCTGAGGACCAAACCCCACAGCTCACATGTGCTGGGCAAGCGCTCTGCCACTGAGCTATGACTGCAACGCAAATTTTTTTAAAAACGCTAGGTGTGTAGGGGCTGGGATTGTGGCTCAGCGGTAGAGTGCTCGCCTCATGCGTGTGCGGCCCGGGTTCGATCCTCAGCACCACATAAACATAAATGCATTGCATTGTGTACAACTAAAGCAAATAAATAAATATTTAAAAAAAAACACGCTAGGTGTGTATGTGCATATATATATATATCTCATTCCTCCACCACATTAAAGAAGGCAATTTATTACTTAAGACTATAGATCCTGCCGGGCGCGGTGGCGCACGCCTGTAATCCCAGCACTTTGGGAGGCTGAGGCAGGAGGATCGCGAGTTCAAAGCCAGCCTCAGCAATGGCGAGGCACTTAGCAACTCAGTGAGACCCTGTCTCTAAATAAAATACAAAAAAGGGCTGGGGATGTGGCCCAGTGGTCAAGTGCCCCTGAGTTCAATCCCTGGTACCAAAAAAAAAAAAAAAAAAAAAAAAAGACTATAGATCCTTCCGCCTTTGCAAGCTGGAGGTCCAAGGACATAACTCTTTTTGGTCATTCTTTATACACTGCTTCATATTTTTCAGCTTTGCTAACTTAAATACTGTCAAAGAGTGGTACAGTTAAGGATGTAAGCCACCCTCCCATGCAGTACACTCTTGTAAATGGAGTATAAAGAATGGAGCTTTTTTCTGCCATCTTTTCTTAGCCACAGCAATAGTGTGGTTCATTCTGCCTCTGCAGACTGCAGTGCTCAGACTGATGGCCTGTCAGGGCCTGTACCATCACAAGTCAATAACAACTGTCAAAAAATGCCTTCTGTTAGATAATCGTATTAGAGACTTTTTCAAACAATGCTTTGCACTGCAGAAAACAACAGGGAAAAAAGTATACGTGTAGCAATCCACACGTGCTTGAAAAAGCTGCCTAGTGGATTTTGAACTTCTTGTTTTCTCTCCCTCTTAAAGAAAATAACATCATATGGTGTTTTGACATTTTGTAAGAGCAGAACTAGTCACAAAGAAATATGGGGTTTTGGTTTTCCTATTACTGCTCCAGTCTTTCCCCTCAATTTTATAGGAATCCTTCTATGAGCCTGAAGAACGCAGTGGAGAGGGTGGCCTGGGTGGGGTGTGTTGGGTGGGGGTGTTTAGATGGCTCCTGACTGAATGAGCTTGAGGGTGGGTTGAGGGGACTTTCCAAATTCCCAAGGTAATGTTTTTAATAGTGAGGGGTAATCAGGAACCAGCTGCAAAAATGTGACAAATACATCTTTTCTAAATGTGCCCCTCACTCTAATTTCAGGATTAGAGTGTTGCCACTTAACTTCTCACATGTGGCAAGATCTTTTTTTTTTTTTTTTTTTTTTTTTTTTTTGTACCAGGGATTGAACTCAGGGGCACTTAACCACTGGGCCACTCCCCAGCCCTTTTTTGTATTTTATTAGAGACAGGGTCTCACTGAATTGCTAAGTGCCTCACCATTGCTTAGGCTGGCTTTGAACTTGCAATCCTCATGCCTCAGCCTCCCAAGTGCTGGGATTACAGGTATGTGCCAACACACCCGGCCTAGATCTTAACCTCTAAGTGACAGTCCACTCCCAGCAATGCATAATGTCTCATGTCTTTTCTCATTGCTATTCTCTGATTTAATCGGTCGGGATTCCAAACCTGTAGGGATGATATTTATTTATTTATTTATTTTTTATTTATTTATTTTTTTTGGTACCGGGGATTGAACTCAGGGGCACTAGACCACTGGGCCACATCCCCAGCCCTTTTTTGTATTTTAGTAGAGACAGGGTCTCACTGAGTTGCTAAGTGCCTCGCCATTGCTGAGGCTGGCTTTGAACTCGTGATCCTCCTGCCTCAGCCTCCCAAGTGCTGGGATTACAGGCGTGCGCCACCGCGCCCGGCTATGTAGGAATGATATTTATAAAGCTACATACAGCACAATCCAGGCCAGTGCTCAGTTATTAATAATTTTTAAAGGTATTCATATAATTAAAAATAATGTGAAAAAACTCAAGTGTTTTGCGTGTATTTCTCAAATACTATAAAGCCCTTTGTACATTTTTTTTTTTTTTTTTTTTTTTTTTTTGTGGTACCAGGGATTGAACTCAGGGGCATTCAACCACTGGGCCACATCCCCAGCCCTTTTTTGCATTTTATTTAGAAACAGGGTCTCACTGAGCTGCTTAGTGCCTCACCGTTGCTGAGGCTGGCTTTGAATTCGTGATCCTCCTGCCTCAGCCTCCCAAAGTGCTGGGATTACAGGAGTGCGCCACCGTGCCTGGCTTGTACATTTTTTTTTTTTTTTTTAATCTTATTTCTCTTCTTTTCACCTTTATCCTGTAGCACAAATACTACACTATCTCTTCTCTCAATGATTTCACCTGGCTTTCTCTCCTGGGCCTCTTTTCCAGCTCTTTGTTGTGGAATCTCACCAAACCACTGAAGGGTATTTCTGGCAAGGCCTGGCCTTCTTTGGATGTTGGGAAAAGGGATGTTATGGCACAAAGTTAAGCCAGAGGGCAGGGGTGGGGAGCTGTGGCTGGGAATCTCAGCCAGGAACAAAGCCTGCCCCTTTGCTGCAGTGTGAAAGTGGCTTCCTCTTGGGAATCAGGAAAAGTATTCTCATTCTGAATGGGAACAAAATGTGGCTTGTAAACAATTTTATTTGGGGCCTTAACATTCAAAGGCTACAGACTAGATTCTGTACCTCTCATCTGTGATTTCCTGACTGGAACTGAGAATCTGGTTGAGAGACAGGCAAGTTTCAGGGGCTGGGAGCCGCCTGCAAAGATGGACAAGCAGGCTCTGAAGCAATTCCCCAGAGCCTCACCATTCCTCTTTACTGCTGACCCTGCCTATTAGGAGCAAATTACTTACTGTGCTGTCTGTGGAGCATGGCCATGAGAGCCAGGGGCAGGGATGGAAACAGGTAAGCTGAATCCATACTGTCGCAGGCAGCTGAAGGGAACCTTGTGATCTGGCCTTGTCTTGGTCTCCTGTGCTGCCCTCTGCCCAGCCTTGGTAAGCACAAGTGCTTGCTAGTTGTGGATCTCATACACACAGACACATGACACTGGCAAGTGTCACCAAGGTCCCAGCCCACGCCCATCCCCACTAATTAGCCAGTGAGCTGAGGTGAATGTCCTAAATCTCGATGTCACTTTCCTTTATATAAAATAAGACAAAATACAAAATTATCTTTTCAGGGCTCTTCTCAGGATTGAATGGAGCAAAAGTCTTTGAGCCAGGCACAGTAGCGCACACCTGTAATCCAGCTGCTCAGGAACTCCAGAAGCTGAGGCAAGAGGATCACAAGTTCAAGGCCAGCCTGGGCATCTTGGTGAGAACCTGTCTCAAAATAATGAGGGCTGGGAGTGGAGCTCTGTGTAGAGCATATCTGGGTTTAAGTCCTAGTACAGGGAGGAGGAGACCTTTGAAATGTGTCCTAAACTCTAAAGTGTTATGAAAATATTGTTTTACAGTTTTCTTTAAAACCTGCTTTGTGGGCTGTGGTTATGGCTCAGTGGTAGAGCACTTGCCTGGTATGTGTGAGGCACTGGGTTCAATTCTCAGCCACACATTAAAAAAAAAAATAAGGTACTGTGTCCATCTACAACTAAAAATATCTAAAAATTTTTATGTGTAAGGTTTTCCCCTGGATTCCCAACCAAAGACAGAGGATGTGCCCAGAGGCTAATGAAGCTCAAACTTTAAGACTTCTCTATGTCCTCCAGAACACTACTTCTGTGTTTATAAGTTTGTGTTCTTTCTGAGGACCCTCCATATTTGAAAGTGCTTCAGGAACCAAGAGCCTTAATCCCCACACTAGCATAAAAGATCTTTCTGAGCCTTTCCCTCCCAGGAGGATTTCCTGCCTGATCCTAGTCTCTTCCTGATGTGTCCTCCTCTCTTTGACCATTCTCTTATATCATTTCAGCCCCTCCTCCTTTTCTGAGCTTATACTCATGTTCTGCTCCTCCCAGTTTGCTAAGATATTCATAATTGTGCAGCTGGAGGAACAAACATACATGCTTCCTTTGGGAGATTAATTTAGAGGTTGGAAATTGTGTTCAAACATGGCATGATGCATGGCAGTAACTCAGGCAGAGCTATTCCCAGTCCATGTGGAACTCTGAAAGTGAAAATAGAGCTGGAAAGAATCTTTGATTCAATAATGCTAGGGTTATAGATTTTCCAGGAATGGACTGAAAAGTACTATGAATAGGAGGGAAGTGTTTTTTATGTGTAATGTCAAACTGGATTGCCTTAGGAAGATATGCAGTACTCAGTGGCAAGGTGTGCTTGTCTTTGGGTGATCCACGAAAACCCTGGCCATGGTCACATGAGATCATGGCATGGTGCTGGAGGCAGCAATGTACCACAGTCTGCCCCCAACCATAGGGCTCCAAGCTCCTATCCCCAACCCAGAGCCATCAGAGCTGAACTGGAAGAGATCACAGGATTCCTGGGGAGACAAGATGCAGGTTCTAAACTGTGGGGAGGGGTAGAATTTTCAAGGCAGGGGACTGGATTTGTAACACTGGAAGAAGGAGTGTAGGAAATAGAATTGAGAAAACAGGTAGTATCCATTTAGAATATTGTCTGAAGACCTAAAGTGACAGGACTTGGTCCAACCCATCCGAATCCCACCATGAGTGGTAGGAGCAAAAGAGTAAGTTAAATGAAGGTAAGTTTCCAGTTCTGTCACTGTATGGCTTTATCTGACGTGTTAATAAAAATACCATCTAAGCCGGGCGCGGTGGCACACGCCTGTAATCCCAGTACTTGGGAGGCTGATGCAGAGGATCACAAGTTCAAAGCCAGCCTCAGCAATGTGAAGGCACTTAGCAACTCAGTGAGACCCTGTCTCTAATAAAATACACACACACACACACACACACACACACACACAAAAAAGAGCTGGGGATGTGGCCCAGTGATTGAGTGCCCCTGAGTTCAATCTCCGGTACCCAAAAAAAAGAAAAAATACAAATACCATCTAAACCCCTGCGGCTAGCTGAATAATGGCCACAAAGATATTAGGAGCTTATAGTTACCTGTATGGAAAAGGGTCTTTGCAGATATGATTTAGGATCTTAACCAGGGCAGGATAATTGCACAGATTATCAGAGGGAAATTTGACATACACAGAGAATAGGACGTGAAGACAGAGTTGAAAGCCATGTGAAGATGCTGGTCTTCGAGATGGGCATGGTATGGCCAGAAGACTAATAGCTACCAGACCTGGAAGAGGCAAGGCATTGATTCTCCCCTAGAGTCTGGACCACGGCCCCATTGACACCTTGATTTTGGCACAGCAAGACTGATTGTAAACTGCTGAGTTCCTGACCCATATAAGAAAATAAAAATGAGTGTTTTTACCTTACCAGGTTTGTGGTAATTTGTTACAGCAGCTACAAGAAACTAACACAACTCTGATTAGAATTCTGTGTGTATTTAGCCTGGCTTCTCATTATTGGGTGTGGTGATGATTACCTGTGGGTCACCGGGGAGAAGACCTTTGTGACAGTGCCCTCCTACCCTGTAGGGGACTGTATTCATTTGCTAAAGCTACCACAAAAATGACCACAAACTTGGTGGCTTCAAACAACAGAAATACATTCGCTCACTGTTCTAGAGACCAGAAGTCCTAAGTCAAGGTGTCAACAGGGGTGGTGCCTTCTGGAAGCTCTGAGAGAGAATTCAGTTCACGCCTTCCTCCCACCTTCTAGTGGCTCCCTCAATCCTTGGAGTTCCTTGACCTGTAGCATATGGTTTTGATCTCTGCCTTGGTCCTCTCGCGTGGCTCTTCCCATGTCCTTCTCCTGTGTCTCTTAAACCATCGAATTGAGGGCCCACCCAAATCTCATCCTAAGATCTTTAATTTCATTGCATCTGCAAAGATCCTGTTTTCCAATAAAGCACATTCACAGGTACTAAGAATTAGGACTTGGACTTCTCTTGGGGGGACGCTATTGCACTCACTGCAAGAGCCAATGCCGCACTCTCCCTCCATTCCATCAAGGATAGAGAGCAGCAGCCATCACCTGCCTGGGTTTATGAAGACCCAGCAAGTTGCAGTGAATTTCTGACGTCAGACTTCCTGGAATCCAACCTCAGAATTTCTAATCCACTATGAATCCCACCACACCAAGCAGCCTCTTTGGTAATTCCCAACCTACAATGAAGCTGTTTCACTTACAATCAACTTCAAGTGTACAATTTGCTAATCTCCATGCTACCCCTTTATGCAGAAAATATAAGCATTCCAACCAGCAAACATGAAACCCAAGGCTTCGTACCTCAACTTATCTCTAAAAATTTAAGAAAACAAGCTGGGTGTGGTGGCACTTACCTATAGTCCCAGTTACTTGGGAAGCTGAGATGGGAGGGTCGCTTGAGTTTAGGAGTGTGATACCACTTTGGGCAACAAAGCAAGACGCCCCCCCCCCCCCCCCCGCCAAAAAAAAAAAAAAAAAAAAAAAAAACAATTATTTAAGAAAACATTGCAATTCCAATACTTACATTCACATCCCTGTTGCTAAATGATAATTCTATCTCATAGAGACCTTTTTTTTTTTTTTAAATTGGCTGATTTACATTCCTAAGCCACTAGTCTGATGGTTTTGAATATTGTGTGGAAAATTCTTTATACCAGAGTAAAAAATAATCCCCTCACAGTCTGGAATGCACTCTCTAGTTTGAAAGCTCTTTGTGTTATCTTATTTCCTGACGAATCCCCTACAGAGGAGTTCTCCTGGTGAGGCAGGGGAGAAGTCAGTCTGTCAGTGTAGGCAAGAATGATGAGGGTCAGCAATGAGGAAAACCGGTTAACTATTGTTTTCTTTAAATTAAGCAGTCAACAGGGGTAAAATGATGATGAGGGACTAAAGAGTAACAATTGTTTTTCAAGGAGAAAACAAAGGATTGCTGATAGTTATTTTTCCAAAAAGATTTAAAAAGGGCTTGGAATGTGGTTTAGTGATAGAGTGCTTGCCTAGCACACGTTAGGCATTGGGTTCAATCACTGGCACCACATAAAAATGAACAAATAACGCGAAGCATGGTGGCACACATCTGTAATCCTAGCAATTGGGTGGCTGAGGCAGGAGGATTGGGAGTTCAAAGCCAGACTCAGCAATGGCGAGGCACTTAGCAACTCAGTAAGACCCTGTCTCTAAATAAAATACAAAAAAGGGCTGGGGATGTGACCCAGTGGTCGAGTGCCCCTGAGTTCAATCCCTGGTACCACAATAAATAAAAATAAATAAATAAATGGGATGGGGATGTGTCCCAGTGGTCAAGTGCCCCTGAGTTCAAGCCCTGGTACCTAAATAAATAAATGGGGTAACACAGACTTCTCCCTGGAGGGAGAAGGGGGCCATTGCTGGTATCCTAGTATCCCAAGAAGCGAGGCTGGTCTGCCTTTTTGATATGTCCCAGGTTTCCTTTGTTCTCCTGCTCTTCCCCTTATCTCTCCCCTTCCTGCATAGGTGACAGGCCTAGTGACCAGGCTCAGGAATGATGAGGGGGATGGTCAAAAAGGTGAAAAGCAGATGGGCTTAGGGGGGGAAGGTCAGGATGGAGACATTAATTAACAACTGTATAGTTCCCAGTAGGGATGGGTAGTTCCTGGAACAGGTTACCTTGGCAACAGTTTGGGGGCAGGGACAGGTTCTTGATGAGGGTAGAGGAAGGGCTCTGAAGGAATTAACATTCCAATGCTCTAGGGGACAGTCTCCCAGACAGTCTCCAACTTCCTGGGACTCACTTAAAATTGGCTTTCTTCCCAGCACTTGGGAGGCTGAGGCTGGAGGATCACAAGTTCAAAGTCAGCCTCAGCAATGCCAAGGCACTTAGCAACTCAGTGAGACCCTGTCTCTAGTAAAACACAAAAACAGGCCTGGGGATGTGGCCCAGTGGTTGAGTGTCCCTGAGTTCAATCCCTTGTACCAAAAAAAGAAAAAAAAAATTGGCTTTCTTGATCCCACCTGATTTGATTTACCTATCTCTAGTGACTGCCTGTCAGCCTCTGGCTTCAATGTCTAGACAATCAATCTCTGACTGGTACATTGTCCAAGAAAAATGAAAACCAAAGAGAGAACAATTTTACATTGTATATGAATTGCCATTTTGTGTTGCCAAACAAGCTATGCTAGGCAATTAGTAATAGGTAAAGAGGTGGGACTTGTTGGATTCCAGGCAGGAGGCCGGCCACAGGCCACACCTCCCCAGGTGCTTTGTTAAAAACTACACCTCCCAAGATCCTCAGCGTGACCAGAAAACCTGACCAGCAAATGCCCTGTCCACTACCCCCCACTGACCTCTGATAGCCTATAGGGCAAGGACTCACTCCAAGGGGGTTTTATGACCCCTACTCTATTTAAAGCCAGCCCCTGACTGAAATCGCTCTCTGTTCCTGCTCTCTGTTCCTGCCGCTCTCTGTTCCCGCTCGCTCGGGCTCTCGTTAGTCCGCGCGGTTCATCCCCATCCCCCCAACGTGTTTCTTTTGGTAATTCAATAAACCCCTTTCCCTTTTCCTATACGACGGTTCCAGCGTGCATCCGACTATCCTGCAAGTTTTCTAACAGGACTTTCCCACAGAGAAGCATTTCCTACATGATATGGCACCTCAGGTTAAAATGGAGTCTGTTTGGTCATTGCCCAAATAGCAGGGCCCATAACAGAGTTTCAGGTTAGGAGTTTATATATGGTTCTGGTCAGAGCATGAAACACAATATTTGTCAAGTGGTTATTGAAAAGGTGTTCTGGGGGAATGTGGGGAAAGGAGGGGAGAAGGGAATAGAAAACATCTTACAATGATTTGAACATCACTTTCCTATGTACATACATGAAAACACAACCAATGTAGTTTCGCATCATGTACAATGAGAAAAATGGGAAGTTGTACTCCATATGTGTATAATATGTCAAAATACATTCCACCGTCATGTACAGCTAATAAGATCAAATTAATGAGAGAGAGAGAGAGAGAGAGAGAGAGGAAAGAAACGATAATGTACCCTGAGTACTAACCTCCTTCCTGTAAATTCCATCTGGGTTCACACTCACATTCCATTTTCCAGATCTGGGATGAAGTACCAGGGAGTGAACTCAGGGGTACTTGCCCACTGAGCAACATCCCCAGCACTATTTATTTATGTAACTTATTTATTTATTTATTGGTACCAGAAATTGAACTCGGAGGCACTCGACCACTGGGCCACATCCCCAGCCCTTTTTGTTTTTTTTTTTTTTTTTTTTTTTTTTTAGAGACAGGGTCTCACTGAGTTGCTAAGTGCCTTGCCATTGCTGAGGCTGGCTTTGAACTCACGATCCTCCTGCCTCAGCTTCAAAAGTGCTGAAATTACAAGCCTGCGCCACCACGCCCAGCTTAGCACTATTTTGTATTTTATTTAGAGACAGGGTCTCACTGAGTTGCTTAGCAATCCTCGCACCTGCTGAGGCTGGCTTTGAACTCGCCATTCTCCTGTCTCAGCTTCCCAAATCACTGGGATTACAGGCGTGGGTTACCTCGTCTGGCAGGGTCTTTGCATTTGAAACATGGCTTGATGGTGCTCATTAACAGGTCTATGGGTTAGCCTCCAGGTGCAGTTTAATGAGCCCATTATCCCCACAGCCTGGTCACTTTACTCTCTAGTCTACATTATCCTCCTTCAGTGGTAGGGGGCGTCCTTCCTCACCTCCTATTTGTCCAGGGGCTGTGAATTTTCACTCTTGTTATCTGCTTGTAACTTTCTACCCAGCTCTTCCCTCCCGCTGCCTTTTCAATCTCCTGTACACTTAAAGCAAAAACTGTATTCTGAAAAGGGATCGCTGGACTTTCTAGTTCTCACACTTTCAGTAGTGAACAGCAGATTTATTTCTACATATTGTGGGCGCTTGTTAGTCCTATTCAGATAGCGCCTTCTACACCAGGCTAAACACAAATGTTTCCAGACAGGGTCAGGTCCCAACAAGGCAAGGAAGTCGCCTGAAAAGGGCTGGGCCAGTGCCTGTCACTCTGGCCTATTTCAGCCAGGGATAGGATGACATTACTGTCACTCAATACTTCTTGTACCCTATTCAACTGGAGCGCTGCGGTGAAATTATCCAATCAGGTGTGCCGACGGAGAGGAAGGGCGGGCTCGGCATCTCGCGGAATTTTTATCTCAACCAAAGGGCTCCTTCCTGCTCAGGTCTGGGCTGCACTGCTGGCGAGTCCTAGGTGAGTCTGCGCAGCCTGTGTGCCCCGCAGTCCCGTGAGGTCCTTCGAGAGGACAGCGAGTCACTCCAGAGGCCCCAAACGGTGACTGAGCAGAGAGGACTGGCGGTTCCAGTCAGTACCTGCCCTGGGGACCCGAAATGCAGTGCTCTGCTGAGTGTGGCTGAGTCCGGGCTATCAGGTGGCCCTGGGTCCCGTGGGGCTGGTTTCTAGCGTGCTATCCCTTTCCTATTGGCGACATCCCTAGGTCATCCCTGGGTAGGTCCTGCAGCCTGCTCCCAGAGTGTGCGGTGAGCATGTAGCGGGAAATGAGTGGGAGGACACTGAGATCTGGAAGCAACACTTTATTAGTGGTGCCGGATCCCCCCAGGGGTAATTCCCCTCAGTGTCAGCCCCAAGCCAAGCAAGGCTTTTCCTTCCATACGTAAACAAGCTGGTCCTTCAAGACCTGAGGCAAGGGAATTGGTGCAATTCTATTGGAGGATACATTTTACACTCCTTGTATGGGTCCAAGCTTGTCCCCAACCTAGGTGATGCCACCCATTGTTGGAGACGAGTTCTGCTCCCCCAAATGTTGAAGTTTGCACATTAGAGAAGCATGCCGAGGCTAGCATATAAAACAGGGCTTATTTAAAAGGGGTAACATAGACTTCTCCCAGGATGGAGAAGGGGGCCATTGCTGGTATCCTGGTATCCCAAGAAGCAAGGCTGGTCTGCCTTTTTGATATGTCCCAGGCTTCCTTTGTTCTCCTGCTCTTCCCCTTATCTCTCTCCTTCCTGCATACATGACCAGGTCTAGTGACCAGGTCAGAAATGCTGGGTGGGATAGCCAAAAGGTGAAAAGCAGATGGGCTGAAGGGGGAAGGGAAGATGGAACAGCCCAGGAGCCATTAATTAACAACTGTAGAGTTCCCTGTAGGTAGGGGCAATTCCTGGGACAGGTTACTTTGGCAACTGGTTGGGGCAAAGGCAGGGCAGGGTTTTTTTTTTTTTTGCACCTGGAATTGAACTAAGGTCACTCAACCATTGGGCAACAACCTCAGCCCTTTTTCTGTATTTTATTAGAGACAGGATCTCACTGAGTTGCTAAGTGCCTCACAATTTTTGAGGTTGGCTTTGAACTCCTGATCCTCCTGCCTCAACCTCTGAAGTTCTGGGATTACTTGCTTGGGCCTCTGCACCAGGCCAGGTGTAGGTTCTAGATAAGGGTGGATGAAGGGCTCTGAGGGAATTAATATTCCAATCCCTCAGGGGACAGTCTCCAACTTCCCTGACTCACTCAAAATTGTCTTCCTGATACAACCTGACTCTATTTCAACAATAGAATTAAAGATTTATGGGGACTCTTAGCTAGTACAGCTTAGGGACTTTTATTTCCTAGCCTCAGACAGCAGAGGAGGAAGTGAGGGAGAAAAGCATGACAGTCCCCATGAGGAACCAGGAAGGGAAAGGAGTATCCCCAAATTCAGACTTCAGGTGTCTCAGGTCCAGAAAGCCGAGCTTACATCCTGGACTGGAGAGTGAATCTGAGCAGAGAGCCACTCCTGGTGCCAAGAGATGTGCAGAAAACCTAAAGAAGGGTAAGGACAGTATACACCAAGAAAATAAGAACCAGAAGTCACCAGAACAGTGAAGATATTTAGCAAAGAAATTTAAGAGGGAAAAAATATGATAAAATTAGTTTAGTGATACATTTTTAGGATAATTTTTGATACTGATACTGCAGATTGATGGTGACGAGTTCTACTCCTCCACATGTTTCAGGTTGAACATTAGAAAAGCACGCCAACAGCACTTGGGAGGCTGAGGCAGGAGGATCGCAAATTCAAAGCCAGCCTCAGTAATGGCAAGGCACTTAGCAACTCAGTGAGACCTTGTCTCTAATGAAATACAAAAAAGGGCTGGGGATGTGGCCCAGTGGTCCAGTGCCCCTGAGTTCAATCCCCAGTACCAAAAATTAAAAAAAGGAAAGCACGCCAAGACAATCATAGAAAGTAGGGTTCATTTTAGCCAGGCGCGGTGGCGCGCACGCCTGTAATCTCAGCACTTTGGGAGGCTGAGACAGGAGGATCGCGAGTTCAAAGCCAGCCTCAGCAATGGCGAGGCACTTAGCAACTCAGTGAGACCCTGTCTCTAATAAAAAAAAAAAATACAAAAAAAGGGCTGGGGATGTGGCCCAGTGGTCGAGTGCCCCTGAGTTCAATCCCCGGTACCACAAAAAAAAAAAAAAAAAAAAAAAAAAAAAAAAGAAAGTAGGGTTCATTTTAAAGGGGTAACAGACTTCTCTAGGGCATTTTAACAATTTTTGTTTTCTTCCCAGTTGGTAAGCAGCCAGCTTTGGATACAAAAATGTTATGAGACTTCTTTTTTTGTGTGTGTGGTACCTGGGATTGAACTCAGGTGCACTTGACCACTGGGTCAAATCCCCAGCCCTTTTTTGTATTTTAATTAAAGACAGGGTCCCGCTGGGCGCGGTGGCGCACACCTGTAATCCCAGCACTTTGGGAGGCTGAGTCAGGAGGATCGCGAGTTCAAAGCCAGCCTCAGCAATGGAAGAGGCACTTAGCAACTCAGTGAGACCCTGTCTCTAATAAAAATACAAAAAAAAAAAAGGGCTGGGGATGTGGCCCAGTGGTCTAGTGCCGCTGAGTTCAATCCCCAGTACCAAAAAAAAAAAAAAAAAAAAAAAAAAAGACAGGGTCTCACTGAGTTGCTAAGTGCCTTGCCATTGCTGAGGCTGGTTTTGAACTCGCAATCCTCCTGCCATAGCCACCCAATGTGCTGGGATTACAGGCGTGCGTCATCGCGCTGGGCTTAGAGACATTATTATTTTTTTTAATATTTATTTATTTGCGTTAGTTGTAACACAATGCATTTATTTATTTATATGTGGTGCTGAGGATCGAACCCGGGCCGCACACGCGCTAGGCGAGCGCTCCACCACTGAGCCACAACCCCAGCCCGAGACGTTATTTTTTATTACCTTTTTTTTTCCTTCTTTCTTTTCTTTTTTCTTTTTCTTTTTTTTTTTTTTTTTTTGTGCTCCGGGTTGAACCCAGGGCCTTCTGCATGTGAGGCAAGCACTCTCCCAACTGAGCTATATCCACAGCCTATTTTTTTTTTTTATTAGTTTGAGGATAAAGCTTTTATCTGAAGCTCCTTACTGAGCACCTGTGCTCCAGGTTTGCTTCTAGGTTGTGCTGCTGGGGCATGAGCAAGAAGTAGGTCATCCCCTATCTCTTTAGCTACTTCTAGAGTCGCCTGCTTCTCATTGGAGGTGAACTTTTGGTTAAGTAATAGCATTATGTCTTTCCAGGTGAGGTCAGACGCCTGGCCTATGTTCTGAAATGCCTCAAAATTTTTATCTGGATCTTCCAAAAACCTCTCTAGATTTATTCTTACCCATTTTAAGTCTCAGAGGGAGAAAGGGTATATACTTGTGTAACTGATCCACATCTTCTCCCTGGCATCTCTTGCAGAGGTGGTATATTTAATCTGCCTTGTGGGTCCATGGTGTGGAGGACAGGAGGTCTGCTGATATTGCTGATGGATATCAGCAGGAGATGGAAGATTAGGAGGGTCCCCCTGATTTCTCTCCCTCTGTAGGTAATTTCTTAAGGCTTTCTCCTCTCATGGCAGTGATTACTGAGGCAAGGCCTGGCAGCATAAGAAAATGAGGCACTTTTTGTTGATTGTCTGTGGGTCAAACTTAATTTTTCTGTATGCAGGCTAGTGGTGAAGCTGGCAATGCTATTGAGAACTAAGCTTCCTCCCACCTGGGTCATTGGAGATCTCTCACCATGAGCTTCTGGCAATCTGGCACATCACCTCTCACCACCTGGATCTGCCAATCCTAATGGTGGCTGTATTGGCAGGTGCTGAAATTCTCCTTTGCCCTTTGCCAGAGACCCAGGAGAATTAAGACTTAAGGGATTTTACTGATCTCCCTGTCACTATAAATTTTCCAATTATGAAGACCCACAAAAAGAAGATGAAGGAAAACAAAACAAACAAACAAACAAACAAAAAAAACCAACCTGTACTGTTCTTTGTTCTGTGGATTAAAGGAATCTCTGGAGGGTAAGGGAATATGTAATGGTTATTAGGCAGAAGATGCCCTTTTCCTGGAAGAGTTTGTTGAAGGGGTTGAATTTTTAAAAAATTGTTTCCCTCTTACAGCTTTAAAAAAATATATGTTAGGCACCTCTGAGTACAGGGTCAGTAATGGGGAGATCCTAAACAGGCTAGTAAAGGCTTACTATGTAAATTAAGGGAACCTGGGTGTTGTACTAATGTTTCTCACCCTAGAGTCTGAATTTCTAGTGTCCAATCGCTGTAGGAAGTTCAGAACCCTGGAGGGATTGGATTTTGGGAATGTACCATGTCACCTATGGCAGTGAGTGTCATTGGAATATGTTTACCTCTCTGCAAGTAGGGTTTAATTCTGAACTGCGGGTGAAGCGGACTCCTTACCTGAGCTGGTTCAAGTGTTTGCTTTTCTTTATTTTAATGGCTTTTATTGCCAATTTAATGAAATATTCATGTACTTAATTGTATTTCCTTGTTGTCTTTTGGTTTTCTTGACTGAAAAATGAGTGGACAGAATTAAAATGTGAGGTGGCCTTGACCATGTATCCCCAGTTGTTCCCGAGTCATTGATGCCTGTCTGCTTCCTTTCCAGTCGAGACTGACCCGACTGCCACCATTCTCCTAGGTCAGGGTTGGCTGCCTTCACATGGGAGTATGTGATTCCTCACACAAGATTTTGACTCTGTCCAGGTAGAATATGTCGAAAGGGCCTCCCGAGATCAGGAAGGCAACAGGGCTTACTTTGGAAAGTCAGGGTCACTTCTGCCTAAGTGGACATGTCCCTCTGGTGGGATAGGTCCCCTTGAAGGGAGGAAAGTTTGCCTGAAAAGGCGTTTTGCCATGAACCTGTTCTTCAGCTTCATGTATCCAGGAGTCTGTTACATCTCCTGTCACTCTGAGGCCCAAAGTGTGCATATATGTGGGCTGGTGTGATAGAGGGGTGTTGTGGAGTCCTGGGCACTCACCAGGCAGCTGGGGGGTGTGTGGCCTTTCACAGTCTCACAGGCCTTCATCTCTCATCCTGTGCAGCTCAGAATCCATCTGCAGGATTGTGTCTTCTCTGCTGTGTGAGGCCCATGTGGCTCTGGCTCAGATCTGTCTCCTTGTGATTTGCAGGTGCTGTGAGATCCATAGGAAGGAGGATGTCAGGACTCCCAGGAAGGCAGGAAATGGTGAGTGTGTGGGGTCAGGACTGCTCAGGTGGGAGATGGGCTGGTCAGAACTGGTAGGAACCAGCTGTGGCTGGACTCTATGCTTTCACTGACAGCTCCAGAGTCAGGCAATCCAGATCTGAAGGAGATGCTGCTGCAGCTCAGCCCTTGCTGCCTTCAGGCCATGGTGGAAGCTGGTCCAATTTGGGCTCCCAGTGTGCTGTCTGGTCTGCAGCCAATTTGGCAGAATCCTCTCTTCACAGGTGGATCCCAGCCCTAGTCTCTCAGTGTGCAATGAAGGCAGACCATTTTCAGGGAATACTGTCTCAGGGATGGGGTTCCTGTGTTCAAGATTATTGGTCTAGGGATCACCATCCCTCCTCTTTTTCAGGAGTCTCTATTCCCCCCACCCCCATCCTCCATATATTTGAAAAACAAGGTCTCAAATTCCCTTTTCTTTCCCCAGCCTAGCCTATTTCTTATGCCTATTAGGCTTGGCAAATTACTTCTTGACCACTATGAAGTCTATTTTGGAGATTTATGAAATTCTGCAAGACTATCATTTGGATGAGGTGACCTTTGTTGACATTGAGTATTTCGTAAGACACACGCATCTTTTCACTTACCCCATTCTACTTTGTTATTATCGGGACTATTAGAAACTTGTTGTTTATGAATTATTGTTCTTATGTCCTGGTTGGTTAGACCTGGGCAGGAGTAACCCACTTGCAGCCTTCTAATTTTTCTCCATCCCCAATGAGCACCTTATTACTACTTGGATTAAATATTGTCTGCCAGGGAAGCTCAAATCTCCTTGAGCACAGGGTTTGTTTTTTCATTTGTTTGTTTTCAGATGGGTGATCCTTCAGGTTCTAAGGTAACAGTGGAACAAAATAATCAGATTTCTGAAGGAAGGCAGTCGTCCAGTAAACATCATGTGATTTCCCTACACTCTCAGCACTATGACTTAGTGTACTGCTTGGTTGGGTGGGATTGCTCCCATCCTTAGCTCCCTCTATCAGAAAAAATCCAACTTTTTCAGCAGGCACTTCTAAGTTTAGGTACTCTCAGGATGACTAACGGTAGCTCTTTTCTGTACATGAGATAGAAGGGCTTTGTTATTTCATGTATTAGACATGTACTTTATGGGTAATCCAGGAGCATACCTTACTCACGGGACTCCACAATGAGGAGGATGCTTTTGCTCTGCTGATGATTTCCTGGATAGTTCAGGTCTTATATTGGAATCCCTTTGTTTGGGAAATTAAGTGCACCATAAAAACTTGTAGACTTTTTATTTTTTTGGTTCTGGGGATTGGACTCAGGGGCACTCGACCACTGGGCCACATCCTCAGCCCTTTTTTTTTTTGTATTTTATTAGAAACAGGGTCTCACTGAGTTGCTAAGTGCCTCGCCATTGCCAAGACCGGCTTTGAACTCACGCTTCTCCTGCCTCAGCCTCCCAAGTGCTGGGATTACAGGCGTGCACCACCTCGCCCGGCTTTGTACAGGTTTTGATGACAAAATCATGGAATTAAATATTTGGAGACCACAGAAATGTGATAACATCTCACATGATGAGAATAGGGCCCTAATGCTGTCAATCTCTCCTGGCCTGCATTATACTTTTCTGGAATATTTTAGAATTCAGTGGCCTTTGAGGATGTGGCTGTGAACTTTACAAAGGAGGAGTGGGTTCTGCTGGATCCTTCCCAGAAAAATCTCTACCGAAACGTCATGCAGGAAGTCCTTAGCAACCTGGCTTCTATAGGTAAATATGATGTTTCCATATATAATCAAACACTGAGTAATTGGGAGGTTTTTTTTGTTTGTTTGTTTTTTAAACCAAGGATTGAATTCAGGGGTGTTCAGCCACTGACCCACATCCATATTCCTTTTTTATTGCATTTATAGCCAAGGCCTCCATAAGTTGTTGAGGCTGGGTTTGGTCTTCAGATTCTTTTTCTTTTCTTTTTTTGGTACCTGGGATTGAATTCAGGGGCACTCGACCACTAGGCCACATCCCCATCCCTTTTTTGTATTTTATTAGAGACACGGTCTCACTGAGTTGCTACGTGCCTCGCCATTGCTGAGGCTGGCTTTGAAGTCACGATCCTCCTGCCTAAGCTTCCCAAGTGCTGGGATTACAGGCATGTGCCACCATGCCTATCCTCCTATTTTTTTCTTTTTCTTTTTTTCATTAGTTATTCATATAAAAAATTCCATTATTTATTCTGAAATCATGATGATCTATAATGGTTGTTCTTTGTCTACCTCTTAGGAGACAAATGGGAAGATCAGAACATAAATCCCAGAAGAGATCTAAGGTAATTTGTGTTCTCTAGAGGAAACAGTGTCTTGAGGGAATTGTAACATGTCCTATAATTTTGTAAACAAGGAGATAAAATAACTATGATATGAATTATATTTATTCTCATTTAACCAGAATTATGGACTTTAATGTACATGTTTAGTGTTTTCAAAAATAATTGATTTGTTGAAAATGCTGTAAAATGTTCTCATGATAATACTGTTTTGGTACTAGCTATGAGATTCAGTATTTTCAAACAGTTTGGACAACACAGAAAACAAATACTTTCCCTGACAATGTAATAGTGTAAGTGCAATACCAACTCATGAATATAAAAGTTTTTTTTTTAATATTTATTTATTTCCTTTAGTTGTACACAATGCAATGCATTTATGTTTACATGGTGCTGAGGATCGAACCCGGGCCGCGCACATGCTAGGCGAGTGCTCTACCACTGAGCCACAACCCCAGCCCCGAATATAAAAGTTTTAATGAGGTAACCATAAATTTCCATATCATGTTTTTCCAGAAGTCATATGGTAGGTTCTGGAAAAATTTAAACTGGTACTGAGTGTTGAAGAAACTTTAGTGAGATTCCAAATCTTAAGTCTTCACCAGAACATTCCCACTAGAGTAATTCCATGTGAAAGGAATACGTATGAACAAGTCTTCTTATATCTCTTTTTCCTTAATAGGAATAGTATATCTCACTCTTCACACAAACCATATGAGAATGAGGAGAATGGAGGGAAGCCATATAAACTTCAACTGAACAGAGCATCTTTAATTTCTTGTACAAGTGTTCAAAGACAAGCGTCTGTGCACATTGTAAGTGAACCTTACAAATGTCTAACATGTGGAAAAGAGTGCAGTTGTTGCACATATTTTCAGAAATATGAACGTTCTTCTACTGGAGAGACAGGCTACACATGTAATCAATGTGGAAAAGTCTTCACTCATTCTTCTTACCTCCAAGCACATAAACAGACTCATACTGGACAGAGGCCATATGAATGTAAACAAGGTGCGAAAGCCTTCAGTCATTCCTCTCACCCTCAAATACATAAACAAACTCATACTGGGGAGAAGCCCTATGAATGTAAGGTATGTGGGAAAGCCTTCAGATATTCCTCTTACCTTCAAAAACATAATCGAACTCATGCTGGGGAGAAGCCCTATGAATGTAAGCAATGTGGGAAAGCATTTGCTTATTCTGATTCTCTTTCGACACATACACAAATTCATACTGGAGAAAAGCCCTATGAATGTAAGCAATGTGGAAAAGACTTTGCTTCTTCTGGTTCCTATAGGAAACATACAAAAATTCATACTGGGGATAAGCCCTATGAATGTAAGCAATGTGGAAAAGCATTTGCTTATTCTAGGTTCTCTTTCGACACATACACGAATTCATACTGGAGAGAAAAGCCCTATGAATGTAAGCAGTGTGGGAAAGCTTTCAGTTGTTCCTCTCACTACAAACACATGAACGAACTCATACTGGGGAGAAGCCCTATGAATGTAAGCAATGTGGGAAAGCCTTTGCTAATTCAAGTTCCCTTCGGCAACATAAATGAACTCATACTGGAGAGAAGCGCTATAAATGTAAGCAATGTGGGAAAGCCTTTGCTGCTTCTAGTTCCCTTTCAAGACATACACGAATTCATACTGGGGAGAAGCCCTATGAATGCAAGCAATGTGGGAAAGCCCTTGTTGATTCTAGGTCCCTTTTGGAACATACACAAACTCATACTGGAGAGAAGCCCTATGAATATAAGCAGTGTGGAAAAGCCTTTGCTGTTTCTAGTTACCTTTCGAAACATAAACGAACTCATACTGGAGAGAAGTCCTATGAATGTAAGCAGTGTGGGAAAGCCTTCATTTCTTCCTCTCACCTTCACACACATAAACGAACTCATACTGGGGAGAAGCCCTATTAATGTAAGCAATGTAGGAAAGCCTTCATTTCTTCCTCTCACCTTCACACACATAAACGAACTCATACTGGGGAGAAGCCCTATGAATGCAAGCAATGTGGAAAAGCCTTTGCTGCTTCTAGTTCCCTTTGGCAACATAAACGAACTCATGCTGGAGAGAAGCCCTATGAATGTAAGCAATGTGGGAAAGCTTTCAGTAGTTCCTCTTACCTTCAAACACATGTACGAACTCATACTGGGGAAAAGCCATATGAATGCAAGCAATGTGGAAAAGCCTTTGCTGCTTCTAGTTTCCTTGTGATGCATAAACAAACTCATACTGGAGAAAAGCCCTATGAATGTAAGCAATGTGGGAAAGCCTTTGCTGTTTCTGGTTCCCTTTTGCAACATATTCAAATTCATTCTGGGGAGAAGCCCTATGAAGGCAAGCAATGTGGGAAAGCCTTCATTTCTTCCTCTCACCTTCAAACACATAAACAAACTCATACTGCCATGTCCCCCTCCTGATCTTTGGACGAATAAGGACTCTCCAAGATGGAGCTGGTGCAAGGCGATCCTCCCCAGAGGAGATGTGGTATATAGATGGTGTTAGGATGCCTTATTCTTATTGTCTGTATTTGTGCTATTTTTCTTATAGTCTATATGACTGCCAAGACTAACGTAATAGTTGTACAACCTGCAGTGGGTTAAGGCATTTGGAGCCAGATAGATATAAAGAAACGTCCTCAATTTGACCTTGCTAAAACCTGTGTGGGCTTTATAGTAAGAACTTCTGCTATGGATTCTTAAAGGTTTATTACATTCCTTTATAGATAAGTTTAGTATAGAAATGTGCTTCTTCCATAGATAAGTTTCCTCCATAAGATAAGAGACTTTAGACCTGTACATTTTGATTATAAAAAGGTTTCTTTATCCTTTACTTGAGAACAGCTGTGCTTCCATTTCCTGCCTCTGGGTTCAAAACAAACAAAACCATTACAGAAAAAACAACAGGTGCCATAGAATCTGAGCTGGGTTAGAAGTTACATAGGTTTAAAGGATAACAAGAGCTCAAAAACATGATTGATTAAGGTGTAATTCAAGGTCCGGACAGAAGGGGTCATAAACATGAAAAGGAATGTTTTTCAAGGACTAGCCAGACACCCCTGCTTAGTAGTAACTGTGTCATATATCTTTCTAAATAGACAAGATTAATCAGTGATCTACATTTAGAAATGTATGCTTACTTTCTTAAATTGTATAACCATGATTGCCTTTTGATGTAACTTCAAAGCTTTGTTACAGTATATAAACCCTGCTAAAAAGTAAAAGATGAGATTCAGCATCTCGACTCTTGTGTTTGTGTGCTGTTTCTCTGCTACTTCTCGCCGACTCCTCGCCATCCCTCGTGACTTCATACCCCCTGTTGGAGCTGGTCTTCGGCATCATACTGGGGAGAAGCCCTATGAATGTAAGCAGTGTGGGAACGAGTTTGCTTGCTTCTGGTTCCATTTTGAAGCATAGTCGAATTCATACCGGAGAGAAGCCTTATGAATGTTATAAGGTCCTTGCTTAGCAACTGGATGGCCATCTTAAGTGACAGCCACCATTTTAAGTAAAACGTTTCATGGGCTGGGATTGTGACTCAGCAGTAGAGCACTTGCCTAACACGTGTGCGGCCCGAGTTCGATCCTCAGCACCATGTACAAATAAATAGGAGAAACTCCCAGTTCTTGGCTGGCAGCTGTGAACATCTGGAGTGTGTGAGGAAGACCTACACACAAACAAGCCTCACAGGAAAACCTGCAGGAAGGAGTAGTTCCATTCTGCCTGACCAGGGAGTAAACCATTTCCCCATAATTTAGCACCTGCAGAAAGGAGCGTTTCCTCTGGTCGGCCGATGGAGGAAACCCCTTCCCCAAAATTGACCAAATGTTGCCAGGGAAACCAAGGGAGGGCGTGTTGGTCTGTTCCAGCACCATGGCCTAATATGATTGGGCAAGGGGCTTTTAAAAGATTAAGGATGCTTCCACAATAAAAGAGCTTGCAGGATGGTGGCCAAGTGCCTGCATTCACCCACCTCCTGGTACCTGTGTCTTAACTCCATGGATCTTTTGTGTCTTGACATCGCGCTGCTTACCCCCTGTGACTGAGCTCAGCTGAGACCCACATTAAACAATATCTCACCATAGGCGGCTCCTCATCCATTCCCTCCCATAGTCCCCTATGCTGCCTTCTGGCTAACCTAGGGTCTCTCTCTCACACCCCAGACTTAAAACCCCAAAACTTATTTGCTTGTGCAATCAGATCCTTTGAATAAAAACTCTAAATGGCCGCTAAATGGCACTCTAGATCCAAATATTATCAGGGATCTTTTCAAATATTGTGAGCATTCAGGAAAATGGAAAGAGATGTCATGCCTGTTCAGGCCTTCTCTCACCACTACTCTCCAGCAGTGTGTTTACTAAAAAGCACTTGAGCCAGGGTCGTGGTGGTGCATGACTATAATCCCAGCACTTGGGAGCCTAGGCAGGAGGATCATGAGTTCAAAGCAGCCTCAGCAATGGTGAGGCACTTAGCAACTCAGTGAGACCCTGTCTCTAAATAAAATACAAAAAAAAAAAAAAAAAGGAGGGTGGGGCCTGGGGATGTGTCCCAGTGCCTAAGTACCCCTGAGTTCAATGCACATTACAAAAAAAAAAAAAAAAAAAAAAGCATTTGATTGCAATCAGGCAGACAAGCAGACATGAAATGGAGAAAGGATTGAATGAATCTTTGATAAACGGATGCACTGTTGCCTTGTGGACCAGTGGTGCTTCCTGGACCCTACATTTTCTTCTAGGAGTTTCATAGCTTCTGGTCTGATTCCCTGGTATTTGATCCATTTGTGGTTGACATTTGTGCAGATGAGGAATAAGGGTTTAGTTTTGTTCTTCTACATATGTGGTAACAGATTTGCCAGCAACATTGGTTTTAGAGGCTGTGTTTTCTCCAATGTATAGTTTTGGCACCTTTGTCAAGGATCACATCACTATATGTAAGTGGGTTTGTCTCTGTGTCTTCTAATGTGCCATTGGTCCAGGTGCCTGTTTTTATGCCAGTACTGCTATAGTTTGAATTTGAGGTGTCCCTCAGAAGCTCACATGTGAGCCAGTGCATGAAGGTTTTGCAGAGAAATGATTGGGTTTTAAGAGTCTTGACCCAATCAGTGATTTAATGCCCTGATAGGGATTACTGAGTAATAACTAAAGTGATGGGGTGTGGCTGGATTAGGTGGGACTTGGGGCATGGCTGTGGGTATGTATTTGTATCTGAACAATGGAGACTTTCTCTCTGCTTCCTGATCACCATTTAAGCTGCTTCCCTCTGCCACACTCCCTCCATGATGTTCTGCCTCACCAAGTGCCCAGAGGAATTACCTAGCCTTCTATGGACTAAGATCTCTGAAACCATGAGCTCTCAAATCAACTTTTCCTCCTCTACAGTTGTTCTGGTCAGATTCTAAATTGAGTCACAGCAGTGAAGAAGCTGACTAAAACAAGTACCATGAAGTTTTTGTTGCTAAAGTATTTAGTATTTTGATGGGGATTGCATTGAATCTGTCTAGTGTCTTTGGTAGTATGCTCATTTTTATTTTGTAACCCACAACTTTGCTGAGTCTGTTTATTAGCTCTGACAATCTTCTGGTGGAGCATTTTGGATCTTCTCAGTTAAGATCATATCACTTATAAACAGTGATTATTTGACTTCTTTCTTTACTATTTCTTTCTATTGCTTAATTACACTGGCTAGAATTTCTAGTAACATGTTGAATAAGAAAGTTAGGGGGCTGGGGATATAGCTGAGTTGGTAGAGTTCTTGCCTTTCATACACAAGGCCCTGGGTTCAATCCCCAGTACCACAAAAAAACAAAAACTCTCTGAGAATTAGAGTGTACATCCTTGATCCAGATTTTAGAGAAAATGCTTACAGCTTTTCTCCATTCCTTGTGATGTTGTATTTGTTTGTTGTACATGGCCTTTATGATGTTTAAGTAGGTTCCTTTTTTAAAAAAAACATTTTTAAAAAACTTTTTTTAGTTGTAGGTGGACACAATACCTTTATTTTAATTGTGTGGTTCTGAGGATCAAACCCTGGGCCTCACACATGGGAGATGAGCACTGTACTGCTGAGCCATAGTCCCCACCCCTTGAAGTAGATTCCTTCTGTCCCCACTTTTTTCAGTGTTTTTGTCATGAATGGGAGTTGATTTTGTCAAAGGCTATCTTCCATCTTCTCAATCTCACACAATTACCCATCTACAATGACTGCCTATCTTTAATTCTTGGTTCATTCCCCACTCTGATTTTAGGCACTTCTTACTGCTGTAAAAAAAAAAAAAAAAATGGTGATGACCACTCTTGCTGCTTTGAGCTGGGGTGTTGGGATGGAGTGGGGCAAGCAGTTTGGAATTCCCTTTGGCAAATCAGGTTGGTTGAGGAGTCTGTGGCAAAAGCCTGGTTTGGGAAAAACAGGTTGTAAAGTCATCTAAGGGTGGGTGCTTCCATGAGAGAAAACCAAAACACCATGAGTACTGACATGAGATTAATTGCAAAGTAAGAGTTACAGCATCTGGAACCTGTCAATGAATATCATGAAGAATAGAAATCAATAACCTCTCATCAGGAGGTGTAAGAGCTGACAAGTTTTCCCCATAATAAGGCTTCACTGGACAGGCCTTTATTTTGGGAATGTACATCTTTAAAATTGCCACCCTCCTGCCCAAGGAGCCAGGCAAGTTTGGGAGGAAGCTAGAAGTTATGCTGATGAGGTACATCAGACCTCCCCTGCCCATCCAATTGGCACTGAAGCAGTCCCTGATTGGGACCCCAATTGGGATTATAATCCACCTGGAGGTGTAACTAGTAGAAAATAATTCATTACTTGCCTCATGGCAGGACTTAGAAAGGCAGCCCATAGGCTATCAATTATGAAGACTCCAGGAAATCATCCAAGATGAGAATGAAAACACTTCAGCATGTTTAGATCGCCTGACCAAGGCTTTACTATAATATACTACTCTGGACCCTGAGACTCCAGATGGGAGACAACTACTAATGACCTACTTTTTCTCCCAGAATTTCCCTGATATTAAGGCCAACCTAAGGCACCTCAGGAGGGAGCCCCTGCCTTTCCAAGCTGAGGTTCTGGGGGTGGTTCTTTAAGGTGTATAATGGGAGAAAAAAGAAGGCCCGGAAGCAGAAATATCAGATGCTTGCTCAAGCTATGCATCTGGACTCAGCATCTGTCCCTGGTTCCAGCTGGCCCTTGGAAGGGTCCCTCGGGACTGCCCAGACCCTTGTAAATGTGGTCAGATGTGTCAGTGGGCTTGTACACATCCTAAGCCTCGCAAGCCTCCGGGCCCTTGTCCTAAATGCCATCAGTAGGGACACTGGGCCATTGACTGTCCCTGAGCCCATAGCCGCCCCCAGCTGTCGGCCCTTCTGGTTCCCCCTTGCAACTCTTAGGACTGGCTGCAGAGGACTGATGAGGCCCAGGTTTCCATCACCCGACCACTACCATCACTCTGCAGGCACCCAGGGTACATCTGTGTATTTCAGGTAGGCCTGTCTCCTTCCTCCTAGACACTGGGGCTGCATATTCAGTCCTCAAGGAGTTCTGGGGACTTACTGCTCATTCTATGACCTCTATCATCAGGGTAGAGGGTAAACCTTACCAACCCTTACAGACACCTAGCCTTCTTTGCACTTTTGGCTCTCTAATTTTTACCCACTCCTTTTTGGTAATTCCACAGTGCCCTTTTCCCTTTATGAAAAAGGATGTCCTCACAAAGTTGAGGGCTATGCTTTCCTTCTCCCCTCATATATGCTTCCATCCAGACTCACCTGCTGCTCCCCTCATCCTCACCCTTACTTAGGACCATCCCTATGCCGTCTGCCAGTGCCTTCCCATTACCTCCTTCTGAGTTGGATCTCACTGTCTGGGATGTTTCAAATCCTTCTATTGCCTCACACCATGAGGCCATTCACATCCATCTCAAAGACCCCCCTCCATTTTCTGGCCTAATCACAATGCCCACTCTCCCGACAAAAACCCCTAGGCTTACAGCCATATCATTCAAGACCTCTTGTGAAAGGGATTCCTTAGACCTACTCATTTTCTTTAACACAGCCCATCTTGGCAGTAAAAAAGCCCAATAGTTCCTACCGCTTGGTCCAAGACCTCCCTTCCATCAACTCTGTGATTGTCCCAATCCATTCCCTGGTAACCAATTATGCCCTTCTCTCCACCATTTCTTCCAGGACCTCTTGACTTCCAGTGTGGGCCACATGCCCCTTCTCTGTCAGGACCTTTTAGACACTTTTTTTTTGGGATGGAAAAGACTCTCTTTGGTTGCTACCAGTGCCTGTGCGCTATTGCTGGGGCATGCTGTAACATATTGTGAACCATGAACCACCCTGCCTGGTCAAGATTGGCTATGGTCCATTATAAAGTACAGTCCACCCCTTCAATAAACAAGTCTTTGGCACCTCTTCTGACCAAAATTCCCTAGCAAGACCCTGTGTCCTTCTGAAGGGTGGGGGAGGGGGCGTTGGCCTTTTCCTCTCGATCATTCTCTTCAATAGGCTACCCCCAGTCCTGCTGGACAAAGAAGATTTCTTTTGGGCCCAAAAGTGGGGTGCTAAAGACCTTGCCCCTTACTGTTAGTTCGCACCTTCTTCTCTATGTCCCCTTCATTCTGACTCTCAAGACATTTTCATTTTACATGGATAGACCCTGAGTCATATAGCTCCACTCAGCTGATGTGGATAGTTCTCCCCCAAGGGTTCCAAGACAGCCCTCATATTTCAGACAGGCCTTGGCTAAGGACCTAGCATCCATACATCTCACTGTCTATGGTGCTACAGTATGTTGATGACCTTCTTCTTTGCAGTTTCTCCTCTGAGGCCACTCATCAGGAAACCTGTAAACTTCTTCATTTCCTTCCTGCCTGTGGCTGTAGGGTTTCTCCATCCAAGGTACAGCTTTCCTTGGCAATGGTAACGTACCTAGACCTCCTCCTGACCCCTACACACAAAACCATTATGGTTTATAGAAAGGGTCTTATCACTAATATACCATCTCCCTCTACTATGGAAGAAATTCTCTCCTTTGTAGGTATGGCAGGATTCCTCAGAGCTTGGATTCCTAATTACTCTATATTGGCTAAGCCTCTAAATGATGCAGCCTTGGGCCCACTCTATGAACCCCTATTACACTCTGTTACAAAACACTTCACCAGGCTCCAGAAGTCCCTCCTCTAGACCCCTGATCTCCATCTCCCTGATCTCACATGCCCATTTCACCTGTACATGGCTGAAAAGTAGGGATTTTCTCTAGGGTTCCTCAGACACATGCTGGAGCCAACCTTTGCTCCTATGGCTTATCTATCAAAGGGCCTTGACCCTACTGTTTAGGGATGGTCCCTTGCCTATGAACGTTGGCTTCAGCCTCTCTACTCATTAACAAGTCAAAGAAACTCATCCTTTGGGGCCCCATTTACCATTACCATTCTGGCTCCCCATCACCGAAAGTAACTCCTCACCTACAAGGACCCCCCTGTCACCCTTTTTTTATTTTTTGCTTTAGTTGTGCAAAATGCATTTATTTGTACGTGGTGCTGAAGATGGAACCCGGGTTGCACACATGCTAGGCGATGCTCTGCCTGAGCCACAACCCCAGCCCCCTTTCACCTTTTATCTCTACAGGTTTCCCTGGTGGAAGACCCCAGTCTTACTTTCCACACGTGCTCATCTTTAAACCCTGATACTCTCCTCCTCAACTCCTCAGGATTCTTCCACCTCTGCTCCTCTTAACATTCATGCATTGAAACTCAGGAGGAGCTTCTTCCACATCCCTCCCACATACAGGAAGGCCCCTTGCTTCAGGCAACATACACATGGTTCACAGATGGCTCCTTCTTCATTCAGGAGGGAGTTTGTGGGCAGAGTATGCTATAGTCTCTCTAACCTCAGTTGTGGAAGTGGGCTCCCCCAAAATGCATCCAATCAGCAGGCTGAACTTGTTGCCCTCATCAGAGCCTTCACTTGGCAAAGGGAGCCTCCCTCAATGTCTACACTGACTCTAAACATGTTTTTCACATACTTCTCTCCCACTCTGCTATTTGGAAGGAATGCGGATTCCTTACCACCAAGGGAACTTCAATTACTAATGCCCCCTTTATCTCTGATCTCCTTCAGGCCTCATTCTTCCCACTGCCATTGGAATCTCACATTGTAGATCCCATCAGACAGACACCTCCTTTGTGACACTCAGCAACAACAAGGCAGACTCTGAAGCGAGTAGCCCTTCGACAGCCTACTCCACCTAAGGTCCTCTGCCTTGCTAGTCCCTCCACAGACTCTTCCCCACCTGACACTCAACAGATGCTTACCTTCCTTCACAACCTCTTTCTCCCTAACACCACATCTTTAAAACATTTCTCACTTCCCACCTTAAACTCTCTCCAGAGGACCTACAATTTCTCTCTACCCTCTCTGCCTCCTGTGAAATCTGCCAAAAAAAACCAATCCCACCTCCAATCTCTGCCCACCTGCCTTCCCTTTAAACCAGGCAAGAGCGCATCTCCCTTGCTCAGAGTGGCAGCTGGATTTCACCCATATGCCCCCAGTCGAGTGGTACAAATTTCTCTTAGTACTCATTGACACCTTCTTGGGATGGGTCCAGGCTTTTCCTCCCACCAATAAGTGTGCCCCCACAGTGGCCAGCATCCTTGTTGAACACATTCTTCCCCTATTTGGGCTTTTCTCCTCGCTCCAGTCTGACAATGGTCCTGAATTTACTTTCCCATGTTTCATGGTCTGTAGCTAAGGCACTCAACATCTCCTGGCATTTTCATATCCCCTACTATCCCCAGTCCTCTGGCAAGGTGGAAGGTACCTACCAGACCTTGAAGAACATTCTCACTAAACTATTCCTTGGATTTCCTTTAGATTGGACTAACTCCTTCCCTTGGCTCTTCTTAGATTACAGGCCCTCCCAAAGAAGCCACTCATCATCTCTCCCCTTTTCAAGCTCTATATGGACAGCCTATCTCCCTGCATAGCTCACCACCCTCTGATTCCCCAGTACCCCTTAACTCTTCATCTTTTCTGGCCCCTTCTTGCATACATGCACTAGGAACCTTCTTTGGCAATACAATGATGCTGTTCTGGCAAAGCCGAGTTCTGCCTCTTCCCCTTCTCTCACTGTGTCTCCTGGTGACCTGGTACTTTTTAGCCCCCAACCACAACTGAACCCCTCTTCCTCTTAACTCTCCACAAAATGGACTGGACCCTATTGGGTTATTCTTACCACTCCCTTGGTGGCCCCGCCTTGAGGACATCCCATATTGGGTTCATAACTTTCATTTAAAATGGTTTTCTCTGCCCTTTTATACAGTGACACCCACAGGCCCTCTCAAGCTGCGTCTCTCCAAGGCTGGAACCCCCAATCTTCCTTCAGTCTCTGAGGACCATGAGGACACTGCAGAACCACAAGTACCATCATTTTCTTTTTTCATTTTTGCCCTCCTCCCTTATTCTGCACTCACTTCCCAGGTATACCATTACCAAGATTTATCATTCCAATTCTAGGAGACTTACAATTACTTGCTCAAACCATACATACAATCCCAGCTTCATTTTTTTTTTTTTTAGTTGTAAATGGACAGAATGCCTTTATTTTATTTGTTTGTTTTTATGTGGTGCTGAGGATCGAACTCAGTGTCTCATGCATGCTAGGCAAGTGCTCTGCCACTGAGCTACAGCCCCAGCCCCCAGCTTGATTATTTAGCTGCTGTGGTTCTGCAGAAGCAAAGGGGACTTGATCTTCTTATGGCAAAAAAAAAAGCAGACTTTGTCTGTATCTGCAGGAGGAATGCTATTTTTATGTCAATCAATCTGGTATAGTAAAGAAAACAAGATAAAAACAAACTCCAACAGGACCTTGAATGTTGGAAACAACAGCTCTCCTCTGATGTAGGATGGCAGCTAAGTAACCCCCATCTCCAGTGGGCACTTACTTTCCTGACCCCTCTTTTTGTCATAGGCCTTCTGTTAATGCTTGCCCCCTGTGTCATTGGATTTGTTCAAGACCAGGTCCAAAAAATCTCTAACCAAACTATAAACCAGCTTTTGTTACAGGAATACCAATCCCTCACCAAAATTGGGCCACTCGGGACAGCATTCCACCACCACTCATCCACCACCATCATTCCAATGACATCACATGCCCCTAATGAGGGATTCAAATGCTGCTTTTTTCCAGCAGGAAGCAGTTACAGAAGATTGACCTATGTCCCTGTTCCCTAAGGGGCCCAATAAAAAACAAAAAAGGGGGGAATATAACCCCCTTGCTTAGCATCTGGATGCCATCATAATTGACAGCAACCATTTTAAGGAAAAAGTTTTGCTTTCCTGCCTAGGGCCTTCCTGAGAAAGGCTCACTACTTTCTCATTCCAAACAAACCCCTATCCACACCCCCACATTAAACCCACCTGGCTCTGATTCCTCAGCCTGCCCCATAAAAGTCCTGGAACCCAAGCTGCTTTTGCCTGTCTGCTACTATAGAGAGATGGACCTTTTTTTGTCATCTCTGACAAATAAACTCTTGTGTGTATCTTTGCCTGGTCTCTGTCTTTCATCTCTCACTTTCTTTTCAGGAAATTATTGCCATTTAAAAACAAAAAGATAAAGGGGAAAAAACAAATACCTAAAGTTTAGAGAGAGAATGAGAGCCAAAAATTTGTACACTTAAAAAAAATACTATTCATATTTTTCTTTTGAGCAGAAGAAAGAAGAAATGTCCATGATGCTCTAGAAAAGGGCTAACTAACCCTAAGGCCAGAAAGTAAGCATGCTACATTTTCCAGCCATCAGAACAACAGATTCCTCTCTCAACAGGCAAAATAGAACCTTTTTAAAGTCATAAAGTACTCAGCAATAAAAGAGAATAAAATAATGGCATTCGCAGGTAAATGGATGAAATTGGAGAATATAATGCTAAGTGAAGTTAGCCAATCTCAAAAATCCAAATACCTGAATGTTTTCTCTGATATAAGGAAGCTGATTCACAGTGGGGTTGGGTTGGGGAGCATAGGAAGATTATAGAAATACCAGAGAGGTCAATGGGGAGGGATGGCAATGGGAGAGAGCAAGGGGTTATAAAGAGAGGAAGGAAAAAAAAAAAAGATGGTAGAATGAGAGAGTTATCATTACCCTAAAGGCATGTTTGAAGACATGAAAGATAGGAATATACTTTGTATACTAACAGTGATATGTAAAAAGGTGCTCTTTATGTGTATTATGAATTGTAAAGCATGCTACTGTTATATATACAACAACACTAAATAAAAAAAAAAAATTTTTTTAAGTCATAACATAGAACACCAGAGAGGTTTCCACTAATGGTGGTGCAATTAAATGATGGGTCCATTTCAGGCCTTATGCTCAGTGTCAGTTCAAGGTTTTGTCTGACCCATCATGATTGGTGGGAGGTGTTGGGAAAACATAAGGTCAAGGGTTTACACCAATTTTACACATTGACAAAAACACCACAGTAGAAGTCACAGTGCTACCTTGAATTCTACTTATACTCTTCATCACACACCTGTAATCTCAATGGCTCTTGAGGCTGAGGCAGAAGGATCTCAGGTTTGAGGCAAGACTCAGCAATTTAGTGAGACCCTAAGCAACTCAACAAGACCCTGTCTTGGAATGAATGTTAAAAAAGGGGCCTGGCAGTGTGGCTCAGGGGTAGAGTGTTTCACCTAGCACTTGTAAGGCACTGGGTTTGATCCACAGCACCACATAAAAATAAATATATAAAGGCATTTTTTTAAAAGTTAAAAGGGCTAGGGATGTGGCTCAGTGATTAAGTGCCCCTGGGTTCAAACCCCAGTACCAAAAACATAAACAAACAAACAAAAAAAAGGTAAATGGTTTAACAGAGCTGTGCTTCTCTGCCACAAGTTCACAAATGGATAGAGATAAATACCTGACTCCCTGACAGAACAGAAAATAACACCTCTGCTCAGGTGCTCTATCATCAATGGCATCAGAATAATAATTACTGTGAGTACCAAGAAGACATCTTGGGGGACTGGGATTGTGGCACAGGGGTAGAGCGCTCACCTAGCACATGTGCATGCTCCAGTTCGATCCTCAGCAGCACATAAAAAAAAAAAAAGAATTGTGTACAACTAAAAATAAATAAATAAATAAATTTTAAAAATATATAAAAACAAAACAAAATAAAACAGAAAACATCTTGAGGAAATTGTGCAAATAAATTCTGAAGAAGAAGCTGGACACTGTGGCGCACTTAGCGGCTCAGAAGGCTGAGGCACGAGGATCACGAGTTCAAGCCAGCCTCAACAATGGGGAGGTTCTAAGCAACCTCAGTGAGACCCTGTCTTTAAATAAAATACAAAATAGGGCTGTACATGTGGCTCAGTGGTCCAGTGTCCCTGAGTTTAATCACTAATACCAAAAAAAAAAAAAAAAAAAAAAAAAAAAAAAAAAAAAAAGGGGAAGTCAGTGAAACAAGAAAAGAGAGGAGGCAAAGAAAAGAAACTTTACCTTTGACATTCCATGGCAGCCTCCACACAGGCAGTGTTTACAGAGGGTGAAGCCCAAGGTCCACATGCCCTCCCTGCACCAGGGGCAATGGTGCCTCTCCCTTTCCTAGAACCTTACCAACTCAATCAACACATGCTGCTCCAACACAAGTCTATATTCTTTTAAGATAAAAATAGAATATATTAGCCAGATGCAGTGGTGCACATGTATAATCCCAGCAGCTCGGGAGGCTGAGGCAGGAAGATCTCGAGTTCAAAACAGCCTCTGCAAATCAGCGAGACCCTGTCTCAAGAAAATAAAAAAAAATAAAAATAAAAAGGGCTGGAATGTAGCTTAGTGGTTAAGCACCCCCATGTTCAATCCTTGGTACCAAAAACAAAACAAAAACTTTAAAAAATAGAATGTATTCATAATTATATCAAAATTTTCTTCAGATATCTCAAAAGCTATTGAGAGTAATAATCCTATTCTACCAATTAAAATAAGACAAGACAAACAAGTATAGTCATTTGGTTAGTGTATTAGTTTCCTATAAGACTGCCTGTAACAAATTAGCATAAATTGGGAGGCTGAAAACAACAGAAATGTGTTCTCTTATGGTCTGGAGGCTGCAAGTTCACACCAAGGTGTGGGCAGTGCCTGCTCCCTCTGAAGGCTCTAGGTGGTTGCTGCAATCCTTAGTGTTCCTAGGCATCTTCCATCCCCACTGTCATGGGGTTTTTTCCCTGTGTGTCCCTGTCCAAACTTCTCTTTTTGTGTGTGTGTGGGAGGGGGAGATGGGACTGGAACTGGAACCTAGGGACATACTAACACTGAGCTACATCCCAATTCTTTAGTTTTTTTTTTGTTGTTGTTGTTGTTGTTACAGTTTTAAACATTTTTTTGGATTTTTTTTTATGGACACAATACTTCCATTTTAGCTGTTTGCCTTTATTTTTATGTGGTGCTGAGGATCAAACCCGGGTGCCAGGGTCAAGCCCCAGCAGCGTCAAGGGTCCTGGCCGAGGGGTTGTGACAGGGTAGACAGCGTCGGTGATGGATGGACAACAACCACACAGACTCACAGGCCAGTGTAGAATGCTGACAAGTTTATTGAGTTCACACACAGTTTTTATACATTTTTTAAAAGTATAACATGCCAAGAATGTAGTTAACATAAAACCTATAGAATTCTTAGTACAGAACAGGCTTACTGGAAAAAGTGTATGAGACAATAACATCCCCACCACATCCCTTGCTATTGTTCTAATTTAATGTCTAAGCTATGAACGTAATTAGCAAAGTTGATCTTAAGTTTCTATTTCATCATAAATGCCCTTGACATAGTGCTTAGCTGTGGTAAACAAGCTAGACTCTTAACTCTATTTTAGCCTAAGTTAATCTTTAAGTTCAGGCTTGCAAGAGGGCAGTGATCTCAGTGGTTACCATGGCAAATTTCCTTGTACATAATTGCCATATTGTTTAGTAAAGTAAATCTTACTAGAACGGGGTCACAGGCACCAAAGGGACTTTTTCCCATGGGGTCTCTTTAGCAGGAAGTACTTTGATTTTATTCTGTTTCTGATTACTATCAGTGAGACTACGTGCTTTTTGCATACTCATAACTGGAGAAACAGGTGGCTCTGTGACTGTTCTCACACATAGCAATACATGTTTAAAAACAATCACCCCAGGAAAAAGACACATCACACGGTGGCAGCAGAAAATTATTTACTATTTGTGGTAGGGAGGGGGTTATGGTTTCTAATGTTTTTATTAGTATTCTCAGAAAATGCTGTAGTATTCCCCTCACCCCCAGCAATCACCACTAGAAAATAGTATAAGTATTGTATTATTAAGAAGATAGTGCAGAAAAGGCACCAGAGCCCAGAGGCATACATCTGGCATTTTCCCGAGATGATGAGTCCTTGCAAACATCATTCTCACAGTGGGTCCTTCTCAAACACTGGTTGGATTGCCAGGCGCCTCCGCACCTGGGCCACGCATGTGCTAGACAAGCGCGCTACTGCTGAGCCACAACCCCAGCCCAGATTATTTGTTTATTTTTGTGTGGTCCTGGGGATGGAACCCAGTGCCTCACACATGCTAGTCAATCACTCTACCACTGAGCCACAACCCCGCCCTCCCCATCCTTTTTATTTGGAGACAGGGTCTCACTAAATTACCAAGTCTGGCCTTGAACTTGAAATCCTCCTGCCTCAGCTTCCTGAGAAGTAGGGATTATAGGTGTGTGCCCCCATGCCCAGCTGAAATTTCTTTCTTCTTATAAAGATACTAGTCATTGGATTAGGGCTTCAGTATGATCTCATCTTCCCTTTTGGGGATCTAAAAAGGACCTATTTCCAAATCAGGTCAAATTCACAGGTATGGGGTTAGGATTGAAACATATATCTTATAGGGACTCAATGCAATCCATCACAGTGATTTTAAAAGCAGGATATTGCTACCTAGAGTTAAATACACTTAAAACCACCAAAGGCCATAACCTTCAAACAAAAAAGGAAGACAGCATGGTGTTTGTTGATGAAATAGTCCAGAATCTTTTTTCAGATAAGCCCTCTAGGAGTCCTTCCCCTCCAGAGAGGGACACACATATAATAATAATTTTTGAGCCTCTATTCTGTATAAGACTCTGGTGGGCACCATCAGTCTGATTAATCTGATGCACATGATTATTTTCTGTTAGGGATGTGGGAAATGAAAGGCAGAGCATCAGAGGAACTTGCCATGTTCTCATGGGCCCTAAGAGGGTAAAGGTAAGCTACAGAGAGATGCACCCTGCTTCTGGTCCCAAGAGCAAGACAGCTGGCATGGAAAGATGGAGAGGAGAGGGGGGGGGTACAGATGCTTCCTTCCTTCCCTCTGTACCTGTCCATAGTCTATTGAGCTGCTCTTTCTATTTGTGCAGTGTTGCCTCTAGCACCTCAGCAAATTTCTGACCAATGGACAGAATAAAAATAAGCCACTCATATGATATTCTATAACAGGGACCCATTGTCATGGAAGTCAGGTGGCCACCAGCTAAACATTATTGTCCTGATCTGTACCAGCCATTGTTTTGATGTTGGATGAAACCATGAAATGTGAGCATTCTTTCTGCAGACAAAACAACAAAACTGAACTCAATCCCACGCTACCCCAGCTGCCTTCTTTTCCCTCACAGCATTCTTTCTTCAGCTTCTCCTTAAAAACCATCTCTTCCCTCAATCAAAACTATGTGGTAGATTTAGCAAACTGATAACCCAAAGTGACAGTAGATAGCAGCTCTCTTTGTTTCCTTTAGGATGGCCAAACCCTAGAGAGGCAAGTGAGTCCTACATCCTGAAGATTTCATCTTCATGCAAGAGAAGAACAAATAACCAGATTTCTTCTACCTCCTGTGATTTATCCTTCAAAAATGAAATTTCCTCTTTACTTAATATTTATTTATTTTTTTCAATGCCAAGATGCAAAACATGTCATCTTGTCATTTTCTCTTTTTACCTGTTTTACTTTGCTCCCTCACCTGCTGTTCTGAATTATTTTTAGTGCCTTCTTTGTCCTTGGAATTTTCCTTTTCTCACATTTTTCTTTTTTTCTTTCTCTAGCTTCCTAATTGTCCCAGCTGCTTGACTGTCTCTTTCTTATGGTTCTCTCTAGATTCAAAAAGCATAGAAATTTAAGGTGAAAAGGGACTTTCCATTCTTTTAGCAGCATCATTTTAGAGATAAAGGCTAAGACTTAGAGAATTTAAGGAATGTGCTGAAATAAAGCACTTCATTTGTTGGAGGACCCAGCAGCAGAACCCTAGCTTAAATACCTGTCACAGCTTTAATTCCTTTTTTTTTTTTTTTTGTACCTAATGCCAAATCCATAGAGGAAACGTTCATAGCCCTGCCCTGCTTGCTCATCTCTTGTGCTGCATAGTCATGTCAAATTGTAATCCTGTGGGTCATCAAGGATAGATATCAAAGCTATTCTGGTACATAAAATTTCTGAAGAGTCATTTTTTCTGAGTAGGTGGCAGACAATTTCATACAAGTTTATATGAAATGTGGCATCCTTATTATTTAACTGTATGGAAAAGAAACATACAAAGAAATGAAGAAGCCGGGCGCGGTGGCGCACGCCTGTAATCCCAGCACTCTGGGAGGCTGAGGCAGGAGGATCGCGAGTTCAAAGCCAGCCTCAGCAGTGGTGAGGCACTTAAACTTAGTGAGACCCTGTCTCCAAATAAAATACAAAAAAAGGGCTGGGGATGTGACCCAGTGGTCTAGTGCCCCCAATACCAAAAAAAAAAGTGAAGAAAGGGGGAAATTTTTATACAGTATTACCAATGTGAAAGTATTGTGAAAGCAAAAGGAAGTGAAATTATACTAATCAAAAATACACTCATGTTACACTCATAGATTTCCCTCATGATCACAATCTAATAATAGAACAGTTTGGCCATAGGGAACAAGTAAGTTTTATCAACACAAGAAAGATGAGGTTTTCTACCAATAGAATGGGATTAAAATTTTTTGTCAAATTCTGTGGCCCAGCAGCCCCCACATTTCTTTTACCTTACTTTTCTTTTAAAATATTTTTCTGCAGTACAGGGGATGGAACCCAGGGCCCCACATATGCTAGGCAAGTGCTTGACCACTGAGCTACATCCCCAGACATTTTAATGTTATTTTGAAACAGGGTCTCACTAAAATGCTCAGGCTGGCCTTGAACTTGCAATCCTCCTGCCCCAGCCTCCCAAATTCCTGGAATTACAGGCATGTGCCACCATGCCTGGCTTCTCACAGTTCTTGATGCATCCTAAATGCTTAATATGCTTTTGTCAATATATATTTTTTTTAAATATTGACCCTCCCCATAATGCATTTATTTGTAGGTGGTGCTGAAGATTGAAAATGTGCTAGGAGAGTGCTCTACCACTGAGCCACAACCCCAGCCCCTGTCTAATAAATATCAAAATAGGTTATCTACAGAAGTCAAATTAGAAGATTGAGTCAATTCTGGATTTAGAGTTTTTTTAATGCCAACATTCTATAATTTTAATTTTGAAAATCAGCACAAGAATATTACTAGTTAGAGTGGCAGGGTGCATAGCTTGGTGGTAGACACTTGCCTAGCATGTGCTGGGCCATGGGTTCAAACCCTAGCAAAACACACAAAACACACACACACACACAAAAGGAATATTTCCAATTAGTAATAAAGAACCCCTAGTTATAAGCTCCCTCCATTCACTAGATGTTGAGTTATGTGTGTAGAATGGGTATGATTCTAATTCTTGGTTGCAAGAAACTGCAGCCAAGTCACCCTAAGTTAAGCAAAAAGATAATTTATCATGTCTCACAAATGTGTACCATGAATCACCTCCCTTACATTTCCTAGCCTCCTTGTAGTTCATTTGAGGCCACGATGGGACTAGATCTAGCCAATGGACTGCAACACACAATACTGATGGCACCTCCTTGAAGACATTGTACTAAGTGAGAGAAGGCAGTCACAAAAGGGCAGACATTATATAATTTCACCAATATGAGTTTCCTAAAACAGTCAAATTCAAAAGAGACAGAAAATAGAATAGTGGGATCCAGGTCCACAGGGCAGGGAGAGATGGAGAGTCAACATTTAATGAACACAGTTTCCATTGGAGATGATGAAAAAGTTCTGGAGATGAACAGTATCATGGTTGCACAACAATGTGAAGACCACTGAACTGTATACTTAAAAATGGTAATCATGGTACATTTTATATTGTGTATATTTCCCCACAATTTTCTTTAAAAGTAAGAAGCAATGTAGGGAAATTTTACACAGCATTGAGTAAGGAGAAGAAAAACGATGTGTCAGTCTTCTATCATTAAGAGTTGGCCCAGTTGCCTTTCAGTCTGCAGCAAGGCAACAAACCATGGAAGGAGCATGATATGGTGGAGTGTTCAGTCAGCTTTTTGTCACTGTGAACAAAATACCTGAGAAGAACAACTTAGAGCAAGGAAAGTTTATTTGAGACTCATAGTTTCAAAGTTCTCAGTCCATAGACAGCAGAGTCCATTGCTCTAGGCCCAAGATAAGGTAGCATATCCTGGCTAAAAACCAAATCACACATGTGGCCAGGGAGCAGGGGCCACACAAAAGATGCACCCTTCCAGGGCATGCCCCAAATGACCCACCTCCTCTAGCCTGCACCCCAAATGTCTACAGTTACTATAAGTGGTGAATTCAAACTAGGATGGACTGATGAGATTACAGCTCTCACAATCCAATCATTGTATCTCTGAACATTCCTGCAATAATACAGGAGCCTTTGGGGGTCATCTTCATATTCAAACAATAACATTTTGTCCTTGGCACCCAAAATCTCATGTCCATCTAACACTGTAAAATGCATTTAGCCATCTTCAAGAGTCCCATAGTTTCAACAGTTCTAGCATTGCCAAAAGTCCAAGTCCATAGTCTCTTCTGAGACGTGAGGTAAATTCTTGGCTGTGAAATCCTATACATCAAAGCAAGTTATATATATATTTGATATACAATGGCACAGAGTAAATATTCTCATTTCAAAAGGAGGGCTAGTGGCATCGAAAGAAGGAATGAGGTCAAAACAAGACCAAAGCCCAGCCAGACAAACAGGTCAAGTAACTCTGCCCATAACTCCACGTACAGCATCTAGGACATGTGGCCAGCTATGTACTCTAAAAAGGGCTTGGGCATCTCCACCCCTTTGACCTCATTGGTTGCAATGTGCCATGGATGCTCTTTTAGCTTGGCTCTTCCTGCAGTCAGTTGTTTTTCTTCTACACAGTCAATGTTACTGCCATATCTTACTTCCAGGGTCTCCATTTCAGCTTTGATTTTACCTTTACAGCTTCATGCATCACCCTCACAGGTATCCTACAGGGAATTGACCCTGCTATAGGTTGTCTGGCCTTTTGAGCCTTCCTTTATAATTTCAGTAAAAGCCTCCATGGCCCCTGAACTGGAATATTCTGCATTTCTGCAGAACCAGGACCATGTGTATGACTCCAAGGTCTGCTATCAGCTTGCACAGTGCCTAGGTTCCCTGGGATCATGGTTGAAGCAACCTCTGAGTACCTGAGAAGTGAAACAATTTCCTAACAGCCCCTCCCCCAGCAAGCAGGGAACCTCTAATGATTTGTTTTTTCCTCAGAGGAATTTTCCCTTTTATACCCTTGAGTCTGAAATAAGTGTGGTCCTAGGAATTTCTGAGATGCAGGTGAGGCATTTTTCCTATTGTCTATCTGCAAAGTACTTTGCATATCTTTAGTGGTTATAATCTCTTCAACAAGCACATCTTCCTGGTCCCAGCTTTACATGCACTTCTTTGGCCAAACTAAAAGTTTTTAAAATCCTTCAGCTCTGTTTTCTTCTCCCAATTCTCACTGTAAAACTGTCTAAAAGCTAGCAGCAATATTCCTGGCACTGACTGGGAATGTAGTCCAGTGGTAAAGCACACTTGGGTTTGATCTCCAGTACCAAATAAAACCAAATAAAATAAAATAAGCCAGACACAGTGACACACACCTGTAATTCCAACTACTCTGGAGGCTGAAGCAGGAGAAATTGCATGTTTAAGGCAAGTCTCAGCAACTTAGTGTGACCATCTCCAAAAAAGGCGAGTGAGTTACTGGGATTGTACTTCAATGGTAGAGTGCCCCTGCGTTAAATCCCCAGTACCACAAAAAATTAAATTAAATTAAAAAGTAATATAAGTCTAGCACACTGGCTCTCACCTGTAATCCCAGTGGCTTGGAGGCTGAGGTAGGAGGATCACGAGTTCAAAGCCAGCCTCAGCCATAGCAAGGTAGTTAGCAATTCAGTGAGACCCTGTCTCCAAATAAAATACAAAATAAGGCTGGGGATGTGGCTCAGTGACAGAGTGCCCCTGAGTTCAATCCCCATTTCAAAAAGAAAAAATTAATTGAAGAAGAAAAAATGAAGACAAGTGACTATATATCTTTAATTTCTCTCTTCATTTACTCTAGCAACCTTGCAGGCCACCTATTTCAGATGACACAGTATAAGATAGAAGCAGGATGCCTGACCATTAAGGACTGCTTTTTAGATAAGAAGTAAACCTGTGTTGGGGGAAGCCACTGAAATGTTGCAGAAACTAGGGTAAATCACTTTTCCCCCCACCCCTGCGGTAGGCATTGAACATGGGGCCTCACCAGTGTTAGACAGGTGCTCTGCCACTGAGGCCCAACTTTAGTCCTTTTCACTTTTATTGGAAAAAGCCATGCTGGGTTGGGGCTGGGGTTGTGGCCCAGCGGTAGAGCGCTTGCCTAGCATGTGCGTGGCCCGGGTTCGATCCTCAGCACCACGTACAAATAAACGCATTGTGCACAACTAAAAGCAAATGAATAAATATTAAAAAAAAAAAAAAGCCATGCCGGGAAAGTCTTGTAGAAAAGGGGTTTATTTAGGGACCACGTGAAAGGGAAGAGGGGTAGGGAATGGGCGGCGTGGAAGGGCAGGGAAAGGAAGGGGAAGAGAAGAACAAGGGGAGAGAGGGAAAAGGGGCGCATTCTGGATGGGCCAGGGGCTTAAGTACAGAGAGGCGGGACCGTGACTTGTATGGTCCCGATTGGCTCAGAAAGGGAGAGCCCTCCCTGGGTCAAATTCCTTTGAGAGGCCAGTATTCCCAGGATCAAAAAGGGTGGGGACTCGAAGCCTGCCAAAGGTGGATTCTCACCCAAAGGTGGATTCTCTGAGAGATGGGCACTTCTGGGAATGCACCTGGGGGTATGGCCTGACTGCCTGATTTTTTTTTTTTTTTTTTTTTGGTGCCGAGGATTGAACTCAGGGGCACTCAACCACTGGGCCACATCCCCAGCCCTTTTTTGTATTTTATTAGAGACAGGGTCTCACTGAGTTTCTAAGTGCCTGGCCATTGCTGAGGCTGGCTTTGAACTCGCGATCCTCCTGCCTCAGCCTCCCAAGTGCAGGGATTACATGCGTGTGCCACCACGCCCGGCTTGACTGCTTGATTTTATCTAACATTCCCCCCTTTTTGTTTTCTTAGGAAGTGGGGCATTGTGTTTCAATCTGGCTGCTTCGGAGCTGAAAGGGGGTAACGTGTGGTGTTATGAGGGGAGGAAATGCAGGCAGGCAGGTCACGCTTGAGGGTGGAAAAAAATTCCCAGAAGGTAGGCCCGGGAATGATGAATCTCTCCAGGTATGAGATGGATGAAGTTTTCTTAAAGCCATAGATTGGTGAGGGTGTCAAACCAGGTGAGGGTGTCAAACCAGGCTTTTGCAGAAAGTCACTGAGGGAGTCAGCCGGCTATCCTCTTCAAAAGCATGTAGAAATTGCAGGCATTGCGAATTTACAGGTAACTCTATTATGAAAGCAACAAAGGGAAAGAAGGTGATATGGATTATTGTCCATAGGCCTGTGTTCCACCAGGTGGGACTTACGGTTAAGAGGCCAATGGAAAGTGCGAGGCACATCATAATGAGCATAGGGTGGTAGGTTAGGGGCCTCTCGAGAAGGCTGATGAAGAGTCTAAGTCATCTCTGGTTGGAAAGTCATCCATTGTTTTTTTCGACAGTTGATAATCCCTGAGAAAAAGTTGGTTAATGGTTCAAAACAAGAAAAACAGAAAAGATTATTTTGAGTCGGTATCAGGGATACAAGAGAAACAAATTTTTAGGGGATTGGTGGGAAGGGGAGAGCAAGTATACTGAGGTAGTTGTTTGTCATCCTTTTGTGGATCTTCAGCTGGTTGAGCAGCTGGTTTCAGTCTGGACCCATCCTAAGAAGGTGTCAATGAGTGCCAAGCCAGGCGCAGTGGCGCATGCCTGTAATCCCAGCACTTTGGGAGGCTGAGGCAGGAGGATCGCGAGTTCAAAGCCAGCCTCAGCAATGGCGAGGCACTTAGCAACTCAGTGAAACCCTGTCTCTAAATAAAATACAAATATGGGCTGGGGATGTGGCCCAGTGGTCGAGTATCCCTGAGTTCAACCCTTGTACCACAAGAAAAGAAAAAAAGAGAGAAATGAGTGCCAAGACAAATTTATACCGCTTGACTAGGGGCATATGGGTGAAATCCAGATGTCAATCTGACAAGGGAGATGTGCTTTTGCCTGGTTTAAAGGGAAGGCAGGTGGGCAGAGATTGAATATGGGATTGGTTTTTTTTGGCAGATTTCACAGGAGGCAGAGAGGGTAGAGAGAAATTGTAGGTCCTCTGGAGAGAGTTTAAGGTGGGAAGTGAGAAATTGTCTTAAAGATGTCGTGTTAGGGAGAAAGAGGTTGTGAAGGAAGGTAAGCATCTGTTGAGTCTCAGGTGGGGAAGAGTCCGTCCAGGGACTAGCAAGGCAGGGGAACTTAGGTGGAGTAGGCTGTCGGAGGGCCACTCGCCTCAGAGTCTGCCTTGTTGTTGCTGAGTGTCACAAAAGAGGTGTCTGTGTGATGGGATCTACAACATGAGATTCCAATGGCAGTGGAAATACTTGAGACCTGAAGGAGATTGGAGATAAAGGGGGCATTAGTAATCGAAGTTTCCTTGGTAATAAGGAATCCACGTTCCTTCCAAATAGCAGAGTGGGAGAGCAGTATGTGGAAAGAGTGTTTAGTCAGTGTAGACATTGAGGGAGGTTCCCTTTGCAAAAGTGAAGGCTCTCATGGGGGCAACAATTTCAGCCTGCTGATTGGATGCAGTTTTGGGGAGCCACTTCCACAACTGAGATTAGAGATACTACAGCATACTCTGCCCGACAAACTCCCTCCTGAAAGAAGAAGGAGCCATCTGTGAGCCATTTGTATGTTGCCTGGAGTAAGGGGCCTTGATAAAAGGAAGGTCTTGGACCAAGTGGTAGGAATTATTGGGCTTTTTTTACTGCCAAGATAGGGTTGTTAAAGGGGAATGAGTAGGTCTAAGGAATCCCTTTCACAAGAGGTCTTGAATGATAGGCTGTAAGCCTAGGGGATTTTGTCGGGAGAGCGGGTATTGTGATTGGGCCAGAAAACAGAGGGGGTCTTTGAGATGGCTGTGAATGGGCTCATGGTGTGAGGCAATAGAAGGATTTGAAACATCCCAGACAGTGGGTAGGATCCACCTCAGAAGGAGGTAATGGGAAGGCACTGGCAGAAGGCATAGGGGATGGTCCTAAGGTAAGGCTGAGGATCAGGGGAGTGGCAGGTGAGTCTGGATGGAAGCATTTATGAGGGGAGAAGGAAAGCATAGCCCCCAACTTTTTGAGGATGTCCCTTCCCTAAAGGGAAAAGGGCACTCTGGAATGACCAAAAAGGAATGGGTAAAAATTAGAGTCAAAAGTGCAAACAAGTCTAGGTGTCTGTAAGGGTTGGTAAGGTTTACCCTCTACCCTGATGATAGAGGTCATAGAATGAGCAGTAGGTCCCCAGAACTCCTTGAGGACTGGATATGCAGCCCCAGTGTCTAGGAGGAAGGGGACAGGCCTACCTGAAATACACAGATATACCCTGGGTGCCTGCAGAGTGATGGTAGTGGTCGGGTGATGGGGACCTGGGCCTCGTCAGTCCTCTGCAGCCAGTCCTAAGAGTTGGAAGGGGGAACCAGAAGGGCTGGACAGCTGGGGTCGGCTATGGGCTCTGGGACAGTCAATGGCCCAGTGTCCCTAATGATGGCATTTAGGACAAGGGCCCAGAGGCTTGCGAGGCTTAGGACATGTACGAGCCCACTGACACAACTGACCACATTTAAAGCAGGGTCTGGGCAGTCCCGAGGGACCCTTCCAAGGGCCAGTGGACCCAGGGATAGATGCTGAGTCCAGATGCATAGCTTGAGCAAGCATCTTTCTGCTTCCGGGCCTTCTTTTCTCTCCCATTAACACCTTAAAGGCCACTCCCAGAACCTCAGCTTGGAGAGGAAGGGGCCCCCTCCTGAGGTGCCTTAGGTTGACCTTAATACTGGGGGAAACTCTGGGGAGAAAAGTAGGTCATTAGTAGTTGTCTGCCATCTGGAGTCTCAGGGCCCAGAGTAGTATATTGTAGTAAAGCCTTGGTCAGGTGATCTAAAAATGCTGAAGTGTTTTCATTATCATCTTGGATGATTTCCTGGAGCCTTTCATAAGTGATAGCCTATGGGCTGCCTTTCTAAGTCCTGCCATGAGGCAAGTAATTAATTGGTTTCTACTAGTTACACCTCCAGGTGGATTATAATCCCAATTGGGGTCCCAATCAGGGACTGCTTCAGTGCCAATTGGATGGGCAGGGGAGGTCTGATGTACCTCATCAGCATAACTTCTAGCTTACTCCCAAACTTGCCTGGCTCCTTGGGCAGGAGCGAGGCAATTTTAAAGATGTACATTCCCAAATAAAGGCCTGTCCAGTGAAGCCTTATTATGGGGAAAACTTGTCAGCTCTTACACCTCCTGATGAGAGGTTATTGATTTCTATTCTTCATGATATTCATGGACATGTTCCAGATGCTGTAACTCTTACTTTGCAATTAATCTCATGTCAGTACTCATGGTGTTTTGGTTCTCTCTCATGGAAGCACCCACCCCCAGACGACTTTACAACCTGTTTTTCCCAAACCAGGCTTTTGCCACAGACTCCTCAACCAACCTGATTTCCCAAAGGGAATTCCAAACTGCTTGCCCCACTCCATCTCCACACCCCAGCTCAAAGCAGCAAGAGTGGTCATCACCATTGCTTTTTTTTTTTTTTTTTTTAACAGCAATAAGAAGTGCCTAAAATCAGAGTGGGGAATGAACCAAGAATTAAAGATAGGCAGTCATTGTAGATGGGTAATTTTGTGAGATTGAGAAGATGGAAGATAGCCTTTGACAAAATCCAGCTCCCATTCATGACAAAAACACGGAAAAAAGTGGGGACAGTAGGAATTTACTTCAAGGGGCTGTGGCTATGGCTCAATGTTACAGTGCTCGTCTCACATGTGTGAGGTTCAGGGTTTGATCCTCAGAACCACATAATTAAAATAAAGGTATTGTGTCCACATACAACTAAAAAAAAGCTTTCAAAAATGTTTACAAAACAAGAAGAAACCTACTTAACATCCTAAAGGCTATGTACAACAAATACAACATCACAAGAAATGGAGAAAAGCTGGAAGCATTTTCTCTAAAATCTGGATCAAGGAGGAATTTTTTTGTGTGTGTGTGTGTGTGTGTGTGTGTGTGTGTGTGTGTGGTGCTGGGAATTGAACCCAGAGCCTTGTGTATTCAAGGCAAGCACTCTACCAACTCAGCTATATCCCCAGCCCCCTATTGTTCTCATTCAACATGGTACTAGAAATTCTAGCCAGTGTAATTAAGCAAGAGAAAGAAATAGTAAAGAAAGAAGTCAAATAATCACTGTTTATAAGTGATATGATCTTAACTGAGAAAATCCAAAAAGCTCCACCAGAAGATTGTCAGAGCTAACAAATAAACTCAGCAAAGTTGTGGGTTACAAAATAAACATCAGCATACTACCAAATACACTAGACAGATTCAATGCAATCCCCATCAAAGTACTAAATACTTTAGCAACAAAACTGCATGGTACTTGTTTTAGTCAGCTTCTTCACTGCTGTGACTCAATTTAGAATCTGATCAGAACAACTGTAGAAGAGGAAAAGTTGATTTGAGGACTCATGGTTTCAGAGATCTTAGTCCATAGAAGGCTAGCTAATTCCTCTGGGCTATCGTTGGCATGGAGGGAGTGCAACAGAGGGAAGCAGCTTACATGGTGATCACAAAACAGAGAGAGACTCTTCATTGGCCAGATACAAATACATACCCACAGCCATGCCCCAATTCCCACCTAATCCAGCCACACACCATCACTTCAGTTACCACTCAGTTAATCTTTATCAGGGCACTAAATCACTGATTGGGTCAAGACTCTTAAAACTCAATCATTTCTCTGCAAAACCTTCATGCACTGGCTCACATGTGAGCTTCTGGGGGACACATAATATCCAAGCCATAGCAGTACTGGCATGAAAACAGGCACCTGGACCAATGGCACACAGTAGAAGACACAGAGACAAACCCACTTGGATATAGTGATGTGATCCTTGACAAAGGTGCCAAAACTATACACTGGAGAAAACACAGCCTCTAAAACCAATGGTGCAGGCGAATCTGGTTACCCATATGTAGCAGAACAAAACTAAACCCTTATTATTCATCCTGCACAAATGTCAACAAGAAATGGATCAAAGACCAGGGAATCAGACCAGAAGCTATGAAACTTCTAGAAGAAAACGTAGGGTCCAGGACACAGGGCAACAGTGGATCAGTTTATCAAAGATTCATTCAATCCTTTCTCCATTTCATTGTCTGCCTGTTTGCAATCAAGTGCTTTTTTTTTTCTTTCTGCTGAGGCTGGCTTTGAGCTCGTGATCCTCCTGTCTCAGCCTCCAAAGTGCTGGGATTATAGTCATGCACCACCACGCACAGCTCAAGTGCTTATTAGTAAACACACTGCTGGAGAGCAGTGGTGAGAGAAGGCCTGAACACGCATGACATCTCTTTCCATTTTCCTGAATGCTCACAATATTTGGAAAGATCCCTGATAATGTTGGGATCTAGAGTGCCATTTAGTGGCCATTTAGAGTCCTTATTCAAAGGATCTGCTTGCACAAGCAGATAAGTTTTGGGGAATTTAAGTCTGGGGTGTGAGAGAGAGACCTATGTTCGCCAGGAGGCAGCCTAGGGGACTATGGGAGGGAATGGATGAGGAGCCGCCCATGGTGAGATGTTGTCGTTAATGTGGGTCTCAGCAGAGCTCAGTCGCAGGGGTTAAGCAGCGCCATATGAAGACACAAATGATTTATGGAGTTAAGACACAGGTACCAGGAGGTGGGTGAATGCAGGCACTTGGCCACCATCCTGCAAGCTCATTTATTGCGGAAGCGCCTTAATCTTTTAAAAGTCCCTTGACCAATCATATTATGCCATGGTGGAGCAGACCACCATGCCATCCCCTTGGTTTCCCTGGCAACATTTGGTCAATTGTGGGGAAGGGTTTTCCTCCATCGGCAGGCCAGAGAAAATGCTCCTTTCTGCAGGTGCTAAATTATAGGGAAATGGTTTACTCCCTGGTCAGCCAAAGTGGAACTATCCCTTCCTGCAGGTTTTCCTGCGAGGCTTGTTTGTGTGTAGGTCTTCCTCACACACTCGGGATGTTCACAGCTGCCAGCCAAGAACTGGGAGTTTCTCCTATATTTCCCCTTCTTTTATTAATTTGGACAAGGGATTCCTTTAGGAGGACTTGATTGACCTGTACCCCGTAGATCATTTTAGAGATTACACTCCAAAAGCACTTTATAACAACTATGAGCATTATGATTATAATACAGAGAAGGCCCAGCAAAACAAGGTCAGAGTAGTTAAAAAAGTTTTTCATCTTATTTCATGTTTGTGTAATTAAAGAAGTGTCAACCTGATACAATTTGATTTTTGACATATTTCTAATTAGGTTTTCTATTTGAACTGTTATGTTTATATATTTCTTGGACCATTTGTTTTTAGTTGTTCTGCTAGAAGTTGTCTAACTCATGTGCCATTTGCAATGTGTATATCAGTTATTCAAACTGTAGGAATCAGGGGGGAAATAGAACATCTCAGTGGTTGGGTTTCAACAAATATGCAACTTGACCACCAAGTAAGTCAATTTGGGACTGTGAGTTTAAAATGTCATCATGAGTCATTTTAGAAAGGGCTAAGAGTACATAGAGCATGAGTTTCAGCAGTGTAAAGATGGCTTCCTGTAAGGTAGCTGCAGTAGTTCCAGCCTGAAGTAGGACAGCGGTCGCAGCAGTGGCAGCCTCAGAAGCAACGACAGCAAGTGTTATGGTGGCAGTTATCCCGAAATCTCTTCTTCCCCCTTTGGGTTTTGTCCCCAGGATGTGTTCTGTAGTAGAGAACCCATTACTTGTGTTACTTAGAGCTATGTAATCATGTTAGCAAATATTAATCCTACCTGTGTAGGAGGTTAGGGACATGTATACGTTTAAACTGACTAAAACTTCTGACTCTGGCAGTTCCTTAATAGGTAAACTGTTCCTTTTTATAGTTATCAGCATTTCTTTCTTTCTTTCTTTCTTTTTTTTTTTTTCCATCCCCTTGGTTTCCCTGGCAACATTTGGTCAATTGTGGGGAAGGGTTTTCCTCCATCGGCAGGCCAGAGAAAATGCTCCTTTCTGCAGGTGCTAAATTATAGGGAAATGGTTTACTCCCTGGTCAGCCAAAGTGGAACTATCCCTTCCTGCAGGTTTTCCTGCGAGGCTTGTTTGTGTGTAGGTCTTCCTCACACACTCGGATGTTACACAGCTGCCAGCCAAGAACTGGGAGTTTCTCCTATATTCCCCTTCTTTTATTAATTTGGACAAGGGATTCCTTTAGGAGGACTTGATTGACCTGTACCCCGTAGATCATTTTAGAGATTACACTCCAAAAGCACTTTATAACAACTATGAGCATTATGATTATAATACAGAGAAGGCCCAGCAAAACAAGGTCAGAGTAGTTAAAAAAGTTTTTCATCTTATTTCATGTTTGTGTAATTAAAGAAGTGTCAACCTGATACAATTTGATTTTGACATATTTCTAATTAGGTTTTCTATTTGAACTGTTATGTTTATATATTTCTTGGACCATTTGTTTTTAGTTGTTCTGCTAGAAGTTGTCTAACTCATTGCCATTTGCAATGTGTATATCAGTTATTCAAACTGTAGGAATCAGGGGGGAAATAGAACATCTCAGTGGTTGGGTTTCAACAAATATGCAACTTGACCACCAAGTAAGTCAATTTGGGACTGTGAGTTTAAAATGTCATCATGAGTCATTTTAGAAAGGGCTAAGAGTACATAGAGCATGAGTTTTTCAGCAGTGTAAAGATGGCTTCCTGTAAGGTAGCTGCAGTAGTTCCAGCCTGAAGTAGGACAGCGGTCGCAGCAGTGGCAGCCTCAGAAGCAACGACAGCAAGTGTTATGGTGGCAGTTATCCCGAAATCTCTTCTTCCCCCTTTGGGTTTTGTCCCCAGGATGTGTTCTGTAGTAGAGAACCCATTACTTGTGTTACTTAGAGCTATGTAATCATGTTAGCAAATATTAATCCTACCTGTGTAGGAGGTTAGGACATTATACGTTTAAACTGACTAAAACTTCTGACTCTGGCAGTTCCTTAATAGGTAAACTGTTCCTTTTTATAGTTATCAGCATTTCTTTCTTTCTTTTTTTTTTTTTTTATTTTTTTTTTTTTTTAACAGCAATAAGAAGTGCCTAAAATCAGAGTGGGGAATGAACCAAGAATAAAGATAGGCAGTCATTGTAGATGGGTAATTTTGTGAGATTGAGAAGATGGAAGATAGCCTTTGACAAATCCAGCTCCGATTACCCATTCATGACAAAAACACGGAAAAAAGTGGGACAGTAGGAATTTACTTCAAGGGGCTGTGGCTATGGCTCAATGTTACAGTGCTCGTCTCACATGTGTGAGGTTCAGGGTTTGATCCTCAGAACCACATAATTAAAATAAAGGTATTGTGTCCACATACAACTAAAAAAAAGCTTTCAAAAATGTTTACAAAACAAGAAGAAACCTACTTAAACATCCTAAAGGCTATGTACAACAAATACAACATCACAAGAAATGGAGAAAAGCTGGAAGCATTTTCTCTAAAATCTGGATCAAGGAGGAATTTTGTGTGTGTGTGTGTTGTGTGTGTGTGTGTGTTGTGTGTGTGTGTGTGTGTTGTGTGTGTGTGTGTGTGTGTTGTGTGTGTGTGTGTGTGGTGCTGGGAATTGAACCCAGAGCCTTGTGTATTCAAGGCAAGCACTCTACCAACTCAGCTATATCCCCAGCCCCCTATTGTTCTCATTCAACATGGTACTAGAAATTCTAGCCAGTGTAATTAAGCAAGAGAAAGAAATAGTAAAGAAAGAAGTCAAATAATCACTGTTTATAAGTGATATGATCTAACTGAGAAAATCCAAAAAGCTCCACCAGAAGATTGTCAGAGCTAACAAATAAACTCAGCAAAGTTGTGGGTTACAAAATAAACATCAGCATACTACCAAATACACTAGACAGATTCAATGCAATCCCCATCAAAGTACTAAATACTTTAGCAACAAAACTGCATGGTACTTGTTTTAGTCAGCTTCTTCACTGCTGTGACTCAATTTAGAATCTGATCAGAACAACTGTAGAAGAGGAAAAGTTGATTTGAGGACTCATGGTTTCAGAGATCTTAGTCCATAGAAGGCTCTAATTCCTCTGGGCTATCGTTGGCATGGAGGGAGTGCAACAGAGGGAAGCAGCTTACATGGTGATCACAAAACAGAGAGAGACTCTTCATTGGCAGATACAAATACATACCCACAGCCATGCCCCAATTCCCACCTAATCCAGCCACACACCATCACTTCAGTTACCACTCAGTTAATCTTTTATCAGGGCACTAAATCACTGATTGGGTCAAGACTCTTAAAACTCAATCATTTCTCTGCAAAACCTTCATGCACTGGCTCACATGTGAGCTTCTGGGGGACACATAATATCCAAGCCATAGCAGTACTGGCATGAAAACAGGCACCTGGACCAATGGCACACAGTTTTTTTTTTTTTTTTGTGGTACCGGGGATTGAACCCAGGGGCACTCAACCACTGGGCTGCATCCCCAGCCCTTTTTTGTATTTTATTTATAGACAGGGTCTCACTGAGTTGCTAAGTGCCTCACCATTGCTGAGGCTGGCTTTGAACTCGCCATCCTCCTGCCTCAGCCTCCCAAGTGCTGGGATTACAGGCGTGCACCACCGCGCCCAGCTGTTTATCAGCATTTCTGCCTAAGAATCTCTATTTTGTAGCCTCCAGTCTTACTAATTTTTGGTGCTAATACAAGTGTATATCTTAAGTTACACCTAACTATTATTTCTTACATGCCCAGGAATGGTTGTGTTTTGGTTTTCACTGTTTTTGCTAGTTGTTTAAGATGAAGTAGGTCAAACTGACTTTTGCTTTTATCTATTGTTAAGAGTCAGCTGAGCTCCAATGGGAGTCACTCTTGGGGGAACTTTAGAGCAGCTTCTTCGTACTGCTAGTGCCATTTGTGCTAGTGTAAAGATGGGTCTGGCTCTTGATTGGCCATGTGGCTTCTCGTGGAAGCATCAGGGATGTCTCCCTTCTCCAAGGACGCTCCTCTTCATAGGAAGGGCACTAGTTGGCTTCTATTCTCCAAGGGTCTCATTATCTCCCTGATCAGAAGGTTATGTGGTCCAGAGTTGCAAAGCTCTTTAGAGAAGTTCCCTGTTCCCTGGATTCAGACTCACTCTGAAGGAAAGAGCCAAATATTGGTTTTATTGGCTCTTTTTAATTTAGCTTTAAAGCCTTGATCTTTAACATCTAGCAAATTAGTCTCACCAGTCATAAATTAAGAGCACTGGGCTTTATTTTAATACTTATAACCTTACGGTCATTTACTCTTTTTATTAATTGGGGTTTGTGCTATCCTATCTTTCCTGTAGTTGATGACTTAAATGAACCCAGGTTGTGTTCTTGAAGCAATACCTCTGCAAAACACTAGCAGGCAACCTTTAGACAGTTTACAGGGAAAATATAAAATAAAATTAACAAGAGTAAAATCACAATTTGTTTGTGTAATAACTATCTTGAATTTTGACTGAGAGTTATATACTATACCCCCTGTTTGAGATCTTAGTAGTCTTAACAACAAATATCACTCTTTTGAACAGAATGTAAAATAAGTTGATGTTCATCCTATTTTGAAGCCATTCTGGAATGTAATAAGGTGGGAGGAAGAGCCTTCTTTCAGGTAAGGTGGGGCTCTTTATAAATCTTATATAAAGTGTTTTAGTTCTGAAGTTGATCTTTGCTTCTTAAATATAATTTTACAGAGTTTACATACATCGTTGCTCCAGTTCACATGAACATTAGCTAACACAATGTATTACATTTAGAATGAATTAAAGAAAAACTGAGAGCTTTTAACCTTTTGTGGCAAAGTAGCAAAATGCTTTTGTGTTTTACAATATTAACCTTTATATAGATTAGGCTCTCATTAACTAAAACAAACAAACAAAGAAACAAACAAACAAACAAAAAAAACATTTAAATTGTACCCCAATGTAAAAAGTAACATATAAAGCTTTATATCTTATTGATAACAGGTCCAGTTGTAGAACACATTTTAAATGATATAAATAAATCTCCAATGTGTTATCTTTATAAGTCTAAAATTACCATACAACTTTAGTTTGGAGAACACCAGCTTGATATAATGCTCTTTTAAAGCTTCTACCTTAAGGCTTCTGTACCTGAAAAATACGAACACATTTACTATACAAGGAGGAATAGCACCACGATTACATTGATGTTTTTCTATTAATCAAGTTTAGCTCTTAAAGAAATAACATGACACTATTTCAAAATAACAGTTGTTGTTTAACCATAGCTGTATAATTCTTAATTTCTTCATGATTACTTGCTCAAGAAAACCTAAAACTTAATAAACACAATGTTTCAAGAAATATTTGTTCTCTTACCACATAGATTAAACCTTGGTTCATATCAGTATATTAACATTAGACCTCAGGGAAAAAAAACCTTAAATAGCTTTTCCTGATTGTTTTATATACTTATTTAACCAATTTACATAGACCTTTTACATCACTTACGTAAACCCTCTTATATATTTCATCATATAAAAAGTTTCTTATCGGGGGCTGGGGTTGTGGCTCAGCGGCAGAGCGCTCACCTGGCACATGCGCGGCCCGGGTTTGATCCTCAGCACCATGTACAAATAAACACATTGTGTACAGCTAAAGCAAATAAATAAATATTTTTTAAAAAGTTTCTTATCTTGAAACATTTTCTTTTCTTTCTATTTAATATGGTTTCCATATCTGCACATTTTAAATTTCTTTCTCTCATGTGTTAATCCCCTTTTCTGTTCACACTTTGAAGTAATTTTTGTAATAATTTGAATTTAGACAAATTATTTCATCTTAATAAAAAAAGACACTTTATGTTATTTGCAATACTCTGAATTGGAACAGTTGGCACTGTTGAGCCTTTGTATGTATAGAGATCTTCTATAAACCTTTGTATATAGAATGATACACATCATTTTACCATTTTATGAAAACCCAATGTTCAAGTATATAAATTTATACCTGTTGGAACTTTAACCTTTTTCAGTGATGACAAGGCAAGTTTAAAACCATTTTTTTCTTTTCATTTACCAATTTATGAAAACAATCAATAATGTTACCCAATGAAATTTAAAGAGTTAAGAGTACTTGATGGTATTTTTAACAGTCAGCATTTTACCCTTGTAAATTAATCAGATGTTTAACAAGTAAAGTTACTCACAGATGAGTAATCCCATGTCAAATCTATTTTACTCATCTTACCAAAATATCAGACAAGTGTATTGAACATTATTAACAATTTCTTCCTTGTTGAGGAGAAGTCCTAGAACCAAGGGATGTTAGACATTGACATTTTATTAGTTCTTTGACCACCTAGAGAGACTTGTGTGTTAAGTTTAATTTTAAAGGCATCTTTACTTTTATTTGTCTACCCAATTTAAATTGAACCTTTTTAAGTCACTTGAATTAAAGTTATTTGTATCCATTTATAAAATTTTTATGATCACTCATTTTCTATTTGCCAATCTTGATATCATGTACATGATATATGGACATCCGCACATATAGACATACAACATAACACAATAGCAAAGGCCTTGTAGCATTTTGTATTTCATTGCAATGTTACAGATGTTTAAAAACTCCATAGTTGAATAAAAGTCAGAACTGATCAGAAAAACATTCACCAAGGTGCACAGGATCAAAATCATGAGCTCAAAAAAAAAAAAAAAAAATATTGAATCTAAGAAAAAGCAAGCGTCTTAGAAAGATGACCGGCTGGTAATGTAAGTTCAGGTAAAAGACATTTTTACCTTTTCTCCCACTTTTTTTCGGGGGCCAGAGCTTGCTTGCTTTCCCTTTTGCATTTCAATGTAAGTCCTGGCTAAGTTCTGGAAGTGGGGTCAGAAACTGCTATCATGAGCAGAAACCTTGTGCCTAAGTTGTTTAACCTTTTTTTTTTCTCCTTATTTTTAAAGTCTGGTATTCTGATAGGTTTGGATGAAATTTGTCATATCTTAGTTTTTATAGCTTTTGAGAACAAAGCTGCAATGTTAAGCTCCTTATTGAGATAAGCTCCTGGGTGTTGAGCAGGTTCATTCTTCTGTGTGACCACTCCCAGAGCTGTTTCTCCTCTCTCAGTGACAAACAGGTTAAATCTGGCTCTATAGGTAAACTGAGGACAGGAACTCAAAATAAGGCCCCATTTAATGCCTTACATTGGAGGACAATCACAGATGTTTTATCTCTGAATCCTTTTAAGTCCTTTGCTAGGGTTTGGCCAAACAGGGGAGGGCTATCTTTAAATCCTTGGAGCAATACTGTCCAGCTTAATTGAGAACCACTATCTGGTTCCTTAAAGGCAAACAGATATTGCAATTGGGAGTCTAGGGCTATTTAGAAAAAGGCATCTTTTAAATCTAACACAGTAAACCAAGCAGCAGCTGCTGCACTTTTAGATAACAGAGTATATGAGTTAAGAACTATAGGGTGAAAGAGAACAATTGCTTTATTAATTATTCTTAGGTACTGGACTAGGCACCATTTCCATTTGATTTTTGAATTTCTAAAATAGGGGTGTTGCATGGACTATTGCAGGGCACTAAATGTTTTTCCTGTTTGAGGTTCTGAATGATCTTTAATATTCCCTCTTTTGCCTCAGGGCATAGGGGGTATTGTGTCTGATGTGGAAAGATGGAGGGATTTTTTAAAAGCCTATTTTGATTGGGACTGCACTTTGTGCTCAGATTTTAGTGGTTCATACTTCATGATCTATATCACATTTTAATAAAGATAGGCATAATGGTCCTTGTGGTCCCAAATTCATTGTAATGGAAATCTGAAGTTTTGAAAGTAAGTCCCTTCCCAATAAAGGGGTTGGGCATTCTGGGACTATCAGGAATGCATAAGAAAATATCATCCCACCCCACTAACAACTTAGTGGGGGAGTGAAGTTTTTTGGTAAATTTATCTTTTATGAGTAGGTGGCCCTTTATGAATTCAGGATTTGAGGTGGTGTTTTCTCATTGCCTGCCTGAATTTCTCCATGAAAATAACAGGGCTTTCCTGGGGGCCCTGAGTAATTTCTGAAACCTTAGAACACTTAATGGGCTTTTGCTTGATTCTCCTGAGGGCCTCATGAATTCACATTTGGAAATTACTAATTTTCCAAGCATCTTGTTCATCAGTTGGGTTCCAGTCAGGATCATTCCTGGGAACTGCCTGTGCTCCAGATGAATAATTAGGGTTTTTTCTAGTTTGTGATGCTGGGGCATGGGCAAGATGTAGGTCCATCCCCCAGTCCTTGCTTCTTACTTTAGGGTGGCCTACTTCTTACTGGAGGCTAAAGTTTGGCTAAGTAATATAATAATATCTTTCCAGGTGAGATCAAACACCTGGCCTAAGTTGCAAAATATCTCAAGTAGATCCTCTGAAAATCTCCCTGAATTTTTAAGTTGAGGGCATGGTCCCCTTGATGTATTTTCCTTAGTAGGTGATTTCTTAAGGCTTTCTTTCTCATGGCAGAGACTAAGGTTAAGCTCCCATCTGAGAGATGGGAAATTATATCTTAACCTTTTGTGCCTAATTGTTGTCCTGTAAACTAAAGGAATCTCCAAAGAGAAGGGGAACATCTATTGATTGTTAACTGCATAACAAACACCCTTTTCCAGAGGAATTTACAGGAGGGGTTGATTAAAATAGAGTGCCTCCCTCTTGCAGCGTTTTCAAAATACATGGAGTACATCTGAATACAGTTACTGCAATGGGAGATTTTAAACTGGCTTGTGAAGGCTAAGTATGTGAAGGAAGGGAGCCTGGCTATTTTCTTACTAATATTTCCATGTCTTCCCCTCAGTCCTACAATCTGAATTGGTAGTGCTTCTCATCAGCAACGGAAGGGGAGCATCCAGGAGGAAATGGATGATGGGTTGGGGAGTGCTGCGTGGCCCACGTGCACACAAATGGAATTGGGGCTTTCCCTCAGTGCCATTGGTCTAGGCGGTGGGGAGAGGATTCAAGAGAAAGAACCTTTGTGTGGGGGTTGGGCAAGGGAGTGGGCTCAGGGGCAGGCTGGTGGGGGAGGTTCCCATGTGTGGGGGAGGGGAAGCAGTGACTCGTCCAGCTGTGGTGAGTGCCCAGCCCCGCTTTGCACCCCAGTCCTAGTGACCCAGCCCTTTGGCTCCTAGGCGCTGCGCGACCATGAGAATGGGACTCGGTGCAAGCGGATGAAGGGGTGGGGAGGGAGAATCATGGGGGAAGGGTCCCACGAATGGGGGACCAGGGGCCGGAAAGGAAAAGGGAGGGAATCCCTATCCTGCTGCTACACCCACTGTGTTAGAAAAATGCTGAACATAGTTAACTTAGCTGGGAACACCGTGTTAGTGAAATAAAAAGTTTTATTGGGGTGCCACGTGGGCAAGGGTAGGGAAAGGAAGGGAAGGGAAGGGGGGTAGGGAAGGGATGGACGGGAGCAGGGGCAAGCAGGAACAGAGAGCGATTTCAGTCTGGGGCTGGTTTAAATAGAGTAGGGGTCATAAAACCCCCTTGGAGTGAGTCCTTGCCCTTTAGGCTATCAGAGGCCAAGGGGCAGTGGACAGGGCATTTGCTGGTCAGGTTTTCTGGTCACGCTGAGGATCTTGGGAGGTGTAGTTTTTAACAAAGCACCTGGGGAGGTGTGGCCTCCTGACTGGGAGGCGCGGCCTCCTGCCTGGAATCCAACATTCCCCCCTTTTTGTTTTCTTAGGAAGTGGGGCATCGTGTTTTGATCTGGCTGCTTCAGAGCTGAAATGGGGCGACATGGGGTAGTTTTGAGGTGGGGGGAGATGTGGGCAGGCAGGTCAGGCTTGAGGGTGAAAAAAAAATTCCCAGGAGGTAGGCGTGGAAAAGATGAATCTGTCCAGGTATGGGACGGATGAAGCTTTCTTTGAAGCCATAGGTCGGTGAGTGTGTCAAACCAGGTTTCTGCAGAAAGTCACTGAGGGAGTCAGCCGGAGAGCATGTAGAAATTGTGGGCCTCTCGAGTTTACAGGTGGCATCTTAACACTATTATGGAAATGACAAAGAAAAGAAGGTGAGGTGGATTATTGTCCATAGGCCTGTGTTCCACCAGGTGGGACTTACGGTGAAGAGGCCAATGGAGAGTGCGAAGCACATCTTGATGAGCATCAGGTGGCAGCATAAGGGCAGGACTCAGCAGGGCTCTCTGGTTGGAAAGTCATCCGTTGGTTTTTTTAACAGTTGATAGTCCCTGAGAAAAACACCGAGAGCCAAACCCTTTGTGTCATGGGCATAAAGGGTAAATGGCTGAAGGAGGTCTGGGAGATGAAGAGCTGGGGCCTGTGACAATGCCTGCTGCAAATGTTTAAATTCAGCCTGAATGCTGTCAGGAAGGAATTTTCCCTCAATCTCCTTAGCTGCCTCATATAGGGGCTTTGCATAAAGAGAGAAATTAGGAATCCAGGCATGGAAATATCCTGCTAGCCCTAGGAAAGAGAGAATCTCTTCCTTTGTCTTGGGACATGGGAGCTCCTTGATGAGGGCTTTTCTGTCTACAGTAATGGCCTTTGATTGATGGGAAATCTGAACTCCTAGATATACTACCTGGGTCTGGGCAAGTTGCACCTTAGATGAGGAAACATGATACCCACGAGAAGCAAGAAAATTTAAAAGGGTGTAAGAGTCTTCACGAGCTGTGAAGAGGAAAGGGCTGCAGAGGAGGAGGTCATCTACATATTGCAAGAGAGTGGAGTTAGGGAATTTAAGATCTTTGAGGTCTGCAGCCAATGTCTGACCAAAGATATGAGGGCTGTCTGGAAAACCCTGAGGGAGGACTGTCCAGGTCAACTGTTGGGAATGCCGGGTATCTGGATCTGTCCAAGTAAAGGCAAAGAGGTCTTGTGATTCTGGGGCTAAGGGCACAGTGAAGAAGGCATCTTTCAGGTCAATTACTGAGAAATGGGTGGATAAGGAAGGGATTAAGGAGAGAATAGTATACGGATTTGGGACCACGGGGTGTATAGGTTTGACAGACTCACTGATGAGATGAAGGTCTTGGACTATCCGATAGGACCCGTTGGACTTCTGAACTGCTAATATAGGGGTATTATAAGGGGAGTGGGTGGGTCTGAGAAAACATTTCCGCAAAAGATCTGAGATGATGGGTTGAAGACCTCTGAGGCTCACAGCTGGAAGTGGATATTGGGCTTTATTGGGGAAATGCTGGGGATCTTTAAGGTATATTTGTATGGGGTCACACTGAGCAAGGGAGGGAGTCTGAGTATCCCAGACTTTGGGGTCCACTAAATCGGCGGGGACAGGGTAATGAAAGGTTTCTGTGTCGATAGAAGGTTGTGGGGTTTCTGCCTCGGTAGGGGGCTGAGAGGGTCTTACACCACTAGGGGGTTATGGGGTTTCTTCATCAGCATCAGAAGGGGGTGATGGGTCAGTGGCCTTTGAAACGGTAAGAAGAAAAATGGGGGAGGAGACGGAGCAAGACGAACCAGGGACCACAACTGAGCTAGGCAGATTGGAGAACACAATTGAGGCCTGAAATTTGGCCAATATGTCTCTGCCCAATAGGGGCACAGGACACTGAGGCATTACCAGAAACTGGTGGGTGAAGGGATGGTGGTGAAGACAGCAAGACAGCATAGGAGTCTTGCGGGGGCGAATAGCACTTCCCTCTACCCCGACAATAGGGGATGGTGCTATGGTAGTGGGGCCCCAAAACTCCCTCAAGACCGAGGAGGTGGCTCCTGTATCTAGCAGGAAATTCACGGGGCGTCCATCAACAAGGAGAGTAACCCTGGGCTCCTTCAATGCGATGTCAACGGTCGGAAGAGTAGCCCCTGGGCCCCTTCAGTCTTCCGTGGCCAGTGCCAGCGGGCTGGGGTTTGTGACCGCCCAGCCCCCCTGCGGGAACTGGGGCAGTCAACGCCCCAATGGCCCATCTTGGAACACTTTGGGCACGGGCGCTTAGGGGGCCTGGGATTAGGGCATTCTTTAGCCCAGTGTCCATCTTTCCCGCACCTAAAGCAAGGCCCTGGGGGTTCCTCCTGTGTGGACTTATGTACCCCTTTTCTTGAGGCCTGAGTGTCAGGGCCCCTAAGGGCCTGGGCTAACATTTGGAGCTTTGACTGCTCAGCCTTCTCATACTTCTGAAACCTGCGATGTTCGGCATCTTTTTCATGGTTATGATAGACTTTAAAAGCTGTGGCCAAAATCTCAGTCTGGGGGGGTCACAGGGCCCTGTTCTAATTTCCTTAATTTAGCCCGAATGTCGGGGTAGCTTTGGGATAGGAAGTATGTCATAAGGACTTGACGGCCCCCCTGGGACTCGGGATCTAAATTTGTGTACTTTTGGAGGGCCTTTGTGAGCCGATCTAAAAATTCAGAGGGGGTTTCTTCTCTCTTTTGAATAATTTCTTGCAGCTTATCAAAATTAACAGGTTTCTGAGCTGCTCGTTTAAGACCATCTACTATACACATTAAAAACTGATCCCTTAAGACCACGTCCCCTGGGGCATTGTAATCCCAGTGTGGGTCCCTATCTGGGACAGCCTCAGGACCAAAGGGGAAATTTGGGTTCACTCTGTGAGTCTCATCTGCATATGCTCTTGCTTGCTCCCAGACTCGTCTACGCTCTTCAGGAAGTAAAGTATTTGACAAAATAAAGTATGCGTCATGAAATGTAAGGCTGTATGCTTGGGTGACCCATTGGAATTCTTTTATGTAGGTTGTAGGGTCTGTTGTAAAGGAACCCAAGCGCCGTTCAATTTGGGAGAGGTCGGACATGGAGAATGGGATATGCACCCTTACCACCCCTTCTGTCCCAGCTACCTCCCTTAACGGCACGATTATCTGAGCTGCCTGCTTTTTGGAGCGAGTCATGGGAGGACTGAACATAGGGGGCGGCAGAGTATCAGGCGAGTCTGGGAGGGACGCTGCGGGAACGGCTGGGGCTGGGACTAGCTCCACGGCAGACGCTGGGGAAGAAACGCAGGCTACGCAACTCTCTCCCTGCGCCACCGCCGGAGCCGTTGGGGAAGGAATCGGGGAGGGGGCCAAAGCCTGAGGCAGCGCGTCTGGTAAAGGAAATGTCGCAGAATCCGAGGGAGTAGGGACTGAAGTCTGAGGCAGTGCGTTCAGTAATGGCTGCATGGCTGGAGAGGGCGGGGGAGCCGTGGCCGGAAATGACTCGGAACCAAGTGGCGGAAGCTGAGTGGGTGGGGATAACAGCGGAAGGGGCGTGGAGCTAGGAACGGGAGGTTGAGTGGGTGGGGGTAATGGCAGAAGAGGCGCGGAGCTAGGAACAGGAAATTGAGTGGGCAGGGGTAGCAGCGGTGAAGGCACCGGAAATGACGTGGAAGGAGAAGGTGGGACTACAGAGGAGGAACACCGTGTTAGTGAAATAAAAGGGTTTATTGGGGTGCCACGTGGGCAAGGGAAGGGAAAGAAAGGGAAGGGAAGGGGGGTAGGGAAGGGATGGACGGGAGCAGGGGCAAGCAGGAACAGAGAGCGATTTCAGTCCAGGGCTGGTTTAAATAGAGTAGGGGTCATAAAACCCCCTTGGAGTGAGTCCTTGCCCTATAGGCTATCAGAGGCCAAGGGGCAGTGGACAGGGCATTTGCTGGTCAGGTTTTCTGGTCACGCTGAGGATCTTGGGAGGTGTAGTTTTTAACAAAGCACCTGGGGAGGTGAAGCCTCCTGCCTGGGAGGCGCGGCCTCCTGCCTAGAATCCAACACACTGGCCTGTTTCCCCGACAACGACAATGGCCCTGAGAGCCCCAGAGCTGCCGCCCAACTACCGTGCGGTGCGATGTCCGCATGCAGTGGGACACACTGGCACCCGGGCTCCCTGGATACAGCTGTGACCCCCCGTGGCACCTGGGGTGATCCACAGGAAGGGCCAGCTTGTGCTCAGAGTCGCCACCATTGCTGGCTTTTGGTTTCACTTTAAGACCAAGGTGAGCCAGCAAGTCCTTTAGAGCCGCGAGTTGTAGTGCTTTTTGTCTGGAAGGGAGGTTACCCATGATTAAAGTGTAGTGAAGTGGAGAAATCAGTCCTATTTGTGGAATTATGAAGTTTTTGTATAAACAGGGCAAGAACTAAGTAGCCTTCTATGATAAGGAAAATGCCGAGAACAGGGACCCAAGACGACAACATGGGAGATCCTGGCTCAGACATACAAGAACTGTGTTTAGGATCCAATGTCTTGTGATCAGTTGGGGACTTCCGTGATTTTTTAGGTCACAACCATATCACAGCACGGTGTCTCTGGTGTGAAGTTCTCTACAGAGAGAGAAAATCAGGTTCCGAATTCTGGAAGGATCAGTTCCTTATGTGAATTCACCAGGTGAACCAAAAATGAAACTGGAGCAGCTAGGTGGTGCCAAAACCAAAGCAGTGGTGTGTGTCTCTTTTAGGGAAAATATGGGACCAGAAGAACAAAGGAAAGTGGGAGGGAGGGGACTCAGTGCTCACCCTCCCTGAACACTAAACATGAAAAGGGGGCCCTTACTGAATCTGGGGGGACTCGCCAATCCCGAGGTGCATAAGTGGTCAAGGCACCTTGGGCACCAGATATTGTCCTTGACGTGGGTCTCAATTGAGCTCAGTCGGGAGAGATAAACAGCATGGTGTCAAGACACAAACAATCTTCAGAGATAAGACACAGACACGGAGACCTGGGTATAAGCAGGCACTTGGCGACCATTCTGCAAGCTTGTTTATTGCAGAAGCACGTTAACCTTTTTTTTTTCTTTGAATATTTATTTGCTTTAGTTGTACACAATGCGTTCATTTTTACGTGGTGCTGAGGATCTAATGCGGGCTGCACACGTGCTAGGCCAGCGCTCTACCGCTGACCCACAACCCCAGCCCCAGTGCCTTAACCTTTTAAAAGCCCCCTGTCCAATCATGCCATGGTGGAGCAGGCCAACAAGCCCTCCCCTCAGTTTCCCTGGCAACATTTGGTCAATTGTGGGGAAGGGGTTTCCTACATCGGCCAGAGGAAATGCTGCTTTCCACAGGTGCTCAATTATGGGGAAATGGTTTACTCCCTGGTCAACCAGAGTGAAACTACACCTTCCTGCAGGTTTTCCTGCGAGGCTTGTTTGTGTGTAGGTCTTCCTCACACACTCCAGATGTTCACAGCTGCCATCCAAGAACTGGGAGTTTCTCTTAGTGAGACATGGGAGGTGAATTTATATGTGGGGTGTCCCCAGGTCTCTAGTATCACCTAGTCAAGAGGACAGTTACACTGATGGGGTTGTCACCACCACTGGGTGTCACAGCAGGAGTCTGTAGAGGCACTTAGGTGCCCTGCTGGGACTACATAGTAGGGGCAGAAGCCCATAGAAGAGGCAGAAGCCTGTAGAGATCAACTCAAGGTGGTGAGGTAGTCTCACCAGGAACAATTTCCAATCATCCTCAGTAGTTTTTTTCTTAAAACCCAGGACCCAAACAAAAGACCACCTATAGACTTAGTGGACAGTAGGGATCATCCTTACCTGTCAAAGCTGTGGCGGGGCTGTCTCCCCCCCACCCCGACAACATGGTAACACTGGGAATGCAGGACATTCAACGGTCATATCCCTGGAAACTGTAGATCGTTTAGGTTAACTACAGACAGGGGTCTTGCCTGGAATGTCTGCTGGTGGGTGTGGAGAGGGTGTTCAGCAGAACGGGTGGGGGGGGGAAGTGAGGCACAAGAGACGTGTAAAATAAAAATAAAAGACGAACACCAGGGAGAGATACACACTAGAGTTGATTTGTCAGAGTTGACAAATAAAGGCCATCTCTTTATAGAGTGGAGAGAGGCAAAATAAGCTTGTATTCTGGAAATTTTATGAGGAAATCTCAGGAATCAGAGCAAGGCGGGTTGGTATGAGCCTTTCTCAGAAAGGCCGTTGGGTAGGAAAGTGAAATGTTTTTCTTAAAATGGTGGCTGTCACTTCCAATGGCCATCCAGATGCTAAGCAAAGACCTTATAACATTCATGGGGCTCCTCTTCCATATGAATTCGACTATGTCTCAAAAGGGAACCAGAAGCAGCAAAGGCTTTCCCACACTGCTTGCATTCATAGGGCTTCTCCCTAGTATGAGTTTGTTTATGTGTTTGAAGGTGAGAGAAAGAAATGAAGGCTTTTCCACATTGCTTGCATTCATAGGGCTTTTCTCCAGTATGAGTTTGTGTATGTACCAAAAGGGAATGAGGAACAGCAAAGGCTTTTCCACACTGCTTACATTCATAGGGATTCTCTGCAGGATGAACTTGTGCATGTTTCAAAAGGGACCTAGAATCAGCAAAGGCATTCCCGCACTGCTTACATACATAGGGCTTTTCCCCAGTATGAGTTCATTTATGTCTCACAAGGGCACTAGAAACAGCAAGGGCTTTCCCACATTGCTTACATTCATAGGGCTTCTCCGCAGTATGAGTTGGTACATGTTTCAACAGAGACCTAGAATCAGCAAAGGCTTTCCCTCACTGCTTACATTCATAGGGCTTCTCTGCAGGATGAGTTCGTTCATGTTTTTGAAGTTGAGAGGAATAACTGAAAGCTCTCCCACATTGCTTACATTCATAGGGCTTCTCTCCAGTATGAGTTCGTTCATGTGTTTGGAGGTGAGAGGAACAACTGAAAGCTTTCCCACATTGCTTACATTCATAGCGCTTCTCTCCAGTATGAGTTTGTTTATGTTGCCAAAGGGAACTAGAAGCAGAAAAGGCTTTTCCACATTGCTTGCATTCATAGGGCTTCTCCCCAGTATGAGTTCGTTTATGTGTTTGAAGGTGAGAGGAAAAACTGAAAGCTTTCCCACATTGCTTACATTTATGGGGCTTCTCTCCAGTATGAATTCGTTTATGTTGCCAACGGGAACTAGAAGTAGCAAAGGCTTTCCCACATTGCTTACATTCATAGGGCTTCTCTCCAGTATGAATTCGAGCATGATTCGAAAAGGACCTAGAATCAGCAAGGGCTTTCCCACATTGCTTACATTTATAGGGCTTCTCCCCAGTATGTGTTCGTTTATGTTCCAAAAGGGAACTAGAAGAAGCAAAGGCTTTTCCACATTGCTTACCTTCATAGGGCTTTTCCCCAGTATGAATTTGTGTATGTTTCCAACGGGAACCAGAAGAAGCAAAGGCTTTCCCACATTGCTTACATTCATAGGGCTTTTCTCCAGTATGAATTCGTTTATGTTCCAAAAGGGAACTAGAAGTAGCAAAGGCTTTCCCACATAGCTTACATTCATAGGGCTTCTCCCCTGTATGAGTTCGTTCATGTTTTTGAAGGTACGAGGAACAACTGAAAGCTTTCCCACATTGCTTGCATTCATAGGGCTTCTCCCCAGTATGAGTTTGTTTATGTGTTTGAAGGTGATATGAAGAAATGAAGGCTTTCCCACACTGCTTGCATTCATAGGGCTTCTCCCCAGTATGAATTCGTTCATGTGTTTGAAGGTGAGAGGAACAACTGAAAGCTTTCCCACATTGCTTACATTCATAGGGCTTTTCCCAGTATGAGTTCGTTCATGTGTTTGAAGGTGATAGGAAGAAATGAAGGCTTTCCCACATTGCTTGCATTTATAGGGCTTCTCCCCAGTATGAATTTGTGTATGTTTCCAACGGGAACCAGAAGAAGCAAAGGCTTTCCCACATTGATTACATTCATAGGGCTTTTCTCCAGTATGAATTCGTATATGTGTTGAAAGAGAATCAGAATAAGCAAAGGCTTTCCCACATTGCTTACATTCGTAGGGTTTCTCCCCAGTATGAGTTCGATTATGTTTTTGAAGGTAAGAGGAATATCTAAAGGCTTTCCCACATACCTTACATTCATAGGGCTTCTCCCCAAAATGAGTTTGTTTATGTGTTTGAGGGTGAGAGGAATGACTCAAGGCTTTCCCACTCTGTTTACATTCATATGGCCTCTGTCCAGTATGAGTTTGTTTATGTGCTTGAAGGTAAGAAGAATGAGTGAAGACTTTTCCACATTGATTGCATGTGTATCCTGTCTCTCCAGTAGAAGAAAGTTCATATTTCTGAAAATACGGGCAACAACTGCACTCTTTTCCACATGTTAGACATTCATAAAATTCACTCACAATGTGCACAGATGCTCTCCTTTGAACACTTGTACAAGAAATTAAAGATGCTCTGTTTAGTTTAAGTTTATATGGCTTCCCTCTATTCTCCTCATTCTCATATTGTTTATGTGAAGAGTGAGAAATAATATGCCTATTAAGGAAAAAGAGATATAAGAAGAATTGTTCATACGTATTCTTTCACATGGAATTAATCTAGTGGGAATGTTCTGTTGAAGACTAAGATATGGAATCTCACTAAAGTTTCTAGAACACTGAGTACCTGTAAATTTTTCCAGAATCTACCATGTGACTCCTATAAAAAAATGATATGGAACTTTATGGTTGGCTCATTAACACTTTTATATTCATGAGCTGATATTGCACTTACACTATTACAAATGTCAGGAAAACTATTTGTTTTCTGTCATGTCCAAACTGTTTGAAAATACTAATTCTATTAGCTAGTACCAAAAGAGTATTATCATGAGAACATTTTATAGCACTGTCAACAAAGCAATTATTTTTGAAAACACTAAACATGTTTTGTACATGAAAGTCCATATTTCTGGATAAACAAGAATAGATATAATTCATATAATGGTTATTTCCTCTGCTTGTTTATAAAATTACATGACATGGTACAATTCCCTATAGACACTGTTTTCTCTAGAGAACACAAATTACCTTAGATCTCTCCTGGGATTTGTTTTCTGATCTTCCAGTTTGTTTCCTAAGATGTAGACAAGGAACAACCATTATGGATCATTATTATTTCAGAATAAATGATGACATATATTATATGAATAACTCTAATGCAAAAAAAATAAATAAATAAATAAAGAAAGAAAAAAGGAGGCCAGGAGTGGTGGCACATGCCTGTAATCCCAGCACTTAGGAGGCTGAGGCAGGAGGATCATGAGTTCAAAGCCAGCCTCAGCAATGGCGAGGCACTTAGCAACTCAGTGAGACCATGTCTCTAATAAAATACAAAAAAGGGATGGGGATGTGGCCCAGTGGTCAAGTGCCCCTGAGTTCAATCCCTGGTACCAAAAAACAAAACAAAACAAAACAAAACAAAAAAAACAACAACAAAAAAAGAAAAATCTGAAGAGCAAAGCCAGCCTCAAAAACTTATGGAGGCCTTAAGCCGGGCGCGGTGGCGCACGCCTGTAATCCCAGCACTTTGGGAGGCTGAGGCAGGAGGATCGCGAGTTCAAAGCCAGCCTCAGCAATGGCGAGGCACTTAGCAACTCAGTGAGACCCTGTCTCTAATAAAATACAAAAAAGGGCTGGGGATGTGGCCCAGTGGTCGAGTGCCCCTGAGTTCAATCCCCGGTACCACAAAAAAAAAAAAAAAAAAAAAAAAAAAAAAAAAAACAACTTATGGAGGCCTTGTCTCTAAATGCAGTTAAAAAAAGGGATATGTATGTGGGTCAGTGGCTGAATACCCCTGAATTCAATTCTTGGTTTTAAAAAAAACTCCCTCCCAATTACTCAGTGTTTGATTATATATTGAAACATCATCCTTACCTATAGAAGCCAGGTTGCTAAGGACTTCCTGCATGACATCTCTGTAGAGATTCTTCTGGGAAGGATCCAGCAGAACCCACTCCTCCTTTGTAAAATTCACAGCCACATCCTCAAAGGCCACTGAATTCTAAAATATTCCAGAAAAGTATAATGCAGGCCAGGAGAGATGGAAAGCATTAGGGCTCTATTCTCATCATGTGAGATGTTCTCACATTTCTGTGGTCTCCAAATATTTACTCCATGATTTTGTCATCAAAACTTGTACAAAGCCGAGCGTGGTGGCACATGCCTGTAATCCCAGCACTTAGGAGTTTGAGGCAGAAGGATTGTGAGTTCAAAGCCAACCTCACCAATGGTGAGGCACTTAGCAACTCAGTGAGACCCTGTCTCTAATAAAATACAAAAAAAGGGCTGAGGATGTGGCCCAGTTGTCGAGTGCCCCTTAGGTCAATACCCAGTACCCAAAACAAAACAAACAAATAAAACAAAACAAAACAAAATAAAACTTGTACAATTTTTATTGTGCACTTAATTTCCCAAACAGACGGATTCCAATATAAGACCTGAACTATCCAGGAAAGCATCAGCAGAGCAAAAGCATCCTTCTCATTGTGGAGTCCCATGTGTAAGTTATGCTCCTGGATTGTCCCTAAAGTGCATGTCTAATATATGGAATAACAAAGCCCTTTATCTCATGTGCAGAAAAGAGCTACCGTTAGTCATCCTGAGAATACCTACACTTAGACGTGCCTGCTGATAAAGTTTGACTTTTCTGATAGAGGGAGCTAAGGATGTGGGAGGAATCCCTCCAAACTAAGCAGTACACTGAATCATAGTGCTGAGAGTGTAGGGAAACCACATGATCTTTACTGGATGTCTTCTTTCCTTCAGAAATCTGATTATTTTGTTCCACTGTTACCTTAGAACCTGAAGGATCACCCATCTGAAAACAAACAAATGAAAAACAAACCCTGTGCTCAATGAGATTTGAGCTTCCCTGGCAGACAATATTTAATCCAGGTAGTAACAATGTGCTCATTGGGAATTGAGAAAAATTAGAAGGCTGCAACTGGGTTACTCCTGCCCAGGTCTAACCAACCAGGACATAAGAACAATAATTCATAAACAACAAATTTCTAATACTTCCGATAATAACAAAGCAAAATGGGGTAAATGCAAGGATTCATGTGCCTTATGAATAACTCAATGTCAATGAAGGTCACCTCTTCCAAATGATAGTCTTGCAGAATTTTATAAATCTCCAAAATAGACTTTATAGTGGTCAAGAAGTAATTTGCCAAGCCTAATAGGCATAAGAAATAGGCTAGGCTGAGGAAAGGAAATAGAATATGAGACCCTGTTTCCCAAATATGTGGAAGATGGGGGTGAGTGGAATAGAGACTCCTGAAAGGGAGGAGAAATGGTGACCCTAAGACCAATAACCTTGAACACAGGAACCCCATCCCTGAGACAGTATCTTCTGAAAGTGGTCTGCCTTCATTGCACAGAGACTAGGGCTGGGGTCCACCTGTGAAGAGAGGATTCTTCCAAACTGGCTGTAGACCAGACAGCACACTGGGAGCCCAAACTGGAACAGCCCCCACCATGGCCTGAAGGCAGCAAGGACTGAGCTGCAGCAGCATCTCACTCAGATCTGGATTGGCTGAATCCTGAGCTGACAGTGAAAGGATAGAGTCCAGCCACAGCTGGTTCCTACCAGTTCTAACCAGCCCATCTCCCACCTGAGCAGTCCCGACCCCACACACTCACCATTTCCTGCCTTCCTGGGAGTCCTGACATCCTCCTTCCTATGGATCTCACAGCACCTGCAAATCACAAGGAGACAGATCTGAGCCAGAGCCACATGGGCCTCACACAGCAGAGAAGACACATTCCTGCAGATGGATTCTGAGCTGCACAGGATGAGAGATGAAGGATTGTGAGACTGTGAAAGGCCACACCCTCCCTCCAGTTGCTTGCTGACTGCCCAGGACTCCACAATAACCCTCCATCACACAAGCACACATATATGCACACTTTAGGACCCTGAGTGACAGGAGATGTAACAGACTTCTTGATAAATGAAGCTGAAGAACATGTTTTTGGTAAAAGCCCTTTTCATGCAAACTTTCCTCCCTTCAAGGGGACCTATCCCACCAGAGGGACATTTCCACTTAGGCAGAAGTGACCCTGACTTTCCAAAGTAAGCCCTGTTGTCCTCCTCCAGTCAGGAGGCCCTTTCTGCATATTCTGCCTGAACACAGAGTCAAAATCTTCTGAGAGGAATTACATACTCTGGTGTGAAGGCAGCCAACCATGACCTAGAAGAAAAATGGGAGTTGGGTCAGTTCTGTTTGGAAAGGAAGCAGACAGGCATCAATCACTTGGGAACAACCTGGGGTACATGGTCAAGGCCACCTCACATGTTAATTCTTTCCACTCATTTTTCAGTCAAGAAAATAGAAAGACAATATGGAAATACAATTAAATACATGAATATCTCATTAAATGGCAATAAAAGCCATTAAAATAATGAAAAGCAAACACTTGAACCAGCTCAGGTAAGGAGCCCGCTTCACCCACAGTTCAGAATTAAACCCTATTTGCAGAAAGGTAAACATATTCCCATGCTGGGAGCCAGACTGTGATTGCTGAAATGTGGCCCTGAGGGAAAATGCCAATGACACTCACTGCCATGGGGGCCATGGTTCTTCAAATCCAATCCCTCCACGGTCCTGAACTTCCTTCATGATCAGACACTAGAAATTCAGACTCTAGGGTGAGAAGTGTTAGTACAACACCCAGGTTCCCTTAATTTACATAGTGAGCTTTTACTAGTTTGTTTAGGATCTCCCCATTACCGTTCCGTTGCTGCCTGAAGCGATTGCTGCTTGGAGAACCGATGCCGCGGGAACAAGTTCAGAGGCAGACAGGAAATGAACAGGCTCTTTATTCTGCTAGCTTCTCTCTGGCTCCAACAACAACTCCAACATGCCAAACCACACACACCCCACTACCACAAAATGGCGCTGACCCCCAAAGGTCACCGAATGCGCAGGCGCCGCGCGGCCCAATCCGCAATGTCTTGGGCCCAGTCTTGCGAGACCATGGAAGGTGGTCTCATGAGATCATGGAAGGTGGTAATGTTTGAACATCTTATTGGCTCACAGCTAACTGCAATCTTAGCTATCTCCTCAATTAGGGCTCCTGCACTTTTCCTGTGCTCAGAGGTGCTCAACATATATTTTTTAAAACTGTAAGAGGAAAGCAATTTTAAAAAATTCAACCCCTTCAAAAAACACTTCCAGGAAAAGGGCATCTTCTGCCTAATAATCAGTAGATATTCCCTTACCCTCTGGAGATTCCTTTAATCCACAGAACAAAAAACTGAATGGGTTTTTTTTTTTTTCTTCTTCTACTTTTTGTGGGTCTTCATTATGTGAAAATTTATAGTGACAGGGAGATCAGTAAAAGCCCTTAAGTCTTAATTCTCCTGGGTCTCTGGCACAGGGCAATGAAGAATTTCAGCACCTGCCAATACAGCCACCATCAGAATTGGCAGATCCAGGTGGTGAGGTGATGTGCTAGATTGCCAGAGGGTGAGAGATCTCCAGTGACAGAGGTGGGAGGAAGCTTAGTTCTCAATCGCATTACCAGGTTCACCACTAGCTTGCATACAGAAAAATTAAGTTTGACCCACAATCAACAAAAAGTAACTCATTTTCTTATGCTGCCAGGCCTTGCCTCAGTAATCACTGCCATGAGAAAAGAAAGCTTTAAGCAATCACCTAGAGGGAGAGAAATCAGGAGGACCCTCCTAAACTTCCATCTCCTGCTGATATCCATCAGCAATATCATCAGACCTGCTCTCCTCCACACCCTGGCCCCACAAGGCAGATGAAATATACCACCTCTGCAAGAGATGCCAGGGAGAGGATGTGGACCAGTTAAAGCACATACCCTTTTCTCCTCCAAGACTTAAAACGGTTAAGGATAAATCTAGAGAGTTTTTTGGAAGATCCAGAAGAATATTTTGAGGCATTTCAGAACTTAGGCCAGGTGTTTGACCTCACCTGGAAAGACATAATGCTATTACTTAACCAAAGGTTCACCTCCAATGAGAAGCAGGTGACTCTAGAAGTAGCTAAAGAGATAGGGGATGACCTACTTACTGCTCATGCCCCAGCAGCACAACCTAGAAGCAAACCTGGAGCACAGGTGCTCAGTAAGGGCTTCAGATAAAAGCTTTATCCTTTAATGCAAATAAAAACTACTCTAAGATTTCATTTTACTCCAGTCAGAATGGCACCTATCTAGAACACAAATTGCCAAAGGCCAGCGTTGGCAAGAGGTCTTGAGGGACGAATGGTGGGCGAAGATTCAGCGCGGTGTAGAGACAACACAGACATAAGAGTGCAGGTACTGAATCTAATCTTTACTCAAAGTTACCAAACCTTTATAAGAATGTTTCTGGCAAATTGACTGTGGTTTGTAATTACAAAGTAGTGAAACATAAAGAAATGATATTCAGCCAGGCGCGGTGGTGCACGCCTGTAATCCCAGCACTTTGGGAGGCTGAGGCAGGAGGATCCCGAGTTCAAAGCCAGCCTCAGCAATGGCCAGGCACTTAGCAACTCAGTGAAACCCTGTCTCTAATAAAATACAAAAAAGGGCTGGGGATGTGGCCCAGTGGTTGAGTGCCCCTGAGTTCAATCCCCGGTACCACAAAAAAAAAAAAAAAAAAAAAAAAAAAAAAAAAAAAGAATGATATTCATAAACTTTCTAAAAGCAAGGCTTCTATTTTTATTTTATATTCTGCCTTAAAGCTGATCCATTAATTTCTGCCAAGAACAGAGTCATATTTTCTTGTCCAAGATCAAGGAGACAATGTGGGAGTTGGTCCCGACCCTTCAAAGGGGTATCAAAGCCTAACCTTAATTAGATGTGCTGGTCCCCATGTTCCCATTACTATTGACAGAACATTTGTTCTTTTCTTACTGTGTCCTACTTTATATTGGCAGTTCTTTCTATATTCCCTATTAACATGCATACCCTGAGCAGTAGAAGGGTGTAGGATAGTGACCTGATATATAAATAACATATGTTTTCTTAATTTTTAATAAAATCTTTAAAGGACTTAACTAGAGTTGTTTCTCTTGAAAAAACTTCTTTTAGAGATGACTATTCTGGGGATGTCTCTATTTGCATTAGAGTGAGCTTTACAGAAGAATCTGCACTACAATCTGTATAGAGTGACTTATTTTCTGAGATTGTATAATTTTCTTGGAAAGCTATGTTTACTCCTTCTTGTCCAATAGTCAAATGTCCAGTTACCAAAATACCCATTAAAAAGAAACCAAGAATAAGCCAAATTATTCCCATAATCATGCTGCACTCCCCCAGAGGATGAATGACTTGCATCATCCACCTAAGGAAGGCCTTGCTTATTCTCTAGTCATGGGAGGGGTGCAGAAACAAACAACAATAAATGTTGGAGAGGATGTGGGGAAAAAGGCAAACTCATACATTGCTGGTGAGACTGCAAAATAGTACAACCATTATGTAAAGCAGTATGGAGATTTCTTGGGAAAATGGGAATGGAACTACCCTATGACCCAGCCATCCCACTCCTGGGTCTATTCCCAAAGGACATAAAAACAACATATTACAGTGACACAGCCACTTCAATGTTTATAGCAGCACAATTCACAATAGCCAGATTGTGGAACCCACCTAGATGTCCCTCGGTAGATGAGTGGATAAAGAAAATGTGGTATATATACACAATGGAATTTTAACTCAGCAATAAAAGAGAATAAAATAATGGCATTCGCTGGTAAATGGATGAAGTTGGAGAATATAATGCTCAGTGAAATCAGTCAATCTCAAAAGTCCAAATACCAAATGTTTCCACTGACATAAGGAGGCTGGTTCACAGTGTTGTTGGGTCGGGGTACATAGGAGGATTAGAGGAACACTATAATGGTCAAAGGAAAGGGAGGGGAAAGGAGGGAGCAAGAAGGGAAGTGGGAAAAAAAAGAAAAAGTGGTTGAATAAGATGGATATCATTATTCTAAATACATGATTGAAGACTTGAATGCTATGAATATACTTTGTATACAAAATGTTTTATGTAAAAAGAGGCTCTATATGTAAAGTATGAACTGTAATACATGCTACTACTATAAATAAAAATTTAAAAAACCTTATCCTCAAACTAATAAAAAATAGGCTGTTGATACAGCTCAGTTGGTAGAATGCTTGTCTCACATACAGAAGGTCCTGGGTTCAACCCCTAGCACCGAAAAAAAAAAAAAAAAAAGAAAATAGAAAATAATGTCTCATAACTTTTTTTATTCAAACCTGTCTGCTTACCAACTGGAAAAAAAAAAATTGTTGAAATGCCCTAGAGAAGTCTGTTATCCCTTTTAAATAAACCCTACTTTATATGCTTGTCGTGATGTGCTTTTCTAATGTTCAAACTGAATCATTTCGAGGAGAACTCATCACTGAAAACCGGCAGTATCAGTATCAAAAATTATACTAAAAATTTATCACTAAACTAATTTTATCATATTTTTTCCCCTCTTAAATTTCTTTGCTAAATATCTTCAGGCAGTATCAGTATCAAAAATTATACTAAAAATTTATCACTAAACTAATTTTATCATATTTTTTCCCCTCTTAAATTTCTTTGCTAAATATCTTCACTGTTCTGGTGACTTCTGGTTCTTATTTTCTTGGTGTATACTGTCCTTACCCTTCTTTAGGTTTTCTGCACATCTCTTGGCACCTGGAGTGGCTCTCTGCTCAGATTCACTCTCCAGTCCAGGATGTAAGCTCGGCTTTCTGGACCTGAGACACCTGAAGTTTGAATATGGGGATACTCCTTTCCCTTTCTGGTTCCTGATGGGGACTGTCATGCTTTTCTCCCTCACTTCCTCCTCTGCTATCTGAGGCTGGGAAATAAAAGTCCCTAAGCTGTAAGAGCTAAGAGTCTCCATAAACCTTGAATCCTACTGGTAAATAGAGTCAGGTTGGATCAGGAAGCCAGTTTTGAGTGAGTCAGGGAAGTTGGAGACTGTCCCGTGAGAGACTGGACTGTTAATTCCCTCACAGCCCTTCCTCCACCCTTATCTAGACCCTGCCCATGACCAGGGGTGGTGGCCCATGCCTGTAATCCCAGAACTTGGGAGGCTGAGGCAGGAGGTTCACGAGTTCAAAGCCAGCCTAAGCAATGGTGAGGCACTTAGCAACTCAGTGAGATCCTGTCTCTAATAAAATACAAAAAAGGGCTGAGGATGTGACCCAATGGTTGAACGCCCCTGACTTCAATTCCCAGTTCAAAAAAAAAAAAAAATTCCTACCCTGCCCCTGACCCAACCTGTTGCCAAGGTAACCTGTCCCAGGAAATACCCATTCCTACAGGGAACTATACCGTTAATTAAAATCTCCTGGGCTGCCCCATCTTGCCCTTCCCCCTTTAGCCCATCTGCTTTTCACCTTTTGGCCATCCCACCCAGCATTCCTGAGCCTGGTCACTAGACCTGGTCACCTATGCAGGAAGGAGAGAGATAAGGGGAAGAGCAGAACAAAGGAAGCCTGCGACATAACAGAAAGGAAGACCAGCCTCGCTTCTTGGGATACCAGGATACCAGCAGTGGCCCCCTTCTCCATCCTGGGAGAAGCCTATGTTACCCCTTTGATTTTTTAAAAAATATTTATTGTTGGAGTCCAACTCCGGTAAGGGGGAGTGAAGACATCGGTGAAAATGTGAGAGATAAACCACGCAGCATACAAGTCTGGAGGCTTAACTCTAACTTTACTTGTTTACCTCAGTTTTTATAGCCCAGACAGCACAGTCTTTTGCATTACAGCTTTTGAGGTTACATTAAAGAATTTCAGAGTTATACATTCTGATGGAAACAGGATATTGTTTTAAGTACATATTACTGATTAAACTTATCTAAAGATATAAAAATAGCACATATTGATCAATGTTAAATGTCAAGAACAAAAACATGTTTTTACCTAAACCTATTTTTACAGCCCCTTAAGATCACTCACAATGTCCCACACCTTGTTTGCCCTAATATATCATAGCTAAACCTTGACTGAACTCAACTTACTATTGTTTCCTATAATAACTTTGTTCTGAACTAGAAAGAAGGAAGTATAGCTATTTTTAAAAGTTAATCTAACAGGTATTCTTCCTTTGATCAGGTGTTTGATCTAAGGGGTCTCTACCATGGAAAATTTATATCAATATATCTTAAACTAATATCCTAAAGTTACCTAAGATATAAAATAATCCTTATCAATCACAAGAAAGCCTTATAACTATAACTTAAAACCTTATAACTATAACTTAGAAAAGTCTGAACTATGGGGCACAGCAAGAGCCACAAGTTTAATCATTACTTACAAGCCTAATGTCTAATTATAAACCTGTTTTACTCATGTACTAAAGAATTTGCTATAGAGCTCCTAGCTCAGACTCCACAGTGTAAATTTGTGTGGTCAGATTTATGCTTAATAGCTAACTTATGAGCCCCTGGTGGTCACACAGAGACACAATAAGAATAGGGAGATAGAATTAACCATCGCTGTGCCATTTTTGTCTTACATCGTTTCTAGAAGAGGGAGAGATGCCTTGCTTTCTCTCCCTATTTTCGGACAAGGAGCCTTGCTCACTTGTCACAAGGAAGATGTGACAATTTATTCATTTGCTTTATTTGTACACAATTCGTTTTATTTGTATGTGGATGCTGAGGATAGAACCCAGGCCGTGCACATGCTAGGCGAGCGCTGTACTGCTGAGCCACAACCCCAGCCCTGTTACCCCTTTTACATAAGCCCTGTTTTATATGCTTGCCTCAGCGTGCTTCTCTAATGTTCAAACTTAAGGTTTGGGGGGGCAGAACTCGTCACCAACAATGGGTGGCATCACCTAGGTTGGGGAGAAGCTTGGATTTATACAAAGTGTGTAAAATGCATCCTCCAATAGAATTGCGCCAACTCCCTTGCCTTGGGTCTTGAAGGACCAGCTTGTTTATATATGGAAGGAAAAGCCTTACCCGGCTTGGGGCTCAGACTGTGGGGAATTACCCCTGGGGATCCGGCACCACTAATAAAGTGTTGCTTCCAGATCTCAGTGTCCTCCCACTCATTTCCCGCTACATGCTCACCGCACACTCTGGGAGCAGGCTGCAGGACCTACCCAGGGATGACCTAGGGATGTCGCCAACAGGAAAGGGATAGCACGCTAGAAACCAGCCCCGTGGGACCAGGTATCAGGGACCCAGGGCCACCTCATAGCCCTGACTCAGCCACACTCAGCAGCGCACTGCACTCCGGGTCCCCAGGGCAGGTGCTGACTGGAACCGCCAGCCCTCTCTGCTCACTCACCGTTTGGGGCCTCTGGAGTGACTCGCTGTCCTCTCGAAGGACCTCACAGGGCTCCTAGGCACACAGGCTGGACAGGCTCACCTAGGACTCGCCAGCAGTGCAGCCCTGACCTGAGCAGGAAGGAGCCCTTTGGTTGAGATAAAAATTCCGCGAGATGCAGAAACCGCCCTTCCTCTCCGTCGGCACACCTGATTGGATAATTTCACCCCAGCGCTCCAGTTGAATAGGGTACAAGCAGTATTGAGTGACAGTAATGTCATCCTATCCCTGCCTGAGATAGGCCAGAGTGACAGGCACTGGGCCCAGCCCTTTTCAGGCGACTTCCTGGCCTTGTTGGCACCTGGCCCTGTCTGGAAACTTTGGTGTTTAGCCTGGTGTAGAAGGCGCTATCTGAATAGGACTAACAAGCGACCGCAATATGTAGAAATAAATCTGCTGTTCACTACTGAAAGAGTGAGAAATAGAAAGTCCAGCGATCCCTTTTCAGAATACAGTTTTTGCTTTAAATGTACAGGAGATTGAAAAGGCAGCGGGAGGGAGAGCTGGATAGAAAGTTACAAGCAGATAACAAGAGTGAAAATTCACAGCCCCTCGACAAACAGGAGGTGAGGAAGGACGCCCCTACCACTGAAGGAGGATAATGTAGAGTAGAGAGTAAAGTGACCGGGCTGTGGGGATAATGGGCTCCATTCAACTGAACCTGGAGGCTAACCCATAGACCTCTTAATGAGCATCATCAAGGCATGTTTCAAATGCAAAGACCCTGCCAGACGAGGTAACCCACGCCTGTAATCCCAGTGATTTGGGAAGCTGAGACAGGAGAATGGCGAGTTCAAAGCCAGCCTCAGCAGGTGCGAGGATTGCTAAGCAATTCAGTGAGACTCTGTTTCCAAATAAAATACTCAATAGTGCTGGGGATGTGGCTCAGTGGTCTAGTACCCCTGAGTTCACTCTCTGGTACTTCATCCCAGATCTGGAAAATGGAATGTAAGTGTGAACACAGATAGGAATTTATAGGAAGGGGGTTAGTACTCAGGGTACATTATCTTTTTTACCCTTTCTCTCTCTCCTTAATTTGTTCTTAATTAGCTGCACATGACAATGGAATGTATTTTGACATGTATACATATATGGAGTACAACTTCCCATTTTTCTTGTTGTACATGATGTGAAACTACATTGGTTGTGTATTCATATATGCACATAGGAAAGTGATGTTCAAATCATTTTAAGTTGTTTTCTATTCCCTTCTCCCCTTTATTCCCTAAGTCCCCCAGAATAGCTTTTCGATAACCACGTTACAAATATGTGGTTCATGCTCTGACCAGAACCATATATAAACTCCTAACCTAAAACTCTGTTATGGGCCAGGCTGTTTGGGCAATGTCCAAATAGACTCCATTAAAAAAAAATTTATTTATTTACTTTAGTTGTACACAATGCAATGCATTTATGTTTACGTGGTGCTGAGGATCGAACCCGGGCCGCGCATGTGTGAGGCAAGCACTCTGCCGCTGAGCCACAACCTCAGCCCCAATAGACTCCATTTTAACCTGAGGCTCCATGTCATGTAGGAAATGCTTCTCCATGGGAAAGCCCCACCTCTGTACCTATTACTAATTACCTGGCATAGCATGTTTGGTAACACAAAATGGCAATTCTTATACAATGTAAAATGTTCTCTTTGGTTCCCATTTTTCTTGGACAATGTACCTGTCAGAGATTAATTGTCTAGAATTGAAGCCAGAGGCTGACAGGCAGTTAGTATAGATAGGTAAATCAAATCAGGTGGGATCAAGAAAGACAATTATTTTTTTCTTTTAGTACAGGGAATTGAACTCAGGGGCACTCAACCACTGGGCCACATCCCCAGGCCATTTTTGTATTTTATTAAAGACAGGGTCTCACTGAGTTGCTAAGTGCCTTGGCATTGTTGAGGCTGGCTTTGAACTAGCGATCCTCCTGCCTCAGCCTCCCAGGAGCTGGGAAGAAAGCCAATTTTGAGTGAGTCCCAGGAAGTTGGAGACTGGGAGACTGTCCCCTCAGGAATTGGAATGTTAATTCCTTCAGAGCCTTTCCTCTACCAGCATCAAGAACCTGTCCCTGGGGCTGGGATTGTGGCTCAGTGATGGAGTGCTCACCTAGCACGTGTGCGGCTTGGGTTCGATTCTCAGCACCACGTAAGAATAAAGACATTGTGTACAACTAAAACAAATAAATAAATATTAAGAAAAAGAACCTGTCCCTGCCCCCAAACTATTGCCAAGGTAACCTGTTCCAGGAAGTATCCATCCCTACTGGGAACTATATGGTTGTTAATTAATGTTTCCATCCTGCCCTTCCCCTCTAAGCCCATCTGCTTTTCACCTTTTTGGCCATTGCACCATCATTCCTGAGCCTGGTCACTGGACCTGGTCACCTATGCAGGAAGGAGAGAGATAAGGGGAAGAGCAGGAGAACAAAGGAAGCCTGGGACATAACAAAAAGGCAGAGAGCCTTGCTTCTTGGGATACCAGGATACCAGCAATGGTGCCCTTCTTTCTCCCCAGAGAATTCTGTTACCCCATTTATTTATTTGTTTGTTTAGGTACCGGGGCTTGAACTGAGGAGTACTTGATCACTGGGCACATCCCCAGCCCTATTTTTTTTTTCTTTTTGTACCAACAATTGAACTCAGAGGCACTGGACCACTGGGCCAGATCCCCAGCTCTTTTTGTATTTTATTAGAGACAGGGTCTCAATAAATTGCTAAGTGCCTCACCATTGCTGAGGCTGGCTTTGAACTCACAATCCTCCTGCCTCAGCCTCCCATGTGCTGGAATTACAGTCCTTTGCTACTTTACCCGGCTTATGTTACTTCTTTTAAATAAACCCTGCTTCCTGTGCATCCCTTGGAGTGTTTTTCTAGTGTTCAAACTTCAACATTTGGGATAGCAGAACTCATCACTGAGAACCAGCGGTATCAACATCAGTAACCATTCTCTAACTTGTGCTCAACTGGGGTCATGTTGACCCACTTCCATTCTGCTTGCTTGCTGCTATGCCAATGTTGAAAGTCCATTGGGAAATACCAATGTCCACAATGCATTGTCTCCCTAACTGCTCAATTCAGCTTCTATACCAGCTTGCTTGCAGCTATGTCAACCTAGATGTGGTTTTTGCCTTTAAATATCCTAAAATGGTAAGGCTCAGGGCTGTTTCCTGCAGAGACAACTTGGTCCTGTATGAGGCAGTCCTGACTGGTAGGAATAAAGGCTCTTCACTTTTGACAAAACTGGGACTTGGTGTGTTTTCTGAGCAACTTCCCTCACAACACATGCTAAAATGAGTATTTATGCTATTAGGCCCTCTCCTGAATGGAAGTGGTTCTATTCTTTGTCACTTAAATGAACCCAGCTCCTTTAACTCTTCACTTCAGTGATTGTTCATGGATTTTTTTTCATGGATTTTATTCTTTAAAATTTACAAAACAAGAACACAGAAGGAAGACTGTAATCTCAGTGGCTCAGTAGGCTGAGGCAGGAGGATCAAGAGTTCAAATCCAGCCTCAGCAATGACAAGGTGCTAAGCAACTCAGTGAGACCCTGTCACTTAATAAAATACAAAAAAGGATGTGGCTCAGTAGTTGAGTGCCCCTAATTAAAAATAATCCAGAAAAAATTTGGCAAAACAAGGAATCTACTCTCATCTCAAAGCTCTGGCTAAGGCTGGGGTTGTAGCTCAGTGGTAGAGTGCTCGCCTGGCACATTCACGGCCCAGGTTTGATCCCCAGCACTACATATAATTAAACCCATTGTGTACAGCTAAAGCAAATAAATAAATATTAAAAAAAAACACTCGGGCTTCACCACAACTTGACTAACAGACATGAATTGATTATGTGCCAAAAGGCAGTTAAGCTGAGATTGGGGTTCAGAATAAGTTGAGAGAAATAAGCAATCATAAGGGAAACTGTTTGCACAGTTTCACCAAGATGCCCACAAACTTCACAAATCAGCTCAGCTCTTTATTTAGGAATGAAGTTTCATGCAGAAACAGGGGATACAGGGATGACATGATGCTATGGAACCCACTTTATGCTGGAAAATGAGCCCCCAAACAAAGAAAGGGCCTGGGCTTTTATAGGTTATCCTGAGAGGTGGTTGTCATGAGCAGCCCTATTGATAATTACTTGGAGGTGGATAAGCAAGTGTATATTCTATCACACCAGTCTTCAGATATAAGCAATGAATGCAAACAGATATAAACAACTAATGTCGCCCAGTGGTTGAGTGCCCCTGAGTTCAATCCCCACTACCAAATAAATAAATAAATAAATAAAATAAAAATAAAAAAATTGCAAGACAAAAACCCAGAATGAAGACTGTAATCTCATTGGCTCAGAAGGTTGAGGTAGGAGGATCCAGAGTTCAAAGCCAGCCTCAACAATGGCAAGGTGCTAAGCAACTCATTGAGACCCTGTCTCTAAATGAAATTAAAAAAAGGATGTGGCTCAGTGGTTGAGTGCCCCTGAGTTAAAAAAAAAAAAAATCCATTACAAATTTAGCAAAATGGGGAATTTACTGTGGAACCCACTTTCTGGTGTAAAATGAGCTGGGGCACCTCAACTACCATTCAACACATGCTAACTAAAGACTATAAGTATAAGGTCCTTGCTTAGCATCTGGATGGCCATCTTAAGTGACAGTCACCATTTTAAGGGAAAAGTTTTGCTTTCCCGCCCAAAGGCCTTTCTGAGAAAGGCCTCATACCAACCCAACCCCTAACCACTGGCATTAGGACCTGCCCAGCTCTGATTCCTGAGCCTTCCCCATAAGAGTCCCAGGACCCAAGTCTGCTTTGCATCTGTCTGCTCTATAGAGAGATGGCCTTTATTTGTCAGCTAGGACAAATAAGCTCTCCTGTGTATCTCTGCCTGGTCTCCGCCTTTCATTTCTCACCCATCTTTTGTTCCTAGCTTTCCCTTCATTTGGTCCTCACTTTCCTTCATTTCCCACATTAGGTGTTTGTTGTGCCTTTTAAAATCTCCATGATTAAGCCGGGCATGGTGGCGCACACCTGTAATCCCAGCACTTTTGGAGGCTGAGGCAGGAGGATCGCGAGTTCAAAGCCAGGCTCAGCAATGGCGAGGCACTTAGCAACTCAGTGAGAACCTGTCTCTAATAAAATACAAAAAAAGGATGGGGATGTGGCCCAGTGGTCTGGTGCTGCTGAGTTCAATCCCCAGTACCAAAACACACACACACACACAAAAAAAACCACAAAATCTCCATGATTATTCTCACTCATTCAGAGAGTCTTGGTGTTATTTTTAACACACGGCAAGCCTGTTTCTTTAGATTATATTAATAGTGGAAATAAATAAGTTAGTTTCTTAACTCTGTGTTTTTGTTTTGCTCATTTGATAAATATTTACAAAATATCTTAGAAATGATTTTTTTTTTTTTTTTGGTGTTACTGGGGTTGGAATCCAGGGGCACTCTACTTCTGAGCTTTAACCCCAGCCCTTTTTCTAATTCTGAGACAGGGTCTTGTTAACTTACTGAGGCTGGCCTCAAACCTTTTGTTTTTAAACATTTATTTTTTAGTTGTACTTGAACACAATACCTTTATTTTATTTATTTTTATGTGGTGCTGAGGATTGAACTCATGGACTCACATGTGCTAGGCAAGCGCTCTGCCGCTGACCCACAACCCCAGCCCTGACCTCAAGCTTTTGATCCTCCTACTTCAGCCTCTTGAATCAATGGGATTACATGTGTGTGCCACTGTGCCAAACAGAAATGATCCTTTTTAAACAGATACTCTTATTTGTTCAAGAACTTCACAGAGTATATCATCATGGGTAGATTGTGGCAAGTGTCTAATTTCTATATGTCTTATTTCATATTGTGAATAGAGAAATGATTCACATTTTGTGAATCAGAGCAGTTTGGATGGATCCCAAGGATGGGTAGGGAATGATAGGGAAAGGAGGAAAAAGTAAGTAAGCTGATGATGAAATCTTTGGTTGGTGCTTTGGGCTGAACTGTGTCCCCCTAAAATTGTCATGTTGAAGTCCTAATCCCTCATACCTCAGATTGTGACAGCATTTGGAGATAGGTACCTTAGAGAGCTAATATGCTGTATGTAGCTGTAACGTGCTGTATGTAGCTATATAAATATCATCCTTACAGGTTAGAATCGTGACCGATTAAATCAGAGAATAGCAATGAGAAAAGACATGAGACATTATGCATTGGTTTTAGTGGATTGTCATTTAGAGGTTAAGACCTTTGCACACTTGGGAAGTTAAGTGGCAACACTCTAATCCTGAAAATAGAGTGAGGGGCACATTTAGAAAAGATGTATTTGTCACATTTTTGCAGCGGGTTCCTGGTTACCCCTCATTGTTAAAAACATAACCTTGGAAATTTGGAAAATCCCTTCATCCCCATCCCAAAACCCTCATGCTTATTCAGTCAGAAGCCATCTAAACACCCCCACCCAAACACACCCCACCCAGGCCACCCCTTCCACTGCGTTCTTTAGGTTCATAAAAGGATTGTTATAAAATTGAGGGGAAAGACTGGAGCAATAATAGGAAAACCAAAACCCCATGTTTCCATGTTACTAGTTCTGCTCTTACAAAATGGTAAAACACCATAAGATATTATTTTTCTTTAAGAGGGAGAGAAAACAAGAAGTTCAAAATCCACTGGACAGCTTTTTTTTTTTTTTTCCTGGTACCGTTGAACTCAGGGGCACTCGACCACTGGGCAACATCCCCAGCCCTTTTTTGTCTTTTATTAGAGACAGGGTCTCACTGAGTTGCTAAGTGCCTCGCCATTGCTGAGGCTGCCTTTGAATTCGCTATCCTCCTGCCTCAGCTCCCAAGTGCTAGGATTACAGGTGTGCGCCACCAAGCCCAGCTGGGAAGCTTTTATAAGCACGTGTGGATTGCTACACGTATACTTTTCTCCCTGAAGTTTCTGCAGTGCAAAGCATTGTTTGAAAAAAATCTCTGAGATGATTATCTAACAGATCGAATTTTTTTGACAGTTGTTATTGACTTGTGATGGTACAGGCCCTGACAGGCCAGTCTGAGCACTGCAGTCTGCAGAGGCAGGGCTGGGATTGTGGCTCAGTGATGGAGTGCTCACCTAGCACGTGTGCAGCTTGGGTTCGATTCTCAGCACCACGTAAGAATAAAGACATTGTGTACAACTAAAACAAATAAATAAATATTAAGAAAAAGAACCTGTCCCTGCCCCCAAACTATTGCCAAGGTAACCTGTTCCAGGAAGTATCCATTCCTACTGGGAACTATATGGTTGTTAATTAATGTTTCCATCCTGCCCTTCCCCTCTAAGCCCATCTGCTTTTCACCTTTTTGGCCATTGCACCATCATTCCTGAGCCTGGTCACTGGACCTGGTCACCTATGCAGGAAGGAGAGAGATAAGGGGAAGAGCAGGAGAACAAAGGAAGCCTGGGACATAACAAAAAGGCAGAGAGCCTTGCTTCTTGGGATACCAGGATACCAGCAATGGTGCCCTTCTTTCTCCCCAGAGAAATTCTGTTACCCCATTTATTTATTTGTTTGTTTAGGTACCAGGGCTTGAACTGAGGAGTACTTGATCACTGGGCACATCCCCAGCCCTATTTTTTTTTCTTTTTGTACCAACAATTGAACTCAGAGGCACTGGACCACTGGGCCAGATCCCCAGCTCTTTTTGTATTTTATTAGAGACAGGGTCTCAATAAATTGCTAAGTGCCTCACCATTGCTGAGGCTGGCTTTGAACTCACAATCCTCCTGCCTCAGCCTCCATGTGCTGGAATTACAGTCCTTTGCTACTTTACCCGGCTTATGTTACTTCTTTTAAATAAACCCTGCTTCCTGTGCATCCCTTGGAGTGTTTTTCTAGTGTTCAAACTTCAACATTTGGGGGAGCAGAACTCATCACTGAGAACCAGCGGTATCAACATCAGTAACCATTCTCTAACTTGTGCTCAACTGGGGTCATGTTGACCCACTTCCCTTCTGCTTGCTTGCTGCTATGCCAATGTTGAAAGTCCATTGGGAAATACCAATGTCCACAATGCATTGTCTCCCTAACTGCTCAATTCAGCTTCTATACCAGCTTGCTTGCAGCTATGTCAACCTAGATGTGGTTTTTTGCCTTTAAATATCCTAAAATGGTAAGGCTCAGGACTGGTTCCTGCAGAGACAACTTGGTCATGTATGAGGCAGTCCTGACTGGTAGGAATAAAGGCTCTTCACTTTTGACAAAACTGGGACTTGGTGTGTTTTCTGAGCAACTTCCCTCACAACACATGCTAAAATGAGTATTTATGCTATTAGGCCCTTTTCTGAATGGAAGTGGTTCTATTCTTTGTCACTTAAATGAACCCAGCTCCTTTAACTCTTCACTTCAGTGATTGTTCATGGATTTTTTTCATGGATTTTATTCTTTAAAATTTACAAAACAAGAACACAGAAGGAAGACTGTAATCTCAGTGGCTCAGTAGGCTGAGGCAGGAGGATCAAGAGTTCAAATCCAGCCTCAGCAATGACAAGGTGCTAAGCAACTCAGTGAGTCCCTGTCACTTAATAAAATACAAAAAAGGATGTGGCTCAGAAGTTGAGTGCCCCTAATTAGAAAAAAATCCAGAACAAATTTGGCAAAACAAGGAATCTACTCTCATCTCAAAGCTCTGGCTAAGGCTGGGGTTGTAGCTCAGTGGTAGAGTGCTCGCCTGGCACGTTCACGGCCCAGGTTTGATCCCCAGCACTACATATAATTAAACCCATTGTGTACAGCTAAAGCAAATAAATAAATATTAAAAAAAAAAAAAACACGGGCTTCACCACAACTTGACTAACAGACATGAATTGATTATGTGCCAAAAGGCAGTTAAGCTGAGGTTGGGGTTCAGAATAAGTTGAGAGAAATAAGCAATCATAAGGGAAACTGTTTTGCACAGTTTCACCAAGATGCCCACAAACTTCACAAATCAGCTCAGCTCTTTATTTAGGAATGAAGTTTCATGCAGAAACAGGGGATACAGGGATGACATAATGCTATGGAACCCACTTTATGGTGGAAAATGAGCCCCCGAACAAAGAAAGGGCCTGGGCTTTTATAGGTTATCCTGAGAGGTGGTTGTCATGAGCAGTCCTATTGATAATAACTTGGAGATGGATAAGCAAGTGTATATTCTATCACACCAGTCTTCAGATATAAGCAATGAATGCAAACAGATATAAACAACTAATGTGGCCCAGTGGTTGAGTGCCCCTGAGTTCAATCCCCACTACCAACAACAAAAATAAATAAATAAATAAAATAAATAAATAAATAAAATAAAAATAAAAAAATTGCAAGACAAAAAACCCAGAATGAAGACTGTAATCTCATTGGCTCAGAAGATTGAGGTAGGAGGATCCAGAGTTCAAAGCCAGCCTCAACAATGGCAAGGTGCTAAGCAACTCATGAGACCCTGTCTCTAAATGAAATAAAAAAAGGATGTGGCTCAGTGGTTGAGTGCCCCTGAGTTAAAAAAAGAAATCCAGGCTTCGCCTCCCCCGAATGAGAGCTACTCGGATGTCCGAGGACCACCGCATGGTGGCGCCCGTGGCCGCAGGATTCGTTGGGGGCGTTTTCCCGCGGTTAGGTGCACCCGCAACATAAGGTACAGACTGTCCCTGGCCGCCTGGGCCCAGAGTAGCAGCTCCCGGCTGCTGCACGCAGGGCCAGACCTGGGGAAGGGCTTCCTCCATTATCGGGAAGAGTGCGACCTGCCCATTTGCGACCAGAGCAAGAGGTAGACTCCCGCCCGCTGGAAGGAGAGACCCAGCCACCAGTTTGCCTGGTCTTCGGGGCCCAGAGTAGCATCTCCCGGCTGCTGCACGCAGGGCCAGACCTGGTGAAGTGCTTCCTCCACTCCCTGGGGGAGTGCGACCTGCCCAGCTGCAACCAGAGCAAGAGGTAGGCACCTGCCTGCTGGAAGGAGAGAACCCTCCGCCAGTTTGCCTGGCCTCCAAGGCCCATAGTAGCATCTCCCTACTGCTGTAAGCAGGGCCCAGCCTGAGGATAAGTCCCTTCCACTATTCCACTGTGCCACTCTGCAACGGACCAAAGGTGCAGCCTTGACTCCACTAACAGGGTTGCTGACTGTACATGATCTGGGTCAGGTGGCTTAAACTGGAAGGGAAAAAAGAAGGGCTTCCAAGGGTCCATTTTGTTTGAGACTTGTTCTTGGGTTCAACGTTTTTGTTTTTATTTGCTTGTTTGTTTGTTTTGTTGTTTCTTGGGAGTTTTTTGTTTGTTTTTGTTTTGATTGACAGTGTATTTGTGTGCTTCTGCTCCTCTTTTCTTTCTTTTCTTCCTTCTCACTTTTATATTTTTTCTTCTTCCTTCATCTTCCCTATTTACACCCTGCCATTGCATTCTCAACAGAGGCAAAAACAAGTTATACGCACAAATTGAGATTTCTAGAACGTGTACAATTGAAATATATAGCAAAGTGGTGTTATATATGGTTTATTCTCTATTTTCTAGACTTATTCTCTCTCTCCTCTCTCTTACACTAATTACTACTCCTTGGTTATTATTTTTTTCTCTTCTTTTTTTTTTTTTTCTTTTCCATCTTTCTTTATTTCTCCTCTCAACCGCAGCATAAGTTAGGTTTATATGTAAATCGGTCTTTCCATCTATTCATTCACTCCATTCTCTTTCCTCTCTCGTCGGCTGATACTAAACCACTTCCATAGAACTCTCTTTTCATACTTTCTAAGAAAGAACAAATCAATACACTCACTTCCTTCTTCCTAAACATATTACCTCTCTGTCCATTACTTGAAACTTTAAAACCCCATCAGAAGCATACAGAGTAAATTGGAAACAACATCTGGGTTAACTAAATCTGTACATTGTGATCAAACTGGGATTCTCTGAATAGAAAGTGTTTGATTTTAAAGTGTAAAGGAAATATAAGGGGATCTGATAGCATTGTACTACAGGAGCAACATAAGGTTTTAAGGTAAAATCAAAGTAGACAAGGTCCCACAGTGCAGGTAGAATAGACGCACAAGCAATATGAAGAAACAAGGGAAGAAAGTGACACAAACAAATCAATATACCTCCTCAGTAGATTCCATACCATGCACAGTTGGTGCAATGCCAGAGATGGAATTCAGAAATTACATATTCCAAATGTTAGCGGAACTTAAGAATGAACTCAAAAATGAGATGAGGGAGCAAATACAGGAGGTGAAAGATCATTTTGACAAAGAACTCCATAAACAAATACAGGAAGTAAAAGATTACTTCAATAGGGAGATAGAAGCTCTAAAGAGAAACCAAACAGAAATTCCAGAAATGAAAGAAGCAATAAATCAAAATAAAAGCTCAATCGAAAGTATCACCAACAGAGTAGATCACTTGGAAGAAAGAACCTCAGACAATGAAGACAAAATATATATCCTAGAGAAAAATCTAGATTACACAGCAAAAATGGTAAGAAACCAAGAACAGAACATTCAAGAATTATGGGACAACATAAAAAGACCAAACATAAGAGTGATTGGGGTAGAGGAGGGGGCAGAGTTTCAAGCCAAAGGAATGAGTAATTTATTTAATGAAATAATTACAGAAAATTTTCCAAAACTTGAGGAATGAAGGGGAAAACCAAGTTCAAGAGGCCTACCGAACACCAAACATACAAAATCACAACAGATCCACACCAAGACACATTATAATGAAAATGCCTAATATACTGAGCAAGGAGAGAATATTAAAAGCCACAAGAGAAAGGAAGCAGATTACATATAGGGGGAAACCAATCAGACTTTGTTCAGATTTTTCTACCCAGACCTTAAAAGCAAGAAGATCCTGGAATAGCATATTTCAAGCTCTGAAGGAAAAGGGATGTCAACCAAGAATCTTATATCCAGCAAAATTGAGCTTTAGATTTGAAGATGAAATAAAAACCTTCCACGACAAGCAAAAGTTAAAAGATTTCACATCTCGAAAGCCAGCACTTCTGAACATCCTGGGCAAAATTTTCCATGAAGAAGAAGAGAAAAATAACAATGAAAATCAACAAAGGGAGATATTAAACTAAGGGAAATACCAACCAGAAGAGAAACCAAATCAAGCTAAAGATCATCATACAAATAAAAATGGATGGCAATAAAAATCACATCTCAATAATAACCCTGAATGTTAACGGCCTAAACTCGCCATTCAAAAGACACAGATTATCTGAATGGATTAAAAGAAATGACCCAACAATCTGCTGTCTCCAAGAAACACACCTCATAGAAAAAGACATCAATAGACTGAAGGTAAAAGGCTGGGAAAAGTCTTATCACTCACATGGCCTGCGGAAGCAAGCAGGGGTTTCCATTCTCATTTCAAATAAGGTAGACTTCAAGCCAAAGTTAATCAAAAGGGACAAAGATGGATATTTCTTACTACTTAAGGGAACCATTCATCAAGAGGATATAACAATCACAAATCTATATGCCCCAAATAATGGAGCACCTACATTCATCAAACAAACGCTTCTCAAGTTCAAGAGTAAAATTGACCACAACACAGTTATTCTAGGGGATTTCAACACACCTCTCTCACCAATGGATAGATCATCCAAACAAAAACTAAACAAAGAAACCTTAGGCCTCCTTAAAACAATTAGTAACTTAGATCTAACGGACATATATAGAATATTTCATCCCTCAGTAAATGAATACACTTTTTTCTCAGCAGCACATGGCTCCTTCTCCAAAATAGATCATATATTATGTCACAAGGCAAATCTCAGCAAATATAAAAAAATAGAAATACTACCCTGCATGCTATCAGAGCATAAAGGGATGAAATTGGAAATCAATGACAAAACAAGGAATAAGAAAAACTACTCCAACAACTGGAAGCTAAGCAACATGCTACTGAATGAACAAGGGGTTGAAGAAGACATCAAAGAGGAGATTAAAAAATTCCTAGAGGTAAATGAGAACACAGATGGGGGGGGGGGGGGGGGGGGGGGGGGGGGGGGGGGGGGGGGATTGCATCATATAGAAATCTCTGGGACACTATGAAGGCAGTAATAAGAGGAAAATTCATTGCACTGAGTTCATTCTTTAAAAGGAAGAAAAAACCAACAAATAAACGACTTAACATCACACCTCCAAGCACTAGAAAAAGAAGAACAGATCAACACCAAGAGCAGCAGAAGACAGGAAATAATTAAAATCAGAGCAGAAATTAATGAAATTGAGACTAAGGAAACAATTCAAAGAATTGACAAAACTAAAAGTTGGTTCTTTGAAAAAATAAACAAAATTGACAGACCCTTAGCAATGCTAACGAAAAGAAGAAGAGAAAAAACTCAAATCACTAACATTTGTGATGAAAAAGGGAATATCACAACAAACACCTCGGATATACAGAAGATAATTAGAAATTACTTTGAAAACTTGTACTCTAATAAAACAGAAAATGCTGAATGCATTGACAGATTTCTAGAGTCATATGATTTGCCTAAACTGGATCTGGAGGCTATACACAATTTAAACAGATCGATTACAAGCAAAGAAATAGAAGATGTCATCAAAAAGCTACCAACAAGGAAAAGTCCAGGACCTGATGGGTTTACAGCAGAGTTCTACAAGACTTTCAAAGAAGAACTAATACCAATGCTCTTCAAACTATTTCAAGAAATAGAAAAAGAGGGAGCTCTTCCAGACTCTTTTTATGAGGCCAATATTACATTAATTCCAAAGCCAGGCAAAGACACATCCAAAAAAGAAAACTTTAGGCCAATATCCTTAATGAACATAGATGCAAAAATCCTCAACAAAATTCTGGCAAATCGGATACAAAAACATATCAAAAAGATAGTGCACCATGATCAAGTGGGGTTTATTCCAGGGATGCAAGGCTGGTTCAACATTCGGAAATCAATAAACATAATACATCACATCAATAGACTTAAAGATAAAAATCATATGATTATCTCAATAGATGCAGAAAAAGCATTTGACAAAATACAGCACCCCTTTATGTTCAAAACACTGGAAAAACTAGGAATATCAGGGACATATCTCAACATTATAAAAGCTATTTATGCAAGGCCCAGAGCTAACATTATCTTAAATGGAGAAAAATTGAAAGCATTCCCTCTAAAAACTGGAACAAGACAGGGATGCCCCCTCTCACCACTGCTATTTAACATAGTACTGGAAACTCTGGCAAGAGCAATTAGACAGACGAAAGAAATTAAAGGGATCCAGATAGGAAAAGAAGAGCTCAAATTAGCACTATTTGCTGATGACATGATAATCTACCTAGAAGACCCAAAAAACTCTACCAGAAAACTTTTACAACTAGTAAATGAATTTGGCAAAGTAGCAGGATACAAAATCAATACCCATAAGTCAAAGGCATTTTTGTACATCAGTGACAAAGCCTCTGAAAGGGAAATGATGAAAACTACGCCATTTACAATAGCATCAAAAAAAATAAAATACCTGGGAATCAACTTAACGAAAGAGGTGAAAGAGCTCTATAAGGAAAATTATAGAACACTAAAGAAAGAAATCATAGAAGAACTCAGAAGATGGAAAGACCTACCTTGCTCTTGGATAGGTAGAATCAATATTGTCAAAATGTCCATACTACCAAAAACATTATACAGATTTAATGCAATTCCAATCAAAATCCCAATGTCATTCTTCAAAGAAATAGAAAAAGCAGTCATGAAATTCATCTGGAGAAATAAGAGACCCAGAATAGCCAAAGCAATCCTGAGCAAGAAAAGTGAAGCAGGTGGCATCACCATACCGGACTTTAAATTATACTATAGAGCAATAGTAACAAAAACAGCATGGTATTGGCACCAAAACAGACTGGTGGACCAATGGTACAGAATTGAGGACACAGAGACTAATACATATAATTTCAGCTATCTTATATTAGACAAAGGTGCCAAAAATGTACAGTGGAGAAAGGATAGCCTCTTCAACAAATGGTGCTGGGAAAACTGGAAATCCATATGCAACAAAATGAAATTAAACCCTTGTCTCTCACCATGCACAAAATTCAATTCAAAGTGGATCAAGGACCTAGGAATTAGACCAGAGACAATACGCCTAATAGAAGAAAAAGTAAGCTCCAATTTCCAACATGTCGGATTAGGCCCCAAGTTCCTTAATAAGAATCCTGTAGCACAAGAACTATTACCAAGAATTAATGAATGGGATAGATTTAAACTGAAAAGCTTCTTCTCAGCAAAAGAAACAATCAGTGAGGTGAATAGAGAGCCAACTAATTGGGAACAAATATTTAATACATGCACATCAGATAGAGCACTAATTTCTAGAATGTATATAGAACTAAAAAAACTTAACACCAAAAAAGCAAATAACCCAATCAATAAATGGGCTAAGGAATTGAAAAGACACTTCTCAGAAGAAGATACACGATTAATCAACAAATACATGAAAAAATGCTCAACATCACTGGCAATTAGAGAAATGCAAATCAAAACTACTCTAAGATTTCATTTCACTCCAGTCAGAATGGCAGCTATCAAGAACACAAACAACAATAAATGTTGGAGAGGATGTGGGGAAAAAGGCACACTCATACATTGCTGGTGGGACTGCAAAATGGTGCAACCGCTATGGAAAGCAGTATGGAGATTTCTTGGGAAAATGGGAATGGAACCACCCTATGACCCAGCCATCCCACTCCTGGGTCTATTCCCAAAAGACTTAAAAACAGCATATTACAGTGACACAGCCACTTCAATGTTTATAGCAGCACAATTCACAATAGCTAGGTTATGGAACCAACCTAGATGCCCCTCAGTAGATGAGTGGATAAAGAAAATATGGTATATATACAAAATGGAATTTTACTCAGCAATAAGAGAGAATAAAATAATGGCATTTGCAGGTAAATGGATGAAGTTGGAGAATATAATGCTAAGTGAAATTAGTCAATCTCAAAAATCCAAGTACCGAATGTTTTCTCTGATATAAGGAGGCTGGTTCACAGAGTTGTTGGAAGGGGGTACATAGGATCAGAGGAACACTAGAATGGTCAACGGAAAGGGAGGGGAGGGAGGGAGTAAGGGGGGGGGTTGGAAAAAAATCGGTGGTTGAATGAGATGGATATCATTATCCTAAATGCATGATTGAAGATCTGAATGGTACTTATATACTTTGTATACAAGCAGTTGTATGTAAAAAGATACTATACTTGTGCATGATGAATAAGTAAATAAATAATAAAAAATTAAAAAAAAAACAAACAAACAAAAAAAAAAGAAATCCATTACAAATTTAGCAAAATGAGGAATCTACTGTGGAACCCACTTTCTGGTGTAAAATGAGCTGGGGCACCTCAACTACCATTCAACACACGCTAACTAAACACCATAAGTATAAGGTCCTTGCTTAGCATCTGGATGGCCATCTTAAGTGACAGTCACCATTTTAAGGGAAATGTTTTGCTTTCCCACCCAAGGGCCTTTCTGAGAAAGGCCTCATACCCACCCAACCCCTAACCACTGGCACTAGGACCTGCCCAGCTCTGATTCCTGAGCCTCCCCCATAAGAGTCCCAGGACCCAAGTCTGCTTTGCATCTCTCTGCTCTATAGAGAGATGGCCTTTATTTGTCAGCTAGGACAAATAAACTCTTGTGTATCTCTGCCTGCTCTCTGCCTTTCATTTCTCACTTACCCATCTTTTGTTCCTAGCTTTCCCTTCATTTGGTCCTCACTTTCCCTTCATTTCCCACATTAGGTGTTTGTTGTGCCTTTTAAAATCTCCATGATTATTCTCACTCATTCAGAGAGTCTTGGTGTTATTTTTAAACACATGGCAAGCCTGTTTCTTTAGATTATATTAATAGTGGAAATAAATAAGTTAGTTTCTTAACTCTGTGTTTTCGTTTTGCTCATTTGATAAATATTTACAAAATATCTTAGAAATGATTTTTTTTTTTTTTTTTTTTGGTGTTACTGGGGTTGGAATCCAGGGGCACTCCACTTCTGAGCTTTAACCCCAGCCCTTTTTCTAATTCTGAGACAGGGTCTTGTTAACTTACTGAGGCTGGCCTCAAACCTTTTGTTTTTAAACATTTATTTTTTAGTTGTACTTGAACACAATACCTTTATTTTATTTATTTTTATGTGGTGCTGAGGATTGAACCCAGGGACTCACATGTGCTAGACAAGCACTCTGCCACTGACCCACAACCCCAGCCCTGACCTCAAGCTTTTTTTTTTTAAATATTTATTTATTTACTTTAGTTGTACACAATGTAATGCATTTATGTTTACGTGGTGCTGAGGATCGAACCCGGGCCGCGCACGTGCAAGGAAAGCGCTCTGCCGCTGAGCCACAACCTCAGCCCCTGACCTCAAGCTTTTGATCCTCCTACTTCAGCCTCTTGAATCACTGGGATTACATGTGTGTGCCACTGTGCCAAACAGAAATGATCATTTTTAAACAGATACTCTTATTTGTTCAGAGTATATCATCATGGGTAGATTGTGGCAAGTGTCTGATTTCTATATGTCTTATTTCATATTGTGAATAGAGAAATGATTCACATTTTGTGAATCAGAGCAGTTTGGATGGATCCCAAGGATGGGTAGGGAATGATAGGGAAAGGAGGAAAAAGTAAGTAAGCTGATGATGAAATCTTTGGTTGGTGCTTTGGGCTGAACTGTGTCCCCCTAAAATTGTCATGTTGAAGTCCTAATCCCTCATACCTCAGATTGTGACAGCATTTGGAGATAGGTACCTTAGAGAGCTAATATGCTGTATGTAGCTGTAACGTGCTGTATGTAGCTATATAAATATCATCCTTACAGGTTAGAATCGTGACCGATTAAATCAGAGAATAGCAATGAGAAAAGACATGAGACATTATGCATTGCTTTTAGTGGATTGTCATTTAGAGGTTAAGACCTTTGCACACTTGGGAAGTTAAGTGGCAACACTCTAATCCTGAAAATAGAGTGAGGGGCACATTTAGAAAAGATGTATTTGTCACATTTTTGCAGCGGGTTCCTGGTTACCCCTCATTGTTAAAAACATAACCTTGGAAATTTGGAAAATCCCTTCATCCCCATCCCAAAACCCTCATGCTTATTCAGTCAGAAGCCATCTAAACACCCCCACCCAACACACCCCACCCAGGCCACCCCTTCCACTGCGTTCTTTAGGTTCATAAAAGGATTGTTATAAAATTGAGGGGAAAGACTGGAGCAATAATAGGAAAACCAAAACCCCATGTTTCCATGTTACTAGTTCTGCTCTTACAAAATGGTAAAACACCATAAGATATTATTTTCTTTAAGAGGGAGAGAAAACAAGAAGTTCAAAATCCACTGGACAGCTTTTTTTTTTTTTTTCCTGGTACCGTTGAACTCAGGGGCACTCGACCACTGGGCAACATCCCCAGCCCTTTTTTGTCTTTTATTAGAGACAGGGTCTCACTGAGTTGCTAAGTGCCTCGCCATTGCTGAGGCTGCCTTTGAATTCGCTATCCTCCTGCCTCAGCCTCCCAAGTGCTAGGATTACAGGTGTGCGCCACCAAGCCCAGCTGGGAAGCTTTTATAAGCACGTGTGGATTGCTACACGTATACTTTTCTCCCTGAAGTTTTCTGCAGTGCAAAGCATTGTTTGAAAAAAATCTCTGAGATGATTATCTAACAGATCGAATTTTTTTGACAGTTGTTATTGACTTGTGATGGTACAGGCCCTGACAGGCCAGTCTGAGCACTGCAGTCTGCAGAGGCAGAATGAACCACACTATTGCTGTGGCTAAGAAATGATGGTGCAGGGCTGGGATTGTGACTCAGCAGTAGAGCGCTCACCTAGCACGTGTGCGGCCTGGGTTCAATCCTCAGCACCACATAAAAATAAAGGCATTGTGTACAACTATTGCAAATAAATAAATACCAAAAAAAAAAAAAAAAAAAAGGCAGAAAAAAGTTCCATTTTTTATCCTCCATTTACAAGAGTGTATGGCATGGGAAGGTGGCTTACATCCTCAATTGTACCACTCTTTGACAGCATTTAAGTTAGCAAAGCTCAAAAATATGAAGCAGTTTATAAAGAATGACTAAAAAGAGTTTGTCCTTGGACTTCATTCTTGCAAAGGATCTACAGTCTTAAGTAATAAATTGCATTCTTTAATGTGGTGGAGGAATTATATATATATATATATATGCATATATATATATATATATATATATATATATATATATATACTCATACACACATGGCATTTTTTTAAAAATTTGGGTTGCAATCATAGCTCAGTGGCAGAGCACTTTCCCAGCACGTGTGAGGTATGGGGTTTGGTCCTCAGCACCACATAAAAATAAATAAATAATACAAAGGTTAAAAAATGCACATAATATTTTATATATGTGCATACATGCATATATGATTTAAAACATTAAAAGCAAATAATCAAAAGAAATCAAAGTAGTATACAGGAATATAAGTTACAAAGGCAAAGTCTCTATCTTCCTTCCTATGTTCCTGATTCCCATTGTTGCCACCCCATCTCCATTTCTACTCCTTAGAGACTACCACAATATTTTCTTTGGGGGGGGGGGAGGTTACTGGGGATTGAACCCAGGGGTGTTTTACCACTGAGCTACATCCCCACCCTTCTTATTTTTCATTTTGAGACAGGGTCTCATTAAGTTGCTCAGGGTCTGGCTAAACTGCTTAAGCTGGCCCTGAACTTGCAATCCTCCTGCCTGAGCCTCCTCAGTCACTGGCATTACAGGCATGTGCCACTGTACCTGACCAAGGTGACCACACTTTGTGTCTTGTTTCAAAAATGTTCTGGGATTATAAAAATATAACTTCTTTCCCACTCTTATTTTCTTTTTTCTTTTCTTTTTTTTTTTTTTTTTTTTTTTTTTGTGGTGTTCTGGATTGAATCCAGGGCCTTGTGCATGGGAGGCAAGCACACTATCAACTGAGGTACATCCCCAAACCCCCTCATTTCCCTTTTTAAAAACCCTAAATGAGGGACTGGGGTTGTAGCTCAGTGGTGGATCACTTGCGTCAAATGTATGAGGCACTGGGTTGGAAAACCAGCACCACATACAAATAAATAAATAAATAAATAAATAAATATATTCTGTCCACCTACAACTAAAAAAAATTTTTTTTGTTTTTTGTTTTTTGGTACCGGGGATTGCAACTTGTGCCAGGAACAAAGCATTTTTTTCATCATTCTGCTCAGCTGGTCTAGAACCCTGCATACCCAAAAATTGAGCTTGTATTTGGAGCTTCACTGAGGCAGCTGTCTACATTTGGGTCACATGGATTATAGGAGCTTCTTCCTGCCAGGCTTTCTTCTCTTCTAAGGACTCTGCTTAACTCTGGATTTAGAGGTGACCAACTCCATACAGTGGCCTTAATGACTCACTGCTGTTTTTTTCTGGCTGCTGTCAGGCAGATTTTTCTAATCAATTTCATTCCAAACAGTGGCACTTAATCCTGGTTGTACATTAGAATTATCTGGGAAGTTTAGAAAAAAATACTAATGAGGGGCCCACCCCCAATTAAATTCTACTTTAATGGGCCTGAGGTCCAAACATTGGTATGTTTAAAAAACTCCTAGGTGATTCTAATAAGTATTCAGGCTTAGAATCACCGATTTAAAACATCAGGAGAAAGACAGGGTTAAGAATATGGTCCTTTGTTTTCGTGGTGTAGCTTCAATGATTAAAGTTCTCTTCATGGCTGGGTGCAGTGGTACAAGTCTGTAATCCTATTGACTGAGGAGGCTGAGGCAGGAGGATCAGTAACTTAGCAAGACCCTGTCTCAAAATGAAAATAAAAAGAGATGGGGATGTAGGTCAGTAGTAAAACACCCATGGGTTCAATCACCTGTACCACTCCCCTCAACTAAAGGAAAGAAAACAAACACCCCCAAATCAAGAGAAATCAGGGGAAAAGTTTTTTTTTTTTTTTGCACTGGGGATTGAACTCAGGGGCACTCAACCACTGGGCCACATCACATCCCCAGCCTTTTTTTGTATTTTATTAGAGGCAGGGTCTCACTGAGTTGCTAAGTGCCTCGCCATTGTTGAGGCTGGCTTTGAACTCATGATCCTCCTGCCTCAGCCTTCCAAGTGCTGGGATTACAGGCATGTGCCACCACGCTCGGCTCAGGGGAAAAGTTTTAATCAACTAAACCACATTGCTTTTTTTCATGTTCATGTGGTTCTTTAAAAATAATAAAAATAATTTGTAGGACATACAGTCCTTGAAAGTTTTTCTCATAACTCATTTTTGCTAAGGAAATACAACATATGGCTGAATTCAACAATAAATATGAAACAGGTGGTTCTGCTGAAACTTCTTATCCTCATTATCTTTGTCCAAATCACATCACAAAGATATGATACTCTAAGCACAACCTCCTTGATCCTTATGAAGAATATGTCTGGGCAGCCCACTAGGCACAGTACTTATGGGATAAGATTCCATGACATTTTGTTGTTATGGTACTTGTTTTCTGCTATGGAAATTCAACAATGAAATCAGTATGGAGTGGAATAATTAGACATGCAAGTCCTGTTGTACCAAAAAGTTTGTACCCAGCATAATGTCAATTAAAACTCCAATCAACGTCACACTTGAGCCAATAAAAAGTTTTTATTAAGCTGATCAGCAGCCACCATCCCCACACATCACACAGTGTGACAAGATGGCATGCTGGCAGTTATTTTCAAGGGTTTATATTTGGTTGTTCAGCCAATGCAAGCAAGCCACAGTACAGAAGCTAATGCTAGGCAGTTAGCAAGACAAAGCAATGGGTACAATAATATTTCCCATGGGACTTTCCAGGTTGGTATAGCAACAATCAAGTAGAAGGGAATGGGGCCAAGATGACCCTAGTTGAGTACATGCTAGAGAATGGTTACTAACATATAGACAATCAGTCTCTGTCAAGGTATGTTGACCAGAGAAATAGAAACCAAAGAGAACAATTTTACATTGTATAGGAATTGCTATTTTTATGCTGTCAAGCGTATTATGCTAGGTAATGATTAATGGGTACAGAGGCAGGACTTTCCGTGTTCTATTATTTCTGAGAAACAGAACTATTTCTCAGAACTCTTAAGATGGCTGCAGAAGAACAAAATGGAGTCCCTTTAGTTTTCTTATCATATTCCCCTCTGGTCTTATGGGAATAGATGAATCTTTGTTGTTACACATCTGTGTCTAATCATCTAAGTTTCCAGAGGTCAACTGATCATAATGGGTACACAATACCATGAGCTTGACAGATTGGATTCTTAGTTGAATGTAGTGGCTTACACAGTTTATGACACATGGAACAAACGTAAGTATTAGGAGAATGATCAGCAGGGACTAGTTATAGTGCTGATCAAAGTAGTAAGCCATGGGGACCAGGAGAACCAACCTTCATACCAGGTTTCCTGGTTTTTGTGGGTTTTCTCCCTTTCTTTTAGTATCTTCCTTACTAGAGACAAACTATCTCTGATGACACACCTGAATGATTAGCATAAAAGCAGCATGGTTCTCCTAATGCTATGCACAATCCACCTTGTTTTAGGAGCAGCAAATCTAGACCTCTTTTATTTTGTAGGGTGACCTCCATTAAGTAGTTTAGGGATTCTTCTAGCCTGGATACAGGCTTTTCTAGTTTTTATACTGGGTACTGAGCAATTTATAACTCTCATCTTGGAGTATTAATGCTGTTGCTCCTACAGCAGGAGAGCCTGTTATTTCAGTTGCTACTAACAATGGTACCAATACTGGTGCTGCCCTTTTGACTCTGTTTGTTTCAAAATTTTCTGCTCCTGCTTTTCTGTTATAATAATATACTTGAGGAGCAATGTGGACAGTGACACAGAATTCAGCCCATGGAGTTTGTGTTTCTGTCTCAGTTTGAGATTAAGGCAAGGTGTTAGACTAGAAGTGTAGGCAAACCATGTCCCTTTAGGGGCAATCAGTTAATTGTTATAACCCCCTAATGGGATGATGCTTTGGGTACAAGACTCTTGGTAGGGCGAGTATTGGGGATTGAAGTTAGGGGTATGAAAACAAAGTCCATGGCCTTGTAAATCACCCAGTGTTAATTTAGGTATGTTTCCCCAAGGGCAAGTAGTTATATTATCTCCCTGGGCACTGACATTAAGAAGATCACAGGTGGAGATATTGGCCCCTACCCCCACATAATAAGGGGCTCAATGTTGAAGCAGAGCCAGCATTTATTGGTGAGGAAGCATTTTTTTTTTAAGTTTGAACCCAGTGTAGAGCCTGCAAGGATTCAAAAAAGTGGTTATCAGTTACCTGTTGCACCATTGATTGATTTAACTTAGGTAACAAATGTGGGGGGTCTTCCAAACATAATTTCAAAGGGCGTTATTCTCTGTTTATAAGGATTGCAGTGGACATGAAGGAGAGCAAAGGGAAGGAGGTCTACCCATGTTTTGTCAGTCTCCAAGATTAATTTGGTTAAAGTTTCACAGTGGAGTTTCTAATTAATCTCTAGGGTTTTAGACAAAGATTTAATTATTATTATTATTATTTTTTTTTTTTGTGGTACCGTGAAGGAGCCTATAATCAAGGAGATAGCTAAAGATTGCGGTTAGCTGAGAGCCATAAAAGATGTTCTAGTTTCCACCTGATAGTAATACATTATCCAAAGAATCTTTGTATGCCCGTGAACACTGCGTGACGCACCTGTAAGCTTGAGCTGTAAGCTCGTGTCCTTGTTAAAGCTATATGTATATAACTGGGTGAGGTTCGTTAGTGTGTGTGGGGAAGAAGAAGGTGGTGGTTGGAGTTAGAGCATTTGGAGTGATTGCTGGAGCTGGAGAGAGAAGAAGAATAAAAGACCTTTTTTCATTTTCATCCTGCCTCCGAATTTCCCTGCGGCATTCGTTGGTCCAAGTGGTTTCCGCTTCAGGCAGCAACAAGTGGTGGCCTGTACGGGGAATTCGGCGGCAAGGTAAGAAAAAAGGTCTTTTATTCTTCTTCTCTCTCCGGCTCCAGCAATCACTCCAAACGCTCTAACTCCAACCACCACCTTCTTCTTCTTCCCACACACACTAACTAAACTCACCCAGTTTATATACATATAGCTTTAACAAGGACACGTGCTTACAGCTCGAGCTTACAGGTGCGTCACGCAGTGTTCACGGGCATACAAAGATTCTTTGGATAATGTATTACTATCAGGTGGAAACTAGAACATCTTTTATGGCTCTCAGCTAACCGCAATCTTTAGCTATCTCCTTGATTATAGGCTCCCTCAGTACCGGGGATTGAACTCAGGGGCACTCGACCACCTGGCCACATCCCCAGCTCTTTTTTGTATTCTATTTGGAGACAGGGTCTCACTGAGTTCCTAAGTGCCTCACCGTTGCTGAGGCTGGCTTTGAACTCGCGATCCTCCTGCCTCAGCCTCCCAAAGTGCTGGGATTACAGGCGTGCGCCACCACGCCCAGCTAGATTTAATTATTTTTGCCATGAAGGCAGGGCCATTGTCAGTCCCTATAGATAAGGGGAGGCCAAATCAATAATCTCTTGTAATGTGGGCAGCTTTTGTTTAGGTGGGAAATGCCTCTGTCCACCCTGAGTAGGTGTCCACAAAATCCAATAAATATTTATATCTACACCTATTGACTTTTACTTCAGTAAAGTCCTGGGAAGTGGTACCTCATCTTGAGCAATTCAATCATTTTGTTTTCACCCAAATGGGTCCCGTGTTGTAGGTGATGGAAGAGGGCTTGGCCGATATCTTCTGGTAGGTAAACTCTGCTGTCTGGGAGTATAGCTCACCCACCAGAGTCTTTGTGGGCATCAAGTTGCTTAATTTTGATTCCATTTTGTTCAGAATAAATAGGCTGTGAAGGCAGGATCTGCTCAGGGAGGACTGGAGGAATAGTTAATGGCCCCACTGGTCTTAGGGCGGCTTGATCAACAAAATTATTTCCTTGTATCTTTAATGCTTCTCCTTTTTTTGGTGGGCCTTGCAATGTGTGATAGCGACTCTTTTTTTTGGTAGCCAAATGGCTTTTACCAGGGCCAGAATTTCTGGGACATTTTAATAGTCTTTCCTCTTGAGGTTAATAAACCTCTCTCTTTATAGATGGCTCCATGCACATGAGCTGTAGCAAAAGCATACCTACTGCCCATATAAATGTTGACAGTTTTGTCTTTTCCAAACCTAAGGACCTGAGTTAGAGCTATGAGTTTTACCCTTTGAGCTGAGGTCCCTGTGTCCCAACGCTTGGGCCCAGATTACCTTGTCATTGGTGACTACAGCCGCTCAGGCATACCTGACGCCATCTATCATAAAACGGTTTCCATCTGTGGAGAGGGTTTCCTCTGGTTTTTCCCAGGGCACATCTCGTAGATCCCTGGAAACTGGAATATGTCTAGACAGTCATGTACAGGTTGAAACGGATCATCGTCAGGAAGTAGAGTGGCTGGCTTTAAGGTTGTAGTAGCTGAGAATTTCACTCATTGTGGGCAAGAAGGTTTGGTAATGTGTCAACCTGGTATTTGTTATCCATCACTCTAGGGGAGTCTTTAATATAGTCTCAATAACATGAGGAGCAATGATCATGAGTTCCTGCCCCAGAGTTAGTTTTTGTAGAAAGTCTCTTCCCAGTAAGGGGTATGGGCAATCAGACATCACTAGGAAGAAGTGAGTGATAGTTCCCCTACCCAAGTCTGTGATCATTGCTCTTGTCCAAGAGCAGTGCTAGGTTTTTCCAGTGGCTCTCTGTATAGGGATTTTTTATTTTTACAGGGGTTCGTCAGATTGCTGCAACACCGAGAAGGTACTAGACACTTTGTGGGTTTGCCCCCTACTTGTAAGGTGACCATAGGCTCTTGGGGGCTTATTGGAATAGAGCCTCGGCCCCATCAGTCCTCGTCCAGTATAGAAAGGACCTTTCCTGGCTTGGCACGGTGGCGCACACCTGTAATCCCAGCACTTGGGAGGCTGAGGCAGGAGGATCGCGAGTTCAAAGCGGGCCTCAGCAATGATGAGGCACTTAGCAACTCAGTGAGACCCTGTCTCTAATAAAATACAAAAAAGGGCTGGGGATGTGGCCCAGTGGTTGAGTGCCCCTGAGTTCAATCCCTGGCACCCAAAAAAAAAAAAAAAAAAAGGACCTTTCCTGACCTCGGTTTGGAGGGTCTGAATTCCGGGCTTTCTGTAGGCATTTGTTTTTCTAATGTCCTTTTTCTTTACGGTAGGCACATTGGTCCCTTTTTAAAAATTCTTTTACCTCTTTCAGTAGGTGGCCCTCTACAAGGGGCATTAAGTCATTCGGTGGCAGTCAATAAGGCCTTAGTAAGTCTTTTGGTTTGTTTTATTCAGGAGGATCTCTGTTATTATAAGCTCATTGGGCTATTTCCACCAATTTAGATAAAACCTTTTCCTCAAACCCTTCATGTTTTTGGAGTTTCTTCCTAATATTGGGAGCTGACATGGTTACAAAGGCAATATTTATCTATAGGGTGTAAGAGCAGTGAGCTTGTAGGAGGCACTCCAAGAATATACTTGGAGATTTGCTAGGGATTGTCTAGTGGGCCTTTTAGTGGTGGTTTGAACTCCCCACAGTAGAGTCTGGCAAAACCGGTTTAGAGCCTCCTTACCTGTATCTTCATTGGGGTCCCATTTGGGACAGATGGAGAGAAAAATGTCTTCCCGCAGGACAGGGTCATCCGTGGGCCAGCCATCAGCACCCAAGATAGATTTCTGAGCTTCTCGTCTGATGTGTTCAGATGTGAACAGAGTTTGGAGAAGCTGCTGACAGTCATCTCAGGTGGGCTGGTGGGTATGGAAAACTGATTCTAAAAGAAAGGTGAGTCTCTGTGGTTTATCAGTAAAAGAAGGGTTTTGTGAGATGGGGAGAGGACATCTGAGGATGGGAAAGGTGGAGACAATGGAGGAGAAGGCGAGGAGTGGCGAAGGTATTCCAGTACCCACTGTCTGACAAGGTACTCATGATATGGATGACAGGAAATTTGCCAATTCCAAGAGAGAAAAACATGTTGTTCAGACATGCAAGAATATTTCCAGAATGGGTCTAAAAACATAATTGAGAAATGTCCACAGGTGTCTGGGAGAAACTTAAGCAACAAGAGTTATTTGCCCCTCAGTTAATAATTCCTACTGAACTTCCTGTTCTAAAGCCACAACCCTTGCAAAGGCCTAATTTCAGAGAAAGAATTATTTTACCCACAGTACAGGGCCCACCATACATAACCTACTTGATCAAAAAAAGATAATGGTATCTTTCAACACATCTTCTTTTACCTTACACAGGGATTTATGATGAGGATGGAAAACACATATTAAATAGTTAATATTGATGGCAAATTGGTTGGCATATTGGGTTGATGTACAAAGCTTACCTTTTAGTTAAAGATTAAAAATAGTTAAGGCCTGGTGCATTTTAACAAAAGAATAAAGAAACTCTCTGAGAAAGAAACTCAAATGGTATAATCTATTGTTCCCTTTTCACTATCATTGTTTCACTTTGAAACTTTTCTTTGAAAAGTAGGCACTGCATGTTAAAATTAGAATAGGACATGTGTTTCTTAAATGAAGGACTACAAGAGTTATCAATGATTATAGAAATACCTTTAGACTCATAAGCTTTCAGGTGTAGGTATAATTTAAAGTTAAAGATTAGGTTAGGAGACATAGAGTCTGGTTACATAGTCTGGCACCTGTTAAATAAAGGAATGTTACATCTTGGGAGAATTAAACATATCTGGAAACTATAGATTAATGATGCATTTTGTTGGAATGGTTCTGTGCCTAAAATGAAAGAAAAAGCATATAAATAAAGACCCAGAGAAAGCAGGATTAGCTCTCTCTTTGGAGACTGCTCCAATAGAAGGACTCTTCATCCTATTCCTTGCTCCAATGCCATTCATCCTTTAGGACCCCCTAGGTCCTGTTGGGGATGGACCATGGCAGAGGAGGGAGGTGCTGGAAGTGAAAGAGATGGCAGAAACAAGGGAGGTGAAGGTGAGGAGGGAGGGGCAAGGAGGAAGGGGCCAGAGGAGGAAAAATGAGAGGGGATGGATTTGGGCATCGGGTAGGGAGGAGGTTCCAAGAAAAAAGTAGTCTCAGCTTCAGAGTTATCTAAAACCAGGGTTCCAGGGGATTTCTGATTAACAGGTCTCTTTTGGGCCAATAAAATGGTATTCTTTCTTTGGAGCCCAGAATCAGAAGACTTGTAACCTGTATTGCAACATTTTAGCCATTTACGTTCATCAGTAAATATGTCAATCCAGATTTGTATATAAATAATTTGATCTGAATGTCCTGCTGCCTGAAAACAATTTTTTTTTTTTTTTTTTTGGACTTTAGGGCAGTAGGGAGGTCGGCTGTTCCTTGTGAGGGCCAACCGACCTCAAAAATAGGCCATTCCAATTCACAGAATTTTTGTAAATCTAATTTGTTAAGAGACATTCCATAGTCAGAAGCACATTTCTGGAAATCCTGAAAATTGTCTAAGAAACAGGTTAAGACTGTGACAAACTGAGCTAACTGGTTCTCACAGTTGACTGACTTAAAAGAGACTTGGCACAGAGAGCAAAGCAAAGGCACAGATAGCCACAAGCCAGACTGAAAACACAAAGACAGACAATGACCAGATTGGACCACACCACACAGGGGTGTCCAGCAGTGAACTAGAAAAAACAGACAATGACCAGATTGGGCCACATGGGGGTGCCCACCAGTGAATCAGAGTGATTTCTCTCCTGGTCCTGGGACTAGGTGTAAGCAACTGCATCCAGTCTGACCTTGTCCCCCAGAGAGTTAACTCACCAGATCACAGATCACAGGTGGCTTTTTGAATTGTCCTGATGGCGGGCTGGAATCCTCCCAGGAGCAAGGCTGAGAAACGTCTCTCAGGAGCTCCCCTCTACTCCAGGAGGGAGTCCAGGAGACTGTGACAGGAAGTTAATTTGGATGTGACACAGCAAGGAAAAAGGATCTCACTGTGGGCTCCAAAAATGTTGTACCAAAAATGTTGTACCCAGCATAATGGGTACAACTCCAAGCCACGTCACACATGAGCCATAAAAAGCCTTTTAAGCTGATCAGCGGCCACCATCCCCACACATCACACAGTGTGACAAGATGGCGCGCTGGCAGTTATTTTCAAGGGTTTATATTTGGTTGTTTAGCCAATGCAAGCAAGCCACAGCACAGAAGCTAAAGCTAGGCAGTTAGCAAGACAAAGCAATGGGTACAATATTTCCAATGGGACTTTTCACGTTGCTATAGCAACGATCAAGTAAAAGGGAATGGGGCCAAGATGACCCTAGTTGAGTACATGTTAGAGAATGGTTACTAACATCTAGACAATCAATCTCTGACAAGGTATGTTGCCCAGGAAAAAAATGGAAACCAAAGAGAACAACTTTACATTGTATAGGAATTGCTATTTTTATGCTGTCAAGCATATTATGCTAGGTAACAATTAATGGGTACAGAGGCAGGACTTTCTGTGTTCTATTATTTCTGAGAAACAGAACTATTTCTCAGAACTCCTAAGATGGCTGCTGAAGAACAAGATGGAGTCCCTTTAGTTCTCTTATCACAGTCCTTCCTGCTTTTGAGTCCTGTCATTTTTTGTTTGAGCAGAAGGTGAAAGCTATTACCTCCCTTTTCTTATCACCTACTCCCCCCCCCCATTTCCTTCCAAGGCATTAGAAAAGGCAGGAGATGGGAGAAAGACTCACTGGTTTATATAACAGAGTGTAATTAAAAGTCTTTAGTTCAATCGCCATCTGGGACCAAGACTTCCCTAAGATTACACAGCTGGACAGACCCTGAGCTGGATTTGGAACTGAGTGCCTTGTTCCCCAAATCCATTCTTCTCCAGGTACTACTTGGTCATCTTACCATTGCCAAACTACATGCCTTCTACTTCATTAACTGATTCCCTGCGTGAAATATCCTCAGACCCATCCTGCTTAACTCACACACAATGCTCATCTGTACTTTCTCGTCCTGTAATGCTGTGCAGCGTGCAAACACCTGTGTTTTTTGTTGTTACATCCTTCTCGTTGATGTGCACTTAGAATGCCTGCTGTTGTCAAACTCACAAGTTTCTAACAGGAATCGCCTGTACTGAAGACGCCTGTGCTCAGCAGACAGTCAGGCCAGGGATGGAGCCCTGTAGCCAGCTCCTTGGGTCACACTTCTGGCTTGAGGGCGCCTGGGCCCTCAGGGAGTGTGCCTGGGGAGGAGGGGGCTAGGGGACTGGGCCAGGCTCTTTTAAGGGCTAATGGAAGGAATGAATAAGCCGCCGCATGGGAAGGTGGGAGAGGGAGTGGGCCTCTGCCCCAAAGGCCAAGCAGAGGAGGCCGGCCAGCCAGTCTAGCCTGACTCAGCCAGGCAAACGGGGTCCACCCAAGGCTGCCATGGCCTGGAAGGCAGTACCACCTAGGAAAGGGCCAGGGTCAGAGCCCAGGAGTTGGAGCCAACCACGAGGGTGGAGCTGAGGGCAAAGCCAGCAGGGAGGAGCCTGAAAGGCAAAGCTAAGCCCCAGCGAGAGCGGAAAGGAGAAACGCAGCAGGCAGAGCCGAGGAAGGGGCGGAGCCAAGGGCAGGGCCTGAGGAGACGTCGGGGGAGGAGCCAGGGCAGGGGTGGAGCCGGCAGGTCTGGGGAGGCTCTCTGGGAGCGCGGAGCCGGTGGGGGAGGCACGGGTGGGGGGAGGAGCCCTGAAAGGGGAGGTACAGGGGGAGAGTCCTACTCTGCCACCACCAACTCCAGGGCGCTTCTGCTCGGGCTGATCGGGCACTGGGGGCTCTCCTCGTGCCAGCTGCTCGCCTCGGCCCGTCCTTGGCCACTCCCCGAGGTGTGGGCTCTGGCCGCCGCCTCCCTCGGTGCGTGGGGCCGGCATGGAGCTCTTCCAAGCCAAGGACCACTACATCCTGCAGCGGGGCGAGCGCGCGCTGTGGTGCAGACGGAGGGCTTCTCCCACCCCTCACGGGAAGTTCGGGGTTCCAGTTCCACCCAAGTCCGTGGAACCTTCTGTTGCCGTCCACGGCTTCATGGTGTCTTATTATTAATTAGTGCGGCTTGGCGATGGTTACCTCCTAGGCTCTCGATGTGAGCGAGGCTCCTGTCTTCAATTTTAGTACAGTTTGTATTTAAGAATCGTGATGTACAAGAAGTACTGTGGGCCCATGTTTGGGTGTCCTGAGCCTTTAGAGGAGCCTGGGGCTGCAGCCCTCAGTTTGCCCTAGGAAAGGTTGTGGATGGTTAAACTGCTGCGCCTGCCCTCAGAGGGCTGACAGTCGGGTTTCCTCTGTGAGGGCACGGGTGGCCCCTCCCACCTGCCAGTCCTTTCTCTTAGCTGCTCAAGATCTTTTCACTTTAGGAAAAGTGGGAGAATTGTGTTTTTACAAGAAAGAGCCAAAGCATTGGACGTTTACTTGTAATTCTTATATGCATGTGTCTAGACAAAGGTTTACATGGTATGAATTGTAATGTATAAAAGGTTCAGATTCAGAACTTTTCAGATCAGCTTGTCACCACTTATAAAATAGTTTCCAAGGACAGACTGTTTAACGTTATTCCCAATCCCCACAACAACCTTTCCGCGCAGGGGGTGGCATCCTCTTTTCAGGTGAGGAGCAATGTGCCCAAGAGGACAAAGTTGGGATAGTTGATAACAGGGCAGTTTCCATTCTGTCAGAACACTTGTTGGCAGGCCCCACTGCTTTCTTATGATGTCCTGTTAGTTGCTTTGCTAGAGCAATGAACTTATCTCTTTTTCTACACTCTGCCTATATTTTTCTTGCTATTAAATTTTATTTTCAGAAAGGAGTACAAACTACTGCATCTACATAAGGTTCTTGAAGATCGTGGGACAGACATTGAAGATAGGTAATTTTGCCCAGTGGGTTTTTTGTTTGTTTTTGTTTTTATTTGTACCAGGTATTGAACTCAGGTGCATCGACCACTGGGCCACATCTCCAGCCCTTGTTTTGTATTTTATTAGAGACAGGGTCTCACTGAGTTGCTAAGTGCCTTGCCATTGCTGAGGCTGGCTTTGAACTCGAAATCCTCCTGCCTCTGCCTCCCAAGTGCTGGGATTATAGGACTGCTCCACCATGCCTGGCTATATAGAAACCTTTTAACTTGGTTTCCACAGTTCACTGTCTCATCCTCTATATAAACATATGTTTTTAAAACTACAACTCTATCATACAATGAACACTTAAAAGAACATGATTTTCCAGTTGAGGTGGTGCACACCTGTAATCCAGCAGCTCTGGAGACTGAGGCAGGAGGATCGCAAATTCAAGTCCAGTATCAGCACTTAGTGAGGCCTTGTCTCAAAATAAAGAATAAAAAAGGACTGCAAATATAGCTCAGTGGTACAGCGGCCCTGGGTTCCATCCCTAGTTCTAAAATAATAATAATAAGGTCTGGGGTTGTAGCTCAGTGGTAGAATGCTCACTTAGCATGTGTGAGACACTGGGTTCAGATTCTCAGCACCACATAAAAACAAAATAAAGATGTTATGTCCACCTATAACTAAAATATAAATATTTAAAAATTAAAAGATAATAATAATGGTAAAGCATACAATTCAGTGGTTGGTAGCATTTCACAGAATCCTGAAACCATCACCACAATGTTAGAACGTTTTTATTACCCCCAAATTGAATTCATCCAGGTAACCTACCCTCCACCTCCAGCCCCTGGACAACTGATAATCTACTTTCTATCTACCGGTTTGCCTATTCTGGATATTTATTGTTCTTTCAGGAAAAATTTATTAACTATCCAGCAATAAGTAGTGAACATTCTGTGTTGTGGATTCAGCAGTGAGCAGGTCAGGGATCAATACATCCCCTACTTCCTAAAACTGTTAGTGATGATGCTTTCAAGTAACTGTTATACATATTAATGATACTTTTTCAAAAGCTTCACAACCAATCAGACTAATCTACTCCCACAAGAGGAAAATCCACCCCCAAAGTTTAAAATATTGTTTATGATGAGTTGCCCAAACTAGAGAAGATAGACAGATAGCAGAGCAGTTAGACAGGAAGATCATTTGAATCTAAACCATAGTTCACTGTGTTATCCTAAGAAAGCAATAGATGGGCTATACCTATCAAAAACACATATCTGACAATTTACTTTCTTGGACTTAACATTCAGGAACAGTAATATCTGACTTGAAGGGTTATTGCAAAACCCAGTATGTGATAATTAATGTCAAATTATGTGGTGTTTCTCATCTGGGGATTTGAGCTCGACCCCAACCCGTTAATTTGGGGCTGTGAGTCTGAGATCTCCCCAACCTGGAATTGAGCTTACCCCCAACCTGTTAATTCAGGGCTGTGTGGGCCTAGTTCTTCCAAACCAAGAATCAAGCCAGGTATCTGTCTGCTTATGCAGAGATCTGGGTTTTTCCTTGGTTATGCAAATGAGTTTGAGCCCATGCTCCCTCCAAATGCCTGGAGGTCTGAGCTCCGCTCCTCTTTGCGGATGAGATGCCATTTTATGCGACCACCAAGAATTAAGTTTGTGTGCTTTCTGTCTGTACTCTTGATGTATTTCTATTGTATGACCACCAGGTTCTAATATATTTAATTATCTATAATAAAACCAGTTCAATGGCCCTGTGGAATCTAAAGCCAGAAACTAGCTAAGCCGGTAGGATGAGCCAGTTGAAGTTTAAAGAAGATACTAGGACAACATAACTTTATGATCAGGCACACCTAAAGTTAAAGAATTTTTAACATTAGCTTTAAGACTTTTAGAATACCTTCCCCTACCTATAGATAAGATTAATCAGTAGTTGAGATAACTGATCTTCCCTAGGTGATTCCTGAAACCCTTTACAGTTAATTACTGGAAATTCTTTGTTATAGTTAATTCCTAACATTCTTTACTGTTAGTTACTGGAAATTTTTATTGTATAGTTAATTCCTGGAAATTCTTTATTGTAATCTTCTTTACTGAAATTCCTTTATGTTACCTCCCTAAGAAAAAATGTGAATTACTGTGCTTGTTGGGATGTATAAGAGGCCATACTGAGAAAAGTAGAAAAGAACAGTAGAAGGATTTCTACAACCTGACTTGTGTGTGGATTATTTTCCTGTCGTCGACGTTCCCTTCAGTACCAAGCAGGAAGAACTTAACATCTTTGCTGAAGCTGGCCTTCAGCAAAATTACATTACAGCATTTAAAGGAGTATACAAAGAAAATAAATGGCTCATATAACACATCTGATTGTAGTATATCTGTGACTGGCTTTTTTCACTTAACGCACAATTTCAAGTTTCATATATATTGTAACATGTATCATGTTTTTATTGCTGAATAGTATCTATTGTATGACACAGTACAGTTTATTTAGCCATTCTTCCATTGATGGATAATGTGGGCTGCTTCCAAATTTTGGCTATTGTGAATAATGCTACTATGAAGTTTCATGTACAAGACTTTGGATGGGCATGTGTTTTGGCTTCTCTGGGATAAATACCTATGAGTGGAATTTCTGGGTCATTCTTGGGACTCTAAATAAGGCAGGAAAACTCATAGCTAGTTTGATCTTTCACCAACACATATACTCAGGGTCTCTAATTATTCTGGTGAATTGCTGGAACTCCTACATGTCCTTATTAGCAAGAATTCTAGTGCCTCCACCCAAAGACCTCTCCATTCCTCCCTGAGCTGACCAAAGGACCTCAGGAGCTCACTCTCTTGGGTCAGTGGGAGTCTATCCTAATGCAGGTGCCATCCAGAAAGAGGCTTGTCCATGAGCAGTGCTGTGGAAGCACTCAGTGTTGTGAAGGAGCCTATAATCAAGAAGATAGCTAAAGATTGTGGTTAGCTGAGAGCCATAAAAGATGTTCTAGTTTCCACCTGATATTAATACATTATTCAAAGAATCTTTGTATGCCCGTGAACACTGCGTGACGCACCTGTAAGCTTGAGCTGTAAGCTCGTGTCCTTGTTAAAGCTATATGTATATAACTGGGTGAGGTTCGTTAGTGTGTGTGGGGAAGAAGAAGGTGGTGGTTGGAGTTAGAGCATTTGGAGTGATTGCTGGAGCTGGAGAGAGAAGAAGAATAAAAGACCTTTTTTCATTTTCATCCTGCCTTCGAATTTTCCTGTGGCGTTCGCTGCTCCAAGCGACTTCCGCTTCAGGCAGCGACAGGTGGTGGCCTGTACGGGGAATTCGGCGGCCAGGTAAGAAAAAAGAAAATTTAAAAAGATGGGAGCAAATATAACAAAAAGTCGGTTTATAAAAGCCATGAATGAAATTTTTGATATTGAGAACTCAGATAGTGAGAAAAGTGAACAAGAAAGCATATCCTCTGATTCAGTTGAGACCAGCAAGGAGAGTAGGAATGTAAATTAAAAAGCAAGATCTGCAAAAGCCATCAGAAGCTTAATAAAATTAGCTGAGGAGTATGTACTCTCCTTAGAAGCTGAAACTCAGGATACTAGTGAAAGTAATAATAGTAACAAGGAGCCAAACCATGAAAGTACGGTCTCCTCCACTGAGCCGGTTAGGAATTATGAAGCTAGTAATGAAGAGGAATCAAAAAGCAATTCGGAGAGCACAGTCTCCAATAAAAAGAACAAAAAGAAATTAAAAAAGAGAAAAGACCGTCAAATAGAGGAACCACTAGTGCCCTCTGCTCCTTCATGGATAGAATCCCTAACAGAAACAATAAAGAGTATTGATCAGAGTGTACGTGCCCTTGAAGTAGAAATTGGCGACCTTTCTGAGCACTTATATGCTCTTGAACAACATAGACCGCAGGAGCACCTAGAACTGCCAGTATTTCAAAATGAAGAGGGACAAAGGTATCACGAGTCCCTAGACTTTAAAACAATAAAGAATTTTAAAGAGGCGGTAATGACTTATGGGCCTCAAGCTCCATTCACATTAAGTATGATAGAGTCACTTAACACCCTAATCTTAGCCCCCTCATATTGGAAAAGTCTATGCAGAGCAGTACTAAGTGGGGGACAATACCTAATCTGGAAAACTCAATTCCAAAAACTTTGTTCAGAAATAGCAAAGAGAAATGCTGCAGCAGGTTTCCCTCAACGCAATATAGATATGCTCACAGGGGGAGGGTCAGTTCGCCGAACTACAAAATCAGCTACAATACGATCCCGGTGTGTATGCCCAGATACACACTGCAGCTGTGAAAGCCTGGAAGACAATATCAGGCACAGGGGATCTGCAAGGCAGCCTATCAAAAGTTATACAAGGGCCTAACGAACCTTACGCTGATTTTGTAGATAGGCTCTTAAAAACAACATCTAGAGTTTTTGGCGAAGTCAAGCAAGCTATGCCTCTAGTTATCCAATTAGTGTACGAGAATGCTAATAAATATTGCCAGGATGCAATAAGGCTGTGGAGAAGTAAAAAAGACTTATCAATTTATATCAGACTGTGCAAAGACATTAACGAGGCTGTTATCACAGGCAACGTAATTGCTGCAGTGATGAAAAATTCCTCCCCTCAAAATTCCCAAAGGATTCAACCTAGAACAGGATATTCCAGACAAAATTATTATAATCAACCAAGATATGCTAAGCAATATCCCCCAAGGGTAATAAAATCAAATTCATACCGTGCTCCAGGCCGATGCCCCAGGTGCAAAAAGGGTATACATTGGGCCAATCAATGCCATTCTAGATATGATATATATGGAAATGATTTATCAAGGATTTCAAAAAATGGGGCACGGGGCCCAATGCCCCGGGGCCCACAAATGTACAAGGCACTAGAGGAGGAAGGCCCTCAGATTCAAATGATTCCTCGTCACAGTCCCTCCTACCCATTAACTCCCTTATCAGAGGGACAAGAGGAAGTGCAGGATTAGATCTCTGTTCTACTGCCCGGATGGTCCTGACACCTGAAATGGGGGTTCAGCTGATTCCTACGGGAATCAGGGGACCTCTCCCTTCAGGAACTGTGGGACTAATCCTTGGGCGTAGTTCCAAAAGTTTATTAGGCTTTAATGTTATACCAGGGGTTATTAATTCAGATTATAATGGAGAGATTAAAATAATGCTAAGTACACACAGGGGCATCATCTCCGTAAATCAAGGAGACAGAATCGCACAGCTGCTCCTCATTCCCAGTCTCCATAATTCTTTTAAAAGCATGCCACAAAATAGAAATAGCAGAGCATTCAGTTCCACTGGTTCAGGACCTATGGCTTTCTCGGTCCAGGACTGTTCACGGAGGCCTATGTGCAAATTAAAAATTCAAGGTATAGAGATGGAGGGGCTGATTGATACAGGAGCTGACTCTTCCATCATAAATCTACAACAATGGCCTAAGCACTGGCTTCTACAGAAAGCCTCAACCAGTTTAAGAGGCTTGGGATACAGTAATACCCCAGCTCAAAGTGCTGTAATCTTAAATTGGCAAGACAATGAAGGCCATACAGGAACATTCAAACCCTATGTTTTAAACAGCTTGCCAGTTACCCTATGGGGAAGAGATATCTTACATCAAATGGGGCTACACCTAGCGACCAAGCCTGCAGGTGTTAAGAATAAAAATCCTAATCATAATAAAAAAGGCAAAGAACATTTTTTCTAGGGGCCACTGAGAAAACAATTTTAAAAATACCATGGCTCTCTAATAAGCCAGTTTGGGTCCCTCAGTGGCCCCTATCCAAAGAAAAATTGCAAACGGCCCATCAATTAGTTAAAGAACAATTAGAAGCATGACACATAGAGCCTTCCACCTCTCCCTGGAATTCTCCCATATTTGTAATTAAGAAAAAATCAGGAAAATGGAGACTATTACAAGATCTAAGACAAATTAACAAAACAATGCAAATTATGGGCCCTACTCAACCTGGACTTCCTAATCCTGTAGCTATTCCAAAATACTATTACCTTATAAATTTTGATATAAAGGACTGTTTCTTTTCCATTCCCCTACATCCTCTGGATGCCCCCAGGTTTGCTTTTTCAATTCCTTCTATTAATAATAATGGCCCTGATAAAAGATATCAATGGAAAGTATTGCCGCAGGGAATGGCAAATAACCCTACACTGTGCCAACTATGTGTGGACAGAGCTATACAGCCCATTAAAAACAAATATCAAGACCTCATGTGTCTACACTACATGGACGATGTTTTATTAGCTCACCCTAATCAACAAATCTTATTTAATATATTTAGTGAAATAACAAAAAATCTAAAAAAAAATATGGATTATATATAGCAGAAGAAAAAGTTCAAAGCAGATCACCTATACTATATTTAGGCTTTAAAATCATGGATACTTTTGTTAAACCCCCAAAAATTCTAATAAGTAAAGAACATTTGACCACCCTCAATGATTTCCAAAAAGTACTGGGTTACATTAATTGGCTTCACCCTACACTAAGCCTCACTACTGGACAATTAAAACCCTTATTTGACATCCTTCGTGGGAACCCTGACCCATCCTCACCTCGAACATTAACTCCTGAGGCCAGGAGAGCTCTAAAATTAGTAGAACAGGCCATTGAAAGATCCCATTGTGATAGATTTGATTTTGCACAACCACTAATATTGATTATTATTCCTTCACAATATACTCCAACAGGAGTATTTTGGCAACAGGGACCTATATTATGGATACATTTGCCTGTCTCTCCTAAAAGTACAATTGAGTCTTATACCTCCATGGTGGCTAAACTTATTCTTCAAGGACTTAAAACCTCTACTAAAATATTTGGAATTCATCCCGCTACTATTATTACTCCTTATTCATCGTCACAGGTTGAATATTTGTGCTTCAATGATAATGATTGGGCTATAGCTAGATGCTCTACTTCTGCAAATTTTGACAATCATATTCCTAAATCTCCTATACTGTCCTTTTGTATCAATCATCCTATCATATTCCCACAGGTAATAAAAAATCAACCCATTCCTAAAGCATTTAATGTATTTACAGATGGATCCTCTAACGGTACTGCTGCAGTAGTCACTCAAAATGAAAAAAATGATTCATATCACTAATCAAAAATCAGCTCAATTAGTGGAACTCGAAGCTATAATAATAGCTCTGGAAAATTTTAAAGAACAGCCTATGAATATTTTTTCAGACAGCCATTATATTGTACATGCTGTCCCAAAATTGGAGCTAGCAGGTCCAATAGCACCACATACTCCAGCTTTTAAATTGTTTTCTCAAATCCAAAATCTCCTATGGCAATGAAAAGAACCTTTATTTATAGGTCACATAAGAGCTCACACTAATCTGCCTGGTCCTCTCCATGAAGGTAATCAAAAAGCTGATGCCCTCACTAAAACAATATTTATATTTACTACAGTACAACAAGCTACTTTATTTCATTCCCAGTTCCACGTTAACAGCACTACCTAAAGACAAAAATTTTAAATCACAAAAGAACAAGCTCGTAGAATTGTAAAAGAATGTCCATCTTGTGTAACACTTTTGCCCAATCCACATTATGGGGTTAACCCACGAGGTTTGATGCCCAATCATTTGTGGCAGATGGATGTCACACATGAGCCAAGTTTTGGAAAATTACGATTTATTCATGTCACCATAGATACATGCTCAGGCATGATTTTTGCTTCTTTACATTCCGGAGAAAAAGTGAAAGATACTATATCTCATTGTCTGCAAGCTTTTGCTGCACTGGGCATCCCCAAAATGCTTAAAACAGATAATGGCCCTGCATATACATCCACATCCTTCAAACAATTTTGTACAAAGTTCAATATTATCCACAAAACAGGTATCGCTTATAATCCTCAGGGACAAGGAATAATTGAAAGAGCAAATCGGACACTTAAAAATATGTTACTAAAGCAAAAAGATGGAAACTGGAAAAAATCCTAAGGACAGATTGGCAGTTGCCCTGTTTACCCTAAATTTCTTAACTTTAGATTCTAATGGACATTCAGCTGGAGATAGACACTGGAACCCACACCAACAACATAAACCTTTGGTTTACTGGAAGGATGTTCTCTCAGGTACATGGAAGGGTCCAGACCCAGTATTAATTTGGGGGAGAGGATCTGTTTGTGTTTTTCCAAATCATGAATCCTCTCCAATATGGATACCATCTAGATTGATAAAGCAGGTACAAAGTCAAAAGGATCAAGACAAAGTTATTGAGGAGTCTAGATTGAATAAACAAGTACAAAATCAAGAGAACCAAAATGAAGGTATGGAGTGATTCCCTTAAAAGAGTCCTCCATTAAATTTACAACTTAAATTTCATTATTCCGGGCCGGGACAAGAAGATCTCTCTTCAGTGTATACACAATTGTACTTTTTTTTCTCTTTTATATATGTCTTTATGTCTGTGCATTTGTCTAAATTTCATGTTAATGTGATGTCACAAATATATGTTTATATGTGCGTCTGTCTAGTGTGACGTCACAAATAATTAAGCGCTTAAAAAAAAAGGTAGATAGATATAGATCCAAATAACAAATAACGTTAATTCATTTAAGCTTAGAATATTCTAATTTGATAATCAATAGATAGATAGATAGATAAATAGATATTTATATAAGTTTTAATTAGATAATCAATTATAATGATAATCAATTTTGATTTATAGTTGTCTCCGGGACTTCTCTTCAGCCGTGAATATGTTTAATGTTGTATAACCTGATATTTTGGTGTTCTGACAGAGGATCATTTATTTGTTATTAACTTCATTTGTTTAATAGCTGATTAATTTGAATTATTTCAACAGGTATAGGATTGCTGTGTATATAGAGACTCGAGGATTCCAGCTAACAAATTATTTTTCCAAAATGCCTTTAGCTTTTCTTTATCTTTAATGCAGTAAACACCCTCAGTTTCTCTTTGATTATTTCTGAATGTGATATTTTGCCAGCTTATGTTTGTGGGAGCTTAAGCAGCAATGTGTGTGAGCAGAGATCAACTTTTATTTTCTACTCTAATAATTCTTTTTTTAGTTTGACAGCTCACCTTTTGATCTCAGTGCTGGAATAGCACTGCCTTTCCCTAATAATGGATGCTTGAGTTTTTAGGTAGCGGGCCCTGAAGATTTGCCGGTGGAAATGTCTAGACATAAAAAAGACGGCTGCTGCTACAACTGCAGGGACCGCGGTCGCTGCAAGCATCCCTGCTGCTCAAGCATCAAACAACCTAACCAGCAGTGTGGCCTCTGCTCTGCATGCATGGGGCCTCCTGAATCTATGTGTTATAACTTATGGACATTTTGATTTTCCATTATTTTGGGACATTACGGGACAATGCCTTGCAGGTATTTGTCTAAGAGAACTCAGTGCGTTACTTGATGAAACTAAGGGCAGCTGATTCACTTAAAGAACTGATACAATATGGAAACTTGGCTCGTCAGCAGTAGGCTTACCGCCTTAAAGCCGCAGCATTTCCTAAAAATTGGATGGCTGTTAGTCAACACACAGTTGATCCTGAAGGGCTCTATTGGATGGCTGGTTAGCCTATGACGGGTAAGATCCCCAGAAGGGGACAACCTAAGACACGGCACAGTCGCACGGGACAGTCTAATGTGGCCGGCATGTCAACCTAAGCCAGGAGTCAGGACAGCCTAAACTCCCATGATGGGTAAGAATGTTGGTTGCACATAAACGTCCTAGAACATCCCCTCTTTTAAAACTAAAAGGGGGAAATGAAGGAGCCTATAATCAAGGAGATAGCTAAAGATTGCGGTTAGCTGAGAGCCATAAAAGATGTTCTAGTTTCCACCTGATAGTAATACATTATTCAAAGAATCTTTGTATGCCCGTGAACACTGCATGACGCACCTGTAAGCTTGAGCTGTAAGCACGTGTCCTTGTTAAAGCTATATGTATATAACTGGGTGAGGTTCATTAGTGTGTGTGGGAAGAAGAAGAAGGTGGTGGTTGGAGTTAGAGCATTTGGAGTGATTGCTGGAGCTGGAGAGAGAAGAAGAATAAAAGACCTTTATTCATTTTCATCCTGCCTCCGAATTTTCCTGTGGCGTTCGCTGCTCCAAGCGACTTCCGCTTCAGGCAGCGACAGTGTTGCAGTTGAAATCTGGCCCTTCCTTCCTTTTCTTTCTTTCTGTACCATTGGGTTGGGCTCTGTACAGGTGAAGGTATTCAGAGATCAGGCCTGGATCCCTAAGGCCACCATCTGGGGCCACATTCCAGGCTCTAGTTTGAAGCCCTTTTGGGCCACAATGATACATTGCACAGTTGGATCCAGAACTTCTTCCTCAGCCATGCCAAGTACTGGAACCAGCAAATACCTCCCATGAAGACTGAGGCCCGAAGTTGAGACCAGGAGTAATAAACACAACCTTTCAGGTTCATTGGGTTGCAAACTCACACACGGTAGGTATAAGCATATAAAAATTTACCTAGCAGTGTCAGGCGTTTTGGCTTAGCAGTAGAGCACTCGCCTAGCATGTGCGTGGCCTGGGTTCGATCTTCAGCACCATGTAAGAATGAATGCATTGTGTACAACTAAAAACAAATGCATAAATATATTTTTAAAAAAATTTACCTAGCATAGAGTATGGCTGCTGAGAGAGGGTAGAGTACGTATAATGAGTTCTGCTAACAGAGGAACTTGCAAATCCTTGGTAAGTGACAAAGCAAAGGCCTGGAGAAGCCCCCTCTGGGTACACACTGACTTTACCTTTCCTCCCAGGTGTGACACAAAGGAGGTGCTTACCTCCGTAACAGGACCCTTCAGAACACCTTCAGTTGTACAGAGCCTGAGCCAACTGTACAAAATACAGCTGAATGTGGCCATCTAACCTTTACCTGTGGGCCTCAGAGATGTCCTTCCATGAACCTCCATTAACCCCTGTCCTCTCCCACCCCAAGGCCACACCCCTGCTCTCTGATCCAGACTCCCCTCACAGTTTCCCTTGGGGCTGTTAGTGATGATCTTTCCTCCATCCCAACATGTTCTCCTTTCTTGGAACTCAGACAGCAAAGGTGGAATCCAGAGACTTTCCCCCCAGGAGCTTCTGAACTGCTTATCACCCTTCCCCTGGCAACCAGCTTTGCTCATCAAGAGGCCTTAGGAACGCTGAGCTTCATCAACCTGCTAAAAATTTTATGCTACTTTCTACTCAGAGCCAAGAGTATCTACTTGTCCAATGTTTCCATAACTAAAAGACTCATACAATGGCTCTTGTCTAAATAATGAAAGTCCTAAGATGATCCTGCCTCCATCCTTTGACAGAAGTGGTTGACAGTAGGTGCCTGGTGACATAAAAAATTTGGGGAGATTATTTTGACTAATTATTGGGTCAAAATTCTTTCTGAAAAAATAATTTTCATATATATATGTCCATATGTGTACATATATACACTCACATATATATAAAATCCTAAGGATTTGAAACTACTAAAAGATTTAAAACTACTAAAAACATGGTAACTCTTCCATTTTAATGTCTTTTCTTCCATGCTAGACATCAAACCCAGGGCCTTGCAGTGCTAGGCAAGTGCTCCACCTCTGAGCTACATCCCAGCCCTCCATTTTTTAAAAGTTTTTAAAAATTTAATATTTATTTTTTTAGTTGTAGTTGGACACAAAGCCTTAATTTTATTTATTTATTTTTATGTGGTGCTGAGGATCGAACCCAATGCCATCAACGTACTAGGCTAGTGCTCTACCGCTAAGCCACAACCCCAGCCCCCAGCCCTCCATTTTTGTTTTGTTCATCATATTTCACACTAATGGTCATGATATCAGAAAATGTATAGTTTAAAAATAAAATGACATTTCATAATAATTACATAGACAAGTTTTCTTCTCTTTCTTTCTCTTTCGTTTTGGTACTGAAAATTATAACCAGGGCACTCTACCACTGAGCTACGTTCTCAGCCTTTTTCTTTCTTTCTTTTTTTATTAATTTTTATTTTAAAAACCTTTTTTTAGTTGTTGGTGGACACAACACCTTTATTTTATTTATGTATATGTGCTGGTGAGGATAGAAACCAGGTCCTCATACATGCTAGGCCAGCACTCTACTACTGAACCACAACCCCAGTCCTCTTCATTTTTTTTTTTTTTTTTTTTTGGTACCGTGGATTGAACTCAGGGGCACTCAACCACTGGGCCACATCACCAGACCTTTTTTTGTATTTTATTTAGAGACAGGGTCTCACTGAGTTGCTAAGTGCCTCGCCATTGCTGAGGCTGGCTTTGAACTCACCATCCTCCTGTCTCAGCCTCCCAAAGTGCTGGGATTACAGGCGTGCGCCACCGCGCCTGGCTCTTCCTTTTTTTTTTTTTTTTTTTTTTAATTTTGAGACAAGATCTTGGTACATTACCCAGGTTAGCCTTGAATATGTAATCCTCCTGCCTCAGCCTCCCAAGTCACTTGGATTACAGGTGTGCTCCACTGGGCCAGCTTGTGTGGTCAGTTTTAAGGATAAAGTTTCAAGTTAGAATGAAGAAAGGAGACAGCAGAGAGGGTGGGCAATTGTGTGCATCAGCAAGCACTGGGTTCCCAAAATAATTAGTAAAAAATGATTAGAATAAAATGAAAATGGTTGATTTGAGATACTTATGATTTTCAAAAAATTTTTATTAAGTTGTTAAAGGACCTTTATTTATTTCTATGTCATGTTGAGAATTGAACTCAATGCCTTACACATTTCAGGAAAGCGCTCTACCACTGAGCCATAACCCCAGCCGCCCCATATGATATTTTTGATCCACTGGAATGAGAAACATCTTTTCTTTCTTTCTTTCTTTCTTTTTTTTTAATATATAGCTTTTTATAAGGCTTTGCCTAAGCTGTTTGGTGGCTGGAAATCTTCAGGAGATCTAATTTACAACTACAAGATTAAGGCTCTCTGTGGCTTTGTGAACTGTGGCTGTTTAATTGGGCTCTAGAGTCCTGCAATCTGAGCTCTTCATTTTAGCTTCCCCAGGAACTCAAGCAGCTTCCTCTTGGATTCATGAAATTTCCCTTCAGGTCCATGGTTCTCAGTAAACAACCCCATGTCACTCATTAAAATCTAAGAGCATGGACTGCCCCACTCTGAGCAGTAGGGGGCATATCCTGATTGCACCTTCTGTGTCCACCCCAGGACAGAAAAGGCCTTTCATGATTTCCCAGGAAGCCATTCCTTTGAGGTTGCCTCCATTTTAGAAGGAATCACCTGAAAAATGGCTTCTTTCATTATTTTGAATTTCTTCTAACACAGTGATGCTTTAGTAAAGACTGAGGCTTTGCTGGAAAAGCAAGCCGAGGATGCAGGCCTCCATGTGTGCTGCTCTTTGGTATATTTATCCCAGCTGGTTAGAACCTAGCTAGACATCCCTTCACTTTTCTTTCCATGAGTAAAGGAGGCACCCCCATTTTCTAAAAGTGGGGAGGTTTGTGAATCAGAAATAATCTAATTTGCAAACTGATTAGAATTCCATTCTAATAAGGGAAGCTGACTACACCCACCTGAGATTGGGCTCAGGCAACAGTTTGCTGGTTCTCCAGCAAAGTAAACCAGACTCTGGGGAAATAGGCAAATGTGGTCAGCATTTTAATGTCAGCCTTATTCTTTCCTAAGGAGTGGGATTGATTATGTTTACAGGAAAAAACAGGATTCCTGCTATGAGACTACACAATTTCCCTTTTGTATGAGAAAGGAAAAATTAAAGAATGGGTGAATTTAGCCGGGTGCGGTGACACACACCTGTAATCCGAGCACTTTGGAGGCTGAGGCAAGAGGATCTTGAGTTCAAAGCCAGCCTCAGCAATGGCAAGGCACTTAGCAACTCAGTGAGACCATGTCTCTAATAAAATACGAAAAATGGCTGGGGATATGGCCCAGTGGTCGAGTGCCCCTGGGTTCAATCCCCGGTACAAAAAACAAAAAACAAACAAAAAAACAAACAAACAAACAAAAAAACAAAAAGAAAAAAAAAAAAGAAACAAAAGACTGGGTGTATTTGATTCTTAGATAACTGGAGAGGACCCCCCCCACACACACACTTATACACCCTGCTCTTGGTGGTGGCAGTGATTATGGGAAATGGGCATACCCTCAATATTCACCTTCTTGGGACATGCCCTGCTCCTCTCCAAGCAGAGGGCAAAGACTGGGTAGAGGAGAATTTTCATCCATGTCATGCTAAGGCCCAAAGCCTGCACTTGAGAGATTCAAGAAAACACTGGCAGGCAACCTCTTTCTTCAGTGAAGAGGGGCAGTCCCCCTCAAGGCAGACTGGAAGATGAGCCTTTCTATCAAGAACTGCTAGAAAAGCCGGCAAAACATGCAAGATGTGTTTGAAGGTGAGCTGCCATGTGGGGAGGATTTAAGGGCCAAGACCCTGGGGAGAAGGGTGAGCAGAACTTTGCACTCTGAGGCATTTGCCCACCTCAAGAGTCAGAGAAGCTTCCAGCAGAACAATTGGAGTTCAGGGCCACCTAAGAGGAAGAGTAAGTAGTGACCTCAGGCTTTCAGCTGGGACTTCCAAGGGCCACACCAAAGGAGAGAGAGAGAAAAGAGAGAGAGAGAGAGAGAGAGAGGAGGAGAGAGAGTATGTGTGCAGAAAAACCTCACAAACATAGAAGCCCAGCCTACAGTCAGCATAATGTTTGATTGGATTAAGTCCAGGTTTCTCCTTCTTGGTGTTGCTGCTATTGACATCAGAGAACAGAAAATTCTGTTGTGAACTGTCCTTCACATTTTAGGATATTTAGCAGCATCCCTGTTCTCTAGCCACTAGATGCCACTAGCATGTTCCCTTCCCCATGTTCTGACAATTAAAATCATGTTTAGATATTGCCAAATCCCCTGCCCTTTTTTTTTTTTTTGTTTTTTGTTTTATTATTATTTTGAGTCAGCATCTTGCTAAATTGCTCACACTGGCCTCAATCTTGTAATGATCTTCTGCCTCAGCCTCTCAAGTCGCTGGGACTATATTTGTGGCCACCATGCCTGCTAATCCCCTCTGGTTGAAAACCACTGGATTGATGACATCTGCCAGACCCTAAACTGCTTGTCAGAAGCAAAGCTAAATCTTTTCATCATTCAAATTCACAAACTATATCTATAATTTTTCCTATGTGATGTCTAGTACCTAATAAAGTAACTTAAAATATGTGACAACATGGAGAGAAATAAAGAGAGGACTGGACAATAAGAGTGGGAGATTTGGGGCTGGGATTGTGGCTTAGCGGTGGAGCGCTCACCTAGCACATGGGCGGCCCGGATTCGATCCTCAGCACCACGCACAAATAAAACTCATTGAATAAAACGCATTGTGTACAACTAAAGCAAATAAATAAAAATATTTTAAAAAAAAGAGTGGGAGATTTTTTTACGGGGGCTGGGATTGTGGCTCAGTGGTAGAGCGCTCACCTAGCACGTGCGAGGCCCGGGTTCGATCCACAGAACCACATACAAATAAACGCATTGTGTACAACTAAAGCAAATAAATAAATATTTTTTTTAAAAAAAGAGTGGGAGATTTTAGGACACATTTTTCAAGAGCTGATAGAGTAAGCAAACAAACAAATCACAGGGTTTGGGTAAAAGGTGCGCGGTGAAGAGGAGTGACTGAGGGGAAGAGTAGGGCATCCAGTCTAGTTGCAGGAAAGGGAGTGAGAAGGAAGGGTGTAGAGAGGGCAGATGGGCTGAAATGCGGACACAAGGAGTGTGTTTGTGGGCGCCCTGTTTCTGGAGGCCTTGTTCCAGGACCTCTCCATTAGGGGCAGTACAAGGGAATTGTGTGAGTACCACATTTCTTTGGTTCCTGATAGATCCTCTGTAAGATCCACCTGGACCTTGGATACATGGTTTGGTTTGGCAAAGACTAGTAAAGGCCAAAGGGATGGTGAGCACTTTCTGATCAACTTCGAGCTCTCTCTACCTCCCTTTCCCTTTCTGGGGAACAGTTGAATTTGCAATCGCCTGGTCAGTTTGTATCCCTGCCGCACATCTGCGTGCCAGCCCTTCCCCCGCCAGCGAGCAGCTCAGACGTGTCCGCCATTGGTCCAGCCCAGTGCCCTACTCCCCTCAGGCCTTTGGCTCTGTCCCTCTTTCCTGTTTACACAGGACACAGTCCTTCAGTCAGTTCCCATTCAGAATGGGGACTCAGTCAGTCCACGTGCCCGCGTGCACCCTCAGTTCTGTCAGTTTGTTCCCATTCACAATAGGCATCCAGTCAATCCGCACTCCTGCGCAGGTCCATCTTTTCTGCTTCCCGCCCCCTCTGCCTCCTCCGTTAAAAACTTTTAAGCCGCGCGTCTCTCCACGCATGCTCAGGCCAAACCCCACTGCGGCTGGGGACACTGCATGTCTCTGCACCATGTGCCCCCATTCGTCTGCAGCCCTGCTCTCCAGACCTTTCTGTGCAAAACAGAAATATGGGGGAACTTCTTTCATCTGCACCTTAAACTCAGCTCCTTCATTCTTCTAGAGGACTTAAGCCAACCTTTGCCATCTGAGTGTACTCTGATTGCTTTATTTTCCACTCTAGTGATTTTTTTACTTCTCAGTCTAGTGGTCATTCGCTGTTGCGCCCACCTGCCCCATGCCAACAAAGGGTGCATCACGTGTTCACTGTTTATCTAGCCCCATGCATTCTCAGTTCATCAGTCTATTCCCATTCAAAATGGGAAATCAATCAATTCATGCCCCTGCAAGTTCACAGTCCACCAATCTATTCCCGTTCAGAATAGGGAATCAATCAATCTGTGAGCCGGCATAGATCAGCCACACCATACGTCCCTGCCCCACCACCGCTGCCTACAGCTGGGGACCACAAAGCTGCTTCTGCCCCCGCAGCCACATCCCCCGTAAGCCACCGAGCAGAACCAGTTTTTTACAGCAGTTAAATTCCTCCCGGCTCTCCAGCCCACATTTGTGCTTCATGCACAAACTTTTAAGCCATGTGACTCGCAAGCCTGTATACTCCAGAGATGGCTCTCAGGCCCAAGAAGAAGGGGAAAAAAAAATAAAAGTGTGATGTGTCTTTTACCTAATTACCGGCCTTTTCTCCCTAAGGTTCAAATGTTAAACCAAGGTTTAATCTATGTGATATTATTTCAGAATATCATGTTGTTTCTTTAGGAGCTGAACTTGATTTATGGAAACATCAATGTAATTGTGCTATTATCCTTTGTATACTAAATGTGTTCATATTTTTCAGGTATACAAGCATTGATATTGTAAAACACAAAAGCATTTTGCTACTTTTCCAAAAAAAGGTTAAAAGCTCTCAGCCTTTCCTTAATCATTCTAAACGTGATGTCGTGTCAGCTAATGTTCATGAGAACTTAAGCAGTCAATATATGTAAACTCTGTAGAATTCTATTTAAGAAGCAGAGATTAGCTTCAGAACTAGAACACCTGATCTAAGATTTATAAAGCGCCTCACCTTACCTGAGATAAAGCTCTGGCCTTCCACCTTAACTACATGCCAGAATGACCCCAAAGGACACCAAACTTCAATTTGTATTTTCCTTATAAACTGTCTAATGGTTGCCTGTTAATGTTTTGCAGAAGTAATGCTTCAAGAACACAACCTGAGTTAATTTAAGCCATCACCTACAGGACAGATAGGTAGCACAGACCCCAACTAATAAAAGGGTAAATGAATGACTGTAAGTTTATAAGCATTAAAGTTAAAGCCCAGTGCTCTCCATCTAAGATTGGTGAGACTAACTTGCTAGATGTTTAAGACCAAGACTTTAAGTTAAATGAAAAGGGCCAAGAAAACCAATATTTGGCTCTTGCCCTCAGAGTCAGTCTCAATCTAGGGAACAGGGAACTTCTCTAAAGAGCTTTGTATCTCTGGGCCACATGATCTCCCGATAAGGGAGATAAACAAGACCTATGGAGAATAGAAAGCCAATCAGTGCAATTGCTATGAAAAGGAGGGTCTTAGAACAGGGAGACACCCCTGGTGCTTCCAAGGTAATCCACATGGTCAAGAAAGACCTGGCCCCATCCAAGCGCAAAAGGCACTAGAGGAGAACAGAAAAGCTGCTCTCAAGTTCCCCCAAGAATTATTCCCATGAGAAATCAGCTCACTCTTAGCAATAAATAAAAGCAAAAGTCAGTTTGACCTAATTCATCTTAAACACCTAGTGTAAGCTGCCTGTCACCGAAAACCGGGAGGAAAACTCTCGGAGGCAGAGTAAAGCTTTTACTACTTTTACTTCTTCCTTGGGAGCCTCAGCCTAACTCTGACCAGTCATTACTTCTTCTATCTGGTTTCTCTTCTGTAACCACTCTGCCTACGTTCTGGCCGCTCTGATTCTTCTGACCGACCGAGTGACTGCCTGACTGACTGAATTCTCCGTTCTCCTAACTCGGACCGCTTTCACCCGGTTATATACCTTCAGCTTTTCGGGTGCCTACAGGTGCATCACATACATATCAGGTGGAACTTATGGCTTCCAGCTAGCTGCAACAGCCCTTCCTAATTAGGGCTCCTTCAACCTAGCAAAACAGTTGAAACCAATACACAACCATTTCTGGGCATTTAAGAAATAATAGTTAAACGTAACTTCAGATATACACTTGTATTAGCCCCAAGAAAGATTTTATAAGATGAGATCACATTAAATAGCTTGACTACCATCTTATCTAGATATACATCTGTAACAATAAATGTCGTGTTTACATTCCTGATAAGTCTGTGCATATTAAAGATTTATATTCCCAAATAAAGGCCATGTCCACTCTGGCCTTATTATGGGGACAACTTCTCAGCCCTCACACCTCCTGGTGAGAAATTATCATCTTTATGGTATACATTGATATGTTCCAGATGCTGCAACATTTATTCAGTACTCATTTTTTTTTTCTTTTGTTTCTCTCATATGTAGAGAATCAGAAGAAGAACAACAAGATTCCTTGCAAACGAGGCCTTGTTGTCCTCGGTGGGCGTGTCTGCAAACGGAACGTTCTGCTGAGAGGTGTAGAACAGATAGAGAAGAAACAAGTAGTTTATCAAAAGTAATGGGTGAAGGTGTTCTCGCAAACGAGGCACTTATCACCCCCTTGGTGAACATACTGCAAATGGTATGTTATGCCAAGAGGCTAATCAGAAAGTTTGGCAACAACAGTTCTTGCAAACGAGGCTTTGTTGCCCTTGGTGGGCGTGTCTGCAAACGGAACATCTTGCCAAGAGATATAGAATAGATAGTAAAGAAACATTGCTTGCAAACGAGGGTGTTTCTTTCTTGTTTCTTCTATATTGAAAAGAAGAGGAGCTCAAAGTGTTCTAGCCCTAACTAGTTTAAGATATTCTTTAGGGAAAGTTTATCTGGCTGATTGCTGATTCGCAAATTTATGCTCGTCATTGCTACTGGCTATTTGCCTTCATTGTCTATTAATGTTTGCTGATGGCTAATTGCCCTCTTTGTCTGGAAGATGTATAAAAAGGCTGAGAGAAATATAATAAAAAAACACTGCATGCTGATCCGGTGTTGGAGTCTGTCCTACAACACTCATAGAAGCTCCCATCCCTGATGACTTTACAATCTTCCCCAGGCTTCAATCTGACCTGACTTCTAAAAAGGGAACTCCAAACTACTTGTCCCCATCTCATCGCACCCGCTCAGCTCGAAGATGCCAGATTCCGTCATCGTCCCATTCCTTTACAGTGCTAAGAAGTTCCTAAAATTAGAAAAGAAATGAAGCCACACTCTCATAAGCAGTCAGCATATATAAGTAAATGAAGTCAGGTCAAAAGCCAATTTGATTGAGCCAATTTTGGGAAGTTGGGAGACTGTCCCCTGAGAGAGTAAAATGTTGATTCCCTTAGAGCCCTTCTTCCACCCTTATAAACAATTTGCCCTAACCTGTTGCAAATGTAACCTCTCCCAGGAATTCATATGTCCTGGGATGCACCATCCTGCCCTTTCCTGTTTTAGCCCATCTGCTTTCTACCTTTTGGCCATCCCACTGGGCCTGGTCACAGTATACAGGAAGGAGATACCTGCCTCGCTTCGTGGGACAACTGCCATGACAATCCCGTTGGGACATGTTCACAAAACTCCTTCATCAGCTAGGCTCTCCCAATATTGGGACCTCTAGTTGGAGTTCTCCTACTAAGTAAAATCTATCCTTCATCAGACATCAGCTGTGGATGTGCCAAGATTACATCCTGCCTGACCCAAGTAGACTCACTGCTTCATTTTTATTAACACCAGTTCTTGGGTATATTTCTCCCCTCCCCAGATCACAGGATCAGCCTCCCTTACCCCAAAGTGGACAGGCCCCTTCCAGGTTGTGCTGTGCACACCCACAGCTGCTAAGCTTCATGAAACCTCAGGGAACTTGACATCTTGGATTCATATTTAAACCAGGCAAAAGCACATCTCTCTTGTCCTATTGGCAGCTGGATTTCACCCATATGCCCCCAGTCAAGTGGTATAAATTTGTCTTGGCACTCATTGACACTTTCTTAGGATGGGTCCAGGCTTTTCCTACACCAATAAGTGTGCCCCCTCAGTGGCCAGCATGCTTGTTGAACACATTCTTTCTCAATTCGGCCTCTCCTCCTCGCTCCAGTCTGACAATGGTCCTGAATTTTCTTCACATGTTTCATGGTCTGTAGCTAAGGCACTCAACATCTCCTGGAGTTTTCACAATCTCTATCATCTCCAGTCCTCTGGCAAGGTGAAACGTACCCAGTAGACCTTGAAGAACATTCTCACTAAAACTGTTCCTTGGATTACCTTTAGGTTGGACTAACTCCTTCCCTTGGCTCTTCTTAGATTACAGGCCCTCCCAAAGAACCCACTCATCATCTCCCCTTTTGAGCTTCTATATGGCTGGCCTATCTCCCTGCTCAGCTCACCACCCTCTGATTCCCTAGTACCCCTTACTCCTCATTTTTTCTGGCCCCTTCTTGCATATATGCATTAGGAACCTCCTTTGGGAATACAATGATGCTGTTCTGGCTAAGCTGAGTTCTGCCTCTTTCCCTTCTCTCACTTTGTCTCCTGGTGACCTGGTGCTTTTTTGTGCCCCCATCCGGCCCCCCTCTTCTCTCAACTCTCCACAAAATGGACTGGACCCTATTGGGTCATTCATACCACTCCCTCAGTGGCCCGCCTTGAGGATATCCCATTTTGGGTTCAAAACTCCCATTTAAAATGGTTTTCTCTGCCCTTTTATACAGTGACACCCACAGGCCCTCTCAAGCTGCATCTCTCCAAGGCTGGAATCACCAATCTTTCTTCATTCTCTGAGGACATTGAGGACAATGCAGAACCACAAGTACCATCCTTTTCTTTTTCATTTTTGCACCTCATTCTGCACTCACCTTCCAGGTATACCATTAACAAGATTTATTATTCCAATTTCTGGGAGGCTTACAGCCACTTCTTAAACTATACATACAATCCCAGCTTGATTTTTTTAAAATTGTAAATGGACAGAATGCCTTTACTTTATTTGTTTGTTCTTTGTGGTGCTGAGAATTGAAATCAGTGCCTCACACATGCTAGGCAAGTGCTCTGCTGCTGAGCTACAGCCCCAGTCCCCAGCTTGATTCTTTATCTGCTGTGGTTCTGCACAATCAAAGGGAACTTGATCTAATTATGACAGAAAAAGGCAGACTTTGTCTGTACAAACAGGAGGAATGCCATGTTTATGTCAATCAATCTGTTATAGCAAAGGACAAGAATAAACAACTTCAACAGGACCTTGAATGTTGGAAACAACAGCTCTTCTCTGCTGAAAGATGGCAGCTAAGTAACCCCCTTCTCCAGTGGGCACTTCCTTTCCTGACCCCGCTCCATGCCATAGGCTTTCTGTTAATGTTTCCCCCCTGTGTCATTTAATTTGTTCAACACCAGGTCCCAAAAATCTCTAACCAATCTATAAACCAGCTTTTGTTACAGGAATACCAATCCCTCACCAAAATTGGGCCACTCAGGACAGCATTCCACCACCACTCAACCACCATCATCATTCCAATGACATCCCATGCTCCTATTGAGGGATTCAAATGCTGCCCTTTCTTAGCAGGAAGCAGTTACAGAAGATTGACCTATGTCACTCTTCCCTAAGGGGCCCAATGAAAAACAAAAAAGTGGGGCATGTAAGGCCCTTGCTTAGCATCTGGATACCATCTTATGTGACAGCCACCATTTAAAAAAAATCATTTTGCTTTCCTGCCCAAGGGCCTTTCTGAGAGAGGCTCACCACTTCCTCATACCAACCCAACACCTAACTACCCCCCACCCCTCACCCCCATATTAGGATCCACCTGGCTCTGATTCTTGAGCTTGTCCCATAAAAGTCCTGGAACCCAAGCCTGGTTTTGCCTCTCTCTACTATAGAGAGACGGCCTTTATTTGTCAACTCTGACAAATAAACTCTGTATCTCTGCCTGGTCTCCATCTTTCATTTATTATTTTCCCTTCAGGAATGTATTGCCATTTGAAAACAAATAAATAAAGGGGAAACAACAAAAGCTGAAATTTTAGAGACAGAATGAGAGCCAAAAGTTTGTACAGTTAAAAGAAATATATATATATATATCTACATATATATATATAGTATTTTTCTTTTGAGAATAAGTAAGAACAAATGTCCATGATGCTCCAGAAAAGAGCTAACCCCAAGGCCCAAAAGTAAGCATGCTACATTTTCCTGCCATCAAAACAACAGATTCCTCTCTCAACAGGCAAAATAGAACCTTTTAAAGTCATAAAGTAGAAGACCAGAGAGGTTTCCACTAATGATGGTACAGTTAAGTGATGGATCCATTTAAGGCCATATGCTCAGTGTCAGTTCAAGGTTTTGTCTGACTCATCATGATGGTGGGAGGTGTTGGGAAACATAAGGTCAAGGGTTTATTCCAATTTCACAGGTTGCCAAAAACATTACAGTAGAAGTCACAGTGCTACCTTGAATTCTATTTATATTCTTCATCACACGCCTGTAATCTCAGTGGCTCTGGAGGCTGAGGCAGAAGGATCTCAGGTTTGAGGCCAGCCTCAGCAGTTAGTGAGACCCTAAGCAACTCAACAAGACTCTGTCTTGGAATGAAAGTTCAAAAGGGGGGCTGGCAGTGTGGCTCAGTGGTAGAGTGCTTGCCTAGCACTTGTGAGGCACTGGGAGTGATCCACAGAACCACATAAAAATAAATATATAAATATATTTTTAAATAAGTTAAAAGGGCTAGGGATATGGCTTAGTGGTTAAGTGCCCCTGGGTTCAAACCCCAGTACCCAAAACATAAACAAACAAACAAAACGCAAGTAAATGGTTTAACAGAGCTGTGTTTCTCTGCCACAAGTTCACAAATGGATAGAAATAAATACCCGACTCCCTGACAGAACGGAAAATAACACCTTTGCTCAGGTGCAGTATCATCAATGGCATCAGAATAAGAATTACCGTCGGTACCAAGAAGACATCTTGAGGGGCTGGGGTTGTGGCACAGCGGTACCGTGCTCCCCTAGCATGTGAGGGTTCTGGTTTGATCTTCAGCAGCAGTAAAAATAAAAGTATTGTGTACAACTAAACAAAATAAATAAATATTTTTAAAATTATATTTTAAAAAAAGAAGACATCTTGAGGAAATTGTGCAAATAAATTCTGAAGTATTCGGGTACTGTGGTGCACTTAGCAGCTCAGGAGGCTGAGGCATGAGGATCACGAGTTCAACACTAACCTCAGCAATGGTGAGGTGCTGAGCAACTCAGTGAGACCCTTTCTCTAAATAAAATACAAAATAGGGCTGTGCATGTGGCTCAGTGGTCCAGTGTCCTGAGTTTATTCACTAGTATTTAAAAAAAAATCTGAAAAAAAGGAAGTCAGTCAAACATGAAAAGAGAGGAGGCAAAGGAAAGAAACTTTGACTTTGACATTCCATGGCAGCCTCCACAGAGGCAGTGTTTACAGAGGGTGAAGCCCAAGGTTAACATGCCCTCCCTGCACCAGGGGCAATGATGCCTCTCCCTCTCCTAGGATATTACCAACTCAATCAATACACAGCTGCTCCAAGACAAGTCTATATTCTTTTTAGATAAAAACAGAATATATTAGCCAGATGCAGTGGTGCACATCTATAATCCCAGTGGCTTGGGAGGCTGAGGCAGGAAGATCTCCAGTTCAAACTAGCCTCTGCAACTCAGCAAGACCATGTCTCAAATTAAAAAAATAAAAAGGGCTGGGAATGTAGCTTAGTGGGTAAGCGCCCCCATGTTCAATCCTTGGTTGAAAAACTTTAAAAAAAATAGAATATATTCATAATTATATCAAAATTTTCTTCAGATATCTCAAAGCTATTGAGAGTAATGATCCTATTTTACCAATTAAAATAAGAGGAGGCAAAGAATTAGACATTTGGTTAGTGTATTAGTTTCCTATGTGTTTAGAGGCCCCAAATAATAACGGCATGAACAAAAGAGAATAGTCTCTTTTAGTCCTTTAAGTAGCTGTATACAGCTTAGAATGTGTATGCTGGTTGTAGTGAGTTGAACAGTATCTTTCAAAATGTCATGTTTACGCAGAGCCTCAGACCCCGACCATATTTGGAAACAGGGTCTTCATAGATGTAGTTAGTTACGGGCCTCAACATGAAATCATCCCCAATTTAGGGTGGACCCTAACTCTTATGACTGTTATCTTCAAAGAAAAGGACACAGACACCCATGGGAAAGCAGAGTCAGAGATTGGAGTGATACTGCTACAAGCCAGGGAACATCGGGGGCCACCAGAAGCTGCAAGAGGCAAGAAAAGATCCTTCCTTAGTGCCTTCAGAGAGCCATTGCCCTGTTCACACAGAGGCATATCAGGTTCTGAGCTGCCAGCGAGTGGGCCAGAAGGAAGGTCACCAAGGCTGGGCCCAAAGCAGCGATTTGCTCTAGCATAGTTAACATGGTGGTAATATACAGGACTTCCTTTAGTATAAAATGAACATGGTAAGGCTTCTTTGATAGGGTTGTTGGGAGGATGAAATTAGACTGCAGTGCCTGGCTCATGGAAGGTGCCCAGTAAACAACTGCATTTACTACAGGAGAGAAAGCCTGGGGTGCACGCGTGTTTCATTCATTTGTCCAGAAACTGTCTGATGAGAGCTCATAGTGCCAGGGTTAAGGGTCTAGGGACTGCCCCTACCCACTGAAATTCATACCAATAGAATATATGTCCAAGGACCTCTAGACACATGGAAACTACACCAATCATAAGCAAAGCTTTGGTAGCAATTGGATTTGAACGTGGCTTAAACCAGGCCTAAGGGACAACTAGTTCTCAAGCCTCTTCACTGAACTGAATAGAGTAGAACTCCCAGAATGAGGGTCACTGGACCCACCCATCAAGTCACAGTGGAGAAACTGGAATAAAAGGAATACTAGAACCCCCTTTCTTTCTCCCCAAGTGGGTAGCCCTGCCATGGGGTAGGCCAAATACACAGGAGCACCCTGAGTCCAGGAAGTGAAAGAAGATGGAACCCTGGGGCCTTGCCTTGAAGACCAGTTACTGAAGGAGCCCTAATTAGGAAGGGCTGTTGCAGCTAGCTGGAAGCCATAAGTTCCACCTGATATGTATGTGACGCACCTGTAGGCACCCGAAAAGCTGAAGGTATATAACCGGGTGAAAGCGGTCCGAGTTAGGAGAACGGAAAATTCAGTCAGCCGGGCAGTCACTCGGTCGGTCAGAAGAATCAGAGCGGCCAGAACGTAGGCAGAGCGGTTACAGAAGAGAAACCAGAAGACAGAAGAGAAACCAGATAGAAGAAGTAATGACTGGTCAGAGTTAGGCCGAGACTCCTGAGGAAGACAGAGACAGAAGAAGGAAGAAGGAAGAAAGAAGAGAGAAGAAAGAAGCTCTAATCTTTCTCTAATACTCGCTTTAATCTTTCTCTCTAAAAATCTTTCTTTCCCTCTCTAAGCTCTAAGAAAGTAGAAGTAAAAGTAGTAAAAGCTTAACTCTGCCTCCGAGAGTTTTTCATCCCGGGTTTCGGTACCAGGCAGCTTACAAGTTACCCCACTCAATGATGGGAGTGGTGCAAGCAGAGGGGTCACTTCTCAACTAGAGAAAGCAATTAAAAGGAAGGAGAAGGGTGATGGGGGGATTTTCTCTGATATTCTCCCAAATGGGAAGAGAAACAGGAAGCTTCTTCCCTTTCTCCCTTGACTAAAAAGAAACTCCAATTTCATATGGTTCTTTTAAAGCTGCTAGATATTTGAAAGCTGGGGAGGATATTCCTGGAATAAAGAGGAGGAAATACACAGACATGGAGCACAAAAGAGCCTGAATTTCTTTTGTCTGCCATGTAGCCAGTGTGTGGGGGAAACAACCGGAAGGGTGTCTAGACAGATGGGCAGATGCAGCATGGTGTTTCAAGACTGACTACTTTGAGGGAAGGTATCATCTGAATCTAACAGCAAACATGGCATTCATCCATGAAATGCCAAAGGCATTCTCATTAGGTGAAGGAACAGGACAATGAAGTCTGTCATCTCTGATAGCATTCTGCCTTTTTGCTAGACAATGTAATAACATAATAAAAAGTAACAGCATCCATAACAATTAGAAATGGTAGAACAAAATTATCTGATTGCCTACCTCTTCCTTTATTACAAAAGAAGCTGCACTGATAATTTTATTAGTCTTTTATTCTTGCCAAATCTAATATCTGAAAAATAAGTCTTACCATTTTCATTCTATAGGAAAGAAATTTCTATGTATCATTAGCACGTCAATGATGCTAGAACAAATCTCTGCTTTAGAAAAGTACTAGTACCCCATTCCTCACTAATAATCTTAGGCTTATTAATCTGAGGATTGCCACAACACAACACCATAATACTGGTGGCTTAAACAACAGGAATTCATTTTCTGTCACAGTTAAGGAGGGTAGAACCAGAACACCAGTTTCATATTTATTGTTGAATTCAGCCATATATTGTCTTTCCTTAGCAAAAATGGGAAATGAGAAAAACTTTAAGATTGTATGTCCTACAAATTATTTCATTATTTTTAAAGAACCACATGAACATGAAAAAAAGCAATGTGATTTTGTTGATTAAAACTTTTCCCCCTGGGCTGGGGTTGTGGCTCAGCGGTAGAGCGCTCGACTACAATGTGTGCGGCCCGGGTTTGATCCTCAGCACTACATAAACATAAATGCATTGCATTGTGTATAACTGAAGAAAATAAATAAATATTAAAAAAAAACTTTTCCCCTGATTTCTCTTGGTTAGGGGATATTTGGTTTTTTTTTTCCTGTTTTTTGAGGGGAGTGGTACAGATGATTGACAACATGGGTGTTTTGCCACTGAGCTACATCCCCATCTCTTTTTATTTTTATTTTGAGACAGGGCCTAAGTTACTGATCCTTTTGCCTCAGCCTCCAGAGTTGATAGGATTCCAGACTTGTACAACTGCACTCTGCCATGAAGAGAACTTTAACCATTGTAGCTACACCAAGAAAACAAAGGCCCAGACTAGGCTCTGGACTTCTCCCCTGTGATTTTCTAACTGAAACTGATATTCTGGTTCAGAGAAAGACAGCAAGTTTTAGGGGCTGGGAGCCACCTGCAGAGATGGACAAGCAGGCTCTGAAGAAATTCTCCAGAGCCTCACCATTCCTCTTTACTGCTAACCCTGCCTATTAAAAGCAAATTACTTACTGTGCTGTCTGTGGAGCGTGGCCATGAGAGCCAGGGGCAGGCATGGAAACAGGTAAGCTGAATCCATACTGTCGCAGGCAGCTGAAGGGAACCCTGTGATGTGGCCTTGTCTTGGTCTCCTGTGCTGCCCTTTGCCCAGCCTTAGTAAGTACAAGTGCTTGCTAGTTGTGGATCTCATACACACAGACACATGACACTGGCAAGTGTCACCAAGGTCCCAGCCCACGCCCCTCCCCATTAACCAGCCAGTGTGCTGAGATGAATGTCCTAAATCTCAATTTCACTTTCCTCTGTATAAAATGGGACAATACACAAAATTAATTTTTGATGGCTTTTCTCAGGATTGAATGGTCAAAAGTCTTTGAGCCAGGCACAGTAGCGCACACCTGTAATCCAGCTGCTCAGGAACTCCAGAAGCTGAGGCAAGAGTATCACAAGTTCAAGGCCAGCCTGGGCAACTTAGTGAGAGAACCTGTCTGAAAATAATGAGGGCTGGGAGTGGAGCACTGTGTACAGCATATTTGGCTTCAAGTCCTAGTACAGGGAGGAGGAGACCTTTGAAAGGGTGTCCTAAACTCTAAAGTGTTTTGAAAATATTGTTTTACAGTTTTCTTTAAAACCTGCTTTGTGGGCTGTGGTTGTGGCTCAGTGGTAGAGCACTTGCCTGGTATGTGTGAGGCACTGGGTTCAATTCTCAGCCCCACATAAAAAATAAACAAAATAAAGGTACTGTGTCCATCTACAAGTAAAAATATCTAAAAATTTTTATGTGTAAGGTTTTCCCCTGGATTCCCAACTAAAGACAGAGGATGTGCCCAGAGGCTAATGAAGCTCAAACTTTAAGACTTCTCTATGTCACCCAGAACACTACTTCTGTGTTTATAAGTTTGTGTTCTTTCTGAGGACCCTCCATATTTGAAGGTGCTTCAGGAACAAAGAGCCTTGACCTCCACACTAGCATAAAAGAACTTTTTGTGCCTCTCCCTCCCAGGAGAATTTCCTGCTTGATCCTAATCTCTTCCTGATTTGTCTTCCTCTCTTTGACCATTCTCTTATATCATTTCAGCCCCTCCTTTTTTTCTGAGCTTATACTCATGTTCTGCTCCTCCCAGTTTGCTAAGATATTCATAATTGTGCAGCTGGAGGAACATACACACATGCTTCCTATGGGAGATTAATTTAGAGGTTGGAAAGTGTGTTCAAACATGGCACCATGCATCCCAGTGACTCAGGCAGAGCTGTTCCCAGTCCACGTGAAACTCTGAGAGTGAAAATAGAGCTGGAAAGAATCTTTGATTCAATAATGCTAGGGTTATAGATTTTCCAGGAATGGACTGAAAAGTACTATGAATAGGAGGGAAGTGTTTATTATGTGTAATGTCAGGCTAGATGGTCTTAGGAAGATATTCAATACTCAGTGGCAAGGTGTGCTTGTCTTTGGGTGTTCCACCAGAATCCTGGCCATGGCCACGTAAGATCAGGTCATGCTGCTGGAGGAAGCAATGTACCACAGTCTGCCCCCAACCATAGGGCTCCATGCTCCTATCGCCATCCCAGAGCCATCAGAGCTGAACTGGAAGAGATCACAGGATTCTTGGGGAGACAAGACGCAGGTCCTAAACTGTGGGGAGTGGTAGAATTTTCAAGGCAAGGGACTGGATTTGTAACACTGGAAGAAGGAGTGTAGGAAATAGAATTGAGAAAACAGGTAGTATCCATTTAGAATATTGTCTGAAGACCTAAAGTGACAGGACTTGGTCCAACCCATCTGAATCCCACCATGAGTGGTAGGAGCAAAAGAGTAAGTTAAATGAATGTAAGTTTCCAGTTCTGTCACTGTATGGCTTTATCTGATGTGTTAATAAATATACCATATAAGCTGAGCACGGTGGTGCACACCTATAATCCCAGCAATTGGGAGGTTGATGCAGGAGGATCAAGAGTTCAAAGCCAGCCTCAGCAATGGCAAGGCACTCAGTGAGACCCTGTCTCTACTAAAATACAATAAATAAATAAATAAATAAATAAATAAATAAATAAATAAGCTGGGGTGCAGGAGCCCTGTTTGGGGATTGACTTGAATTGCAGTTGACTATGAGCTGTGGAGATTTGGCCATTGTCGCCACCCGTAGTCTCACGGGATTTGTTGCGGGATCTCGAGTGACTTGGCCGAAATTGCTGATCGGGTCAGCGCCATTTTAGTGGTGTGTTTGGCGTGTGTTAGTTGTTGTTAGAACCAGAGAGAAAAGTTATCAGAATAAAAAGCTGTTTGTCTCCAGTTTGCTTCTGAAGTTCTTCCCGCGGCTCCGTTGCTCCAAGCGCTTCAGGCGGCGACAGGTGGCGGCCCGTACGGGGAACTTCGGAGCGGACAGGTAAGAACTGAAAGGTCTCTAAAGATGGTTTCGAATATAACTGAATCCCAAGTGATAGAGGCTATGCAAAGACTATTTGATATACCTGACTCTGTTCTCAGTGAGGAGTATATAGACAAAAGTGAAAGTGATCAAAAAAGTGTAGATTCCACTGGGCCAACTGAGACCAGTAAAGAGAGTATTAGAAGAGACCCAAAAATGACAAAAATCCAAGCTATTAAAGCTATTCGGGAGTTATTGGCGAAAGCTGAAGGATACTTGCTCTCACTGGAACCTGGGCCTCAGGATATTGCTGTCAGTGAAATTAGCAGTGGTGAGGAATCTAGTAAAAGTGATCCTGAGAAAATGAGGAAAAAGAAATTTAAAAAGACCGAGAAAAAGGTCCGTCAGGCAGAGGAGTCACTTGTGTCCTCTACTCCCCCATGGGTGGAATCCATTACAGAAAATATGAAGGGTATTACTAGGCATTTGCATACCCTAGAAACAGAAATAAAAAGTCTTTCTGATCGCTTATGCGCTCTCGAGGACAACTCACAGATACATTGGGAACCGCCAGCATTTGAAAAGAAAAATGGACAGTGTCCATCAGTCAGTAGATTTCAAAACAATAAAAAATCTCAAAGAGGCAGTAATGACTTATGGGCCCCAAGCTCCTTTCACGTTGAGTATGCTGGAGTCCCTTAACACCTTTAGCTTAACCCCCTCAGACTGGAAAAGTCTATGTAAAGCAACATTAAGCGGGGGGCAATTCTTGGTTTGGCGATCGCAATTCCAAGAACTTTGTATAGAAACGGCTAAAAGAAACGCGGCTGCAGGGTTTGAAAACTATAATATAGACATGCTCACAGGAGAAGGGCAATTCGCAGACTTACAGACTCAAACAGATTATGACCCAGATATATATGCTCAGATAAATGCAGCTGCCTTAGAGGCATGGAAAACTGTACAAGGACCTGGGGATCTACAAGGTAGCTTGTCAAAAGTGATTCAAGGACTTAATGAGCCGTATGCCGACTTTGCTGATCAACTTTTGAGAACTGCAGGTAGTGTGTTTGCAGATGTTGACCAAGCTATGCCATTAGTTGTTCAATTAGCTTATGAAAATGCAAATAAATGGTGCCAAGCAGCCATCAGGCCATGGAGAACTAAAAAGGATCTTTCCGTGTATATACAACTATGTAAAGATATAAATGACGCCTTTGTCACAGGAAATGTGATTGCAGCCTCAATGAGAGGTGCTTCCTCTCGAAATTTCACAAAGGCTAAACATAGATATTATAATCAATCAGGATATTCCAGGCAAAATTATCATAATCAATCAGGCAATTCTAGGCAAAATCCCAAAAGAGAAATAAGACCAAGCTCATGGCAGTGCCCCAGGCCGCTGCCCCACGTGTAAAAAGGGAAATCATTGGGCCAATAAATGCCATTCAAAATTTGACATCCATGGAAATCCTTTGTTCAGGAATTCAAAAAACGGGGCACGGGGCCCAATACCCCGGGGCCCACAAATGTACGGGGCATTGCAGAAGGAGTATCCTCAAGCATCCACTCAGATGCTTCCCCGACACAATCCCTACTACCCATCCACTCCCTCGCCAGAGGAACAAGAGGAAATGCAGGATTAGACCTCTGTTCCACCGCCCGAATAGTGTTAACACCTGAAATGGGGGTTCAACTGATTCCCACAGGAGTCAGGGGACCTCTTCCCTCAGGGACTATAGGACTTATTATCGGGCGTAGTCCTAAAAGCTTATTAGGTTTGCAAGTGACCCCAGGTGTAATAAACTCAGACTACAAAGGGGAAATAAAAATAATGCTTAGCTCACCCCAAAGTATAACTTCTGTTAATCAAGGAGATAGAATTGCTCAGTTGCTTCTCCTTCCCAATTTACATAATTCATTTAAAATGGGTATGCCTCAAGAAGGGAACAATAGAGGATTTTTGTTCCACTGACTCAAGTCCCATGGCTTGCTGGGTTCGAGACTGTTCAAGGAGGCCTATGCGTAAAATAAAAATCCAAGGAATAGAAATGGAGGGATTAATAGATACTGGAGCTGACTCTTCCATTATTAATTTATGCCAATGGCCCAAGCACTGGCCTCTGCAAAAAGCTTCAACCAGTTTAAGAGGCTTGGGATATAATAACCTCCCAGATAAAAGTGCAGTAATTTTAAAATGGGAGGATGATGAAGGCCATAAAGGAACATTTCAGCCTTATGTTTTACCTAATCTACCGGTTACTTTATGGGGAAGAGATATTTTGCAACAAATGGGAGTACACCTTGCAACCAAGCCTGCAGATGTTAAATGTGAAAACCTACAGGGTAATCTTAACCATAAAAGAACTCATTATCAAAAAGTACAGAGTAATCTTAACCCTAAAAGTAATCATTGTCATAAAGGAAAAAGATATTTTTTTTCGGGGCCACTGAGAAAATAATTTTGAAAATACCATGGCTTTCTGATAAGCCAGTGTGGGTCCCTCAGTGGCCCCTATCTAAAGAGAAATTACAAGCGGCCCACCAATTAGTTCAGGAACAATTAGAAGCAGGTCATATAGAACCTTCCACCTCTCCCTGGAATTCCCCCATATTTGTGATCAAGAAAAAGTCAGGAAAATGGCGATTGTTACATGATCTTAGACAAATCAATAAAACCATGCAAGTTATGGGGCCTACTCAACCTGGACTTCCTAGTACCGAAGCTATTCCAAAAAATTTCCATCTTATTACTCTTGATATAAAGGATTGCTTCTTTTCTATTCCCCTACATCCTCTGGATGCCCCCAGGTTTGCTTTTTCCGTTCCTTCTATGAACAATAATGGCCCTGATCAGAGATATCAATGGAAGGTTTTACCACAGGGAATGGCTAATAGCCCCACCATATGCCAAATATATGTGGACAAGGCTATCCAACCCATTAAAAATAAATATCCAAACCTCATGTGTCTACATTACATGGATGATATTTTATTGGCCCACCCTAATCAAAAAATCTTATTTAATATATTCAGTGATGTGGTAGAAAATTTAAAAAAATATGGATTATATATAGCAGAAGAAAAAGTTCAAACCAGATCTCCCATATTATATTTAGGATTTAAAATCATGGATACTTTTGTTAGACCCCCAAAATTTTAATAAATAAAGAACATTTGACCACCCTCAATGATTTCCAAAAACTACTGGGAGACATTAATTGGCTTCGCCCTACACTAAATCTCACTACTGGCCAACTAAAACCTTTATTTGACATCCTTCGTGGAGATCCTGATTCATCTTCACCACGAACATTGACTCCTGATGCTAGGAAAGCTTTAAAGTTAGTAGAAAAAGCCATCGAAGGAGCTCATTGTGATAGATTTGATTTAACTCAACTGCTGATGTTGATTATTATTTCTTCACAATATACACCCACAGGAGTATTTTGGCAACAAGGGCCTTTATTATGGATACATTTGCCCGTCTCTCCTAAAAGTATAATTGAATCTTATACCTCCATGGTGGCTAAACTTATTCTTCAAGGACTTAAGACTTCTACTAAAATATTTGGCATTCACCCTGCTACTATTATTACTCCCTATTCATCATCACAGATTGAATACTTATGCTTCAATGATAATGATTGGGCTATAGTTAAATGCTCTACTTCTGCAAATTTTGATAATCATCTTCCTAAGTCCCCTATATTATCTTTTTGTATTAATCATCCTATTATATTTCCACAGGTAATAAAAACTCAACCTATTCCTAAGGCATTTAATGTATTTACAGATGGGTCCTCAAATGGTACTGCTACAGTAGTCACTAAAAAAGAAAATATGACTTACATAACTGCACACAAATCAGCTCAACTAGTGGAACTGGAAGCTGTGGTAAGAGCTCTGGAAAATTTTAGGGACCAGCCCGTAAACATTTTTTCAGATAGCCACTATATTGTACAAGCCGTCCCAAAATTAGAGTTAGCAGGACCAATAGCACCTCATACTCCAGCCTTTAAATTGTTTTATCAAATACAAAAACTTTTGTGGGCAAGAAAAGAACCTCTATTCGTAGGCCATATTAGAGCACATACTAATTTGCCTGGTCCCCTCCATGAAGGTAATCAAAAGGCTGATGAACTTACAAAAACAGTATTTATACTTTCAGCGCTACAACAAGCTACTTTATTTCATTCCCAGTTTCATGTCAACAGCACCACCTTGCAACGTAGGTTTAAAATCACAAAGGAGCAAGCCAGAACAATTGTAAAAGATTGTAAATCTTGTATGACACATTTGCCCAATCCTCATTTCGGAGTTAACCCTAGAGGATTAATGCCCAATCATTTGTGGCAGATGGATGTTACTCATGAGCCAAGATTTGGAAAATTGCGATTTATTCATGTGACCATAGATACATGCTCAGGCATGATTTTTGCTTCCTTACATTCTGGAGAAAAAGTTAAAGATGTTACATCTCATTGTTTGCAAGCTTTTGCTGCATTGGGCATCCCCAAAATGCTTAAAACAGATAATGGCCCCGCATATACGTCCTCATCTTTCAAACAGTTTTTTGCGCAAAATTCAATATATCCCATAAAACAGGCATCCCATACAATCCTCAGGGTCAGGGCATTATTGAAAGAGCAAACCGAACACTGAAAATTATGTTATTAAAACAAAAAGAAGGAAATTGGAAAAGTCCTAAGGACAGATTGGCAGTTGCCCTGTTTACCTTAAATTTTTTAACTTTAGACTCTAATGGTTATTCTGCTGGAGACAGACATTGGAATCCACACCAACAACATAAACCTTTGGTTTACTGGAAGGATGTTCTTTCAGGTACATGGAAGGGTCCAGATCCAGTATTAATTTGGGGAAGAGGATCTGTTTGTGTTTTTCCAAAAGACGAATCCTCTCCAATATGGATACCATCTAGATTAATAAAACAGGTACCACATCAAAATGATCACGATGAAGTTATTGAAGAATCAAGATTAATAAAAAAGGTACAAAATCAAGAGGACCAAGATGAAGGTATAGAATGATTCCCTCAAAGGAGTCCTTCAAAATATTTCACAACTTAAGTGTCATTCCTCCCGGCCGGGACGAGGAGATCTCTCTTTAGTGTGCACACAATTGTATTTTTTTTCTTTTCTTTTTATACATGTCTTTATGTCTGTACATTTGTCTATATTTCATGTTAATGTGACGTCACAAATATATGTTTGTATGTTTGTTCGTCTGTCCAGTGTGACGTCACAAAGAACAAAGCGCTTATGAAAAAGAAAATATATATATATATATGGATCCAAATAACTTTAATTCATTTTAGGTTAAGAGTATTCAATTTAGGTAAATAATTTTATAAATGAAGGTACTTTCAATTTTGATTTATAGGCGTCCCTGGGACTTCTCTTTAGCAAACAATATGACTAGTGCTTTATAACCTGATATTTTGGTGTTTTGACTTAAGATTGTTTATTTGTTATTAACTTTATTTGTTTAATAGCTCATTAATTTCAATTATCTCAACAGGTAAAAAATTGCTCTGTATACAGAGACTCAAGGGTTCCAGCTAACAAGTTATTTCTCTCAAGTGCCTTTACCTTTTCTTTAATCTATCTTTAATGCAGTAATTACCCTCAGTCTTTCTTTGTTTTGTTCTAAATATGACATTTTTCCAACTTATGTTTGTAGAAGCTCAACCAGCGATGTATGTGAACAAAAATCAACTTTAATTTTCTAATCTAATTATTCTATTTTGTAGTTTGACAACTTGCCTCTTGACTCAGTGCTGCAATAGCACTGCCTTTCCTTTAATAATTGATGCTTGAGTTTCTAGGTAGCGGGCCCTGAAGATTTGCCGGTGGCATTGTCTAAACATAAAAAAGACGTCTGCTGCTCAAACATCAAACAACCTCACCAACAGTGTGGCCTCTGCTCTACATGCATGGGGCCTCCTACATCAACATGTTATAACAAATGGACATTTTGATCTTTCATTGTTTGGGACTTTACGGGACAATGCCTTGCAGGTATTTGTCTAGAGAATTCAGTGTGTTACTTGATGGAACTTAGGGCAGCTGATTTGTTTAAACAATTTGATATGCTATGCAATTTGGCTCATCACCAAAAGGCTTGTTGCCTTAAAGCCGCAACATCTCCTCACAATTGGACGGCTGTTAGTCATCATATATAGTCGATCCTAAAGGGCTCCATTGGATGGCTGGTTAGCCAATGACGGGTAAGATCCCCAGAGGGGGACAACCTAAGACAGGCACAGTCGCACGGGACAGTCTCATGTGGCCGACATATCAACCTAAGACAGGAGTCAAGGGCACAGCCTTGATTATCCAATGACGGGTAAGAATGTTGGTTGCACATAGACGTCCTAGAGCATTACCTCTTTTAAAACAAAAAGGGGGAAATGCAGGAGCCCTGTTTGGGGATTGACTTGAATTGCAGTTGACTATGAGCCGTGGAGATTTGGCCATTGTCGCCACCCGTAGTCTCACGGGATTTGTTGCGGGATCTCGAGTGACTTGGCCGAAATTGCTGATCGGGTCAGCGCCATTTTAGTGGTGTGTTTGGCGTGTGTTAGTTGTTGTTAGAACCAGAGAGAAAAGTTATCAGAATAAAAAGCTGTTTGTCTCCAGTTTGCTTCTGAAGTTCTTCCCGCGGCTCCGTTGCTCCAAGCGCTTCAGGCGGCGACACTGGGGATGTTGCCTAGTGGTTGAGTGCCCCTGAGTTCAATCTCTATTAAAAAAAATAAAAAAGAAAATACAATCTAAATTCCTGTGGCTAGATGAATAATGGCCATAAAGATATTAGGATCCCGTAGTTACCTGTATGGAAAAATGGTCTTTGCAAATATGAGTATCAGAGGGATATTTGACATACACAGAGAATAGGATGTGAAGAGAGAGTTGAAAGCCATTTTAAGATGCTGGCCTTGGAGATGGGCATGGTATGGCCAGAAGACTAATAGCTATCAGACCTGAAAAAGAAAAGGTATTGATTCTCTTTTAGAATCTGGACCACAGCCCAACTGATACCTTGATTTTGGCACAGAAAGATTGATTGTGAACTGCTGAGTTCCTAGCCCACATAAGAAAATGAAAATGAGTGTTTCTACCTTACCAGGTGTGGTAATTTGTTACAGCAGCTACAGGAAACTAACACAACTCTGATTAGAATTATGTGTGTAGCGTGCGTGTTGGGGCATGCCTGTAATCCCAGCATTTTGGGAGGCTGAGGCAAGAGAGGATCACGAGTTCAAAGCCAGCCTAAGCAATGGAGAGGCACTTAAGCAAATAAGTGAGACCCTGTCTGTAAGCTGCCTGGTACCGAAAACCGGGAGGAAAAACTCTCGGAGGCAGAGTATAGCTTTTGCTACTTTAGAGCTTAGCTTAGAGCTTAGAGTTAGAGTTAGAGTTAGAAAGATAGAGCTTAGCTTTTCTTCTTAGCTTAGAGTAAAGAAAGATAGAGCTTAGCTTAGAGAAAGACTAGAGCTTCTTTCTTCTCTCTTCTTTCTTCCTTCTTCTGTCTTCTGTCTTCTGTCTTCCTCGGGAGCCTCGGCCTTACTCTGACCAGTCCTCTGGAGCCTCGGCCTAACTCTGGCCAGTCATTACTTCTTCTATCTGGTTTCTCTTCTGTAACCGCTCTGCCTACGTTCTGGCCGCTCTGATTCTTCTGACCGACCGAGTGACTGCCCGGCTGACTGAATTCTCCGTTCTCCTAACTCGGACCGCTTTCACCCGGTTATATACCTTCAGGTTTGCGGGTGCCTACAGGTGCGTCACATACATATCAGGTGGAACCCATGGCTTCCAGCTAGCTACAACAGCCCTTCCTAATTAGGGCTCCTTCACCTGTCTCTAAATAAAATACAAGAAAAAGGTGGGGATGTGACCCAGTGGTTGAGAGCCCCTGAGTTCAATCCCCAGTACCACAAAAAAAAAAAAAAAAAAAGGAATTTTGTGTGTATTTAGCCTGGCTTCTCATCATTGGGTGTTGTAATGACTACCTGTGGGTCACCAGGGAAGAAGACCTTTGTGACAGTGCCGTCCTACCCTGTAGGGAAGTGTATTCATTTGCTAGAGCTGCCACAAAAATGACCACAAACTTGGTGGCTTCAAACAACAGAAATATAGTCCCTCACTGTTCTGGAGACCAGAAGTCCTAAGTCAAGGTGTCAACAGGAGTGGTGCCTTCTGGAAGCTCTGAAAGAGAATTCATTTCATGCCTTCCTCCCACCTTCCAGTGGCTCCTTCAATCCTTGGAGTTCCTTGACCTATAGCATATGGCTTTGATCTCTGTCCTGGTCCTCACGTGGCTCTTCCTGTGGCCTTCTCCTGTGTCTCTTTGACCATTGAATTTAGGGCCCACCCAAATCTCATCTGAGATCTTTAATTTCATTGCATCTGCAAACTCCCTTTTCCAATAAACCACATTCAGAGGTACCAAGAATTACACTTGGACTTCTTTTGGGGGGACACTATTGCACTCAGGGCAAAAGCCAATGCTGCACTCTCCTTCCATTTCGTCAAGGATAGAGAGCAGCAGCCATCACCTGCCTGGGTTTATGAAGCCCCAGCAAGTTGCAGCAAATTTCTGACGTCAGACTTCCTGGAATCCAACCACAGAATTTCTAATCCACCATGATTCACACCACACCACCCAGCCTCTTTGGTATTCCCCAACCTACAATGAAGCTGTTTCACTTACAATCAACTTCAAATGTACAACTTGATAATCTCCATGCTACCCCTTTTTGGCAGAAGAGATAAGCATTCCAACCAGCAAACATGAAAGCTAAGGCTTTATACCTCAACTTATCTCTAAAAGATTTAAGAACACAAGCTGGATGTGGTGGCACTTACCTAGAGTCCCAGTTACCTGGGAAGATGAGATGGGAGGATCGCTTGAGTTTAGGAGTGTGATACCACTCTGGGCAACATAACAAGACTCCCAACTAAAAAAAAAAAAAAAAAAAAAAGGAAAAAAATTATTTAAGAAAACATTGCAATTCCAATATTTACCTTCACACCCCTGCTGCTAAATGATAATTCTATCTCATAAAGAGACCATATTTTTTGAAAATTTGGCTGATTTACATTCCTAATCCAGTAGTCTCATGGTTTAGAATATTGTGTGGAAAATTCTATACAACAGAGGAAAAAAAGAATCCCCTCACAGTCTGGAATGCACTCTCTAGTTTGAAAGCTCTTTGTGTTATCTTATTCCTGATGAATCTCCTACAAAGGAGTTCTCCTGGTGACAAGGGGAGAAGTCAGGCTGTCAGTGTAGGCAAGAATGATGAGGGTCGGCAATGAGAAAAACCCATTAACTATTGTTTTCTTTAAATTAAGCAGTCAACATGGGTAAAAATGATGAGGGACTAAAGAGTAACAATTATTTTTCAAGGAGAGAACAAAGGATTGCTGACAGTTATTTTTCCAAAAAGATTTAAATAGTGCTGGGTGTGTGGTTTAGTTGTAGAGTTCTTGACTAGCACACATTTGGCATTGGGTTCAATTCCTGGAACCACATAAAAATGAACAAAAAACGCCTGGCTCAGTGGCACACACCTATAATCCCAGCACTTGGGAGGCTGAGGCAGGAGGATCACTAGTTCAAAGCCAGACTCACAAAAAAGCGAGGCATTGAGGAACAGAGTGAGACCCTGCCTCCAAATAACTTACAAAATTTGGGTCTGGGATGTGGCTAAGTGGTCAACTGCCCCTGAGTTCAATCCCTGGTACCAAAAAAAAAAAAAAAAAAAAAAAAAAAAAAAAAAAAAAAAATCTGGGGGGGGCCAGGCTTTCTTTAAAGCCTGTCAGGGAAGATTCTTGTTTCTTCCTAGTTTCTGGTGGCTTCTGGTAATCCTTGCCTCTCCTTGCCTTGCAGCTGTGACATTGCAAACTTCACCTTCATTGTCACATAGACTTTTCCTCCTCTTTGTCTGCATTTGGGTCTGCTCTTGCTAAAAGGACACCAGTCATATTAGATTTCAATATCATTTTAACAACTAATTACATCTGGAAATAGTTCCATTTCCAAGTAAGGTCACATTCACAGTTTTTTGGTGCACATGAACTTGGCAGGGGGTGGGAGGAACTGTCAAAACCCAGAACAATTCCCAGGGACAATTTGCTTTTATTTATTTATTTTTTAGTGCAGTACTGGGGATTGAAGCCAGAGGCCCTCTGCCATTGAGCTCCATCCCCAGCCCTTTTTATTTTGCATTTTTGTGGCAGGGTCTTGCTCAGGTACAGAGGCTGGTCTTGAAAATACAATCCTTTTGTCCCAGCCTCCTAAGTAGCTTGGATTATAAGTGTGCTTCACCACACCCACTTGCTGGGAGAGATTTGCCATTTTGGGGGATGGGTTTGTTTTTTTTTGGGGGGGGGCGGGGGATTGAACTCAGTGGCACTCGACCACTGGGCCACTGGGCTCCATTCCCAGCCTTTTTTTTTTTTTTTTTGTATTTTATTTAGAAACGGGGTCTCACTAAGTTACTAAGTGCCTCACCATTGCTGAGGCTGGCTTTGAACTGGCAATCTTCCTGCCTCAGCCTCCAAAGTGCTAGGATTAAAGGCATGCGCCACCGTCCCCAGCATGGCTTTGTTTTCTTTTACTGTCCCTTTGAATACACCAATTTTTTATGTCACTCAAAAAGTCATGCAGATAGTAACAGAAGCCTGTACAAATTAGTTGTACTCTTTCCTTCTATTTTTAGAGGCTGTCTCCGCCTGTGGCTGCTGCTGCTTGCAGCAAGGATACCATGGGAGAAAGTTCGGAGGCAGACTGGAAATGAAAAGTTCTTTTATTCTTCTTTCTTCTAACTTCTCTCTCCGGCTCCAACAACCTCTCCACTGGGATCATATTGCATTTGTATTTGTAGTTCAGCAAACTGTCCTTCACCTGTTAGCATATCTACATTTCGGTCTGGGAAGCCTGCAGTTACATTTCTCCTAGCTGTTTCTACACAAAGTTCCTGGAATTGTGACCTCCAGATCAGGTATTATCCTCCACTCAATACTGCCTTGCATAACCCCTTCCAGTCTGAGGGGGTTAAAGTTAAAGTGTTAAGGGACTCCAGCATGCTCAACGTGAATGGAGCTTGGGGTCCATAGGTCATTATTGCCTCTTTCAAATTTTTTATTGTTTTAAAATCTAAGGATTGGTGGTACCTTTGCCCATTTTCATTTTCAAATACTGGCAGGTCCCAATGTTTCTGCGGGTTTTGGCGTTCAAGGGCGCGTAAGCGCTTAGAAAGGCTGTTAATCTCTTCTTCAAAAGCACGTAAATGCTCAGAAATTCCCCTCATAGTTTCTGGTATTGATTCCACCCATGAGGGAGCAGAGGGAACAAGTCATTCTTCAACTTGGCGGTCCTTTCTGGTCTTAACTGAATTAGCGGAGGAGGCTGTGCTTTCATGGTTATTTGGCTCCTCCTCATTACTATCACTTTCACTGGTAGTAACATCCTGAGTTTCAGATTCTATTGAGAGTACGTACTCTTCAGCTATTTTAATAAATCTTTGATAGCTTTAGCAGCTCTTATTTTTGTTAGTTTTTTTGTTCTTCCCGCGGCTCCGTTGCTGCGCTTCACACCAATAATATCATTACTGGTCTTATCTGACTCAGTGGAGGCTATGCTTTCTTGATCACTTTCCTCCTCACTATCAACTGAGTCAGCGATGTCAAAAAACTCTTCCATGGCTTTTATCACTCGGCTTTTTGTTATTTTCACACCCATCTTTAAAGATTTATCAGTTCTTACCTGCCGATTCTGAACTCCCCGTATGGGCCACCACTTGTTGCTGCCTGCAGCGATTGCTGCTTGTGACAACGATACCGCGGGAAAAAAATTCGGAGGCAGAATGGAAATGAAAAAGTTCTTTTATTCTTCTTTCTTCTAACTTCTCTCTCCGGCTCCAACAACCTCTCCAACTCCAACCACCACACTAACTAACCCTCACGCTGGTTAAATACTTTTTGCCTTAACAAGTACAAGTGCTAACAGCTCAAGCTTACAGGTGCATCATGCAGTGTTCATGGGCATAAAAAGATTCTTATATAAATGCATGAATATCAGGTGAAAATACTTGAACACCTTTATGGCTCTCAGCTAGCCGCCATCTTAGCTATCTCCTCCATTAGGGCTCTTACAAGAGGCTACAGCTCTATTTACTCTTAAAAAAAAGTACAATATTGGCCATCAGGTATCCGAGTACAAAGGCAACCAAATTACTAAAGTGTGGAAGTCTGCAGCCAGCCCCCTCTGCCCAACCAACCAGAATGTGTTTTGCCATTGCCCACACTTCTTGCCTGTCCTCAAGAAGGGCTCCTTTGCTACTGGCCAACCTTTATCTGATGACTTGATCAGAGCTTTCAAAGCTGTATCCAGCAGATGTTCAAACAGATAGCTTTGTCACTTCTTTTCTCCCCCACACTCTACCCTTCAATCTGATGTCCAGGGCAGGGATGAGCAGGTGGCTGGGCCCCAGCTGTGTTAACCTGCTGGAGTTTCTGTGACATAGTGCCATAGGATGGGAAGCTTAGCCAACAATAGTGTATCTCCTCACAGAAGTCCAGTCTGGAAACCAAGGTCAAGGTTGATTTCTCCTGAGGCCTCTCTCCTTGGCTTTGTGCTTGGATACCTCAGGGTGTGTCCTCACATTCTAGACTTTCAGTCTATTTTTGTGTGTGTTTTAATCTCCTCTTCTTTTTTTTTTTTTTTTTATATTTATTTTTTAGTTGTAGTTGGACCCAATACATTTGTTTTGTTTATTTTTATATGGTGCTGAGGATGAAAACACAGGACCTTGCATGTGTTAGGTTAGTGCTCTGCTGCTGAGCCACAACCCCAGCCCTAATCTCTTCTTATTATAAGGACACTAGTCATATTGAATTAGGGTCCAGGTGTGTATGGTGACACATGCCTATAATCCAAAGGGCTCAAAAAGCTGAGGGAAGAGGATTGCAGGTTCAAAGCCAGGCTCAGCAATTTAGGGGCTCTAAGCAATCTAGAGAGACCCTGTATCAAAATGTTAGAAAAGGGCTGGGGATGTGGCTCATTGGTTAAGCACCCCTGAGATCAATCCCCAGTAACCAAAAAAATAAAACTTGAGTCTAACCTACTGACCTCATTTTATTTTAATTAACTCTCTAAAGTACCTATCTCCAAATGCTGTCATAACCTGAGATATGAGGGATTAGAACGTCAACATTCCAAGTTTAGGGGGACATAGTTCAGCCCAGAGCACCAAACAAAATTTTATCATCAGCTTACCTACTTTTTTCTCTTTCCCTATCATTCCCTACCCATTTTTGGGATCCATCCAAATTACTCTGATTCACAAAATGTGAATCATTTCTCTATTCACAATATGAAATAATACATATAGAAATCGAAAAACACTTGCCACCATCTACCCATTGTGATATACTCTGTGAAGTGCTTGAACAAATAAGAGTATCTGTTTAAAAATGATCATTTCTGTTTGGCACAGTGGCGCACACCTGTAATCCCAGTGATTCAGGAGGTTAAAGTAGGAGGATAAAAAGTTTTAGGCCAGGGCTGGGGTTGTGGCTCAGCAGTAGAGTGCTTGCCTAGTGCACATGAGGCCCTGGGTTTAATCCTCAGCTCCACGTAAGAATAAATAAAATAAAGGTATTGTGTTCAAGTACAACTAAAAAATAAGTATTTAAAAACAAAAATTTTGAGGCCAGCGTCAGTAAATTAAAAAAACCCTGTCTCAGAATTAGAAAAAGGGCTGGGCTTAAAGCTCAGAAGTAGAGTGCCTCTGGGTTCCAACCCCAGTAGCACCAAACAAATGAACAAAAACAACAAAAAAAAATTATTTTCAAAATATTTTGTAAATATTTATCAAATGAACAAAAGGAAAACATGGATTTATGAAACTAACTTATATCTATTATTAATATAATCTAAAGAAACAGAATTTCTCTTTGTTAAAAATAACACCAAGCCAGGCGTGGTGGCGCATGCCTGTAATCCCATCACTTTTGGAGGCTGAGGCAGGAGGATCGAGAGTTCAAAGCCAGCCTCAGCAATGGCGAGGCACTTAGCAACTCAGTGAGTGTTGGGACTCATGTCTGCCAAGGGGAAGGACTTTGGCTGCTTACCATGCCCTAGTAGGACCGGGGCTAAGCAAAAGGGTGTGGCTATGACGTAGCGTGAGAGACCCAACCGCCCTGCTGGCTGATTGGTTAGTTCTAGGCCTATTTAAGTTCAGCACCTTGCCAATAACGTTGAGTTTTTGGATTCTCGCTTGCTATACAAAACTCCCTGGGTGTGGCGTGGTTTCTGTCCATCAGGCTGAGGAAGGCACTCAGCGTATGTTTGTCCTTAAGCCCATCCTCGCTGGGTAAGTTGTTTTCTTTCTGCGGGCAGAAAGAAAACCCCCTTTAGGGCCCAAAAAGGGGGTTAGCTTAGAACTCGGCCCCATTCATAACTCAGCAGCCCTGGCAGGTTGGCGCCCAACGTGGGGCAGGAAAAAAATTATCGGTGGGCTTAACAGGGTTAGAGACGCAGCGTCTCTTTCTCTGGCAAAAATACCGTCTATTATGGGGGAAGTATTAACATTTAAAAAATCTGAAGACCCAGCCCTCGAGGCATGGCGATGTATTTTAAGAAAACAAGGTCTCCAAATATCTGATAGCCAAGTGGAAGTGATTTGGAATTCATTAATACGGGCGGCTCCCTGGCTCCCAAAGTCTGATTTTAATTCTTGGGAAACGTGGGACGAAGTGAAACAAATTTTAAGAGACAGAGAAATTGAATATGGGGAAGTCCCGCCTTCGGGAGTTTATCCAGCTTTATCGGCCCTAAAAACATGCTACCTCTTACAAAAAAACAAAAAGATCTAATCTTTCCCGGTCCAGAGAATTAAACAGCCCCTCCCGGTCTGCAAATTTAGAGAAATCTAACCAATCCCTAAAAACAAAGAACTCTCGCTCCAGGGAATTAGAAGTTATAGCCCCTCCCTTAGAGAACTTTAACAAATGCCCTGAGGACAAAGGCCATCGGCCAGATGGCTCACCACCTTGTGTGCGGGATCCGCCATTTTGTGAGCCCGCCCCTGTTGAGCCTTCTGCGCCACCGCTATACCAAGACGCGCTAGCACCCTCTAGTGGGCTTTCACCTGTAATGGCATTTCCAGTTAATTTAAATCCGAGAGCAGACAGACCTCAAATTTGGTATCCCTGGGAGACTCAAAAATTAAAAGAATTAAAAAAGGCTGTGGCAGAGGATGGGCCAAACTCACCATGGGCAGAATGCATTTTACAAAGTCTCGCCCATCACGCCTGTACGAGTAGAGATTGGAAAGATCTAACCAAAGCTGTGCTCCCAGGACCTTTATTCCTTAAATGGTGTGCATATTTTTCTGATGAATGCCATATGCAGGCTGAGAGGAACCAAACTGCAAATCCTCCCATACCAATAACCTTTGGGATGCTGTCAGGGACTAGTGACCAATATGCCACAGGTATTCAACAAGCAACATTACCAGCTCCGTACCGAGAACAGGTGCGAGCTTTAGGGCTGGCATCATGGAAGAAGCTAGAGGAAGGCCCTACAGAGCCTCCTATAGCTGGAATAACTCAAAAGGCTAATGAGGATCTGGCTACATTTATTGAGAGAGTGGAAAAAAGCCTTCAAAGGAAATTTCCACCTGGTACGATGAGGGACCAATTTACAAAGATATTAGTTTGGAAAGGAATGACCACAGATTGCAAGCTGGCCTATGCTGGGTTAAAAGATAGATCTATGGGGAGATGGATTATTGCCACCAAAGATACGGGTTTGACAACTCACCAGTCTCAGATATTGACCACTCCCCTTAATGCCCACACTGAGATATTAGCAACAGTTTTAAATGGAAAAAGAACCTATTTTAAATATGGATGACAAGGCCATTTTAAAAAAGACTACCCCAATGGCCCTGGTCAGCCTCCAAAATGCTCCCTGGCCAGATCTCAAGAGATTTAACCTTAATTGCTATTGATATTAAAGATTATTATTTGTTTGCATTCTCGGTCCCCTCAGCCAATTTTCAGAAATCAGATGAGCAATATGAATGGATAGTTCTCCCTCAAGGTATGGATAACAGCCCAGCCTTTTGTCAATATTATGTTTCATGTCTTCTGTCACCATTAATGAAAAAATCACAGCTCACCCTATATGTTTATATAGATGACATCATCCTGAGAGCTGCTGATGTCCAACAACTAAACTCAGCTTATGAAGGAGCCTAATTAGGAAGGGCTGTTGCAGCTAGCTGGAAGCCATAAGTTCCACCTGATATGTATGTGACGCACCTGTAGGCACCCGCAAACCTGAAGGTATATAACCGGGTGAAAGCGGTCCGAGTTAGGAGAACGGAGAATTCAGTCAGCCGGGCAGTCACTCGGTCGGTCAGAAGAATCAGAGCGGCCAGAACGTAGGCAGAGCGGTTACAGAAGAGAAACCAGATAGAAGAAGTAATGACTGGCCAGAGTTAGGCCGAGGCTCCAGAGGACTGGTCAGTAAGGCCGAGGCTCCCGAGGAAGACAGAAGACAGAAGACAGAAGAAAGAAGAAGGAAGAAAGAAGAGAGAAGAAAGAAGCTCTAATCTTTCTCTAAGCTAAGCTCTAAGCTAAGAAGACAAGAAGAAAAGCTTGCTTTAATCTTTCTCTCTAAAAATCTTTCTTTCCCTCTCTAAGCTCTAAGAAAGTAGAAGTAAAAGTAGTAAAAGCTTAACTCTGCCTCCGAGAATTTTCCTCCCGTGGCGGCGCCGTGGCTGGCCGTGACAGGCAGCTTACAAGCTTACCTAACCCTTTCGAGAGCTCTTAGAAAAAGGAGGGTTACACATATCCATGATAAGATACAAACTATTCCTCCCTTTAAAATATTGGGGACAAAACTTAGCCTAGACTTGGTTTGTCCTCTCAAACCTCAACTAGTCATTCAAAAATCTTATTCCTTGGCAGAGTTACAAAAGCTACTAGGAGAGCTAAACTGGTTAAGACCATGGCTTCATATCTCTACTGAAGATTTATTACCTCTCTTTAAGTTGCTATGGGGAAAATCCCCCTCTGATGTGATTTTACTAAAAGAAAGTCATCTATCAATATTACAAAAAGTCCAAGATGCCCTCAATTCAACCCAATTGGCTCGATACCAACCAAAGCAACCTCTATATCTGTGGATGTCCAAGAGCCTATGAATCTTTTCTCAGATAGTTCATATGTAATTAACCTATTACCTACTCTAAGTGCCTCATATATAAAGATAGATAATAATCCTATCACCCCTCTGATGATCCAGGTTCGATCCCTGCTAAAGGGGCATAATGAACCTGTGTTCCTCCAACATCTTAGGGGACATCAAGGCTTATCTGGGCCCCTCTCTGAGGGAAATCAGGCCGCTGACTGTTTGGCCACCACAGGTGTATTAACAGTTACAGTCCCATATCAACAAGACCTTCAGTTAGCCCAAAGTCTTCACGACCTTACTCATTTAAATTGGAGAGGTCTACATAATAAATTTCCTTTAGTTCCTATAAAAGATTTAAAAAAGATTGTAAAAACATGTAAGTCCTGTTTGCCCTTCTTACAAGTCCCACCTCTCCAGTCCCCTGGGGTAAATCCCAGAGGCCTATGGCCCAACGCTGTCTGGCAAACTGATGTAACCCATTATGTGCCATTTGGAAAATTAAAATATGTATTTATGTCCATAGATATTTATTCACATGCTTGTTGGGCCACAGCACACTCTGGAGAAAGGGCTAAACATGCTGAAAGTCACTTTTTACAATGCTTTGCTATTCTTAGATTGCCAAAACAGGTTAAAACCGATAATGGACCCTGTTTTGTGAGCAAATCATTACAAAAGTTCTTCCAAACTTGACATATTAAGCATACCACAGGGATCCCATATAACCCAAAAGGACAAGCCATCATAGAGAGACATAATAAAACCCTAAAGGACCAATTAATAAAACAAAATGGGGGAAGCAACCCCCATGACCCGTTGAAAACAGCTATGCTTACTTTAAATATTTTAAATTTTTCCAAACAGCAGCCACTGTCTGCGTTTCAAAGACACTGGTCTAACCAAACGCCTTATGTAAAAGTTGAGGTCCGATGGAAAGACCCATTAACTGGAGTCTGGAGAGGTCCTGATCCATTAATAAGTGCTGGCAGAGGTTTTGGATGTGTCTTCCCAATGGGAGAACAAAACCCTATATGGGTGCCTGCCAGAGGTCTCAAATACTGCCAATCCGACCAAAAAGACTACCCAGGAGCACAAGCTCTTGAGGAGTGATCCTTTCTTTTTTCCACAGAAATGAAAACACCGTGACAAATCTCCTGTCCTGCTGTGATTAAACTTCTCATCACATCCATTCCAAAATTCATCAAAAACACTCTCTTGGACTCTTTCTTGTTAGTATCTCAACCCTCCGCGATGAGAGAAGAGGGACTGGGCCATTCCTGTGACAATTATCTGGACTTTATGCTAGATGACTTCCTTTGGACTCTGAGAGAAGATCGCTATATCTTATGACAATTATCTGGACTTTGTGCTGGACGGCTTCCTTTGGACTCTAAGAGAAGAGTCCCATTCCTGTGACAATTGTCCAGACTTTATGCCAAAAGACTTCCTTTAAACTAAGCTAAATAGATGGACTTTCTCCCTTTGATAAAATCCCTGCTAAATGGATGGACTTTCTCCCTTTGGTGAAATCCCTGATTGTCATTGTCTTTGTGTGCACTTTTAGCCCTATAGAACTAGCCAGATTGATACAGCTGGGTGGTCTGCTGTCACGCTGAGCTATAGCCCTACAGGCTTGGCCACGGTCCTTAACAGGATGCAAATGTTTGCCATCCAGTCAAGCCTTCCCAAAGGTGACTGTCATGTCCCGTGTGCTCCCCTTGGCCACTTGCTGGCCCTAGGTATGTCCACCTAAAGTGCTAGAGTGATAGCCAATGACGGGTAAGATTTTTCCCAGAGAAGAGAAATCAACCTAGACAGGCACACTCTCAAATGAGTTGGACACCCTACAAGATGGGACATCCCATTTTTGAAATATAAAATGGAGAGACCCCATTTTAAATAAAACAAAAAAGGGAAATTGTTGGGACTCATGTCTGCCAAGGGGAAGGACTTTGGCTGCTTACCACGCCCTAGTAGGACGGGGCTAAGCAAAGGGGTGTGGCTATGATGTAGCATGAGAGACCCAACCGCCCTGCTGGCTGATTGGTTAGTTCTAGGCCTATTTAAGTTCAGCACCTTGCCAATAAAGTTGAGTTATTGGATTCTCGCTTGCTATACAAAACTCCCTGGGTGTGGCATGGTTTCTGTTCATCAGGCAGAGGAAGTCACTCAGCGTATGTTTGCCCTTAATCCCATCCTCACCGGGTAAGTTGTTTTCTTTCTGCGGGCAGAAAGAAAACCCCTTTTAGGGCCCAAAAAGGGGGTTAGCTTAGAACTCGGCCCCATTCATAACTCAGCAGCCCCGACAAGTGAGATTTTGTCTCTAATAAAAACACAAAAAAGGGCTGGGGATGTGGCCCAGTGGTCAAGTGCCCCTGAGTTCAATCCCCGGTACTACACACACACAAAAAAATAATAAATAAATAAAATAACGCCAAGACTCTGAATGAGTGAGAATAATTGTGGAGGTTTTAACAGTCACAAAAAACACCTAATTTGGAAAATGAAGATAAAGTGAGGACCAAATGAAGAAGAAGCTAGAAATGAGAGATGGGTAAGTGAGAAATGAAAGAGAGAGACCAGGCAGAGATACACACAAGCGTTTATTTGTCCTAGCTGACAAATAAAGGCCATCTCTCTATAGATCAGAGAAAGGTAAAATAGACTTGGGTCCTGGGACTTTTATAGGGGAGGCTCAGGAATCAGAGCTGGGCAGGTCCTAATGCCAGTGGTTAAGGGTTGGGTTGGTATGAGGCCTTTCTCAGAAAGGCCCTTGGGTGGGAAAGCAAAACTTTTCCCTTAAAATTGTGGCTGTCATTTAAGATGGCCATGCAGATGCTAAGCAAAGACCTTATACTCATAGTCTTTAATTAGCGTGTGTTGAGTGGTAGTTGGGGTGCCCCAGCTCATTTTACACCAGAAAGTGAATCCTACAGTAGATTTCCCCATTTTGCCAAATTTGTTCTGGATTTTTTTTTTTTTTTTAACTCAGGGGCACTCAACCACCGAGCCACATCCTTTTTTGTATTTTATTTAGAGACAGGGTCTCACTGAGTTGCTGAGCACCTTCCATTGCTGAGGCTGGTTTTGAACTCTTGATCCTCATACCTCAGCCTCCTGAGCCACTGAGATTACAATCTTTCTTTTGGGTTCCTGTTTTGCAAATTTTAAAGAATAAAATCCGTGAAAATAAATCCATGAACAATCACTGAAGGGAAGAGTTAAAGGAGCTGGGTTCATTTGAGTGACTAGAAATAGAACTCCTGACATTCAGGAAAGTGTCTGATCATAAACACTCATTTTAGCATGTGTTGTGAGGCAGGTTGCTCAGAAAACACACCAAGGCCCAGTTTTGTCCATTTAAAGAGCCTTTATTCCTACCAGTCAGGACTGAATCATACAGGACCAAGTTGTCTCTACAGGAAACAGCCCTGAACCTTACCATTTTAGGATATTTAAAGGCAAACCCACATCTGGGTTGCCATAGCTGCAAGTAAGCTCATATAGAAGCTGAATTCAGCAGTTAGGGAGATAATGCATTGTGGATATTGGTATTTCCCAAGGACTTTCAATATTGGCATAGCAGCAAGCAAGCAGAAGGGAAGTTGGTCAACATGACCCCAGTTGAGTACAAGTTAGAGAATGGTTACTGATGTTGATACCACCAGTTCTCAGTGATGAGTTCTGCTCCCCCAAATGTTGAAGTTTGAACATTAGAAAAACACTCTAAGGCAAGCACAGGAAGCATGGTTTATTTAAAAGAGGTAACATAAGCCGGGTGTGGTGGCGCAGGCCTGTAATCTCAGCACCTGGGGGGCTGAGGCAGGAGGATTAAGAGTTCAAAGCCAGCCTCAGCAATGGTGAGGCACTTACCAACTCAGTGAGACCCTGTATCTAATCAAATATAAAAAAGGGCTGAGGATGTGGCCCAGTGGTCGAGTGCCTCTGATTAAATCCTTGGTACCAAAAAAAAAAAAAAAAAAAGGTGGGGCTGGGGATTTGGCCCAGTAGTCAAGTGCCCCTGAGTTTGAGCCCTGGTACCTAAAAACATTAATAAGTAAATGGGGTAACATAGACTTCTCCCAGGAGGGAGAAGGGGGCCATTTCTGGTAACCTGGTATACCAAGAAGCCAGGCTGCTCTGCTTTTTTGTTATGTCCCAGGCCTCCTTTGTTCTCCTGCCTGCTCTTCCCCTTATCTCTCTCCTTCCTGCATAGGTGACCAGGCCCAGTGACCAGGCTCAGGAATGATGGGCGGATGGCCAAAAATGTGAAAAGCAGATGGGCTTAGAGTGAAAGGGCAAGATGGAGACATTAATTAACAACTGTATAGTTTCCTGTAGAGATGGGTAGTTCCTGGGACAGGTTACTTGGCAACAGTTTGGGGGCAGGGACAGGTTCTTGATGAGGGTTGAGGAAGGGCTCTGAAGAAATTAACATTCCAAACCCTGAGGGTACTGTCTCCCAGACAGTCTCCAACATCCTGGGACTCACTCAAAATTGGCTATCTTGATCGCACCTGAATTGATTTCCCTATATTTACTGACTGCCTGTCAGCCTCTGGCTTCAATGTCTAGACAATCAATCTCTGACAGGGCACATTGTCCAAGAAAAATGGGAACCAAAGAAAGAACAATTTTACATTGTATAAGAATTGCCTAGCCAGGTGAGGTAGCACACGCCTGTAATCCCAACACTTGGGAGGCTGAGTCAGGAGGATCACGAGTTCAAAGCCAGCCTCAACAATGATAAGGCACTTACAACTCAGTGAGAACCTGTCTCTAATAAAATACAAAAAAGGGCTGGGGATGTGGCCCAGTGGGCGAGTGCCCCCTGAGTTCAATCCATGGTACCAAAAAAACAACAAAAAAAAAAATAGAATTGCCATTTTGTGTTGCCAAACATGCTATGCTGGGCAATTAGTAATTGGTACAGAGGTGGGCTTTCCATGGGAGAAGCATTTCTTACATGATATGGAGCGTCAGGTTAAAATGTAGTCTGTTTGGTTCTTGCCCATATAGTCTGGCCCATAACAGTGAGTCAGCTTAGGAGTTTATATATGGTTCTGGTCAGAGCATGAAACACTCTATTTGTAAAGTGATTATAGAAAAGGTTTTCTGGGGAATGTAGGGAATGAAGGGGAAAAGGGAATAGAAAACATCTTACAATGATTTGAACATCACTTTCCTATGTGCATATATGAATACACAACCAATGTAGTTTCACATCATATACAATGAGAAAAATGGGAAGTTGTACTCCATATGTGTATAATATGTCAAAATACATTCCACCTTCATGTATAGCTAATAAGAACAAATTAACGACAGAGAGAGAGAGAGAGAGAGAGAGAGAGAGAGAGAGAAAGATAATGTACCCTGGGTACTAACCTCCTTCCTGTAAATTCCATCTGGGTTTACACTCACATTCTATTTTTCAGATCTGGGATGAAGTACCAGGGAGTGAACTCAGGGGTACTTGACCACTGACCCACATCCCCAGCACTATTGAGTATTTTATTTAGAGAGAGTGTCTCACTAAATTGCTTAGCAATCCTCGCACCTGCTGAGGCTTGTTTTGAACTCGCCATTTTCCTGTCTCAGCTTCCCAAATCACTGAGATTACAGGTGTGGGCCACCTTGCCTGGCAGGGTCTTTGCATTTGAAACATGCCTTGATGGCGCTCATTAATAGGTCTATGGGTTAGCCTCCAGGTGCAGTTGAATGGAGCCCATTATCCCCACAGCCTGGTCACTTTACTCTCTAGTCTACATTCTCCTCCTTCAGTGGTAGGGGGCTTCCTTCCTCACCTCCTTTTTGTCGAGGGGCTGTGAATTTTCACTCTTGTTATCTGCTTGTAACTTTCCATCCAGCTCTTCCCTCCCGCTGCCCTTTCAATCTCCTGTACATTTCAAGCAAAAACTGTATTCTGAAAAGGGATCGCTGGACTTTCTATTTCTCACACTTTCAGTAGTGAACAGCAGATTTATTTGTACATATTGCTGGCGCTTGTTAATCCTATTCAGATAGTGCCTTCTTCACCAGACTAAACACCAAAGTTTCCAGACAGGGTCAGGTCCCAACAAGACAAGGAAGTCGCCTGAAAAGGGCTGGGCCCAGTGCCTGTCACTCTGGCCTATTTCAGCCAGGGATAGGATGACATTACTGTCATCAATACTGCTTGTACTTAGTCCAAGAGGAGTGCTGGGTTGGAATGTCCAATCAGGTGTGTCGACGGAGTGGAAGGGCGGGTTTCCACAATCTCTCGGGACTTTTTATTCTCAATCAAAGGGCTCCTTACTGCTCAGGTCAAGGCTCCACAGCTCAGGAGTCCTAGGTGAGTCTGAGCATCCTGTGTGCCCCAGAGTCCCATGAGTACCTTCGAGAGGACAGCGAGTCACTCCAGACGCCCCAAACGGTGAGTGTGGGGCGAGGACTGGCGGTTCCATTCAGCACCTGCCCTGGGGACCCGGAGCGAATTGTGCTGCTGAGTGTGGCTGAGTCCTGGCTATCAGGTGGCCCCTGGTCCCCTGACACCTGGTCCCCGCGGGGCTGGTTCCTTGCTTCCTATCCCTTCGCTGTTGGCGACATCCCTAAGTCATCCCTGCTTAGGTTTTGCAGCCTGCTTCCAGAGTGTGCGGTGAGCACGTAGCGGGAAATGAGTGGGAGGACACTGAGATCTGGAAGTAACCCTTTATTAGTGGTGCAGGATCCCCAGGGATAATTCCCCTCAGTCTGAGCCCCAAGCTCCGCAAGGCTTTACCTTCCACACATAAACAAGCTGGTCCTTCAAAACCTGAGGCAAGGGAGTTGGTGCAACTCTATTGGAGAATTTATTTTACACTCCTTGTATGGGTCCAAGCTTGTCCCCAACCTAGGTGATACCACCCATTGTTGGTGACGAGTTCTGTCCCCACAAATGTAGAAGTTTGCACATTAGAGAAGCATGCCAAGGCAAGCATATAAAACAGGGCTTATTTAAAAGGGGTAACATAGACTTCTCCGGGGAGGGAGAAGGGGGCCATTGCTGGTATCATGGCATCCCAAGAAGCGAGGCTGGTCTTCCTTTTTGGTATGTCCCAGGCTTCCATTGTTCTCTTGCTCTTCCCCTTATCTCTCTCCTTCCTGCATAGGTGACCAGGTCCAATGACCAGGATCAGGAATGCTGGGTGGGATGGTCAAAAGGTGAAAAGCAGATGGGCTGAAGGGGGTCGGGCAGGATGGAGCAGCCCAGGTGATTTTAATTAACAGCTGTATAGTTCCCTATAGGGAGGGGTAATTCCTGGGACGGGTTACCTTGGCAACAGATGGGGGCAGGGGTAGGACAGGATTATTTATTTATTTATTTATTTTTGTACCAGGTATTGAACTCAGGGTCACTCAACCATTGGGCCACATTCTCAGCCCTTTTTTGTATTTTATTAGAGACAAGATCTCACTAGTTGCTAACTGCCTCACCATTGCTGAGGCTGGCTTTGAACTCTTGATCCTTCTGCCTCAGCCTCCCTAGTGCTGGGATTAGGGGCATGGGCCACTGCCCCTGGCCAGGGGCAGGTTCTTGATTAGGGTAGAGGAAGGGCTCTGAGGCAATTAACATTTCAATACCTCAAGGGACAATCTCTAACTTCCATGTCTCACTCAAAATTGGCTTCCTGTTACAACCTGACTCTATTTAACAATAGAATTCAAGATTCATGGGGACTCCTAGCTAGTACAGCTTAGGGACTTTAATTTCCTAGCCTTAGACAGCAGAGGAGGAAATGAGGGAGAAAAGCATGACAGTCCCCATGAGGAACCAGAAAGGGAAAAAAGTATCCACAAATTCAGACTTCAGGTGTCTCAGGTCCAGAAAGCCAAGCTTACATCCTGGACTTGAGAGTGAATCTGAGCAGAGTGCCACTCCAGGTGCCAAGAGATGTATAGAAAATCTAAAGAAGGGTAAGAACATGTAGTCGCCTGAAGCGATGGCCGCTTGGAGCAAAGAAGACGAGGGAAGAAGTTTAGAGACGAACTGGAAACAAACAGCCCTTCATTCTGATAACTTTTTTCTCTGGCTCTAACTACACCCCAACACGCCGTCCATGCTCCTCTAACCTTCAAAATATGGTGCAGACCTCATCCGCAATCTCTCTCAAGTCCCTCGAGATCTCCGACCAAGTCTCGCAAGATCCCGGGCCAAGTCCCGTGAGACTACGGAAGGCGCCAATGCCCAAACATGTCCAAAGCCAGTAGTCAACCGCATTTAAGCCATCTCCCCAAACAGGGCTCCTGCATTTCCCCCCTTTTGTTTTAAAAGAGGTAATGGTCTAGGACGTCTATGTGCAACCAACATTCTTACCCATCATCGGATAATCAAGGCTGTACCCTTGACTCCTGTCTTAGGTTGATATGTCGGCCACATGAGACTGTCCCGTGCGACTGTGCCTGTCTTAGGTTGTCCCCCTCTGGGGATCTTACCCGTCATTGGCTAACCAGCCATCCAATGGAGCCCTTTAGGATCGACTGTGTATGATGACTAACAGTCGTCCAATTGTGAGGAGATGGTGCGGCTTTAAGGCAACAAGCCTTTTGGTGACGAGCCAAATTGTATAGCATATCAAATTGTTTAAACAAATTAGCTACCCTAAGTTTCATCAAGTAACACACTGAATTCTCTGGACAAATGTCCGCAAGGCATTGTCCTGTAAAGTCCCAAACAATGAAAGATCAAAATGTCCATTTGTTATAACACGTTGATGTAGGAGGTCCCATGTATGTAGAGCAGAGGCCACACTGTTGGTGAGGTTGTTTGATGCTTGAGCAGCATGGATGCTTGTGGTGCCCATGTTCCCTGCAGCTGTAGCCGCAGCCGTCTTTTTTATGTCTAGACAATGCCACCGGCAAATCTTTAGGGCCCGCTACCTGGAAACTCAAGCACCAATTATTAAAGGAAAGGCAGTGTTATTTCAGCACTGAGTGAAGAGTCGAGTTGTCAAACTAAAAAACAGAATTATTAGATTAGAAAATTAAAGGTGATTTCTGCTCAAACACATTGTTGTTTGAGCTCACACAAACATAAGTTGGCAAAATATCATATTGAGAACAAAAGAAAGAAAGACTGAGGGTATTTACTGTATTAAAGATAGATTAAAGAAAAGCTAAAGGCACTTTGGAGAAATAATTTGTTAGCCGGAACCCTCAAGTCTCTGTATACACAGCAATTTTTTACCTGTTGAGATAATTGAAATTAATCAGCTATTAAACAAATGAAGTTAATAACAAATAAACAATCTTATGTCAAAACACCAAAATATTAGGTTATATAGCACTAGTTATATTGTTTGCTAAAGAGAAGTCCCAGGGATACCTATAATCAAAATTGAAAGTACCTTCATTTATAAAATTATTTACCTAAATTGAATACTCTTAACCTAAAATGAATTAAAGTTATTTGGATCCATATATATATATATATATATATATATATATTTTTTTTTTTTTTTCTTTTTCATAAGCGCTTTGTTCTTTGTGACGTCACACTGGACAGACGAACAAACATACAAACATATATTTGTGACGTCACATTAACATGAAATGTAGACAAATGTACAGACATAAAGACATGTATAAATAAAAAAAAAAAAAATACAATTGTGTGCACACTAAAGAGAGATCTCCTCGTCCTGGCTGGGAGGAATGACTCTTGAGTTGTGAAATATTTTGAAAGACTCTTTTGAGGGAATCATTCTATACCTTCATCTTGGTCCTCTTGATTTTGTACCTTTTTTATTAATCTTGATTCTCAAAACTACATCTTGATCATTTTGATGTGGTACCTGTTTTATTAATCTAGATGGTATCCATATTGGAGAGGATTCATGTTTTGGAAAAACACAAACAGATCCTCTCCCCAAAATTAATACTGGATCTGGATCTGGACCCTTCCATGTACCTGAAAGAACATCCTTCCAGTAAACCAAATGTTTATGTTTTGGTGTGGATTCCAATGTCTGTCTCCAGCAGAATAACTATTAGAGTCTAAAGTTAAAAAATTTAAGGTAAACAGGGCAACTGCCAATCTGTCCTTAGGACTTTTCCAATTTCCTTCTTTTTGTTTTAATAACATAATTTTCAGTGTGCGTTTTGCTCTTTCAATAATGCCCTGACCCTGAGGATTGTATGGGATGCCTGTTTTATGGGATATGTTGAATTTTGTGCAAAACTGTTTGAAAGATGAGGATGTATATGTGGGGCCATTATCTGTTTTAAGCATTTTGGGGATGCCCAATGCAGCAAAAGCTTGTAAACAATGAGATGTGACATCTTTAACTTTTTCTCCGGAATGTAAGGAAGCAAAAATCATGCCTGAGCATGTATCTATGGTTACATGAATAAATCACAATTTTTCAAAGCTTGGCTCATGAGTAACATCCATCTGCCACAAATGATTGGGAATTAATCCTCTAGGGTTAACGCCGAAATGAGGATTGGGAAAATGTGTCATACAAGATTTACAATCTTTTACAATTGTTCTGGCTTGCTCCTTTGTGATTTTAAACCTACGTTGCAAGGTGGTGCTGTTGATGTGAAACTGGGAATGAAATAAAGTAGCTTGTTGTAGTGCTGAAAGTATAAATATTGTTTTTGTAAGTTCATCAGCCTTTTGATTACCTTCATGGAGGGGGCCAGGCAAATTAGTATGTGCTCTAATATGGCCTATGAATAGAGGTTCTTTTCTTGCCCACAAAAGTTTTTGTATTTGATAAAACAATTTAAAAGCTGGAGTATGAGGTGCTATTGGTCCTGCTAACTCTAATTTTGGGACGGCTTGAACAATATAGTGGCTATCTGAAAAAATGTTTATGGGCTGGTCTCTAAAATTTTCCAGAGCTCTTACCACAGCTTCCAATTGCACTAGTTGAGCTGATTTGTGTGCAGTTATGTAAGTCATATTTTCTTTTGTAGTGACTATTGCAGCAGTACCATTTGAGGACCCATCTGTAAATACATTAAATGCCTTAGGAATAGGTTGATTTTTTATTACCTGTGGAAATATAATAGGTTGATTAATACAAAAAGATAATATAGGAGACTTAGGAAGGTGATTATCAAAATTTGCAGAGGTAGAGCATCTAGCTATAGCCCAGTCATTATCGTTGAAGCATAAATATTCAATCTGTGACGATGAATAGGGAGTAATGATAGTAGCAGGGTGAAGGAGCCCCAATCAGGGAGATGGCTATTGCAGTCAGCTGGAAGCCATAAGTTCCACCTGATAATAAGTATGTATGTGATGCACCTGTAAATGCACGTGAGGCACCCGCAAAGCTAAAGGTATATAACCGGGTGAAAGCGGTCGGAGTCAGGAGAAGAATGAATTCATTCAGTCAGTCATGCAGTCGCTCGATCGGAAGAAGAGTTCAGGTCGGAGATGAAGAAAAGAATCAGAGCGGCCAGAACGTAGGCAGAGCGGTTACAGAAGAGAAATCAGATAGAAGATGTAATTGCTGGTCAGAGTCAAGCCGAGGCTCCCGAGGAAGAAAGAAGAAAGAAGAAAGAAGCTCTAAAAGCTAAGCTCTCTCTCTCTCTAAAGAAGAAATCTCTCTCTTTCAAGCTCTCTCTCTTTCTCTCTAAGCTCTAAGAAGATGAAGAAGAAAAAGCTCTATCTTTCTCTCTAAGCTCTAAGAAGAAGAAGAAGAAAAAGCTATCTCTAATCTTTCTCTCTAAGCTCTTTCTAAGAAGAAGAAAAATCTTTCTTTCTCTCTCTAAGCTCTCTCTAAGAAAGTAGAAGTAAAAGTAGTAATAGCTTTACTCTGCCTCCGAGTTTTCCTCCCGCGGCGCCATGGCTGGCCATGACAGGCAGCTTACAGCAGGGCGAATGCCAACTATTTTAGTAGAAGTTTTAAGTCCTTGAAGAATAAGTTTAGCCACCATGGAGGTATAAGACTCAATTATGCTTTTAGGAGAGACAGGCAAATGTATCCATAATAAAGGCCCTTGTTGCCAAAATACTCCTGTGGGTGTATATTGTGAAGAAATAATAATCAATATCAGCGGTTGAGTTAAATCAAATATGTCACAATGAGCTCCTTCAATGGCTTTTTCTACTAACTTTAAAGCTTTCCTAGCATCTGGAGTCAGTGTTCGCGGTGAGGATGGATCAGGGTCCCCTCGAAGGATATCAAATAAAGGTTTTAATTGGCCAGTAGTGAGGTTTAGTGTAGGGCGAAGCCAATTAATGTCTCCCAGTAGTTTTTGGAAATCATTGAGGGTGGTTAAATGTTCTTTATTTATTAAAATTTTTTTGGGCCTAACAAAAGTATCCATGATTTTAAATCCTAAATATAATATGGGAGATCTGGTTTGAACTTTTTCTTCTGCTATATATAATCCGTATTTTTTTAAATTTTCTACCACGTCACTGAATATATTAAATAAGATTTTTTGATTAGGGTGGGCCAGTAAAATATCATCCATGTAATGTAGACACATGAGGTTTGGATATTTATTTTTAATGGGTTGGATAGCCTTGTCCACATATATTTGGCATATGGTGGGGTTATTAGCCATTCCCTGTGGCAAAACCTTCCATTGATATCTCTGATCAGGGCCATTATTGTTCATAGAAGGAACTGAAAAAGCAAACCTGGGGGCATCCAGAGGATGTAGGGGAATAGAAAAGAAGCAATCCTTTATATCAAGACTAATAACATGGAAACTTTTTGGAATAGCTACAGGATTCGGAAGTCCAGGTTGAGTAGAGCCCATGACTTGCATGGTTTTATTAATTTGTCTAAGATCATGTAATAATTGCCATTTTCCTGATTTTTTCTTGATCTCAAATATGGGGGAATTCCAGGGAGAGGTGGAAGGTTCTATATGTCCTGCTTCTAATTGTTCCTGAACTAGTAGGTGGGCCGCTTGTAATTTCTCTTTAGATAGGGGCCACCGAGGGACCCACACTGGCTTATCAGAAAGCCATGGTATTTTCAAAATTATTTTCTCAGTGGCCCTGAAGAAAAATGTCTTTTTCCTATATGATAATGATTTCTTTTAGGGTTAAGCTTACCCTGTACTTTTTTTTTTTTTTTTTTTTTTTTTTTGGTACCAGGGATTGAACTCAGGGGCACTCGACCACTGGGCCACATCCCCAGCCCTTTTTTGTATTTTATTTAGAGACAGGGTCTCACAGAGTTGCTAAGTGCCTCGCCATTGCTGAGGCTGGCTTTGAACTCGTGATCCTCCTGCCTCAGCCTCCCAAAGTGCTTACCCTGTACTTTTTGATAATGATTTCTTTTAGGGTTAAGATTACCCTGTATATTTTCACATTTAACACCTGCAGGTTTGGTTGCAAGGTGTACTCCCATTTGTTGTAAAATATCTCTTCTCCATAAAGTAACTGGTAGGTTAGGTAAAACATAAGGCTGAAATGTTCCTTTATGTCCTTCATCATCCTCCCATTTTAAAATTACTGCACTTTTTTTTGGGAGGTTATTATATCCCAAGCCTCTTAAACTTGTTGAAGCTTTTTGCAGAGGCCAGTGTTTGGGCCATTGTCGTAAATTAATGATGGAACAATCAGCTCCAGTATCTATAAGTCCCTCCATTTCTATTCCTTGGATTCTTATTTTACACATAGGCCTCCTAGTACGGTCTCAAACCCAGCAAGCCATGGGTCTCGAATCAGTGGAACAAAATCTTCTATTGTTTCCTTTTTGAGGCATACTCATTTTAAATGAATTATGTAAATTTGGAAGGAGAAGCAGCTGAGCAATTTTATCTCCTTGATTAACAGAACTTATACTTTGGGGTGAGCTAAGCATTATTTTTATTTACCCTTTGTAGTCTGAGTTTATTACACCTGGGGTCACTTGCAAACCTACTAAGCTTTGCGGACTTTGCCCGATAATAAGTCCTACAGTCCCTGAGGGAAGAGGTCCCCTGACTCCTGTGGTAATCAATTGAACCCCCATTTCAGGTGTTAACACTATTCGGGTGGTGGAACAGAGGTCTAATCCTGCATTTCTTCTTATCCTCTGGTGAGGGAGTGGATGGGTAATAGGGTTTGTGTCGGGGAAGCATCTGAATGGATGCTTGAGGATACTCCTCCTCCAATGCCTCGTACATTTGTGGGCCCCGGGGCATTGGGCCCCATGCCCCATTTTTTGAATTCCTGAACAAAAAATTTTCCATGGATGTCAAATTTTGAATAGCATTTATTGGCCCAATGATTTCCCTTTTTACACCTGGGGCAGCAACCTGGAGCACGGTATGAATTTGGTCTTATTTCTCTTTTGGGATTTTGCCTAGAATAGCCTGATTGATTATGATAATTTTTCCTGGCATATCCTGATTGATTATAGTGTCTAGGTTGAGTCCTTGTGAAATTCTGAGGGGCAGCATCTCTAACAGCTGCTGCAATCATATTCCCTGTGACAAAGGCATCATTTATATCTTTACATAGTTGTATATATATGGAAAGATCTTTTTTATTTCTCCATGGCCTGATGGCTTCCTGGCAGTATTTATTAGCGTTTTCATATGCTAATTGAACAACTAATGGCATAACTTGATCAACGTCTCCAAAAACTCTACCTGCAGTTCTCAAAAGTCGATAAGCAAATTCAGCATATGGTTCATTAGGTCTTTGAATTACTTTGGACAAGCTACCTTGTAGATCTCCAGGTCCTTGTACAGTTTTCTATGCCTTTAAGGCAGCTGCATTAATCTGAGCATATATTTCTGGGGTATAATATTTTTGAGCCTGTACGTCTGCGAATGGCCCTTCTCCTGTGAGCATCTATATTATGGTCTCCAAACCCTGCATCTGCATTTATTTTAGCTGTTTCTATACAAAGTTCTTGAAATTGTGATCGCCAAACCAAGTATTGTCCCCCACTTAATGTTGTTTTACATAGACATTTCCAGTCTGAGGGGGTTAAGCTAAAGGTGTTAAGGGACTCCAGTATACTCAACGTGAAAGGAGCTTGGGGTCCATATGTCATTACTGCCTCTTTGAGATTTTTTATTGTTTTGAAATCTACTGACTGTGGCCCCTCTCTCCATTTTTATATTCAAATACTGGCAGTTCCCAACGTATCTGTGTTACCCTCGAGAGCGCATAAGCACTCAGAAAGACTTTTTATTTCTATTTCTAGGGTATGCAAACACCTAGTGATACCCTTCATATTTTCTGTAATAGATTCCACCCATGGGGGAGTGGAGGACATAGGTTCCTTCACTTGATGGTCCATTATCTTGGTCTTCCTTAATTTCCTTTTGTTCATTTTCTCAGAATCACTTTTACTTAATTCCTCTTCACTACTACTACTCTCATTGGTCCTAACTGACTCAGTAACATCCTGAGTCCCGGATTCAATTGAGAGCATATATCCTTGAACTATCTCTAATAAATCTTGAATAGCTTTAGCAGCTTGGATCTTTGTCATTTTTGAGCCCGCACTGATACTATCCTTACTGGTCCTAACTGACTCAGCCGAGGCCAAGCTTTCATGATCACTTTCACTTTTTATTAAATTCTCCTCACTAATAACTGACTCAGCTATATCAAAGAATCCATCAAGAGCCTTGTACACTTGGGTCTACTTATTTTCGAACCCATTTTAACCGCTCTGACTAGAGACTCCTGCGAGGTTCCTCAGTTCTTACCTGCCATGCCGATTCCCCATCAGGGCCACCACCTGTAGTCGCCTGAAGCGATGGCCGCTTTGAGCAAAGAAGCCACGGGAAGTTTAGAGATGAACTGGAAACAAACAGCCCTTTATTCTGATAACTTTTCTCTCTGGCTCTAACTACACCCCGACACGCCGTCCACGCTCCTCTAACCTCCAAAATATGGTGCAGACCTCATCCGCAATCTCTCTCAAGTCCCTTGAGATCTCCGGCCAAGTCTCGCAAGATCCCGGGCCAAGTCCCGTGAGACTACAGAAGGTGCCAATGCCCAAACATGTCCAAAGCCCGTAGTCAAACACAATTTAAGCGATCTCCCCAAACAGGGCTCCTGCAAGGACACAGTATACACCAAGAATATAAAAACCAGAATTCGCCAGAATAGTGAAGATATTTAGCAAAGAAATTTAAGAGGGAAAATATATGATAAAATTAGTTTAGTGATAAATTTTTAGTGTAATTTTTGATACTGATACTGCCGGGTGTCGGTGACGAGTTCTGCTCCTCCAAATGTTTCAGTTTGATCATTAGAAAAGCATAGCCAGGCGTGGTGGTGCACACCTGTAATCCCAGCATTTGGGAGGCTGAGGCAGGATTATCGTGAGTTCAAAGCCAGCCTCAGCAATGGCGAGGCACTTAGCAACTCAGTGAGACCCTGTCTCTAATAAAATTCAAAAGAAAAAAAAAAAAAGGGCTAGGGATGTGGCCCAGTGGTAAAGTGCCCCTGAGTTCAATCCCTGGTACCAAAAAAAAAAAAAAAAAAAAAAAAGAAAGAAAGAAAGAAAGAAAGAAAGAAAAGCACGCCAAGACAAGCATAAAAAGTAGGGTTTATTTAAAAGGGGTAACAGACTTCTCTAGGACATTTCAACAATTTTTGTTTTCTTTCCAGTTGGTAAGCAGACAGGATTGGATATAAAAAGTTATGAGACATTATTATTCTTTATTACCTTGCTTTGTGTGTGTGTGCTAGGGGTTGAACCCAGGGCCTTCTGCATGTAAGGCAAGCACTCTACCAACTGAGCTATATCCAGCCTGTTATTTTTTATTAGTTTGAGAATGAAGCTTTTATCTGAAGCTCCTTACTGAGTACCTGTGCTCCAGGTTTGCTTCTGGTATGTGCTGCTGGGGCATGAGCAAGAAGTAGGTCATCCCCTGTCTCTTTAGCTACTTCTAGAGTCACCTGCTTCTCATTGGAGGTGAACCTTTGGTTAAGTAATAGCATTATGTCTTTCCAGGTGAGGTCAAACGCCTGGCCTAAATTCTGAAATGTCTCAAAATATTTATTTAGATCTTCCAAAAACTTCTCTAAATTTATTCTTACCCATTTTAAATCTCAGAGGGAGAAAGGGGTATGTACTTTAACTGGTCCACATCCTCTCCCTGGTATCTCTTGCAGAGGTGATATATTTCATCTGCCTTGTGGGTCCAGGGTGTGGAGGAGAGGAGGTCTGCTGATATTGCTGATGGATATCAGCAGGAGATGGAAGATTAGGAGGGTCCCCTGATTTCTCTCCCTCAGTAGGTGATTGCTTAAGGCTTTCTCCTCTCATGGCAGTGATTACTGAGGCAAGGCCTGGCAGCATAAGAAAATGAGGCACTTTTTGTTGATTGTCTGTGGGTCAAACTTAATTTTTCTGTATGCAGGCTAGTGGTGAAGCTGGCAATACTGTTGAGAACTAAGCTCCTCCCACCTGGGTCATTGTCAATCTCTCACCATGAGCTTCTGGCAATCTGGCACATCACCTCTCACCACCTGGATCTGCCAATCCTAATGGTGGCTGTATTGGCAGGTGCTGAAATTCTCAGTTGCCCTGTGCCAGAGACCCAGGAGAATTAAGACTTAAGGGCTTTTACTGATCGTCCTGTCACTATAAATTTTCCAATTATGAAGACCCACAAAAAGAAGAAAGAAAAAAAAAAAACTGTACTGGTCTTTGTTCTGTGGATTAAAGAAATCTCTGCAGGGTAAGGAAATATCTAATGGTTATTAGGCAAAAGATGCCCTTTTCCTGTAAGAGTTTGTTGAAGGGGTTGAATATTTAAAAAGTGCTTCTTTCTTACAGCTTTAAAAAAATATATGTTGAGCACATCTGAGCACAGGCATAGCAATGGGGGAGATTCTAAACAGGCTAGTAGAGGCTTACTATGTAAATTAAGGGAACCTGGGAGTTGTACTAACAGTTCTCACTCTAGAGTCTGAGTTTCTAGTGTCTGATCAGTGAAGGAAGTTCAGGACCCTGGAGGGATTGGATTTGGGGAATGTACCATGAGCCCATGGCAGTGAGTGTCATTGGCATTTTCCCTCAGGGCCAGATTTTAGCAATCACAGTCTGACTCCCCACATGGGAATATGTTTAACCTTACTGCAAGTAGGGTTTATTCTGAACTGTGGGTGAAGCAGGCTCCTTACTTGAGCTGCTTTAAGTGTTTGCTTTTCTGTGTTTTAATGGGTTTTATTGCCATTTAATGAAATATTCATGCACTTAATTGTATTTCCTTGTTGTCTTTCTGTTTTCTTGACTGAAAAATGAGTGGATAGAATTAACATGTGAGGTGGCCTTGACCATGTAGCCCCAGGTTGTCCCCAAGTGATTGATGCCTGTTTGCTTTCTTTCCAGTCAGGACTGACCCGACTCCCACCTTTCTCCTAGGTCAGGCTTGGCTTATTTCACACTGGAGTATGTAATTTGTGGGCTCAGGGGCAGGCTGGTGGGGGAAGTTCCCACATGTGGGGGAAGGGAAGCAGTGACTCGTCCAGCTGTGGTGAGTGCCCAGCTCCGCTTTGCACCCCAGTCCTAGTGACCCAGCCCTTTGGCTCCTAGGCATTGCTCGACCATGAGAACGGGACTCGGTGCAAGCGCATTAAGGGGGGGGGAGGGACGACCCTGGGGGAAGGGTACCACGAATGGGGGACTAGGGGACGGCAATGTAAAGGGAGGAAGTCCCCATCCTGCCGCTACACCCACTGGCCTGTTTCCCCGACTACGACAATGGCCCCCGAGAGCCCCAGAGCTGCCGCCCAACTACCGTGCGGTGCGATGTCCGCGTGCATGGGACACACTGGCACCCGGGCTCCCTGGATACAGCCGTGACACCCGTGGCAGCTGGGGTGATCCACAGGAAGGGCCAGCTTGCGCTCAGAGTCACCGCCATTGCTGGCTTTTGGTTTCACTTTAAGACCAAGGTGAGCTAGCAAGTCCTTTAGAGCCGTGAGTTGTAGTGCTTTTTGTCTGGAAGGGAGGTTACCCATGATTAAAGTGTGGTGAAATGAGAAGTGGAGAAATCAGTCCTATTTGTGGAATTATGAAGTTTTTGTATAAACAGGGCAAGAACTAAGTAGCCTCCTATGATAAGGAAAATGCCGAGAACAGGGACCCAAGACGACAACACGGGAGATCCTGGCTCAGACATACAAGAACTGTGTTTAGGATCCAATGTCTTGTGATCAGTTGGGGACTTCCGTGATTTTTTAGGTCACAACCATATCACAGCACGGTGTCTCTGGTGTGAAGTTCTCTACAGAGAGAGAAAATCAGGTTCCGAATTCTGGAAGGATCAGTTCCTTATGTGAATTCACCAGGTGAACCAAAAATGAAACTGGAGCAGTTAGGTGGTGCCAAAACCAAAGCAGTGGTTTGTGCCTCTTCTAGGGAAAATATGGGACAAGAAGAACAAAGGAAAGTGGGAGGGAGGGGACTCAGCGCTCACCCTCCCTGAACACTAAACATGAAAAGGGGGCCCTTACTGAATCTGGGGGGACTCGCCAATCCCGAGGTGCATAATTGGTCAAGGCACCTTGGGCACCAGATATTGTCCTTGACATGGGTCTCAATTGAGCTCAGTCGGGAGAGATAAACAGCATGGTGTCAAGACACAAACAATCTTCAGAGATAAGACACAGACACGGAGACCTGGGTATAAGCAGGCACTTGGCGACCATTCTGCAAGCTCGTTTATTGCAGAAACAAGTTAACCTTTTTTTTTTTTTTTTGAATATTTATTTGCTTTAGTTGTACACAATGCGTTAATTTTTACGTGGTGCTGAGGATCTAATGCGGGCTGCACACGTGCTAGGCCAGCGCTCTACCTACCGCTGACCCACAACCCCAGCCCCAGTGCCTTAACCTTTTTTTTTTAAAAAAATATTTATTTATTTACTTTAGTTGTACACAATGCAATGCATTTATGTTTACGTGGTGCTGAGGATCGAACCCGGGCCGCGCACATGGGAGGCGAGCGCTCTGCCACTGAGCCGCAACCCCAGCCCGTGCCTTAACCTTTTAAAAGCCCCCTGTCCAATCATGCCATGGTGGAGCAGGCCAACAAGCCCTCCCCTCAGTTTCCCTGGCAACATTTGGTCAATTGTGGGGAAGGGGTTTCCTACATCGGGCCAGAGGAAATGCTGCTTTCCACAGGTGCTCAATTATGGGGAAATGGTTTACTCCCTGGCCAATCAGAGTGAAACTACTCCTTCCTGCAGGTTTTCCTGCGAGGCTTGTTTGTGTGTAGGTCTTCCTCACACACTCCAGATGTTCACAGCTGCCATCCAAGAACTGGGAGTTTCTCTTAGTGAGACATGGGAGGTGAATTTATATGTGGGGTGTCCCCAGGTCTCTAGTATCACCTAGTCAAGAGGACAGTTACACTGATGGGGTCATCACCACCACTGGGTGTCACAGCAGGAGTCTGTAGAGGCACTTAGGTGCCCTGCTGGGACTACATAGTAGGGGCAGAAGCCCATAGAAGAGGCAAAAGCCTGTAGAGATCAACTCAAGGTGGTGAGGTAGTCTCACCAGGAACAATTTCCAATCATCCTCAGTAGTTTTTTCTTAAAACCCAGGACCCAAACAAAAGACCACCTATAGACTTAGTGGACAGTACGAATCATCCTTACCTGTCAAAGCTGTGGTGGGGCTGTCCCCCCCCCACCCCCGACAACATGGTAACACTGGGAATGCAGGACATTCAACGGTCATATCCCTGGAAACTGTAGATCGTTTAGGTTAACTACAGACAGGGGTCTTGCCTGGAATGTCTGCAGGTGGGTGTGGAGAGGGTGTTCAGCAGAACGGGTGGGGGGGAAGTGAGGCACAAGAGATGTGTAAAATACAAATAAAAGATGGACACCAGGGAGAGATACACACTAGAGTTGATTTGTCAGAGTTGACAAATAAAGGCCATCTCTCTATAGAGTGGAGAGAGGCAAAAAAAGCTTGAATTTTGGAACTTTTATGAGGAAATCTCAGGAATCAGAGTAAGGCGGGTTGGTATGAGCCTTTCTCAGAAAGGCCGTTGGGTAGGAAAGTGAAATGTTTTTCTTAAAATGGTGGCTGTCACTTACAATGGCCATCCAGATGCTAAACAAAGACCTTATAACATTCATGTGGCTCCTCTTCCGTATGAATTCGACTATGTCTCAAAAGGGAACCAGAAGCAGCAAAGGTTTTCCCACACTGCTTGCATTCATACGGCTTCTCCCTAGTATGAGTTTGTTTATGTGTTTGAAGGTGAGAGAAAGAAATGAAGGCTTTTCCACATTGCTTGCATTCATAGGGCTTTTCTCCAGTATGAGTTTGTGTATGTATCAAAGGGAATGAGGAACAGCAAAGGCTTTTCCACACTGCTTACATTCATAGGGATTCTCTGCAGGATGAACTTGTGCATGTTTCAAAAGGGACCTAGAATCAGCAAAGGCATTCCCGCACTGCTTACATACATAGGGCTTTTCCCCAGTATGAGTTCATTTATGTCTCACAAGGGCACTAGAAACAGCAAGGGCTTTCCCACATTGCTCACATTCATAGGCTTCTCCGCAGTATGAGTTGGTGCATGTTTCAACAAAGACCTAGAATCAGCAAAGGCTTTCCCTCACTGCTTACATTCATAGGGCTTCTCCACAGTATGAGTTCGTTCATGTTTTTGAAGTTGATAGGAATAACTGAAAGCTTTCCCACATTGCTTACATTCATAGGGCTTCTCTCCAGTATGAGTTCGTTCATGTGTTTTGAGGTGAGAGGAACAACTGAAAGCTTTCCCACATTGCTTACATTTATAGCGCTTCTCTCCAGTATGAGTTTGTTTATGTTGCCAAAGGGAACTAGAAGCAGAAAAGGCTTTTCCACATTGCTTGCATTCATAGGGCTTCTCCCCAGTATGAGTTCGTTTATGTGTTTGAAGGTGAGAAGAAAAACTGAAAGCTTTCCCACATTGCTTACATTCATAGGGCTTCTCCCCAGTATGAGTTCGTTTATGTGTTTGAAGGTGAGAGGAAGAACTGAATGCTTTCCCACATTGCTTACATTCATGGGGCTTCTCTCCAGTATGAATTCGTTTATGTTGCCCAAGGGAACTAGAGGTAGCAAAGGCTTTCCCACATTGCTTACATTCATAGGGCTTCTCTCCAGTATGAATTCGAGCATGATTCAAAAAGGACCTAGAATCAGCAAGGGCTTTCCCACATTGCTTACATTTATAGGGCTTCTCCCCAGTATGTGTTTGTTTATGTTCCAAAAGGGAACTAGAAGAAGACAAGACTTTTCCACATTGCTTACATTCATAGGGCTTTTCTCCAGTATGAATTCGTTTATGTTCTAAAAGGGAACTAGAAGTAGCAAAGGCTTTCCCACATAGCTTACATCCATAGGGCTTCTCCCCTGTATGAGTCAGTTCATGTTTTTGAAGGTACGAGGAACAACTGAAAGCTTTCCCACATTGCTTGCATTTATAGGGCAATATCATATCATTCTCATATGGTTTATGTGAAGAGTGAGATATAATATGCCTATTAAGGAAAAAGAGATATAAGAAGAATTGTTCATACGTATTCTTTCACATGGAATTAATCTAGTGGGAATGTTCTGGTGAAGACTAAGATATGGAATCTCACTAAAGTCTCTAGAACACTGAGTACCTGTAAATTTTTCCAGAATCTACCATGTGACTCCTATAAAAAATGATATGGAACTTTATGGTTGGCTCATTAACACTTTTATATTCATGAGCTGATATTGCACTTACACTATTACCAATGTCAGGGAAACTATTTGTTTTCTGTCATGTCCAAACTGTTTGAAAATACTAATTCTATTAGCTAGTACCAAAGCAAAAGAGTATTATCATGAGAACAGTTTTTACAGCTTTGAACTGTCAACAAAGCAATTATTTTTGAAAACACTAAACATGTATTGTACATGAAAGTCCATATTTCTGGATAAACGAGAATAAATATAATTCATACCATGGTTATTTCCTCTGCTTGTTTATAAAATTACATGACATGGTACAATTCCCTATAGACACTGTTTTCTCTAGAGAACACAAATTACCTTAGATCTCTCCTGGGATTTGTTCTCTGATCTTCCCATTTGTCTCCTAAGATGTAGACAAAGAACAACCATTATGGATCATTATTATTTCAGAATAAAGGATGAGATTTATTATATGAATAACTCTAATGTAAAAAAAAAAAAAAAAAAGAAAAGAAAAAAGGAGGTCAAGAGTGGTGGCACATGCCTGTAATCCCAGCACTTGGGAGGCTGAGGCAGGAGGATCGTGAGTTCAAAGCCAGCCTCACCAATGGTGAGGCACTTAGCAACTCAGTGAGACCATGTCTCTAATAAAATACAAAAAAGGGCTGGGGATGTGGCTCAGTGGTCAATTGCCCCTGAGTTCAATCCCTGGTACCAAAAAACAAAACAAAACAACAAAAAAAGAAAAATCTGAAGAGCAAAGCCAGCCTCAAAAACTTATGGAGGCCTTGTCTCTAAATGCAGTTAAAAAAATTGATATGTATGTGGGTCAGTGGCTGAATACCCCTGAATTCAATCCTTGGTTTAAAAAAAAAATCCCTCCTAATTACTCAGTGTTTGGTTATATATTAAACATTATCCTTACCTATAGAAGCCAGGTTGCTAAGGACTTCCTGCATGACATCTCTGTAGAGATTCTTCTGAAAAGGATCCAGCAGAACCCACTCCTCCTTTGTAAAGTTCACAGCCACATCCTCAAATGCCACTGAATTCTAAAATATTCCAGAAAAGTATAATGCAGGCCAGGAGAGATGGAAAGCATTAGGGCTCTATTCTCATCATGTGAGATGTTCTCACATTTCTGTGGTCTCCAAATATTTATTCCATGATTTTGTCATCAAAACTTGTACAAAGCCGAGTGTGGTGGCACATGCCTGTAATCCCAGCACTTAGGAGTTTGAGGCAGAAGGATTGTGAGTTCAAAGCCAACCTCACCAATGGCGAGGCACTTAGCAACTCAGTGAGACCCTGTCTCTAATAAAATACAAAAAAAGGGATGAGGATGTGGCCCAGTTGTCGAGTGCCCCTTAGGTCAATACCCAGTACCAAAAACAAAACAAAACAAAACAAAGAAACAAAATGAAACAAAACAAAACAAAAATTGTACAATTTTTTATTGTGCACTTAATTTCCCAAACAGACGGATTGCAATATAAGACCTGAACTATCCAGGAAAGCATGAGCAGTGCAAAAGCATCCTCCTCATTTTGGAGTCCCATGTGTAAGGTATGCTCCTGGATTGCCCCTAAAGTGCGTGTCTAATATATGGAATAACAAAGCCCTTTATCTCATGTGCAGAAAAGAGCTACCATTATTCATCCTGAGAGTACCTACACTTAGACGTGCCTGCTGATAAAGTTGGACTTTCTGATAGAGGGAGCTAAGGATGTGGGAGGAATCCCACCAAACTAAACAGTACACTGAGTCATAGTGCTGAGAGTGTAGGGAAACCACATGATCTTTACTGGACGACTGCCTTCCTTCAGAAATCTGATAATTTTGTTCCACTGTTACCTTAGAACCTGAAGGATCACCCATCTGAAAACAAACAAGTGAAAAAACAAACCCTGTGCTCAATGAGATTTGAGCTTCCCTGGCAGACAATATTTAATCCAGGTAGTAACAATGTGCTCATTGGGGATTGAGAAAAATTAGAAGGCTGCAACTGGGTTTACTCTCGCCCGGGTCTAACCAACCAGGACATAAGAACAATAATTCATAAATAACAAATTTCTAATAATTCCAATAATAACAAAGCAGAATGGGGTAAATGCAAAGATTTGTGTGTCTTACGAATAACTCAATGTCAACGAAGGTCACCTCTTCCAAATGATAGTCTTGCAGAATTTTATAAATCTCCAAAATAGACTTCATAGTGGTCAAGAAGTAATTTGCCAAGCCTAATAGGCCTAAGAAATAGGCTAGGCTGGGGAAAGGAAAGGGAATATGAGACCCTGTTTCCCAAATATGTGGAAGATGGGGGTGAGTGAAATAGAGACTCCTGAAAGGGAGGAGAAATGGTGACCCTAAGACCAATAACCTTGAACACAGGAACCCCATCCCTGAGACAGTATCTTCTGAAAATGGTCTGCCTTCATTGCACACTGAGACTCTAGGGCTGGGGTCCACCTGTGAAGAGAGGATTCTGCCAAACTGGTGACAGACCAAACAGCACACTGGGAGCCCAAACTGGAACAGCCCCCACCATGGCCTGAAGGCAGCAAGGGCTGAGCTGCAGCAGCATCTCACTCAGATCTGGATTGGCTGACTCTGGAGCTGACAGTGAAAGGATAGAGTCCAGCCACAGCTGGTTCCTACCAGTTCTAACCAGCCCATCTCCCACCTGAGCAGTCCTGACCCCACACACTCACCATTTCCTGCCTTCCTGGGAGTCCTGACATCCTCCTTCCTATGGATCTCACAGCACCTGCAAATCACAAGGAGACAGATCTGAGCCAGAGCCACATGGGCCTCACACAGCAGAGAAGACACAATCCTGGAGATGGATTCTGAGCTGCACAGGATGAGAGATGAAGGCCTGTGAGACTGTGGAAGGCCACACCCTCCCCCCAGTTGCTTGCTAACTGCCCAGGACTCCACAATACCCCTCCATCACACAAGCACACATATATGCACACTTTAGGACCCTGAGTGACAGGAGATGTAACAGACTTCTTGATAAATGAAGCTGAAGAACTTGTTTTTGGCAAAAGACATTTTTATGCAAACTTTTCTCCCTTCAAGGGGACCTATCCCACCAGGGGGACATTTCCACTTAGGCAGAAGTGACCCTGACTTTCCAAAGTAAGCCCTGTTGTCCTCCTCCAGTCAGGAGGCCCTTTCTGCATATTCTGCCTGAACACAGAGTCAAAATCTTCTGAGAGGAATTACATACTCTGGTGTGAAGGCAGCCAACCGTGACCTAGAAGAAAAATGGGAGTTGGGTCAGTTCTGTCTGGAAAGGAAGCAGACAGGCATCAATCACTTGGGAACAACCTGGGGTACATGGTCAAGGCCACCTCACATGTTAATTCTTTCCACTCATTTTTCAGTCAAGAAAATAGAAAGACAACATGGAAATACAATTAAATACATGAATATTTCATTAAATGGCAATAAAAGCCATTAAAATAATGCAAAGCAAACACTTGAACCAGCTCAGGTAAGGAGCCCGCTTCACCCACAGTTCAGAATTAAACCCTATTTGCAGAAAGGTAAACATATTCCCATGCTGGGAGCCAGACTGTGATTGCTGAAATGTGGCCCTGAGGGAAAATGCCAATGACACTCACTGCCATGGGGGCCATGGTACATTCTTCAAATCCAATCCCTCCAGGGTCCTGAACTTCCTTCATGATCAGACACTAGAAATTCAGACTCTAGGGTGAGAACTGTTAGTACCACACCCAGGTTCCCTTAATTTACATAGTGAGCCTTTACTAGTCTGTTTAGGATCTCCCCATTACTGTTCTGTTGCTGCCTGAAGCGATTGCCGCTTGGAGAACTGACACTGCGGGAACAAGGTCAGAGGCAGACTGGAAACGAACAGGCTCTTTATTCTGCTAGCTTCTCTCTCTGGCTCCAACAACAACTCCAACATGTCAAACCACACACACCCCACCACCACTAAATGGTGCTGACCCCCAAAGGTCACCGAACACGCAGACGCAGCACCTGGCCTGATCCGCAATGTCTTGGGCCCAGTCTCACGAGACCATGGAAGGTGGTCTCGTGAGATCATGGAAGGTGGTAATGTTTGAACATCTTATTGGCTCACAGCTAACTGAAATCTTAGCTATCTCCTTAATTAGGGCTCCTGCACTGTTCCTGTGCTCAGAGGTGCTCAACATATATTTTTTTTAAAACTGTAAGAGGAAAGCAATTAAAAAAAATTCAACCCCTTCAAAAAATTCTTCCAGGAAAAGGGCATCTTCTGCCTAATAATCAGTAGATATTGCCTTACCCTCCGGAGATTCCTTTAATCCACAGAACAAAAAACTGAATGGGTTTTTTTCTTCTTCTTCTTCTTCTACTTTTTGTGGGTCTTCATTATGTGAAAATTTATAGTGACAGGGAGATCAGTAAAAGCCCTTAAGTCTTAATTCTCCTGGGTCTCTGGCACAGGGCAATGAAGAATTTCAGCACCTGCCAATACAGCCACCATCAGAATTGGCAGATCCAGGTGGTGAGGTGATGTGCTAGATTGCCAGAGGGTGAGAGATCTCCAGTGACCCAGGTGGGAGGAAGCTTAGTTCTCAATCGCATTACCAGGTTCACCACTAGCCTGCATACAGAAAAATTAAGTTTGACCCACAGACAATCAACAAAAAGTGCCTCATTTTCTTATGCTGCCAGGCCTTGCCTCAGTAATCACTGCCATGAGAAAAGAAAGCTTTAGGCAATCACCTAGAGGGAGAGAAATCAGGAGGACCCTCCTAAACTTCCATCTCCTGCTGATATCCATCAGCAATATCAGCAGACCTGCTCTCCTCCACACCCTGGCCCCACAAGGCAGATGAAATATACCACCTCTGCAAGAGATGCCAGGAAGAGGATGTGGACCAGTTAAAGCACATACCCTTTCCTCCTCCAAGACTTAAAACGGGTAAGAATAAATCTAGAGAGTTTTTTGGAAGATCCAGAAGAATATTTTGAGGCATTTCAGAACTTAGGCCAGGCGTTTGACCTCACCTGGAAAGACATAATGCTATTACTTAACCAAAGGTTCACCTCCAATGAGAAGCAGGTGACTCTAGAAGTAGCTAAAGAGATAGGGGATGACCTACTTATTGCTCATGCCCCAGCAGCACAACCTAGAAGCAAACCTGGAGCACAGGTGCTCAGTAAGGGCTTCAGATAAAAGCTTTATCCTTTAATGCAAATAAAAACTACTCTAAGATTTCATTTTACTCCAGTCAGAATGGCACCTATCAAGAACACAAATTGCCAAAGGCCAGCTTTGGCAAGAGGTCTTGAGGGACTAATGGTGGGCGAAGAGTCAGCACGGTGTAGAGACAACACAGACATAAGAGTGCAGGTACTGATTAAACTTATCTAAAGATATAAAAATAGCACATATTGATCAATCTTAAATGTCAAGAACAAAAACATGTTTTTACCTAAACCTATTTTTACAGCCCCTTAAGATCACTCACAATGTCCCACACCTTGTTTGCCCTAATATATCATAGCTAAACCTTGACTGAACTCAACTTACTATTGTTTCCTATAATAACTTTGTTCTGAACTAGAAAGAAGGAAGTATAGCTATTTTTAAGTTAAGCTAACAGGTATTTTTCCTTTGATCAGGTGTTCGATCTAAGGGGTCTCTACCATGGAAAATTTATATCAATATGTCTTAAACTAATATCCTAAAGTTACCTAAGATAAAATAATCCTTATCAATCACAAGAAAGCCTTATAACTATAACTTAAAACCTTATAACTATAACTTAGAAAAGTCTGAACTATGGGGCACAGCAAGAGCCACAAGTTTAATCATTACTTACAAGCCTAATGTCTAATTATAAACCTGTTTTACTCATGTACTAAAGAATTTGCTATAGAGCTCCTAGCTCAGACTCCACAGTGTAAATTTGTGTGGTCAGATTTATGCTTAATAGCTAACTTATGAGCCCCTGGTGGTCACACAGAGACACAGTAAGAATAGGGAGATAGAATTAACCATTGCTGTGCCATTTTTGTCTTACATCGTTTCTAGAAGAAGGAGAGATGCCTTGCTTTCTCTCCCTATTATTTCGGACAAGGAGCCTTGCTCACTTGTCACAAGGAAGATGTGACAATTTATTTATTTGCTTTATTTGTACACACTTCGTTTATGTGTATGTGGATGCTGAGGATAGAACCCAGCCCGTGCACGTGCTAGGCGAGTGCTGTACTGCTGAGCCACAGCCCCAGCCCTATTACCCCTTTTACATAAGCCCTGTTTTTTATATGCTTCCCTCAGCGTGCTTCTCTAATGTTCAAACTTAAGGTTTGGTGGAGCAGAACTCGTCACCAACAATGGGTGGCATCACCTAGGTTGGGGAGAAGCTTGGATTTATACAAAGTGTGTAAAATGCATCCTCCAATAGAATTGCACCAACTCCCTTGCCTTGGGTCTTGAAGGACCAGCTTGTTTATATATGGAAGGAAAAGCCTTGCTCGGCTTGGGGCTCACACTGCGGGGAATTACCCCTGGGGATCCAGCACCACTAATAAAGTGTTGCTTCCAGATCTCAGCGTCCTCCCACTCATTTCCCGCTACATGCTCACCGCACACTCTGGGAGCAGGCTGCAGGACCTACCCAGGGATGACCTAGGGATGTCGCCAACAGGAAAGGGATAGCACGCTAGAAACCAGCCCCGTGGGACCAGGTATCAGGGACCAGGGCCACCTCATAGCCCGGACTCAGCCATACTCAGCAGCGCACTGCACTCCGGGTCCCCAGGGCAGGTGCTGACTGGAACCGCCAGTCCTCTCTGCTCACTCACCGTTTGGGGCCTCTGGAGTGACTCGCTGTCCTCTCGAAGGACCTCACAGGGCTCCTAGGCACACAGGCTGGACAGGCTCACCTAGGACTCGCCAGCAGTGCAGCCCTGACCTGAGCAGGAAGGAGCCCTTTGGTTGAGATAAAAATTCCGCGAGATGCAGAAACCGCCCTTCCTCTCCGTCGGCACACCTGATTGGATAATTTCACCCCAGCGCTCCAGTTGAATAGGGTGCAAGCAGTATTGAGTGACAGTAATGTCATCCTATCCCTGCCTGAGATAGGCCAGAGTGACAGGCACTGGGCCCAGCCCTTTTCAGGCGACTTCCTGGCCTTGTTGGCACCTGGCCCTGTCTGGAAACTTTGGTGTTTAGCCTGGTGTAGAAGGCGCTATCTGAATAGGACTAACAAGTGCCCGCAATATGTAGAAATAAATCTGCTGTTCACTACTGAAAGAGTGAGAAATAGAAAGTCCAGCGATCCCTTTTCAGAATACAGTTTTTGCTTTAAATGTACAGGAGATTGAAAAGGCAGCGGGAGGGAAGAGCTGGATAGAAAGTTACAAGCAGATAACAAGAGTGAAAATTCACAGCCCCTCGACAAACAGGAGGTGAGGAAGAAAGCTCCCTACCACTGAAGGAGGATAATGTAGACTAGAGAGTAAAGTGACCAGGCTGTGGGGATAATGGGCTCCATTCAACTGAACCTGGAGGCTAACCCATAGACCTCTTAATGAGCATCATCAAGGCATGTTTCAAATGCAAAGACCCTGCCAGACGAGGTAACCCATGCCTGTAATCCCAGTGATTTGGGAAGCTGAGACAGGAGAATGGAGAGTTCAAAGCCAGCCTCAGCAGGTGCGAGGATTGCTAAGCAATTCAGTGAGACTCTGTTTCCAAATAAAATACTCAATAGTGTTGGGGATGTGGTTCAGTGGTCTAGTACCCCTGAGTTCACTCTCTGGTACTTCATCCCAGATCTGGAAAATGGAATGTAAGTGTGAACACAGATGGAATTTATAGGAAGGGGGTTAGTACTCAGGGTACATTATCTTTTTTACCCTTTCTCTCTCTCCTTAATTTGTTCTTAATTAGCTGCACATGACAATGGAATGTATTTTGACATGTATACATATATGGAGTACAACTTCCCATTTTTCTTGTTGTACATGATGTGAAACTACATTGGTTGTGTATTCATATATGCACATAGGAAAGCGATGTTCAAATCATTTTAAGTTGTTTTCTATTCCCTTCTCCCCTTTATTCCCTAAGTCCCCCAGAATAGCTTTTCGATAACCACGTTACAAATATGTGGTTCATGCTCTGACCAGAACCATATATAAACTCCTAACCTAAAACTCTGTTATGGGCCAGGCTGCTGTTTGGGCAATGTCCAAATAGACTCCATTAAAAAAAAATTTATTTATTTACTTTAGTTGTACACAATGCAATGCATTTATGTTTACGTGGTGCTGAGGATCGAACCCGGGCCGCGCATGTGTGAGGCAAGCACTCTGCCGCTGAGCCACAACCTCAGCCCCAATAGACTCCATTTTAACCTGAGGCTCCATGTCATGTAGGAAATGCTTCTCCATGGGAAAGCCCCACCTCTGTACCTATTACTAATTACCTGGCATAGCATGTTTGGTAACACAAAATGGCAATTCTTATACAATGTAAAATGTTCTCTTTGGTTCCCATTTTTCTTGGACAATGTACCTGTCAGAGATTAATTGTCTAGAATTGAAGCCAGAGGCTGACAGGCAGTTAGTATAGATAGGTAAATCAAATCAGGTGGGATCAAGAAAGACAATTATTTTTTTCTTTTAGTACAGGGAATTGAACTCAGGGGCACTCAACCACTGGGCCACATCCCCAGGCCATTTTTGTATTTTATTAAAGACAGGGTCTCACTGAGTTGCTAAGTGCCTTGGCATTGTTGAGGCTGGCTTTGAACTAGTGATCCTCCTGCCTCAGCCTCCCAGGAGCTGGGAAGAAAGCCAATTTTGAGTGATTCCCAGGAAGTTGGAGACTGGGAGACTGTCCCCTCAGGAATTGGAATGTTAATTCCTTCAGAGCCTTTCCTCTACCAGCATCAAGAATCTGTCCCTGGGGCTGGGATTGTGGCTCAGTGATGGAGTGCTCACCTAGCACGTGTGCAGCTTGGGTTCGATTCTCAGCACCACGTAAGAATAAAGACATTGTGTACAACTAAAACAAATAAATAAATATTAAGAAAAAGAACCTGTCCCTGCCCCCAAACTATTGCCAAGGTAACCTGTTCCAGGAAGTATCCATTCCTACTGGGAACTATATGGTTGTTAATTAATGTTTCCATCCTGCCCTTCCCCTCTAAGCCCATCTGCTTTTCACCTTTTTGGCCATTGCACCATCATTCCTGAGCCTGGTCACTGGACCTGGTCACCTATGCAGGAAGGAGAGAGATAAGGGGAAGAGCAGGAGAACAAAGGAAGCCTGGGACATAACAAAAAGGCAGAGAGCCTTGCTTCTTGGGATACCAGGATACCAGCAATGGTGCCCTTCTTTCTCCCCAGAGAATTCTGTTACCCCATTTATTTATTTGTTTGTTTAGGTACCAGGGCTTGAACTGAGGAGTACTTGATCACTGGGCACATCCCCAGCCCTATTTTTTTTTCTTTTTGTACCAACAATTGAACTCAGAGGCACTGGACCACTGGGCCAGATCCCCAGCTCTTTTTGTATTTTATTAGAGACAGGGTCTCAATAAATTGCTAAGTGCCTCACCATTGCTGAGGCTGGCTTTGAACTCACAATCCTCCTGCCTCAGCCTCCCATGTGCTGGAATTACAGTCCTTTGCTACTTTACCCGGCTTATGTTACTTCTTTTAAATAAACCCTGCTTCCTGTGCATCCCTTGGAGTGTTTTTCTAGTGTTCAAACTTCAACATTTGGGGGAGCAGAACTCATCACTGAGAACCAGCGGTATCAACATCAGTAACCATTCTCTAACTTGTGCTCAACTGGGGTCATGTTGACCCACTTCCCTTCTGCTTGCTTGCTGCTATGCCAATGTTGAAAGTCCATTGGGAAATACCAATGTCCACAATGCATTGTCTCCCTAACTGCTCAATTCAGCTTCTATACCAGCTTGCTTGCAGCTATGTCAACCTAGATGTGGTTTTTGCCTTTAAATATCCTAAAATGGTAAGGCTCAGGACTGGTTCCTGCAGAGACAACTTGGTCATGTATGAGGCAGTCCTGACTGGTAGGAATAAAGGCTCTTCACTTTTGACAAAACTGGGACTTGGTGTGTTTTCTGAGCAACTTCCCTCACAACACATGCTAAAATGAGTATTTATGCTATTAGGCCCTTTTCTGAATGGAAGTGGTTCTATTCTTTGTCACTTAAATGAACCCAGCTCCTTTAACTCTTCACTTCAGTGATTGTTCATGGATTTTTTTCATGGATTTTATTCTTTAAAATTTACAAAACAAGAACACAGAAGGAAGACTGTAATCTCAGTGGCTCAGTAGGCTGAGGCAGGAGGATCAAGAGTTCAAATCCAGCCTCAGCAATGACAAGGTGCTAAGCAACTCAGTGAGTCCCTGTCACTTAATAAAATACAAAAAAGGATGTGGCTCAGAAGTTGAGTGCCCCTAATTAGAAAAAAATCCAGAACAAATTTGGCAAAACAAGGAATCTACTCTCATCTCAAAGCTCTGGCTAAGGCTGGGGTTGTAGCTCAGTGGTAGAGTGCTCGCCTGGCACGTTCACGGCCCAGGTTTGATCCCCAGCACTACATATAATTAAACCCATTGTGTACAGCTAAAGCAAATAAATAAATATTAAAAAAAAAAAAAAACACGGGCTTCACCACAACTTGACTAACAGACATGAATTGATTATGTGCCAAAAGGCAGTTAAGCTGAGGTTGGGGTTCAGAATAAGTTGAGAGAAATAAGCAATCATAAGGGAAACTGTTTGCACAGTTTCACCAAGATGCCCACAAACTTCACAAATCAGCTCAGCTCTTTATTTAGGAATGAAGTTTCATGCAGAAACAGGGGATACAGGGATGACATAATGCTATGGAACCCACTTTATGGTGGAAAATGAGCCCCCGAACAAAGAAAGGGCCTGGGCTTTTATAGGTTATCCTGAGAGGTGGTTGTCATGAGCAGTCCTATTGATAATAACTTGGAGATGGATAAGCAAGTGTATATTCTATCACACCAGTCTTCAGATATAAGCAATGAATGCAAACAGATATAAACAACTAATGTGGCCCAGTGGTTGAGTGCCCCTGAGTTCAATCCCCACTACCAACAACAAAAATAAATAAATAAATAAATAAATAAATAAATAAATAAATAAAAAATAAAAAAATTGCAAGACAAAAACCCAGAATGAAGACTGTAATCTCATTGGCTCAGAAGATTGAGGTAGGAGGATCCAGAGTTCAAAGCCAGCCTCAACAATGGCAAGGTGCTAAGCAACTCATGAGACCCTGTCTCTAAATGAAATAAAAAAAGGATGTGGCTCAGTGGTTGAGTGCCCCTGAGTTAAAAAAAGAAATCCAGGCTTCGCCTCCCCCGAATGAGAGCTACTCGGATGTCCGAGGACCACCGCATGGTGGCGCCCGTGGCCGCAGGATTCGTTGGGGGCGTTTTCCCGCGGTTAGGTGCACCCGCAACATAAGGTACAGACTGTCCCTGGCCGCCTGGGCCCAGAGTAGCAGCTCCCGGCTGCTGCACGCAGGGCCAGACCTGGGGAAGGGCTTCCTCCATTATCGGGAAGAGTGCGACCTGCCCATTTGCGACCAGAGCAAGAGGTAGACTCCCGCCCGCTGGAAGGAGAGACCCAGCCACCAGTTTGCCTGGTCTTCGGGGCCCAGAGTAGCATCTCCCGGCTGCTGCACGCAGGGCCAGACCTGGTGAAGTGCTTCCTCCACTCCCTGGGGGAGTGCGACCTGCCCAGCTGCAACCAGAGCAAGAGGTAGGCACCTGCCTGCTGGAAGGAGAGAACCCTCCGCCAGTTTGCCTGGCCTCCAAGGCCCATAGTAGCATCTCCCTACTGCTGTAAGCAGGGCCCAGCCTGAGGATAAGTCCCTTCCACTATTCCACTGTGCCACTCTGCAACGGACCAAAGGTGCAGCCTTGACTCCACTAACAGGGTTGCTGACTGTACATGATCTGGGTCAGGTGGCTTAAACTGGAAGGGAAAAAAGAAGGGCTTCCAAGGGTCCATTTTGTTTGAGACTTGTTCTTGGGTTCAACGTTTTTGTTTTTATTTGCTTGTTTGTTTGTTTTGTTGTTTCTTGGGAGTTTTTTTTGTTTGTTTTTGTTTTGATTGACAGTGTATTTGTGTGCTTCTGCTCCTCTTTTCTTTCTTTTCTTCCTTCTCACTTTTATATTTTTTCTTCTTCCTTCATCTTCCCTATTTACACCCTGCCATTGCATTCTCAACAGAGGCAAAAACAAGTTATACGCACAAATTGAGATTTCTAGAACGTGTACAATTGAAATATATAGCAAAGTGGTGTTATATATGGTTTATTCTCTATTTTCTAGACTTATTCTCTCTCTCCTCTCTCTTACACTAATTACTACTCCTTGGTTATTATTTTTTTCTCTTCTTTTTTTTTTTTTTCTTTTCCATCTTTCTTTATTTCTCCTCTCAACCGCAGCATAAGTTAGGTTTATATGTAAATCGGTCTTTCCATCTATTCATTCACTCCATTCTCTTTCCTCTCTCGTCGGCTGATACTAAACCACTTCCATAGAACTCTCTTTTCATACTTTCTAAGAAAGAACAAATCAATACACTCACTTCCTTCTTCCTAAACATATTACCTCTCTGTCCATTACTTGAAACTTTAAAACCCCATCAGAAGCATACAGAGTAAATTGGAAACAACATCTGGGTTAACTAAATCTGTACATTGTGATCAAACTGGGATTCTCTGAATAGAAAGTGTTTGATTTTAAAGTGTAAAGGAAATATAAGGGGATCTGATAGCATTGTACTACAGGAGCAACATAAGGTTTTAAGGTAAAATCAAAGTAGACAAGGTCCCACAGTGCAGGTAGAATAGACGCACAAGCAATATGAAGAAACAAGGGAAGAAAGTGACACAAACAAATCAATATACCTCCTCAGTAGATTCCATACCATGCACAGTTGGTGCAATGCCAGAGATGGAATTCAGAAATTACATATTCCAAATGTTAGCGGAACTTAAGAATGAACTCAAAAATGAGATGAGGGAGCAAATACAGGAGGTGAAAGATCATTTTGACAAAGAACTCCATAAACAAATACAGGAAGTAAAAGATTACTTCAATAGGGAGATAGAAGCTCTAAAGAGAAACCAAACAGAAATTCCAGAAATGAAAGAAGCAATAAATCAAAATAAAAGCTCAATCGAAAGTATCACCAACAGAGTAGATCACTTGGAAGAAAGAACCTCAGACAATGAAGACAAAATATATATCCTAGAGAAAAATCTAGATTACACAGCAAAAATGGTAAGAAACCAAGAACAGAACATTCAAGAATTATGGGACAACATAAAAAGACCAAACATAAGAGTGATTGGGGTAGAGGAGGGGGCAGAGTTTCAAGCCAAAGGAATGAGTAATTTATTTAATGAAATAATTACAGAAAATTTTCCAAACTTGAGGAATGAAGGGGAAAACCAAGTTCAAGAGGCCTACCGAACACCAAACATACAAAATCACAACAGATCCACACCAAGACACATTATAATGAAAATGCCTAATATACTGAGCAAGGAGAGAATATTAAAAGCCACAAGAGAAAGGAAGCAGATTACATATAGGGGGAAACCAATCAGACTTTGTTCAGATTTTTCTACCCAGACCTTAAAAGCAAGAAGATCCTGGAATAGCATATTTCAAGCTCTGAAGGAAAAGGGATGTCAACCAAGAATCTTATATCCAGCAAAATTGAGCTTTAGATTTGAAGATGAAATAAAAACCTTCCACGACAAGCAAAAGTTAAAAGATTTCACATCTCGAAAGCCAGCACTTCTGAACATCCTGGGCAAAATTTTCCATGAAGAAGAAGAGAAAAATAACAATGAAAATCAACAAAGGGAGATATTAAACTAAGGGAAATACCAACCAGAAGAGAAACCAAATCAAGCTAAAGATCATCATACAAATAAAAATGGATGGCAATAAAAATCACATCTCAATAATAACCCTGAATGTTAACGGCCTAAACTCGCCATTCAAAAGACACAGATTATCTGAATGGATTAAAAGAAATGACCCAACAATCTGCTGTCTCCAAGAAACACACCTCATAGAAAAAGACATCAATAGACTGAAGGTAAAAGGCTGGGAAAAGTCTTATCACTCACATGGCCTGCGGAAGCAAGCAGGGGTTTCCATTCTCATTTCAAATAAGGTAGACTTCAAGCCAAAGTTAATCAAAAGGGACAAAGATGGATATTTCTTACTACTTAAGGGAACCATTCATCAAGAGGATATAACAATCACAAATCTATATGCCCCAAATAATGGAGCACCTACATTCATCAAACAAACGCTTCTCAAGTTCAAGAGTAAAATTGACCACAACACAGTTATTCTAGGGGATTTCAACACACCTCTCTCACCAATGGATAGATCATCCAAACAAAAACTAAACAAAGAAACCTTAGGCCTCCTTAAAACAATTAGTAACTTAGATCTAACGGACATATATAGAATATTTCATCCCTCAGTAAATGAATACACTTTTTTCTCAGCAGCACATGGCTCCTTCTCCAAAATAGATCATATATTATGTCACAAGGCAAATCTCAGCAAATATAAAAAAATAGAAATACTACCCTGCATGCTATCAGAGCATAAAGGGATGAAATTGGAAATCAATGACAAAACAAGGAATAAGAAAAACTACTCCAACAACTGGAAGCTAAGCAACATGCTACTGAATGAACAAGGGGTTGAAGAAGACATCAAAGAGGAGATTAAAAAATTCCTAGAGGTAAATGAGAACACAGATACATCATATAGAAATCTCTGGGACACTATGAAGGCAGTAATAAGAGGAAAATTCATTGCACTGAGTTCATTCTTTAAAAGGAAGAAAAACCAACAAATAAACGACTTAACATCACACCTCCAAGCACTAGAAAAAGAAGAACAGATCAACACCAAGAGCAGCAGAAGACAGGAAATAATTAAAATCAGAGCAGAAATTAATGAAATTGAGACTAAGGAAACAATTCAAAGAATTGACAAAACTAAAAGTTGGTTCTTTGAAAAAATAAACAAAATTGACAGACCCTTAGCAATGCTAACGAAAAGAAGAAGAGAAAAAACTCAAATCACTAACATTTGTGATGAAAAAGGGAATATCACAACAAACACCTCGGATATACAGAAGATAATTAGAAATTACTTTGAAAACTTGTACTCTAATAAAACAGAAAATGCTGAATGCATTGACAGATTTCTAGAGTCATATGATTTGCCTAAACTGGATCTGGAGGCTATACACAATTTAAACAGATCGATTACAAGCAAAGAAATAGAAGATGTCATCAAAAAGCTACCAACAAGGAAAAGTCCAGGACCTGATGGGTTTACAGCAGAGTTCTACAAGACTTTCAAAGAAGAACTAATACCAATGCTCTTCAAACTATTTCAAGAAATAGAAAAAGAGGGAGCTCTTCCAGACTCTTTTTATGAGGCCAATATTACATTAATTCCAAAGCCAGGCAAAGACACATCCAAAAAAGAAAACTTTAGGCCAATATCCTTAATGAACATAGATGCAAAAATCCTCAACAAAATTCTGGCAAATCGGATACAAAAACATATCAAAAAGATAGTGCACCATGATCAAGTGGGGTTTATTCCAGGGATGCAAGGCTGGTTCAACATTCGGAAATCAATAAACATAATACATCACATCAATAGACTTAAAGATAAAAATCATATGATTATCTCAATAGATGCAGAAAAAGCATTTGACAAAATACAGCACCCCTTTATGTTCAAAACACTGGAAAAACTAGGAATATCAGGGACATATCTCAACATTATAAAAGCTATTTATGCAAGGCCCAGAGCTAACATTATCTTAAATGGAGAAAAATTGAAAGCATTCCCTCTAAAAACTGGAACAAGACAGGGATGCCCCCTCTCACCACTGCTATTTAACATAGTACTGGAAACTCTGGCAAGAGCAATTAGACAGACGAAAGAAATTAAAGGGATCCAGATAGGAAAAGAAGAGCTCAAATTAGCACTATTTGCTGATGACATGATAATCTACCTAGAAGACCCAAAAAACTCTACCAGAAAACTTTTACAACTAGTAAATGAATTTGGCAAAGTAGCAGGATACAAAATCAATACCCATAAGTCAAAGGCATTTTTGTACATCAGTGACAAAGCCTCTGAAAGGGAAATGATGAAAACTACGCCATTTACAATAGCATCAAAAAAAATAAAATACCTGGGAATCAACTTAACGAAAGAGGTGAAAGAGCTCTATAAGGAAAATTATAGAACACTAAAGAAAGAAATCATAGAAGAACTCAGAAGATGGAAAGACCTACCTTGCTCTTGGATAGGTAGAATCAATATTGTCAAAATGTCCATACTACCAAAAACATTATACAGATTTAATGCAATTCCAATCAAAATCCCAATGTCATTCTTCAAAGAAATAGAAAAAGCAGTCATGAAATTCATCTGGAGAAATAAGAGACCCAGAATAGCCAAAGCAATCCTGAGCAAGAAAAGTGAAGCAGGTGGCATCACCATACCGGACTTTAAATTATACTATAGAGCAATAGTAACAAAAACAGCATGGTATTGGCACCAAAACAGACTGGTGGACCAATGGTACAGAATTGAGGACACAGAGACTAATACATATAATTTCAGCTATCTTATATTAGACAAAGGTGCCAAAAATGTACAGTGGAGAAAGGATAGCCTCTTCAACAAATGGTGCTGGGAAAACTGGAAATCCATATGCAACAAAATGAAATTAAACCCTTGTCTCTCACCATGCACAAAATTCAATTCAAAGTGGATCAAGGACCTAGGAATTAGACCAGAGACAATACGCCTAATAGAAGAAAAAGTAAGCTCCAATTTCCAACATGTCGGATTAGGCCCCAAGTTCCTTAATAAGAATCCTGTAGCACAAGAACTATTACCAAGAATTAATGAATGGGATAGATTTAAACTGAAAAGCTTCTTCTCAGCAAAAGAAACAATCAGTGAGGTGAATAGAGAGCCAACTAATTGGGAACAAATATTTAATACATGCACATCAGATAGAGCACTAATTTCTAGAATGTATATAGAACTAAAAAAACTTAACACCAAAAAAGCAAATAACCCAATCAATAAATGGGCTAAGGAATTGAAAAGACACTTCTCAGAAGAAGATACACGATTAATCAACAAATACATGAAAAAATGCTCAACATCACTGGCAATTAGAGAAATGCAAATCAAAACTACTCTAAGATTTCATTTCACTCCAGTCAGAATGGCAGCTATCAAGAACACAAACAACAATAAATGTTGGAGAGGATGTGGGGAAAAAGGCACACTCATACATTGCTGGTGGGACTGCAAAATGGTGCAACCGCTATGGAAAGCAGTATGGAGATTTCTTGGGAAAATGGGAATGGAACCACCCTATGACCCAGCCATCCCACTCCTGGGTCTATTCCCAAAAGACTTAAAAACAGCATATTACAGTGACACAGCCACTTCAATGTTTATAGCAGCACAATTCACAATAGCTAGGTTATGGAACCAACCTAGATGCCCCTCAGTAGATGAGTGGATAAAGAAAATATGGTATATATACAAAATGGAATTTTACTCAGCAATAAGAGAGAATAAAATAATGGCATTTGCAGGTAAATGGATGAAGTTGGAGAATATAATGCTAAGTGAAATTAGTCAATCTCAAAAATCCAAGTACCGAATGTTTTCTCTGATATAAGGAGGCTGGTTCACAGAGTTGTTGGAAGGGGGTACATAGGATCAGAGGAACACTAGAATGGTCAACGGAAAGGGAGGGGAGGGAGGGAGTAAGGGGGGGGTTGGAAAAAAATCGGTGGTTGAATGAGATGGATATCATTATCCTAAATGCATGATTGAAGATCTGAATGGTACTTATATACTTTGTATACAAGCAGTTGTATGTAAAAAGATACTATACTTGTGCATGATGAATAAGTAAATAAATAATAAAAAAATTAAAAAAAAAAAACAAACAAACAAAAAAAAAAGAAATCCATTACAAATTTAGCAAAATGAGGAATCTACTGTGGAACCCACTTTCTGGTGTAAAATGAGCTGGGGCACCTCAACTACCATTCAACACACGCTAACTAAACACCATAAGTATAAGGTCCTTGCTTAGCATCTGGATGGCCATCTTAAGTGACAGTCACCATTTTAAGGGAAATGTTTTGCTTTCCCACCCAAGGGCCTTTCTGAGAAAGGCCTCATACCCACCCAACCCCTAACCACTGGCACTAGGACCTGCCCAGCTCTGATTCCTGAGCCTCCCCCATAAGAGTCCCAGGACCCAAGTCTGCTTTGCATCTCTCTGCTCTATAGAGAGATGGCCTTTATTTGTCAGCTAGGACAAATAAACTCTTGTGTATCTCTGCCTGCTCTCTGCCTTTCATTTCTCACTTACCCATCTTTTGTTCCTAGCTTTCCCTTCATTTGGTCCTCACTTTCCCTTCATTTCCCACATTAGGTGTTTGTTGTGCCTTTTAAAATCTCCATGATTATTCTCACTCATTCAGAGAGTCTTGGTGTTATTTTTAACACATGGCAAGCCTGTTTCTTTAGATTATATTAATAGTGGAAATAAATAAGTTAGTTTCTTAACTCTGTGTTTTCGTTTTGCTCATTTGATAAATATTTACAAAATATCTTAGAAATGATTTTTTTTTTTTTTTTTTGGTGTTACTGGGGTTGGAATCCAGGGGCACTCTACTTCTGAGCTTTAACCCCAGCCCTTTTTCTAATTCTGAGACAGGGTCTTGTTAACTTACTGAGGCTGGCCTCAAACCTTTTGTTTTTAAACATTTATTTTTTAGTTGTACTTGAACACAATACCTTTATTTTATTTATTTTTATGTGGTGCTGAGGATTGAACCCAGGGACTCACATGTGCTAGGACAAGCACTCTGCCACTGACCCACAACCCCAGCCCTGACCTCAAGCTTTTTTTTTTAAATATTTATTTATTTACTTTAGTTGTACACAATGTAATGCATTTATGTTTACGTGGTGCTGAGGATCGAACCCGGGCCGCGCACGTGCAAGGAAAGCGCTCTGCCGCTGAGCCACAACCTCAGCCCCTGACCTCAAGCTTTTGATCCTCCTACTTCAGCCTCTTGAATCACTGGGATTACATGTGTGTGCCACTGTGCCAAACAGAAATGATCATTTTTAAACAGATACTCTTATTTGTTCAGAGTATATCATCATGGGTAGATTGTGGCAAGTGTCTGATTTCTATATGTCTTATTTCATATTGTGAATAGAGAAATGATTCACATTTTGTGAATCAGAGCAGTTTGGATGGATCCCAAGGATGGGTAGGGAATGATAGGGAAAGGAGGAAAAAGTAAGTAAGCTGATGATGAAATCTTTGGTTGGTGCTTTGGGCTGAACTGTGTCCCCCTAAAATTGTCATGTTGAAGTCCTAATCCCTCATACCTCAGATTGTGACAGCATTTGGAGATAGGTACCTTAGAGAGCTAATATGCTGTATGTAGCTGTAACGTGCTGTATGTAGCTATATAAATATCATCCTTACAGGTTAGAATCGTGACCGATTAAATCAGAGAATAGCAATGAGAAAAGACATGAGACATTATGCATTGCTTTTAGTGGATTGTCATTTAGAGGTTAAGACCTTTGCACACTTGGGAAGTTAAGTGGCAACACTCTAATCCTGAAAATAGAGTGAGGGGCACATTTAGAAAAGATGTATTTGTCACATTTTTGCAGCGGGTTTCCTGGTTACCCCTCATTGTTAAAAACATAACCTTGGAAATTTGGAAAATCCCTTCATCCCCATCCCAAAACCCTCATGCTTATTCAGTCAGAAGCCATCTAAACACCCCCACCCAACACACCCCACCCAGGCCACCCCTTCCACTGCGTTCTTTAGGTTCATAAAAGGATTGTTATAAAATTGAGGGGAAAGACTGGAGCAATAATAGGAAAACCAAAACCCCATGTTTCCATGTTACTAGTTCTGCTCTTACAAAATGGCAAAACACCATAAGATATTATTTTCTTTAAATGGGAGAGAAAACAAGAGTTCAAAATCCACTGGACAGCTTTTTTTTTTTTTTTTTCTGGTACCAGTGGTTTAACTCAGGGACACTCGACCACTGGGCCACATACCCAGCCCTTTTTTGTCTTTTATTAGAGACAGGGTCTCACTGAGTTGCTAAGTGCCTCGCCATTGCTGAGGCTGGCTTTGAACTTGCGATCCTCCTGCCTCAGCCTCCCAAGTGCTAGGTTTACAGGCGTGCGCCACCAAGCCCGGCTGGGAAGCTTTTATAAGCACGTGTGGATTGCTACACGTATACTTTTCTCCCTGTTGTTTTCTGCAGTGCAAAGCATTGTTTGAAAAAAATCTCTGAGATGATTATCTAACAGAAGGCATTTTTTCGACAGTTGTTATTGGCTTGTGATGGTACAGGCCCTGACAGGCCATCAGTCTGAGCACTGCAGTCTGCAGAGGCAGAATGAACCACACTATTGCTGTGGCTAAGAAACGATGGTGGGGGGCTGGGATTGTGGCTCAGAAGTAGAGTGCTCACCTAGCACGTGTGTGGCCTGGGTTCAATCCTCAGCACCACATAAAAATAAAGGCATTGTGTACAACTGTTGCAAATAAATAAATACTAAAAAAAAAAAAAAAAAGATGGCAGAAAAAAGTTCCACTTTTTATACTCCATTTACAACAGTGTACGGCATGGGAAGGTGGCTTACATCCTCAACTGTACCACTCTTTGACAGCATTTAAGTTAGCAAAACTCAAAAATATGAAGCAGTTTATAAAGAAAGACTAAAAAGAGTATGTCCTTGGACTTACAGCTTGCAAAGGATCTACAGTCTTAAGTAATAAATTGCATTCTTTAATGTAGTGGAGGAATTATATATATATATGTATATATTTATATATATATATATATATATATATATATATGCACATAACACACATGGCATTTTTAAAAATTTGGGTTGCAATCATAGCTCAGTGGCAGATCAATTTCCCAGCACATGTGAGGTATGGGGTTTGGTCCTCAGCACCACATAAAAATAAATAAATAATACAAAGGTTAAAAAATGCACATAATATTTTATATATGTGCATACATGCATATATGATTTGAAACATTAAAGCAAATAATCAAAAGAAATCAAAGTAGTATACAGGAATATAAGTTACAAAGGCAAAGTCTCTATCTTCCTTCCTATGTTCCTGATTCCCATTGTTGCCACCCCATCTCCATTTCTACTCCTTAGAGACTACCACAATATGTTTTTTAGGGGGGGGGAGGTTACTGGGGATTGAACCCAGTAGTGTTTTACCACTGAGCTACATCCCCACCCTTCTTATTTTTCATTTTGAGACCGGATCTCATTAAGTTGCTCAGGGTCTGGCTAAACTGCTTAAGCTGGCCCTGAACTTGCAATCCTCCTGCCTGAGCCTCCTCAGTCACTGGCATTACAGGCATGTGCCACTGTACCTGACCAAGGTGACCACACTTTGTGTCTTGTTTCAAAAATGTTCTGGGATTATAAAAATATAACTTCTTTCCCATTCTCATTTTCTTTTTTTTTTCTTTTTTTTTTTTTTTTTGTGGTGTTGTGGATTGAATCCAGGGCCTTGTGTATGGGAGGCAAGCACACTATCAACTGAGGTACATCCCCAAACCCCCTCATTTCCCTTTTTAAAAACCCTAAATGAGGAACTGGGGTTGTAGCTCAGTGGTGGATCACTTGCGTCAAATGTATGAGGCACTGGGTTGGAAAATCAGCACCACATACAAATAGATAAATAAATATATTGTGTCCATCTACAACTAAAAAAAATTTTTTTGTTGTTTTTTGGTACCAGGGATTGCAACTTGTGCCAGGAACAAAGCATGCTTCTTTTCATCATTCTGCTCAGCTGGTTGAGAACTCTGCATACCCCAAAATTGAGCTTGTATTTGGAGCTTCACTGAGACAGCTGTCTACATTTGGGTCACACGGATTATAGAAGCATCTTCCAGCCAGGCTTTCCTCTCTCCTAAGGACTCTGCTTAACTCTGGATTTAGAGGCGACCAACTCCATACAGTGGCCTTAATGACTGACTGCTGTTTTTTTCTGGCTGCTGTCAGGCAGATTTTTCTAATCAATTTCATTCCAAACAGTGGCACTTAATCCTGGTTGTACATTAGAATTATCTGGGAAGTTTAGAAAAAAATAGTAATGTGGAGCCCACCCCCAATTAAATTCTACTTTAATGGGCCTGAGGTCCAAACATTGGTATGTTTGAAAAACTCCTAGGTGATTCTAATAAGTATTCAGGGTTAGAATCACTGATTCAAAACATCAGGAGAAAGACAGGGTTAAGAATATGGTCCTTTGTTTTCCTGGTGTAGCTACAATGATTAAAGTTCTCTTCATGGCTGGGTGCAGTGGTACAAGTCTGTAATCCTATCGACTGAGGAGGCTGAGGCAGGAGGATCAGTAACTTAGCAAGACCCTGTCTCAAAATGAAAATAAAAAGAGATGGGGATGTAGGTCAGTAGTAAAACACCCATGGGTTCAATCGCCTGTACCACTCCCCTCAACTAAAGGAAAGAAAACAAACACCCCCAAATCAAGAGAAATCAGGGGAAAAGATTTTTTTTTTTTATAGGTACCGGGGATTGAACTCAGGGGCACTCAACCACTGGGCTATATCCCCAGCCCTTTTTTGTATTTTATTAGAGACAGGGTCTCACTGAGTTGTTAAGTGCCTCACCATTGCTGAGGCTGGCTTTGAACTCGCGATCCTCCTGCCTCAGCCTCCCAAGTACTAGGATTACATGCATGCGCCACCAAGCCTGGCTGTAAAAGTTTTAATCAACTAAACCACATTGCTTTTTTTCATATTCATGTGGTTCTTTAAAAATAATAAAATAATTTGTAGGACATACAGACTTTGAAAATTTTTCTCATAACTCATTTTTGCTAAGGAAATACAACATATGGCTGAATTCAACAATAAATATGAAACAGGTGGTTCTGCTGAAACTTCTTATCCTCATTATCTTTGTCCAAATCACATCACAAAGATATGATACTCTAAGCACATCGTCGTCCTTGATCCTTATGAAGAATATGTCTGGGCAGCCCACTAGGCACAGTACTTATGGGATAAGATTCCATGACATTTTGTTGTTATGGTACTTGTTTTCCACTATGGAAATTCAACAATGAAATCAGTGTGGAGTGGAATAATTAGACATGCAAGTCCTGTTGTACCAAAAAGTTTGTACCCAGCATAATGTCAATTAAAACTCCAATCAATGTCACATTGAGACAATTAAAAGTTGTTATTAAGCTGCTCAGCAGCCACCATCCCCACACATCACACAGTGTGACAAGATGGCGTTCTGGCAGTTATTTTCAAGGGTTTATATTTGGTTGTTCAGCCAATGCAAGCAAGCCACAGTACAGAAGCTAAATCTAGGCAGTTAGCAAGACAAAGCAATGGGTACAATAATATTTCCCATAGGACTTTCCAAGTTGGTATAGCAACAATCAAGTAGAAGGGAATGGGGCCAAGATGACCCTAGTTGAGTACATGTTAGAGAATGGTTACTAACATATAGACAATCAGTCTCTGTCAAGGTATGTTGACCAGAGAAATAGAAACCAAAGAGAACAATTTTACATTGTATAGGAATTGCTATTTTTATGCTGTCAAGCATATTATGCTAGGTAATGATTAATGGGTACAGAGGCAGGACTTTCTGTGTTCTATTATTTCTGAGAAACAGAACTATTTCTCAGAACTCTTAAGATGGCTGCAGAAGAACAAAATGGAGTCCCTTTAGTTCTTTTATCATATTCCCCTCTGGTCTTATGGGAATAGATGAATCTTTGTTGTTACACATCTGTGTCTGATGATCTAAGTTTCCAGAGGTCAACTGATTATAATGGGTACACAATACCATGAGCTTGACAGATTGGATTCTTTCTTGAATGAAGTGGCTTACACAGTTTATGACACATGGAACAAACCTAAGTATTAGGAGAATGATCAGCAGGGACTAGTTATAGTGCTGATCAAAGTAGTAAGCCATGGGGACCAGGAGAACCAACCTTCATACCAGGTTTCCTGGTTTTTGTGGGTTTTCTCCCTTTCTTTTAGTATCTTCCTTACTAGAGACAAACTATCTCTGATGACTCCTGAATGATTAGCATAAAAGCAGCATGGTTCTCCTAATGCTATGCACAATCCACCTTGTTTTAGGAGCAGCAAATCTAGACCTGTTTTTTTTTTTTTTTTTTTTTTTGTGGTACTTGGGATTGAACTCAGGGACACTCAACCACTGGGTCACATCCCCAGCCCTTTTCTTTGTATTTTTTAGAGACAGGGTCTTACTGAGTTGCTAAGTGCCTCGCCATTGCTGAGGCTGGCTTTGAACTCGCGATCCTCCTGCCTCAGCCTCCCAAAGTGCTGGAATTTCAGGCGTGCGCCACCATGCCCGGCTAACCTCTTTTATTTTGTAGGGTGACTTCCGTTAAGTAGTTTAGGGATTCTTCTAGCCTGGATACAGACTTTTCTAGTTTTTATACTGGCTACTGAGCAATTTATAACTCTCATCTTGGAGTATTAATGCTGTTGCTCCTACAGCGGTAGAGCCTATTATTTCAGTTGCTACTAACAATGGTACAAATACTGGTGCTGCTTTTTTTTTTTTTTTTTGGTACCGGGGATTGAACTCAGGGGCACTCGACCACTGGTCCACATCCCCAGCCCTTTTTTGTATTTTTATGAGCGACAGGGTCTCACTGAGTTGCTAAGTGCCTCGCTATTGCTGAGGCTGGCTTTTAACTCGCGATTCTCCTGCCACCGCCTCCCAAGTACTGGGATTACAGGTATGCGCCACTGTGCCCAGCTGGTGCTGCCCTTTTGACTCTGTTTGTTTCACAATTTTCTGCTCCTGCTTTTCTGTTATAATAATATACTTGAGGAGCAATGTGGACAGTGACACAGAATTCAGCCCATGGAGTTTGTGTTTCTGTCTCAGTTTGAGATTAAGGCAAGGTGTTAGACTAGAAGTGTAGGCAAACCATGTCCCTTTAGGGGCAATCAGTTAATTGTTATAACCCCCTAATGGGATGATGCTTTGGGTACAAGACTCTTGGTAGGGCGAGTATTGGGGATTGAAGTTAGGGGTATGAAAACAAATTCCATGGCCTTGTAAATCACCCAGTGTTAATTTAGGTATGTTTGCCCAAGGGCAAGTAGCTATATTATCTCCCTGGGCACTGACATTAAGAAGATCACAGGTGGAGATATTGGCCCCTACCCCCACATAATAAGGGGCTCAATGTTGAAGCAGAGCCAGCATTTATTGGTGAGGAAGCATTTTTTTTTTAAGTTTGAACCCAGTGTAGAGCCTGCAAGGATTCAAAAAAGTGGTTATCAGTTACCTGTTGCACCATTGATTGATTTAACTTAGGTACCAAATGTGGGGGGTCTTCCAAACATAATTTCAAAGGGCGTTATTCTCTGTTTATAAGGATTGCAGCGGACATGAAGGAGAGCAAAGGGAAGGAGGTCTACCCATGTTTTGTCAGTCTCCAAGATTAATTTGGTTAAAGTTTCACAGTGGAGTTTCTAATTAATCTCTAGGGTTTTAGACAAAGATTTAATTATTTTTGCCATGAAGGCAGGGCCATTGTCAGTCCCTATAGATAAGGGGAGGCCAAATCTGGGAATAATCTCTTGTAATGCGGGCAGCTTCTGTTTAGGTGGGAAATGACTCTGTAAACCCCAAGTAGGTGTCCACAAAATCCAATAAATATTTATATCTACACCTATTGACTTTTACTTCAGTAAAGTCCTGGGAAGTGGTACCTTGTCTTGAGCAATTCAATCATTTTGGTTTCACCCAAATGGGTCCCGTGATGTAGGTGATGGAAGAGGGCTTGGCCGATATCTTCTGGTAGGTAAACTCTGCTGTCTGGGAGTATAGCTCACCCACCAGAGTCTTTGTGGGCATCAAGTTGCTTAATTTTGATTCCATTTTGTTCAGAATAAATAGGCTGTGAAGGCAGGATCTGCTCAGGGAGGACTGGAGGAATAGTTAATGGCCCCACTGGTCTTAGGGCGGCTTGATCAGCAAAATTATTTCCTTGTATCTTTAATGCTTCTACTTTTTTTGGTGGGTCTTGCAATGTGTGATAGCGACTCTTTTTTTTGGTAGCCAAATGGCTTTTACCAGGGCCAGAATTTCTGGGACATTTTAATAGTCTTTTCTCTTGAGGTTAATAAACCTCTCTCTTTATAGATGGCTCCATGCACATGAGCTGTAGCAAAAGCATACCTACTGCCCATATAAATGTTGACAGTTGAAGGAGCCTATAATCAAGGAGATAGCTAAAGATTGCGGTTAGCTGAGAGCCATAAAAGATGTTCTAGTTTCCACCTGATAGTAATACATTATTCAAGGAATCTTTGTATGCCCGTGAACACTGCGTGACGCACCTGTAAGCTCGAGCTGTAAGCATGTGTCCTTGTTAAAGCTATATGTATATAACTGGGTGAGTTTGGTTAGTGTGTGTGGGAAGAAGAAGGTGGTGGTTGGAGTTAGAGCGTTTGGAGTGATTGCTGGAGCCGGAGAGAGAAGAAGAATAAAAGACCTTTTTTCATTTTCATCCTACTCCGAATTTTCCTGCGGCGTTTTTTGCTCCAAACGGTTTCCGCTTCAGGCAGCAACAAGTGGTGGCCTGTACGGGGAATTCGGCGGCAAGGTAAGAAAAAAGAAAATTTAAAAATATGGGAGCGAATATAACAAAAAGTTGGTTTATAAAAGCCACGAATGAAATTTTTGATAGCGAGAACTCAGAGGATAGTGAGAAAAGTGAACAAGAAAGCATATCCTCTGACTCAGTTGAGACCAACAAGGAGAGCAGTAATATAAATTCAAAAGTAAGAACTGCAAAAGCCATCAGAAGCTTAATAAAATTAGCTGAGGAGTATGTACTCTCCTTAGAAGCTGAAACTCAGGATACTAGTGAAAGTGATAATAGTAACAAGGAGCCAAACCATGAGAGTACGGTCTCCTCCACTGAGCCAGTTAGGAATTATGAAGCTAGTAGTGAGGAGGAATCAAAAAGCAATTCGGGGAGCACAGTCTCCAATAAAAAGAACAAAAAGAAATTAAAAAAGAGAAAAGACCGTCATATAGAGGAACCACTAGTGCCCTCTGCTCCTTCATGGATAGAATACCTAACAGAAACAATAAAGAGTATTGATCAGAGTGTACGTGCCCTTGAGGTAGAAATTGGCAGCCTTTCTGAGTGCTTATATGCTCTCGAACAACATAGACCGCAGGAGCACCTAGAACTGCCAGTATTTCAAAATGAACAGGGACAAAGATATCACAAGTCCCTAGACTTTAAAACAATAAAGAATTTTAAAGAGGCGGTAATGACCTATGGGCCTCAAACTCCGTTCACATTAAGTATGATAGAGTCACTTAACACCCTAACCTTAGCCCCCTCAGATTGGAAAAGTCTATGCAGAGCGGTACTAAGTGGGGGACAATACCTAATCTGGAAAACTCAATTCCAGGAACTATGTTCAGAAATAGCAAAGAGAAATGCTGCAGCAGGTTTCCCTCAACGCAATATAGATATGCTCACAGGGGTGGGTCAGTTCGCTGAACTACAAAATCAGCTACAATACGATCCCGGTGTGTATGCCCAGATACACACTGCAGCTGTGAAAGCCTGGAAGACAATATCAGGCACAGGGGATCTGCAAGGCAGCCTATCAAAAGTTATACAAGGGCCTAACGAACCTTACGCTGATTTTGTAGATAGACTCTTGAAAACAACATCTAGAGTTTTTGGCGAAGTCGAGCAAGCTATGCCTCTAGTTATCCAATTAGCATACGAGAATGCTAATAAATATTGCCAGGATGCAATAAGGCCATGGAGAAGTAAAAAAGACTTATCAATTTATATTAGACTGTGCAAAGACATTAACGAGGCTGTTATCACAGGCAACGTAATTGCTGCAGTGATAAAAAATTCCTCCCCTCAAAATTCCCAAAGGATTCAACCTAGAACAGGATATTCCAGACAAAAGTATTATAATCAACCAAGATATGCTAAGCAATATCCCCCAAGGGTAATAAGATCAAATTCATACCGCGCTCCAGGCCGATGCCCCAGGTGCAAAAAGGGTATACATTGGGCCAATCAATGCCATTCCAGATATGATATATATGGAAATGATTTATCAAGGATTTCAATAAACAGGGCACGAGGCCCAATGCCCCGGGGCCCACAAATGTACGAGGCACTAGAGAAGGAATGCGCACTAGAGGAGGAATGCCCTCAGATCCAAATGATTCCTCATCACAATCCCTCCTACCCATTAACTCCCTTAGCAGAGGGACAAGAGGAAGTGCAGGATTAGATCTCTGTTCTACTGCCCGGATGGTCCTGACACCTGAAATGGGGGTTCAGCTGATTCCTACAGGAATCAGGGGACCTCTCCCTTCAGGAACTGTGGGACTAATCCTTGGGCGTAGTTCTAAGAGTTTATTAGGCTTTAATGTTATACCAGGGGTTATTGATTTAGATTATAATGGAGAGATTAAAATAATGCTAAGTACACACAGGGGCATCATCTCCGTAAATCAAGGAGACAGAATCGCACAGCTGCTCCTTCATTCCCAGTCTCCATAATTCTTTTAAAAGCATGCCACAAAATAGAAATAGCAGAGCATTCAGTTCCACTGGTTCAGGACCTATGGCTTTCTGGGTTCAGGATTGTTCACGGAGGCCTATGTGCAAATTAAAAATTCAAGGTATAGAGATGGAGGGGCTGATTGATACAGGAGCTGACTCTTCCATCATAAATTTACAACAATGGCCTAAGCACTGGCTTCTGCAGAAAGCCTCAACCAGTTTAAGAGGCTTGGGATACAGTAATACCCCAGCTCAAAGTGCTGTAATCTTAAATTGGCAAGACAATGAAGGCCATACAGGAACATTCCAACCCTATGTTTTAAACAGCTTGCCAGTTACCCTATGGGGAAGAGATATCTTACATCAAATGGGGCTACACTAGCAACCAAGCCTGCAGGTGTTAAGAATAAAAATCCTAATCATAATAAAAAAGGCAAAGGACATTTTTTCTAGGGGCCACTGAGAAAACAATTTTAAAAATACCATGGCTCTCTAATAAGCCAGTTTGGGTCCCTCAGTGGCCCCTATCCAAAGAAAAATTGCAAGCGGCCCATCAATTATTAAAGAACAATTAGAAGCAGGACACATAGAGCCTTCCACCTCTCCCTGGAATTCTCCCATATTTGTAATTAAGAAAAAATGGGAAAATGGAGACTATTACAAGACCTAAGACAAATTAATAAAACAATGCAAATTATGGGCCCTACCCAACCTGGACTTCCTAATCCTGTAGCTATTCCAAAAAACTATTACCTTATAAATTCTTGATATAAAGGACTGTTTCTTTTCCATTCCCCTACATCCTCTGGATGCCCCAGGTTTGCTTTTTCAATTCCTTCTATTAATAATAATGGCCTTGATAAAAGATATCAATGGAAAGTATTGCCGCAGGGAATGGCAAATAGCCCTACAACTGTGCCAACTATGTGTGGACAGAGCTATACAGCCCATTAAAAACAAATATCAAGACCTCATGTGTCTACACTACATGGACGATGTTTTATTAGCTCACCCTAATCAACAAATCTTATTTAATATATTTAGTGAAATAACAAAAAATTTAAAAAAAATATGGATTATATAAAGCAGAGGAAAAAAGTTCAAAGCAGATCACCTATACTATATTTAGGCTTTAAAATCATGGATACTTTTGTTAAACCCCAAAAACTTCTAATAAGTAAAGAACATTTGACCACCCTCAATGATTTCCAAAAATTATTGGGAGACATTAATTGGCTTCACCCTACACTAAGCCTCACTACTGGACAATTAAAACCTTATTTGACATCCTTCGTGGGAACCCTGATCCATCCTCACCTCGAACATTAACTCCTGAGGCCAGGAGAGCTCTAAAATTAGTAGAACAGGCCATTGAAAGATCCCATTGTGATAGATTTGATTTTGCACAACCACTAATATTGATTATTATTCCTTCACAATATACACCAACAGGAGTATTTTGGCAACAGGGACCTATATTATGGATACATTTGCCTGTCTCTCCTAAAAGTACAATTGAGTCTGATACCTCCATGGTGGCTAAACTTATTCTTCAAGGACTTAAAACCTCTACTAAAATATTTGGAATTCATCCCGCTACTATTATTACTCCTTATTCATCGTCACAGGTTGAATATTTGTGCTTCAATGATAATGATTGGGCTATAGCTAGATGCTCTACTTCTGCAAATTTTGACAATCATATTCCTAAATCTCCTATACTGTCCTTTTGTATCAATCATCCTATCATATTCCCACAGGTAATAAAAAATCAACCCATTCCTAAAGCATTTAATGTATTTACAGATGGATCTCTAACGGTACTGCTGCAGTAGTCACTCAAAATGAAAAAATGATTCATATCACTAATCAAAAATCAGCTCAATTAGTGGAACTCGAAGCTATAATAATAGCTCTGGAAATTTTTAAAGAACAGCCTATGAATATTTTTTCAGACAGCCACTATATTGTACATGCTGTCCCTAAATTGGAGCTAGCAGGTCCAATAGCACCACATACTCCAGCTTTTAAATTGTTTTCTCAAATCCAAAATCTCCTATGGCAACGAAAAGAACCTTTATTTATAGGTCACATAAGAGCTCACACTAATCTGCCTGGTCCTCTCCATGAAGGTAATCAAAAAGCTGATGCCCTCACTAAAACAATATTTATATTTACTACAGTACAACAAGCTACTTTATTTCATTCCCAGTTCCACGTTAATAGCTCTACCTAAAGACAAAAATTTAAAATCACAAAAGAACAAGCTCGTAGAATTGTAAAAGAATGTCCATCTTGTGTAACACTTTTGCCCAATCCACGTTATGGGGTTAACCCACGAGGTTTGATGCCCAATCATTTGTGGCAGATGGATGTCACACATGAGCCAAGTTTTGGAAAATTACGATTTATTCATGTCACCATAGATACATGCTCAGGCATGATTTTTGCTTCTTTACATTCCGGAGAAAAAGTAAAGATACTATATCTCATTGTCTGCAAGCTTTTGCTGCATTGGGCATCCCCAAAATGCTTAAAACAGATAACGGGCCTGCATATACATCCACATCCTTCAAACAATTTTGTACAAAGTTCAATATTATCCACAAAACAGGTATCGCTTATAATCCTCAGGGACAAGGAATAATTGAAAGAGCAAATCGGACACTTAAAAATATGTTACTAAAGCAAAAAGATGGAAACTGGAAAAATCCTAAGGACAGATTGGCAGTTGCCCTGTTTACCCTAAATTTCTTAACTTTAGATTCTAATGGACATTCAGCTGGAGATAGACACTGGAACCCACACCAACAACATAAACCTTTGGTTTTCTGGAAGGATGTTCTCTCAGGTACATGGAAGGGTCCAGACCCAGTATTAATTTGGGGGAGAGGATCTGTTTGTGTTTTTCCAAAGCACGAATCCTCTCCAATATGGATACCATCTAGATTGATAAAGCAGGTACAAAGTCAAAAGGATCAAGACGAAGTTATTGAGGAGTCTAGCTTGAATAAACAAGTACAAAATCAAGAGGACCAAAATGAAGGTATGGAGTGATTCCCTTAAGAGTCCTCCATTAAATTTACAACTTAAATGTCATCTTCCCGGCTGGGACAAGAAGATCTCTCTTCAGTGTATACACAATTGAATTTTTTTCTTTTATATATGTCTTTATGTCTGTGCATTTGTCTAAATTTCATGTTAATGTGATGTCACAAATATATGTTTATATGTGCATCTGTCTAGTGTGACGTCACAAATAACTAAGTGCTTAAAAAGAAATAGGTAGATAGATATAGATCCAAATAACGTTAATTCATTTAAGCTTAGAATATTCTAATTAGATAATCAATAGATAGATAGATAAATAGATATTCATATAAGTTCAGAATATTTTAATTAGATAATCAATTATAATGATAATCAATTTTGATTTATAGTTGTCTCTGGGACTTCTCTTCAGCTGTGAATATGTTTAATGTTGTATAACCTGATATTTTGGTGTTCCAACAGAGGATCGTTTATTTGTTATTAACTTCATTTGTTTAATAGCTGATTAATTTGAATTATTTTAACAGGTATAGGATTGCTGTGTATATAGAGACTCGAGGATTCCAGCTAACAAATTATTTTTCCAAAGTGCCTTTAGCTTTTCTTTATCTTTAATGCAGTAAACACCCTCAGTTTCTCTTTGATTATTTCTGAATGTGATATTTTGCCAGCTTATGTTTGTGGGAGCTTAAGCAGCAATGTGTGTGAGCAGAGATCAACTTTTATTTTCTACTTTAATAATTCTTGTTTTTAGTTTGACAGCTCACCTTTTGATCTCAGTGCTGGAATAGCACTGCCTTTCCCTTAATAATGGATGCTTGAGTTTTTAGGTAGCGGGCCCTGAAGATTTGCCGGTGGAAATGTCTAGACATAAAAAAGACGGCTGCTGCTACAACTGCAGGGACCGCGGTTGCTGCAAGCATCCCTGCTGCTCAAGCATCAAACAACCTAACCAGCAGTGTGACCTCTGCTCTGCATGCATGGGGCCTCCTGAATCTTTGTGTTATAACTTATGGACATTTTGATTTTCCATTATTTTGGGACATTACGGGACAATGCCTTGCGGTTATTTGTCTAAGAGAACTCAGTGCGTTACTTGATGAAACTAAGGGCAGCTGATTGGCTTAAAGAACTTGATACGCTATGGAAACTTGGCTCGTCAGCAGTAGGCTTACCGCCTTAAAGCCGCAGCATCTCCTGAAAATTGGACGGCTGTTAGTCAACACACAGTCGATCCTGAAGGGCTCTATTGGATGGCTGGTTAGCCTATGACGGGTAAGATCCCCAGAAGGGGACAACCTAAGACACGGCACAGTCGCACGGGACAGTCTAATGTGGCCAGCATGTCAACCTAAGCCAGGAGTCAGGACAGCCTAGACTCCCATGACGGGTAAGAATGTCGGTTGCACATGGACGTCCTAGAACATCCCCTCTTTTAAAACTAAAAGGGGGAAATGAAGAAGCCTATAATCAAGGAGATAGCTAAAGATTGAGGTTAGCTGAGAGCCATAAAAGATGTTCTAGTTTCCACCTGATAGTAATACATTATTCAAGGAATCTTTGTATGCCCGTGAACACTGCGTGACGCACCTGTAAGCTCGAGCTGTAAGCACGTGTCCTTGTTAAAGCTATATGTATATAACTGGGTGAGTTTGGTTAGTGTGTGTGGGAAGAAGAAGGTGGTGGTTGGAGTTAGAGCATTTGGAGTGATTGCTGGAGCCAGAGAGAGAAGAATAAAAGACCTTTTTTCATTTCCATCCTGCCTCTGAATTTTCCTGCGGCGTTCGTTGCTCCAAGTGGTTTCCGCTTCAGGCAGCAACAGACAGTTTTGTCTTTTCCAAACCTAAGGGCCTGAGTTTGAGCTATGAGTTTTGCCCTTTGAGATGAGGTCCCGTGTCCCAACGCTTGGGCCCAGATTACCTTGTCATTGGTGACTACAGCCGCTCAGGCATACCTGACGCCTTCTATCATAAAACGGTTTCCATCTGTGGAGAGGGTTTCCTCTGGTTTTTCCCAGGGCACATCTCATAGATCCCTGGAAACTGGAATATGTCTAGACAGTCATGTACAGGTTGAAACGGATCATCATCAGGAAGTAGAGTGGCGGGGTTTAAGGTTTTAGTAGCTGAGAATTTCACTCATTGTGGGCAAGAAGGTTTGGTAATGTGTCAACCTGGTATTTGTTATCCATCACTCTGGGGGAGTCTTTAATACAGTCTCAATAACATGAGGAGCAATGATCATGAGTTCCTGCCCCAGAGTTAGTTTTTGTAGAAAGTCTCTCCCCAGTAAGGGGTATGGGCAATCAGACGTCACTAGGAAGAAGTGAGTGATAGTTCCCCTCCCAAGTCTGTGATTATCGCTCTTGTCCAAGAGCAGTGCTAGGTTTTTTCAGTGGCTCTCTGTATAGGGATTTTTTATTTTTACAGGGGTTCGTCAGATTGCTGCAACACCGAGAAGGTACTAGACACTTTGTGGGTTTGCCCCCTACTTGTAAGGTGACCATAGGCTCTTGGGGGCTTATTGGAATAGAGCCTCGGCCCCATCAGTTCTCATCCAGTATAGAAAGGACTTTTCCTGGCTGGGCACCGTGGTGCACACCTGTAATCCCAGCACTTGGGAGGCTGAGGCAGGAGGATCGCGAGTTCAAAGTGGGCCTCAGCAATGGTGAGGTGTAAGCTGCCTGTCATGGCCAGCCACAAACCGCCGCGGGAGGAAAACTCTCGGAGGCAGAGTAAAGCTATTACTACTTTTACTTCTACTTTCTTAGAGCTTAGAGAGGGAAAGAAAGATTTTTAGAGAGAAAGATTAAAGAGAGCTTTGCTTCTTGTCTTCTTAGAGAGAAAGATTAAAGAGAGCTTTTCTTCTTGTCTTCTTAGCTTAGAGAGAAAGAAAGATAGAGCTTAGCTTCTTGTCTTCTTGTCTTCTTAGCTTAGAGAGAGAGAAAGAAAGATAGAGAGAGCTTAGCTTAGAGAAAGATTATTTTTTAGAGCTTCTTTACTACTTTTACTTCTACTTTCTTAGAGAGAGCTTAGAGAGGAAAAGAAAGATTTTTAGAGAGAAAGATTAGAGAGAGCTTATCTTCTTGTAGAGAAAGATTATTTTTTAGAGCTTCTTTCTTCTTTCTTCTTCCTCGGGAGCCTCGGCCTACCTCTGACCAGCTATTACTTCTACTTTCTTGTTTCTCTTCTGTAACTGCTCTGCCTACGTTCTGGCCGCTCTGATTCTCTGACCCAAACTCTTCTTCTGACTGACCGAGTGACTGCACGACTGACTGAATGAATGAATCTCCTAACTCGAACCGCTTTCCCCCGGTTATATACCTTCAGCTTTGCGGGTGCCTACAGGTGCGTCACATACATATCAGGTGGAACTTATGGCTTCCAGCTAGCTGCAACAGCCCTTCCTAATTAGGGCCCCTTCATATTCCTCCCCTTTAGTTTAAAAAGGTGCTTTAATTCTATTTTCTCTATTTTCTTTTATTTTCTTGTCCCTACCTAGCTTTTCACCTTTTGTTTTTTAAAAGGGTGGATATTTGAGCCCTTTTTCAGAAGGTGCTGCGGCTTTAAGGAAGCCTACTGCTGAGGAGCAGCTAATACACTTAGTTAAGCACAATTGCATAAGCGGCTTTGACTTTTTTTTTTTTTTTTCTCTTCTTTATTTTTATGGCTTTTTTCTTTATGGCTTTCTTGCCAAGGCTCAATGGCTTTTTCTCTGCATGGTTTTCACCGTGCTTTTTAATTCTCTATTTTCTTTTAAGCTCATGGCTTTTTTCTTTATGGCTTTTTTGCTAAAGCTCAAGGCTTTTTCTTCTTTATTTTTTATGGCTTTTGGCTGGCTACTCTGCTTCGGCTCTTCGCCGGCTACTCTGCTTCTGCTTAATTCTTAACTGGCCTCAACTGAGTCTGAGGCTATGCTTTTTCTTCACTCTCCTCACTATAGAGCTTCTTGTTCTTATTTCTTATCTTTTCTTCTCTGCCTGCTGAGCCCCGGATGGACCACCATTTGTAAGCTGCCTGTCATGGCCAGCCACAAACTGCTGCGGGAGGAAAACTCTCGGAGGCAGAGTAAAGCTATTACTACTTTTACTTCTACTTTCTTAGAGCTTAGAGAGGGAAAGAAAGATTTTTAGGGAGAAAGATTAAAGAGAGCTTTGCTTCTTGTCTTCTTAGAGAGAAAGATTAAAGAGAGCTTTTCTTCTTGTCTTCTTAGCTTAGAGAGAAAGAAAGAGTGAGGCACTTAGCAACTCAGTGAGACCCTGTCTCTAATAAAATACAAAAAAAGGGCTGGGGATGTGGCCCAGTGGTCAAGTGCCCCTGAGTTCAATCCCTGGCACCAAAACAAACAAACAAACAACAACAACAAAAAAAAACGACCTTTCCTGACCTCGGTTTGGAGGGTCTGAATTCCGGGCTTTCTGTAGGCATTTGTTTTTCTGATGTCCTTTTTCTTTACGGTAGGCACATTGGTCCCTTTTTAAAAATTCTTTTACCTCTTTCAGTAGGTGGCCCTCCACAAGGGGCATTAAGTCATTTGGTGGCAGTCAATAAGGCCTTAGTAAGTCTTTTGGTTTGTCTTTCTTCAGGAGGATCTCTGTTATTATAAACTCATTGGGCTATTTCCACCAATTTAGATAAAACCTTTTCCTCAAATCCTTCACATTTTTGGAGTTTTTTCCTAATATTGAGAGCCGACATGGTTACAAAAGCTATATTTATCTATAGGGTGTAAGAGCAGTGAGCCAGTAGGAGGCACTCCAAGAAAATACTTGGAGATTTGCTAGGGATTGTCTAGTGGGCCTTTTAAAGGTGGTTTGAACTCCCCACAGTAGAGTCTGGCAAAACCGGTTTAGAGCCTCCTTACCTGTATCTTCACTGGGGTCCCATTTGGGAGAGATGGAGAGAAAAATGTCTTCCTGCAGGACAGGGTCATCTGTGGGCCAGCCATCAGCACCCAAGATAGATTTCTGAGCTTCTCGTCTGATGTGTTCAGATGTGAACAGAGTTTGGAGAAGCTGTTGACAGTCATCTCAGGTGGGCTGGTGGGTATAGAAAACTGATTCTAAAAGAAAGGTGAGTCTCTGTGGTTTATCAGTAAAAGAAGGGTTTTGTGAGATGGGGAGAGGACACCTGAGGATGGGGAAGGTGGAGACAATGGAGGAGAAGGCGAGGAGTGGCAAAGGTATTCCAGTACCCACTGTCTGACAAGGTACTCATGATATGGATGACAGGAAATTTGCCAATTGCAAGAGAGAAAAACATGTTGTTCAGACATGCAAGAATATTTCCAGAATGGGTCTAAAAACATAATTGAGAAATGTCCACAGGTGTCCTGGAGAAACTTAAGCAACAAGGGCTAATGGAAGGAATGAATAAGCCGCCGCATGGGAAGGTGGGAGAGGGAGTGGGCCTCTGCCCCAAAGGCCGCGCAGAGGAGGCCGGCCAGCCAGTCTAGCCTGACTCAGCCAGGCTAACGGGGTCCACCCAAGGCTGCCATGGCCTGGAAGGCGGTACCACCTAGGAAAGGGCCAGGGTCAGAGCCCAGGAGTTGGAGCCAACCACAAGGGTGGAGCTGAGGGCAAAGTCCACGGGGAGGAGCCTGAAAGGCGAAGCTAAGCCACAGTGAGAGCGGAAAGGAGAAACGCAGCAGGCAGAGCCGAGGATGCGGTGGAGCCAAGGGCGGGGCCTGAGGAGACTTCGGGGGAGGAGCCAGGGCAGGGGTGGAGCCGGTGGGTTGGGGGAGGTTCTCTGGGAGCACGGAGCCGGTGGGGAAAGCACGGGGGAGGAGCCCGGGAAGGGGAGGTACAGGGGGAGAGTCCTCCTCTGCCACCACCGACTCCAGGGCGCTTTTCCTCGGGCTGGTCGGAAACTGGGGGGGCTCCTCGGCCCAGCTTCTCGCCTCAGCCCGTCCTTGGCCACTCCCCGAGGCGCGGGCTCTGGCTATCGAGCTGACGAGAACGCCCTGGGCGCCCCCCCCCCCCCGAGGGCCGTCGCCTCCCTCGGTGCGTGGGGCCGGCATGGAGCTCTTTTAAGCCAAGGACCACTACATCCTGCAGCGGGGCGAGCGCGCGCTGTGGTGCAGACGGAGGGCTTCTCCCACCCCTCGCGGGAGGTTGGGGTTCCATTTCCACCCAAGTCCGTGGAACCTTCTGTTGTCCACGTGTTCCTGGTGTCTTATTATTAATTAGTGCGGCTTGGCGATGGTTACCTCCTAGGCTCTTGATGTGAGTGAGGCTACTGTCTTCAATTTTAGTACAGTTTGTATTGAAGAATCGTGATGAACAAGAAGTACTGTGGGCCCATGTTTGGGTGTCCTGAGCCTTTAGAGGAGCCTGGGGCTGCAGCCCTCAGTTTGCCCTAGGAAAGGTTGTGGATGGTTAAACTGCTGCGCCTGCCCTCAGAGGGAGGACAGTCGGGTTTCCTCTGTGAGCGCACGGGTGGCCCCTCCCACCTGTCAGTTCTTTCTCTTAGCTGCTCAAGATCTTTTCACTTTAGGAAAAGTGGGAGAATTGAGTTTTTACAAGAAAGAGCCAAAACATTGGACGTTTACTTGTAATTCTTGTATGCATGCGTCTAAACAAAGGTTTACATGGTATGAATTGAAATGTATAAAAGGTTCAGATTCAGAACTTTTCAGATCAGCTTGTCACCACTTATAAAATAGTTTCCAAGGACAGACTGTTTAACGTTATTCCCAATCCCCATAACAACCTTTCCGCGCAGGGGATGGCATCCTCTTTTTCAGGTGAGGAGCAATGTGCCCAAGAGGACAAAGTTGGGATACTTGATAACAGGGCAGTTTCCATTCTGTCAGAACACTGTTGGCAGGCCCCACTGCTTTCTTATGATGTCCTGTTAGTTGCTTTGCTAGAGCAATGAACTTATCTTTTTTCTACACTCTGCCTATATTTTTCTTGCTATTAAATTTTATTTTCAGAAAGGAGTACAAACTACTGCATCTACATAAGGTTCTTGAAGATCATGGGACAGACATTGTAGATAGGTAATTTTGCCCAGTGGGTTTTTTGTTTGTTTCTGTTTTTGTTTGTACCAGGGATTGAACTCAGGTGCATCGACCACTGGGCCACATCTCCAGCCCCTTTTTGTATTTTATTAGAGACAGGGTCTCACTGAGTTGCTAAGTGCCTTGCCATTGCTGAGGCTGGCTTTGAACTCGAAATCCTCCTGCCTCAGCCTCCCAAGTGCTGGGATTATAAAACTGTGCAGGAGCCCTGTTTGGGGAGATAGCTACGATTGCGATTGACTATGGGCCATAGACATTTTTGGGCATTTCTGCCTTTCGTAGTCTCATGGGACTTGGCCTGGGATTTCACGGGACTTGGCCCAGGATCTCAAGAGGTTTGAGCCATGACTCAGCAGATCAAGCTAGCACCATTGCTGCTCGGGGCGCATGGGAAGAGACCTGAGAGAGTACGGACAGAGTTATCGCTATTGTATAGATATATTGTAGTTTCTTGTAAGAGTAGGTGCCTTGGTCTCTTGTGAGAGTGTGTATGTGGTGTTAGAAATTACAAGAGACAGAGAGAGAAACATTAAAGAATTTTTTTCATCTCCATCCTGTCTCCGGACTCCTTCCCGCAGCGCTGCCGTTCCGGCTTCAATCCCTTTCCGGCGACAACAGTTGGTGGCCCATTCGGGGAATTCAGCACGGCAGGTAAGAACTGAGAAACTTCGCAGGAGTATCTAGTCAGAGCGGTTAAAATGGGTTCAAAAATAACTAAGACCCAAGTGTACAAGGCTCTTGATGAATTCTTTGATATGGATGAGTCTGTCGTTAGTGAGGAGGATTTAGAAAACAGTGAAGGCGATCATGAAAGCGTAGATTCCGCTGGCGATCATGAAAGCGTAGATTCCGCTGAGTCAACTAAGACCAGTAAGGAGAGTATTAGAAGCATCCCCAAAATGACAAAGATTTGAGCTGCTAAAGCTATTCAAGATTTATCAGAGATACTTCAAGGATACATGCTCTCAATTGAACCTGGAACTCAGGATGTTACTGAGTCAGTTAAGACCAATGAGAGTAATAATAGTGAGGAGGAATTAAAGGTGATTTTGAGAAAATGAACAAAAGGAAATTAAGAAAGACCAAGATAAGTGATCATCAAGTGGAGGAACTTGTGTCCTCTACTCCCCCATGGGTGAAATCGATTACAGAAAATATGAAGGGTATCACTAGACATTTGCATACCCTAGAAATAGAAATAAAAAGTCTTTCTGAGCGCTTATGTACTCTTGAGGGTAACTCACAGATACATTGGGAACTGCCAGTATTTGAATATGAAAATGGACAGAGGGGCCACCAGCCAGTAGATTTCAACACAATAAAAAATCTCAAAAAGGCAGTAATGACTTATGGACCCCAAGCTCCTTTCACATTGAGTATACTGGAGTCCCTAAAAACCTTTAGCTTAACCCCCGCAGACTGGAAACGTCTATGTAAAGCAACATTAAGTGGGGGACAATACTTGGTTTGGCGATCGCAATTTCAAGAACTTTGTATAGAAACAGCTAAAAGAAACGTGGATGCAGGGTTTGGATACCATAATATAGAAATGCTCACAGGAGAAGGGCAATTTGCAGACGTACAGGATCAAAAATATTATACCCCAGGAGTATATGCTCAGATAAACGCAGCTGCCTTAAAGGCATGGAAAACTGTACAAGGACCTGGGGATCTACAAGGTAGCTTGTCCAAAGTAATTCAAGGACCTAATGAACCATATGCTGACTCTGCTGATCAACTTTGAGAACTGCAGGTAGAGTTTTTGGAGACATTGGTCAAGTTATGCCATTAGTTGTTCAATTAGCATATGAAAATGCTAATAAATATTGCCAGGAAGCCATCAGGCCATGGAAAAATAAAAAGGATCTTTCCATATATATACAACTATGTAAAGATATAAATGATGCCTTTGTCACAGGGAATGTGATTGCAGCAGCTGTGAGAGATGCTGCCCCTCAAAATTTTACAAGGGCTCAACATAGACATTATAATCAATCAGGATATTCTAGGCAAAATTATCATAATCAATCAGGCTATTCTAGGCAAAATCCCAAAAGAGAAATAAGACCAAATTCATACCGGGCTCCAGGTTGCTGCCCCAGGTGTAAGAAAGGAAATCATTGGGCCAATAAATGCTATTCAAAATTTGACATCCATGGAAATCCTTTGTTCAGGAATTCAAAAAATGGGGCACGGGGCCCAATGCCCCGGGCCACAAATGTACGAGGCATTGGAGGAGGCGTATCCTGAAGCATCCACTCAGATGCTTCCCCGACACAATCCCTATTACCCATCCACTCCCTCGCCAGAGGAACAGAAGGAAATGCAGGATTAGACCTCTGTTCCACTGCCTGAATAGTTTTAACACCTGAAATGGGGGTTCAACTGATTCCCACAGGAGTCAGGGGACCTCTTCCCTCAGGGACTGTAGGACTTATTATCGGGCAAAGTCCGCAAAGCTTAGTAGGTTTGCAAGTGACCCCAGGTGTAATAAACTCAGACTACAAAGGGGAAATAAAAATAATGCTTAGCTCACCCCAAAGTATAAGTTCTATTAATCAGGGAGATAGAATTGCTCAGCTGCTCCACCTTCCAAATTTACATAATTCATTTAAAATGAATATGCCTCTAAATAGGAACAATAGAGGATTTTGTTCCACTGATTCGAAACCCATGGTTTGCTGAGTTCGGGACTGTACAAGGAGGCCTGTGTGTAAAATAAGAATCCAAGAATAGAAATGGAGGGTCTTATAGATACTGGAGCTGATTCTTCCATCATTAAGTTATGTCAATGGCCTAAACACTGGCCTCTGCAAAAAGCTTCAACCAGTTTAAGAGGCTTGGGATATAATAACCTCCCAGAAAAAAGTGTGGTAATTTTAAAATGGGAGGATGATGAAGGACATAAAGGCACATTTCAGCCTTATGTTTTACCTAATCTACCGGTTGCTTTATGGGGAAGAGATATTTTACAACAAATGGGAGTACACCTTGCAACCAAACCTGCAGGTGTTAAATGTAAAAATCTACAGGGTAATCTTAACCCTAAAAGAAATCATCAAAAAGTACAGGGTAAGTTTAACCCTAAAAGAAATCATTATCATATAGGAAAAAGACATTTTTCTTTGGGGCCACTGAGAAAATAATTTTGAAAATACCATGGCTTTCTGATAAGCCAGTGTGGGTCCCTCAGTGGCCCCTATCTAAAGAGAAATTACAAGCGGCCCACCTACTAGTTCAGGAACAATTAGAAGCAGGACATATAGAACTTTTCACCTCTCCCTGGAATTCCCCCATATTTGCGATCAAGAAAAAATCAGAAAAATGGTGATTGTTACATGATCTTAGACAAATTAATAAAACCATGCAAGTCATGGGCCCTACTCAACCTGGACTTCTGAATCCTATAGCTATTCCAAAAAATTTCCATGTTATTAGCCTTGATATAGATGATTGCTTCTTTTCTATTCCCCTACATCTTCTGGATGCCCCCAGGTTTGCTTTTTCAGTTCCTTCTATTAACAATAATGGCCCTGATCAGAGATATCAATGGAAGGTTTTGCCGCAGGGAATGGCTAATAGCCCCACCATATGCCAAATATATGTAGACAAGGCTATCCAACCCATTAAAAATAAATATCCAAACCTCATGTGTCTACATTACATGGATGATATTTTACTGGCCCACCCTAATAAAAAAATCTTATTTAATATATTCAGTGACGTGGTAGAAAATTTTAAAAAATACAGATTTTATATAGCAGAAGAAAAAGTTCAAACCAGATCTCCCATATTATATTTAGGATTTAAAATCATGGATACTTTTGTTAGACCCAAAAAAATTTTAATAAATAAAGAACATTTAACCACCCTCAATGATTTCCAAAAACTACTGGGAGACATTAATTGGCTTTGCCCTACACTAAACCTCACTACTGGCCAATTAAAACCTTTATTTGATATCCTTCGAGGGGACCCTGATCCATCCTCACCGTGAACATTGACTCCTGATGCTAGGAAAGCTTTAAAGGTAGTAGAAAAAGCCATCAAAGGAGCTCATTGTGACAGATTTGATTTAACTCAACCGCTGATATTGATTATTATTTCTTCACAATATACACCGACAGGAGTATTTTGGCAACAAGGGCCTTTATTATGGATACATTTGCCTGTCTCTCCTAAAAGCATAATTGAGTCTTATACCTCCATGGTGGCTAAACTTATTTTCAAGGACTTAAAACTTCTACTAAAATATTTGGCATTCACCCTGCTACTATCATTACTCCCTATTCATCGTCACAGATTGAATATTTATGCTTCAACGATAATGACTAGGCTATAGCTAGATGCTCTACCTCTGCAAATTTTGATAATCACCTTCCTAAGTCTCCTATATTATCTTTTTGTATTAATCATCCTATTATATTTCCACAGGTAATAAAAAATCAACCTATTCCTAAGGCATTTAATGTATTTACAGATGGGTCCTCAAATGGCACTGCTGCAGTAGTCACTACAAAAGAAAATATGACTTACATAACTGCACAAAAATCAGCTCAACTAGTGCAATTGGAAGCTGTGGTAAGAGCTCTGGAAAATTTTAGAGACCAGCCCATAAACATTTTTTCAGATAGCCACTATATTGTACAAGCCATCCCAAAATTAGAGTTAGCAGGACAAATAGCACCTCATACTCCAGCCTTTAAATTGTTGTATCAAATACAAAAACTTTTGTTGGCTAGAAAAGAACCTCTATTCATAGGCCATATTAGAGCACATACTAATTTGCCTGGCCCCCTCCATGAAGGTAATCAAAAGGCTGATGAACTTAGAAAAACAATATTTATACTTTCAGCACTACAACAAGCTACTTTATTTCATTCCCAGTTTCACATCAACAGCACCACCTTGCAACGTAGGTTTAAAATCACAAAGGAGTAAGCCAGAACAATTGTAAAAGATTGTAAATCTTGTATGACACATTTGCCCAATCCTCATTTTGGTGTTAACCCTAGAGGATTAATGCCCAATCATTTGTGGCAGATGGATGTTACTCATGAGCCAAGTTTTGGAAAATTGCGATTTATTCATGTAACCATAGATACATGCTCAGGCATGATTTTTTTTTTTTTTTTTTTTTTTTTTTGGTACCAGGGATTGAACTCAGGGGCACTCGACCACTGGGCCACATCCCCAGCCCTTTTTTGTATTTTTATTTAGAGACAGGGTCTCACTGAGCTGCTAAGTGCCTCGCCATTGCCAAGGCTGGCTTTGAACTCGCGATCCTCCTGCCTCAGCCTCCCAAAGTGCTGGGATTACAGGCGTGCGCCACCGCGCCCGGCTCAGGCATGATTTTTGCTTCCTTACATTCCGGAGAAAAAGTTAAAGATGTCACATCTCATTGTTTACAAGCTTTTGCTGCATTGGGCATCCCCAAAATGCTTAAAACAGATAATGGCCCCGCATATACATCCTCATCTTTCAAACAGTTTTGCGCAAAATTCAACATATCCCATAAAACAGGCATTCCATACAATCCTCAGGGTCAGGGCATTATTGAAAGAGCAAACCGCACACTAAAAGTTATGTTGTTAAAACAGAAAGAAGGAAACTGGAAAAATCCTAAGGACAGATTGGCAGTTGCCCTGTTTACCTTAAATTTTTTAACTTTAGACTCTGATGGTTATTCTGCTGGAGACAGACATTGGAACCCACATCAACAACATAAACCTTTGGTTTACTGGAAGGATCTTCTTTCAGGTACATGGAAGGGTCCAGATCCAGTATTAATTTGGGGGAGAGGATCTGTTTGTGTTTTTCCAAAGCATGAATCCTCTCCAATATGGATACCATCTAGATTAATAAAGCAGGTACCAAATCAAAAGGATCAAGATGAAGTTGTTGAGGAATCAAGATTAATAAAAAAGGTACAAAATCAAGAGGATCATTATGAAGATATGGAATGATTCCCTTAAGACAGTCCTTCAAAATATGTCACAACTTAAGTGTCATTCCTCCTGGCTGGGACGAAGAGATCTCTCTATAGTGTGCACACAATTGTATTTTTTTTCTTTTTATATATGTGTTTATGTCTGTGTATTTGTCTAAATTTCATGTAAATGTGACGTCACAAATATATGTTTGTATGTGCGTCTGTCTGTCCAGTGTGACATCAAAAATAACAAAGTGCTTGTGAATATATTTATATGGATCCAAATAACTCTAATTCATTTAAGTTTAAGAGTATTCAAATTGGGTAAATAATTTAATAAGTGAAGGTACCTTCAATTTTGTTTTATAGGTGTCCCAGGGACTTCTCTTTAGCAAAAAATATGACTAGGGCTGTATAACCTGATATTTTGGTGTTTTGACATAAGGTTGCTTATTTGTTATTAACTTCATTTGTTTAATAAATGATTAATTTCAATTATTTCTACAGGTAAAGGACTGCTGTGTATGCAGAAACTCGAGAGTTCCAGCTAACAAATTATTTCTCCAAAGTGCTTTTAGTTTTACTTTAATCTATCTTTAATGTAGTAAATACACTCAGTCTTTCTTTGTTTTGTTCTAAATATGATATTTTGCCAGCTTATGTTTGTGGGAGCTCAGGCTGCAATGTGTGTGAGCAGAAATCAACTTTAATTTTCTAATCTAATAATTCTATTTTTTAGTTTGACAACTTGCCTCTTGACTCAGTGCTAGAATAGCACTGCCTTTCCTTTAATAATTGATGCTTGAGTCTCTAGGTAGCAGGCCCTGAAGATTTGCCGGTGGCATTGTCTAGACATAAAAAAGACGGCTGCTTCTACAGCTGCAGGGATCGTGGTCGCTGCAAGCATCCCTGCTGCTTCAGCATCAAACAACCTCACCAGCAGTGTGGCCTCTGCTCTGCATGCATGGGGCCTCCTAGATCTACATGTTATAACAAGTGGACATTTTGATCTTTTATTGTTTGGGACTTCATAGGACAATGCCTTGCGGGTATTTGTCTAGAGAACTCACTGTGTTACTTGATGGAACTTAGGGCAGCTGATTTGTTTAAAGAATTTGATATGCTATGCAATTTGGCTCCTCACCAAAAGGCTTGTTGCCTTAAAGCTGCAGCATCTCCCCACAATTGGATGGCTGTTAGTCATCTTACACAGTCGATCCTAAAGGGCTCCATTGGATGGCTGGTTAGCCAATGACGGGTAAGATCCCCAGAGGGGGACAACCTAAGACAGGCACAGTCACACGGGATAGTCTCATGTGGCTGACATATCAACCTAAGACAGGAGTCAAGGGCACAGCCTTGATTATCTGATGACGGGTAAGAATGTTGGTTGCACATAGACATCCTGCAGCATCCCCTCTTTTAAAACAAAAGGGGGGAAATGCAGGAGCCCTGTTTTGGGAGATGGCTAAGATTGCAGTTGACTACAGGCCATAGACATTTTGGGGCATTTCCGCCTTCCGTAGTCTCACGGGACGTGGCCTGGGATCTCACGGGACTTGGCCCAGGATCTCAAGAGAATTGAGCCGTATTTCAGCAGATCGAGCTAGCGCCATTGCTGCTCGGGCGCACGGGAAGAGACCTGAGAGAGAAAAGACAGGGTTATCGCTATTGTATAGATATATTGTAGTTTCTTGTAAGAGTAGGTGCCTTGGTTTCTTGAGAGAGTGTGTATGTGGTGTTAGAAATTATAAGAGACAGAGAGAGAAAGATTAAAGAATTTTTTTCATCTCCATCCTGTCTCCGGACTCCTTCCCACAGCGCTGCTGTTCCAGGCTGCAATCCCTTTCCCGCGACAACAGGACTGCTCCACCACGCCTGGCTATATAGAAACCTTTTAACTTGCTTTCCACAGTTCACTGTCTCATCCTCTATATAAACGTATGTTTTTAAAACTATAACCCTATCATACAATGAACACTTAAAAGAATATGATTTTTCAGTTGAGGTGGTGCACACCTGTAATCCAGCAGCTCTGGAGACTGAGGCAGGAGGATCGCAAATTCAAGTCCAGTATCAGCACTTAGTGAGGCCTTGTCTCAAAATAAAGAATAAAAAAGGACTGCAAATATAGCTCAGTGGTACAGTGGCCCTGGGTTCCATCCCTAGTTCTAAAATAATAATAATAAGGTCTGGGGTTGTAGCTCAGTGGTAGAATGCTCACTTAGCATGCATGAGGCACTGGGTTCAGATTCTCAGCACCACATAAAAACAAAATAATGATGTTATGTCCACATATAACTAAAATATTAATATTTAAAAATTAAAAAATAATAATAATGGTAAAGCATACAATTCAGTGGTTGGTAGCATTTCACAGAATTCTGAAACCATCACCACAATGTTAGGAAGTTTTTATTACCCCCAAATTGAATTCATCCAGGTAACCTACCCTCCACCTCCAGCCCCTGGACAACTGATAATCTACTTTGTATTTACCGGTTTGCCTATTCTGGATATTTATTGTTCTTTCAGGAAAAATTTATTAACTGTCCAGCAATAAGTAGTGAACATTCTGTGTTGTGGATTCAGCAGTGAACAGATCAGGAATAAATACATCCCCTACGTCCTAAAACTGTTAGTGATGATGCTTTCAAGTAACTGTTATACGTATTAATAATACTTTTTCAAAAGCCTCACAACCAATCAGACTAATCTACTTCCACAAGAGGAAAATCCACCCCCAAAGTTTAACATATTGTTTATGATGAGTTGCCCAAACTAGAGAAGATAGCCAGATAGCAGAGCAGTTAGACAGGAAGATCATTTGGATCTAAATCATAGTTCACTGTGTTATCCTAAGAAAGCAATAGATGGGCTATACCTATCAAAAACAAATATTTGACAATTTACTTTCTTGGACTTAACATTCAGGAACAGTAATATCTGACTTGAAGTGTTATTGCAAAACCCAGTATGTGATAATTAATGTCAAATTACATTACAGTATTTAAAGGAGTATACAAAGAAAATAAGTGACTCATATAACACATCTGTTTGTAGTATATCTGTGACTGGCTTCTTTCACTTAACTCACAATTTCAAGGTTCATATATATTGTAACATGTATCATGTTTTTATTGCTGAATAATATCTATTGTATGACACAGTACAGTTTATTTAGCCATTTTTCAGTTGATGGATAATGTGGGCTGCTTCCAACTTTTGGCTATTGTGAATAATGCTGCTATGAAGTTTCATGTACAGAACTTTGAATGGGCATGTGTTTTGGCTTCTCTGGGATAAATACCTATGAGTGGAATTTCTGGGTCATTCTTGGGACTCTAAATAAGGCAGGAAAACTCATAGCTAGTTTGATCTTTCACCAACACATATACTCAGGGTCTCTAATTATTCTGGTGAATTGATGGAACTCCTACATGTCCTTATTAGAAAGAATTCTAGTGCCTCCAAAGACCTCTCCAGTCCTCCCTGAGCTGACCAAGGACCTCAGAAGCTCACTCTCTCGGGTCAGTGGGAGTCTATCCTGCTGCAGGTGCCATCCAGAAAGAGGCTTGTCCACGAGCAGTGCTGTGGAAGCACTCAGTGTTGCAGTTGAAATCTGGCCCTTCCTTCCTTTTCTTTCTTTCTGTACCATTGGCTCGAGCTCTGTACAGGTGAAGGTGTTCAGAGACCAGGCCTGGATCCCTAAGGCCACCATCTGGGGCCACATTCCAGGCTCTAGTTTGAAGCCCTTTTGGGCCACAATGACACATAGAGCAGTTGGATACAGAAATTCTTCCTCAGCCATGCCAAGTACTGGAACCAGCAAATACCCCCCATGAAGACTGAGGCCCAGACTTGAGACCAGGAGTAATAAACACAATCTTTCAGGTTCATTGGGTTGCAAAACTCACACACGGTAAGTATAAGCATATAAAAATTTACCTGGCGGGGGCTTGGGGTTGTGGCTCAGCAGTAGAGCGCTCACCTAGCATTTGCGTGGCCTGCGTTTGCGTTGTGTACAACTAAAAACAAAGAAATAAATATATATATATATATATATTTTTTAAATTTACCTAGCATAGAGTATGGCTGCTGAGAGAGGGTAGAGTATGTATAATGAATTCTGCTAACAGAGGAGCTTGCAAATCCTTGGTAAGTGACAAGTGGAAAACCCAGCAAAGGCCTGGAGAAGCCCCTTTGGGTACACACTGACTTTACCTTTGCTCCCAGGTGTGACACAAAGGAGGTGCTTACCTCCATAACAGGACCCTTCAGAACACCTTCAGTTGTACAGTGCCTGAACCAACTGTACAGAATACAGCTGAATGCGGCCATCTAACCTTTACCTGTGGGTTTCAAGAATGTCCTTCCATGAACTTTCATTAACCCCTGTCCTCTCCCACCCCAAGGCCACACCCCTGCTCTCTGGTCCAGACTCCCCTCACAGTTTCCCTTGGGGCTGTTAGTGATGATCTTTCCTCCATCCCAACATGTTCTCCTTTCTTGGAACTCAGACAGCAAAGGTGGAATCCAGAGACTTTTCCCCCAGGAGCTTCTGAACTGCTTATCACCCTTCCCCTGGCAACCAGCTTTGCTCATCAAGAGGCCTTAGGAATGCTGAGCTTCATCAACCTGCTAAAAATTTTATGCTACTTTCTACTCAGAGCCAAGAGTATCTACTTGTCCAATGTTTCCATAACTAAAAGACTCATACAATGGCTCTTGTCTAAATAATGAAAGTCCTAAGATGATCCTGCCTCCACCCTTTGACAGAAGTGGTTGACAGTAGGTGCCCGGTGACATGAAAAATTTGGGGAGATTATTTTGACTAATTATTGGGTCAAAATTCTTTGTGAAAAAAAGAAGATAATTTTCATATATATGTACACATGTGTACATATATATACACACAAACATATATAAAATCCTAAGGATTTGAAACTACTAAAAGATTTAAAACTACTAAAAATATGGTAACTCTTCCATTTTAATGTCTTTTCTTCCATGCTAGACATCAAACCTAGGGCCTTACAGTGCTAGGCAAGTGCTCCACCTCTGAGCTACATCCCAGCCCTCCATTTTTTAAAAGTTTTTAATAATTTAATATTTATTTTTTTATTTGTAGTTGGACACAAAGCCTTAATTTTATTTATTTATTTTTATGTGGTGCTGAGGATCGAACCCAACGCCATCCACATACTAGGCTAGTGCTCTACCGCTAAGCCACAACCCCAGCCCCCAGCCCTCCATTTTTGTTTTGTTCATCATATTTCACACTAATGATCATGATATCAGAAAATGTATAGTTTAAAAATAAAATGACATTTTCTAATAATTACATAGACAAGTTTTCTTCTCTTTCTTTCTCTTTTGTTTTGGTACTGAAAATTATAACCAGGGCACTCTACCACTCAGCTACGTTCTCAGCCTTTTTCTTTCTTCTTTTTTTTTTTTTTAATTAATTTTTATTTTAAAAACCTTTTTTTTAGTTGATGGTGAACACAACACCTTTATTTTATTTATGTATATACGCTGCTGAGGATAGAACCCAGGTCCTCATACATGCTAGGCCAGCACTCTACTACTGAACCACAACCCCAGTCCTCTTCATTTTTTTTTTCTGTACTGGGGATTGAACTCAGGGGCACTCAACCACTGGGCTACATCACCAGACCTTTTTTGTATTTTATTTAGAGACAGGGTCTCACTGAGTTGCTAAGTGCCTCGCCATTGCTGAGGCTGGCTTTGAACTCGTGATCCTCCTGTCTCAGCCTCCAAAAGTGCTGGGATTACAGGCGTGCGGCACCACACCTGGGTCTTCATTTTTTTTTTTTTTTAATTTTGAGACAAGATCTTGGTAAATTACCCAGGTTAGCCTTGAATTTGTAATCCTCCTGCCTCAGCCTCCCAAGTCACTTGGATTACAGGTGTGCTCCACTGGGCCAGCTTGTGTGGTCAGTTTTAAGGATAAAGTTTCAAGTTAGAATGAAGAAAAGAGACAGCAGAGAGGGTGGGCAATTGTGTGCATCAGCAAGCACTGGGTTCCCAAAGTAATTAGTAAAAAATAATTAGAATAAAATGAAAATGGTTGATTTGAGATACTTATGATTTTTAAAAAATTTTTTTATTAAGTTGTTAAAAAACCTTTATTTATTTCTATGTGGTGTTGAGAATTGAACTCAATGCCTTACACATTTCAGGAAAGCGCTCTACCACTGAGCCATAACCCCAGCCGCCTCATATGATATTTTTGATCCACTGGAATGAGAAACATTTTTTTTTTTTTTTTTAATATATAGCTTTTTATAAGGCTTTGCCTAAGCTGTTTGGTGGCTGGAAATCTTCAGGAGATCTGATTTACAACTACAAGATTAAGGCTCTCTGTGGCTTTGTGAACTGTGGCTGTTTAATTGGGCTCTAGAGTCCTGCAATCTGAGCTCTTCATTTTAGCTTCCCCAGGAACTCAAGCAGCTTCCTCCCGGATTCATAAAATTTCTCTTCAGGTCCATGGTTCTCAGTAAACAACCCCATGTCACTCATTAAAATCTAAGTGCATGGACTGTCCCTCTCTAAGCAGTAGGGGGCACATCCTGATTGCACTTTCTGTGTCCACCCCAGGACAGAAAAGGCCTTTCATGCTTTCCCAGGAAGCCATTCTTTGAGGTTGCCTCCATTTTAGAAGGAATCACCTGAAAAATGGCTTCTTTCATTATTTTGAATTTCTTCTAACACAGTGATGCTTTAGTAAAGACTGAGGCTTTGCTGGAAAGGCAAGCCGAAGATGCAGGCCTGATGTGTGCTGCTCTTTGGGTATATTTATCCCAGCTGGTTAGAACCTAGCTATACATTCCTTCACTTTTCATTCCATGAGTAAAGGAGGCACCCCCATTTTCTAAAAGTGGGGAGGTTTGTGAATCAGAAATAATCTAATTTGCAAACTGATTAGAATTCCATTCTAATAAGGGAAGCTGACCACACCCACCTGAGATTGGGCTCAGGCAACAGTTTGCTGGTTCTCCAGCACAGTAAACCAGACTCTGGGGAAATAGGCAAATGTGGTCAGCATTTTAATGTCAGCCTTATTCTTTCCTAAGGAGTGGGATTGATTATGTTTACAGGAAAAAACGGGATTCCTGCTATGAGACTACACAATTTCCCTTTTGTATGAGAAAGGAAAAATTAAAGAATGGGTGAATTTAGCTGGGTGCAGTGACACACACCTGTAATCCGAGCACTTTGGAGGCTGAGGCAAGAGGATCTTGAGTTCAAAGCCAGCCTCAGCAATGGCGAGGCACTTAGCAACTCAGTGAGACCATGTCTCTAATAAAATATGAAAAAGGGCTGGGGATATGGCCCAGTGGTCGAGTGCCCCTGACTTCAATCCCTGGTACAAAAGAAAAAAAAAAAAAAACACTGGGTGTATTTGATTCTTAGATAACTGGAGAAACCCCCCCCCCCCACACACACACACACTTATACACCCTGCTCTTGGTGCTGGCAGTGATTATGGGAAATGGGCATACCCTCAATATTCACCTTCTTGGGACATGCCCTGCTCCTCTCCAAGCAGAAGGGCAAAGACTGGGTAGAGGAGAAGTTTCATCAATGTCATGGTAAGGCCCAAAGCCTGCACTTGAGAGATTCAAGAAAACACTGGCAGGCAACCTCTTTCTTCAGTGGAGAGGGGCAGTACCCCTCAAGGCAGACTGGAAGATGAGCCTTTCTTTCTAGAATTTCTAGAAAAGCCTGCAAAACATGCAAGATGTGTTTGAAGGTGAGCTGCCAAATGGGGAGGATTTAAGGGCCAAGACCCTGGGGAGAAGGGTGAGCAGAACTTTGCACTTTGAGACATTTGCCCACCTTAAGAGTCAGAGAAACTTCCAGCAGAACAATTGGAGTTCAGGGCCACATGAGAGGAAGAGCAAGTAATGACCTCAGGCTTTCTGCTGGGACTTGCAAGGGCCTCACTAAAGGAGGGGTGTGTGTGTGTGTGTGTGTGTGTGTGTGTGTGTGTGTGTGCAGAAAAACCTTACAAAGATAGAAGCCCAGTTTACAATCAGCATAATATTTGATTGGATTAAGACCAGGTTTCTCCTCCTTGGTGTTGCTGCTATTGACATCAGAGAACAGAAAATTCTGTTGTGAACTGTCCTTCACATTTTAAGATATTTAGCAGCATCCCTGGTCTCTAGCCACTAGATGCCACTAGCATGTTCCCTTCCCCATGTTGTGACAACCAAAATCATGTTTAGACATTGCCAAATGTCCCCTGCCCTTTTTTTGTTTGCTTTTTTATTTTGAGTCAGCATCTTGCTAAATTGCTCATACTGGCCTCAATCTTGTAATGATCTTCTGCCTCAGCCTATCAAGTCGCTGGGACTATACTTGTGGCCACCATGCCCGCTAATCCCCTCTGGTTGAAAACCACTGGATTGATGACAACTGCCATTCCCTAAACTGCTTGTCAGAAGCAAAGCTAAATCTTTTCATCATTCAAATTCACAAATTATATCTATAATTTTTCCTATGTGATGTCTAGTACCTAATAAAGTAACTTAAAATATGTGACAACATGGAGAGAAATAAAGAGAGGACTGGACAATAAGAGTGGGAGATTTGTTTACGGGGGCTGGGATCGTGGCTCAGTGGTAGAGCGCTCGCCTAGCACGTGCACGGCCCGGGTTCGATCCACAGCACCACGTACAAATAAACGCATTGTGTACAACTAAAGCAAATAAAAAAATATTTAAAAAAAAAGAGTGGGAGATTTTAGGACACATTTTTCAGGAGCTGATAGAGTAAGCAAACAAACAAACAAATCACAGGGTCTGGGTAAAAGGTGCGTGGTGAAGAGGAGTGGCTGAGGGGAAGAGTAGGTCATCCAATCTAGCTGCAGGAAAGGAAGCGAGATGGAAGGGTGTAGAGAGGGTAGATGGGCTGAAATGTGGACAGAAGAATTGTGTTTGTGGGCACCCTGTTTCTTGAGGCCTTGTTCCAGGACCTCTCCATTAGGGGCAGTACAAGGGAATTGTGTGAGTACCACATTTCTTTGGTTCCTGGTAGATCCTCTGTAAGATCCACCTGGACCTTGGGTACATGGTTTGGTTTGTCAAAGACTAGTAAAGGCCAAAGGGATGGTGAGCACATTCTGATCAACTTGGCAGGGATCCTTCTAGAGAACGGCAGCACCTTTTTCTGTTGCCATGGAAGCACCACCAGGCATCACCCTAGAGCATCTCGTGGTCTGAGGACAGTTTCCGCATGAAGAGAAGATAGGACTAATATTTTGTTCCTGTCTCTACTCTGCCTGATGCTTTAGCCAAAAATACTTCAGACAATCTATGAGTGTTGTGCACACCTACTATGTGGCAGAAGTTATTTTAATTGTTTCAAAGAAATAGTATCAGTCTGGGATGTGGAGATGGATAAGACTTACCCTTTGTCCACAGAAAGCTCCCCTCTGTGGAGGAAGTGATGGGTGGGTGAGTGGAATTAAACAACAAGTTGGTAATTCCAATGGTTGCTGGGTACTGTGGGACAGATCATGAATGTATAATAAGATGCAGATGTAACTGGGCCTTTAGAAGAAGTTCACAGGAGGTGTGGGGGAAGAGGAGACATATTGCAGAATTAGAAGAGGATCTTCTGGGAAACAGTTTTGATGAACAAAATCCTGGCAGGGAGAAAGTTTGATGTAGTCAGGAATTTTTTTTTTTTTTTTTTTTTTTTTTTTGGCTTGGGAAGACCACAGGGTCTTGAGCATGCTAGGCCAGCACTCTTCCTCAGCCCATAAAAATTTTACTCATTTTAGATTTTATTGTTGAGTGCCCACTCTATGCCAGGTACTATGCTAGTAGCAGATGTTACTCCAGGAGCAAGACTCAGTCCCTCCCACAGATTGCTTACACTCTATCCAGTAGGTCAGATTGAAAAGGCAAAAGTTAAGGCCAGGTCCCTGATTGGATGTTGTAATAGGGATCTATCTGAGTAGCTGGAGCATAAAGCACATGCACAATAGCAGTGGGAAATATGCCTGTCAGTTTTCATGACAGTTGTTTTGTCCTTAAAGCTCAAGGTGAGCTCTTTTGACAAATATGATTGGTAAGAGGGAGCTCTTCACATCTATTGATCAAAAAAGTGGCATGTTACACACATAATACATTAGGCAGGACCCTGTCTTGTCCTTGACTCTTGTCTTCACTAGGGCAAAATCAGAGGTCAAGGTGGAGAGTGCAGCAGCATGCATGTGGGCAGGAGGGTGGAGTTTATCCCAGAGTTCAGGCTTGTGGGATATGGAGGCCCCCATCTGTATCTACCCTTGCCTGATCCCCACTGCCTGAGATCAGACACCTGGCCTGACAGATGGCCAGATCTCAGCAGCAGATACTCTGAATGGGTGAACAATTTCTTAACTGTTATTTTTCAGGCCATTTCTTTCCAAATTTTCTCCCTTGGTCACTAAGGTTTTATTTCTTATAGCATCATCATTGTAGACATTTTTTACCTTTTTTTTTTTTTTTTTTTTACAGGACTTTGGAGATATTTAGTGTAGCGCTTTTCATTTTTGGATGTGGATATCAATGTCCCTAGAGGTGAAGTGACTTCACCACAAGTGTTGGTAGATCTCAGAATAAGCCTGATCGATATGGGCATTTGATCATCGCCAGCTCAGTGTTGCCTCTTCTTCTGTTAAAAGAGGAACCTCACCTTTACTTTGCTCCAATCCTCTCTCAGATAGCTCAAATGGGGCTGCACTCTCCCCACCCATACCATTTCTCAGCATTGGCTAATCATAGTCCCCATATCAGCTCTGTGGTTTTGCTGAAGCTGTGAGAAACTGTCTTTCTCTGGAATGTTTCATCCGGTAAAATATCCCAGAGCTTCTAGCAGTAACCATGCAATAAAAGCCTGCTCCCCAAAAAAGTTGACCAGAGTCGGGCATGGCGACATGCCTGTAATCCCAGCACTTGGGAGGATGAGGCAGGAGGATCGTGAGTTCAAAGCCAGCCTCAGCAATGGCAAGGCACTTAGCAATTCAGTGAGACCCTGTCTCTACGAAAATACAAAAAAAGGGCTGGGGATCCCACTCAGTGGTCGAATGCCCTGAGTTCAATACCCGGTACCAAAAAAAAAAAAAAAAAAAAAAAAAAAAAGTCAACCACAGAAAACTGCTGAGAGATGTGAGAGATGGAGAGAGTGAGACTGTCCTCACAATATGATTAGAACTCCTGGATTCAACCATGTCTGTAGAATATTGTATTAGTCCGTGTTCTTTTGCTTGTACCAAAATACAGGAGGATGGGAACTTTATGAAATAAAGAGGTTTATTTAGCCCACAGTTTTGAAGGCTGAAAATCTAAGATCAGGCAGTCCCATTGCTATAGCCTCTTGGAAGGGCTCCCTAGCTATCACAACAACAGGATGGAGGAGGAGAAAGGAAAGTGGTGACATGCAAAAGGGGCAAAGTGTGTAGGATGGCCTCACTTCATAACAACCCACTCTCATGGTAGCTGTGCAAGAGCAGCATTAATCTCTTCTGAGATCAAGGGCTGTGCCCCATGACCTAAATATCTTACAGTGGGCCGCACCCCTGAAAGGTTCCACCATCTCTCAACATTGCCACACTGGGGACCAAGCTGATTTTAAGAGTGATATACTTTTCAGGTGTGGTGGCTCACATCTGTTATCCCAGAGGCTGAGGCAGGAGCATTGCAATTTCAAGGCCAACCTCAGAAACTTAGCAATCCCCTGTCTCAATAAATAAATAAATAAGCTGGGGCTGTAGTTCAGTGCTAAAGCACCTCTGGGTTCAATCCCAAAGGAAACAAAGAAAAAAAAGTAATATATATTGCAGAAAATCAAGAAGGCCAGAAAACACATAAAGAAAAAAAATTTTTTTTTGTACTGGGGATTGTACTCAGGGGCACTCAACCCTGAGCCACATTCCCAATCCTGTTTTGTATTTCATTTAAAGACAGGGTCTCACTGAGTTGCTTAGTACCTTGCTTTTGCTGAGGCTGGCTTTGAACTTGCAATGTTCCAGTCTCAGCCCCCTAAGCTGCTGGGATTATTGTGCTCCCCTGCACCCAGCTGAAAAAAATTCTTCTATAATATTAACACCCCAGGATAATCATGCTTAATATTATATAATTTCCCCTTTGTTCTTTTTTCTATGCACATATACTTTATATCAGGTCATATTCAGTTTGAGTATTTTTAAGTGAGAAAGCAAACTTTATGAGATGACTTAACAGTATTTCTGTATATATGTGTAGAGGTGTCATATGTGCCCATTTGTTTATGTCACATGTGAATACTCAGGTCTGAGAAATACATCAAATTATAAACAGAGATTTTTTCCTAGAAATAAAATACAGAAACTTTGACTTTGAAATTCTTTTCTTTTTTTTTAAACTTGGGATTGAACCCAGATACACTTTATCACAGAGCTATAGTCCCAGAGCTTGTTTTATGTTTTATTTATTTATTTATTTATTTATTTATTGGTATTGGGGATCGAACTCAGGGGCACTCGACCATTGGGCCACAGTCTCTATCTGGGGAAAATAAAACAGATGGTCACAGATAGGCAGAGGTGAGAGTCTAACAGTCTGGATGGATCTCATTCTTGGTCCCAGGGCCAACAGGAGGCCTAGCCACCCTTGCACCCTCAGGTTAAAGACAGTGCTGGCAATAGGTACCGAGTGCTCACCCCGGCCAGACCATGTGCTTGACCTGCATTGTCTGGTGTATTGGTCACAGTAGTTTACCCTAGCTAGATGCAGTGGCACATACCTATAAACCCAGCGGAGGCAGGAAGACAGCAAGTTTGAGGCCAGCCTGGACAACATAGCAATACCTCGTCTCAAAATAAAGTTGTTAGATAAAATCGTGTAGTCAGGCCATACCCCCAGGTGCCTTCCCAGAAGTGCCCATCTCTCTCAAGAATCTACCTCTGGGTGAGAATCCATTTGGCGGGCTTTGAGTCCCCCCCCTTCCTGATCCTGGGAATACTCACCACTCATGGGAATTTGTCCCAGGGCGGGCTCTCCCTTTCTGAGCCAATCCGGACCATAGAAGTCACGCTCCCGCCTCTCTGTACTTAAGCCCCAGCCAGTCTAGAATGCGCCCCTTTTCCCTCTCTCTCCCCTTGTTCTTCCCTTCCCCTTCCTTTCCCTGCCCTTCCACACCACCCATTGCCTACCCCTCTTCCCTTCCATGTGGTCCCTAAATAAACCCCTTTTCTACAAGATGTTACCAGCGTGGCTTTTTCCAATATTTGTCGCCCAACCCCGGGGCTCGTCTCCAACCAGACGACAAATCTACCCCAGGAAAGCTTTTCGCCCACCTTCCAACCGCTGACTTTTTCTGGCAACTTTCCACCACCAGGTCGTCTCCAAATGGTTAAGCCCTTTTCATCTTGAGATCTCTTAACCCAACTGGCTTTCCACAGTGGGAACTGACCGTTGATCATCTAGTAGCCCCACTGCTGGCTCGTCTGGGCAGGACCGCACTCCACCTAGACCTTCAAGATTGAAAGTGGACCTCACTAAGCTCTCTCTACCTCCCTTTCCCTTTCTGGGGAACAGTTGAATTTGCAATCGCCTGGTCAGTTTCTATCCCTGCCGCACATCTGCGTGCCAGCCCTTCCCCTGCCAGCGAGCAGCTCAGACGTGTCCGCCATTCGTCCAGCCCAGTGCCCTACTCCCCTCAGGTCTTTGGCTCTGTCCCTCTTTCCTGCTTACACAGGACACAGTCCTTCAGTCAGTTCCCGTTCAGATCGGGGTCTCAGTCAGTCTACGTGCCCGCGCGTGTCCTCAGTTCCTCAGTTTGTTCCCATTCACAATGGACATCCAGTCAATCCGCACTCCTGCGCAGGTCCATCTTTTCTGCTACCTGCCCCCTCTGCCTCCTCCGTTAAAAACTTTTAAGCTGCGAGTCTCTTCGCACATGCTCAAGCCAAACCCCACTGCGGCTGGGGACACTGCATGTCTCTGCACCACGTGCCCCCATTCGTCTGCAGCCCTGCTCTCCAGACCTTTCTGTGCAAAACAGAAATATGGGGGAACTTCTTTCATCTGCACCTCAAACTCAGCTCCTTCATTCTTCTAGAGGACTTAAGCCAACCTTTGCCATCTGAGTGTACTCTGATTGCTTTATTTTCCACTCTAGTGATTTTTTTTACTTCTCAGTCTAGTGGTCATTCGCTGTTGCGCCACACCCGCCCCATGCCAACTAAGGGTGCATCACGTGTTCACTGTTTATCTAGCCCCATGCGTTCTCAGTTCATCAGTCTATTCCCATTCAGAATGGGAAATCAATCAATTCACGCCCCTGCACGTTCTCAGTCCACCAATCTATTCCCATTCAGAATAGGGAAGCAATCAATCTGCCAGCCGGCATAGATCAGCCACACCATAAGTCCCTGCCTCACCACCGCTGCCTACAGCTGGGGACCACAAAGCTGCTTCTGCCCCCGCAGCCACATCCCCGTAAGCCACTGAGCAGAACCAGTTTTTTACAGCAGTTAAATTCCTCCCGATCTCCAGCCCACATTTGTGCTTCATGCACAAAATTTTAAGCCATGTGACTCGCAAGCCTGTATACTCCAGAGATGGCTCTCAGGCCCAAGAAAAAGGGGAAAAAAAATAAAAGAGTGATGTGTCCTTTACCTAATTACCGGCCTTTTTTCCCTAAGGTCAAATGTTAAACCAAGGTTTAATCTATGTGGTATTATTTCAGAATATCATGTTCTTTCCTTAGGAGCTGAACTTGATTTATGGAAACATCAATGTAATTGTGCTATTATCCTTTGTATACTAAATGTGTTCATATTTTTCAGGTATACAATCATTGATATTGTAAAACACAAAAGCATTTTGCTACTTTTCCAAAAAAAGGTTAAAAGCTCTCAGCCTTTCTTTAATCATTCTAAATGTGATGTTGTGTCAGCTAATATTCATAGAACTTAAGCAGTCAATATATATAAACTCTGTAGAAGTCTATTTAAGAAGCAGAGATTAGCTTCAGAACTAGAACACCTGATCTAAGATTTATAAAGAGCCCCACCTTACCTGAGATAAGGCTCTGGCCTTCCATCTTAACTACATGCCAGAATGACCCCAAAGTACACCAAACTTCAATTTGTATTTTCCTTATAAACAGTCTAATGGTTGCCTTTTAAAGTTTTGCAGAGGTAACGCTTCAAGAACACAACCTGAGTTAATTTAAGCCATCACCTACAGGACAGATAGGGAGCACAGACCCCAACTAATAAAAGGGTAAATGAATGAATGTAAGTTTATAAGAATTAAAGTTAAATCCCAGTGCTCTCCATCTAAGATTGGTGAGACTAACTTGCTAGATGTTTAAGATCAAGACTTTAAGTTAAATGAAAAGGGCCAAGAAAACCAATATTTGGCTCTTGCCCTCAGAGTCAGTCTCAATCCAGGGAACAGGGAACTTCTCTAAAGAGCTTTGCATCTCTGGGCCACATGATCTCCTGATAAGGGATATAAACAAGATCTATAAAGAATAGAAAGCCAATCAGTGCAATTGCTATAAAAAGGAGGGTCTTAGAAAAGGGAGACACCCCTGGTGCTTCCAAGGTAAGCCACAAGGTCAAGAAAGACCTGGCCCCATCCAAGAGCAAAAGGCACTAGAGGAGAACAGAAAAGCTGCTTTCAAGTTCCCCCAAGAATTATTCCCATAAGAAATCAGCTCACTCTTAGCAATAAATAAAAGCAAAAGTCAGTTTGACCTAATTCATGTTAAACACCTAGCAAAACAGTTGAAACGAATACACAACCATTTCTGGGCATTTGAGAAATAATAGTTAAATGTAACTTCAGATATACACTTTTATTAGCCCCAAGAAAGATTTTATAAGATCAGATCACATTAAGTAGCTTGACTACCATTTTATCTAGATAGACATCTGTAAAAATAAATGTCGTGTTTACATTCCTGACAAGTCTGTGCATATTAAAGATTTATATTCCCAAATAAAGGCCATGTCCACTCTGGCCTTATTATGGGGACAACTTCTCAGCCCTCACACCTCCTGGTGAGAAATTATCATCTTTATGGTATACATTGACATGTTCCAGATGCTGCAACATTTATTCAGTACTCATTTTTTTGTTTGTTTGTTTGTTTCTCTCATAGAAGCTCCCATCCCTGATGACTTTACAATCTTCCCCAGGCTTCAATCTGACCTGACTTCTAAAAAGGGAACTCTGAACTACTTGTCCCCATCTCATTGCCCCCGATCAGCTCGAAGATGCCAGATTCCGTCATCGTCCCATTCCTTTACAGTGCTAAGAAGTTCCTAAAATTAGAAAAGAAATGAAGCCACACTCTCATAGGCAGTCAGCATATATAAGTAAATGAAGTCAGGTCAAAAGCCAATTTGAGTGAGCCTATTTTGGAAAGTTGGGAGACTGTCCCCTGAGAGATTAAAATGCTGATTCTCTTAGAGCCCTTCTACCACCCTTATAAAACAATCTGCCCTAACCTGTTGCAAATGTAACCTCTCCCAGGAATTCATATGTCCTGGGATGTACCATCTTGCCCTTCCTTGTTTTTAGCCCATCTGCTTTCTACCTTTTGGCCATCCCACTGGGCCTAGTCACAGTAAAGGCCTGGTCACAGTATGCAGGAAAAAGATACCTGCCTCACTTCTTGGGACAACTGGCATGACAATCCCTTTGGGATATGTTCACAAAACTCCTTCATCAGCTAGGCTCTCCCAATATTGGGACTTCTAGTTGGAGTTCTCCTACTAAGTAAAATCTATCCTTCATCAGACATCAGCTGTGGATGTGCCAAGATTACATCCTGCCTGACCCAAGTAGACTCACTGCTTCATTTCCATTAACACCAGTTCTTGGGTATATTTCTCCCCTCCCCAGATCACAGGATCAGTCTCCCTTACCCCAAAGTGAACAGGCCCCTTCCAGGTTGTGCTGTGCACACCCACAGCTGCTAAGCTTCATGAAACCTCAGGGAACTTGACATCTTGGATTCATATTTAAACCAGGCAAATGCACATCTCCCTTGTCCTATTGGCAGCTGGATTTCACCCATATGCCCGCAGTCAAGTGGTACAAATTTGTCTTGGCACTCATTGACACCTTCTTAGGATGGGTTCAGGCTTTTCCTACCACCAATAAGTATGCCCCCCCCCCAGTGGCCAGCATCCTTGTTGAACACATTCTTTCTCAATTCGGCCTCTCCTCCTCGCTCCAGTCTGACAATGGTCCTGAATTTTCTTCCCATGTTTCATGGTCTGTAGCTAAGGCACTCAACATCTCCTGGAATTTTCATAATCTCTATCATCTCCAGTCCTCTGGCAAGGTGAAACATACCCAGTAGACCTTGAAGAACATTCTCACTAAAACTGTTCCTTGGATTACCTTTAGATTGGACTAACTCCTTCCCTTGGCTCTTCTTAGATTACAGGCCCTCCCAAAGAACCCACTCATCATCTCCCTTTTGAACTTCTATATGGCTGGCCTATCTCCCTGCTCAGCTCACCACCCTCTGATTCCCTAGTACCCCTTTACTCTTCATCTTTTCTGGCCCCTTCTTGTATATATGCATTAGGAACCTCCTTTTGGAATACAGTGATGCTGTTCTGGCTAAGCTGAGTTCTGCCTCTTTCCCTTCTCTCACTTTGTCTCCTGGTAACCTGGTGCTTTTTTGTGCCCCCATCCAGCCCCCCTCTTCCTCTCAACTCTCCACAAAATGGACTGGACCCTATTGGGTCATTTTTACCACTCCCTCAGTGGCCCGCCTTGAGGATATCCCATTTTAGGTTCAAAACTCCCATTTAAAATGGTTTTCTCTGCCCTTTTATACAGTGACACCCACAGGCCCTCTCAAGCTGCATCTCTCCAAGGCTGGAATCACCAATCTTTCTTCATTCTCTGAGGACATTGAGGACAATGCAGAACCACAAGTACCATCCTTTTCTTTTTCATTTTTGCACCTCATTCTGCACTCACCTTCCAGGTATACCATTAACAAGATTTATTATTCCAAATTCTGGGAGACTTACAGCCACTTGCTTAAACTATACAAACAATCCCAGCTTGATTTTTTTAAAATTGTAAATGGACAGAATGCCTTTACTTTATTTGTTTGTTCTTATGTGGTGCCGAGAATCGAACTCAGTGCCTCACACATGCTAGGCAAGTGCTCTGCTGCTGAGCTACAGCCCCAGTCCCCAGCTTGATTCTTTATCTGCTGTGTTTCTGCAGAATCAAAGGGAACTTGATCTAATTATGACAGAAAAAGGCAGACTTTGTCTGTACAAACAGGAGGAATGCTATGTTTATGTCAATCAATCTGTTATAGCAAAGGACAAGAATAAACAACTTCAACAGGACCTTGAATGTTGGAAACAACAGCTCTTCTCTGCTGAAAGATGGCAGCTAAGTAACCCCCTTCTCCAGTGGGCACTTCCTTTCCTGACCCCGCTCCATGCCATAGGCTTTCTGTTAATGCTTGCCCCCTGTGTCATTTAATTTGTTCAACACCAGGTCCAAAAATCTCTAACCAAACTATAAACCAGCTTTTGTTACAGGAATACCAATCCCTCACCGAAATTGAGCCACTCGGGACAGCATTCCACCACCACTCAACCACCATCATCATTCCAGTGACATACCATGCTCCTATTGAGGCATTCAAATGCTGCCCTTCCTTAGCGGAAAGCAGTTACAGAAGATTGACTTATGTTGCTCTTCCCTAAGGGGCTAAACAAAAAACAAAAAAGGGGGGCATGTAAGGGCCTTGCTCAGCATATGGTTACCATCTTATGTGACAGCCACCATTTTAAGGAAATTATTTTGCTTTCCTGCCCACGGGCCTTTCTGAGAGAGGCTCACCACTCCCTCATACCATCCAACAACTAACTAACCCCCACCCCTCACCCCCACATTAGGATCCACCTGGCTCTGATTCCTGAGCTTGTCCCATAAAAGTCCTGGAACCCAAGCCTGGTTTTGCCTCTCTCTGCTATAGAGAGATGGCCTTTATTTGTCAACTCTGACAAATAAACTCTGTATCTCTGCCTGGTCTCCATCTTTCATTTATTATTTCCCTTCAGGAATGTATTGCCATTTGAAAGCAAATAGATAAAGGGGAAACAACAAAAGCTGAAATTTTAGAGAAAGAATGAGAGCCAAAAGTTTGTACAGTTAAAAGAAATATATATATATATATATATATATATATATATATATATATATATATATATAGTGCCAGGGTTAAGGGTCTAGGGACTGCCCCTACCCACTGAAATTCATACCAGTAGAATATATGTCCAAGGACCTCTAGACACATGGAAACTACACCAATCATAAGCAAAGCTTTGGTAGCAATTGGATTTGAACGTGACTTAAACCCAGTCCTAAGGGACAACTAGTCCTCAAGCCTTTTCACTGAACTGAATAGAGAAGAACTCCCAGAGCGAGGGTCACTGGACCCACCCATCCATTCATAGTGGAGAAGCTGGAATAAAAGGAATACTAGATCCCCCTTTTTCTCTCCCCCAGTGGGTAGCCCTGCCATGGGGTGGGCCAAATACTTAGGAGCACCCTGAGTCCAGGAAGTGAAAGAAGATGGAACCCTGGGGCCTTGTCTTGAAGACCAGTTACCCCACTCAATGATGGGAGTGGTGCAAGCAGAGGGGTCACTTCTCAACTAGAGAAAGCAATTAAAAGGTGTTGTGGCAATTTCTATAAAGCCCTCACCTTTTTCATGAAAGATATCATGGTGTTGAAAGAGTTAACTTTGACTTCTACTTGCTGTTTAGTTCTTTATTCACATATATGGCCACCAGGTATTGCTATTTCAATTATATAGATCCAGACTAACTCTGTACATTTATCTTTTCTTGAAAAGAGTAACACAAACCTTTTTCTATAAGTACTTAATTTCTAGTTAATAAGCTTTAAGAGTCTTTTTGTGAATAAAAATAAGTTTCTCTTACTTTTAAAGTAGATATAAATCCTTTAGAGTAAAAAAATCTCCCATGAGCTAACATGCAGCCTTGCCCTGCTTCTAGATTTTATAAACAACTGCTATAAAAGAAAAAACAATAGTGCTGTGGAATCCCAAACAAAGAAGGTTGACTTTTATCAGACAGCCTAAATAGTATGCAGAAAAAAAACAGTTTCAGTCACGTACAGGCCTTGAAAATGTGCAAATGACCTCAAAAATTGAAATATGTATATAATAAGAAATTTAATATGTCTAAAATGTAATCTAAAAATTAAGTCATGTCTTTAATGAAATCACCAAAGAAAGTGTAAACATTCTGTGCTGCCAAAAAAATTATGCTTAAAACCTATAACAAAGAAAAAGTAAAGAGACAAGATTCCACAGCCTAACTCGCGTGTCAGTGTGTTATTTTCCCCATCACTGCTTCTCTGCCTCCGTACTTCACTGAGTGCTGGCGTTGTACCCCCTGACTGGGGCTGGCCCCCAGCAAAAAGGAAGGAGAAGGGTGATGGGGGGATTTTCTCTGATATTCTCCCAAATGGGAAGAGAAACAGGAAGCTTCTTCCCTTTCTCCCTTGACTAAAAAGAAACTCCAATTTCATATGGTTCTTTTTAAGCTGCTAGATATTTGAAAGCTGGGGAGGATATTCCTGGAATAAAGAGGAGGAAATACAAAGACATGGAGCACAAAAGAGCCTGAATTTCTTTTGTCTGCCATGTAGCCAGTGTGTGGGGAAAATAACTGGAAGGGTATCTAGACAGATGGGCAGATGCAGCATGGTGTTTCAAGACTGACTAATTTGAAGGAAGGTATCATCTGAATCTAACAGCAAACATGGCATTCATCCATGAAATGCCAAAGGCATTCTCATTAGGTGAAGGAACAGGACAATGAAGTCTGTCATCTCTGATAGCATTCTGCCTTTTTGCTAGACAATGTAATAACATAATAAAAAGTAACAGCATCCATAACAATTAGAAATGGTAAAACAAAATTATCTGATTGCCTACCTCTTCCTTTATTACAAAAGAAGCTGCACTGATAATTTTATTAGTCTTTTATTCTTGCCAAATCTAATATCTGAAAAATAAGTCTTACCATTTTCATTCTATAGGAAAGAAATTTCTATGTATCATTAGCATGTCAATGATGCTAGAACAAATCTATGCTTTAGAAAAGTAATAGTACCCCATTCCTCACTAATAATCTTAGGCTTATTAATCTGAGGATTGCCACAACACAACACCATAATACTGGTGGCTTAAACAACAGGAATTCATTTTCTGTCACAGTTAAGGAGGGTAGAACCAGAATACCAGTTTCATATTTATTGTTGAATTCAGCCATATATTGTCTTTCCTTAGCAAAAATGGGAAATGAGAAAAACTTTAAGGTTGTATGTCCTACAAATTATTTCATTATTTTTAAAGAACCACATGAACATGAAAAAAAGCAATGTGATTTTGTTGATTAAAACTTTTCCGCCTGGAGCCGGGCGCCATGGGGCACGCCTGTAATCCCAGTACTTGGGAGGCTGAGGCAGGAGGATCGTGAGTTCAAAGCCAGCCTCAGCCATGGCAAGGCACTTAGCAACTCAGTGAGACCCTGTCTCTAATAAAATACAAAAAAGGGCTGGGGATGTGGCCCAGTGGTCGAGTGCCCCTGAGTTCAATCCCCGGTACCAAAAAAAAAAAAAAATTTCCCCCTGGGCTGGGGTTGTGGCTCAGCGGTAGAGTGCTCTACTAGAATGTGTGCAGCCCGGGTTCGATCCTCAGCACTACATAAACATAAATGCATTGAATTGTGAATAACTAAAGAAAATAAATAAATATTAAAAAAAAAAACTTTTACCCTGATTTTCTCTTGGTTAGGGGATATTTGTGTGTTTTTTTTTTTTTTTTTTTCCTGTTTTTGAGGGGAGTGGTACAGATGATTGACAACATGGGTGTTTTGCCACTGAGCTACATCCCCATCTCTTTTTATTTTTATTTTGAGACAGGGCCTAAATTACTGATCCTTTTGCCACAGCCTCCTGAGTTGATAGGATTCCAGACTTTTACAACTGCACTCAGCCCATGAAGAGAACTTTAATCATTGTAGCTACACCAGAAAAACAAAAGAACAAGATTAGACTCTGGACTTCTCCCCTGTGATTTTCTAACTGAAACTGATATTCTGGTTCAGAGAAGGACAGCAAGTTTAGGGGCTGGGAGCCACCTGCAGAGATGGACAAGCAGGCTCTGAAGCAATTCTCCAGAGCCTCACCATTCCTCTTTACTGCTAACCCTGCCTATTAAAAGCAAATTACTTACTGTGCTGTCTGTGGAGCATGGCCATGAGAGCCAGGGGCAGGGATGGAAAACAGGTAAGCTGAATCCATACTGTGGCAGGCAGCTGAAGGGAACCCTGTGATCTGGCCTTGTCTTGGTCTCCTCTGCTGCCCTTTGCCCAGCCTTGGTAAGTACAAGTGCTTGCTAGTTGTGGATCTCATACACACAGACACATGACACTGGCAAGTGTCACCAAGGTCCCAGCCCACGCCCCTCCCCATTAACCAGCCAGTGTGCTGAGATGAATGTTCTAAATCTCAATGTCACTTTCCTCTGTATAAAATGGGACAATACACAAAATTAATTTTTGATGGATCTTCTCAGGATGGAATGGTCAAAAGTCTTTGAGCCAGGCACAGCAGCGCACACCTGTAATCCAGCTGCTCAGGAACTCCAGAAGCTGAGGTAAGAGTATCACAAGTTCAAAGCCAGCCTGAGCAACTTAGTGAGAACCTGTCTGAAAATAATGAGGCTGGGAGTGGAGCTTTGTGTAGAGCATATTTGGCTTCAAGTCCTAGTACAGGGAGAAGGAGACCTTTCAAAGGGTGTCCTAAACTCTAAAATGTTTTGAAAATATTGTTTTACAGTTTTCTTTAAAACCTCCTTTGCAGGCTGTGGTTGTGGCTCAGTGGTAGAGCACTTGCCTGGTATGTGTGAGGCACTGGGTTCAATTCTCAGCCCCACATAAAAATAAAACAAAATAAAGGTACTGTGTCCATCTACAAGTAAAAATATCTAAAAATTTTTATGTGTAAGTGAAGGAGCCCCAATTAGGGAGATGGCTATTGCGGTCAGCTGGAAGCCATAAGTTCCACCTGATAATAAGTATGTATGTGACGCACCTGTAAATGCACATGAGGCACCCGCAAAGCTAAAGGTATATAACCGGGTGAAAGCGGTCGGAGTCAGGAGAAGAATGAATTCATTCAGTCAGTCATGCAGTCGCTCGTCGGTCGGAAGAAGAGTTCGGGTCGGAGAAGAAGAAAAGAATCAGAGCGGCCAGAACGTAGGCAGAGCGGTTACAGAAGAGAAACCAGATAGAAGAAGTAATTCCTGGTCAGAGTCAGGCCGAGGCTCCCGAGGAAGAAAGAAGAAAGAAGAAAGAAGCTCTAAAAGCTAAGCTCTCTCTCTCTCTAAAGAAGAAATCTCTCTCTTTCAAGCTCTCTCTCTTTCTCTCTAAGCTCTAAGAAGATGAAGAAGAAAAAGCTCTATCTTTCTCTCTAAGCTCTAAGAAGAAGAAGAAAAAGCTATCTCTAATCTTTCTCTCTAAGCTCTTTCTAAGAAGAAGAAAAATATTTCATTCTCTCTCTAAGCTCTCTCTAAGAAAGTAGAAGTAAAAGTAGTAGTATCTTTACTGTGCCTCCGAGAGTTTTCCTCCCGCGGCGTTTGTGGCTGGCCACGACAGGCAGCTTACATGTAAGGTTTTCCCCTGGATTCCCAACTAAAGACAGAGGATGTGCCCAGAGGCTAATGAAGCTCAAATTTTAAGACTTCTCTATGTCCTCCAGAATACTACTTCTGTGTTTATAAGTTTGTGTTCTTTCTGAGGACCTTCCATATTTGAAAGTGCTTCAGGAACTAAGAGCCTTGATCTCCACACTAGCATAAAAGAACTTTTTGTGCCTCTCCCTCCCAGGAGGATTTCCTGCTTGATCCTAATCTCTTCCTGATTTGTCTTCTTTGACCATTCTCATATTTCATTTCAGCCCCTCCTCCTTTTCTGAGCTTATACTCATGTTCTGCTCCTCCCAGTTTGCTAAGATATTCATAATTGTGCAGCTGGAGGAACATACATACATGCTTCCTTTGGGAGATTAATTTAGAGGTTGGAAACTGTGTTCAAACATGGCACCATGCATCCCAGTGACTCAGGCAGAGCTATTCCCAGTCCATGTGGAACTCTGAAAGTAAAAATAGAGTTGGAAAGAATCTTTGATTCAATAATGGTAGGGTTGTAGATTTTCCAGGAATGGACTGAAAAGTACTATGAATAGGAGGGAAGTGTTTTTTTATGTGTAATATCAGGCTGGATGGTCTTAGGAAGATATACAGTACTCAGTGGCAAGGTGTGCTTGTCTTTGGGTGATCCACAAGAATCCTGGCCATGGCCATGTGAGATCAGGGCATGCTGCTGGAGGCAGCAATGTACCACAGTCTGCCCCCAGCCATAGGGCTCCAAGCTCCTATCCCCAACCCAGAGCCATCAGAGCTCAACTGGAAGAGATCACAGGATTCCTGGGGAGACAAGACGCAGGTCCTAAACTGTGGGGAGTGGTAGAATTTTCAAGGCAGGGGATTGGATTTGTAACACTGGAAGAAGGAGTGTAGGAAATAGAATTGAGAAAACAGGTAGTATCCATTTAGAATATTGTCTGAAGACCTAAAGTGACAGGAATTGATCCAACCCGCCCGAATCCTACCATGAGTGGTAGGAGCAAAAGAGTAAGTTAAATGAAGGTAAGTTTCCAGTTCTGTCACTGTATGGCTTTATCTGACGTGTTAATAAAAAAATACCATCAAAGCTGGGGGCGGTGGTGCACACCTGTAATCCCAGCACTTGGGAGGCTGATGCAGGAGGATCACGAGTTCAAAGCCAGCCTCAGCAATGGCAAGGCACTCAGTGAGACCCTGTCTCTACTAAAATACAATAAATAAATAAATAAATAAATAAATAAATAAATAAGCTGGGGATGTTGCCTAGTTGTTGAGTGTCCCTGATTTCAATCTCTGTTACCAAAAAGAAAAAAGAAAATACAATCTAAACTCCTGTGGCTAGCTGAATAATGGCCATAAAGATATTAGGATCCCGTAGTTACCTGTATGGATAAATGGTCTTTGCAAATATGAGTATCAGAGGGAAATTTGACATACACAGAGAATAGGATGTGAAGAGAGAGTTGAAAGCCATGTGAAGATGCTGGCCTTGGAGATGGGCATGGTATGGCTAGAAGACTAATAGCTATCAGACCTGAAAAAGAAAAGGAATTTATTCTCTTTTAGAATCTGGACCACAGCCCAACTGACACCTTGATTTTGGCACAGCAAGACTGATTGTGAACTGCTGAGTTCCTGGCCCATATACTAAAATGAAAATGAGGGTTTCTACCTTACCAGGTGTTGTAATTTGTTACAGCAGCTACAGGAAACTATCACAACTCTGATTAGAATTATGTGTGTAGTTCGAGTGTTGGGGCATGCCTGTAATCCCAGCATTTTGGGAGGCTGAGGCAAGAGGATCACGAGTTCAAAGCCAGCCTCAGCAATGGAGAGCACTTAAGCAAATTAGTGAGACCCTGTCTCTAAATAAAATACAAGAAGCCGGGCACGGTGGCGCACACCTGTAATCCCGGCACTTTGGGAAGCTGAGGCAGGAGGATCACAAGTTCAAAGCCAGCCTCAGCAATGGTGAGGCACTCAGCAACTCAGTGAGACCCTGTCTCTAAATAAAATACAAAAAAGGGCTGGGGATGTGACCCAGAGGACGAGTGACCCTGAGTTCAATCCATGGTACCACAAAAAAAAAAAAAAAAGGAATTTTGTGTGTATTTAGCCTGGCTTCTCATCATTGGGTGTTGTAATGAGTACCTGTGGGTCCCTGGGGAGAAGACCTTTGTGACAGTGCCATCCTACCCTATAGGGAAGTGTATTCATTTGCTAGAGCTGCCACAAAAATGACCACAAACTTGGTGGCTTGAAACAACAGAAATATAGTCCCTCACTGGGGCTGGGATTGTGGCTTAGCGGTGGAGCGCTCGCCTAGCACGTGCGTGGCCCGGGTTCGATCCTCGGCACCATGTACAAATGAACGCATTGTGTACAACTAAAGCAAATAAATAAATATTTAAAAAAAAAAAAAGAAATATAGTCCCTCACTGTTCTGGAGACCAGAAGTCCTAAGTCAAGGTGTCAACAGGGGTGGCACCTTCTGGAAGCTCTGAGAGAGAATTCAGTTCAGGCCTTCCTCCCACCTTCCAGTGGCTCCCTCAATAATTGGAGTTCCTTGACCTATAGCATATAGCTTTGATCTCTGTCCTGGTCCTCACATGGCTCTTCCCGTGGCCTTCTCCTGTGTCTCTTTGACCATTGAATTTAGGGCCCACCCAAATCTCATCTGAGATCTTTAATTTCATTGCATCTGCAAACTCCATTTTCCAATAAACCACATTCACTGGTACCAAGAATTACACTTGGACTTCTTTTGGGGGACACTATTGCACTCACTGCAAGAGCCAATGCTACACTCTCCTTCCATTCCATCAAGGATAGAGAGCAGCAGCCATCACCTGCCTGGGTTTATGAAGCCCCAGCAATGTTGCAGCAAATTTCTGATGTCAGACTTCCTGGAATCCAACCACAGAATTTCTAATCCACCATGATTCACACCACACCACCCAGCCTCTTTGGTATTTCCCAACCTACAATGAAGCTGTTTCACTTACAATCAACTTCAAATGTACAACTTGATAATCTCCATGCTACCCCTTTTGGCAGAAGAGATAAGTATTCCAACCAGCAAACATGAAAGCCAAGGCTTTATACTTCAACTTATCTCTAAAAGATTTAAGAACACAAGCTGGATGTGGTGGCACTTACCTATAGTCCCAGTTACCTGGGAAGCTAAGTTGGGAGGGTCGCTTGAGTTTAGGAGTGTGATACCACTCTGGGCAGCATAGCAAGACCCCCAACTAAAAAAAAAAAAAAAAAAAAAAAAAAAAAAAAGGAAAAAATTATTTAAGAAAACATTGCAATTCCAATATTTACCTTCCCACCTCTGCTGCTAAATGATAATTCTATCTCATAAAGAGAACTTATTTTTTGAAAATTTGGCTGATTTACATTCTTAAGCCAGTAGTCTGATGGTTTAGAATATTGTGTGGAAAATTCTATACAACAGAGGAAAAAAAGAATCCCCTCACAGTCTGGAATGCACTCTCTAGTTTGAAAGCTCTTTGTGTTATCTTATTCCTGATGAATCTCCTACAGAGGAGTTCTACTGGTGACACAGGGGAGAAGTCAGGCAGTTAGTGTAGGCAAGAATGATGAGGGTCAGGAATGAGGACAAGTGTTTAAGTATTGTTTTCTTTAAATTAAGCAGTCAACATGAGTAAAAATGATGAGGGACTAAAGAGTAACAATTGTTTTTCAAGGAGAGAACAAAGGATTGCTGACAGTTATTTTTCCAAAAAGATTTAAATAGTGCTGGGTGTGTGGTTTAGTTGTAGAGTGCTTGACTAGCACACATTAGGCATTGGATTCAATTCCTGGTACCACACAAAAATGAACAAAAAATGCCTGGCTCTGTGGCACACACCTATAATCCCAGCACTTGGGAGGCTGCAGCAGGAGGGTTGCACTAGTTCAAAGCCAGCCTCAGCAAAAAGCGAGGCACCGAGCAACAGAGTGAGAGGCTGACTCCAAATAACTTACAAAATTTGGGCCTGGGATGTGGCAAAGTGGTCAATGCCCCTGAGTTCAATCCCTGGTACAAAAAAAAAAAAAAAAAAAAAAAAAAAAAAAAAAAAGCTGGCAGGGGCCAGACTTTCTTTAAAGCCTGTCAGGGAAGATTCTTGTTTCTTCCTAGTTTCTGGTGGCTTCTGGTAATCCTTGCTTCTCCTTGCCTAGCAACTGTGACATTTCAAACTTCACCTTCATTGTCACATAGCCTTTTTCTCCTCTTTGTCTGCATTTGGGTCTGCTCTTGCTAAAAGGACACCAGTCATATTAGATTTCAATCTCATTTTAACAACTAATTACATCTGGAAATAGTTCCATTTCCAAGTAAGGTCACATTCACAGTTTTTTGGTGCACATGAACTTGGTAGTGGGTGGGAGGAACTGTCAAAACCCAGAACAATTCCCAGGGTCAATTTGCTTTTATTTATTTATTTTTTAGTGCAGTACTGGTGATTGAAGCCAGAGGCCCTCTGCCATTGAGCTCCATCCCCAGCCCTTTTTATTTTGCATTTTTGTGGCAGGGTCTTGCTCAGGTACAGAGGCTGGTTATGAATATACAATCCTTTTGTCCCAGCCTCCTAAGTAGCTGGGATTATAAGTGTGCTTTACCACACCCACTTGCTGGGAGAGATTTGCCATTTTTTGGGATGGGTTTGTTTTCTTTTTTGGGCGGGGGATTGAACTCAGGGGCACTCGACCACTGGGCCACTGGGCCCTATTCCAGCCATTTTTTTTTTTTGTATTTTATTTAGAGACAGGGTCTCACTAAGTTACTAAGTGCCTCACCATTGCTGAGGCTGGCTTTGAACTGGTGATCTTCCTGCCTCAGCCTCCCAAAGTGCTAGGATTACAGGCATGCACCACCGTGCCCAGCATGGCTTTGTTTTCTTTTACTGTCCCTTTGAATACACCAATTTTTTATATCACTCAAAAAGTCATGCAGAGAGTAACAGAAGCCTGTACAAATTATTGTACTCTTTCCTTCTATTTTTAGAGGCTGTCGCCGCCTGTGGCTGCTGCTGTTTTCACCAAGGATACCGCGGGAGAAAGTTCAGAGGCAGACTGGAAATGAAAAGTCTTTTATTCTTCTTTCTTCTAACTTCTCTCCGGCACCAACAACCTCTCCACTGGGATCATATTGCATTTGTATTTGTAGTTCTGCAAAATGTCCTTCACCTGTTAAGCATATCTACGTTTTGGTCTGGGAAGCCTGCACTTATATTTCTCCTAGCCGTTTCTACACAAAGTTCCTGGAATTGTGACCTCCAGATCAGGTATTATCCCCCACTCAATACTGCCTTGTATAACCCCTTCCAGTCTGAGGGGTTTAAAGTTAAAGTGTTAAGGGACTCCAGCATGCTCAACGTGAAAAGCTTGGGGTCCATAGGTCATTATTGCCTCTTTCAAATTTTTTATTGTTTTAAAATCTAAGGATTGGTGGTACCTTTGCCCATTTTCATTTTCAAATACTGGCAGGTCCCAATGTTTCTGCGGGTTTTGGCGTTCAAGGGTGCAGAAGGGGTCAGAAAGGCCATTAATCTCTTCTTCAAAAGCACGTAAATGCTCAGAAATTCCTCTCATAGTTTCTGTTATTGAAACCACCCATGAGGGAGCAGAGGGAACAAGTCATTCTTCTACTTGACGGTCCTTTCTGGTCTTAACTGAGATAGCGGAGGAGGCTGTGCTTTCATGGTTATTTGGCTCCTCCTCATTACTATCACTTTCACTGGTAGTAACATCCTGAGTTTCAGATTCTATTGAGAATACGTACTCTTCAGCTATTTTTAATAAACCTCTGATAGCTTTAGCAGCTCTTATTTTCATTATTTTTGAGTTCACACCAATATTATCCTTACTGGTCTTATCTGACTCAGTGAGGCTATGCTTTCTTAATCACTTTTCCTCCTCACTATCAACTGAGTCAGCGATGTCAAAAAACTCTTCCATGGCTTTTATCACTAGGCTTTTTGTTATTTTCACACCCATCTTTAAAGATTTATCAGTTCTTACCTGCCAATTCTGAACTCCCTGTATGGGCCACCACTTGTTGCCGCCTGCAGCGATTGCTGCTTGCAACAACGATACCGCGGGAAAAAATTTGGAAGCAGAATGGAAATGAAAAAGTTCTTTTATTCTTCTTTCTTCTAACTTCTCTCTCCGGCTCCAACAACCTCTCCAACTCCAACCACCACACTAACCCTCACCCGGCTAAATACTTTTTGCCTTAACAAGGACAAGTGCTAACAGCTCGAGCTTACAGGTGCTTCACACAGTGTTCAAGGGCATAAAAAGATTCTTAGATAAATGCATGAATATCAGGTAAAACTACTTGAACACCTTTATGGCTCTCAGCTAGCTGCCATCTTATCTATTTCCTCAATTAGGGCTCTTACAAGAGGCTACAGATATTTACTCTTAAGGAAAAGTAGAACATTGGCCATCAGGGATCTGAGTACAAAGGCAACCAAATTACTAAAGTGTGGATGTCTGCAGCCAGCCCCCTCTGCCCAACCAACCAGAATGCATTTTGCCATTGCCCACACTTCTTGCCTGTCCTCAAGAAGGGCTCCTTTGCTACTGGCCAACCTTTATCTGATGACTTGCTCAGAGCTTTCACAGCTGTATCCAGCAGATGTTCAATCAGATAGCTCTGTCACTTCTTTTCTCCCCCACACTCTGCCCTTCAATCCGAAGTCCAGGGCAGGGATGAGCAGGTGGCTGGGCCCCAGCTGTGTTAACCTGCTGGAGTTTCTGTGACATAGTACCATAGGCTGGGAAGCTTAGTCAACAAAAGTGTATCTTCTCACAGAAGTCCAGTCTGGAAACCAACGTCAAGGTTGATTTCTCCTGAGGCCTCTCTCCTTGGCTTTGTGCTTGGCTCCCTCAGGGTGTTGTCCTCACATTCTAGACTTTCAGTCTATTTTTGTGTGTGTTTTAATCTCCTCTTCTTTTTTTTATATTTATTTTTTAGTTGTAGTTGGACCCAATACATTTGTTTTATTTATTTTTATGTTGTGCTGAGGATGAAACCAGGACCTTGCACGTGTTAGGTTAGTGCTCTACTGCTGAGCCACAACCCCCAGCCCTAATCTCTTCTTATTATAAGGACTCTTGTCATATTGAATTAGGGTCCAGCTGGGTATGGTGACATATGCCTATAATCCCAAGGGCTCAAAAAGCTGAGGGAAGAGGATTGCAGGTTAAAGCCAGGCTCAGCAATTTGGGGCTCTAAGCAATCTAGAGAGACTCTGTATCAAAATTTTAGAAAAGGGCTGGGGATGTTGCTCAGTGGTTAAGCACCCCTGGGATCAATCCCCAGTAACCAAAAAGAACTTGAGTCTAACCTACTGACCTCATTTTATTTTAATTAACTCTCTGAAGTACCTATCTCCAAATGCTGTCATAACCTGAGGTATGAGGGATTAAGACTTCAATATGCCAAGTTTAGGGGGACACAGTTCAGCCCAGAGCACTAAAACAAAATTTCATCACCAGCTTACCTACTTTTTCCTCCTTTCCCTATCATGTTCTACCCATTTTTGGGATCCATCCAAATTACTCTTATTCACAAAGTGTGAATCATTTCTCTATTCACAATATGAAATAAGACATATAGAAATCAGACACTTGCCACAATCTACCCATGATGATATACTCTGTGAAATCCTTGAACAAATAATGGAATCTGTTTAAAAATGATCATTTCTGTTTGGAAAAGTTGCACACACCTGTAATCCCAGTGATTCAGGAGGCTAAAGTAGGAGGATAAAAAGGTTGAGGCCAGGGCTGGGATTGTGGATCAGCAGTAGAGTGCTTGCGTAGTGCACGTGAGGCCTTGGGTTTAATCCTCAGCTCCATGTAAGAATAAATAAAATAAAGGTATTGTGTTCAAGTACAACTAAAAAATAAGTATTTAAAAACAAAAAGTTTGAGGCTAGCCTCAGTAAATTAAAAAAACCCTGTCTCAGAATTAGAAAAAGGGCTGGGCTTAAAGCTCAGAAGTAGAGTGCCTCTTGGTTCCAACCTCAGTAGCACCAAACAAATGAACAAAAACAAAAAAAATTATTTTCAAGATATTTTTAAATATTTATCAAATGAACAAAAGGAAAACATGGATTTGTGAAACTAACTTATATCCATTATTAATATAATCTAAAGAAACAGAATTTCTTTTTGTTAAAAATAACACCAAGACTCTGAATGAGTGAGAATATTAGTGGAGTTTTTAACAGTCACAACAAACACCTATTTTGGAAAATGAAGGTAAAGTGAGGACCAAATGAAGGAGACGCTAGAAACGAGAGATGGGTAAGTGGGAAATGAAAGACAGAGACCAGGCAGAGATACACATGAGAGTTTATTTGTCCTAGCTGACAAATAAAGGCCATCTCTCTATAGATCAGAGAAAGGCAAAATAGACTTGGGTCCTGGGACTTTTATAGGGGAGGCTTAGGAATCAGAGCTGGGCAGGTCCTAATGCCAGTGGTTAAGGGTTGGGATGGTATGAGGCCTTTCTCAGAAAGGCCCTTGGGTGGGAAAGCAAAACTTTTCCCTTAAAATGGTGGCTGTCACTTAAGATGGCCATGCAGATGCTAAGCAAAGACCTTATACTTACAGTCTTTAATTAGCGTGTGTTGAGTGGTAGTTGGGGTGCCCCAGCTCATTTTACACCAGAAAGTGAATCCTACAGTAGATTTCCCCATTTTGCCAAATTTGTTCTGGATTTTTTTTTTTTTTAACTCAGGGGCGCTCAACCACTGAGCCACATCCTTTTTTGTATTTTATTTAGAGACAGGGTCTCACTGAGTTGCTGAGCACCTTCCATTGCTGAGGCTGGTTTTGAACTCTTGATCCTCATACCTCAGCCTCCTGAGCCACTGAGATTACAATCTTTCTTTTGGGTTCCTGTTTTGCAAATTTTAAAGAATAAAATCCATGAAAATAAATCCATGAACAATCACTGAAGGGAAGAGTTAAAGGAGCTGGGTTCATTTGAGTGACTAGAAATAGAACTCCTGCCATTCAGGAAAGTGTCTGATCATAAACACTCATTTTAGCATGTTTTGTGAGGCAGGTTGCTCAGAAAACACACCAAGGCCCAGTTTTGTCCATTTAAAGAGACTTTATTCCTACCAGTCAGGACTGCCTCATACAGGACCAAGTTGTCTCTGCAGGAAACAGCCCTGAGCCTTACCATTTTAGGATATTTAAAGGCAAACCCACATCTGGGTTGCCATAGCTGCAAGCAAGCTCATATAGAAGCTGAATTGAGCAGTTAGGGAGACAATGTGTTGTGGATATTGGTATTTCCCAAGGACTTTCAATATTGGCATAGCAGCAAGCAAGCAGAAGGGAAGTGGGTCAACATGACCCCAGTTGAGTACAAGTTAGAGAATGGTTACTGATGTTGATACCACCGGTTCTCAGTGATGAGTTCTGCTCCCCAAATGTTGAAGTTTGAACATTAGAAAAACACTCTAAGGCAAGCACAGGAAGCATGGTTTATTTAAAAGAGGTAACATAAGCCGGGTGTGGTGGCACAGGCCTGTAATCGCAGCACTTGGGGGGCTGAGGCAGGAAGATTGTGAGTTCAAAGCCAGCCTCAGCAATGGTGAGGCACTTACCAACTCAGTGAGACCCTGTATCTAATCAAATATAAAAAAGGGCTGAGGATGTGGCCCAGTGGTCGAGTGCCTCTGATTAAATCCTTGGTACCAAAAAAAAAAAAAAAATTGTGGGGCTGGGGATTTGGCCCAGTAGTCAAGTGCCCCTGAGTTTGAGCCCTGGTACCTAAAAAAATAAATAAATAAATGGGATTACATAGACTTCTCCCAGGAAGGATAAGGGGGCCAATGCTGGTAACCTGGTATACCAAGAAGCCAGGCTGCTCTGCTTTTTTGTTATGTCCCAGGCTTCCTTTGCTCTCCTGCTCTTCCCCTTATCTCTCTCCTTCCTGCATAGGTGACCAGGCCCAGTGACCAGGCTCAGGAATGATGGGTGGGATGGCCAAAAATGTGAAAAGCAGATGGGCTTAGAGGGAAAGGGCAGGATGGAGACATTAATTAACAACTGTATAGTTTCCTGTAGGATGGGTAGTTCCTGGGACAGGTTACCTTGCCAACAGTTTGGGGGCAGGGACAGGTTCTTGATGAGGGTTGAGGAAGGCTCTGAAGAAATTAACATTCCAAACCCTGAGGGTACAGTCTCCCAGGCAGTCTCCAACGTCCTGGGACTCACTCAAAATTGGCTATCTTGATTGCACCTGATTTGATTTCCCTATCTATACTGACTGCCTGTCAGTCTCTGGCTTCAATGTCTAGACAATCAATCTCTGACAGGGCACATTGTCCAAGAAAAATGGGAACCAAAGAAAGAACAATTTTACATTGTATAAGAATTGCCTAGCCAGGTGAGGTAGCACATGCCTGTAATCCCAACACTTGGGAGGCTGAGTCAGGAGGATCACGAGTTCAAAGCCAGCCTCAACAATGACAAGGCACTTAGCAACTCAGTGAGAACCTGGTCTCTAATAAAATACAAAAAAGGGCTGGGGATGTGGCCCAGTGGGCGAGTGCTCCTGAGTTCAATCCATGGTACCAAATTAAAAAAAAAAAAAAAAAAGAATTGCCATTTTGTGTTGCCAAACATGCTATGCTGGGCAATTAGTAATTGGTACAGAGGTGGAGCTTTCCATGGGAGAAGCATTTCTTACATGATATTGAGCGTCAGGTTAAAATGTAGTCTGTTTGGTTCTTGCCCATATAGTCTGGCCCATAACAGTGTGTCAGCTTAGGAGTTTATATATGGTACTGGTCAGAGCATGAAACACACTATTTGTAAAGTGATTATAGAAAAGGTATTCTGGGGGAATGTATGGAATGAAGGTGAGAAGGGAATAGAAAACATCTTACAAAGATTTGAACATCACTTTCCTATGTGCATATATAAATGTACAACCAATGTAGTTTCACATCATATACAATGATAAAAATGGGAAGTTGTACTTCATATGTGTATAATATGTCAAAATACATTCCACTGTCATGTACAGCTAATAAGAACAAATTAATGACAGAGAGAGAGAGAGAGAGAGAGAGAGAGAGAGAGAGGAAAAGATAATGTACCCTGGGTACTAACCTCCTTCCTGTAAATTCCATCTGGGTTCACACTCACATTCTATTTTTCAGATCTGGGATGAAGTACCAGGGAGTGAACTCAGGGGTACTTGACCACTGACCCACATCCCCAGCACTATTGAGTATTTTATTTAGAGAGAGTGTCTCACTAAATTGCTTAGCAATCCTCGCACCTGCTGAGGCTTGTTTTGAACTCGCCATTTTCCTGTTGAGCTTCCCAAATCACTGAGATTACAGGTGTGGGCCACCTTGCCTGGCAGGGTCTTTGTATTTGAAACATGCCTTGATGGCGCTCATTAATAGGTCTATGGGTTAGCCTCCAGGTGCAGTTGAATGGAGCCCATTATCCCCACAGCCTGGTCACTTTACTCTCTAGTCTACAGTATCCTCCTTCAGTCGTAGGGGGCGTCCTTCCTCACCTCCTTTTTGTCGAGGGGCTGTGAATTTTCACTCTTGTTATCTGCTTGTAACTTTCTATCCAGCTCTCCCCTCCCGCTGCCTTTTCAATCTCCTGTACATTTAAAGCAAAAACTGTATTCTGAAAAGGGATCGCTGGACTTTCTATTTCGCACACTTTCAGTAGTGAACAGCAGATTTATTTCTACATATTGCGGGCACTTGTTAGTCCTATTCAGATAGTGCCTTCTTCACCAGACTAAACACAAAAGTTTCCAGACAGGGCCAGGTGCCAACAAGGCCAGGAAGTCGCCTGAAAAGGGCTGGGCCCAGTGCCTGTCACTCTGGCCTATTTCAGCCAGGGATAGGATGACATTACTGTCACTCAATACTGCTTGCACCCTGTCCAAGTGGAGCGCTGGGTTGGAATGTCCAATCAGGTGTGCCGACGGGGAGGAAGGGCGGGTTTCCGCAATTTCATGGGACTTTTTACTCTCAATCAAAGGGCTCCTTTCTGCTCAGGTAAGGGCTCCACAGCTCAGGAGTTGTAGGTGAGTCTGCAAAGCCTGGGTACCCCAGAGTCCCATGAGCACCTTCGAGAGGCAACGAGTCACTCCAGAGTCCCCAAACGGTGAGTGTGGGGCGAGGACTGGCGGTTCCATTCAGCACCTTCCCTGGGGACCCGGAGTGCAGTGTGCTGCTGAGTGTGTGTGAGTCCGAGCTATCAGGTGGCCCTGGTCCCGCGGGTCTAGTCTCTTGCGTTCTATCCCTTCCCTGTTGCGACATCCCTAAGTCATCCCTGGGTAGGTCCTGCAGCCTGCTCCCAGAGTGTGCGGTGAGCATGTAGCGGGAAATGAGTGGGAGGACACTGAGATCTGGAAGCAACACTTTATTAGTGGTGCAGGATCCCCAGGGATAATTCCCCACAGTCTGAGCCCCAAGCTCCGCAAGGCTTTCCTTCCATACATAAACAAGCTGGTCCTTCAAGACCCAAGGCAAGGGAGTTGGTGCAATTCTATTGGAGGATGCATTTTACACTCCTTGTATAGGTCCTACCTTGTCCTTAACCTAGGTGATACCACCCATTGTTGGTGACGAGTTCTGCTCCCCCAAATGTTGAAGTTTGCACATGAGAGAAGCACGCCAAGGCAAGCATATAAAACAGGGCTTATTTAAAAGGGGTAACATTGACTTTTCCGGGGAGGGAGAAGGGGGCCATTGCTGGTATCGTGGCATCCCAAGAAGCGAGGCTGGTCTGTCTTTTTGATATGTCCCAGGCTTCCATTGTTCTTCTGCTCTTCCCCTTATCTCTCTCCTTCCTGCATAGGTGACCAGGTCCAATGACCAGGATCAGGATTGCTGGGTGGGATGGCCAAAAGGTGAAAAGCAGATGGGCTGAAGGGGGTAGGGCAGGATTGAGCAGCCCAGGAGATTTTTAATTAACAGCTGTATAGTTCCCTGTAGTGAGGGGTAGTTCCTGGGACTGGTTACCTTGGCAACAGATGGGGGCAGGAGTAGGATAGGATTATTTATTTATTTATTTATTTATTTTTGTACCATGGATTGAACTCAGGGGCACTCAACCATTGGGCCACATCCTCAGCCCTTTTTTATATTTTATTAGAGACAGGATCTCACTGAGTTGCTAACTGCCTCACCATTGCTGAGGCTGGCTTTGAACTCTTGATCCTTCTGCCTCCGCCTTCTTCTTGGTGGGATTTCGGGGCATGGGCCACTGCTCCTGGCCAGGGGCAGGTTATTGATAAGTGTGGAGGAAGGGCTCTGAGGGAATTAACATTTCAAATACCTCAGGGGACAATCTTCAACCTCCCTGACTCACTCAATATTGGCTTCCTGATACAACCTGACTCTATTTAACAGTAGAATTCAAGATTCATGGGGACTCTTAGCCAGTACAGCTTAGGGACTTTTATTTCCCAGCCTCAGACAGCAGAGGAGGAAATGAGGGAGAAAAGCATGACAGTCCCCATGAGGAACCAGAAAGGGAAAGGAGTATCCACAAATTCAGACTTCAGGTGTCTCAGGTCAAGAAATCCAAGCTTACATCCTGGACTGGAGAGTGAATCTGAGCAGAGAGCCACTCCAGGTGCCAAGGGATGTGTAGAAAACCTAAAGAAGGGTAAGGACACAGTATGCACCAAGAAAATAAGAACCAGAAGTCGCCAGAATAGTGAAGATATTTAACAATGAAATTTAAGAGGGAAAAAATATGATAAAATTAGTTTAGTGATAAATTTTTAGTATAATTTTTGATACTGATACTGCCAGTTGTCGATGACGAGTTCTACTCTTCCAAATCTTTCAGTTTGAACATTAGAAAGGCACGCCAAAACAAGCATAAAAAGTAGGGTTTTTTTAAAAGGGGCAACATTTCAACAATTTTTGTTTTCTTTCCAGTTGGTAAGCAGACTGCATTAGATATAAAAAGTTATGAGACATTATTACTATTTATTACCTTTTTTGGGTGTGTGCTATGTGTTGAACTCAGGGCCTTCTGCATGTGAGGCAAGCAATCTACCAACTGAGCTATATCCAGCCTTTTTTTTTTTTTTTTTTTTAGTTTGAGAATGAAGCTTTTATATGAAGCTCCTTAGTGAGCACCTGTGGTCCAGGTTTGCTTCTAGTTTGTGCTTCTGGGGCATGAGCAAGAAGTAGGTCATCCCTTATCTCTTTAGCTACTTCTAGAGGGAACTGCTTCTCATTGGAGGTGATCCTTTGGTTAAGTAATAGCATTATGTCTTTCCAGGTGAGGTCAAACACCTGGCCTAAATTGTGAAATGTCTCCAAATATTTATTTAGATCTTCCAAAAACCTCTCTAAATTTATTCTTACCCATTTTAAGTCTCAGAGGGAGAAAGGGGTATGTACTTTAACTGGTCCACATCCTCTCCCTGGCATCTCTTGCAGAGGTGGAATATTTCATCTGCCTTGTGGGTCCAGGGTGTGGAGGAGAGGAGGTCTGCTGATATTGCTGATGGATATCAGCAGGAGATGGAAGATTAGGAGGGTCCCCCTGATTTTTCTCCCTCAGTAGGTGATTGCTTAAGGTTTTCTCTTCTCATGGCAGTGATTACTGAGTTAAGGCCTGGCAGCATAAGAAAATGAGGCACTTTTTGTTGATTCTCTGTGGGTCAAACTTAATTTTTCTGTATGCAGGCTAGTGTTGAACCTGGCAATACTGTTGAGAACTAAGCTGTCTCCCACCTGGGTCATTGGAGATCTCTCACCATGAGCTTCTGGCAATCTGGCACATTATCTCTCACCACCTGGATCTGCCAATTCTAATGGTGGCTGTATTGGCAGGTACTTAAATTCTCATTTGCCCTGTGTCAGAGACCCAGGAGAATTAAGACTTAAGGGCTTTTGCTGATCTTCCTGTCACTATAAATTTTCCAATTATGAAGACCCACAAAAAGAAGAAGAAAGAAAGAAAAAAAAAAAAACCTGTACTGGTCTTTGTTCTTGGATTAAAGAAATCTCTGCAGGGTAAGGGAATATCTAATGGTTATTAGGCAGAAGATGCCCTTTTCCTGGAAGAGTTTGTTGAAGGGGTTAAATTTTTAAAAATGCTTCCCTCTTACAGCTTTCAAAAAATATATGTTGAGCACATCTGAGCACATGCATAGTAATGGGAAGATCCTAAACAGACTAGTAAAGGCCTACTATGTAAATTAAGGGAACCTGGGAGTTGTACTAACAGTTCTCACTCTAGAGTCTGAATTTCTAGTGTGTGATCAGTGAAGAAAGTTCAGGACCCTTGAGGGATTGGATTTGGGGAATGTACCATGGCCCCCTTGGCAGTGAGTGTCATTGGCATTTTCCCTCAGGGCCAGATTTCAGCAATCACAGTCTGGCTCCCAGCATGGGAATATGTTTACCTTTCTGCAAGTAGGGTTTAATTCTGAACTGTGGGTAAAGTGGGCTCCTTACCTGAGCTGCTTTAAGTGTTTGCTTTTCTGTGTTTTAATGGGTTTTATTGCCATTTAATGAAATATTCATGCACTTAATTGTATTTCCTTATTGTCTTTCTGTTTTCTTAACTGAAAAATGAGTGGATAGAATTAACATGTGAGGTGGCCTTGACCATGTAGCCTCAGGTTGTTCTCAAGTGATTGATGCCTGTTTGCTTCTTTTCCAGTCAGGACTGACCCAACTCCCACCTTTCTCCTAGGTCTGGCTTGGCTTATTTCACACCGGAGTATGTAATTTCTCACACAAGATTTTGACTCTGTGTCCAGGCAGAATATGCAGAAAATGCCTCCCGAGAGCAGGAAGGCAACAGGGTTTACTTTGGAAAGTCAGGGTCACTTCTGCCTAAGTGGAAATGTCCCCCTGGTAGATAGGTCCCCTTGCAGGGAGGAAAGGTTGCCTGAAAAGGGGTTTTGCCAAGAACCTGTTCTTCAGCTTCATTTATCCAGGAGTCTGTTACATCTCCTGTCACTCAGGGGCCCAAAGTTTGCATATATGTGGGCTGGTATGATAGAGGGGTGTTGTGGAGTCCTGGGCAGTCAGCAGGCAGCTGGGGGGAGGGTGTGGCCTTACACAGTCTCACAGGCCTTCATCTCTCATCCTGTACAGCTCAGAATTTATCTCCAGGATTATGTCTTCTCTGCTGTGTGAGGCCCATGTGGCTCTGGCTCAGATCTGTCTCCTTGTGATTTGCAGGTGCTGTGAGATCCATAGGAAGGAGGATGTCAGGACTCCCAGGAAGGCAGGAAATGGTGAGTGTGTGGGGTCAGGACTGCTCAGGTGGGAGATGGGCTGGTTAGAACTGGTAGGAACCAGCTGTGGCTGGACTCTATCCTTTCACTGTCAGCTCCAGAGTCAGCCAATCCACATCTGAAGGAGATGCTGTTACAGCTCAGGCCTTGCTGCCCTTCAGGCCATGGTGGAGGCTGTTCCAATTTGGGCGCCCCAGTGTGCTGTCTGGTCTGGAGCCAGTTTGGCAGAATCCTCTCTTCACAGGTGGACCCCCAGCCCTAGTCTCTCAGTGTGCAATGAAGGCAGACCATTTTCAGAGGATACTGTCTCAGGGATGGGATTCCTGTGTTCACGGTTATTGGTCTAGGGCTCACCATCCCTCCTCCCTTTCAGGAGTCTCTATCGTCCTCACTTTGTCTTCCACATATTTGGGAAACAAGGTCTCAAATTTCCTTTCCTTTCCCCAGCCTAGCCTATTATGCCTATTAGGCATGGCAAATTACTTCTTGACCACTATGAAGTTAATTTTGAAATTCATAAAATTCTGCAAGAGTATCATTTGGAAGAGGTGACCTTTGTTGACATTGAGTTATTTGTAAGACACACACATCTTTCCATTTACTCCATTGTGCTTTGTTATTATTGGAACTATTAGAAATCTGTTGTTTATGAATTATTGTTCTTATGTCCTGGTTGGTTAGACCTGGGCAGGAGTAACCCAGTTGCAGCCTTCTAATTTTTCTCAATCCCCAATGAGCACATTGTTACTACCTGGATTAAATATTGTCTGACATGGAAGCTTCAAATCTCTTGAGCACAGGGTTTGTTTTTTCATTTGTTTATTTTGTTTTCGGATGGGTAATTATTCAGGTTCTAAGTTAACAGTGGAAAAAATAATCAGATTTCTGAAGGAAGGCAGATGTCCAGTAAAGATCATGTGGTTTCCCAACACTCTCAGCAATATGACTCAGTGTTGCTTCTTAGTTTGGTGGGATTCCTCGCACATCCTTAGCTCCCTCTATCAGAAAAATTCCAACTTTATCAGCAGGCACTTCTAAGTGTAGGTACTCTCAGGATGACTAACGGTAGCTCTTTTCTGTACATGAGGTAGAAGGGCTTTGTTATTCCATGCGTTAGACATGCACCTTCTAAAGGCTTTAAGGGTAATCCAGGACCATACCTTACTTAAGGGACTCCACAATGAGGAGGATGCTTTTGCTCTGCTGATGCTTTTCTAAATAGTTCTGATTTTATATTGGAATCTCTCTGGGAAATTAAGTGCACCATAACAACTTGTACAAGTTTTGATGACAGAATTATGGAATAAATATCTGGAGACCACAGAAATGTGGGAACATCTCACATGATGAGAATAGATCCCTAATGCTGTCAATCTCTCTGGCCTGCATTACACTTTTCTGGAATATTTTAGAATTCAATGGCCTTTGAAGATGTGACTGTGAACTTTACAAAGGAGGAGTGGGTTCTGCTGGATCCTTTACAGAAGAATCTCTACAGAGATGTGATGCAGGAAGTCCTTAGCAACCTGGCTTCTATAGGTAAGGATGATGCTTCAATATATAATGAAACACTGAGTAATTGGGAGGCTTTTTTTTTTTTAACCAAGGATTGAATTCAGGGTTATTCAGCCACTGACCCACATCGATATCACTTTTATTTTACTGTATTTAGAGACAAGGCATCCATAGTTGTAGAGGCTGGCTTGCAGTTGAGATCCTTCTTCCTCATTCTTTCAAGCTGCTGGGATTGCAGGCATTGGCCACAGGGCCTGACAAGTTGGAGTATTTTTCTCATAAATTTGGAATGTTAAATGGTAGTGCCTTGGGGAATATATTGGGCTTAATGTCTTGTTTTGCACTCTGAAGCATAAATCCCAGGAAAAATTTTTCTTTTTTTTTTTTTTGGTACCTTGGATTGAACTCAGGGGCACTTGACCACCGAGCAACATCCCCACCCCTTTTTTGTATTTTATTACAGACTGGTCTCACTGAGTTGCTAAGTGCCTCGTCATTGGTTAGACTGGGTTTGACCTTTTGATCCTCCTGCCTCAGCCTCCCAAGTGCTGGGATTACAGGCATGCGCCCCATTCCTGGCCTCTTTCTTCTTCTTCTTCTTCTTCTTCTTCTTTTTTTTTTTTTTTTGCATTAGAGTTATTCATATAATAAATCTCATTATTTATTCTGGAATCATGATGATCCATAATGGTTGTTCTTTGTCTACATCTTAGGATACAAATGGAAAGATCATAACACAAATCCCAGGAGAGATCTAAGGTAATTTGCATTTTCTACAGGAAACAGTGTCTTGAGGGAATTGTAACAGGTCCTATAATGTTATAAACAAGCACAGAAAATAACCATGATATGAATTATATTTATTCTTATTTAACCAAAAATATGGACTTTAACGTACAATATGTGTTTAGTGTTTTCAAAAATAATTGATTTGTTGACAATGATATAAAATGTTCTCATGATAATACTGTTTTGGTACTAGCTATGAGAATCAGTATTTTCAAAATGTTTGGACATGACAGAAAACAAATAGTTTCCCTGACATTGGTAATAGTGTAACTGAAATATCAACTCATCAATATAAAAGTATTAATGAGCCAACCATAAAGTTTCATATCTTATTTTTACAGAAGTAATATAGTAGGTTCTGGAAAAATTTAAAGAGGTACTCAGTGTTGAAAAAAACTTTACTGAGATTCCAAATCTTAGTCTTTACCAGAACATTCCCACTAGAGTAATTCCATGTGAAAGGAATACATATAAACAAGTCTTCTTATATCTCTTTTTCCTTAATAGGCATATTATATCTCACTCTTTCACACAAACCATATGAGAATGAGGAGAATGGAGGGAAGCCATATAAACTTAAGCTGAACAGAGCATCTTTAATTTCTTGTACAAGTGTTCAAAGACAAGAATCTGTGAACATTGTAAGTGAACCTTACGAATGTCTAACATGTGGAAAAGAGTGCAGTTGTTGCACGTATTTCAAAAATATGAATGTTCTTATACTGCAGAGACAGGCTACACAAGTAATCAATGTGGAAAAGACTTCACTCATTCTTCTCACCTTCAAGCACATAAACAAACTCATACTGGACAGAGGCTATATGAATGTAAACAATGTGGAAAAGCCTTCATTTCTTCCTCTCACCTTCGAACACATGAACAAACTCATACTGGAGAGAAGCCCTATGAATGTAAGCAATGTGGGAAAGCCTTTGCTGTTGCTAGTTCCCTTTGGCACCATAAACGAACTCATACTGGAGAGAAGCGCTATGAATGTAAGCAATGTGAGAAAGCCTTTGCTGTTGCTAGTTCCCTTTGGCATCATAAACGAACTCATACTGGAGAGAAGCCCTATGAATGTAAGCAATGTGGGAAAGCCTTTAGATATTCCTCTTACCTTCAAAAACATAATCGAACTCATACTGGGGAGAAGCCCTATGAATGTAAGCAATGTGGGAAAGCCTTTGCTTTTTCTAGTTCCCTTTGGCAACATAAACGAACTCATACTGGGGAGAAGCCCTATGAATGTAAGCAATGTGGGAAAGCCTTTGCTTATCCTAGTCACCTTTGGCAACATAAACAAACTCATACTTGGGAGAAGCCCTATGAATGTAAGCAATGTGGGAAAGCCCTTGCTGATTCTAGGTCCCTTTCAAAACATGCACAAGTTCATACCGGAGAGAAGCTCTATGAATGTAAGCAATGTGGGAAAGCCTTTGCTGCTGCTTTTTCTCTTTTGGTACATACACGAACTCATACTGGAGAAAAGCCTTATGAATGCAAGCAGTGTGGGAAAGCCTTCATTTCTTCCTCTCAAATTCGAACACATGAACGAACTCATACTGGGGAGAAGCCCTATGAATGTAAGCAATGTGCAAAAGCCTTTGCTGTTGCTAGTTCCCTTTGGCAACATAAACGATCTCATACTGGAGAGAAGCGCTATGAATGTAAGCAATGTGGGAAAGCCTTTGCTGCTTCTAATTCCCTTTCAAGACATACACGAATTCATACTGGGGAGAAACCCTATGAATGTAAGCAATGTGGGAAAGCCCTTGCTGATTCTAGTTCCCTTTCGAAACATGCACGAGTTCATACTAGAGAGAAGCTCTATGAATGTAAGCAATGTGGGAAAGTCTTTTCTGCTTCTCATTCCCTTTTGGTACATACACGAACTCATACTGGAGAAAAGCCTTATGAATGCAAGCAATGTGGGAAAGCCTTCATTTCTTCCTCTCAACTTCAAACACATGAACGAACTCATACTGGGGAGAAGCCCTATGAATGTAAGCAATGTGGGAAAGCCTTTGCTGCTTCTAGTTCCCTTTGGCATCATAAACGAACTCATACTGGGGAGAAGCCCTATGAATGTAAGCAATGTGGGAAAGCCTTTGCTGTTGCTAGTTCCCTTTGGCAACATAAACAAACTCATACTGGAGTGAAGCGCTATGAATGTAAGCAATGTGGGAAAGCTTTTCATTTTTTCTTTCACCTTAAAACACATGAACGAACTCATACTGGGGAGAAGCCCTATGAATGCAAGCAATGCTGGAAAGTCTTTGCTGCTTCTAGTTCCCTTTGGAAACATAAACAAACTCATACTGGAGAGAAGTGCTATGAATATTAGCAATGTGGGAAAGCTTTCAGTTGTTCCTCTCACCTTCAAAAACATGAACAAACTCATACTGGGGATAAGCCTTATGAATGTAAGCAGTGTGGGAAAGCCTTTGCTGATTATAGGTCCCTTTTGAAACATGCACAAACTCATACTTGGGAGAAGCCCTATAAATGCAAGCAATGTGGGAAAGCCTTCATTTCTTCCTCTCACCTTCAAACACATAAATAAACTCATACTGGGGAGAAGCCCTATGAATGCAAGCAGTGTGGGAATGCCTTTGCTTCTTATGGTTCCCTTTTGATGCATAGTCAAATTCATACCAAAGAAAAGCCTTATGAAATTAATACTTGGAGAATAGCCCTATGTATGCAAGCAATGTGGGAAGCCTTCCTTTTATTCCTTCTCCCCTTCAATACATAAATAAACTCATACTGGGGAGAAGCCCTATGAATGCAGCTAGTGTGGGAATGGCCTTTGCTTATCCTAGTCACCTTTGGCAACATAAACAAACTCATACTGGAGAAAAGCCTTTGCTGTTGCTAGTTCCCTTTGGCATCATAAACGAACTCATACTGGAGAGAAGCCCTATGAATGTTAAGCAATGTGGGAAAGCCTTTGCTGCTTCTAGTTCCCTTTGGCATCATAAACGAACTCATACTGGAGAGAAGCCCTATGAATGCAAGCAGTGTGGGAAAGCCTTTGCTGTTGCTAGTTCCCTTTGGAAACATAAACAAACTCATACTGGAGAAAAGCCTTATGAATGCAAGCAATGTGGGAAAGCCTTTGCTGTTGCTAGTTCCCTTTGGCACCATAAACAAACTCATACTTGGAGAAGCCCTATGAATGTAAGCAATGTGGGGAAAGCTTTTCATTTTTTCTTTCACCTTAAAACACATGAACGAACTCATACTGGAGAAAAGCCTTATGAATGCAAGCAATGTGGGAAAGCCTTTGCTGTTGCTAGTTCCCTTTGGCAACATAAACAAACTCATACTGGAGAGAAGCCCTATGAATGCAAGCAGTGTGGGAAAGCCTTCATTTCTTCCTCTCACCTTCAAAAACATGAACAAACTCATACTGGAGAAAAGCCTTTGCTGCTTCTAGTTCCCTTTGGCATCATAAACGAACTCATACTGGAGAGAAGCGCTATGAATGTATGCAATGTGGGAAAGCCTTTGCTTATCCTAGTCACCTTTGGCAACATAAACAAACTCATACTGGAGAGAAGCCCTATGAATGCAAGCAATGTGGGAAAGCCTTTGCTGCTTCTAGTTCCCTTTGGCACCATAAACAAACTCATACTTGGAGAAGCCCTATAAATGCAAGCAATGTGGGAAAGCCTTTGCTTATCCTAGTCACCTTTGGCAACATAAACAAACTCATACTGGAGAGAAGCCCTATGAATGTTAAGCAATGTGGGAAAGCCTTTGCTGCTTCTAATTCCCTTTCAAGACATACACGAATTCATACTGGGGAGAAGCCCTATGAATGTTAAGCAATGTGGGAAAGCCTTTGCTGTTGCTAGTTCCCTTTGGCATCATAAACGAACTCATACTGGAGAGAAGCGCTATGAATGTAAGCAATGTGGGAAAGCCTTTGCTTATCCTAGTCACCTTTGGCAACATAAACAAACTCATACTGGAGAGAAGCCCTATGAATGTTAAGCAATGTGGGAAAGCCTTTGCTGATTATAGGTCCCTTTTGAAACATGCACAAACTCATACTTGGAGAAGCCCTATAAATGCAAGCAATGTGGGAAAGCCTTTGCTGTTGCTAGTTCCCTTTGGCATCATAAACGAACTCATACTGGGGAGAAGCCCTATGAATGTTAAGCAATTGAGGTGTATAATGGGAGAGAAAAGAAGGCTCAGAAGCAGAAATATCAGATGCTTACTCAAGCTGTTCATCTAAACTCAGCATTTGTCCCTGGTTCCTCTGGCCTTTGGAAGGGTCCCTCGTGACTGCCCAGAACCTGATTTAAATGTGGTTAGAAATGTCAGTGGGCTTGTACGTGTCCTAAGCCTCGCAAGCCTCTGGGCCCTTGTCCTAAATGCCATCAGGAGGGATACTGGGCCATTGACTGTCCCCGAGCCCGTAGCTGCCCCCAGCTGTCCGGCTTTTCTGGTTCCCCCGTCCAACTCTTAGGACTGGCTGCAGAGGACTGATGACGCCCAGGACCCCATCACCCGACCACTACCATCACTCTGCAGTAACCCAGGGTATATCTGTGTATTTCAGGTAGGCCTTTCTCCTTTCTCCTAGACACTGGGGCTGCATAATCAGTCCTCAAGGAGTTCTGGGGACCTACTGCTCATTCTATTACCTCTATCATCAGGGTAGTGTGTAAACCTTTCCAACCCTTATAGACACCTAGCCTTCCTTGCACTTTTGGCTCTCTAATTTTTACCCACTTCTTTTTGTTCATTCCACAGTGCCTGTTCCCTTTATGGGAAGAAACATTCTCACAAAGTTGGGGGCTATGCTTTCTTTTTCCCCTCATCAATGCTTCTATCCAGACTCACTGGCCACTCGTCTGATCCTCATCCTTACCTTAGGACCATCTCCTATGCCTTCTGCCAGTACCTTCTCATTACCTCTTTCTGAAGTGGATTCCACTGTCTGGGATGTTTCAAATCCTTCTATTGCCTCACACCCCAAGCCCATTCACATCCATCTGAAAGACTCCCCCCGTTTTTTGGCCCAATCAAAATACCCGCTCTCACAATAAAATCCCCTAGGCTTACAGCCTATCATTCAAGACCTCTTGCAAAAGGGCTTCCTTAGAACTACTCATTCTTCTTTAACATGCCCATATTGGCAGTAAAAAAGCCCAGTAGTTCCTACCGCTTGGTCCAAGACCTCCCTTTCATCAACGTTGTGATTGTCCCCATCCATCCCGTGGTAACCAATTCTTACATGGTGCTCAGGATCGAACCCAGGCCGCACACGTGCTAGATGAGTGCTCTACCACTGAGCCACAGCCCCAGCCGGTAACCAATTCTTGTACCCTTTTCTCCACCATTCCTTCCAGGACTGCTTAGTTCTCAGTGTAGACCTGAATGACGCCTTCTTCTCTATTCCCCTTCATTTTGACTCTCAAGACATTTTCACCTTTACATGGACAGACCCTGAGTCATATAGCTCCACCCAGCTTATGTGGACAGTTCTCCCCCAAGGGTTTCAAGACAGTTCTCATATCCTCAGACAGGCCTTGGCTAAGGACCTAGCCTCTCACTGTCTATGGTGCTACAGTATGTTGATGACCTCCTTCTTTGCAGTCTCTCCTCTGATGTCAGTCTTCAGCACACCTGTAAACTTTTTCATTTCCTTTTTGCTCATAGCTGTAGGGTTTCTCCATCTAAGATACAGCTTTCCTTGGCAATGGCAACATAGCTAGGCCTCCTCCTGACCCCTACACACAAAACCATTCTGGTTTATAGAAAGGGCTTTATCAGTAACATACCAACTCCCTTTCCTAAAGAAGCTCTCTCCTTTCTAGGTATGGCAGAACTCCTCAGAGCTTGAATTCCTATCTAATCTGTATTGGCTAAGTCTCTATATGATGCAGCCCGGGTCCCACTCTCTGAACCCCTATTGCACTTTGTTACAAAGCACTTCACCAGGCTCCAGCAGTCCCTTTTCCGATCCCCTGCTCTCCATCTCCCTGATGTCACATGCCTATTTCACCTTTACATGACTGAAAAGCAGGGATTTGCCCTTGGGGTCCTCAGACACATGCTGGGGCCAACCTTTGCCCCTATGGCCTATCCATCAAAGGGCTTTGACCCTACTTTTTGGGGATGAGCCCCTTGCCTATGAACATTGGCTGCATCCTCTCTACTCATTAACAAGTCAAAGAAACTCACCTTTGGAGCCCCTTCACCATCCTGGCTCCCCATCACCTAAAGGAACTCCTCACCTACAAGAGCTAACATTCCTTACCCCCCTCTCACCTTTTATCTCTACAGGTTTCTCTGGTGGAAGACCCCAGTCTTACTTTCCACATGTGCTCACCTTTAAACCCTGATACTCTCCTCCTCACTCCTCAGGACTCTTCCACCTCTGCTCCTCTTATCATTCATGCATTGAAACTCAGGAGGACCTTCTTCCACATTTCTCCTACACACAGGAAGGCCCTTTGTTTCAGGCAACATACACATGGTTCCCAGATGGCTTCTTTTTCCTTCAGGAGGAAGTTTGTCTCTGTAACCTCAGTTGTGGAAGCCCCCCAAAATGCATTTAAACAGCAGGATAAACTTGTTGCCCTTATCAGAGCCTTCACTTTGGCAAAGGGAGCGTCCCTCAATATCTACACAGATTCTAAACATGCTTTCCATATACTTCTCTCTCACTCTCCCCTTTGGAAGGAACGCGGATTCCTTACCACCAAGTGAGCCCCAATTACTAATGCCCCCTTTATTTCCGATCTCCTTCAGGCCTCCAGTCTTCCCACTGCCATTGGAATCTCACATTGTAAATCTCATCAGACAGACACCTCCTTTGTGACACTCAGCAACAACAAGGCAAACTCTGAGGCGAGTGGGCCTCCGACAGCCTACTTCACCTAACGTCCCCTGCCTTGCTAGTCCCTGGATGGACTCTTCCCCACCTGACACTCAACAGATGCTTATCTTCCATCACAACCTCTTTCTCCCTAACACCACATATTTAAAACAATTTCTCACTTCCCACCTTAAACTCTCACCAGAGGACCTACAATTTCTCTCTACCCTCTTTGCCTCCTGTGAAATCTGCTATAAAAACCAATCCCACCTCCAATCTCTGCCCACCTGCCTTCCCTTTAAACCAGGCAAGAGCACATCTCCCTTGCTCGGATTGGCAGCTGGATTTCACCCATATGCCCTCAGTCAAGCCGTACAAATTTTTCTTGGTACTCATTGACACCTTCTTGGGATGGGTCCAGGCTTTTCCTACCACCAATAAGTGTGCCCCCCCCCCCACCAGTGACCAGGATCTTTGTTGAACACATTCTTCCCCAATTCGGCCTCCCTCCTTGATCCAGTCTGACAATGGTCCTGAATCTACTTCCCATGTTTTATGATGTGTAGCTAAGGGACTCAACATCTCCTGGCATTTTCATACCCCTACCATCCCCAATCCTCTGGCAAGGTGGAATGTACCCACTAGACCTTGAAGAACATTCTCACTAAAACTGTTCCTTGGATTACCTTTAGATTGGATGAACTTTTCACCTTTCCTTTTCTTAAATTACAGGCCCTCCCAAAGAAGCCTCTCATCATCTCCAGATTTGAGCTTCTGTATGGACTGCCTATCTTCCTTCTAAGCTCACCACCCTCTGATTCTCCAGTACCCCTTAACTCCTAAACTTTTCTGGCCCCTTCTTGCATACCTGCATTAGGAACCTCATTTGGCAATGCAGTGATGCTGTTGTGGCAATGCCGAGTTCTGCCTCTTCCCTTCTCTCACTTTGTCTCCTGGTGATTTGGTACTTTTTAGCCCCCACCTTCAACTTGCCCCCCTCTTCCTCTCAACTCTCCACAAAATGGATTGGACCCTATTGGGTCATTCTTACTTCTTCCTCGGTGGCCTGCCTTGAGGACATCCCATCTTGGGTTCATGACTCCCATTGAAAATGGTTTTCTCTGCCCTTTTATACAGTGACACCCCAGGCCCTCTGAAGCTGCGTCTATCCAAGGCTGGAACCCCCAATCTTCCTTCAGTCTCTGTGGACCATGAGGACACTGCAGAACCACAAGTACTATCCTTTTCTTTTTCATTTGTGGCCTTCTCATTCTGCACTCACCTTTCAGGTATACCATTACCAAGATTTATCATTCCAATGTCTAGGAGACTTACAGACACTTGCTCAAACCATACATACAATCCCAGCTTGATTTTTTTTTTTTAGTTGTAAATGGACAGAATGCCTTTACTTTATTTGTTTTTATGTGGTGCTGAGAATCGAACTCAGTGCCTCATGCATGCTAGGCAAGTGCTCTGCCACTGAGATACAGCCCCAGCCCCAGCTTGACTCTTTAGCCTCGGTGGTTTTGCAGAATCAAAGGGAACTTGATCTTCTTATGGCTGAAAAAGGCAGACTTTGTATCTACAGGAAGAATGCTATTTTTATGTCAATCAATCTGGTATAGTAAAGGACAAGAAAATCAACTCCAAAGGACCTTGAATGTTGGAAACAACAGCTCTCCTCTGCTTAAGGATGGCAGCTAAGTAACCCCCATCTCCAGTGGGCACTTCCTTTCCTGACCTCTCTCCTTGTCATACGCCTTCTGTTAATGCTTGCCCCCTACTTCATTAGATTTGTTCCAGGTCAAAAAATGTCTAACAAAACTATAAACCAGCTTTCGTTACAGGAATACCAGTCCCTCACCAAAATTGGGCCCCTTGAAACAGCATTCCAGTACCACTCAACCACCATTATTATTACAATAATGTTCCATGCCCCTAATGATGGATTCAAATGCTGCCCCTACCCAGCAGGAAGCAGTTACAGAAGATTGACCATGTTGCTGTTCCCAAAGGGCCCCAATAAAAAACAAAAAGGAGGGGAATATGAGGCCCTTCTTTAGTATGTGGATGCCGTCTTAAATGACAGCAGCCATTTTAAGAAAAACGTTTTGGTTTTGTGCTCTAAGGCCTTCCTGAGAAAGGCTCACTACTCCCTCATTTCAACCCAACCCCTAACCACACAACTGCATTATGACCCACCTGGCTCTGATTACTCAGCCTGCCCCATAAAAGACCTGGTACCCAAGCCTGCTTTTGCCTCTTTCCACTATAGAAAGATAGCCTTTGTTTGTTATCTCTGACAAATAAACTCTCATGTGTATCTCTGCCTGGTCTCTGTCTTTTATCTCTCACTTTCCCTGCAGGAAATTATTGCCATTGAAAACAACAGATAAAGGGGAAAAAAACAACAGCCTAAATTTTAGAGACAGAATAAGAGACAAAAATTTGTATACTTAAAAAAAAAAAACTATTTGTATTTTTTTTTTTTTTAGCATAATAAAGAAGAAATGTCCATGATGCTCCAGAAAAGGGCTAACTAACCTCAAGGCCAGAAAGTAAGCATACTACATTATCCTGCAAACAGAACAACAGACTCCTACTTATACTCTTTATCACACACCTGTAATCTCAGTGGCTCTTGAGGCTGAGGCAGAAGAATATCAGGTTTGAGGCCAGACTCAGCAATTTATTGAGACCCTAAGCAACTCAACAAGACCCTGTCTTGGAATGAACGTTAAAAAGTGGGGCTGGCAGTGTGTCTCAGGGGGTAGAGTGTTTTCCTAGCACTCGTGAGGCACTGGGTGTGATCAAGAGCACCACATAAAAATAAATATATAAAGGTGTTTTTAAAAAAGTTAAAGGGGTTAGGGATGTGGCTCAGAGGTTAATTGCCCATGGGTTCAAACCTCAGTACCAAAAACATAAACAAACAAACAAAAACAAGTAAATGTTTTAACAGAGCTGTGTTTCTCTGCCTCAAGTTCACAAATGGATAGAGATAAATACCTGAATCCCTGACAGAAAGGAAAATAACACCTTTGCTCAGGTGCAGTATCATCAATGGCATCAGAATAAGAATTATTGTCGGTACCAAAAAGATATCTTGAGAGACTGGGGTTGTGGCGCAGGGGTAGAGCGCTCGCCTAGCATATGCGTGCTCCAGTTCAATCCTCAGCAGCACGTAAAAATAAAAGAATTTTGTACAAGTAAAAAATAATAATAATAAATATTTTAAAAAATATATTAAAAAACCGCCGGGGCGCGGTGGCGCACGCCTGTAATCCCAGCACTTTGAGAGGCTGAGCCAGGAGGATCGCGAGTTCAAAGCCAGCCTCAGCAATGGCGAGGCACTTAGCAACTCAGTGAGACCCTGTCTCTAAATAAAATACAAAAAAGGGCTGGGGATGTGGCCCAGTGGTCGAGTGCCCCTGAGTTCAATCCCCGGTACCACAAAAAAAAAAAAAAAAAAAAAAAAAAAAAAAAAAAAAAGAAACAGAAGACACCTTGAGGAAATTGTGCAAATAAATTCTGAAGAACAAGCTGGATACTGTGGCACACTGAGCAGCTCAGAAAGCTGAGGCATGAGAATTATGAGTTCAAAGCCAGCCTCAGCAATGGGGAGGTGCTGAGCAACTCAGTGAGACCCTGTCTCTAAATAAAATACAAAATAGGGCTGTGCATGTTTCTCAGTGGTCCAGTGTCTCTGAGTTTAATCACTGGTACCAAAAAAAACAAACAAACAAAAATCTGAAGAAGGGGAAATCAGTGAAACAAGAAGAGAAAGGAGGCAATAGAAAGAAACTTTACCTTTGACATTCCATGGCAGTATTTGCTATAGTGGAAAGCCTCCCCACAGGCAGTATTCACAGAGGGTGAAGGCCAAAGTCCACAAGCCCTCCCTGCACCTGGGGAAATGGTGCCTCTCCCTTTCCTAGGATCTTACCAACTCAGTCAACACATAGCTGCTCAAACACAAGTCTACATTCTTTTAAGATAAAAATAGAATATATTAGCCAAATGCAGTGGTGCACACCTATAATCCCATTGGCTTGGGAGGCTGAGGCAGGAAGATCTTGAGTTTAAACTAGCCTCTACAACTCAGTGAGACCCTTTCTCAAAATTAAAAAATAAAAATGGCTAGAATGTAGCTTAGTGGCTAAGCAACCCCGTGTTCAATCCTTGGTACCAAAAACAAAACAAAAACCTTAAAAGAATAGAATGTATTCATAATTATATAAAAATTCTTCAGATATCTTAAAACTATTGAGAGTAATAATCCTATTCTACCAATTAAAACAAGATGAGACAAACAAATATAGTCATTTGGTTAGAGTATTAGTTTCCTAAAAGACTTCTGTAGCAAATTAGCATAAATTGGGAGGCTGAAAACAACAGAAATGTGTTCTCTTATGGGTCTGGAGGCTGTAAGTTCCCAGTCAAGGTGTGGGCAGTGCCTGCTCCCTCTGAAGGCTCTAGGAGGTTGCTGCAATTTTTAGTGTTCCTAGGTATTTTCCATCCCCACTGTCATGTGGCTTTCTCCCTGTGTTCCCTGTTCAAACTTCTCTTTTTGTGTGTGTGGGAAGGGGGAGATGGGACTGGAACTGAAACCTAGGGACATACTAACACTGAGCTACCTTCCTAATCCTTTATTTATTTATTTATTTTTTGTTAGCATTTTAAACATTTTTTTAGTTGTAGATGGACACAATACTTCCATTTTATTTGTTTATTTTTATGTGGTGCTGGGGATAAAACCCAGTGCCTCACACATGCTAGTCAATCACTCTACCACTGAGCCACATCCCCGCCCTCCCCATTCTTTTTATTGGTAGACAGGGTCTTTCTAAATTACCAAGTCTGGCCTTGAACTTGAAATCTTCCTGCCTCAGCTTTCTGAGTAGTAGGGATTATAGGTGAGTGGCCCCATGCCCAGCTGAAATTTCTTTCTTTTTATAAAGATACTAGTCTTTGGATTAGGATTCCAGTATGATCTCATCTTCCCTTTGGGGGATCTAAAAAGCACCTATTTCCAAATAAGGTCAAATTCACAGGTATTGGGTTAGGATTGAAACATCTCTTATAGGGACTCAATGCAATCCATCACAGTGAGTTTAAAAGCAGGATATTGCTACCTAGAGTTAAATACACTTAAAACCACCAAAGGCCATAACCTTCAGACAAAAAGGAAGACAGCATGGTGTTTGTTGATGAAATAGACTGACTAATTTGGAGGAAGGTATCATCTGAATCTAACAGCAAACATGGTATTCATCCATGAAATGCCAAAGGCATTCTCATTAGGTGAAGGAACAAGACAATGAAGTCTGTCATCTCTGATAGCATTCTGCCTTTTTGATAGACAGTGTAATAACACAATAAAAAGGAACAACATCTATAACAATTAGAAATGATAGTACTAAATTATCTGATTGCCTACCTCTTGCTCTATTACGGAAGAAGCTGCACGATAATTTTATTAGTCTTCTAGACTTGTAAAATCTAATATCTGAAAAATAAGTCTTACCATTTTCATTCTACAGAAAAGAAATTTTTGTGTATCATTAGCACGTCAATGATGCTAGAACAAATTTTTGCTTTAGAAAACTAATAGTACCCCATTCCTTACTAATAAGTTTAGGCTTATTAATCTGTGATGATTGCCATAAAAAAACACCATAATACTGGTGGCTTAAACAACAGGAATTCATTTTGCGTCAGATTAAGGAGGGTAGAAATGCAAGATCAATGTGAGGATAGTTGAGTTTTTTCTGAGGGATCTCTCTCTGGTTTTCTGATAGCCTTTTCCATATGTGGTGCATCTATTGTGTCTCTTCCTCATTTTTTGTTTTTTGTTTTGTTGTTGTTGGTGGTGGTGGTGGAGGTGGTACTGGATATTGGACCCAGGGCCTCATTTATGCTAAGCACATACTCTACCACAAGACTATGGCCCCCTTAAATATTTATTTATTTACTTTAGTTGTACACAATGTGTTTGTTTTTACATGGTGCTGAGGATCGAAAGCAGGCCGCGCATGAGGTGGGCGAGTGCTCTACAGCTGAGCCACAACCCCAGCCCTCAAACAGGATATTGACATGTTCTTTTGCAGTTCTTTCCAAATCATCACTGAATGTTACAACTTTTGCGTGGTCACTTGCAGGAGCCCTGATTTGGGAGATGGCTAAGATTGGGGTTGGCTGCGGGCCATGGAGATGTTTGGACATTGCTTCTTTCCATGGTCTCACAGGACTTGGCCCAAGATCTCGCAGAACTTGGCCCAAAATCTCACGAGACTTGAGCCAAGATCAAAGCGGGTCGGTGCCATTTGGATGTTAGAGGAGCGTGGACGGCATGTCGGGGTGTTGTTGGAGCCGGAAAGAGAAGCTGACAGAATAAAGAGCGTGTTTGTTTCCAGTCTGCCTCTAAAATTATTCTCGCGGCTTTGCTGCTCCAAGCGGCCATCGCTTCAGGCGGCAACAGGTGGTGGCCCGTACGGGGACTTCGGAGCGGACAGGTAAGAACTGAAAGGTCTCTAAAGATGGGTTGGAATATAACTGAATCCCAAGTGATAGAGGCTATGGAAAGACTCCTTGATATACCTGACTCCGTTCTCAGTGAGGAGGATTTAGAAAAAAGTGAAAGTGATCAAAAAAAGCATAGCTTCCACTGGGTCAACTAAGACCAGTAAAGAGAGTATTAGAAGAGTCCCAAAAATGACAAAAATCCAAGCCATTAGAGCTATTCAGCAGTTATTGGTGATAGCTGAAGGATACTTGCTCTTAATGGAACCTGGGACTCAGGATATTGCTGTCAGTGAAATTAGCAGTAGTGAGGAATCTAGTAAAAGTGATCCTGAGAAAATGAGGAAAAAGAAACTAAAAAAGACCAAGAAAAAGGACCGTCAAGTAGAGGAACCACTTGTGTCCTCTACTCCCCCATGGGTGGAATCCATTACAGAAAATATGAAGGGTATTACTAGGCTTTGCATACCCTAGAAACAGAAATAAAAAGTCTTTCTGAGCACTTATGCGCTCTCGAGGGTAACTCACAGATACATTGGGAACTGCCAGCATTTGAAAAGAAAAATGGACAGAGGGTCCATCTGTCAGTAGATTTAAAAAAATAAAAAATCTCAAAGAGGCAGTAATGACTCATGGGCCCCAAGCTCCTTTCACGTTGAGTATGCTGGAGTCCCTTAACACGTTTAGCTTAACCCCCTCAGAATGGAAAATTCTATGTAAAGCAGCATTAAGCAGGGGGCAATACTTGGATTGGCTATCCCAATTCCAAGAACTTTGTATAGAAATGGCTAAAAGAAACGCAGCTGCAGTGATTTGGAGACTATAATATAGAAATGATCACAGGAGAAGGGCAATTCGCAGGCTTACAGGCTCAAAAAGATTATGACCCAGGTGTATATGCTCAGATAAATGCAGCTGCCTTACAGGCATGGAAAACTGTACAAGGACCTGGGGATCCCCAAGGTAGCTTGTCAAAAGTGATTCAAGGACCTAATGAGCCATACGCTGACTCTGCTGATTGACTTTTGAGAACTGCAGGTAGAGTGTTTGCAGATGCTGATCAAGCTATGCCATTAGTTGTTCAATTAGCATACGAAAATGCTAATAAATACTGTCAGGAAGCCATCAGGCCATGGAGAACTAAAAAGGATCTTTCCGTATATATACAACTATGTAAAGATATAAATGACGCCTTTGTCACAGGAAATGTGATTGCAGCCTCAATGAGAGGTGCTTCCCCTCGAAATTTCACAAAGGCTCAAATTAGAAATCATAATCACTCAGGATGTTCCCGGCAAAATTATCATAATCAATCAGGCTATTCTAGGCAAAATCCCAAAAGAGTAATAAGACCAAGCTCATATCGTGCCCCAGGCCACTGCCCCAGGTGTAAAAAGGGAAATCATTGGGCCAATAAATGCCATTCAAAATTTGACATCCATGGAAATCCTTTGTTCAGGAATTCAAAAAATGGGGCATGGGGCCCAATGCCGTGGGGCCCAAAATTGTATGGGGCATTGGAGGAGGAGTATCCTCAAGCATCCACTCAAATGCTTCCCTGACACAATCCCTACTACCCATCCACTCCCTCACCAGAGGAACAGGAGGAAATGCAGGATTAGACCTCTGTTCCACGCCCAAATACTGTTAACACCTGAAATGGGGGTTCAACAAGAGTCAGGGGACTTCTTCCCTCAGGGACTATGGGACTTATTCTCAGGAGAAGTCCTGAAAGCTTAGTAGGTTTGCAAGTGACTCCAGGTGTAATAAACTCAGACTACAAAGGGGAAATAAAAATAATGCTTAGCTCACCCCGAAGTATAAGTTCTGTTAATCAAGGAGATAGAATTGCTCAGTTGCTTCTCCTTCCCAATTTACATAATTCATTTAAAATGAGTATGCCTCAAAAAAGAAACAATACAAGATTTGTTCCACTGACTCGGGACCCATGGCTTGCTGGGTTCGGGATTTGTTCAAGGAGGCCTATGTGTAAAATAAAAATCCAAGGAATAGAGATGGAAAGACTGATAGATACTGGAGCTGACTCTTCCATCATTAATCTACGGCAATGGCCCAAGCACTGGCCTCTGCAAAAAGCTTCAACCAGTTTAAGAGGCTTGGGATATAATAACCTCCCAGAGAAAAGTGTGGTAATTTTAAAATGGCAGGATGATGAAGGGCATAAAGGAACATTTCAGCCTTATGTTTTACCTAACCTACTGGTTACTTTATGGGGAAGAGATATTTTGCAACAAATGGGAGAACACCTTGCAACCAAGCCTGCAGGTGTTAAATGTGAAAATCTACAGGGTAATCTTAACCCTAAAAAAATCATTATCAAAAAGTACAGGATAATCTTAACTCTAAAAGAAATCATTATCAAAAACTACAGAGTAATCTTAACCCTAAAAGTAATCATTATCATAAAGGAAAAAGATACTTTTTTTCGGGGCCACTGAGAAAATAATTTTCAAAATACCATGGCTTTCTGATAAGCCAGTGTGGGTCCCTCAGTGGCCCCTATCCAAACAGAAATTACAAGCAGCCCACCTACTAGTTCAGGAACAAATAGAAGCAGGAGATATAGAACCTTCCACCTCTCCCTGGAATTCCCCCATATTTATGATCTAGAAAAAATCAGGAAAATGGCGATTGTTACATGATATTAGAGAAATTAATAAAACCATGCAAATCATAGGCCCTACTCAACCTGGACTTCCTATTCCTGTAGCTATTCCAAAAAATTTTCATCTTATTACTCTTGATATAAAGGATTGTTTCTTTTCTATTCCTCTACACCCTCTGGATAACCCAGGTTTGCTTTTTCAGTTCCTTCTATAAAGAATAATGGCCCTGATCAGAGATATCAATGGAAAGTTTTGCCGCAGGGAATGGCTAATAGCCCCACTATGTGTCAACTCTATGTAGATAAAGTTATTCAGCCTATCAAAAATAAATACCCAGACCTTATGTGCCTCTATTATATGGAGGATGTTTTGCTTGTTCATCCTAATCAAGAAGTCTTATTCACCATATTTAGTGAGATATCAGAAAACTTGAAACGATATGGACTAAACATTGCTAAGGAAAAGGTTCAAATTTGATCTCCAATATTATATCTAAAATTCCAAATTATGGAAACTTTTTATTAAGCCTCAAAAAATATTAATTAATAAGAAGCATTTGGCCACTCTCAATGACTTTCAAAAATTGCTGGGAGATATTAATTGGCATTGCTCTACACTAAACCTCACTACTGGCCAACTAAAACCTTTATTTGACATCCTTTCTGGGGACCCTGATTTATCTTCACCATGAACATTGACTCGTGATGCTAGGAAAGCTTTAAAGTTAGTAGAAAAATCCATCAAAGGAGCTCATTGTGATAGATTTAACTCAACCGCTGATATTGATTATTATTTCTTCACAATATACACCCACAGGAGTATTTTGGCAACTATGGCCTTTATTATGGATACATTTGCCCGTCTCTCCTAAAAGTATAATTGAGTCTTATACCTCCATGGTGGCTAAATTTATTCTTCAAGGACTTAAGACTTCTAATAAATATTTGGCATTCACCCTGCTACTATTATTACTCCCTATTCATCTTAACAGATTGAATATTTATGCTTCAATGATAATGATTGGGCTATAGCTAGATGCTCTACTTCTGCAAATTTTGATAATCATCTTCCTAACTCTCCTATATTATCTTTTTGTATCAATCATCCTATTATATTTCCACAGGTAATAAAAAATCAACCTATTCCTAAGGCATTAAATGTATTCACAGATGGGTCCTCAAATGGTACTGCTGCAGTAGTCACTAAATAAGAAAATATGACTTACATAATCGCACACAAATCAGCTCAATTAGTGGAACTGGAAGCTGTGGTAAGAGCTCTGAAAAATTTTAGAGAGCTGCCCATGAACATTTTTTCAGATAGCCATTATATTGTACATGCTGTCGCAAAATTAGAGCTAGCAGGACCAATAGCACCTCATACTCCAGGCTTTAAATTGTTTTATCAAATACAAAAACTTTTGTGGGCAAGAAAAGAACCTCTATTCATAGGCCATATTAGAGCACATACCAACTTGCCTGGTCCCCTCCATGAAGGTAATTAGAAGCCGGGCGCGGTGGCACGCCATACCAGCACTTTGGGAGGCTGCCAGGAGGATCGCGAGTTCAAAGCCAGCCTCAGCAATGGCGAGGCACTTGCAACTCAGTGAGACCCTGTCTCTAAATAAAATACAAAAAAGGGCTGGGGAGTGACCCAGTGGTTGAGTGCCCCTGAGTTCAATCCCCTTACCACACACACAACACAAAAAAATCTGATGACCTTACCCAAACAATCTTTATACTTTCAGTGCTCCAGCAAGCTACTTTATTTCACTCCCAGTTTTACGTCAATAGCACCACCTTGCAGCATAGGTTTAAAATCACAAAGGACCAAGCCAGAACAATTGTAAAAGATTGTAAATCTTGTATGACACATTTGTCCAATCCTCATTATGGTGTTAACCCTAGAGGATTAATGCCCAATCATTTGTGGTAGATGGATGTTACTCATGAGCCACGTTTTGGAAAATTGCAATTTATTCATGTGACTATAGATACATGCTCAGGCATGATTTTTGCTTCCTTACATTCTGGAGAAAAAGTTAAAGATGTTACATCTCATTGTTTGCAAGCTTTTGCTGCATTGGGCATCCCCAAAATGCTTAAAACAGATAATGGCCCTGCATATATGTCCTCATCTTTCAAACAGTTTTGCGCAAAATTCAATATATCACATAAAACAGGCATCCCACACAATCCTCAGGGTCAGGGCATTATTGAAAGAGCAAACCACACACTGAAAATTATGTTATTAAAACAAAAAGAAGGAAATTGGAAAAGTCCTAGGGACAGATTGGCAGTTGCCCTGTTTACCTTAAATTTTTTAACTTTAGACTCTAATGGTTATTCTGCTGGAGACAGACATTGGAACCCACACCAAGAACATAAACCTTTGGTTTACTGGAAGGATATTTTTTCAGGCACATGGAAGGGTCCAGATCCAGTATTAATTTGGGGGAGAGGATCTCTTTGTGTTTTTTCAAAGCACAAATCCTCTCCAATATGGATACCATCTAGATTAATAAAACAAGTATCACATCAAAAGGATCAAGATGAAGTTGTTGAAGAATCAAGATTAATTAAAAAAGTACAAAATCAAGAGGACCAAGATGAAGATATGGAATGATTCCCTCAAAAAAGGTCCTTCAAAATATTTCACAACTTATGTGTCATTCCTCCCAGCCAGGACAAGGAGATCTCTCTTTAGTGTGCACACAATTGTTTTTTTTTTTTTTTTTATACATGTCTTTATGTCTGTACATTTGTCTACATTTCATGTTAATGTGACGTCACAAATGTATGTTTGTATGTTTGTGCGTCTGTCCAGTGTGACGTCACAAATAACAAAGCGCTTATGAAAAAATATATATATATGGATCCAAATAACTTTAATTCATTTTAGGTTAAGAGTATTCAATTTAGGTAAATAATTTTATAAATGAAGGTACTTTCAATTTTGATTTATAGGTGTCCCAGGGACTTCTCTTTAGCAAACAATATGACTAGTGCTATATAACCTGATATTCTGGTGTTTTGACATAAGATTGTTTATTTGTTATTAACTTCATTTGTTTAATAGCTGATTAATTTCAATTATCTCAACAGGTAAAAGATTGCTGTGTATACAGAGACTCGTGGGTTCCAGCTAACAAATTATTTCTCCAAAGTGCCTTTAGCTTTTCTTTAATCTATCTTTAATACAGTAAATACCCTCAGTCTTTCTTTGTTTTGTTCTGAATATGATATTTTGCAAGCTTATGTTTGTGGGAGCTCAAACAACAATGTGTGTGAGCAAAAATCAACTTTAATTTTCTAATCTAATAATTCTACTTTTTAGTTTGACAACTCGACTCTTGACTCAGTGCTGCAATACCACTGCCTTTCCTTTAATAATTGATGCTTGAGTTTCTAGGTTGCGGGCCCTGAAGATTTGCTGGTGGCATTGTCTAGACATAAAAAAGATGTCTGCTGCTACAACTGCAGGGATCGAGGTCGCTGCAAGCATCCCTGCTGCTCAAGCATCAAACAACCTCACCAGCAGTGTGGTCTCTGCTCTACGTGCATGGGGCCTCCTACATCAACGTGTTATAACAAATGGACATTTTGATCTTTCATTGTTTGGGACTTTACTGGACAATGCCTTGTGGGTATTTGTCTAGAGAATTCATGTGTTACTTGATGCAACTTAGGGTAGCTGATTTGTTTAAACAATTTGATATACTATGCAATTTGGCTCGTCACCAAAAGGCTTGTCGCTTTAAAGCCGCACCATCTCCTCACAACTGGACGGCTGTTAGTCATCATACACAGTCGATCCTAAAGGGCTCCATTGGATGGCTGGTTAGCCAATAACGGGTAAGATCCTCAGAGGGGGACAACCTAAGACAGGCACAGTCACACGTGACAGCCTCGTGTGGCCTACATATCAACCTAAGACAGGAGTCAAGGGCACAGCCTTGATTATCCGATGATGGGTGAGAATGTTGGTTGCACATAGATGTCCTAGAGCATCCCCTCTTTTAAAACAAAAGGGGGGGAAAGCAGGAGCCCTGTTTGGGGAGATGGGAGATGGCTAAGATTGCGGTTGACTACAAACCATGGAGATGTTTGGGCATTGCCGCCTTCCGAGTCTCATGGGACTTGGCCCGGGATCTCGTGGGACTTGAGCGAGATTGCTGATCGGGTCTGTGCCATTTGGTGTGTTGGTTGTTTGGTTGTGTGTGTGGTGTGTGTTAAAATCTTTGTTAGAGCCAGAGAGAAAAGTTATCAAAATAAAAAGGCTGTTTGTTTCCAGTACGCCTCTAAACTTCTTCCTGCAGCTTTGGTGCTCCAAGCAGCCATCGCTTCAGGCGGCAACAAGGTGTAGCTCAGTGGTACAGCATCCTCAGGTTTAATCCACAGGAAAAAAGCAAAGCCCCTTCCTAGAAACAGAGAATTTCAAATGGAAAGTGGCTAAGCCTCACATGACCTGGATTAGCTCACACCTAAAAGATTCCTAGGAGCTTCAACAGCAAAATCTGGGAAAAGCTCTGAATGGCCTAGCTGGGTCACATGCTCACCCCTTGACCAATCAGGGTAGTCAAGAAAAATTACATGGGGCTTGGATTGTGGCTGAGCGGGTAGAGTGCTCCCCTAGCCTGAGCACAGCCAGATTGGATCCTCAGCACCACGTAAAAATAAAGGCATTGTGTACAACTAAAGCAAATAAATAAAATATATTTTTTTTAAAAAAAAGAATAATTACATGATCATTCCTTTAGACTCTATGGAAAATGAGGGACTTGGCAAAAGATTTTATGTAGAGAAGGACAATAAGGAAAACCAGTTAACCTTAACACCAGGCATATTAAGTGTCTATTCCAATGATGTGGCTTAAAAAAAAAATCTGCTAACGTATAAGAAATACAGAAAACTGAACTCCTTGTTAAATGATGTGCCACAGGGACAAAACCCAGCCCTGTGAAAAACTCTATAGACAGCACATTTCTTTGCTTTTCTCTCAGCAAATAAATTGCAAGATAAAGAACTATAAAAGGATAGAAGGACAAACCATGGATTAAGAAGCATTTAAAGGCATAGCAACCAATCACAAACTATGGAGTTTAGATACTTTTTTTTATTATAAACTGTGACAATTGTGAGACAATCAGAAATATGGATGTTAGGATTTTGATATTAATGATTATGTTCATTCTTTTATTTATGATAATGTATTACATAATCTTATTAAAATCTATAGTGAGGGGCTGGGGTTGTGGCTCAGCGGCAGAGCGCTCGCCTCACACGTGCGCGGCCCGGGTTCGATCCTCAGCACCATGTAAACATAATACAACTATTAAAAAAAAAATCTATAGTGAAATATTTATGAATGAAATGATAGGGCATATGGGATTTGCATCAAAATGTTAGGTAAGACCAGAGTGGATTGGGATAGGACTGGGATAGATCTGGCTTGGGTTGAGGGATAGTGGGGCTGGGGGAAATAGAAATACTATATACTATTCTGTCTTCTTTAATATTGTTTAAAGTTCTGCATGAAAAAAAAGTTAAAAAGGTACAAAAGAATATATTTATATTGAAGTACTCCTGACATCGTTTTTGTAAATAGTAGTTTCAGTCTGTGTATGTTGGAATTTATGTACAAACTATGGATTTTGTTTGAGCCATTAAGGCAGGGAAGCTCCTTTTCTGGAAACTCCTGGGTAAAATTCCTGGGTTAGAGAAAGCCCAGATCACACTGGAGCCCTGCCTTAGCTCAGAGCCCTAGTGTCAAATGCAGCCCCTGGGTTGGGTATAACCTGCCAAGCACAAAACAACCTGTTTTCCCACCCCTTATTTTTCTAAAGAAGCTCCTTACTGATTCCCTTTTGTGTGAACTGCTATAAAGAAAGCATTCACGGCCCACACCTCCAATGGTTACCCACTCCGTCCCCACACAGGATGTGTATATATAAAATTACTAAAACTACATGTCTTTTTTTTTTTTTTTTTTTTTGGTACGGGGGATTGAACCACGGGGGCACTTGACCACTGAGTCACATCCTCAGCCATGTTTTGTATTTTATTAAAGAAGGGTCTCACTGAGTTGCTTAGCACATTGTTTTTCCTGAGGCTGGTTTGAAATTGTAATCCGCCTTTCTCCGCCTCCGAGCAACTAGGATTACAGGCATGTGTCCACACGCCTGGCTACCTACATTTCTTTGAAAAAGGAAGAAGGAAAAGAACACTGTGTGCCATGGGCAACTGGATTGGGGGGTTGGAAAACTGAAGTTTGGGAGCCGATTTACGAGGCTGTTTAGATGACCCCTGGAATGATGGCAGTAGCAGGAGGGGGAAGAAAAAATAAAGAGATACTTAGTGGAAAGCTGGGAGCTGGGTACAGTGGCTCACCTTGTAATCCCAGTGACTCGGGAGGCTGAGGCAGAAGGATCATTAGTTTGAGGTCAGCCTTGGCAATTTGGGGAGACTCTGTCTCAATATAAAATTAAATAAACAATTTATCAAAAGCAAGGCACAAGCCGGGCGCGGTGGCGCACGCCTGTAATCCCAGCACTTTGGGAGGCTGAGGCAGGAGGATCGCGAGTTCAAAGCCAGCCTCAGCAATGGCGAGGCACTTAGCAACTCAGTGAGACTCTGTCTCTAAATAAAATACAAAAAAAAAAGGGCTGGGGATGTGACCCAGTGGTCGAGTGCCCCTGAGTTCAATCCCTGGTACCACAAAAAAAAAAAAAAAAAAAAAAAAAGCAAGGCACAAGGGCTGGGGTTGTGGCTCAGTGGTAGAGCCTCGCCTAGCATGTTCAAAGCACTGGGTTTGATCCTCAGCACTATGTAAAAATAAATAAATAAACACGATGGACTTGTGTCCAACTACAACTAAAATTTAAATATATATTTTTTTAAAAAGTAAGGGACAGGAACTGGAGATATAGCCCAGGTAGAATGCTTGCCTCAAGGACACAAGGCCCTGGGTTCAATGTCCAGCACCAGAAAAAAAAAAAAAAAAAAGCAAGGCACAACAGAATAGAACGCTGGGTATATGACATATGAGGAACTTATTATTAATTCTTTTGTTTGGTGTTTGGGTGTAAAGAGTGAGTGAGGGGTAGGCATTGAGCATGGCTAGAGCAGGTGGGTGGTGCCTTCTGTTGAAATAGGAAATATCAGGGGAAATGAAAGTTTGAGGGGGGAGATGATGACTCCAACTGAGCACACTGTGACTTTGAGGAGCCTCTGAGACATCCAGGTAGAGCTGGACAGTTGTTTAAGAGGTCTGGGAGGATGGTTGCAGTGGTATATGCCTATAATCCCAGTGCTGGAGAGGCTGAGATAGGAGGATCACAAGTTCAAGGTCAGTCTTAGAAATTTAGCAAGTCCCTAAAACCTAAAGACCCTGTCTCTAGGGATGTAGCTCAGTGGTATATTGCCTCCAGCTTATATTGCCAGTACCCCCTACAATAAATAAATAAATAAATAAGTCTGGGAGCAGTCGAGTACACATATAAAGTTGAAACCTGCCAGGACAGAGCAGGTGGCTGAGGCCATGGGAACAATGAGTCTACCTGGGGAGGTCCTGGATAGGAGGAAGGACTCTGGAAAAGGAAGGAAAATCTGGACCCAGAGGAAGGCCACAGGAGAAAGCAGAGACAGCCCTAATTAGGAAGGGCTGTTGTAGCTAGCTGGAAGCCATGGGTTCCACCTGATATGTATGTGACGCAGCAAACCTGAAACCGGGTGAAAGCGGTCCGAGACGAATTCATTCGGTCAGTCGGGCAGCCACTCGGTCGGTCAGAAGAATCAGAGCGGCCAGAACGTAGGCAGAGCGGTACAGAAGAGAAACCAGATAGAAGAAGTAATGACTGGTCAGAGTTAGGCCGAGACTCCTGAGGAAGACAGAAGACAGAAGAAAGAAGAGAGAAGAAAGAAACTCTAATCTTTCTCTAAGCTAAGCTCTATCTTTCTTTACTCTAATCTTTACAAGAAGAAAAGCTCGCTTTAATCTTTCTCTCTAAAAATCTTTCTTTCCCTCTCTAAGCTCTAAGAAAGTAGAAGTAAAAGTAGTAAAAGCTTCACTCTGCCTCCGAGAGTTTTTCCTCCCGGTTTACAGTACCAGGCAGCTTACAGAGAAGCCCAGAAGACAGGTGGGAAAGCAAAGGGCCGAAAAACAGAGCAAGACTAAGAAATGTAGGGCTGGGGTGTGGCTTAGCATTTGCCTAGCACACAGGAGGCCCTGGGTTCATCCCCAGCACCCAAATTATGACTACTAATACTACTAGTACCATTAGTACTCCCAATAATAATAATGATTTAAACACAATAACAAAGGTGTATCAATTTTGTGAAAATTGGGGCTGGGGTTGTAGTTCAGTGGCAGAGGGTTTGCCTTGCACATGTGAGGCACTGGGTTCAATCCTAAGCACCACATAAAAATAAAATAAATATATAAAAAATTTTGTGAAAATATTACAGAAAGGGCCAAAAGTTTAACAAAGCAGTAAACATTCATACCCAGAAAGAAAAAATGCCAACCACCAAGCATCAGATTCAACACCAAAGATGTTGTTATGATAATAGCAAGAGCAGCTTCAGGGCTGCTGAACAAAGTCAATTGCCTTGGGTCAAGGAGTGACTATAAGCATACAGATATGCTCTCCCCCTCCACAGCCCCTTCTAGGGAAGGCTGCCCTGTTCCTGATCCCATGGTCACAAACAGAGTTTGTGTACTTACTCTGTACACAATATGTTGATGAACCCAACATAATTCTATCCTAAGATTGGGACTTATAAAGTTTTTTTAAGAGTTTATTTCTGAGCCAGGCGTGGTGCGCGCCTGTAATCCCAGCACTGAGGCAGGAGAATCCTGTTCAAAAGCCCAGCACTTTGGGAGGCTTGAGTAACAGGAGGATCGCGAGTTCAAAGCCAGCCTCAGGGCAATGGCGATGTGGCACTTGGCGAACTCAGTTGAGACCCTGTACCAAAAAAAAAAAAAAAAAAAAAAAAAAAAAGGGCTGGGGATACAGATATGCTCTCCCCCTCCACAGCCCCTTCTAGGTTAAGTGCCCCTGAGTTCCTGATCCCATGGTCACCCAGAGTTTGGTACTTACTCTGTACACAAATGTTGAAAATAAAAAAAACTTAAAAAAAAAAAGAGTTTATTTCTGTTTTACTAAGATATTTATTTGACCTGACCAAACTCTGAAGCAATCTTGTTTGGAATTCCTGCCTGTGCTATGAACTCACACAGCCTGGCTATCCTTGACCAGATAACAACCCTCCCAAAACCCTCAGTGGCACCTCATAAATTGCAACAGGAATCTTAATTTACTCCCTACCTTGAAATACTAAGCCATGTAGATCATCAGCCTGCTATCTGACTTTTAATCACATTTGCAAAAACCCTGTTAGCTATAAGTTCCCAAGACATTCCCCCATTTTTTTTGTAACTTTCTGTACTATAAAAACCTTGTCTTCCAGGAGAATGGGGCTGATCCCTAGCCCAGTGTTTGAGAGGGGCAGCTGCTGGCCAGCTCTCTTTGTGTACACAGCATAAACTTGCTTTAATTTGATTTAAATTGGAGTTGGTGGTCTTTTTTTTTTTTGCGTCTTGCATCAATAGTGTGTGCATGGTCCCCATGGTCCTGAGGCCAGTGACTTATGACTTGTCTCCCCGATGGAAGAAGTTACTGGGCTAATTAGGTCCATCTCCCTTGGGCATCTGTCTGCTGAGATGGGCTCAAATGCTGAGGTGGACTGGAGCTGGAATGATCATGTTGGGATGTACTAGATGCCTAAGTAGAGAGACAGGAGAGTGGTAAAGACAGAGAAAAGCAAAGAAAGAGACAAAGGAGAAGAAGATTGTGGAGAAGAGAGGGAAAAAGCAAAGAGGAGAGGAGAGGCCATGAGCCTCTGGTCTTGATGGGAGGGAGGAACTCCCTTGAAGTTTCTGCAAGGACAACATTCTCCAGCATCTGGTCAAGATTGGCTCCTGACTGCAAGTGCATCCTTGCAAGAAACAGCTTTCATGAGCCAGCCCGGTGGGTCTCTGTGCCACAGAAACTCCAGCAGAACAGGAAGGAGGAAGAAGAGGCAGTGAGTGTGGATAGCTCCACCAAGCAGTTGGTTTTTCTTTTTCTTCTTTTTAAAATTTGTGCAGTTTGGTTTTTGGAGGGAGGAGAGAGATGAAGCAACAACCATGAACTGATAAGAGTCACTTAAAGATATTATAATGCTGCTAAAGATAAATTAAGAGAGAGAGGGAGGGCTGGGGCTATAGCGCAGTGGCAGAGCACTTGCCTATATGTGTGTGGCACTTGGTATGATCCTCCCCACTACATAAAAATAAACATATAAAATAAAGGCATTCTGTCCATCTACAACTAAAAAAAAAAAAATGGAAAGAGAGGGAGCAGGGACTTGGATCCAAGAGAAATGGATAACTGATTATCAGGGGTTTTAGAAGAGGTGGCTGATGGATTGTTCTCAAGCATTGCCCTTAAGCCCAGTGCATTGGGTTCTCCCTAGTAGAGTGGGTCTCCTCTCAGCTGCCTCTTCTGTTGCCACCTCCCTGGTCAGACAAGAGCCACACTGACTCCTGCTCTGGCTTCATTGAGCATGTCTTTCTAATTAGGCTGTGAGCAGGATGGTTTCAGTGCATGACGAATCATGTCAGATGCCTTTCAGACTTGCCAAGTCACTTCCAAGAGGCATCTGACCACTGGATGTGACATAGAGCTTCAAAGATGGAACTGGTTATGTTGTGGCTATTTCTACTTGTATCCTTTGCTATCTCTGCTCTATGATACAACTCACTTCAAAATAAACACCTCTGGTTTAACAAATGAATTCAGGGAACAAATGGAAGTTTTCATCTGTCTACATGATAGCAAACAAGGAATGAAGAATTAATATTACAAAATTTGCAATTTTATTTATTTTTTTTTTTAAGTCACACCAGCACTTGCAAATATTTTAATTAGAAAATGTGTCTCGCCGGGCGCGGTGGCGCATGCCTGTAATCCCAGCACTTTGGGAGGCTGAGGCAGGAGGATCGCGAGTTCAAAGCCAGCCTCAGCAATGGTGAGGCACTTGGCAACTCAGTGAGACCCTGTCTCTAAATAAAATACAAAAAAGGTCTGGGGATGTGACCCAGTGGTCGAGTGCCCCTGAGTTCAATCCCCAGTACCACAAAAAAAAAAAAAAAAAAAAAAAAAAAAAAGAAAAAGAAAAAAGAAAAGAAAAGAAAAAAGAAAATGTGTCTCAAAAAATGGATTTAGCAGAATTATACTTTTATAGGTCAAATAAGTATCAGTTCAGATTAATCAGACTCCCTACATTGTTTCTTAATTTTGTTCCATTCTACCAAGCATAAATATTAAATTCTTACAAAACATACTTAATTGAAATGCTTTAAATACAAAACAGTTCACTGTGGTCTCATCAGTACATTTATAAAGCACTGTAATAAAAAAAAACTAACAGCTCAAAATAAGTAGATAATCTACACTAGACAAATGTTCATCCAACCAATAACATTTAGACACAGAAAAGAACAAGCAATGTCACTTACTGTTATTCTTTCAGTTGTACTACATGAGATAAAAAACAAATGTTCAAGTTCTAGTAGTGATAATAAGTTTAAGCTACTTTCTAAACTGGATTAAAAAGTACTTAAGTTGTTAGAAAGTTTTGACTTACCCGTTGGCAACATGACTATGTGCTAAGAGACCAAATCAGTGTTTTAACTCGGGTATCACATGGTTGATGCACACGTCACCAACTGTAGAACATTGGGATTCTCACAAGAAACCCGGGAACACATTCAACAAAAAAAACTATCCTCTGCATTTTAGGTTTTTGGTTTTTGTTTTTTTTAGTGGCAATCAGACTTTTAACCTAATAAGAGAACCATTTTTATAAGTCATACAGCTAGGCCAGGTGTGGTGGTACACACCTGTAATCCCAGCAACTTGGGAAGGCAGAGGCAGGAGGATGGTAGTTTTAGGTCAGCCTGGGCAACTTAGCAAATTTAAAATAAAATAAATTTAAAATAAAATAAAACTTAGCAAATTTAAAATAAATTTAAAATTAAAAATAAAAAAGCCTGGAGCTGGGGCTCAGTGGTAAGGAGCCCTTGAATTCAATTCCCAGTACAACAAAAAAGTCCCACAGCAGTATGCATCTTCCTCTTCAGCTGAAAGGGTGAAGTACCATCGCCATGACTTTGTTACAGACTACAATCCTACAGGTAATTCCAACGCAACCTGCTACTCTAGTAGGGAAAGCTACCAGGCGGTCTAGGAGTGTTATCCATTTGCTGGGCACAACAGCCACAGGGACAGAATAATATTTCCAAATGAGCGAGATCTTCAAGGCAGCTTGCAATACGTAGAAAGCAACACTTATCACCCATTTTATCTTGGCCAGTTGGGCTGTCCATGCTTTCTCATGGGTCTTGAGCTTGTCCATCATCTTGTTGATCCTCCTTTCCAGCCTGGCGTATCTGGCAACCTGGTCCATCATGTTGACAGTGGAGAGCTCTTGCTTCATACCCTGGATCTCCGCCCTCATCTGCGGCTCCTGCTCTGTATCCTTCTGCAGCTCATGGTTGCCAGGAAACAGAGCACGGAGCCAGAGACAAAATATAATCCCCAGTGACCTACTTCCTCCAGCCATTCCTCACTTGCCTATAGCTATCACCCAGTAATTCACTCAAATTTTAATCCATCAAATGGAATAACCCACTGATTAGGTCTTAGCTCTCATAATATAATCATTTAACCTCTGAACTTTTCTACATTGCCATAAGAGCTTTTTGGGAGACATCTTATATCCAAACCATAAAGAAGTCTCCCTTCAAAGTATATCGAAATGTAGAAATTTCAGTCAGTGCCAGGCCTGGTGATACATTCCTATAATCCTAGCAATTTGGGAACCCAAGAAAGGGAAATTGTATGTTAAAGACCAGCCTCAACAACTAAGACCCTCAGAACTTAGTAAAACACTGTTTCAAAATAAAACATAAAACAAGCTCAGAGACTATATAGCTCAGTGATAAAGTGCCTCTGGGTTCAATCCCAAGTACCAGGGGGAAAAAAAAAAAAAAAGAATAAAAAGGGAAAGAATAGAAAAAAAATTTTCAAGGTCAAAGTTTCTGTATTTCGTTTCTAGAGAAAAATCTCTGTTTATAATTTGTTGTATTTCTCAGACCTGAGTATTCACATGACACCTATACACATATGAACAGAAATGTTGCTAAGTATTCTCATAAAGTTTGCTTTCTCACTTAACAATACTCAAACTGAATATGACCTGATATAAAGTATATGTGCATAGAAAAAAAAAGAACAAAGGGGAAATTTTATAATATTAAGCATGATTATCCCTGGGTTTTAATATTATAGAAGAATATTTTTCAGCCCGGTGCAGTGGTGCACGATAATTTCAGCAGCTCTGGGGGCTGAGGCAGGAGCATCACGAGTTCAAAGCCAACCTCAGCAAAAGCAAGGTGCTAAGCAACTCAGTGAAACCCTATCTCTAAATAAAATACAAAACAGGATTAGGAATATGGGTCAGTGGTTGAGTGCCCCTGAGTTCAATCCCCAGTACCAAAAAAAAAAAAAAAAAAAAAAAAAAAAAGAAGAATTTTTTTCTTTATGTGTTTTCTGGCCTTCTTAATTTTCTGCAATGAAAATATATATATTCCTTTGGGTTTTTGTTTGTTTTGAGATTGAACCCAGAGGTGCTTTAGCACTGAACTACAGCCCCAGCTTATTTATTTATTTTTATTTATTTATTTCAGACAGGGTCTTGCTAAGTTGCTGAAGTTGGCCTAGAAATCACAATGCTCCTGCAATAGCCTCCTGATTCACTGGGATTACAGGTGTGAGCCACCACACCTGAAAAGTATATTGCTCTTAAAATCAGAATATGTGTGTGTGTGAAGGAGCCTATAATCAAGGAGATAGCTAAAGATTGCGGTTAGCTGAGAGCCATAAAAGATGTTCTAGTTTCCACCTGATATTAATACATTATTCAAAGAATCTTTGTATGCCCGTGAACACTGCGTGACGCACCTGTAAGCTCGAGCTGTAAGCACGTGTCCTTGTTAAAGCTATATGTATATAACTGGGTGAGGTTCGTTAGTGTGTGTGGGGAAGAAGAAGGTGGTGGTTGGAGTTAGAGCATTTGGAGTGATTGCTGGAGCTGGAGAGAGGAGAAGAATAAAAGACCTTTTTTCATTTTCATCCTGCCTCCGAATTTTCCTGTGGCGTTCGCTGCTCCAAGCGACTTCCGCTTCAGGCAGCGACAGGTGGCGGCCCGTACGGGGAATTCGGCGGCAAGGTAAGAAAAAAGAAAATTTAAAAAGATGGGAGCAAATATAACAAAAAAGTCGGTTTATAAAAGCCATGAATGAAATTTTTGATATTGAGAACTCAGAGGATAGTGAGAAAAGTGAACAAGAAAGCATATCCTCTGACTCAGTGGAGACCAGCAAGGAGAGTAGGAATGTAAATTCAAAAGTAAGATCTGCAAAAGCCATCAGAAGCTTAATAAAATTAGCTGAGGAGTATGTACTCTCCTTAGAAACTGAAACTCAGGATACTAGTGAAAGTAATAATAGTAACAAGGAGCCAAACCATGAAAGTACAGTCTCCTCTACTGAGCCGGTTAGGAATTATGAAGCTAGTAGTGAAGAGGAATCAAAAAGCGATTCGGAGAGCACAGTCTCCAATAAAAAGAACAAAAAGAAATTAAAAAAGAGAAAAGACCGTCAAATAGAGGAACCACTAGCGCCCTCTGCTCCTTCATGGATAGAATCCCTAACAGAAACAATAAAGAGTATGGATCAGAGTATACGTGCCTTTGAGGTAGAAATTGGCGGCCTTTCAGAGCGCTTATACGCTCTCGAACAACATAGACCGCAGGAGCACCTAGAACTGCCAGTATTTCAAAATGAACAGGGACAAAGATATCATGAGTTCCTAGACTTTAAAAAACAATAAAAGAATTTTAAAGAGGCGGTAATGACCTATGGGCCTCAAGCTCCGTTCACATTAAGTATGATAGAGTCACTTAACACCCTAACCTTAGCCCCCTCAGATTGGAAAAGTCTATGCAGAGCGGTACTAAGTGGGGGACAATACCTAATCTGGAAAACTCAATTCCAGGAACTTTGTTCAGAAATAGCAAAGAGAAATGCTGCAGCAGGTTTCCCTCAACGCAATATAGATATGCTCACAGGGGAGGGTGAGTTCGCCGAACTACAAAATCAGCTACAATACGATCCAGGTGTGTATGCCCAGGTACACACTGCAGCTGTGAAAGCCTGGAAGACAATCTCAGGCACAGGGGATCTGCAAGGCAGCCTATCAAAAGTTATACAAGGGCCTAACGAACCTTACGCTGATTTTGTAGATAGGCTCTTAAAAACAGCATCTAGAGTTTTTGGAGAAGTCGAGCAAGCTATGCCCCTAGTTATCCAATTAGCATACGAGAACGCTAATAAATATTGCCAGGATGCAATAAGGCCATGGAGAAGTAAAAAAGACTTATCAATTTATATCAGACTGTGCAAAGACATTAACGAGGCTGTTATCACAGGCAACGTAATTGCTGCAGTGATGAAAAATTCCTCCCCTCAAAATTCCCAAAGGTTTCAACCTAGAACAGGATATTCCAGACAAAATTATTATAATCAACCAAGATATGCTAAGCAATATCCCCCAAGGGTAATAAAATCAAATTCATACCGTGCTCCAGGCCGATGCCCCAGATGCAAAAAAGGTATACATTGGGCCAATCAATGCCATTCTAGATATGATATATATGGAAATGATTTATCAAGGATTTCAAAAAACGGGGCACGGGGCCCAATGCCCGGGGCCCACAAATGTACGAGGCACTAGAGGAGGAAGGCCCTCAGATTCAAATGATTCCTCGTCACAGTCCCTCCTACCCATTAACTCCCTTATCAGAGGGACAAGAGGAAGTGCAGGATTAGATCTCTGTTCTACTGCCCGGATGGTCCTGACACCTGAAATGGGGGTTCAGCTGATTCCTACGGGAATCAGGGGACCTCTCCCTTCAGGAACTGTGGGACTAATCCTTGGGCGTAGTTCCAAAAGTTTATTAGGCTTTAATGTTATACCAGGGGTTATTGATTCAGATTATAATGGAGAGATTAAAATAATGCTAAGTACACACAGGGGCATCATCTCCGTAAATCAAGGAGACAGAATCGCACAGCTGCTCCTCATTCCCAGTCTCCATAATTCTTTTAAAAGCATGCCACAAAATAGAAATAGCAGAGCATTCGGTTCCACTGGTTCAGGACCTATGGCTTTCTGGGTCCAGGACTGTTCACGGAGGCCTATGTGCAAATTAAAAATTCAAGGTATAGAGATGGAGGGGCTGATTGATACAGGAGCTGACTCTTCCATCATAAATCTACAACAATGGCCTAAGCACTGGCCTCTACAGAAAGCCTCAACCAGTTTAAGAGGCTTGGGATACAGTAATACCCCAGCTCAAAGTGCTGTAATCTTAAATTGGCAAGACAATGAAGGCCATACAGGAACATTCAAACCCTATGTTTTAAACAGCTTGCCAGTTACCCTATGGGGAAGAGATATTTTACATCAAATGGGGCTACACCTAGCGACCAAGCCTGCAGGTGTTAAGAATAAAAATCCTACTCATAATAAAAAAGGCAAAGGACATTTTTTCTAGGGGCCACTGAGAAAACAATTTTAAAAATACCATGGCTCTCTAATAAGCCAGTTTGGGTCCCTCAGTGGCCCCTATCCAAAGAAAAATTGCAAGCGGCCCATCAATTAATTAAAGAACAATTAGAAGCAGGACACATAGAGCCTTCCACCTCTCCCTGGAATTCTCCCATATTTGTAATTAAGAAAAAATCAGGTAAATGGAGACTATTACAAGATCTAAGACAAATTAACAAAACAATGCAAATTATGGGCCCTACTCAACCTGGACTTCCTAATCCTGTAGCTATTCCAAAAAACTATTACCTTATAACCCTTGATATAAAGGACTGTTTCTTTTCCATTCCCTACATCCTCTGGATGCCCCCAGGTTTGCTTTTTCAATTCCTTCTATTAATAATAATGGCCCTGATAAAAGATATCATTGGAAAGTATTGCCGCAGGGAATGGCAAATAGCCCTAACACTGTGCCAACTATATGTGGACAGAGCTATACAGCCCATTAAAAACAAATATCAAGACCTTATGTGTCTACACTACATGGACGATGTTTTATTAGCTCACCCTAATCAACAAATCTTATTTAAATATATTTAGTGAAATAACAAAAAATCTAAAAAAATATGGATTATATATAGCAGAAGAAAAAGTTCAAAGCAGATCACCTATACTATATTTAGGCTTTAAAATCATGGATACTTTTGTTAAACCCCAAAAAAATTCTAATAAGTAAAGAACATTTGACCACCCTCAATGATTTCCAAAAATTACTGGGTGACATTAATTGGCTTCGCCCTACACTAAGCCTCACTACTGGACAATTAAAACCCTTATTTGACATCCTTCGTGGGAACCCTGACCCATCCTCACCTCGAACATTAACTCCTGAGGCCAGGAGAGCTCTAAAATTAGTAGAACAGGCCATTGAAAGATCCCATTGCGATAGATTTGATTTTGCACAACCACTAATATATTGATTATTATTCCTTCACAATATACTCCAACAGGAGTATTTTGGCAACAGGGACCTATATTATGGATACATTTGCCTGTCTCTCCTAAAAGTACAATTGAGTCTTATACCTCCATGGTGGCTAAAACTTATTCTTCAAGGACTTAAAACCTCTACTAAAATATTTGGAATTCATCCCGCTACTATTATTACTCCTTATTCATCGTCACAGGTTGAGTATTTGTGCTTCAATGATAATGATTGGGCTGTAGCTAGATGCTCTACTTCTGCAAATTTTGACAATCATATTCCTAAATCTCCTATACTGTCCTTTTGTATCAATCATCCTATCATATTCCCACAGGTAATAAAAAAATCAACCCATTCCTAAAGCATTTAATGTATTTACAGATGGATCCTCTAACGGTACTGCTGCAGTAGTCACTCAAAATGAAAAAATGATTCATATCACTAATCAAAAATCAGCTCAATTAGTGGAACTCGAAGCTATAATAATAGCTCTGGAAAATTTTAAAGAACAGCCTATGAATATTTTTTCAGACAGCCATTATATTGTACATGCTGTCCCAAAATTGGAGCTAGCAGGTCCAATAGCACCACATACTCCAGCCTTTAAATTGTTTTCTCAAATCCAAAATCTCCTATGGCAACGAAAAGAACCTTTATTTATAGGTCACATAAGAGCTCACACTATTCTGCCTGGTCCTCTCCATGAAGGTAATCAAAAAGCTGACGCCCTCACTAAAACAATATTTATATTTACTACAGTACAACAAGCTACTTTATTTCATTCCCAGTTCCACGTTAACAGCACTACCTTAAGACAAAAATTTAAAATCACAAAAGAACAAGCTCGTAGAATTGTAAAAGAATGTCCATCTTGTGTAACACTTTTGCCCAATCCACATTATGGGGTTAACCCACGAGGTTTGATGCCCAATCATTTGTGGCAGATGGATGTCACACATGAGCCAAGTTTTGGAAAATTTACGATTTATTCATGTCACCATAGATACATGCTCAGGCATGATTTTTGCTTCTTTACATTCCGGAGAAAAAGTTAAAGATACTATATCTCATTGTCTGCAAGCTTTTGCTGCATTGGGCATCCCCAAAATGCTTAAAACAGATAATGGCCCTGCATATACATCCACATCCTTCAAACAATTTTGTACAAAGTTCAATATTATCCACAAAACAGGTATCGCTTATAATCCTCAGGGACAAGGAATAATTGAAAGAGCAAATCGGACACTTAAAAAATATGTTACTAAAGCAAAAAGATGGAAACTGGAAAAATCCTAAGGACAGATTGGCAGTTGCCCTGTTTACCCTAAATTTCTTAACTTTAGATTCTAATGGACATTCGGCTGGAGATAGACACTGGAACCCACACCAACAACATAAACCTTTGGTTTACTGGAAGGATGTTCTCTCGGGTACATGGAAGGGTCCAGACCCAGTATTAATTTGGGGGAGAGGATCTGTTTGTGTTTTTCCAAAGCACGAATCCTCTCCAGTATGGATACCATCTAGATTGATAAAGCAGGTACAAAGTCAAAAGGATCAAGAAGAAGTTATTGAGGAGTCTAGATTGAATAAACAAGTACAAAATCAAGAGGACCAAAATGAAGGTATGGAGTGATTCCCTTAAAAGAGTTCTCCATTAAATTTACAACTTAAATTTCATTCTTCCCGGCCGGGACAAGAAGATCTCTCTTCAGTGTATACACAATTGTAATTTTTTTTTCTCTTATATATGTCTTTATGTCTGTGCATTTGTCTAAATTTCATGTTAATGTGATGTCACAAATATGTTTATATATGTGCGTCTGTCTAGTGTGACGTCACAAATAATTAAGCGTTTAAAAAAAAAAAAAAAAAAAAAGGTAGATAGATATAGATCCAAATAACAAATAACATTAATTCATTTAAGCTTCGAATATTCTAATTTGATAATCAATAGATAGATAGATAAATAGATATTTATATAAGTTCAGAATATTTTAATTAGATAATCAATTATAATGATAATCAATTTTGATTTATAGTTGTCTCCGGGACTTCTCTTCAGCTGTGAATATGTTTAGTCTTATGAACATCCCCTCTTTTTGTGATGGAGCTATACATACTTGAAAAAGAGAGACAAAACCTGAGTTGTCTTGGCAAGTCTCTCATTTGAACACATTGTTTCTGTTTCTTTTAACGTTGGTGTCACTATAGAATTCCATTGAGATCCGAGATCCAAGGCAAAATGTATGGGCCCAAGTACTCAGAAACCAAGCCCCTTGAGGCCGATGACCTCATTCACACACTGTTGCCATACACCATCCTGCAAGAAGAGTCCCCAATGCAGATGGCAGTGATTCAAGGTGGTGGTGGTGAGGGGTTGTGTCACAGACTCAAGTGACCCTGCTAAATAAACCAAGGATTAACACTTGTGAGTCAGAAAGAGAAAGAACGTGAGTCAGCAGTGTATCAGTTCAGATGCTCATAGTTATAAGTAAAGCACAACACAAATTAAATTTTAAAATACAATGGTTCACAAGCTGAAAAGTCAATGGGAGGTATCTATTATGGTTCGGTTATGGTTTGTGCTCCAAATGTTCACAAACTGAAAGCTTGGTCCCCAGTGTGGCAATGTTGAGAGATGGTGGAACCTTTCAGGGGTGTGGCCCACTGCAAGATATTTAGGTCATGGGGCACAGCCCTTGATCTCAGAAGATATTAATGCTGATATCCCACAGCTACTATGAGAGCGGGTTGTTATAAAGTGAGGCCATATCCTACACATTTTGCCCCTTTTGCATGTCACCACTTTCCTTCTGCTCCTCCATCCTGTTGTTGTGACAGCTAGGAAGCCCTTGCCAGAGGCTATAGCAATGGGACTGCCTGATCTTAGGCTTTCAGCCTTCAAAACCATGAACTAAATAAACCTCTTTATTTCATAAGTTCCCATCCTCCTGTATTTTGTTACAGTAACAGAAAATGGACTAATACAATATTCTAGAGACCTGGTTGAATCCAGGAGTTCAAATCATATTGTGAGGACAGTCTCACTCTCTCCATCTCTCAGCAGTTTTCTCTGGTCAACTTTTATTTTGGTACCAGGTACTAAACTCAGGGCACTCAACCACTGAGCCGCATCCCAAGCCCTTTTTTGTATTTTATTAGAGACAGGGTCTCACTGAGTTGATAAGTGCCTCGCCATTGCTGAGGCTGGCTTTGAACTCATGATCCTCCTGCCTCAGCCTCCCAAGTGCTGGGATTACAGGCCTGTGCCACTGTGCCCAAATCTGGCTAATGTTTTTGGGGGACAGGCTTTTTTTGCATGGTGACTGCTGGAAGCTCTGGGATATTCTACCAGATGAAGTGTTCCAGAAAAAGACAGTTTCTCACAGCTTCAGCAAAAACACAGAGCTGATGTGGGGACTATGATTAGACAATCCTGAGAAATGGTATGGGTAGGGGAGAGTACAGCCCCATTTGAGCCATCTGAGGGAGAGTCCAAGGTTTCTCAAAGCAAAGCTGAGGTGCCTCTTTTAACAGAAGAAGAGGCATCACTGAGCTGGCTATGATCAAATGCCCATATAGATAAGGCTTATTCTAAGATCTACCAACACTTGTGGCAAAGTCACCTCACCTCTTGGGACATTGATATCCACATCCAAAAATGAAAAGGGCTACACCAAATATCCCCAAAGTCCTGTAAAAAAAAGAAAGGAAAGAAAAAGTCTATAGCGATGATGCTATAAGAAATAGAACCTAGTGACCAAGAGAGATAATTTGGAAAGAAATGGCTTGAAATGTAACAGCTAAGAAATTGTCCACCCATGCAGGGTATCGGCTGCTGAGATCTGACCACCTGTCAGGCCAGGTGTCTGTTCTCAGGCAGTTGGGGGGGGTCAGGCAAGGACAGATATAGATGGGGGCCTCCATATCCCACAAGCTTAAACTCTGGGCTAAACTACGCCCTCCTGCCTGCATGCATACTGCTGCAGTCTTCACTTGGACCTCTGATTTGGCCCAAGTGAAGACAAGCGTCAAGGGCAAGACAGGGTCCTGCCTAATGTATTTATGTGTGTAACATGCCACTTTCCTGATCAATAGATGTCAGGAGCTCCCTCTTACCAATCACATTTAGTAAAAGAGCTCACCTTGAGCGTTAAGGACAAAACAACCCTCATGAAACCTGACAGGCATATTTCCCACCGCTATTGTGCATAGGCTTTATGCTCCAGGTACACAGATATCTCCATACTGGAATGTCTGTTCAGGGACCTGCACTTAAGTCTTTCCTTTTCAACCTGCCCTACTGGATAGAACCTAAGCAATCTGTGGGAGGGACTGAGTCTTCCTCGTGCTGTACCACCTGCTGCTAGCATAGTACCTGGCATAGAGTAGGCACTCAACAATAACCTCTGAGTAAAATTTTCCTGGGCTGGGGATGTAGCTCAGTGGGAGAGTGCTGGCCTAGCATGCTCAAGACCCGGGGGTCATCCCCAGCACCACCAAAAAAAAAAAAAAACCCTTGACTGTATCATACTTTCTCTCTGCCAGGATTTTGTTCATCACAACTGTTTCCCATCACATATTTTAAGTTACTTTATTAGGTACTAGACATCACATAGGAAAAATTATAAATATAACTTGTGAATCTGGATGATGAAAAGATTTAGCTTTGTTTCTGACAAGCAGTACAGGGTCTGGCAGATGTCATCAATCCAGTGGTTTTAAACCAGAGGGGATTAGCGGGCACAGTGGCCAAAAGTATAATCCCAGCGACTTGAGTGGCTGAGGCAAAAGATCATTACAAGTTTGAGGCCAGCCTGGGCAATTTGACTAGCACCGCAAGGCTCAAATTTTGATGCCTACCATAGAAGAAAAGAAAAGAAAATGGAAGAGTTACCATGTTTTTAGTAGTTTCAAATCTTTTAGTAGTTTTAAATCCTGAGGATTATACACACACACAAACACACACACACACACACACACACACACACACATTATCTGTTTGTCCCAAAGAATTTTATGACCCAATAATTAGTCAAAATAATCTCCCCTAATTTTTTAACATCACTGGGCACCTACTCTCAACTGCTTCTGTCAAAGGGTGGAGGCAGGATCATCTTAGGACTTTCATTATTCAGACAAGAGCCATTGTATGAGTCTTTAGTTATAAAAATGTTGGACAAGGGCTGGGGTTGTGGCTCAGTGATAGAGTGCTCGCCTAGCACGTGCGCGGCCCGGGTTCGATCCTCAGCACCATGTACAAATAAACGCATTGTGTACAACTAAAGCAAATGAATAAATATTTTAAAAAAAAAAAGTGTAATGGTATTGCACTTTAAAAAAAAAAAAAAAAAAACCTTGGACAAGTAGATACTTGTTGCTCTGAGTAGAAAGTGGCATAAAATTTTTAGCAGGTTGATGAAGCTCAGCATTCCTAAGGCCTCTTGATGAGCAAAGCTGGTTGCCAGAATGAAGAAGGGTGATAAATAGTTTAGAAGCTCCTGGAGGCAAAGTCTCTGGATCCCACCTTTGTTCTCTGAGTTCTAAAAAAGGAGAACATGTTGGGATGGAGGAAAGATCATCACTAACAGCCCCAAGGGAAACCGTTAGGGGAGTCTGTACCACAGAGCAAGGGTGTGGCCTTGGGGTGGGAGAGGACAGGGGTTAATGGAAGTTCATGGAAGGACATCCTTGAGGCCCACAGGTAAAGGTTAGATGGCCGCATTCAGCTGTATTCTGTACAGTTGGCTCAGGCTCTGTACAATTAAAGGTGTACTGAAAGGTCCTGTTATGGAGGTAATCACCTCCTTTGTGTCACACCTGGGAGGAAAGGTAAAGTCAGTGTGTACCCAGAGGGGCCTTCTCCAGGCCTTTGCCAGGTTTTCCACTTGTCACTTACCAAAGATTTGCAAGCTCCTCTGTTAGCAGAACTCATTTTACATACTCTACCCTCTCTCAGAGGCACACTCTATGCTAGGTAAATTTAAAAAATATTTGATTTTATTTTTTAAAAATATTTATTTGCTTTAGTCGTACACAATGCAATGCATTTATGTTTATGTGGTGCTGAGGATCTCACCCGGGCCACGAACGTGCTAGGCAAGCGCTCTACCGCTGAGCCACAAACCCAGCCCTTATTTGTTTTTAGTTTCACACAATGCCTTTATTCTTACGTGGTGCTGAGGATTGAACCTGGGCCACGCACATGCTAGGTGAGTGCTCTACCACTGAGCCACAACCCCAGCCTCTGCTAAGTAAATTTTTATTTGATTATACTTACCATGTGTGAGTTTGCAACCCAATGAACAACAAAGGTTGTGTTTATTACTCCTGGCCTCAAGTCTGGGCCTCAGTCTTCATGGGGAGTATATGCTGGCTCCAGTACTTGGCATGGCTGAGGAAGAAGTTCTGGATCCAACTGCTCAATGTGTCATTGTGGCCCAAAAGGGCTTTGAACTAAAGCCTGGAATGTGGCCCCAGATGGTGGCCTTAGGGATCCAGGCCTGGTCTCTGAACACCTTCACCTGTACAGAGCCTGAGCCAATGGTACAGAAAGAGAAGAAGGAAGGAAGGGCCAGATTTCAACTGCAACACTGAGTGCTTCCACAGCACCGCTTGTGGACAAGCCTCTCTCTGGATGGCACCTGCAGCAGGATCGACTCCCACTGACCTGAGAGAGTGAGCTCCTGAGGTCCTTGGTCAGCTCAGGGAGGAAGGGAGAGGTCTTTGGGTGGAGGCACTAGATTTTTTGCTAATAAGGACAAGTAGAAGTTCCAGCAATTCACCAGAATAATTAGAGACCTTGACTATATGTGTTGGTGGAAGGGGATCAAACTAGCTATGAGTTTTCCTACCTTATTTAGAGTCCCAAGAATGACCCAGAAATTCCACTCATAGCTATTTATCCCTGAGAAGCAAAAACACATGCCCATCCAAAAACTTGTACATGAAACTTCATAGCAGCATTATTGACAATAGCCAAAAGGTGGAAGCAGCCCACTTTATCCATCAACTGAAGGATGGATAAATAAACTGTACTGTGTCATACAATAGATATTATTCAGCAATAAAAACATGACACATGTTAGAATACATATGAACCTTGAAATTGAGTTACGTGAAAGAAGCCAGTCACAGATATATTACAATCAGATGTGTTATACGAGTCATTTATTTATTTCCTTTGTATACTCCTTTAAATGCTGTAATTTGACGTTAATTATCACATGCTGGGTTTTGCAATAACCCTTCAAGTCAGATATTACTGTTCCTGAATGTTAAGTCCAAGGACGTAAATTGTCAGATATTTGTCTTAGATATGTATAGCCTATCTATTGCTTTCTTAGGATAACACAGTGAGTGCTAAGCCATGCCCATGTGAACCATGGTTTAGATTTAAATGATCTTCCTGTCTAACTGCTCTGCTATCTGGCTATCTTCTCTAGATTGGGCAACTCATCATAAACAATATTTTAAACTTTGGGGGTGGTTTTTCCTCTTGTGGGATTAGATCAGTCTGATTGGTTGTGAGGCTCTTGAAAAAGTATTATTAATATGTATAACAGTTACTTGAAAGCATCATCACTAAGAATTTTAGGAAGTAGGGATGTATTGATCCCTGACCTGCTCACTGCTGAATCCACAACACAGAATGTTCACTACTTATTGGTGGACAGTTAATAAATTTTTCCTGAAAGAACAATAAATATCCAGAATAGGCAAATCTGAAGATAGAAAGTAGATTAGTAGTTGTCCAGGGGCTGGAGGTAGAGGGTAGGTTACCTGGATAAATGCATTTTGGGGGTAATAAAAATGTTCTAACAATGTGGTGATGGTTTCAAAATTTTGTGAAATGCTACAGACCACTGAATCGTACACTTTACCATTATTATTTTCTTTTAATTTTTAATTTTTTTTGTTATATGTGGACATAACATCTTTGTTTTTATTTGGTGCTGAGAACTGAACCCAGTGCCTCACGCATGCTAGGCGAGCACTCTACCACTGAGCTACAACCCCAGCCCTTATTATTATTTAGAACTAGGGATGGAACCCAGGGCCGATTTATCACTGAACTATATTCACAATCCTTTTTTATTCCTTGATTTTGAGACAAGGACTCACTAAGTGCTGATACTTGACTTGAATTTGCAATCCTCCTGCCTCAGCCTCCAGTGCTGCTGGGAATACAGGTGTGCACCACCTCAACTGGAAAATCATACTCTTTTAAGTGTTCATTGTATGATAGGGTTGATGTTTTAAAAATATGTGTTTATATGGAGGATGAGACAGTGAACTGTGGAAACCAAGTTAAAAGGTTTCTATATAGTCAGGCGTGGTGGTGCAGGCCTGTAATCCCAGCACTTGAGAGGCTGAGGCATGAGGATGGTGAGCTCAAAGCCAGCCTCCGCTATGGCAAGGCACAAGCAACTCAGTGAGACCCTGTCTCTAATAAAATACAAAAAAGGGCTGGGGATGTGGGCCAGTGGTCCATGCCCCTGAGTTCAATTCCAGGTACCAAAAAAATAAAAAATAAAAATAGACTGGGCAAAATTACCTGTCTACAATGTGTGTCCCAAGATCATTGAGATCCTTATGTAGATGCAGTAGTTTCTCCTTTTTGCAGAAAAGAGGAAATAAAATGTAACAGCAAGAAAAATATAGGCAGAGTGTAGAAAAAAGGACAAGTTCATTGCTCTAGCAAAACAACTAACAGAACATCATAAAAAAGCAGTGGGGCCTGCCAACAAGTTTTCTGACAGAATGGAAACTGCCCTGTTATGAAGTATCCCAACTTCATCCTCTTGGGCACATTGCTCCTCACCTGAAAAAGAGGATGTCACCACCTGCACGGAAAGGTTGTTGTGGGGATTGGGAATAATGTTAAAGGGTCTGTCCTTGGACACTATCTTATAAATGGTGACAAGCTGATCTGAAAAGTTCATTTGAACCATTTATACTTTTCATACCATGTAAACCTTTGTCTAAACGCATGCATACAAGAATTACAAGGAAACGTCCAATCCTTTGACTCTTTCTTGTAAAAACTCAATTCTCCCACTTTTCCTAAAGTGAAAAGATCTTGAGCAGCTAAGAGAAAGGACTGACAGGCGGGAGGGGCCACCAGTGCCCTCACAGAGGAAACCCAACTGTCAGCCCTCTGAGGGCAGGCGCAACCGTTTAAAACCATCCACAACCTTTCCTAGGGCAAACTGAAGGCTGCAGCCCCAGGCTCCTCCAAAGGCTCAGGACACCCAAACATGGGCCCACACTACTTCTTGTACATCACGATTCTTCAATACAAACTGTACTTAAATTGAAGACGGGAGCCTCACTCACATCGAGAGCCTAGGAGGTAACCGTCGCCAAGCCGCACTAATTAATAATAAGACACCAGGAACACGTGGACGGCATCAGAAAGTTCCACGGACTTGGGTGGAACTGGAACCCCGAACCTCCCGCAAAGGGGTGGGAGAAGCCCTCCGGGGGGAGGCCCGGGGGCCTCCGCGTGCCTGCCACAGCCATCCGCTGAGCGGGACCCGGCCCGTGCCCAGGCCCCGGCCACGACGGCACGCGGGATGCGCAGGTGGCGAGGGTTGCAGGCCCTTTCTCCTCTGCAGAGGGCAGGGCCTCGGGCGCCAGGAAAATGACACCTTGACCGCCCGCTGTCGGCGGCAGTCTGCGCTGACGTGCCACGCCCCCTCCGCTCCCGCCTGGGCCCAGGGCGCCCCAGCCCGGGCCGCGCGCCTGACCCGGTCGGAGCTGGAGGCCGCCATCGCGGCGGCTGCACCACAGCGTGCACTCGCCCCGCTGCTGGATGTAGCGGTGATTGGAAAAGCTCCAAGCTGGCCCGGCGCGCGAGGGAGGCGGCGGCCCTGGGGGTGGGGGGCGCCCGGGACGTCCTAGTCAGCGCGACTTCCAGAGACGCGCCTCGGGGAGTGGCCTAGAACGGGCGGAGGCGAGCAGCTGGCCGGAGGAGAGCCCCCATGCCCGACTAGCCCAAGGAGAAGCGCCCAGGCTGCCCCTGCGGCCAAGGAGGAGTCTCTCCCGGCACCTCCCCTTCCCGGGCTCCTCCCCCTCGCCACCCCCTCACCGGCTCCTCCCTCCCCGGGAGCCTCCCCAGACCCGCCGGCTCCACTTCTTCCCTGGCTCCTCCCACGACGTCTTCTCAGGCCCTGCCTTTGGCTCCGCCCCTTCCTCGACTCTGCCAGCTGCATTTCTCCTTTCCGCTCTCTCTGTGGTTAGGCTTTGCCTTTCGGGCTCCTCCTGGCGGGCTTTGTCCCGAGCTCCTCCCTAGTGTGTGGCTCCAACGCATGGGCTCTTACACTGGCCCTTCCCTAGGCGGTGTTGTCTTCCTGCCCTCAGCGGCCTCGGGCAGACCCCGTGGGCCTGGCTGAGTCAGGCTAGACTGGCTGGCCAGCCTCCTCGCGGCCTTTGGGGCAGAGGCCCACTCACTCTCCCACCTTCCCATGCGGCTGGTTATTCGTTCCTTCCTTTAACCCTTAAAAGAGCCAGGCCCAGTCCCCTAGCCCCCTCCTCCCCAGGCACACTCCCTGAGGGCCAAGGCGTCCTCAAGCCAGAAGTGTGACCCAAGGGGCTAGATACAGAACTCCATCCCTGGCCTGTCTGCTGAGCAGAGGCGTCTTCAGTACAGGCAATTCCTGTTAGAAACTTGTGACCTTTGACAACAGCAGGCATTCTAAGTGCACATCAAGAGAAGGATGTAACAACAAAAAACACACAAGTGTTCGCAAGCTGCACAACGTTACATGGTGAGAAAGTACAGATGACCGTTGTGTGTGAATTAAGCAGAATAGGTCTGAGGCTATTTCACGCAGGGAATCAGTTAATGAAGTGGAAGGCATGAAGTTTGGCAAGGGTAGGGTGGCCAGGTAGTACCTGAAGAAGAATGGATTTGGGGAACAAAGCACTCAGTTCCAAATCCAGCTCCAGGTCTGTCCCGCTGTGTAATCTTAGGAAAGTCTTGGTCTCAGATGGCGATTGAACTAATAACCTTTAATTACACTCTCTGTTATATAAAGCAGCGAGTCTTTCTCCCATCTCCTGCCTTCTCTAATGCCTTGGAAGGAAATGGGGCCTGGGGGGTTGGGGGGGGTGAGAGGGAGTAGGTGATTTTAAAAAAAGGAGGTTATAGCTTTCACCTTCTGCTCAAACAAAAAATGAGAGGACCCAAAAGCAGGAAGGACTTTCATGTCTAATTATTCCACTCCACACTGATTTCATTGTTGAATTTCCATAGCAGAAAACAAGTACCATAAAAACAAAGTGTCCTGGAATCTTTTCCCATAAGTACTGTGCCTAGTGGGCTGCCCAGACATCTCCTTCATAAGGATCAAGGAGGTTGTGCTTAGTGTATCATATCTTTGTGATGTGATTTGGACAAAGATAATGAAGATAAGAAGTTTCAGCAGAACCACCAGTTTCATATTTATTTTTGAATTCAGCCACATGTTGTCTTTCCTTAGCAAAAATGAATAATGAGAAAAACTTTTGAAGACAGTATGTCCTATAAATTATTTCATTATTTTTAAAGAACAACATGAATATGAAAAAAAAGCAATGTGGTTTAGTTGATTAAAACTTTTCCCCTGATTTCTCTTGGTTTGGGGGTGTTTATTTTCTTTCCTTTTTTTGAGGGGAGTGGTACTGGAGATTGAACCCATGGGTGTTTTACCACTGAGCTACATCACCATCTCTTTTTATTTTTATTTTGAGACAGGGTCTTGCTAAGTTACTGATCCTCCTGCCTCAGCCTCTTAAGTTGATGGATTACAGACTTGTTACACTGCACCCAGACATGGAGAGAACTTTAATCATTGTAGCTACACCAGGAAAAGAAAGGACCCATATTCTTAACCCTGTCTTTCTCCTGATGTTTTAAATCAGTGATTCTAAGCCTGACTACCTATTAGAATCACCTAAGAGTTTTTCAAACATACCAATGCTTGGACCTCAGGCCCATTAAAGTAGAATTTAATTGGGGGTGGGCCCTGCATTAGTATTTTTTTCTAAACTTCCCAGATAATTCTAATGTACTACCAGGATTAAACACCACTGTTTGGAATAAAATTGATTAGAAAAATCTGCCTGAGAGCAGCTAGTAAAAAACAGTAGTCAGTCATTAAGGCCACTGTATGGAGATGGTCACCTCTAAATCCAGAGTTAAGCAGAGTCCTTAGGAGAGAGGAAAGCCTGTCAGGAAGATGCCCCTATAATCCGTGTGACCCAAATGTAGACACCTATCTCAGAGACGCTCCAAATACAATCTCAATTTTGGGGTATGCAGAGTTCTAAACAGCTGAGCAGAATGATGAAAAAATAAAAATGCTTTGTTCCTGGAACAAGTTGCAATCCATGATCCCAAAAGAAAAAAAATTTTTTTTAATTATATTTATTTATTTATTTGTATGTGGTGCTGATTTTTCAACCCAGTGCCTCACACATTTGACGCAATTGATCCACCACTGAGCTACAACCCCAGTCCCTCATTTAGGGTTATTAAAAAGGGAAATGGGAGGGGTTTGGGGACGTACCTCAGTTGATAGTATGCTTGCCTCCCATGCACAAGGCCCTGGATTCAATCCCCAGAACCACAAAAATTAAAAAAAAAAAAAAAGTGGGAAAGAAGTTATATTTTTATAATCCCAGAACATTTCTGAAACAAAACACAAAGTGTGGTCACCTTGGTCAGGTACAGTGGCACATGCCTGTAATGCCTGTGCTGAGGAGGCTCAGGCAGGAGGATTGCAAGTTCAGGGCCAGCTTTAGCAGTTTAGCCAGACCCTGAGTAACTTAATGAGACCCTCTCTCAAAATAAAAAATAAAAAGTGTGGGGATGTAGCTCAGTGGTAAAACACTCCTGGGTTCAATCCCCAGTGCCCCCACCAAAAATAAATAATATTGTGGTAGTCTCTAAGGAGTAGAAATGGAGACGTGAAGCAGCCCCTATCAGGGAAATGGCTATTGAGGCTCGCTGGAAGCCATAAGTTACACCTGATAATAATCATATGCACCTGTAAATGCACGTGATACATCCGCAAAGCTAAAGGTATATAACCGGGTGAAAGCGGTCAGAAGCGGCATTCATTCAGTCAGTCATTTAGAAGAAGAGTTCGGGTCAGAGAGTCAGAGTGGCCAGAACGTAGTCAGAAGAAGAAATAGAGTCAGAGCAGTTAGGAGAGAGAAGTAATTGTTCCTGGTCAGAGTCAGGCCGAGGCTGCCAAAGAAGAAAGAAGAAGAAAGAAGCTCTCTCTCTCTCTTTCTTAAAGTAAAAAGTAAAGAGCCAGTGTTAGAGTTTTGAAAGATTGCTAAAGCTGAAGAATAAAAAAACCTTCTTTCATCTTCATTCTGCCTCTGAGTTTTTTTCTCCCGCGGCGGCGTTGTTGCTCCAAGTCAGGAAGCAACAGAGATGGGGTTGCACCAATGGGAATCAGGAACATAGGAAAAAAAGAGACTTCCTTTGTAAGTTATATTCCTGTATACTACTTTGATTTCTTTTGATCATTTGCTTTTAATGTTTAAAATCATATATATATGTATATATATATATATATATATTTTTTTTTTTTTTTTTTTTTTTTGGTACTGGGCATTGAACTCAGGGGAACTCGACGACTGGGCCACATCCCCAGCCCCCCCCTTTTTTTTTGTATTTTATTAGAGACAGGGTCTCACTGAGTTGCTAAGTGCCTAGCCATTGCTGAGACTGGGTTTGAACTCGTGATCCTCTTGCCTCAGCCTCCCAAGTGCTGAGATTACAGGCGTGGGCCACCGTGCCCGGCTCATATATTATATTATTTGTTTATTTTTATGTGATGCTGAGGACCAAACCCCACATCTCACACATGCCAGTCAAGTGCTCTGCCACTGAGCTACGACTGCAACCCAAGTTTTTGTAAAAACCTAGGTGTGTATGTGCATACATATATCTAATTCTCCACCACATTAAAGAAGGCAATGTATTACTTATAACTGTAAATCCTTCTACCTTTGCAAGCTGAAAGTCCAAGGACATAATTTTTTTAGTCATTCTTTATACACTGCTTTATATTTTTGAGCTTTGCTAACTTAAATGCTGTCAAAGAGTAAGTACAGTTGAGGATGTAAGCCACCCTCCCATGCCGTACACTCTTGTAAATGGAGTATAAAAAATGGAGCTTTTTTCTGCCGTCTTTTCTCTTTTAATATTTATTTGCTTTAGTTGTACACAATGCCTTTATTTTTATGTGGTGCTGAAAATTGAACCCGGGCCGCACGGGATTCTAACCTGTAGGGATTATATTTATAAAACTACATACCGCACAAATGATTCAATCCAGGTCAGCACTGAGTTAATAATAATTTTTTACAGGTATTCATATAATTAAAAATAATGTGAAAAAAGTCACGAGTGTTTTTGTGTGTATTTCTCAAATACTATAAAGCCCTCTGTACATTTTTTTTAAATCTTATTTCTCTTCTTTTCACCTTTATTCTGTAGCACAAATACTGCACTATCTCTTCTCTCAATAATTTCACCTGGCTTTCTCTCCTGGGCCTCTTTTCCAGCTCTTTGTTGTGGAATCTCACCAAACCACTCAAAGGTATTTCCCCTGGCTAAGCCTAGTCTACTTTGGAGTTCTGGAAAAGGGAAGTTATGGCATAAAGTTAAGCCAGAGGACAGGGGTGGGGGTGGGAGAGGCAGCACCTGGGAATCTCAGCCCTGAACAAAGCCTGCCCCTTTGCTTCAGTGTGAAAGTGGCTAACTCTTGGGAGTCAGAAAAAGTATTTTCGTTCTGAATAAGAACAAAATTTGGCTTGTAAACAATTTTATTTGGGGCCCTGACATTCAAAGGCTGCAGACTAGACTCTGGACCTCTCCCCTGTGATTTCCTGACTGGAACTGAGAATCTGGTTTAGAGAAGGACAGCAAGTTTCAGGGGCTGGGAGCCGCCTGAAGAGATGGACAAGCAGGCTCTGAAGCAATTGCCCAGAGCCTCACCATTCCTCTTTACTGCTGACCCTACCTATTAGGAGCAAATTACTTTCTGTGCTGTCTGTGGAGCACGGCCATGAGAGCCAGGGGCAGGGACAGAAACAGGTAAGCGGAATCCATACTGTGGCAGGCAGCTGAAGGGTGTTGGATGAAATTGGGCAGCCAGGTCATGTCCCAGGGTGCCTTTCAGGTAGTGCCCACCTCTTGCGAGAATTAACTTTGGGCGAGAATCCACACTTGGCGGGTTTCGCGCTCCCACCCTTCCTAATTATGTGAATACTCGCCTCTCCCGGGAATTCGTCCCAAGGCGGGTTTTTCGGTTTTGAGCCAATCTGGGCCATGCAGGTCACGTCCCCCCCCCACCCTTGTACTTAAGCCCAAGCCAGACCTGAATTCGCCCCATTTTTTCCTTTCTTTTCCTTCCCCCCCACTCGTTTCCTTCGCAGTTCACCCCCATCCCCTCCACGTGTTTCTTTGGTAAATCAATAAACCCCCTCCCTTTTCCTATACGGCGGTTTCAGCGTGTGTTCATCTATCCTTCAAAGGGAACCCTGTGATCTGGCCATGTCTTGGTCTCCTATGCTGCCCTCTGCCCAGCCTTGGTAAGTACAAGTGCTTGCTACTTGTGGATCTCATACACACAGACACAAGACACTGGCAAGTGTCACCAAGGTACCAGCCCACACCCGTCCCCATTAACCAGCCAGTGTGCTGAGGCAAATGTCCTAAATCTCAATGTCACTTTCCTCTATATAAAATGGAACAAAATACACAATTATCTTTTCATGGCTTTTATTAGGATCGAATGAAGCAATAAGTCTTTGAGCCAGGCACAGTAGCGCACACCTGTAATCCAGCTGCTCGGGAACTCCAGAAGCTGAGGCAAGAGGATCACAAGTTCAAGGCAGCCTGGGCAACTTAGTGAGAACCTGCTCAAAATAATGAGGGTTGGGAGTGGAGCTCTGCATATAGCATATCTGGGTTCAAGTCCTAGTACAGGGAGGAGGAGACCTTTGAAAGGGAGACCCTGTCTCTAATAAAATACAAAAAAAGAAGCCAGGTATGCTGTAATCCCAGCACTTTGGGAGGCTGAGGCAGGAGGGTGGCGAGTTCAAAGCCAGCGTCAGCAATGGTGAGGCACTTAGCAACTCAGTGAGACCCTGTCTCTAAATAAAATACAAAAAAGGGCTGGGGATGTGGCCCAGTGGTCGAGTTCCCCTGAGTCCAATCCCCAGTACCAATAAATAAATAAATAAATAAAATAAAATACAAAAAAGGGCTGGGGATGTGACCCAGTTGTCCAGTGCCCCTGAGTTCAATTCCTGGTACAAAACAAAGCAAAACAAAACAAGAACAAATAAAATAAAGGTATTTTTCCACCTATGACTAAAAAATAAATAAATAAAAATAAAAAATAAAAAAATGATTTTAAAGAACTTCTAAGTTAGTGCTCCTGGGCACGTAAACAGGGAAGAAAAAAAGAAAGACATGATCCATGAAAAGAGAAATTCTGAGGTCCTAAAAAGGGCAAATAGCACCTCCCCCACAGGCTTTCAGCTCTTAGGTGGCCTTCTACTGGGAGAAGTCTGTTCACTAACACTTTCTCAATGTGTGCTTGTTCCTCTTGCCTGGGGCGTTGGCAGTGTTCATTCACCCACTCTGTAGAACAGGAACCCACCACACTGGATCAATGAGATCTCAGCTGCTGTTTACATTTGGCCTGCAGTGAGGAGGGGAGAACTGCTTCTAGAGGCCTGTGCCAGATACTTTATCACTTGCATCATCCTCAGCACTTGTTTGAAATGGCTCCCTTCGACCTGAGGCTCCAGGTGTCCTTGGATATCAGGAGCCAGAAAGAGCTTGCCCAGCACTCTGTCCCTGCTCTCACTTTCCCAGTGCAGCCAGACAAGGTGTCATACATCAACTGGGCGGCTTCCGACAATAGAAATCTGTTCTCTCACAATTCTGGAGGATAGAAGTTCAAAATCAAAGTGCTGGCAAGGGCCGGGCACAGTGGCACATGCCTGTAATCCCAGCAACTCCAGAGGCGAAGGCAGGAGGATCACGAATTCAAAGCTAGCCTTAGCAAAAAGCAAGGCACTAAGCAACACAGTGAGACCCTGCCTCCGAAAATGAACAAAAAATACAAAACTTGGGCCAGGGATGTGGCTCAGTGGCCAACTGCCCCTGAGTTCAATCCCTGGTACCTAAAAAAAAAAAAAAAAAAAGAAAAAAGAAAAGAAAAAAAAAAAAAAAGAAAGCTGGCAGGGCCAGGCTTTCTTTAAAGCCTGTCATGGAAGATTTTTGTTTCTTCCTAGTTAGTGGTGGCTTCTGGTAATCCTTGCCTCTCCTTGCCTTGCAGCTGTGACATTGCAAACTTTACCTTCATTGTCACATAGCCTTTTCCTCCTTTGTCTCCATTCAGGTCTCCTCTTGCTAAAAGGACACCAGTCATATTAGATATCAATCTCATTTTAACAACTAATTACATCTGGAAATAGCCCCATTTCCAAGTAAGGTCACATTCACAGGTTCCTGGTGGACATGAACTTGGCAGGGGAGGGAGGAACTGTTAAAACTCAGAATAATTCCCAGGGACAATTTGCTTTTATTTATTTATTTTCTAGTGCAGTACTGGGGATTGAAGCCAGAGGAGCTCTGCCTTTGAGCTCCATCCCCAGCCCTTTTTATTTTTCATTTTTGTGACAGGGTCTTGCTCAGGTACAGAGGCTGTCTTGAATCTACAATCCTCCTGTCCCAGCCTCCCAAGTAGCTGGGATTACAAGTGTGCCCCACCACACCCACTTGCTGGGAGAGATTTGCCACCTTTTGGGATGGCTTTGTTTTCTTGTACTATCCCTTTGAATAAACCAATGCCTTATGTCACCCAGAAAAAGTCATGCAGAGAGTAACAGAAGCCTGTATAAATTAATTATGCTCTTTCCTTCTATTTTTAGAGGCTACAGCTCTATTTACTTTTAAGGAAAAGTAGAACATTGGCCATCAGGATCCAAGTATGAAGGCAACCAAATTACTAAAATGTGGACATCTGCAGCCAGCCCCCTCTGCCCAACCAACCAGAATGTGTTTTGCCATTGCCCACACTTCTTGCCTGTCCTCAAGAAGGATGCCTTTGCTACTGGCCAACGTTATCTGCTCTTGATCCTTCTGCCTCAGCCTCCTGAGCCATTGAGATTGCAGTCTTCCTTTTGGGTTTTTGTCTTGCAATTTTTGTTTGTTTGTTTGGTTGGTACTGGGGATTGAACTTGGGGGCATTCAACCACTGAGCCACATTAGGTGTTTATATCATTTTGCATTCATTGTTTATATCTGACTGCTGTGTTATGGAACTTGCTTATCCACCTCCAAGTAATTATCAATAGCGCCGCTCATAACAACCACCTCTCAGGATAACCTATATAACCCAGGGCCTTTTCTTTGTTTTGGGGCTCATTTTCCAGCCCCAAAATGAGTTCCACAGCATCATTTCATCCCTGCATCCACTGTTTCTGCATAAATTTTAATTCCCAAATAAATAGCTGAGCTTTTTGTGAAGTTTGCATTTATCCTGGTGAAACTGTGCCGACAGTTTCCTTTAAGATTGCTTATTTCTCTCAACTTATTCTGATTTTTAACCTCAACTTGACTGCCTTTTGGCACATAAGCAGTTCATCTCTGTTGGTCAAGTGGTAGTGAAGCCAGAGTTTTGAGATGAGAGTAGATTCCCTGTTTTGCCAAATTTATTCTGGAAATAAATAAATAAATGGGGTAACATAGACTTCTCCCTGGAGGGAGAAGGGGACCATTGCTGGTATCCTGGTATCCTAAGAAGCTAGGCTGCTCTGCCTTTTTGTTATGTCCCAGGCTTCCTTTGTTCTCCTGCCCTTCCCCTTATCTCTCTCCTTCCTGCATAGGTGACCAGGCCCAGTGACCAGGCTCAGGAATGCTGGGTGGGATGGCCAAAAAGGTGAAAAGCAAATGGGCTTAGGGGGTAAGGGCAGGATGGAGACATTAATTAACAACTGTATAGTTCCCTGTAGGGATGGGTAGTTCCTGGAACAGGTTACCTTGGCAACAGTTTGGGGACAGGGACAGGTTCTCTCTCTCTCTTTTTTTTTTTTTAACAGGTTTTTTTTTAAAAATATTTATTTATTTGCTTTAGTTGTACACAATGCAATGCATTTATGTTTACATGGTGCTGAGGATTGAAGCTGGGCCGCGCCTGTGCTAGGTGCAAGCACTCTACTGCTGAGCCACAACCCCAGCCTCAGGGACAGGTTCTTGATGAGGGTGGAGGAAGGGCTCTGAAGGAATTAACATTCCAATCCCTGAGGGGACAGTCTCCCAGACAGTCTCCAACTTCCTGGGTCTCACTCAAAATTGGCTTTCTTGATCCCACTTGACTTGATTTACTATCTATCTGACTGCCTGTCAGCCTCTGGCTTCAATGTCTAGACAATCAATCTCTGGCAGGGTACATTGTCGAAGAAAAATGGGAACCAAAGAAAGCACAATTTTACATTGTATAAGAATTGCCATTTTGTGTTGCCAAACATGCTATGCTAGGCAATTAGTAATTGGTACAGAGGTGGGCTTTGCCATGGGAGAAGCATTTCCTACATAAACGGAGCCTCAGGTTAAAATGGAGTCTGTTTGGTCATTTCCCATATAGCCTGGCCCATAACAGAGTTTCAGGTTAGAAGTTTATATATGGTTCTGGTCAGAGCATGAAACACACTATTTGTAAAGTGGTTATTGAAAAGGTATTCTGGGGGAATGTAGGGAATGAAGGGAGAAGGAAATAGAAAACATCTTGGAATGATTTGAACATCACTTTCCTATGTGCATATATGAATACACAACCAATGTAGTTTCGCATCATGTACAATGAGAAAAATGGGAAGTTGTACTCCATATATGTATAATATGTCAAAATACATTCCACTGTCATGTACAGCTAATAAGAACAAATTAACGAGAGAGAGAAAAATTGGAGAAAAATAATGTACTCTGGGTACTAACCTCCTTCCTATAATTTTTTTATTTTTTATTTTATTTAATTTATTTATTTATTTATTTATTTTTGGTGCTGGGGATTGAACCCAGGGCCTTGTAGATGCGAGGCAAGCACTCTACCAACTGTGCTATATCCGCAGCCACATATATATATATATATATATATATATATATATTTTTTTTTTTTTTTTTTTTTTTTTTTTTTTGGTGGTACCGGAGAGTGAACTCAGGGGCACTCGAACACTGTTTCACATCCCCAGCCCTTTTTGTATTTTATTAGAGACAGGGTCTCACTGAGTTGCTAAGTGCCTCGCCATTGCTGAGGCTGGCTTTGAACACGAGATCCTCCTGCCTCAGCCTCCCAAAGTGCTGGGATTACAGGCGTGCACCACCGAGCCCAGCTCTTCCTATAAATTTCATCTGGGTTCACACTCCCATTCCATTTTCAGGATCTGGGATGAAGTAACAGAGAGTGAACTCAGGGGTACTTGACCACTGAACCACATCCCCTGCACTATTTTGTATTTTATTTAGAGACAGGGTCTCACTGAGTTGCTTAGCAATCCTCGCACCTACTGAGGCTGGCTTTGAAATCGCCATTCTCCTGTCTCAGCTTCCCAAATCACTGGGATTACAGGCATGGGCCACCTTGCTGGCATGGTCTTTGCATTTGAAATATACCTTGACGGTGCTCATTAATAGGTCTATGGGTTAGCCTCCAGGTGCAGTTGAATGGAGCCCATTATCCCCACAGCCTGGTCACTTCACTCTCTAGTCTTCAGTATCCTCCTTCAGTGGTAGGGGGCTTCCCTCCTCATGTCCTGTTTCTCGAGGTGCTGTGAATTTTCACTTTTGTTATCTGCTTGTAACTTTCTATCCAGCTCTCCCCTCCCACTGCCTTTTCAATCTCCTGTACATTTAAGGCAAAAACTGTATTCTGAAAAGGGATCGCTGGACTTTCTATTTCTCACACTTTCAGTAGTGAACAGCAGATTTATTTCTACATATTGCGGGCTTGTTAGTCCTATTCAGATAGTGCCTTCTACACCAGGCTAAACACAAAAGTTTCCAGACAGGGTCAGGTCCCAACAAAACAAGGAAGTCGCCTGAAAGGGCTGGGCCCAGTGCCTGTCACTCTGGCCTATTTCAGCCAGGATAGGAAGACATTACTGTCACTCAATACTGCTTGAAACCTATCCAACTGGAGCGCTGGGTTGGAATTGTCCAATCAGGTGTGCCGACGGAGAGGAAGGGCGGGCTTTGGCAATCTCGCAGGACTTTTCATTCTAAACCAAAGGAACTCCTTCCTGCTCAGGTCAGGGCTCCACTGCTCGCGAGTCCTAGGTGAGTCTGCGCAGCCTGTGTGCCCCAGAGTCCCGTGAGGTCCTACAAGAAGACAGCGAGTCACTCCAGAGGCCCAAAATGGTGAGTGTGTGGAGAGGACTGGCGGTTCCAGTCAGCACCTGCCCTGGGGACCCGAGAGCAGTGCGCTTCTGAGTGTGGCTGAGTCTCTGGCTATCAGGTGGCCCTGGGCCCCTGACACCTGTACCCGTTGGGCTGGTCCCTTGCGTGCTATCCCTTCCCTATTAGCGACATCCCTAGGTCATCCCTATGGTAGGTCCTGCAGCCTGCTCCCAGAGTGTGCATGAGCATGTAGCGGGAAATGAGTGGGAGGACACTGAGATCTGGAAGCAACACTTTATTAGTGGTGCCGGATCCCCAGGGTAATTCCCCGCAGTCTGAGTCCCAAGCCAAGCAAGGCTTTTCCTTCCATACATAAACAAGCTGGTCCTTCAAGACCCGAGGCAAGGGAGTTGGTGCAATTTTATTGGAGATGCATTTTACACTCCTTGTATGGGTCCAAGCTTGTCCCCAACCTAGGTGATGCCACTCATTGTTGTTGACAAGTTCTGCTCCCCCAAATACTGAAATTTGAACATTAGAGAAGCATGCCAAGGAAGGCATATAAAACAGGGCTTATTTAAAAGGGGTAACATAGACTTCTCCCAGGATGGAGAAGGGGGCATTGCTGGTATCCTGGTAGCCTAAGAAGCGAGGCTGGTCTGCCTTATTGATATGTCCCATGCTTCCTTTGTTCTCCTGCTCTTTCACTTATCTCTCTCCTTCCTGCACAGGTGACCAGGTCTATTGACCAGGCTCAGGAATGCTGGGTGGGATGGCCAAAAGGTGAAAAGCAGATGGGCTGAAGGGGGAAGGGCAGATGGAATAGCCCAGGAGCAATTAATTAAAAACTGTATAGTTCCCTGTAGGGAGGGGCAGTTCCTGGGACAGGTTACCTTGGCAACAGCTTGGGGCATGGGCAGGGCAGGATTTTTTTTTTTTTTTCAATATCAGGAATTGAACTCAGGGACACTCAACCATTGGGCCACATCCTCAGCCCTTTTTGTATTTTATTAGAGACAGGATCTTACTGAGTTGCTAAGTGCCTCACCATTGCTGAGGCTGGCTTTGAACTCTTGATCCTCCTGCCTCAGCCTCCCCAGTTCTGGGATTACAGGCATGAGCCTCTGTGCCTGGCCAGGGACAGGTTCTAGATAAGAGTGGAGAAAGGGCTCTGAGGGAATTAACATACCAATCCCTCAGGGGACCATCTCCAACTTTCCTGACTCACTCAAAACTGGCTTCCTGATCCAACCTGACTTTATTTACCAGTAGAATTCAAGCTTCATGGGGACGCTTAGCTCACACAGCTTAGGGACTTTTATTTCAATCCTCAGACAGCAGAGGAGGAAATGAGAAGGAAAAGCATGACAGTCCCCATGAGGAACCAGGAAGGGAAAGGAGTATCCCCAAATTCAGACTTCCTCAGGTCCAGAAAGCCGAGCTTACATCCTGGACTGGAGAGTGAATCTGAGCAGAGAGCCACTCCAGGTGCCAAGAGATGTGCAGAAAACCTAAAGAAGGGTAAGGACAGTATACACCAAGAAAATAAGAACCAGAAGCACCAGAACAGTGAAGATATTTAGCAAAGAAATTTAAGAGGGAAAAATATGATAAAATTAGTTTAGTGATAAATTTTTAGTATAATTTTTGATACTGATACTGCCAGTTGTTGGTGACAAATTATGCTCCTCCAAATGTTTCAGTTTGAACATTAGAAAAGCATGCCAAGACAAGCATATAAAGTAGGGTTTATTTAAAAGGGGTAACAGACTTCTCTTGGGCATTTCAACAATTTTTATTTTCTTTCCAGTTGGTAAGCAGACAGGTTTGGATATAAAAAGTTATGAGACATTATTTTTTATCACTTTTTTTTTTTTTGTGTGTGTGTGCTAGGTGTTGAACCCAGGGCCTTCTGCATGTGAGGCAAGCACTCTACCAACTGAGTAGATCCATAGTAAATCCACAGCCTATTTTTTATTAGTTTGAGGATAAAGCTTTTATCTGAAGCTCTTTACTGAGCACCTGTGCTTGAGGTTTGCTTCTAGTTTGTGCTGCTGGGGCATGAGCAAGATGTAGGTCATCCCCTATCTCTTTAGCTACTTCTAGAGTCACCTGCTTCTCATTGGAGGTGAACCTTTGGCTACATAATAGCATTATATCTTTCCAGGTGAGGTCAAATGCCTGGCCTACGTTCTGAAATGCCTCAAAATTTTTATCTAGATCTTCCAAAAACCTCTCTAGATTTATTCTTACCCTTGTTTAAAGTCTCAGAGGAAGAAAGGTATGTACTTTAACTGGTCCACATCCTCTCCCTGGCATCTCTTGCAGAGGTGGTATATTTCATCTGCCTTGTGGGTCCAGGGTGTGGAGGACAGGAGGTCTGCTGATATTGCTGATGGATATCAGCAGGAGATGGAAGATTAGGAGGGTCCCCCTGATTTCTCTCCCTCAATAGGTGATTGCTTAAGGCTTTCTCCTCTCATGGCAGTGATTACTGAGGCAAGGCCTGGCAGCATAAGAAAATGAGGCACTTTTTGTTGATTGTCTGTGGGTCAAACTTAATTTTTCTGTATGCAGGCTAGTGGTGAACCTGGCAATGCTGTTGAGAACTAAGCTTCCTCCCACCTGGGTCATTGGAGATCTCTCACCATGAGCTTCTGGCAATCTGGCACATCACCTCTCACCACCTGGATCTGCCAATCCTAATGGTGGCTGTATTGGCAGGTGCTGAAATTCTCAGTTGCCCTGTGCCAGAGACCCAGGAGAATTAAGACTTAAGGGCTTTTACTGATCTCTCCTGTCACTAGAAATTTTCCAATTACAAGAAGAAGAAGAAGGAAAAAAAAAAGCTTGTTTTTTTGTTTGTGGATTAAAGGAATCTTGGAGGGTAAGGGAATATTATTGCCATTTAGGCAGAAATTTTCCTGAAGAGTTTGTTGAAGGGGTTTTTTTTAAAAATTTTTTCTTACAGCTTTCAAAAAATTTATGTTGAGCACATCTGGGAACAGAACTCAGGGAGCCTAAACAGGCTAGTAAAGGCTTACTATGTAAACTGGGAACCTGGGTGTTGTCTTAACAGTTCTCACTTTGGAGTCTGTATTTTAGTGTCTGATCAGTGAAGGAAGTTCACTGAGGGATTGGATTTGGGGGAAATGTACCATGGGCCCCATGGCAGTGAGTGTCATTGGCATTTTCCCTCAGGGCCATTTCAGCAATCACAGTCTGGCTCCCAGGATGGGAATATGTTTACTCTTCTGCAAGTAGGGTTTAATTCTGAACTGTGGGTGAAGCGCTCCTTACCTGAGCTGTTTCAAGTGTTTGCTTTTCTTTAATGGCTGTTATTGCCATTTAATGAAATATTCATGTACTTAATTGTATTTCCTTGTTGTCTTTCTATGTTCTTGACTGAAAAATTAGTGGACAGAATTATAATGTGAGGTGCCTTGACCCTGTACCCCAGGTTGTTCCCAAGTGATTGATGCTGTCTTGTTCCTTTCCAGTTGGGACTGACCCAATTCCCACCTGTCTCCTAGGTCAGGTTTGCTGCCTTCAAACTAAAGTATGTAATTTCTCACACAAAATTTTGACTCTGTGTCTTCGCAGAATATGCAGAAAGGGCCTCCTGAGAGCAGGAAAACAACAGGGCTTACTTTGGAAAGTCAGGGTCACTTCTGCCTAAGTGGAAATGTCCCCCTGGTGGGTTAGATTTCCCCTTGCATGGTGGAAAGTTTGCCTGAAAAGGGTTTTGCCAAGAACCTGTTCTTCAGCTTCATTTATCCAGGAGTCTGTTACATCTCCTGTCACTCAGGGGCCCAAAGTGTGCATATATGTGGGCTGGTGTGATAGAGGGGGTGTTGTGGAGTCCTGGGCAGTCAGCAAGCAGCTAGGGGGGAGGTTATGGCCTTTCACAGTCTCACAGGCCTTCATCTCTCATCTTGTGCAGCTCAGAATCCATCTGCAGGATTGTGTCTTCTCTGCTGTGTGAGGCCCATGTGGCTCTGGCTCAGATCTGTCTCCTTGTGATTTGCAGGTGCTGTGAGATCCATAGGAAGGAGGATGTCAGGACTCCCAGGAAGGCAGGAAATGGTGAGTGTGTGGGGTCAGGACTGCTCAGGTGGGAGATGGGCTGGTTAGAACTGGTAGGAACCAGCTGTGGCTGGACTCTATCCTTTCACTGTCACCTCCAGAGTCAGGCAATCCAGATCTGAGTGAGATGCTGCTGCAGCTCAGCCCTTGCTGCCTTCAGGCCATGGTGGGGGCTGTTCCAATTTGGGAGCCCAGTGTGCTGTCTGGTCTGCAGCCAGTTTGGCAGAATCCTCTCTTCACACGTGGACCCCAGCCCTAGGCTCTCAGTGTGCAATGAAGGCAGACCATTTTCAGGGGATAGTGTTTCAGGGATTGGGTTCCTCTGTTAAAATTTATTAGTATAGGTGTCACCATTTCTCCTCCACTTCAGGAGTCTCTATTCCTCCCACTCCCATCTTTCACATATTTGGGAAGCAGGGTCTCAAATTTCCTTTCCCCAGCCTAGCCTGTTTGTTATACCCATTAGGCTTGGCAAATTACTTCTTGATCACTATGAAGTCTGTTTAGGAGATTTATAAAATTCTGCAAGACTGTCATTTGGAAGAGGTGACCTTTGTTGACATTGAGTTATTCGTAAGACACACGCATCTTTCCACTTACCCCATTCTGCTTTGTTATTATCGGAACTATTAGAAATCTGTTGTTTATGAATTATTGTTCTTATGTCCTGGTTTATTAGACCTAGGCAGGTGTATCCCACTTGTAGCCTTCTAGTTTTTCTCAATCCCCAATGAGCATCCTTGTTACTATCTGGTTTAAATATTGTCTGTCAGGGAAGCTCAAATCTCCTTGAGCACAGGATTTGTTTTTTCATTTCTTTGTTTGTTTTCAGATGGGTGATCCTTCAGGTTCTAAGGTAACAGTGGAACAAAATAATCAGATTTCTGAAGGAAGGCAGATGTCCAGTAAAGATCATGTGGTTTCCCTACACTCTCAGCACTATGACTCAGTGTTACTGCTTAGTTGGGTGGGATTCCTCCCATCCTTAGCTCCCTCTATCAGAAAAAGTCCAACTTTATCAGCAGGCACTTCTAAGTGGAGGTACTCTCAGGATGACTAACAGTAGCTCTTTTCTGCACATGAGGTAGAAGGGCTTTGTTATTTCATGTATTAGACACACAATTTAGGGGTAATCAGGAGCATACCTTACTCACAGGACTCCACAATGAGGAGGATGCTTTTGCTCTGCTGATGCTTTCCTGGATAAATCAGGTCTTATATTGGAATCCCTCTCTTTGGGAAATTAAGTGCTTCATATAAATTTGTAGACTTTTGTTTTTTTTTTTTTTTTTTTTTTTTTTTTTTTTGCTTTGTTTTGTTTTGTTTTTGGTACTGGGGATTGAACTCAGGAACACTCGACCACTGGGCCACATCCTCATCCCTTTTTTTGGTACTTTATTAGAGACAGGGTCTAACTGAGTTGCTAAGTGCCTCGCCATTGCGAGGCTGGCTTTGAACTCACAATCCTCCTGTCTCAGCCTCCCAAGTCTGGGATTTCAGGCATCCACCACTGCACCTGGCTTTTGTACAAGTTTTGATGACAAAATCATGGAATAAATATTTGGAGACCACAGAAATGTGAGAACATCTCACATGATGAGAATAGAGTCCTAATGCTGTCAATCTCTCCTGGCCTGCATTATACTTTTCTGGAATATTTTAGAATTCAGTGGCCTTTGAGGATGTGGCTGTGAACTTTACAAAGGAGGAGTGGGTACTGCTGAATCCTTCCCAGAAGAATCTCTACAGAGATGTCATGCAGGAAGTGCTTAGCAACCTGGCTTCTATAGGTAAGGATGATGTTTCAATATATAATCAAACACTGAGTAATTGGCAGTTTTTTTTTTTTTAAACCAAGTGATTGAATTCAGGGGTGTTCAGCCACTGACCCACATTTATACCCCTTTTATACTGTATTTAGAGACAAGGCCTCCATAAGTTGTTGAGGCTGCTTTGCTCTTCAGATCCTTCTTTTTTTTTTTTGTTTTGTTTTTTTTGTTTTTTGGTGCCAGGGATTGAACTCAGGGGCACTTGACCACTGGGCCACATCCCCAGCCCTTTTTTGTGTTTTATTAGAGACACAGTCTCACTGAGTTGCTAAGTGCATCGCCATTGCTGAGGCTGGCTTTGAAGTCTCGATAATCCTGCCCTAGCCTCCCAAGTGCTGGGATTGCAGTCTTGAGATCCTTCTTCCTCAGCCTCCAAGCTGCTGGGATTACAGGTATTGGCCACAGGGCCTGAGATGTTGGAGTATTTTTCTCATGGATTTGGAATGTTGAATGAGAGTGCTTTCAGTAATATATTGAGCCTAATGTCTTATCTTGCACTCTGAAACATAAATCCCAGGAAATAATTTCTTTTCTTTTTTTTTTTTTTTTTTTTTTTTTTGTTCCTGGGATTGACTTCAGGGCATTTGACCACTGGGCCACATCCCCACCCCTTTTTTCTGTTTTATTAGAGACAGGGTTTCACTGAGTTTCTACATGCCTTGCTATTGGTGAGGCTGGCTTTGAACTCGTTATTTTCCTGCTCAGCCTCCCAAGTGCTGGGATTACAGGCATGTACCTCCACACATGGCCTCCTTTTGTTTTTTTGCATTAGAGTTATTCATATAATAAATCCCATCATTTTTTTGGAAATCATGATGATCTATAATGGTTGTTCTTTGTCTACATCTTAGGAGACAAATGGGAAGATCAAAGCACAAATCCCAGGAGAGATCTAAGGTAATTGTGTGTTCTCTAGTGGAAACAGTGTTTTGATAGAATTGTAACATGTCCTATAATTTTATAAACAAGCTGAGAAAATAATTATGATATGAATTATATTTATTCTAATTTAACCAGAAATGTGGAGTTTAATATACAACACATGTTTAGTGTTTTCAAAAATAATTGACTTGTTGACAATGCTGTAAAATGTTCTCATGATAATACTTTTTTTGTACTAGCTATGAGAATCAGTATTTTCAAACAGTTTGTACATGACAGAAAATAAATAATTTCCCTGACATTGGTAATAGTGTAAGTTAAATATCAGCTTATGGATATAAAAGTATTAATGAGCTGACCATAAAGTTCCATATCATATTTTTACAGAAGTCATATGGTAGGTTCTGGAAAAATTTAAAGAGGTACTCAGTGTTGAAGAACCTTTAGTGAGATTCCAAATCTTAGTCTTCACCAGAACATTCCCACTAGAGTAATTCCATGTGAAAGGAATACGTATGAACAAGTCTTCTTATATCTCTTTTTCCTTAATAGGCATATTATAGCTCACTCTTCACACAAACCATATGAGAATGAGGAGAATGGAAGAAAGCCATATAAACTTAAACTGAACAGAGCATCTTTAATTTCTTGTACAAGTGTTCAAAGACAAGAATCTGTGAACATTGTAAGTGAACCTTATGAATGTCTAACATGTGGAAAAGAGTGCAGTTGTTGCACGTATTTTCAGAAATATGAATGTTCTTATACTGGAGAGACAGGATACACATGTAATCAATGTGGAAAAGTCTTCACTCATTCTTCTTACCTTCAAGCACATAAACAACTCATACTGGACAGAGGCCATATGAATGTAAACAAGATGGGAAAGCCTTCAGTCATTCCTTTCACCTTCAAACACATAAACAAACTCATACTGGGGAGAAGCCCTATGAATGTAAGCAATGTGGAAAAGCCATTCAGATATTTCTCTCTACTTCAAAAACATGACCGAATTCATACTGGAGAGAAGCCCTATGAATGTAAGCAATGTGGGAAAGCCTTCAGATGTTCCTCTCTACTTCAAAAACATAAACGAACTCATACTGGGGAGAAGCCCTATGAATGTAAGCAATGTGGGAAAGCCTTTGCTTCTTTTGGTAACCTTTTGAGACATACACGAATTCATACTCGGGAGAAGCCCTATGAATGTGAGCAATGTGGGAAAGCTTTCAGTTGTTCCTCTCACCGTCAAAGACATGAAACCGAACTCATACTGGGGAGAAGCCCTATGAATGCAAGCAATGTGGGAAAGCTTTCACTTGTTCCTATTACCTTAAAAAACATGACCGAATTCATACTGGGGAGAAGCCTTATGAATGTATGCAATGTGGGAAAGCCTTCAGATATTCCTCTGTACTTCAAAGACATGACCGAATTCATACTGGAGAGAAGCCCTATGAATGTAAGCAATGTGGGAAAGCCTTTGCTGCTTCTAGTTCCCTTTGGCAACATAAACGAATTCATACTGGGGAGAAGCCCTATGAATGTAAGCAATGTGGGAAAGCATTTGCTGATTTTGGTCATCTTTTACGACATACACGAATTCATACTGGAGAGAAGCCCTATGAATGTAAGCACTGTGGGAAAGCCTTTGCTGATTCTGGTACCCTTTCGAGACATAAACTAACACATACTGGTGAGAAGCACTAAGAATGTAAGCAGTGTGTGAAAGCTTTTGCTGCTTCTGGTTCCCTTTTTGAAACATAGTTGAATTCATATTAGGCAGAAGCCTTATGAATGTTATAAGGTCCTTGCTTAGCATCTGGATGGCCATCTTAATTGACAGCCACCATTTTAAGGAAAACTTTTCACAGTTCTGTCCAAGGCCCTTTCTGAGAAAGGCTCACCACTCCCTCATACCAACCGAACCTCTACCTGCCCACATTAGGACCTGCCTCACTCTTATTCCTGTGGTTTCCCCATAAAAGTCCCAGAATCCAAGCCTGTTTTTCCACTCTCCACTCTATGGAGAGATGGCCTTTATTTGTCAACTCTGACAAATCAACTGTAGTGTGTATCTTTCACGTGTGTCCATCTTTTATTTGTAGCTTACCTGTCTCTTGTTCCTGGCTTTCCCCTCCATTCTGCTGAACACCCTCTCCACACACACCAGCAGACATTCCAAGCAAGACCCCTGTCTCTAGTTGACCTACACGATCTACAGTTCCCAGGGAAATGACCATTGTATGTCCTGCTTTCCCAGGGTTACCATGTGGTCAGGGGCAGCCCTGCCACAGCTTTGACAGGTAAGGATGATCCCTACTGTCCACTAAGTGTATAGGTGGTCTTTTGTTTGGGTCCTCAGTTTTGAGAAAAATCTACTGAGGGTTATTGGAAGTTGTTCCTGGTGAGACTACCTCACCACCTTGGGATAATCTTTACAGACTTTGTCTCTTCTATAGGCTTCTGCCCCTACTATGTAGTCTGGTCCTGGTGCCCAACTCCTGCTGTGACACTCACCCAGTGGTGGTGACGACCCCATCAGTGTAACTGTCCTCTTGACTAGGTGATACTAGAAACCAGGGGATACCCCACCTCTAAATTCACCTCCTATGTCTCACTAGGAGAAAATCCCAGTTCTTGGCTGGCAGCTGTGAACATCTGGAGTGTGTGAGGAAGACCTACACACAAACAAGCCTCGCAGGAAAACCTACAGGAAGGAGTAGTTTCACTCTGGTTGACCAGGAGTAAACTATTTCTCCATAATTGAGTACCTGCAGAAAGCAGCATTTCCTCTGGCCTTCCCTCACAATTGACCAAATGTTGCCAAGGAAACCGAGGGGAGGGCTTGGTGGTCTGTTCCACCTTGGCCTGATTGGGCAGGGGGCTTTTAAAAGGTTAAGGGGATGGGGCTGGGGTTTTGGCTCACAGGTAGAGTGCTGGCCTAGCTCGTGTGTAGCCCGGTTCAATCCTCAGCACTACGTAAAAATGAATGCATTGTATACAACTAAAGCAAATAAATAAATATTTAAAAAAAAAGATTAAGGCACTTCCAAAGTAAACAAGCTTGTAGGAAGGTCGTAGAAGTGCCTTCTTCTACCCAGGTCGCTGTGCCTGTGTCTTATCTTCCTGGATTGTTTGTGTCTTGACACCATGCCCTTTATCCCCCTCAACTGAGCTCACCCAAGACCCTTGTTAAAGACAACATCTGTTGCCCAAGGTGCCTGACCATTCATGTACTTCGGGATTGGCGAATCCCCCCAGATTCGGCAAGGGACCCCTTTTTGTGTTTAGTGTGCTGGATGGTTCAGGGAGGGTGAGCACTGAGCCCCATCCCTCCCACTTTCCTTTGTGCCCCTGGTCCCATATTTTCCCTAGAAAAGGCATCACCACTGCTTTGGTTTTGGCACCACCTAGCTGCTCCAGTTTCATGTTTGATTCACCTGGGGAATTGACATAAGGAACTGATCCTCCCAGAATTCGGAACCTGATTTTCTCTCTCTGGAGAGAATTTCACACCAGAGACACCCTGCTGTTATATGATTGTTTCCTAAAAAAACACAGAAGGCCCCAACTAATCACAAGACATTGGATCCTGTATGTCTGAGCCAGGATCTCCTGTGTCATCTTCTTGGGTCCCTGTTCTTGGCATTTTCCTTATCATAGGAGGCTACTTTGCTTTTGCCCTGTTTATATTTTAAAGGATACAAAAACTTAATAATTCCTCAAATAGGACTGATTTCTCCACTTCTCCATTTCACTAGACTTTAATCATGGGTAACCTCCCTTCCAGACAACAAGCACTTCAACTCTGGGCTCTAAAGGCCTTCCTTGCTCACCTTAGTGTTAAACTGAAACCAAAGCCCAGTGGTGGCGGCGACTCTGGGCGCAGGCTGGCCCTTCCCGTGGATCACCCCAGCTGCCGTGGGGTCGCAGCTGCATCCAGGGAGCCCGGGTACCAGTGTGCCCCACTGCACGTGGGTACCGCACTGTGCAGCAGTTGGGTGGCTGCCATGGGGCTCTCAGGGCCATTTGCCTTGTTGGGGAAACAGGCCAGTGGGTGTGGTGGCAGGATGGGGACTCCTTCTCTTTCCCTCCCTGGCCCCTGGTGCCCCATTCATGTGGCCCTTCCACCCTGGCCCCCGTTCATGCGCTCGCTGCCAGTCCATCGTCTTGATCTCTCAGCACCTAGCAGCCAAAGGGCTGGGTCGCTAGGGCTGGGGTGCAAAGTGGGACTGGGCAAGCACCACAGCTGGAGGAGGCACCGCTACCCCTCCCCCACACCCAGGCCACCTCCCCCACCGCCTGCCCCTGGGGACCACTCCCTTGCCCAACCCCCACACAAAGGTTCTTTCTCTTGAACCGGCTTCCCACCGCCTAGAAAATGGCACTGAGGGAAAGCCCCAATTTCATTTGTGTGTGCATGAGCCTTGCGGCACTCCCCAACCCTGCACCCATTCCGTCCTGGATGCTCCCCTTTTTTTGTGGATGAGAAGCATTACCAATTCAGATTGTAGGACTGAGGGGAAGACATGGGAATATTAGTAAGAAAACAGCCAGGCTCCTTCCTTCACACACTAGCCTTCATAAGCCAATTTAAAATCTCCCATTGCAGTAACTGTATTCAGATGCACTCCATGTATTTTGAAAATGCTGCAAGAGGAAGGCACTCTATTTTAACCAACCCTTCCTTAAATTCCTCTGGTAAAGGGTGTTTGGTATGCAGTTAACAATCAATAGATGTACCCCTTTCCTTTGGAGATTCCTTTAGTCCACAGGACAACAATTAGGCACAAAATGTTAAGATATAATTTTTCATCACTCAGGTGGAAGCTTAACCTTAGTCGCTGCCATGAGAAAAAATGCCTTAAGAAATCAACTACTGGGCTGCGGTTATGGCTCAGCAGTAGAGCGCTCACCTAGCATGTGCATGGCCTGGGTTCTATCCTCAGCACCACGTAAACATAAATGCATTGCATTGTGTACAACTAAAGCAAACAAATAAATATTAAAAAAAAAAAAAAAGAAATCACCTACTAAGGAAAATACATCAAAGGGACCACGCCTCTCAACTTAAAACACAAAAGAACAAATTCAGGGTGATTTTCAGTGGATCTAATTGAGATATTTCAGAACTTGGGCCAAGTGTTTGATCTCACCTGGAAAGATATTATGTTATTACTTAGCCAAAGTTTAGCTCCCAGTAAGAAGTAGGCCACCCTAAAGAAAGAAGCAAGAATTGGGGGATAGTCCTACATCTTGCCCATGCCCCAGCATCACAAACTAGAAAAACAACCTAATTATTCATCTGGAGCACAGGCAGTTCCCAGGAATGATTCTGACTGGGACCCAACTGATGAACAAGATCCTGAAAAATTAGACATTTTCAAATGTGAATTCATGAGGCCCTCAGGAGAATCAAGCAAAAGCCCATTAAGTATCCTAAGGTTTCAGAAATTACTCAGGGCCCCCAGGAATGCCCTGCTATTTTCATGGAGAAATTCAGGCAGGCAATGAGAAAACACCACCTTAAATCTTGAATTCATAAAGGGTCACCTACTCATAAAAGATAAATTTACCACTCCCCCACTAAGTTTGAGTGGGACGGGATGATATTTTCTCATGCATTCCTGTTAGTCCCAGAATGCCCAACCCCTTTATTGGGAAGAGACTTACTTTCAAAACTTCAGATTTCCATTACAATGAATTAAGGACCACAAGGACCATTATGCCTACCTTTATTAGAATGTGATAAAAATTTTGAAGCATAATCCACTGATGGAAAATTGGACAGTCAAAAGTGTAGTCCCAATCAAAATAGCCTTAAAAACTCCCTTTGTCTTTCCACATCACAGACAATACCCCCTATGCCCAGAGGCAAAAGAGGTATTACTAAAGATCATTCAGAACCTCAAATAGCAAAAACTTTTAGTGCCTTACAATAGTCCACGCAACTCCCCTATTTTAGAAATTCAAAAATGAAATGGGGACTGGTGCCTAGTCCAGGACCTCAGAATGATTAATAAAGCAATTGTTATAGTTCCTATCTCGTATACTCTGTTATCTGAAACTCCAGCAGCTAATGCTTGGTTTACTGTTTTAGATTTAAAAGATGCCTTTTTCTATATAGCACTAGACTCCCACTTGCAATATCTATTTGCCTTTGAGGAACCAGATAATGGATCTCTATTAACCTCAACAGTATTGCCCCAAGGATTTAGAGATAGCCCTCCCCTGTTTGGCCAAACCCTAGCCAATGATTTAAAAGGATTCAGAGATAAAACATCTGTGATTTTAATCCAATTTAAGGCATTAAATGGGGCCTTATTTTGAGCTCCTGTCCTCAGTTTACCTATAGAGAAAGATTTAATCTTGCTGTCACTTGAGAGAGGAGAAACAGCTCTGGGAGTGGTCACACAGAAGAATGACCCTACTCAACATCCATTAGCTTATGTCAATAATGAGCTTAACATCACAGCTTTGTTCTCAAAAGCAATAAAAACTAAGATATGACAATTTTCATCCAAACCTGTCAGATTACCAGCCTTTAAAAAAAAGGGGAAAAATGAAAAATGTTAAATACCTTAGGCACAATGTTTATGCTCTTTTTTTTTTTTTTTTTTTTTTTTTTTTTTTTTGTGGTACCAGTGATTGAACTCAGGGGCACTCACCCACTGGGCCATATCCCCAGCCCCTTTTTTGTATTTTTTTATTTGGAGAAAGGGTCTCATGAGTTGCTAAGTGTCTCACCATTGCTGAGGCTGGCTTTGAACTCACGATCCTCCTGCCTCAGCCTCCCAAATTGCTGGGATTACAGACGTGTGCCAACGAGCCCAGCTAGGTTTATGCTCTTGATAGCAGTTTCCTCCCTCCCACTTCCATACCTCAGCCAGGACTTACATTTAAATGCAAATGGGGAAGCAAGCAATGTCTGGTCCCCCAAAAAAGAAGAAAAGAAAAAAAAAGGTAAAAATGTCTTTTCCCTAAACTTACATTACCAGCTGTTCATCTTTGTAAGACTTGCTTTTTCTTAGATTCAATATGTATTTTTTTGTGTGTGTGTGTGAGCTCATGAATTTGATCTTGTGCACCTAGGTGAATGTTTTTCTGATCAGTTCTAATGTTTATTCAACTATGGAGTTTTTAAACATCTGTAACATTGCAATGGAGGACAAAAAGCTACAAGGCCTTTGCTATTGTTTTATGTTGTATGTCTATATGTGTGTATGTCCATATATCATGTACATGATATCAAGATAGGCAAATAGAAAATGAGCGCTCATAAATTTTATACATGGATCAAACTTTATACATGGATCCAAAAACTTTAACGTGATTTTTAATTCACGTGATTTTAAAAATGTTCAATTTAAATTGGGTAAACAAATGAAAATAAAGATGCTTTTAAAATTAAACTTAACTTCACAAGTCTCTCTAGTTGGTCAAAGAACTAATAAAATATTGATGTCTAACATCCCTTGGTTCTAAAACTTCTCCTTCACAAGGAAGAAATGGTTAATAATGTTCAATACACTTGTCTGATATATATATATTTTGCTACCAGGGATTGAACTCAGGGACACTGGACCACTGGGCCCCATCCACAGGCCTTTTTTAAATTTTATTAGAGACAGGGTCTCACTGAGTTGCTAAGTGCCTCACCATTGCTGAGGCTGGCTTTAAACTTGTGATCCTCCTGCCTCAGCCTCCCATGTGCTGGGATTATAGGTCTGTGCCACCACACCTGGCTTTTCTGATATTTTGGTAAAATGAGTAAAATAGATTTGACATGGGATTACTCATCTGCAAGTAACTTTGTTAAACCTCGAATTTATTTGCAAGGTTAAAATGCTGACTAGTAAAAATACCATCAAGTACTCTTAACTCCTTAAATTCCATTGGGTAACATTAGTGATTGTTTTTATAAATTTGTAAAGAAAAGAAAAAATGGTTTTAAAGTTGCTTTGTCATCACTGATAAAGGTTTAAAGTTTCAACAGGTATAATTTTATATACTTGAACATTGAATTTTCATGAAATGGTAAACAGATGTGTATCATTATATATACAAAGGTTTATAGAAGATCTCTATGCATATAAAGGCTCAACAGTGTCAACTGTTCCAACTCAGAGTATTCCAAATAACATAAAGTGTCTTTTTTTATTGAGATGAAATAATTTTATCCAGGTGCAGTGGTGCACGCCTGTAATCCCAGCACTTTGGGAGGCTGAGGCAGGAGGATCGCGAGTTCAAAGCCACCCTCATCAATGGTGAGGCACTTAGCAACTCAGTGACACCCTATCTCTATAAATAAAATACAAAAAAGGGCTGGGGATGTGACCCAGTGGTCGAGTGCCCCTGAGTTTAGTCCCTGGTACCACAAAAATAAATAAATAAATAAACATGAAATAATTTGTCTAAATTCAAATTATTACAAATATTGCGTCAAAATGTGAACAGAAAATGTGTTAAACACGAGAGAAAAATATTTAAAAGTTGTAGATATGGAAACCATTTTAATAGAAAGAAAAGAAAATGTTTCATGATAAGAAAGTCTTTATGATGAAATAAATAAGAGGGTTTACCTAAGTGATGTAAAAGGTCTATGTAAATTTTTTAAATAAGTAGATAAAACAATCAGGACAAGTTATTTAAGGTTTTTTTTCTCTGTTGTTAAATGTTAATGTACTGATATAAACCAAGGTTTAATCTATGTGGTAAGATATCAAATATTTCATGAAACATTGTGCTTATTAATTTTTTGGTTCTATAGAGCAAGTAATCTTGAAGGAATTAAGAATTATACCGCTATGTATAAACAACAACTGTTATTTTGAAATAGTGTCATGTTATTTCTTTAAGAGCTAAACTTGATTAATAGAAAAACATCAATGTAATCGTGGTGCTATTCCTCCTTGTATAGTAAATGTTTTCATATTTTTCCTGTATATAAGCCTTAATGTAGAAGCTTTAAAGGAGCATTATATCAAGCTGGTGTTCTCCAAACTAAAGTTGTATGGTAATTTTAGGCTTGTAAAGATAACACATTGGAAATTTATTTATATCATTTAAAATGTGTTGTACAACTGGACTTGTTATCAATAAGATATAAAGCTTTATGTTACTTTTTACATTGGGGTACAATTTAAATATTTTTTGTTTGTTTGTTTTAGTTAATGAGAGCCTACACTATATAAAGGTTAATACTGCAAAACACAAAAGCATTTTGGTACTTTTCCACAAAAGGCTAAAAGCTCTCAGCCTTTCTTTAATTTGTTCTAAATGTAATACATTGTGTTAGCCAATGTTCATGTGAACTTGAGCAACAATGTATGTAACTCTGTAAAATTATATTTAAGAAGCAAAGATCAAGTTCAGAACTGGAACGCTTTATCTAAGATTTATAAAAAGCCCCACCTTACCTGAAAGAAGGCTCTTCCTCCCACCTTATTACATTCCAGAATGGCTCCAAAATAGGCCAAATATCAACTTATTTCACATTCTGTTCAAATAGTGATTTTTGTTGTTAAGACTACTAAGATCTCAAACAGGGGTTATAGTATATAACTCAGTCAAAATTCAAGATTTTTATTACACAAACTAAATGTGTTTTTACTCTTGTTAATTTCATTTTGTATTTTTCTTATAAATTGTCTAAAGCTTGCCTGTTAATATTTTGCAGAGGTATTGCTTCAAGAACACAACCTGGGTTAATTTAAGTCATCAACTATAGGACAGATAAAATAGCACAAACCCCAATTAATAAAAAGGGTAAATAACTGTAAGGTTATAAGTTTTAAAATAAAGCCCAGTGCTCTTAATTGATGACTGTGAGACTAATTTGCTAGACATCAAATATCAAGACTTTAAAGCTAAATTAAAAAGAGCCAGGAAAACCAATATTTGGCTCTTTCTCTAGAGTCAGTCTGAATCTAGGGAACAGGGAACTTCTCTAAAGAGCTTTGCAACTCTGGGCCACATAACCTCCTGATCAGGGAGATAATGAGACCCCTGGAGAATAGAAGCCAATCAGTGCCCTTGCTATGAAGAGGAGGGTCCTTGGAGAAGGGAGACATCCCTGATGCTTCCAAGAGTAGCCACATGGTCAATCAAGCGCCAGACCCATTTTAACCCTAGCACAATGGCACTAGCAGAATGAAGAAGCTTCTATAAAGTTCCCCCAAGAGTGGCTCTCATGGGAGCTCAGCTGACTCTTAACAATAGATAGAAGCAAAAGTTAGTTTGACCTACTTCATCTTAAACAACTAGCAAAAATAGTTAAAAACCAAAACACAACCATTCCTGGGCGTTTAAGAAATAATAATTAGATGTAACTTAAGGTATACACTTGTATTAGCATCAAAAATTAGTAAGACTGGAGGCTACAAAAGAGAGATTCTTAGGCAGGAATGCTGATAACTATAAAAAGGAACAGTTTAACTATTAAGGAACTACCAGAGCAAGAAGTTTTAGTCACTTTAAACCTATACATCTGTTTAATCTCCTACACAGGTAGGGTTAATATTTGCAAACATGCTTACATAGCTCTAAGTAACACAAGTAAAGCGTTCTCTACTACAGAACACATACCAGGGACAAAACTGAAGGGGGAAAAAAACAAAGCAATTTCGGAATAACTGCCGCCATAACACTTGCTGTCTTTGCTTCTGTGGCTGCCACTGGTGCGTCAACCACTGCCCTACTTCAGGCTGGAACTACTGCAGCTACCTTACAGGAATCCATCTCTATCACTGCTGAAACTCATGCTCTATGTACTCTTAGCCCTTTCTAAAATGACTCGTGATGGAATTTTAAACTCACAGTCCCAAATTGACTTACTTGGTTTTCAAGCTGCATATTTGTTGAAAACCAACCACTGAGATGTTCTATTTCCCCGATTCCTACAGTTTGAATAACTGATATACACATTTCAAATGGCACATGAGTTAGACAAATTCTAGCAGAACAACTAAAAACACAATGGTTTAACAAAAATGTAAACATAACAGTTCAAATAGAAAACCTAATTAGAAATATGTCAAAAATCAAAGTATATCAGGTGGACACTTCTTTAATTACACAAACATGGAATAAGATGAAAAAGTTTTTTTAACCACTCTAACCTTGTTTTGCTGGGCATTCTCTGTATTATAATTATAATGCTCATAGTTGTTATGAAGTGCTTTTGGAGTATAATCTCTAAAAAATATCTACAGGGTACAGGTCAATCAAGTCCTCCTAATGGAATCCCTTGTCAAAATTAATAAAAGAGGGGGAAATATAGGAGAAATTTCCAGTTCTTGGCTGGCAGCTGTGAACATCCCGAGTGTGTGAGGAAGACCAACACACAAACAAGCCTCGCAGGAAAACCTGCAGGAAGGAGTAGTTCCACTCTGGCTGACCAGGGAGTAAACAATTTCCCCATAATATATCACCTGCAGAAAGGAGCGTTTCTTCTGGCTTGCCGATGGAGGAAACCCCTTCCCCACAATTGACCAAATGTTGCCAGGGAAACCAAGAAGAGGGCATGGTGGTCTGCTCCACCAAGGCATAATATGATTGGTCAAGGGGCTTTTAATAGATTAAGGCACTTCTGCAATAAACAAGATTGCAGGATGGTGGCCAAATGCCTGCATTCACCCACCTCCTGGTACCTGTGTCTTATCTCCATGGATCATTTGTGTCTTGACATGGCGCTGCTTAACCCCTGCGACTGAACTCTGCTGAGACCCACATTAACTACAACATCTCACCATGGGCGGCTCCTCATCCATTCCCTCCCATAGTCCCCTACTCTGCCTCCTGGCTAACATAGGTCTCTCTTGCACACTCCAGACTTAAACTCCCCAAAACTTGTCTGCTTGTGCAATCAGATCCTTTGAATAAGGACTCTAAATGGCCACTAAATGGCACTCTATATCCCAACATTATCAGGGATCTTTCCAAATATTGTGAGCATTCAGGAAAATGGAAAGAGATGTCATGTGTGTTCAGGCCTTCGCTCACCACTGCTCTCCAGCAGTGTGTTTACTAAAAAGCACTTGAGCCGGTCGCAGTAGTGCATGACTATAATCCCAGCACTTTAGAGGCTGAGGCAGGGGGATCACGAGCTCAATGCCAGCCTCAGCAATGGTGAGGCACTTAGCAACTCAGTGAGACCCTGTCTCTAAATAAAATACAAAAAATGGGGGAGGGGGCTGGGGATGTGTCCCAGTGGTTACTTACCCCTGAGTTCAATACGCATTACCAAAAAAAAAAAAAAAAAAAAAAAAAAAGCACTTGATTGCAAACAGGCAGACAATGAAATAGAGAAAGGATTGAATGAATCTTTGATAAACTGATCCACTGTTGCCCTGTTCCCTCTACCCCAGGTTTTCTTCTAGGAGTTTCATAGCTTCTGGTCTGATTCTCTGGTCTTTGATCCATTTCTTGTTGACATTTGTGCAGGATGAGGAATAAGGGTTTAGTTTTGTTCTGCTACATATTGGTAACCAGATTCGCCTGCACCATTGGTTTTAGAGGCTGTGTTTTCTCCAGTGTATAGTTTTGCCACCTTTGTCAAGGATCACATCACTATATCCAAGTGGGTTTTTCTCTGTGTCTTCTAATGTGTGCCATTGGTCCAGGTGCCTGTTTTCATGCCAGTACTGTTATGGCTTGGATTTGGGGTGTCCCCCAGAATCTCACATGTGAGCCAGTGCATGAAAGTTTTGCAGAGAAATGATTCAGTATTAAGAGTCTTGACCCAATCAGTGATTTAGTGCCCTGATAAAGATTAACTGAGTGGTAACTGAAGTGATGGTGTGTAGCTGGATTAGGTGGGAATTGGGGCATGGCTGTGGGTATGTATTTGTGTCTGGCCAATGGAGAGTCTCTCTCTGTTTTGTGATCATCATGTAAGCTGCTTCCCTCTGCCACACTCTGTCCATGCCACCGAGTGCGCAGCGGAATTAGCTAGACTTCATGGACTAAGATCTCTGAAACCATGAGCCCTCAAATCAACTTTTCCTCCTCTACAGTTGTTCTGTTCAGATTCTAAATTGAGTCACAGCAGTGAAGAAGCTGACTAAAACAAGTACCATGCAGTTTTTTTGCTAATGTATTTAGTATATTGATGGGGATTGCATCGAATCTGTCTAGTATCTTTGGTAGTATGCTTGTGTTTATTTTGTAACCCACAACTTTGCTGAGTTTATTTATTAGCTCTGACAATCTTCTGGTGGATCTTTTTGGATCTTCTTAGTTAAGATCATATCACTTATAAACAGTGATTATTTGCTTTTTTCTTTACTATTTCTTTCTCTTGCTATATTACATTGGCTAGAATTACTACTACCATGTTGAATGAGAACCTTAGGGGGCTGGGGATATAGCTGAGTAGGTAGAGTGCTTGCCTTGAATACACAAGGCTATGGGTTTAATTCCCAGTACGACAAAAAAAAAAAAAAAAAAATCCTCTCTGAGAATTAGAGTGTACATCCTTGATCCAGATTTTAGAGAAAATGCTTCCAGCTTTTCTCCATTCCTTGTGATGTTGTATTTGTTGTACATAGACTTTATGATGTTTAAGTAGGTTCCTTCTTGTTTTGTAAACATTTTTAAAAGCTTTTTTTAGTTGTAGGTGGACAAAATACCTTTATTTTAATTTTGTGGTTCTGAGCATCATACCCTGGGCCTCATACGTGTGAGATGAGCACTGTAACACTGAGCCATAGCCCCAGCCCCTTGAAGTAGATTTCTACTGTCCCCACTTTTTTCTGTGCTTTTGTCATGAATGGGAGCTGGATTTAGTCAAAGGCTATATCCCATCTTCTCAATCTCACACAATTACCCATCTATAATGACTGCATATCTTTAGTTCTTGGTTCATTCCCCACTCTGAATTTAGGCACTTCTTATTGCTGTTAAAAAAAAAAAAAAAAGCAATGGTGATGACCACTCTTGCTGCTTTGAGCTGGGGTGTGGAAATGGAGTGGGGCAAGCAGTTTGTAATTCCCTTTGGGAAATCAGGTTGGTTGAGGAGTCTGTTGCAAAAGCCTGGTTTGGAAAAAACAGGCTGTAAAGTCATCTGGTGGTGGGTGCCTCCATGAGAGAGAACCAAAACACCATGAGTACTGATGTGAGATTAATTGCAAAGTAAGAGTTACAGCATCTGGAACCTGTCAATGAATATCATGAAGAATAGAAATCAATAACCTCTCATCAGGAGGTGTAAGAGCTGACAAATTTTCCCCATAATAAGGCTTCACTGGACAGGCCTTTATTTGGGAATGTACATCTTTAAAATTGCCACTCTCCTGCCCAAGGAGCCAGGCAAGTTTGGGAGTAAGCTAGAAGTTATGCTGATGAGGTACAGCAGACCTCCCCTGCCCATCTAATTGGCACTGAAGCAGTCCCTGATTCAGACCCCAATTGGGATTATAATCCACCTGGAGGTGTAACTAGTAAAAAGCAATTCATTACTTGTCTCATGGCAGGACTTAGAAAGGCAGCCCATAGGCTATCACTTATGAAAGGATCCAGGAAATCATCCAAGATCAGAATGAAAACACTTCAGCATTTTTAGATCACCTGACCAAGGCTTTACTATAATATACTACTCTGGGCCCTGAGACTCCAGGTGGGAGACAACTACTAATGACCTACTTTTTTCCCCAGAGTTTTCCCCAATATTAAGGCCAACCTAAGGCACCTCAGGAGGGGGCACTTTCCTCCCCAAACTGAGGTTATGGGAGTGGCCTTTAAGGTGTTAATGGGAGAGAAAAGAAGGCCCGGAAGCAGAAATATCAGATTCTTGCTCAAGCTGTCCATCCGGACTCAGCATCTGTCCCTGGGTCCACTGGCCCTTGGAAGAGTCCCTCGGGACTGCCCAGATCCTGCTTTAAATGTGGTCAGATTTGTTAGTGGACTCGTACATGTCCTAAGCCTCGCAAGCCTCCGGGCCCTTGTCCTAAATGCCATCAGTAGGGACACTGGGTCATTGACTGTCCCAGAGCCCATAGCCTTCCCCAGCTGTCCGGCCCTTTTGGTTCCCTTTTCCAAACCTTAGGACTGGCTGCAGCTGACTGATGAGGCCCAGGTCCCCATCACCCAACCACTACCATCCTTCCGCAGGCACCCAGGGTTTATCTGTATATTTCAGGTAGGCCTGTTTCCTTCCTCCTTGATGCTGGGGCTGCATATTCAGTCCTCAAGTGTGGTGTCCCTCAACCAGGAATCGTGCTGGGTTCCATCTCTTTAATTCAGGGCAGTTTCAATCTGAGTTCTTCCTCATTTATGCAAATGAGTTTGAGTCTGAGCTCCTTCCAGTTAAATGCCTGGAAGTTTGAACTTGGCTTTTCTTTGCTGATAAGATGCTACCTTTATGCGACTATAGAGGAATTCACTTTGTCTGCTCTTGATGTATTTCTGCTGCATGGCCACCAGGTTTGAATACATTTAATTATCAAAAATAAAACCCCTTCTATGGCCATGTGGAATCTAGCCAGAGGCTAGCGAAACCAGCAAGACTGGTTTTTTTCAGCTAAAGATTAGCTTTTGCAAATAGCCTTTCCCTTCAGGGCACAGCATTACCCACTGTTTAAACTTCTCTCCATTGAAAAGCTAATGGTCTTTTTATGTGTCTTTAAAAGACTCTTCCTTATCCTTCAGCAAATTTACCATAGATAAGATTATTCAATAGTATGTACTTAGGATAAATATTTTGCTTTTCCCTGATGATAAGACCCTGGAGTGTCCTGAAATTCTTTAAAGTAACCTCCTATCGTTAATTACTGGAATTCTTTAAAGTAGCCCTCTTTACTGGAATTTTTTAATGTAACCGCCTTTACTGAAATTTTTTAATGTAACCTCCTTTACTGGAACATCCTATAGTTGAAATGTAAATTACTGTGTTTGTTGGAATGTATAAAAACCATGGTGAGAAAAGTAAAATGAGAGAAGGATTTCTGCAACCTGACTCGTGTGCATCATTCCCATTTATCTGACTTTCCCCTCCAGCATTGGTCGGATTTACCTTGACATCTCCACGGAAGCCGGCCTTCCACACGCAAGGAGTTCTGGGGACATACTGCTTTTTCTATGACCTCTATCATCAGGGTAGAGGGTATACCTTTCCAACCCTTATAGACACCTCGCCTTGTTTCCACTTTTGGCATTCTAATTTTTACCCACTCCTTTTTGGTCATTGCACAGTGCCTTCTTCCCTTTATGGAAAGGGACATCCTCACAAAGTTGGGGGCTATGCTTTCCTTCTCCCCTCATAAATGCTTCCATCCAGACTCGCCTGCCTATCCCCTCATTCTCACCTTTACATTAGGACCATCCTCTATGCCATCTGCCAGTGCCTTCCCATTACCTTCTTCTGAACTTGATCCCACTGTCTGACATGTTTCAAATTCTTCTATTGCCTCACACCATGAGCCCATTCACATTTATCTCAAAGACCCCCTCTGTTTTCTGGCCCAATCACAATACCCACTCTCCCAACACAAATCCCTAGGCTTACAGCCTATCATTCAAGAACTCTTGTGAAAGGGATTACTTAGACCTACTCATTCCCCTTTAACAACAGTATCTTGGCAGTAAAAAAGCCCAATATTTCCTACCACTTGGTCCAAGACCTTCCTTCCATCAAGGCCCCTTACTCCAGGCAACATACATAAGATTTCCAGTTCTGTCACTGTATGGCTTTATCTGATGTGATAATAAAAATACCATATAAGCCGGGTGCGGTGGTGCACGCCTGTAATCCCAGCACTTGGGAGGCTGATGCAGGAGGATCACGAGTTCAAAGCCAGCCTTAGCAATGGAAATGCACTCAGTGAGACCCTGTCTCTACTAAAATACAAAATAAATAAAAGCCGGGCGCGGTCGCGCACGCCTGTAATCCCAGTACTTGGGAGGCTGAGGCAGGAGGATCGAGAGTTCAAAGCCAGCCTCAGCCATGGTGAGACACTTAGCAACTCAGTGAGACCCTGTCTCTAATAAAATACAAAAATGGGCTGGGGATGTGACCCAGTGGTCGAGTGCCCCTGAGTTCAATCCCCGGTACCAAAAAAAATAAATAAATAAATAAATAAATAAATAAATAAATAAATAAATAAATAAATAAACTGGGGATGTTGCCTAGTGATTGAGTGCCCCTGATTTCAATCCCTACTACCAAAAAGAAAAAATAAAATACAATCTAAACTCCTGTGGATAGCTGAATAATGGCCATAAAGATATTAGGAGCCCATAGTTACCTGTATGAAAAAATGGTCTTTGCAAATATGAGTATCAGAGGGAAATATGACATACATAGAGAATAGGATGTGAAGACAGAGTTAAAAGCCATGTGAAGATGCTGGCTTTGGACATTGGCATGGTATGGCCAGAAGACTAATAGCTACCAGACCTGAAAAAGACAAGGAATTGTTTCTCTCCTAGAATGTGGACCACAACCCCATTGACACCTTGATTTTGGTACAGCAAGACTGATTGTGAAATGCTGAGTTCCTGGCCCATATAAGAAAATAAAAATGAGTGATTTTACCTTACCAGGTTTGTGGTAATTTGTTACAGCAGCTACAGGAAACTAACACAAGTCTGATTAGAATTATGTGTGTAGCATGTGTTGGGGCATGCCTGTAATCGCAGCATTTGGGGAGGCTGAGGCAGGAGGATCACGAGTTCAAAGCCAGCCTCAGCAATGGAGAGGCACTTAAGCAAATTAGTGAGACCGAATCTCTAAAAAAAAAAAAAAAAAAAAATGCTGGGGATGTGACCCAGTGGTCGAGTGCCCCTGAGTTCAACCCCTGGTACCAATAAATAAATAAATAAATAAATAAATAAAATAAAAGGAATTTTGTGTGTATTTAGCCTGGTTTCTCATCATTGGGTGTAGTAATCATTACCTGTGTGTCACCAGGGCAGAAGACCTTTGTGACAGTGCCGTTCTACCCTGTAGGGGAGTGTATTCATTTGCTAGAGCTGCCACACAAATGACCACAAAACTCGGTGGCTTCAAATAACAGAAATATATTCCCTCACTGTTCTCGAGACCAGAAGTCCTAAGTCAAGGCATCAACAGGGGTGGTGCCTTCTGGAATCTCTGAAAGAAAATTCAGTTCATGCCTTCCTCCCACCTTCCAGTGGCTCCCTCAATCCTTGGTGTTCCTTGACCTATAGCATATGGATTTGATCTCTGTCCTGGTCCTCACGTGGCTCTTCCCGTGGCCTTGTCCTGTGTCTCTTTGACCATTGAATTTAGGGCCCACCCAAATCTCATCTGGATCTTTAATTTCATTGCATCTGCAAAGACCCTGTTTTCCAATAAACCAAATTCACAGGTACCCAGAAATACTCTTTGACTTCTTTTGGGGGGACAATATTGCACTCACTGCAAGAGCCTATGCCACACTCTCCTTCCATTCCATCAAGGATAGGGAGCAGGAGCCATCACCTGCCTGGGTTTATGAAGACCCAGCAAGTTGCAGCGAATTTCTGACGTCAGACTTCCTGGAATAGAAACTTAGAATTTCTAATCCACCATGATTCCCACCACACCACTCAGCATGTTTAGTATTTCCCAACCTACAATGAAGCTGTTTCACTTACAATCAACTTCATATGTACATCTTGCTAATCTCCACGCTACCCCTTTTGGCCGAAAAGATAAGCATAACAACTAGCAAACATGAAAGGCAAGGCTTCATACCTAAACTTATCTCTAAAAATTTAAGAAAACAAGCTGGTCGTAGTGACACTTTGTTGCTGCCTATGGCAACGATACCGCGGGAAAGTAATCGGAGGCAGACTGGGAATGAATGGTTCCTTTATTCTTGCTTTCTTTTTCTCTGCTTTCTCCTCTCTTTCTTCTGCCTTCTCTGTGTCTGTCCTCTCTCTTCTGTTTTCTCTCCCTCTCTGACACCCCCAGCTTGGTTAAATACTCTACACCCATCAAGCATACACGTGTTACAAGCTCAATTTACAGGTGTGGCACGCAGTGTCCATGGGCACAGAAACATTCTTAGTTAATTGCATTAATGTCAGGTGTAAACACGTTAATGTCTCCTCTTGGCTCTCAGCCAGCCACCATCTTAGCTACTTCCTCATTAAAGGCTCTTACATTTTCCCCCTTTTGTTTTAAAAGAGGGATAGCTTAAATGGATGTGTGAAGACCCTCACCACATCAGGATCAACTGTGCCTGTCTTAGTCGTCTGCATGTGCAAACGACATTCCTACCCATCATCGGATAATCAAGTTGTACCCTTTACTCCTGTCTTAGGTTGATATGTTGGTCACATGAGACTTTTCTCATCTTTGACTACCAGCAGTCCAACTGAGCCAACCAGTCATGAGGAGATGCTCTGGTTCTAAGGCGGCAACCTTTGTGCTGATGAGCCAAGTTCCATTAAATAGCGCACTAAGTTCTCTAGACAAATCAGCTGCCCTAAGTTCCATTAAGTAATGTGCCGGGACTGCTGAGTTATAAATGGGGCCGAGGTCTAAAGCTACCCCCCTTTTTGGGCCCTAAAGGGGTTTCTTTCTGCCTGCAGAAAGAATGTAGCTTACCTGGCGAAGATGGGCTTAATGGGCAAAAATAGCTGAGTGCCTCCCACCCGCCTGCTGGACGGATACCACGCCACACCCAGGGAGATTTGTAGAAAGCAAGAAGCCAAAAACTTGAATTTATTGGCAAGGTGCTGAACTTAAATAGGTCTAGAACTAACCAATCAACCAGCAGAGCAGTTCGGACTCTCATGCTACGTCATAGCCACACCCCTTTGCTTAGCCCCGGTCCTCCAAAGGGCGTGGTAAGCAGTCAAAGTCCTTCCCCTTGGCAGACATAAGTCCCAACGGTAATGTACTGAGTTCTCTAGACAAATCAGTTGCCCCATTAGGGTTAAGAAAAGGGATACCCATAAGGTATTGTCCTGTGTAATGTCCTAAACATCCTATAGTAGAAAGATCTGCCAAAATGTCCACTTGCTCTTGGAGAAGATCAACACGTTCATTGACAATTTCAAAATGTAGATGCTAATCTAGGAGGCCCCGTGCATGTAGAGCAGAGGCCACACTGCTGGTTAGGTTGTTTAATGCTTGAGCAGTAGGGATGCTTGTAGCGATTGTGACCCCTGCAGCTGTAGAAGCAGCAGCCATCTCTTTCATGTCTAGACAATGCCACCAGCAAGTCTTCAGGGCCCACTAAGACTGGCATAGGAATGTAACTAGAAACTCAAGCAACAATCATTAGAGGAAAGGCAGTGCCATTCTAGCACTGAGTCAAGAAGCGAGTTATAGAAGTGCAATTCAAACTAAAAAATATAACTATTAGATCTGAGGTCAGGTGTTTTAGTTCTGAAGTTGATCTATGCTCACATATATTGCTGCTTGAGCTCCCATGAACATTAGCTGGCAAAATATCACATTCAGAATGGATTAAAGAAAGGCTGAGAGTATTTAGCTTACAAAATATTACATTTAAGATAGATTAAAGAAAGGCTAAGAGCATTTTAGAAAAATATCTTGTTAGCTGGAACTTTTGAGCCTCAGCAAACACAGCAACCTTTTATGAATATACCGGTTGAAACAATTTAACTTTGTAAATTAATAAACAAAGTTAGTTACAAATAAATAATCCCATGTCAAATACCAAAATATCAGGCTGAACAGTAGTAGTCATATTCCTTGCTGAAGAGAAATCCTAGAGATACTTATAAATGAAGTTTGAAGGTACCTTCATTTTTTATTTGTTTACCCAATTTGAATATTTTTGACTTAAATGAATTAGAGGTATTTGGATCCATTTTTTTAAAATTACTTTTTATGAGCGCTCGTTTTTTGCTATTTGTGACGTCACATTTACATGAAATCTGGACAGACGCACAGACATATAGACGTATATAAAAAAGAAAAACACAATTGTGCACACACTAAAGAGATATCCTCTCGTCCCCCGGCCGGGAGGAATGAGACTTAAGTTGTTAACTTATTGAAGGAAAAAGCATGCAGCTTAAAAGTTTCTTAGCTGAAAAGGCAAAGATGAGGTCCCTTTATTGGAAAAGAGACAAACTCACGCAGGTGAGCGGATTGATAACAAATTACCTCTTTTCTACTATGTAAGAGGGGAATCCGCAACAAATTCATCTTGGCCCTTTTGATTTGGCACCTGTTTTATTAATCTTGATGGTATCCATACCGGGGAAGACTCGTGCTGTGGAAAGACACAAACAGATCCTCACCCCCAAATTAATACTGGGTCTGGGACCTTCCAAGTGCCTGAAAGAACATCTTAAATTTGGCATATGGCTCATTGGATCCCTGAATTACTTTAGACAAGCTACCCTGTAAGTCACCAGTTCCTTGCATAATTTTCCAAGCCCTAAGAGCTGTGGCGTATATTTGAGCATAAGCTCCAGGATCGTACTGAATCTGAACCTGTAAATCAGTATATGCCCTTCTCCAGTTAACATGTCTACATTATGACCTGGAAATCCTGCAGCCGCATTTATTTGAGTGGCTTCAACACAGAGCTCTTGGAATTGAAACCTCCAAACTAAGTATTGTCCCCCGCTCAGTACTGCCTTACATAAGCCTTTCCAACTTGATTCTTCCTCACTAATATTACTCTCACTAGCCCTAACTGACTCCCTTTCTTGTACCTGTCCCAAAGCTTTGGCACTTTCAGTAACACTTTCCTGAACCTTAGGTCTAGTTGAGAGTGGACATTCCCTAACTAAATGCCACATTATAAACCATGGACTTACTGTCATTATCATTTGGACGTATTTCTGTGCAGTACTCAATTTTACTACTGTTCCATTTTCTTCTTTATTTTCTTCTTCCCTATCTTTAATAAATCTCTAATAACCTTAACCGTCTGGTTCCTTGAAAATTCCGAACCCATTTTGCCTCTCCCTTAATCGCTCTGGTTAGAGACTCCTGCGAGGTTCCTCAGTTTACCTGCCGTGCCGATTCTGAATTCCCCTTATGGGCCACCACTTGTTGCCACCTAAGGCAATGATACCACAGGAAAGAAATAGGAGGCAGACTGGGAATGAATGGTTCCTTTATTCTTGCCTCTTCTTCTCTGCTTTCTCCTCTCTCTCTTCTGTCTTCTCTCCCTCTCTGACGCCCCCAGCTTGTTTAAATACTCTACACCCATCAAGCATACATGTGTTATAAGCTCAACTTACAGGTGCTGCATGCAGTGTCCATGGGCACAGAAAGATTCTTAGTTAATTGCATTAATGTCAGGTGTAATCAAGTTAATGCCTCCTCTTGACTCTCAGCCAGCTGCCATCTTAGCTACTTCCTCATTAAAGGCTCTTAAAGCACTTGCTTATAGTTCAAGTTACCTGGGAAGATGAGATGGGAACATTGATTCAGTTTAGAAGTGTGATACCACTCTGGGCAACATAGCAAGACCCCCAACTAAAAAAAAAAAAAAAAAAAAAAGGAAAAAATATTATTTAAGAAAACATCGCAATTCCAATTCTTACCTTCCCATCCCTGTTGCTAAATGATAATTCTATCCCATAAAGATACCATATTTTTTGAAAATTTGGCTGATTTACATTCCTAAGCCACTAGTCTGATGGTTTAGAAAATTGTGTGAAAAATTCTATACACCAGTGTCAGGATAATATAAGGTGTTGAGGTCTTTAGCTCCCCCTGTACCTGGGATGGACCTCTTTTGTCTAGCAAAAGAGGCCAGAAGGGACTACCTCAACAATAAGACTAGATTGGGAAAGTAAAGGCTGCTGATATTCCCTCCCCTGCCTTTAAAGGCCCAGGAACATACAAGGAAGCCCGGTCACCGTTCAGTGCAGGAACTCGTTTATTGAAAATGTGCACAATGCTTTATAGTGGACATCAGCCAATCAGTAGGGCAGTTTCTGTTCTCACAGCCATGCCACCTGCTTAGGCTAGGTCCCACAACAGGGTGTGGTAATGTGGCAAGCAGCCAGAAAGCCAGAGCTTTTCCATCCCCTTGTCAGACAATGTAAGTTCCCGACACACCAGAGGAAGAAAGAATCCCCTCACAGTCTGGAATGCACTCTCTAGTTTGAAAGCTCTTTGTGTAATCTTATTTCCTGATGAATCCCCTACAGAGGAGTTCTCCTGGTGACACAGGGAAGAAATCAGGCAGTTAGTGTAGGCAAGAATGATGAGGGTCAGCAATGAGGAAAACTGGTTAACTATTGTTTTCTTTAAATTAAGCAGTCAACATGAGTAAAAATGATGAGGGACTAAAGAGTAAAAATTGTTTTTCAAGGAGAGAACAAAGGATTCCTGACAGTTATTTTTCCAAAAAGATTTAAAAAGGGCTGGGTATGTGGTTTAGTGGTAGAGTGCTTTCCTAGAACACTTTAGGCATTGGGTTCAATTCCTGGCACCGCATAAAAATGAACAAAAAAGGCCTGGCTCAATGGCACACATCTATAATCTCAGCACTTGGGAGGCTGAGGCAGGAGGATTGCTAGTTCAAAGCCAGCCTCAGCAAAAAGCGAGGCACTGAGCAGCAGAGTGAGACCATGCCTCCAAATAACTTACAAAATTTGGGCCTGAAATGTGGCTAAGTGGTCAACTGCCCCCTGACTTCAATCCCTGGTAGAAAAAAAAAAAAAAGCTGGCATGGCCAGGCTTTCTTTAAAGCCTGTCAGGGAAGATTCGTGTTTCTTCCTAGTTTCTGGTGGCTTCTGATAATCTTTGCCTCTCCTTGCCTTGCAGCTGTAGCATTGTAAACTTCACCTTCATTTTCACATAGCCTATTCCTCCTCTTTGTCTGCATTCGGGTCTCCTCTTGCTAAAAGGAGAAGAGTCATATTAGATTTCAATCTCATTTTAACAACTAATTACATCTGGAAATAGTTCCATTTCCAAGTAAGGTCACATTCACAGGTTCCTGGTGGACATGAACTTAGCAGGGGGTGGGAGGAACTGTCAAAACCCAGAACAATTCCCAGGGACAATTTGCTTTTATTTATTTATTTTCTAGTGCAGTACTGGGGATTGAAGCCAGAGGCCCTCTACCATTGAGCTCCATCCCCAGCCCTTTTTATTTTGCATTTTTGTGGCAGGGTCTTGCTCAGGTATAGAGGCTGGTCTTGAATCTACAATCCTCCTGTCCTGGCCTCCTAAGTAGCTGGGATTACAAGTGTGCATCACCACAGCCACTTGCTGGGAGAGATTTGCCATTTTTTGGGATGGCTTTGTTTTCTTTTTTTGGATGGGGGATTGAACTCAGGGGCACTTGACCACTGGGCCACTGGGCCCCATTCCCAGCTATTTTTTTTTTATTTTTTGTATTTTATTTAGAGACAGGGTCTCACTAAGTTACTTAGTGCTTCACCATTGCTGAGGCTGGACTTGAACTCACAATCTTCCTGCCTCAGCCTCTCAAAGTGCTGGGATTACAGGCATGTGCCACCATGCCCAGCATGGCTTTGCTTTTCTTTACTGTCCCTTTGAATCCACCAATTCCTTATGTCACTCAGAAAAAGTCATGCAGAGAGTAACAGAAGCCTGTACAAATGAGTTGTACTCTTTCCTTCTATTTTAAGAGCCTACAGATATTTACTCTTAAGGAAAAGTAGAGCATTGGCCATCAGGGACCCGAGTACAAAGGCAACCAAATTACTAAAGTGTGGACGTCCGCAGCCAGCCCCCTCTGCCCTATAGCAGAATGTGTTTTGCCATTGCCCACACTTCTTGCCTGTCCTCAAGAAGGGCTCCTTTGCTACTGGCCAACCTTTATCTGATGACTTGCTCAGAGTTTTCCAAGCTGTATCCAGCAGATGTTCAAACAGATAGCTCTGTCACTTCTTTTCTCCCCCACACACTGCCCTTCGATCTGAGGTCCAGGGCAGGGATGAGTAGGTGGCCAGGCCCCAACTGTGTTAACCTGCTGGAGTTTCTGTGACATAGTGCCATAGGCTGGGAAGCTTAGTCATCAAAAGTTTATCTATTCACAAAAGTCCAGACTGGAAACCAAGATCAAGGTTGATTTCTCCTGAGGCCTCTCTCCTTGGCTTTGTGCTTGGATCCCTTAGGGTGTGTCCTCACATTTTAGACTTTCAGTCTATTGTTGAGTGTGTTTTAATCTCCTCTTCTTTTATATATATATATATATATATATATATATATATATATATATATATATATATATATATATATATTTGTAGTTGGATGCAATGCATTTGTTTTATTTATTTTTATGTGGTGCTGAGGATGAAACCCAGGGCATTGCAAGTGTTAGGTTTGTGATCTACTGCTGAGCCACAACCCCAGCCCTAATCTCTTCTTATTATAAGGTCATTTGTCATATTGAATTAGGGTCTTCCTGGGTATGTTTACACATGCCTATAATCCAAAGGGCTCAGGAAGTTGAGGGAAGAGGATTGCAGGTTCAAAGCCAGGCTTAGCAATTTAGGGGCTCTAAGCAATCTAGACAGACCCTGCCTCAAAATTTTAAAAAAGGGCTGGGGATGTGGCTTAGTAGTTAATCACCCCTGGGATCAATCCCCAGTAACCAAAAAGAACTTGAGTCTAACTTACTGACCTCATTTTATTTTAATTAACTCTCTAAAGTACCTATCTCCAAATGCTGTAATAATCTGAGTATGAGGAATTAGGATGTCAACACGCAACTTTAGGGGGACACAGTTCAGCCCGGAGCACCAAACAAAATTTCATCACCAGCTTACCTACTTTTTCGTCCTTTCCCTATCATTTCCTACCCATTTGTGGGATCCATCCAAATTACTCTGATTCACAAATTGTGAATCATTTCTCTATTCACAATATGAAATAATACATATAGAAATCAAACACTTGCCACAATCTACCCATGATGATATACTCTGTGAAGTGCTTGAACAAATAATGGTATCTGTTTAAAAATGATCATTTCTGTTTGGCACAGTGGCACACACCTGTAATCCCAGTGATTCAGGAAGCTAAAGTAGGAGGATCAAAAGTTTTAGGCCCAGGCTGGGGTTGTGGCTCAGCAGTAGAGTGCTGGCCTATTGCATGTGAGGCCCTGGGATTAATCCTCAGCTCCACGTAAGAATAAATAAAATAAAAATATTGTGTTCAAGTACAACTAAAAAATAAGTATATAAAAACAAAAAGTTTGAGGCCAGCCTCAGTAAGTTAACAAAACCCTGTCTCAGAATTAGAAAAAGGGCTGGGCTTAAAGCTGAGAAGTAGAGTGCCTCTGGGTTCCAACCCCAGTAACACCAAACAAATGAACAAAAACAAAACAAAAAAAAAAATCATTTCTAAGATATTTTGTAAATATTTATCAAATGAGCAAAAGGAAAATATGGAGTTATGAAATTAACATATCCATCATTAATATAATCTAAAGAAACAGGCTTTCCCTGTGTTAAAAATAACACCAAGACTCTTTGAATAAGTGAGAATAATCGTGGAGTTTTTTTTTTTTGTTTTTGGTTTTTTTTTTTTTTGTTTTTTTGGTACTGGGAATTGAACTCAGGGGCACTTGACCACTGGGCCACATCCCCAGCCCTTTTTTGGGATTTTATTAGAGACAGGGTCTCACTGAGTTGCTAAGTGCCTCGCATTTGCTGAGGCTGGCTTTGAACTCGCGATCCTCCTGCCTCAGCCTCCCAAAGTGCTGGGATTACAGGCGTGCGCCACCGCGCCCGGCTAATCATGGAGTTTTAACAGTCACAACAAACACCTAATTTGAAAAATGAAAGGAAAGTGAGGACAAAACAAAGGAAAAGTTAGGAACGAGAGATGGGTAAGTGAGAAATGAAAGACAGAGACCAGGCAGAGATGCACATGAGAGTTTATTTGTTCTAGCTGACAAATAAAGGCCATCTCTCTATAGAGCAGAGAAAGGCAAAAGAGATGTGGGTCCTGGGACTTTTATAGGGGAGGCTCAGGAATATAGCTGGGCAGGTCCTAATGCCAGTGGTTAAGGGTTGGGTTGGTATGAGGCCTTTCTCAGAAAGGCGCTTGGGTGGGAAAGCAAAACTTTTCTCTTAAAATGGTGGCTGTCACTTAATATGGCCATCCAGAGGCTAAGCAAATACTTTATACTTATAGTCTTTAATTAGCATGTGTTGAGTTGTAGTTGGGGTGACCCAGCTTATTTTACACCAGAAAGTGGATTCTACAGTGGATTTCCCCATTTTGCAAATTTGTTCTGGATTTTTTTTGTTTTTTTGTTTTTTAACTCAGGGGCACTCAACCACTGAGCCACATCCTTTTTTGTATTTTATTTAGAGACAGGGTCTCACTGAGTTGCATAGCACCTTGCCATTAGTGAGGCTGGCTTTGAACTCTTGATCCTCATGCCTCAGCCTCCTGAGCCATTGAGATTACAATCTTTCTTTTGGATTCCTGTTTTGCAAATTTTAAAGAATATAATCCATGAAAATGAATTCATGAGAAATCACTGAAGGGAAGTGTTAAAGGAACTGGGTTCATTTAAGTGACTAGAAATAGAACTCCTGCCATTCAGGAAAGGGCCAGATAGCAAAAAACACTAATTTTAGCATGTGTTGTGAGGCAGGTTGCTCTGAAAACACACCAAGGCCCAGTTTTGTCCATAGTAAAAAGCCTTTATTCCTACCAGTCAGGACTGCCTCATACAGGACCATGCTGTCTCTCCAGGAAACAACCCTAAGCCTTACCATTTTAGGACACTTAAAAGCAAAAACCACAACTGGGTAGACATAGCTGCAAGCAAGCTGATATAAAAGCTGAATTGATCAGTTAGGGAGACAATGCGTTGTAGATATTGCTATTTCCCAAGGGACTTTCTATATTGGCATAGCAGCAAGCAAGCAGAAGGGAAGTGGGTCAACATGACCCCAGTTGAGTACAAGTTAGAGAATGGATACTGATGTTGATACCGCCAGTTGTCCGTGATGAGTTCTGGTCCCCCAAATGTTGAAGTTTGAACATTAGAAAAACACTCTAAGGCAAGCACAGGTAGCATGGTTTATTTAAAAGAAGTAACATAAGTCAGGTGCGGTGGCACAGGCCTGTAATCGCAGCACATGTGCGGCTGAGGCAGGAATATTGCAAGTTCAATGCCAGCCTCAGCAATGGTAAGGCACTTAGCAACTCAGTGAGACCCTGTCTCTAATCAAATACAAAAAATGGCTGAGGATGTGGCTCAGTGGTCGAGTGCCTCTGATTCAATCCTTGGTACCAAAAAAAAAAAAAAAAAAAAGGTGAGGCTGGGGATTTGGCTCAGTAGTCAAGTGCCCCTGAGATCAAGCCCTGGTACCTAAAAACATAAATAAATAAATGGAATAACATAGACTTCTCCCAGGAGAGAAAAGGGTCCATTGCTGGTAACCTGGTATACCAAGAAGCCAGGCTGCTCTGCTTTTTTGTTATGTCCCAGGTGTCCTTTCTCTCCTGCTCTTCCCCTTTCTCTCCTTCCTGCATAGGTGACCAAGTCCAGTGACCAGGCTCAGGAATTCTGGGTGGGATGGCCAAAAATGTGAAAAGCCTATGGGCTTAGAGGAAAAGGGCAGTAAGGAGACATTAATTAACAACTCTATAGTTTCCTGTTAGGATGGGTAGTTCCTGGGACAGGTTTCCTTGGCAACAGTTTAAGGGCAGGGACCAGTTCTTGATGAGGGTTGAGGAAGGGCTCTGAAGAAATTAACATTACAAACCCTGAGGGTACAGTCTCCCAGATAGTCTCCAACATCCTGAGACTCACTCAAAATTGGCTATTTTGATCCCACCTGATTTGATTTTTCTATCTATACTGATTGCCTGTCAGCCTCTGGCTTCAAAGTCTAGACATTCAATCTCTGACAGGGTACATTGTCCGAAATAGGGGGGGGGGGGGGGGAGGGGGGGGTGGGGGGGATGGGGGGGGGGGGGAAAGGGGGGGGGGGGGGGGGGGGGGGGGGGGGGGGGGGGGGGGGGGGGGGGGGGGGGGGGGATATAAGGGGGGTGGGAAATAAATGGGGGGGGGGGGGGGGGGGGGGGGGGGGGGGGGGGGGTAGGGGGGGGGGTAAAGAAAAATGGGAACCAAAGAAAGATCAATTTTACATTGTATAAGAATAGCCTAGCCAGGTAAGGTGGCACACGCCTGTAATCCCAGCACTTGGGAGGCTGAGTCAGGAGGATCATGAGTTCAAAGCCAGCCTCAACAATGACAAGGCACTTAGCAACTCAGTGAGACCCTGTCTCTAATAAAATACAAAAAAAAAAAAAAAAAAAAGTGCTGGGGATGTGGCCCAGTGGTCGAGTGCCCCTGAGTTCAATGCATGGTACCAAAAAAAAAAAAAAAAAAAAATTGCCATTTTGTGTTGCCAAACATGTTATGCTGGGCAATTAGTAATTGTTACAGAGGTGGGGCTTTCCATGGAGAAGTAATTCTTACATGATATGGAGCATCAGGTTAAAATGTAGTCTGTTTGGTTTTTGCCCATATAGTCTAACCCATAATAGTGTGTCAGCTTAGGAGTTTATATATGGTTCTGGTCAGAGCATGAAACACACTATTTCTAAAGTGATTATAGAAAAGGTATTCTGGGGGAATGTAGGGAATGAAAGGGAGAAGGTAATAGAAAACATCTTTTTTTTTTTTTTTTTTTTTTGTGGTACCGGGAATTGAACTCAAGGGTACTCGACCACTGGGCCACATCCCCAGCCCTTTTTTGTGTTTTTAATAGAGACAGGGTCTCCCTGAGTTGGCTAAGTGCCTCGCTATTGCTGAGGCTGGCTTTGAACTCACGATCCTCCTGCCTCAGCCTCCCAAAGTGCTGGGATTACAGGCGTGTGCCATCGCGCCCCGCTAGAAAACATCTTATAATGATTTTAACATCACTTTCCTATGTGCATATATGAATACATAAACAATGTAGTTTCACATCATATACAAAGAGAAAAATGGAAAGGTGTACTCCATACGTGTATAATATGTCAAAATACATTCCACTGTCATGTACAGCTAATATGATCAAATTAACGATGGAGAGAGAGAGAGAGAGAGAGAGAGAGAGAGAGAGAGAGAGAGAAGATATTGTAAGATAATGTACCCTGGGTACTAACCTCCTTCCTGTAAATTCCATCTGGGTTCACACTCACATTCCATTTTCCAGATCTGGGGTGAAGTACTAGGGAGTGAACTCAGGGGTACTTGACCACTGAGCCACATCCCCAGCACTATTGTGTATTTTATTTAGAGACAGGGTCTCACTGAATTGCTTAGCAATCCTCGCACTTGCTGAGGTTGGCTTTGAACTCGCCATTCTCCTGTCTCAGCTACCCACATCACTAGGATTACAGGCGTGGGCCACCTTGCCTGGCGAACATCTCACATGATGAGAACAAAGCCCTAATGCTTTCAATCTTTCCTGGTCTGCATTACACTATTCTGGAATATTTTAGAATTCAGTGGCCTTTGAGGATGTGGCTCGTGTGAACTTTACAAAGGAGGAGTGGTTCATGGCTGGATCCTTCAGAAGATCTATTTACTGTGATCGTCATGCAGGAAGTCCTTAGCAACCTGGCATCTATAGGTAAGGATGATGTTTCAATATATAATCAAACACTGAGTAATATGCAGGGTTTTTTGTTTTTTTTTTTTTTGTATTTTATTAGAGACAGGGTCTCACTGAGTTGCTAAGTGCCTCGCCATTGCTGAGGCTGGCTTTGAATTCGCGATCCTCCTGTCTCAGTCTCCCAAGTGCTGGGAATACAGGCTGTGCACCACTGCGCCCAGCTTTGTACATAGTTTGATGACAAAATCATGGAATACATATTTGGAGACCACAAAAACATGAGAACATCTCACATGATGAGAACAAAGCCCTAATGCTTTCAATCTTTCCTGGTCTGCATTACACTATTCTGGAATATTTTAGAATTCAGTGGCCTTTGAGGATGTGGCTCGTGTGAACTTTACAAAGGAGGATGGAGTGGTTTCTGCTGGATCCTTCCAGAAGAATCTTCTACGGATCGTCATGCAGGAAGTCCTTAGCAACCTGGCATCTATAGGTAAGGATGATGTTTCAATATATAATCAAACACTGAGTAATATGCAGGGTTTTTTGTTTTTTTTTTTTTTGTATTTTATTAGAGACAGGGTCTCACTGAGTTGCTAAGTGCCTCGCCATTGCTGAGGCTGGCTTTGAATTCGCGATCCTCCTGTCTCAGTCTCCCAAGTGCTGGGAATACAGGCTGTGCACCACTGCGCCCAGCTTTGTACATAGTTTGATGACAAAATCATGGAATACATATTTGGAGACCACAAAAACATGAGAACATCTCACATGATGAGAACAAAGCCCTAATGCTTTCAATCTTTCCTGGTCTGCATTACACTATTCTGGAATATTTTAGAATTCAGTGGCCTTTGGGATTGTGGCTGTGAACTTTACAAAGGAGGATGGAGTGGTTTCTGCTGGATCCTTCCAGAAGATCTCTACAGGAGATGTCATGCAGGAAGTCCTTAGCAACCTGGCATCTATAGGTAAGGATGATGTTTCAATATATAATCAAACACTGAGTAATATGCAGGGTTTTTTGTTTTTTTTTTTTTTTTGTATTTTATTAGAGACAGGATCTCACTGAGTTGCTAAGTGCCTCGCCATTGCTGAGGCTGGCTTTGAATTCGCGATCCTCCTGTCTCAGTCTCCCAAGTGCTGGGAATACAGGCTGTGCACCACTGCGCCCAGCTTTGTACATAGTTTGATGACAAAATCATGGAATACATATTTGGAGACCACAAAAACATGAGAACATCTCACATGATGAGAACAAAGCCCTAATGCTTTCAATCTTTCCTGGTCTGCATTACACTATTCTGGAATATTTTAGAATTCAGTGGCCTTTGAGGATGTGGCTCGTGTGAACTTTACAAAGGAGGAGTGGTTTTATGCTGGATCCTTCCAGAAGATCTCTACAGGAGATGTCATGCAGGAAGTCCTTAGCAACCTGGCTTCTAAGTAAGGATGATGTTTCAATATATAATCAAACACTGAGTAATATGCAGGGTTTTTTGTTTTTTTTTTTTTTGTTGTTGTTGTTTGTTTGGTTATTTGTTTGTTTGTTGTAACAGGGATTGAACTCAGGGCACTTGTGCACAGGGCTTCATCCACAGCCCTTATTTTGTATTTTATTAGAGACAGGATCTCACTGAGTTGCTAAGTGCCTCGCCATTGCTGAGGCTGGCTTTGAATTCGCGATCCTCCTGTCTCAGTCTCCCAAGTGCTGGGAATACAGGCGTGCAACCACTGCGCCCAGCTTTGTACATAGTTTGATGACAAAATCATGGAATACATATTTGGAGACCACAAAAACATGAGAACATCTCACATGATGAGAACAAAGCCCTAATGCTTTCAATCTTTCCTGGTCTGCATTACACTATTCTGGAATATTTTAGAATTCAGTGGCCTTTGAGGATGTGGCTCGTGTGAACTTTACAAAGGAGGATGGAGTGGTTTCTGCTGGATCCTTCCAGAAGAATCTTCTACGGATCGTCATGCAGGAAGTCCTTAGCAACCTGGCATCTTTAGGTAAGGATGATGTTTCAATATATAATCAAACACTGAGTAATATGCAGGGTTTTTTGTTTTTTTTTTTTTTGTATTTTATTAGAGACAGGATCTCACTGAGTTGCTAAGTGCCTCGCCATTGCTGAGGCTGGCTTTGAATTCGCGATCCTCCTGTCTCAGTCTCCCAAAGTGCTGGATTACCGGTATGTGCCACCATGCCTGGCCAGGCCAGAATATTTTAATTAACAGCCATATGGTTTCCTGTAGGGAGGGGTAGTTCCTAGGACATGTTACCTTGGCAGAGATGGGGGGGCAGGGATAGGACAGGATTATTTATTTATTTATTTATTTATTTTTGTACCAGGGATTGAACTCAGGGCACTTGTGCACAGGGCTTCATCCACAGCCCTTATTTTGTATTTTATTAGAGACAGGATCTCACTGAGTTGCTAAGTGCCTCGCCATTGCTGAGGCTGGCTTTGAATTCGCGATCCTCCTGTCTCAGTCTCCCAAGTGCTGGGAATACAGGCTGTGCACCACTGCGCCCAGCTTTGTACATAGTTTGATGACAAAATCATGGAATACATATTTGGAGACCACAAAAACATGAGAACATCTCACATGATGAGAACAAAGCCCTAATGCTTTCAATCTTTCCTGGTCTGCATTACACTATTCTGGAATATTTTAGAATTCAGTGGCCTTTGAGGATGTGGCTCGTGTGAACTTTACAAAGGAGGATGGAGTGGTTTCTGCTGGATCCTTCCAGAAGAATCTTCTACGGATCGTCATGCAGGAAGTCCTTAGCTTTTGTATTTTATTAGAGCCTGGGTCTCACTGACTTGCTAAGTCCATCGCCATTGCTCAGGCTGCCTTTGAACTCTTGATCCTCCTGCTTCAGCATCCCAAGTGCTGGGAATACAGGCGTGCACCACTGCGCCCAGCTTTGTACATAGTTTGATGACAAAATCATGGAATACATATTTGGAGACCACAAAAACATGAGAACATCTCACATGATGAGAACAAAGCCCTAATGCTTTCAATCTTTCCTGGTCTGCATTACACTATTCTGGAATATTTTAGAATTCAGTGGCCTTTGAGGATGTGGCTGTGAACTTTACAAAGGAGGAGTGGTTTCTGCTGGATCCTTCCCAGAAGAATCTCTACAGAGATGTCATGCAGGAAGTCCTTAGCAACCTGGCTTCTATAGGTAAGGATGATGTTTCAATATATAATCAAACACTGAGTAATATGCAGGGTTTTTTGTTTTTTTTTTTTAAACCAAGGATTGAATTCAGGGGTGTTTAGCCACTGACACAAATCCATACCCCTTTTATTACTGTATTTAGATACAAGGCCTCCATACGTTGTTGAGGCTGGCTTTGTTCTTCAGATCCTTCTTGGTTTTATTTCTGTTTTTTTTTTTTTTTTTTTTGTTGTTGTTGTTTGTTTGGTTATTTGTTTGTTTGTTTGTTGTAACAGGGATTGAACTCTGGGGCACTCGACCACTGGGTCACATCCCAAGTCTTTTTTTTTTTTTTTTTTGTATTTTATTAGAGACAGAGTCTCACTAAGTTGCTCAGTGCCTCGACATTGCTAAGGCTGGGTTTCAAGTTGCAATCCTCCTGCCACATCCTCCCCAGTGCTGGAATTACAGGCATGCGACACCATGCCCGGCCTCCTTTTTTCTTCATTTTTTTTTTTTTTGCATTAGAACCATTCATATAATAAATGCCATAATTTATTCCGAAATTATGATGATACATAATGGTTGTTTTTTGTCTACATCATAGGAGACAAATGGGAAGATCAGAACACAAATCCCAGGAGAGACCTAAGGTAATTTGTATTGTCTAGAGAAAACAGTGGCTAGAGGGAATTGTACCATGTCCTATAATTTTATAAACAAGTAGAAAAAATAACCATGATTTGAATTATATTTATTCTCATTTAACCATAAATATGGACTTTAATGGACAATACATGTTTATTGTTTTCAAATTAATTGATTTGTTGACAATGCTGTAAAATGTTCTCATGATAATATTCTTTTGGAACAAGCTATGAGAATTAGTATTTTCAGACAGTTTGGACATGACAGAAAATAGTTTCCCTGAAACTGGTAATAGTGTAAGTGTAATACCAACTCATGAATATAAAAGTGTTAATGAGCCAACCATAAATTTCCATATTGTGTTTTTACAGAAGTCATATGGTAAGTTCTGGAAAAATTTAAACAGGTATTCCATGTTGAAGAAACTTTAGTGAGATTCCAAATCTTAGTCTTCACCAGAACATTCCCACTAGAGTAATTCCATGTGAAAGGAATACGTATGAACAAGTCTTCATATATCTCTTTTTCCTTAATAGGCATATTATAGCTCACTCTTCACACAAACCATATGAGAATGAGGAGAATGGAAGGAAGCCATATAAACTTAAACTGAACAGAGCATCTTTAATTTCTTGTACAAGTGTTCAAAGACAAGAATCTGTGAACATTGTAAGTGAACCTTACGAATGTCTAACATGTGGAAAAGAGTGCAGTTGTTGCATGTATTATCAGAAATATGAACATTCTTATACTGGAGAGACAGGCTACACATGTAATCAATGTGGAAAAGTCTTCACTTATTCTTCTTACCTTCAAGCACATAAACAAACTCATACTGGACAGAGGCCATATGAAAGTAAACAAGGTGGGAAAGAGTTTAGTCATTCCTCTCACACTCAAACACATAAAGAAACTCATACTGGGGAGAAGCCCTATCAATGTAAGCTATGTGGGAAAGCCTTCAGGTATTCCTCTTACCTTCAAAAACATAATCGAACTCATACTGGGGAGAAGCCCTATGAATGTGAGCAATGTGGGAAAGCTTTCAGTTGTTCCTATGACCTTAAAATACATGACCGAACTCATACTGGGGAGAAGCCCTATGAATGCAAGCAATGTGGGAAAGCTTTCCGTTGTTTGTATTACCTTAAAATACATGACCGAATTCATACTGGGGAGAAGCCCTATGAATGTAAGCAATGTGGGAAAGCCTTCAGATATTCCTCTGAACTTCAAATACATAATCGAACTCATACTGGAGAGAAGCGCTATGAATGTAAGCAATGTGGGAAAGCCTTCAGATGTTCCTCTGTCCTTCAAAAACATAATCGAACTCATACTGGAGAGAAGCCCTATGAATGTAAGCAATGTGGGAAAGCCTTTGCTGCTTTTGGTAACCTTTTGAGACATACACGAATTCATACTGGTGAGAAGTCCTATGAATGTGAGCAATGTGGTAAAGCTTTCAGTTGTTTGTATTACCTTAAAATACATGACCGAACTCATACTGGGGAGAAGCCCTATGAATGCAAGCAATGTGGGAAAGCCTTCGTTTCTTCCTCTAATCTTCAAACACATGAACGAACTCATACTGGGGAGAAGCCCTATGAATGTAAGCAATGTGGGAGAGCATTTGCTGTTTTTGGTCATCTTTCACGACATACACGAATTCATACTGGAGAGAAGCCCTATGAATGTAAGCAGTGTGGGAAAGCCTTTGCTGATTCTGGTACCCTTTCGAGACATAAACTAACACATACTGGTGAGAAGCCCTATGAATGTAAGCAGTGTGGGAAAGCCTTTGCTGATTCTGGTACCCTTTGGAGACATAAACTAACACATACTGGTCAGAAGCCCTATGAATGTAAGCAATGTGGGAAAGGCTTCATTTCTTCCTCTTACCTTCATACACATAAACAAACTCATACTGGGGAGAAGCCCTAAGAATGTAAGCAGTGTGGGAAAGCTTTTGCTGCTTCTGGTTGCCTTTTGAAACATAGTTGAATTCATATTAGGCAGAAGCCTTATGAATGTTATGAGGTCCTTGCTTAGCATCTGGATGGCCATCTTAAATGACAGCCATCATTTTAAGGAAAACATTTCACTGTCCTTCCCAATGCCCTTTCTGAGAAAGGCTCACCACTCCCTCATACCAACCCAACCTCTAACTGCCCCACATTAGGACCCGCCTCTCTCTTATTCCTGAGCTTTCCCCATAAAAGTCCCGGAATCCAAGCCTGTTTTTCGTCTCTCCACTCTATAGAGAGATGGCCTTTATTTGTCAACTCTGACAAATCAACTGTAGTGTGTATCTCTCCCTGGTGTCCGTCTTTTATTTGTAGCTTACTGTTGCTGCCTGAAGCGATTGCCGCTTAAAGCAACAAAGTCGCATGAATAAGTTCAGAGGCAGACTGGAAACAAACAGGCTCTTTATTCTTCCAGCTTCTCTCTCCGGCTCCAACAACACCCCAACACGCAATCCACACTCCTCCTACCACCACAAAATGGCACCGACCTGATCCACAATCCTCTGGGCCAAGTCTCATGAGACAATGCAAATGGCGCCGACCCGATTCACAATGTCCCGGGCCAAGTCTCATGAGACCATGCAAATGGCAACAACCCAATCTACAATGTCCCGGGCAAAGTCTCATGAGACTATGGAGGGTGGTAATGCTTATGGGTCACAGCTATTTGCAATCTTAGCTATCTCCTTAATTAGGGCTCCTGCATTTCCCCTCTTTTTGTTTTAAAAGAGGGGATGCTCTAGGACCTCCATGTGCAACCAACATTCTTACCCATCATTGGATAATCAAGGCTGTGCCCTTGACTCCTGTCTTAGGTTGATATGTCGTCCACATGAGACTGTCCCATGCAACTGTGCCTGTCTTAGGTTTTCCCCTTCTGGGGATCTTACCCATCGTTATTGGCTACCAGCCATCCAGTGGAGCCCTTCAGGATCAACTGTGTATGATGACTAACAGCTGTCCAATTGTGGGGAGATGCTGCAGCTTTAAGGAGATAAGCCTTCTGCTGTCGAGCCAAGTTGCATAGCATATCAAATTCTTTAAACCAATCAGCTGCCCTGAGTTCTATCAAGTAACACACTGAGTTCTATAGACATACCACAAGGCATTATTCCATAAAGTCCCAAACAATGAAAGATCAAAATGTTTACTTGTTATAACACGTTGATCTAGGAGGCCCCATGCATGCAGAGTAGAAGCCAAACTGCTGGTGAGGTTGTTTGATGCTTGAGTAGCAGGGATGCTTGCAGCTATAGCAGCAGCCATCTTTTTTATGTCTAGACAATGCCACCGGCAAATCTTCAGGCCCGCTACCTAGAAACTCAAGCATCAATTATTAAAGGCAAGGCAGTGCTATTCCAGCACTAAGGCAAGAGACGAGTTGTCAAACTAAAAAAGAATTATTAGATTAGAAGATTAAAGTTGATTTCTGCTCACACACATTGCTGCTTGAGCTCCCACAAACATAAGCTGGCAAAATATCATATTGAGAACAAAACAAAGACTGAGGGTATTTACTGTATTAAAAATAGATTAAAGAAAAGCTAAAGGCACTTTGAAAAAATAATTTGTTAGCTGGAATCCTCGAGTCTCTGCATACACAGCAATCCTTTACCTGTTGAAATAATTCAAATTAATCAGCTATTAAACAATGAAGTTAATAACAAACAATCCTAGGTCAAAACACCAAAATATCAGGTTATACAGCACTAGTCATATTCTTCACTAAAGAGAAGTCCCAGGGACACCTATAAATCAAAATTAAAAGTACCTTCACTTATAAAATTATTTGCCTAAATTGAATACTCTTAAAATAAAATGAATTGAAGTTATTTGGATCCATATATATATTTTTTCATAAGCGCTTTGTTATTTGCGACGTCACACTGGACAGATGCACAAATATTTGTGACGTCACATTAACATGAAATGTAGACAAATGCACAAACATAAAGACATGTATAAAAAGAAAAAAAATACAATTGTGTGCACACTAAAGAGAGATCTCCTCATCCTGGCCGGGAGGAATGACACTTAAGTTGTGAAATATTTTGAAGGACTCTTTTAAGGGAATCATTCCATACCTTCATCTTGGTCCTCTTGATTTTGTACTTTTTTAAATTAATCTTAATTTCTCAACAACTTCATCTTGATCCTTTTGATGTGGTACCTGCTCTATTAATCTAGATGGTATCCATATTGGAGAGGATTCATGCTTTGGAAAAACACAAACAGATGCTCTCCCCAAAATTAATACTGTATTTTGACACTTCCATGTACCTGAAAGAACATCCTTCCAATAAACCAAAGGTTTATGTTGTTGGTGTGGGTTCCAATGTCTGTCTCCAGCAGAATAACCATTAGAGTCTAAAGTTAAAAAGTTTAAGGTAAACAGGGCAACTGCCAGTCTGTCCCTAGGACTTTTCCAATTTCCTTCTTTTTTGTTTTAATAACATTATTTTCAGTGTGCAGTTTGCTCTTTCAATAATGCCCTGACCCTGAGGATTGTATGGGATGCCTGTTTTATGGGATATATTGAATTTTGCACAAAACTGTTTGAAAGATGAGAACGTATATACAGGGCCATTATATGTTTTAAGCATTTTGGGGATGCCCAATGAAGCAAAAGCTAGCAAACAATGAGATGTAACATCTTTAACTTTTTCTCCAGAATGTAAGAAAGCAAAAATCATGTCTGAGCATGTATCTATGGTCACATGAATAAATCACAATTTTCCAAAACTTGGCTCATGAGTAACATCCATCTGCCACAAATGATTGGGCATTAATCCTCTAGGGTTAACACCATAATGAGGATTGGGCAAATGTGTCATACAAGATTTACAATCTTTTACAATTGTTCTGGCTTGGTCCTTTGTGATTTTAAACCTACGCTGCAAGGTGGTGCTATTGACGTGAAACTGAAAGTGAAATAAAGTAGCTTGCTGGAGCATTGAATGTATAAAGATTGTTTGGGTAAGGTCATCAGCCTTTTGATTACCTTCATGGAGGGGACCAGGCAAGATGGTATGTGCTTTAATATGTCTATGAATAGAGGTTCTTTTCTTGCCCACAAAAGTTTTTGTATTTGATAAAACAATTGAAAGGTTGGAGTATGAGGTGCTATTGGTCCTGCTAGCTCTAATTTTGCGACAGCATATACAATATAGTGGCTATCTGAAAAAATGTTCATGGGCAGCTCTCTAAAATTTTCCAGAGCTCTTACCACAGCTTCCAGTTCCACTAATTGAGCTGATTTGTGTGCGATTATGTAAGTCTTATTTTCTTTTGTAGTGACTACTGCAGCAGTACCATTTGAGGACCCATCTGTTAATACATTTAATGCCTTAGGAATAGGTTGATTTTTTATTACCTGTGGAATTATAATAGGATGATTAATACAAAAAGGTAATATAGGAGAGTTAGGAAGATGATTATGAAAAATTTGCAGAAGTAGAGCATCTAGCTATAGCCCAATCATTATCATTGAAGCATAAATATTCAATCTGTGAAGATGAATAGGGAGTAATAATAGTAGCAGGGTGAATGCCAAATATTTTAGTAGAAGTCTTAAGTCCTTGAAGAATAAATTTAGCCACCATGGAGGTATAAGACTCAATTATACTTTTAGGAGAGATGGGCAAATGTATCCATAATAAAGGCCCTTGTTGCCAAAATACTCCTGTGGGTGTATATTGTGAAGAAATAATAATCAATATCAGTGATTGAGTTAAAACAAATCTATCACAATGAGCTCCTTTGATGGCTTTTTCTACTAACTTTAAAGCTTTCCTAGCATCAGGAGTCAATGTTCATGGTGAAGATGGATCAGGGTCCCTGCAAAGGATGTCAAATAAAGGTTTTAGTTGGCCAATAGTGAGGTTTTGTGTAGGGCGAAGCCAATTAATATCTCCCAGCAATTTTTGAAAGTCATTGAGAGTGGCCAAATGCTCCTTATTAATTAATATATTTTGAGGCTTAATAAAAGTGTGCATAATTTGGAATCCTAGATATAATATTGGAGATCTAATTTGAATATTTTTCTTAGCAATGTTTAGTCCATATCGTTTCAAGTTTTCTGATATCTCACTAAATATGGTGAATAAGACTTCTTGATTAGGATGAGCAAGCAAAACATCCTCCATATAATGGAGGCACATAAGGTCTGGGTATTTTTTTTTTTTTTTTTTTTTTTGTACCAGGGATTGAACTCAGGGGCGCTCGACCACTGGGCCACATCCCCAGCCCCCATTTTTTTTTTTTTTTTTGTATTTTATTAGAGACAGGGTCTCACCGAGTTGCTAAGTGCCTCGCCATTGCTGAGGCTGGCTTTGAACTCGCGATCCTCCTGCCTCAGCCTCCCAAGTGCTGGGATTACAGGCGTGCGCCACCGTGCCCGGCAAGGTCTGGGTATTTATTTTTGATAGGCTGAATAACTTTATCTACATAGATTTGACACATAGTGGGGCTATTAGCCATTCCCTGCAGCAAAACATTCCATTGATATCTCTGATCAGGGCCATTATTGTTTATCGAAGGAACTGAAAAAGCAAACCTGGGGGTATCCAGAAGGTGTAGAGGAATAGAAAAGAAACAATCCTTTATATCAAGAGTAATAAGATGGAAGTTTTTTGGAATAGCTACAGGATTAGGAAGTCCAGGTTGAGTAGGAACCATGATTTGCATGGTTTTATTAATATCTCTAAGATCAGGTAACAATCGCCATTTTCCTGATTTTTTCTAGATCACAAATATGGGGGAATTCCAGGGAGAGGTGGAAGGTTCTATACATCCTACTCATATTTGTTCCTGAACTAGTAGGTGGGCCTCTTGTAATTTCTGTTTAGATAGGGGGCACTGAGGGACCCACACTGGCTTATCAGAAAGCCATAGTATTTTCAAAATTATTTTCTCAGTGGCCCCGAAAAAAAATATCTTTTTCCGTTATGATAATGATTACTTTTAGGGTTAAAATTACTCTGTACTTTTTGATAATGATTTCTTTTAGAGTTAAGATTATCCTGTACTTTTTGATAATGATTTCTTTTAGGGTTAAGATTACCCTGTATTTTTAGATAATGATTTTTTTTAGGTTTAAAATTACCCTGTAGATTTTCATATTTAACTCCTGCAGGCTTGGTTGCAATGTATACTCCCATTTGTTGCAAAATATCTCTTCCCCATAAAGTAACCGGTAGGTTAGGTAAAACATAAGGCTGAAATGTTCCTTTATGTCCTTCATCATCCTGCCATTTTAAAATTACCGCACTTTTCTCTGGGAGGTTATTATATCCCAAGCCTCTTAAACTGGTTGAAGCTTTTTGCAGAGGCCAGTGCTTGGTCCATTGCTGTAGATTAATGATGGAAGAGTCAGCTCCAGTATCTATCAGTCCTTCCATCTCTATTCCTTGGATTTTTATTTTACACATAGGCCTCCTTGAACAATCCCGAACCCAGCAAGCCATGGGTCCCGAATCAGTTGAACAAAATCCTCTATTGTTCCTTTTTTGAGGCATACCCATTTTAAAAGAATTATGTAAATTGGGAAGGAGAAGCAACTGAGCAATTCTATCTCCTTGATTAACAGAACTTATACTTTGGGGTGAGCTAAGCATTATTTTTATTTCCCCTTTGTAGTCTGAGTTTATTACACCTGGGGTCACTTGCAAACCTAATAAGCTTTCAGGACTTCTCCCGAGAATAAAATTCCTATAGTCCCCGAGGGAAGAGGTCCCCTGACTCTTGTGGGAATCAGTTGAACCCCCATTTCATGTGTTAGCACTATTCGGGCCATGGAACAGAGGTCTAATCCTGCATTTCCTCCTGTTCCTCTGGTGAGGGAGTGGATGGGTAGTAGGGATTGTGTCGGGGAAGCATCTGAGTGGATGCTTGAGGATACTCCTCCTCCAATGCCTTATACATTTTTGGGCCCTGGGGCATTGGGCCCCATGCCCCATTTTTTGAATTCCTGAACAAATGATTTCCATAGATGTCAAATTTTTAATGGCATTTATTGGCCCAATGATTTTCCTTCTTACACCTGGGGCAGCTGCCTGGGCCACAGTATGAGCTTGGTCTTATTTCTCTTTTGGGATTTTGCCTAGAATAGCCTGATTTATTATGATAATTTTTCCTGGAATATCCTGATTGAATATAATTTTTCCTGAATATCCGAAGAATATAATGTCTAGGTTGAGATTTTGTAAAATTTCGAGGGGAAGCACCTCTCATTGCGGCTACAATTACATTTCCTGTGACAACAGTGTCATTTATATTTTTACATAGTTGTATATAAACGGAAGGATCCTTTTTAGTTCTCCATGTCCTGATGGCTTCCTGGCAGTATTTGTTAGCATTTTCGTATGCTAATTGAACAACTAATGGCATAGCTTGATCAACATCTGCAAACACTCTACCTGCAGTTCTCAAAAGTCGATCAGCAAAGTCAGCATATGGCTCATTAGGCCCTTGAATCACTTTTGACCAGCTACCTTGTAGATCCTTAGGTCATTGTACAGTTTTCCATGCCTCTAAGGAAGCTGTGTTTATCTGAGCATATAACCTGGGTCATAATTTTTTTGAGCCTGTAAGTCTGCAAATTGCCCTTCTCCTGTGAGCATTTCTATATTATGGTCTCCAAACCCTGCAGGTGCGTTTCTTTTAGCTGTTTCTATACAAAGTTCTTTAAATTGCGATCGTCAAACCAAGTATTGCCCCCCACTTAATGCTGCTTTACATAGACTTTTCCAGTCTGAGGGGGTTAAGCTAAAGGTGTTAAGGGACTCCAGCATACTCAACGTGAAAGGAGCTTGGGGCCCATACATCACTACTGCCTCTTGGAGATTTTTTTATTGTTTTGAAATCTACTGACTAGTGGAGCTTCTGTCCGTTTTTCTTTTCAAATACTGGCAGTTCCCAATGTATCTTTGAGTTACACTCAAGAGTGCATACACACTCAGAAAGACTTTTTATTTCTGTTTCTAGGGTATGCAAACGCCTAGTAATACCCTTCATATTTTCTTAATAGATTCCACCCATGGGGGAGTAGAGGACACAAGTGGTTCCTCTACTTGACTGTCCTTTTTCTTGGTCTTTTTTAGTTTCTTTTTCCTCATTTTCTCAGGATCACTTTTACTAGATTCCTCACTACTGCTAATTTCACTGACAGCAATATCCTGAGTCCCAGGTTCCATGAAGAGCAAGTATTCTTCAGCTATCTCCAATAACTCCCGAATAGCTCTAACAGCTTGGAGTTTTGTCATTTTTGGGACTCTTCTAATACTCTCTTTACTAGTCTTAGTTGACCCAGTGGAAGCTACTCTTTCTTGATCACTTTCAGTTTTTTCTAAATCCTCCTAACTGACAACGGAGTCAGGTATATCAAGGATTCTTTCCATAACCTCTATCACTTGGGATTTAGTTATATTCAAACCCATTTTTAGAGACCTTTCAGTTCTTTTTTTTTTTTTTTTTTTTTTTTGTGGTACTGGGTATTGAACTCAGGGGCACTCGACCACTGGGCCACATCCCCAGCCCTTTTTTGTATTTTATTTAGAGACAGGGTCTCACTGAGTTGCTAAGTGCCTCGCCATTGCTGAGGCTGGCTTTGAACTCACGATCCTCCTGCCTCAGCCTCCCAACGTGCTGTGATTACAGGCGTGCGCCACCACGCCCAGCTACCTTTCAGTTCTTACCTGTCCGCTCCAAAGTCCCCGTACGGCCGCAACCTGTTGCTGCCTGAAGCAATTGCCACTTGGAGCAACAAAGCCGTGGGAATAAGTTCAGAAGCAGACTGGAAACGAACAGGCTCTTTATTCTGCCAGCTTCTCTCTCCGGCTCCAACAAAGCCCCAACACACAATCCACACTCCTCCAACCACCACAAAATGGCACTGATGATGACCCACAATTTCCCGGGGCCAAGTCTCACGAGATACTGCAAATGGTGCCAACCTGATCCACAATTCCCAGGGGCCAAGTCTCGTGAGATCCTGCAAATGGCGCCGACCCGATTCATAATGTCCCAGGCGTAGTCTCAGGAGACCATGGAAGTTGGTAATGCTTATGGCTCACAGCTAATTGTAATCTTAGCTATCTCCTTAATTAGGGCTCCTGCAGATTAAGCTTTGGTTTATATCAGTACATTAACATTTGACCTTCAGAAAAAAACCTTAAATAGCTTTTCCTGTTTGTTCTATATACTTATTTAATCAACTTTTAAAGAGCTTTTATATGATCCCTTTTTGTTCATAATTTTAAATAATTTTGTAATAATTTGAATTTGGGTAACCCTTTTATCTCAATAAAAATATTGTTATTTGCAGTACTCCCAATGGAAACATCTGAATCCTTTGAGCCTCTGCATATACAGAAATCTTTTATAAACCTTTATATAGAATCATACACATTTGTTAACCACTTCATGAGAACATAACATTCATGCATATAGAATTAGACCTGTTGAACACATCTGTTAACCACTTCATGAGAACATAACATTCATGCATATAAAATTAGACCTGTTGAAATTTTAATTTGTTTCATTGATGACAAAGACCAATTTATGAAAACAATCAAAAATGTTACTCGATGTGTTAGAATTTGTTAAAACAAGAAGTTTGATGGTATATTTAACAGTTAGTATTTTATCCTTGAAAATGTCTAACAAACAAAGTTACTTATAAATTTACTTTTCTTACATTTACCCAAGAGAACACACACAATAAAAAGGCAGAAAAACCATAGAATACAAGACAAGACATAAGGCGGCAAGAACTAGGAATTATTATTATTATTTTTTTTTTTTGATGTGGCAGTTCACTTTAGTAATCTAAAGGACAGAAGGTACATCTTGGGGCCTTGGAATTTTCCAAGGTACGCATCCCCTTGGATGGCATTTTATCCTGAAGTTCTAGAGCGAAGGTCCAGCTTTAGAATTTGTGATGGTAAAGAACTTTTAAATCACATGAGTTAAAGGTATTTGGATCCATATTTTAAATTTTCATGAGTGCTTAATCTACACACACATGAACACACAAACAGAACACAAGTGTACACACAACACCTGGGTGCACAGAATTAGAATTATGAGCTCAAAAATCTTAGAAAAATGACAGGCTGGTAAAAAGACATTTTAACCCTTTATTTCTTTCTTCTATTGGGTTTAAGCTTACTTCTCCATTTGCATTTCAATGTAAGTCCTGGGTAAGTCCTGGCTGAGGTAACCCTTTTTTTCCCCACCCCCTTCTGGAGTTTAAGCTAACTTCTCCATTTGCATTTCAATATAAGTCCTGGCTTAGGTCTGGCAGGGTGGGGGACTGCAATTGTGAGTAGATGCCTTCACCTAAGGCACTTTCTTCAAGGCCTTAACCAGTTGAGTTTCCCTAAGAGCTTTTATAAGGGGACAGACAGAATCTAATTTAAGTTTAGCTCCTAAGATTTCAAAAGGAGGTATAGTTTGAACCTTGTTGACAGAAGGCTGGGCTATCAGCATGTGTCCCCAAGGCTTTGCCTCCTTAAGGCAGGGCGCAGTGGCCAGAGTCGGGGGTGGGGGGAACCTCTCATGATGGAGAATTGAGCAAGGTTGCCCAGGCTTAAAGCTCAGGCGAATTGCCTTGGCTCAGCTGTTTTGGCGCGTAAGTCTCGGCTCAAGGAACAGAAGTCTGTTCGCGCTGCAGCCAGCCAGTGAAGGGATCTAGAGGATACAGGCTGTTTTCAGCCACTGGGCTCAGACAAAGAATGTAGGCCGCTCTCAGTTGCCGAGAGGGACTGCATTGCACGGGCAGGAGAAAGCCGGCACCCCAGCCATAGCGAATTGGCTCGTCCCGCGGGTCATCCCAGCCATTTCCCTGGCAACCCGTGGGAGCTGGTGCGCAGCGCAAATGCTGCACTGGTCCTGCCGAGCTGTGCTGGCCACCAGCGTATCCCACCATGCACAGTCATAGGAGATGAAGTCAAGGGCAGCGTCCCAACTGACGAGGCCCCATGCCTGCCTGGCCCCGCCCCCAGTGGTTTGGATGCAAGCTGCAAGCCATAAGCCAGGCAGGCCGAGACACAAGCCCAGTCCATGCAGCGGTACACTTTTTCTTTTCGCCGAGCCCCAGAACTGTGAGCCCCGGTGATGGCGGCAGCCATGCATTCTGGACAAAAGCCCGGGACCACGTGGCAGCGGCAGCAGCCCACCGTCTGTACATCCCTAGAGACCCCATATTGTCACCGCACACATGATGCCGCAGAGGGCAGCTGTTCTTTGTTCTTAAGTTTGGTCCCGCTCTGAGTTTTATCCGCACCCAGGCTGGTGCGCCTTTCAGTAAGCGCGTTTTTCCCGAACATCGTTCTGTTGTACTTCGCCAGTCACATACAAAAATTGCAGGTTTACTCGCACAGAGGTTCCAGATAAGGGAGAGGAAGAGAGAGAAAGTGGACGAGAAAGAGAGAGAACGATATATGTTTGCCTCATTTTCTAGAGGGCCTTCTTTACCCGGAAGGCCCTATCTGGCTTCAAACGCTTAGCCCAATCAGTTGAAGTTCTGCCCCACGCGTGGCACCACTTTGTCGTGAAGTTATAAGGGGTTGAGGTCTTTAGCCCCCCCCCCCCATACCTGGGATGGACCTCTTCTGTCTACCAAAAGAGGCCAGAGGGGCCTCCTCAACGATGAGACTGGATGGGGAAAGTAAAGGCCGCCAACGCCTCCTCCCCTGCCTTCAAAAGACTCAGAGCCGTGTCAGGGAGCCCAGTCAGTAGAATGCCAGAACTCTGTTTATTGAGGAAGTTGGACAGTCTTATAGAGGACATGGGCCAATGAACAGAAAGATCATAGGGACACATAAGGAGCATTGGCAGAGCCATTGGCCTATGCTTGGGGTGGTTTCAGTTCTCAGAGCCATGCCCCCTACTTAGTCTAGGTCCTGTAACAGAGCGTGGTAATGTGGAAAACAGCCAGAAAGCCAAAGCTTTTCCATCCCCTTGGCAGACAGTGTAAGGTCCCGACATGTAAGCATGGTCCCCATGGTCCGGAGGCCAGTGACCTACAACTTGTCTCCCCCATGGAAGAAGTTACTGGGCTAATTAGGTCCCATCTCCCTTGGGCATCTGTCTGCTGAGATGGGCTCTAATGCTTAGGTGGATTGGAACTGAAAAAATCATTATGGTATGTACTAGATGCCTAAGTAGAGAGAGGTGAGAGTGGTAAAGACAGAGAAAAGTAGAGAAAGAGCCAAAGGAGAAGAGGACTGGGGAGAGGAGAGGGAAGAAGCAGAGAAAAGAGGAGAGGCCATGAGCCTCTGGTCTTGATGGGAGGGAGGAACTCCCTTGAAGTTTCTGCAAGGACAACCATTCTCCGGCATCTGGCCAAGATTGGCACGTGACTGCACGTGCATCCTTGCAAGAAACAGCTTCCCTGAGCCAGCACGGTGGGTCTCTGCACCACAGAAACTACAGCAGAACAGGAAGGAAGAAGAAGAGGCAGTGGGTGTGGATAGCTCCATCAAACAGTTGGTTTTTCTTTTTCTTCTTTTTAAAATTTATGCAGTTTGGTTTTTGGAGAAAGGAGAGAGATGGGGCAACAACCATGAACTGATAAGAGCCACTTAAAGATATTGTAATGCTGCTGGAGATAAATTAAGAGAGAGAGGGAGGGCTGGGGCTAAAGCTCAGTGGCAGAGCACTTGCCTATATGCGTGTGGCACTTGGTATAATCCTCTGCACTACATAAAAATAAGCATATAAAATAAAGGCATTCTGTCCACCTACAATGACAAAAAAAATGGAAAGAGAGGGAGCAGGAATTTGGATCCAAGAGACATGGATAACTGATAATCAGGGGTTTTAGAAGAGGTGGCTGATGGATTGTTCTGAAGCACAGCCTTTACGTCCAGTGCACTGGGTTCTCCCAAGTAGAGTGGGTCTCCTCTCAGCTGCCTCTTCTGTTGCCACTTCCCTGATCAGACAAGAGCAACACTGACTCCTGCTCTGGCTTCATTGAGCATGTCTTTCTAATTAGGGTGTAAGCAGGTTGGTTTCAGTGCATGACAAATCATGTCAGATGCCTTTCAGACTTGAAAGTTACTTCCAAGAGGCATCTGACCACTGGATGTGACATAGAGCTTCAAAGATGGAGCTGGTTATGTTATGGCTATTTCTACTTGTATCCTTTGGTATCTGTGCTCTATGATACAACTCACTTCAAAATGAAAACCTCTGGTTTAACAAATGAATTCAGGGAACAAAGGAAGTTTTCATCTGTCTACATGATAGTAAACAAGGAATGAAGAATTAATGTTAAAAATTTTGCAACTTTATTTATTTTTTTTTGGAGTCACACGAACACTCGCAAATATTTTAATTAGAAAATGTGCCTCAAAAATAGATTTAGCAGAATTATACTTTAGAGGTCAAACATGTATGAGTTCAGATTAATCAGACTCCCTACTTTGTTTCTTAATTTTGTTTCATTTTACCAAGCATAAATATTAAACTCTTACAAAACATACTTAATTGAAATGCTTTAAATATAAAACAGTTCACTGTGGTCTCATCAGTACATTTATAAAGCACTGTAATGAAAAAATCTAACAGCTCTAAATAAGTAGATAGTATACACTATACAAATGTTTATTCAACCAATAAAATTTAGACACAGAAAAAGAACAAGCAATGTCACTTAGTGTTATTGTTTCAGTTGTACTACATGAGATAAAAAACAAATGTTCAAGTTCTAGTAGTTATAATAAGTTTAAGCTACTTTCTAAACTGGATTAAAAAGTACTTAAGTTGTTAGAAAATTTTGACTTACCCGTTGGCAACATGACCATGTGCTAAGAGACCAAATCAGTGTTTTAACTAGGGTGTCAGGTGGTCGATGCACACGTCACCAACTGTAGAACACTGGTATTCTCACAAGAAACCCGAGAACATATTCAACAACAAAACTATCCTCTGCACTTTAGGTTTTTGTTTTTTTTTTTGTTTGTTTGTTTTTTTAGTGGCAATCAGACTTTTAACCTAACAAGAGAACCATTTTTATAATTCATATAGCTAGGCCAGGTGTGGTGGTACACACCTGTAATCCCAGCAACTCGGGAAGGCAGAGGCAGGAGAATGGTAGTTTGAGGTCAGCCTGGGCAACTTAGCAAGACCCTGTCTCAAAATTTAAAATAAAAAAGACTGGAGCTGGGGCTCAGTGGTAAGGAGCCCTTGAATTCAATTCCCAGTACAACTAAAAAGTCCCACAGCAGTATGCATCTTCCTCTTCAGCTGAAAGGTTGAATTACCACCGCCATGACTTCGTTACAGACTAAAATCCAACAGGTAATTCCAACGCCACCTGCTACTCTAGTAGGGAAAGCTACCAGTCCGTCTAGCAGTGTTATCCATTTGCTGGGCACAACAGCCACAGGGACAGAATAATACTTCCAAATGAGCGAGATCATCAAGGCAGCTTGCAATAGGTAGAAAGCAACACTTATCACCCATTTTATCTTGGCCAGTTGGGCTGTCCGTGCTTTCACATGGGTCTTGAGCTTGCCCATCATCTTGTTGATCCCTCTTTCCAACCTGGCATATCTGGCAAACTGGTCTATCATGTTGATGGTGGAGAGCTCTTGCTTCATACCCTGGATCTCCGCCCTCATCTGCGGCTCCTGCTCTGCATCCTTCTGAGCACCCTGGACATTGCCGGGCGAGAGTGCTCCCCATTGCTTGTGTCCTTCTAGGACCCCAAAAGCATCACACTGTACTGGTATTCTCTCTCCACCAGTCTCCCTGCACGGCTTGTCCCAAAGTGCGGGCCCCTGCCGCCAAGGCTGCTGGGATGCCCAGGAGCGGGGCTAACAGAAATGTTTGGGGCTGGCAGCGCTGGACTCAGGCTTGCTTCTGCCCACGGCGGGAAGACCACACCATGTGAAAGCCCACGAGCCAGGGGGCCCCTGGAGTCTGTTCTGGAAGCAGGACCTGGCGACTTCTGCGACTGCCTGCGAGAGCTCACCACGGGTGGGTGCGCCTTCGCGCTGGGCTCCGCCAGCGGGCTGGGGACCCCCGACCACGTCAGCGGGCTGCGCGGTGGCACCCCAGCGGCCACTTACGAATGAGGACAACAACAGAAGGAGCTGCAACTTTATTTATTCTGGTTAGAAAGTATCAATCAGCTTTTCATTGCTGTGACCAAAATACCCTGAGAACAACTTAGAGGAGAATAAAGTTATTTAGACTTATGGTTTCAGAGGTTCAGTCCATGAACAAATGGCTCCATTGCTCTCGGCTTAAGATGAGTCAGAACATGATTGCAGAAAGGTATGGCAGAGAAAATCTGCTCAGCTCATGGCTGCCAGGAAATGGAGCACAAAGCCAGAGACAAAATATAATCCCCAGTGACCTACTTCCTCCAGCCATTCCTCACTTGCCTATAGCTATCACCCAGTAATCCACTCAAATTATTAATCCATCAAATGGATTAACCCGCTGATTAGGTATTAGCTCTCCTAATATAATCATTTAACCTCTGAACTTTCCTACATTGCCTTAAGAGCTTTTTGGGAGACATCTCATATCCAAACCATAAAGAAGTCTCCCTTCAAAGTATATCGAAATGTAGAAATTTCAAAGTCAGTGCCAGGCATGGTGGTACATTCCTGTAATCCTAGCAATTTGGCAACCCAAGAAAGGGAAACTGTATGTTCAAGACCAGCCTCAACAACTTAGACCCTCAGCACTTAGTGAAACTCTGTCTCAAAATAAAACATAAAACAAGCTCTGGGACTATGGCTCAGTGATAAAGTGCCTCTGGGTTCAATCCCAAGTACCAGGAAAAAGAATAAAAAGGAAAAGAATAGAAAAGAAAAAAATTTCAAGGGGCTAGGGTTGTGGCTCAGCGGCAGAGCGCTCGCCTGGTGCGTGCGCGGCCCGGGTTCGATCCTCAGCACTACGTACAAATAAACCCATTGTGTACAGCTAAAGCAAATAAATAAATATTTTCTTAAAGGAGACTTAAAAAAAATTTCAAGGTCAAAGTTTCAGTATTTCATTTCTAGAGAAAAATCTCTGTTTATAATTGTTGTATTTCTCAGACCTGAGTATTCACATGACACCTATACACATATGAACAGAAATGCTGTTAAGTCGTCTCATAAAGTTTGCTTTCTCACTTAACAATACTCAAACTGAATATGACCTGATATAAAGTATATGTGCATAGAAAAAAGAACAAAAGGGAAATTGTATAATATTAAGCATGATTATCCCTGGGTGTTAATATTATAGAAGAATTTTTTCAGCCCGGTGCAGTGGTGCACGATAATCCCAGCAGCTCAGGGGGCTGAGACAGGAACATCACGAGTTCAAAGCCAACCTCAGCAAAAGCAAGGTGCTAAGCGACTCAGTGAGACCCTGTCTCCAAATAAAATACAAAACAGGATTAAGAATGTGGGTCAGTGGTTGAGTGCCCCTGAGTTCAACCCCAGTACCAAAAAAAAAAAAAAAAAAAAAGAGAGAGAGAGAGAGAGAGAGAGAGAAAAGAATTTTTTTCTTTATGTGTTTTCTGGCCTTCTTGATTTTCTGGAATGAAAATATATATATTCTTTTGGGTTTTAGTTTGTTTGTTTTGAGATTGAACCGAGAGGTGCTTTATTGCTGAACTACAGCCCCAGCTTATTTATTTATTTATTTATTTATTTATTTTCATTCATTCATTCATTCATTCAGACAGGGTCTTGCTAAGTTGCTGAGGTTGGCCTAGAAATTACAATGCTCATGCCTCAGCCTCCTGATTCACTGGGATTACAGGTGTGAGCCACCACACCTGAAAAGGATATTACTCTTAAAATCAGAATATATGTGTTATGGATATGTATGTATATATATATATGTACATATATATATTACATACATATACATGCACAATCTATTTAACCATGTGTACATGAATACACACATATGTATAATATATCTATGCACATATGTATGATACATACTTGAAAAAGAGAGACAAAACCTGAGCTGTCTTGGCAAGTCTCTCATTTGAACACATTGTTTCTGTTTCTTTTAACATTGGTGTCACTATAGAATTTCATTGAGATCTGAGATCCAATTCACAATGTGGGCCCAAGTCCTCAGAAACCAAGCCCCCTTGAGGCTGACGACCTCATTCACACACTGTTGCCACACACGATCCTGCAAGAAGAGTCCCCAAAGCAGATGGCAGTGATTCAAGGTGGTGGGGGGGGTTGTGTCACAGACTCAATTGACCCTGCTAAATAAACCAAGGATTAACACTTGTGAGTCAGAAAGAGAAGAAAAGTGAGTAAGCAGTGTATCAGTTCAGATGCTCAAAGTTACAACTAAAGCACAACATGAAACAAATTTTAAAACACATTGGTTCACACATTGAAAAGTCCAAGGGAGGTATCTATTATGGTTCAGGTATAGTTTGTGCTCCAAAGGTTCACAACCTGAAAGCTTGGTCCCCAGTGTGGCAATGTTGAGAGATGGTGGAACCTTTCAGGAGTGTGGCCCACTGCAAGATATTTAGGTCATGGGGCACAGCCCTTGATCTCAGAAGAGATTAATGCTGGTCTTTCACAGCTACTATGAGAGAGGGTTGTTATAAAGTGAGGCCATCCTACACACTTTGGCCCTTTTGCATGTCACCACTTTCCTTTCTGCTCCTCCATCCTGTTGTTGTGACAGCTAGGGAGCCCTTGCCAGAGGCTATAGCAATGGGACTGCCTGATCTTAGGCTTTCAGCCTTCAAAACTGTGAGCTAAATAAACCTCTTTATTTCATAAAGTTCCCATCCTCCTGTATTTTGTTACAGCAACAGAAAATGGACTAATACAATATTCTACAGACCTGGTTGAATCCAGGAGTTCATATCATATTGTGAGGATAGTCTCACTCTCTCCATCTCTCAGCAGTTTTCTCTGGTCAACTTTTATTTTGGTACCAGGTACTGAACTCAGGGCACTCAACCACTGAGCCGCATACCAAGCTCTTTTTTTTTTTTTTTTTTTTTTTGTATTTTATAAGAGACAGGGTCTAACTGAGTTGCTAAGTGCTTCGCCATTGCTGAGGCTGGCTTTGAACTCACAATCCTCCTGCCTCAGCCTCCCAAGTGCTGGGATTACAGGCCTGCACTACCATGCCCGAATCTGGTCGACTTTTTTGGGGGGCAGGCTTTTTTTTTTATGATGATTGCTGGAAGCTCTGGGATATTCTACCAGATGAAGTGTTCCAAAGAAAGACAGTTTCTCACAGCTTCAGAAAAACCACAGAGCTGATGTGGAGACTATGATTAGCAAATCCTGTGAAATGGTATGGGTAGGGGAGAGTACAGCCCCATTTGAGCCATCTGAGGGAGGATCCGAGGTTTCTCAAAGCAAAGCTGAGGTTCCTCTTTTAACAGAAGAATAGGCAACAGTGAACTGGCAACGATCAAATGCCCATATCAATAAGGCTTATTCTAAGATCTACCAACCCCTGTGGCGAATTCACCTCACCTCTTGGGACATTGATTTCCACATCCAAAATTGAAAAGGGTTACACCAAATATCTCCAAAGTCCTGTGAAAAAAAAAAAAGAAAGAAAGAAATTGTCTATAGCGATGATGCTATAAGAAATAGAACCTAGTGACCAAGAGAGATAATTTTTAAAGAAATGGCCTTAAATGTAACAACTAAGAAATTGTCCACCCATGCAGGGTATCGGCTGCTGAGCTCTGGCCATCTGTCAGGCCATGTGTCTGATCTCAGGCAGTGGGGAGTCAGGCAAGGACAGATACAGATGGGGGCCTCCATATCCCACAAGTTTAAACTCTGGTCTAAACTATGCCCTCCTGCCTGCATGCATACTGCTGCAGTCCTCACCTTGACCTCTGATGTGGCCCAAATGAAGACAAGAATCAAGGTCCTGCCTAATGTATTTATGTGTATAACATGCCACTTTTCTGATCAATAGATATCAGGAGCTCCCTCTTACCAATCATATGTGGCAAAAGAGCTCACCTTGAGCTTTAAGGACAAAACAACCCTCATGAAACCTGACAGGCATATTTTCCACCACTGTTGTGCATGTGCTTTATGCTCCAGCTACTCAGACATCTCCATACTAAAATGTCTGTTCAGGGACCTGCACTTAACTTTTCCCTTTTCAACCTGCCCTACTGGATAGAACCTAAGCAATCTGTGGGAGGGAATGAGTCTTCCTCGTGCTGTATCATCTGCTGCTAGCATAGTACCTGGCATAGAGTAGGCACTCAACAATAACCTCTGAGTAAAATTTTCCTGGGCTGGCGATGTAGCTCAGTGGAAGAGTGCTGGCCTAGCATGCTCAAGACCCAGGGGTCTTCTCCAGCACCACAAAAAAAAAAAAAAAAAAAAAAAAACCAACCAAACCAAACAAACAAAAATCTTCACTGTATCATGCTTTCTCTCTGCCAGGATTTTGTTCATCACCACTGTTTCCCAGAAGATCCTCTTCTAATTCTGCAATATTTCTCCTCTCTCTTCCTTTCCTGCTCCCTCCTCTCTCTCTCCTATAAACTGCTACTAAATTCCCAGTTACATCTGCATCTTATTACACATTCATGATCTGTCCCACAGTACCCAGCAACCATTGGAATTACCAGCTATTGTTTAATTCCACTCATCCACCCCATTTTTTCCTCCACAGAGCAGAGCTCTCTGCAGACAAAGGATAAGTATTATCCACCTCCACATCCCAGACTAATACTCTCTATTTCTTTGAAACAATTGAAATAACGTCTGTCACTTAGTAGGTGTCCTAAACACCCATAGAGTGTCCGAAGTACTTTTGGCTGAAGTATAAGGCAGAGAGTAGAGACAGGAACTAATTATTACTTATATCATCGCTTCATGTGGAAACTGTCCTCAGACCACGAGATTCTCTAGGGTGATGCCTGGTGGTGCTTCCATGGCAACAGAAAAAGGTGCTGCCGTTCTCTAGAAGGGTCCCTCCCAAGTTGATCAGAAAGTGCTCACCATCCCTTTGGCCTTTACTAGTCTTTGCCAAACCAAACCATGTACCCAAGGTCCAGGTAGATCTCACAGAGGATCTTTTAGGAACCAAAGAAATGTGGCACTCACAAAATTCCTTTGTACTGCCCCTAATTGAGAGGTCCTGGAACAAGGCCTCCAAAAAGAGGGCGCCCACAAACACACTCCTTCTGACCCCATTTCTGCCCATCTGCCCTCTCTCTACCCTTCCTCCTCACCCTCTTTCCTGCAACTAGACCGGATGCCCTCCTCTTTCCCTCAGCCACTCCTCTTCTGGGCTAACCCTTTACCCAAACCCTGTAATTTTTTGTTTGTTTGTTTGCTTACTCTATCAGCTCCTGAAAATGTGTCCTAAAATCTCCCACTTTTATTGTCTATACCTCTCTTTATTTCTCTCCATGTTGTCACATATTTTAAGTTACTTTATCAGGTACTAGACATCACATAGGAAAAATTATAGATATAATTTGTGAATCTGGATGATGAAAAAATTTAGCTTTGCTTCTGACAAGCAGTATAGGGTCTGGCAGATGTCATCAATCCAGTGGTTTTCAACCAGAGGAAATTAGCGGGCACAGTGGCCAAAAGTATAATCCCAGCAACTTGAGAGGCTGAGGCAAAAGATCATTACAAGTTTGAGGCCAGCCTGGGCAATTTAGCAAGACGCTGACTCAAAATAAAAAAACAAACAAAAAGAGGGCAGGGAACTTTTGGCAATGTCTAAACATGATTTTGGTTGTCAGAACATGGGAAAAAGAATATAATAGTGGCATCTAGTGGCTAGAGTCCAGGGATGCTGCTAAATATCCTAAAATGTGAAGGACAGCTCACAACAGAATTTTCTGTTCTCTGATGTCAATAGCATCAACACCAAAGAGGAGAAATCTGGTCTTAGTTCAATGAAACATTATGCTGATTGTAGGCTGGGCTTCTATTTTTGTGAGGTTTCTCTGTTTCTCTCTCTCTCTCACTCTCACACACACACCCTCCTTTGGTGAGGCCTTTGGAAGTCCCGGATGAAAGCCTGAGGTCATTACTTGCTCTTCCTCTCATGTGGCCCTGAACTCCAATTGTTCTGCTGGAAGCTTCTCTGACTCTTCAGGTGGGCAAATGCCTCAAAGTGCAAAGTTCTGCTCACTCTTCTCCCCAGGGTCTTGGCCCTTAAATCCTCCACACTTGGCAGCTCACCTTCAAACACATCTTGCATGTTTTGAAGGCTTTTTCTAGCAGTTCTTGATAGAAAGGCTCATCTTCCAGTCCCCTGAGGGGGACTGCCCCTCTCCACTGAAGAAAGAGGTTGCCTGCCAGTTTTTCTTGAATCTCTCAAGTGCAGGCTTTGGGCCTTACCATAATATTGATGAAAGTTCTCCTCTACCCAGTCTTTGCCCTTATGCTTGGAGAGGAGCAGGGCATGTCTCAAGAGGGTGAATGTTGATGGTATGCCCATTTTCCATAATTACTGCCAGCGCCAAGAGCTGGGTGTATAAGTGTGTGTGTGGGGGGGGGGGCGCGCTCCTCTCCAGTTATCTAAGAATCAAATATACCCAGTCTTTAATTTTTCCTTTCTCATACAAAGGAGAAATTGTGCAGTCTCATAGCAGGAATCCTATTTTTCATGTGAACATATTCAATCCCGCTCCTTAGAATAGAATAAAGCTGACATTAAAATGCTGACAACATTTGCCTATTTCCCCAGAGTATGGTTTACTTTGCTGGAAAACCAGCAAACTTTTGCCTGAGCCCAATCTCAGGTGGGTGTGGTAAACTTCCCTTATTGAATGGAATTCTCATCAGTTTGCAGATTAAATTAATTTTGATTCAAAACCTCACCAATTTTAGAAAATGGGGTTGCCTCATTTACTCATGGAATGAAATGTGAAGAAATGTATAGCTAGGTTGTAACCAGCTGGGATAAATACCTCCCTAGAGCAGCACACATGGAGTCCTGCATCTTGGCTTTTCCTGCAAAGACTCAGTCTTTGCTAAAGCATCAATATGTTAGAAGAAATACAAAATAATGAAAGAAGCCATTTTTCAGGTGATTTCTTCTAAAATGAAGGCACCTCAAAGGAATGGCTTCCTGGGAAAGCAGGTAAGGTCTTTTCTGGGCTGGGGTGGACAAAGAAGGTGCAAGCAAGATGTGCCCCCTACTGTTAAGAGAGGGGCAGTCCCTCCTCTTAGATTTTAATGAGTGACATGGGGTTGTTTACTGAGAACCATGGAAATGAAGGGAAATTTCATAAATCCGCGAGGAAGCTGCTTAAGTTCCTGGGGAAGCTAAAATGAAGAGCTCGGATTGCAGGACTCTAGAGCCCAATTAAACAGCCACAGTTCACAAAGCCACAGAGAGTCTTAATATTGTAGTTGTAAATCAGCTCTCCTGAAGATTTTGAGCCACCAAACAGCTTAGGCCAAGCCTTATAAAAAGCTGTATATTAAAAAAAAAAAAAAGATGAGTTTCTCATTCCAGTGGATCATCAAAAATATCATATAAGGCTAGGGTTATGGCTCAGTGGTAGAGCCCTTGCCTGAAATGTGTGAGGCACTTGGTTCAATTCTGAACACCTCATATGAATAAATAAATGTCCTTTAACAACTTAAATAAATAAAAAATATTAACAAATCACAAGTATCTCAAATCAACCATTTTCATTTTATACTAATCATTTTTTTTTACTAATTATTTTGGGAACCCAGTGCTTGCTGATGCACACAATTGCCCACCCTCTCTGCCATCTCCTTTCTTCATTCTAACTTGAAACTTTGTCCTTAAAACTGACCACACAAGCTGGCACAGTGTCGCACACCTGTAATCCAAGTGATTTGGGAGGCTGAGGCAGGAGGATTAAAATTCAAGACTAACCTGGGTAATTTAGCAAGATCTTGTCTCAAAATAAAAAATGAAGGGGAGAAACAATCAGTGAGGTGAGTAGAGAGCCAACTAATTGGGAACAAATATTTAATACATGCACATCAAATAGAGCACCAATTTCTAGAATATATAAAGAACTCAAAAAAACTTAACACCAAAAAAGCAAATAACCCAATCAATAAATGGGCTAAGAAATTGAAAAGACACTTCTCAGAAGATACACATTTAATCAACAAATACATGAAAAAATGCTCAACATCGCTGGCAATTAGATAAATGCAAATCAAAACTACTCTAAGATTTCATTTCACTCCAGTCAGAATGGCAGCTATCAAGAACACAAACAACAATAAATGTTGGAGAGGATGTGGGGGAAAAGGCACACTCATACATTGCTGGTGGGACTGCAAAATGGTGCAACTGCTATGGAAAGCAGTATGGAGATTTCTTGGGAAAATGGGAATGGAACCACCATATGACCCAGCCATCCCACTCCTGGGTCTATTCCCAAAGGACTTAAAAACAGCATATTACAGTGACACAGCCACTTCAATGTTTATAGCAGCACAATTCACAATACCTAGGTTGTGGAACCAACCTAGATGTCCCTCAGTAGATGAGTGGATAAAGAAAATGTGGTATATATACAAAATGGAATTTTCCTCAGCAATAAGAGAGAATAAAATAATGGCATTTGCAGGTAAATGGATAAAGTTGGAGAATATAATGCTAAGTGAAATTAGTCAATCTCAAAAATCCAAATACTGAATGTTTTCTCTGATATAAGGAAGCTAGTTCACAGTGTTGTTGGATGGGGGTACACAGGATTAGAGAAACACTAGAATGGTCAAAAGAAAAGGAGGGGAAGGGAGGGAGCAAGGGGGGAGGGAGGGGGGAAGGAAAAAAATTGGTGGTTAAATGAGATGGATATCATTATCCTAAATGCATGATTGAAGATCTGAACGGTACTTATACACTTTGTATACAAGCAGTTGTATGTAAAAAGATGCTATACTTGTGCAGTATGAATAAGTAAGTAAATAATTAAATAAACAAAAAAATGAAGGGGACTGGGGTTGTGGTTCATTGGTAGAGTGCTGGCTTAGCATGTATGAGAACCTAGGTTCTATCCTCAGCACAACATATACATAAATAAAATAAAGGTATTGTGCCCACCAACAACTAAAAAAATGTTTTAAAATAAAAATTAAAAAAAAGAAAAAAGAAAAAAGCCAAGAACGTAGCTCAGTGGTAGAGTGCCCTGGTTGTAATTCCCAGTACCAAAAAAAAAAAAAAAAAAAGGAGAAAGAGAAGAAAACTTATCTATGTAATGATTATAAAATGTCATTTTATTTTTAAACTATACATTTTCTGACATCGTGATCATTAGTGTGAAATATAATGAACAAAACATAAAAATGGAGGGCTGGGAACTGGGGTTGTGGCTCAGCAGGAGAGGGCTCGCCTAGCACGTGTGTGGCCCTGGTTCGATCCTCAGGCCCACACAAAAAATAAATAAATAATTATTAAGGCATTGTGTCCAACTACAACTAAAAACATAAATATTAAAAAAAAAAAAAACTTGAAAAGAATGGAGGGATGGGATGTAGCTCAGAGATGGAGCACTTGACTAGCAATGCAAGGCCCAAGGATTGATGCCTACCATGGAAGAAAAGATATTAAAATGGAAGAGTTACCATGTTTTTAGTAGTTTTAAATCTTTTAGTAGTTTTAAATCCTGAGGATTTTTATATTTTATATGTTTTTCCCAAAGAATTTTGAGACCCAATAATTAGTCAAAATAGTCTCCCCTAATTTTTAACATCACTAGGCTCTCAACTGCTTCTGTCAAAAGGGTGGAGGAAGGATCATCTTAGGACTTTCACTATTCAGACAAGAGACGTTGTATGAGTCTTTTGGTTATAAAAACTTTGGACAAGTAGATAATTGTTGCTCTGAGTAGAAAGTGGCATAAAATTTTTAGCAGGTTGATGAAGCTCAGCGTTCCTAAGGCCTCTTGAAGAGTGAAGCTGGTTGCCAGGGTGAAGGGTGATAAACAGTTCAGAAGCTCCTGGGGGCAAACTCTCTGGATCCCACCTTTGCTCTCTGAGTTCTAAAAAAGGAGAACATGTTGAGATGGAGGAAAGATCATCACTAACAGTCCCAAGGGAAACTGTGAAGGGAGTCCAGACCAGAGAGCAGGGGTGTGGCCTTGGGGTTGGAGAGAACAGGGGTTAATAGAAGTTCATGGAAGGACATCCCTGAGACCCACAGGTAAAGGTTAGATGGGCACATTCAGCCATATAGGCTCTGTACAATTGAAGGTGTTCTGAAAGGTCCTGTTATGGAGGTAAGCACCTCCTTTGTGTCACACCTGGGAGAAAAGGTAAAGTCAGTGTGTACCAAGAGGGGTTTCTCCAGGTCTTTGCTGGGTTTTCCATTTGTCACTTACCAAAAATTTGCAAGCTCCTCTGTTAGCAGAACCCATTTTACATACTCTACCCTCTCTCAGCAGCCATAATCCATAAGGTAAATTTTTTTAAAGAAATATTTATTTGTTTTTAGTTGTACACAATGCCTTTATTCTTTTTTTTTTTTTTTTTTTTTTTTTTTTTTTTTTTTGTGTGTGGTACCGGGGATTGAACTCAGGAGCACTCGACCACTGGGTCACATCCCCAACCCTTTTTTTTTTTTTTTTTGTATTTTATTTAGAGACAGGGTCTCACTGAGTTGCTAAGTGCCTTGCCATTGCTGAGGCTGGCTTTGAACTCGCGATCCTCCTGCATCAGCCTCCCAAAGTGCTGGGATTACAGGCGTGCGCCACCGCGCCCGGCCAATGCCTTTATTCTTACGTGGTGCTGAGGATTAAACCCTGGCCACGCACATGCTAGGCGAGCGTTCTACCACTGAGCCACAACCCCAGCCTCTGCTAGGTAAATTTTTATTTGCTTATACTTACGGTGTGTGAGTTTGCAACCCAATGAACCGGAAAGTTTGTGTTTATTACTCCTGGTCTCAAGACTGGGCCTCAATCTTCATTGGGGGATATATGCTGGTTTCAGTACATGGCATGGCTGAGGAAGAAGTTCTGTATTCAACTGCTCATTGTGTCATTGTGGCCCAAAAAGGCTTCTAACTGGAGCCTTGAATGTGGCCTCAGATGGTGGCCTTAGAAATCCAGGCTTGGTCTCTGAACACCTTCAACTGTACAGAGCCTGAGCCAATGGTACAGAAAGACAAGAAGGAAGGAAAGGCCAGATTTCAACTGCAACACTGAGTGCTTCCACAGCACCACTCGTGGACAAGCCTCTCCCTGGATGGCGCCTGCAGCAGGATAGACTCCCACTGACCCAAGACAGTGAGTTCCTGAGGTCCTTGGTCTTCTCAGGGAGGAAGGGAGAGGTCTTTGGGTGGAGGAACTAGACTTCTTGCTAATAAGGACATGTAGGAGTTTCAGCAATTCACCAGAATAATTAGAGACCTTGAATATATGTGTTGGTAGAAGGAGATCAAACAAGCTATGAGTTTTCCTACCTTATTTAGAGTCCCAAGAATGACCCAGAAATTCCACTCATAGGTATTTATCCCAGAGAAGCAAAAACACATTGCCCATCCAAAAACTTGTACATGAAACTTCATAGCAGCATTATTCACAATAGCCAAAAGGTGGAAGCAGCCCACTTTATCCATCAACTGAAGAATGGCTAAATAAACTGTACTGTGTCATACAATAGATATTATTCAGCAATAAAAACATGACACATGTTAGAATACATATGAACCTTGAAATTGTGAGTTAAGTGAAAGAAGCCAGTCACAGATATATTACAATCAGATGTGTTATATGAGTCATTTATTTATTTATTTTTTAATATTTATTTACTTGCCTTAGTTGTACACAATGTGTTTACGTGGTGCTGAGGATCGAACCCGGGCCGCGCACGTGCTAGGCGAGAGCGCTACCGCCGAGCCACAACCCCAGCCCTGAGTCATTTATTTATTTCCTTTGTATACTTCTTTAAATGCTGTAATGTAATTTGATGTTAATTATTACATACTGGGTTTTGAAATAACCCTTTTAGTCAGATATTACTGTTCTTGAATGTTAAGTCCAAGGAAGTAAATTGTCAGTTATTTGTCTTAGATAGGTATAGCCTATCTATTGCTTTCTTAGGATAACACAGTGAGTGCTAAGCCATGCCCATGTGAACCATGGATTAGATTTAAATGATCTTCCTGTTTAACTGCTCTGCTCTCTGGCTATCTTCTCTAGTTTGGGCAACTCATCATAAACAATATTTTAAACTTTGGGGGTGGATTTTCCTCTTGTGGGAGTAGATCAGTCTGACTGGTTGAGAGGCTTTTGAAAAAGTATTATTAATATGTATAACAGTTACTTGAAAGACATGATCACTAATAGTTTTAGGAAGTAGGGGATGTATTGATCCCTGACCTGCTCACTGCTGAATCCACAACACAGAATGTTCACTACTCATTGGTGGATAGTTAATAAATTTTTCCTGGAAGAAAAATAAATATCCAGAATAGGCAAATCTGTAGATGGAAAGTAGATTAGTAGTTGTCAAGTGGCTGGAGGTAGAAGGTAGGTTACCTGGATGAATGCATTTTGGGGGTAATAAAAATGTTCTAACATTGTAGTGATGATTTCAAAATTTTCTGAAATGCTACCAACCACTGAAATGTATGCTTTACTGCAGGAACCCTGTTATTATTTTCTTTTAATTTTTTTTTTTTTTTTTTTTTTTTTTTTTTTTTTTTGTGGTACCGGGGATTGAACTCAGGGGCACTCGACCACTGGGTCACATCCCTAGCCCTTTTTTGTATTTTATTTAGAGACAGGGTCTCACTGAGTTACTAATTGCCTCGCCATTGCCAAGGCTGGCTTTGAACTTGCGATCCTCCTGCCTCAGCCTCCCAAAGTGCTGGGATTACAGGTGTGTGCCACCGCGCCCGGCTTCTTTTAATTTTTAATATTTGTTTTTGTTATAGGTGGACATAACATCTTTGTTTTTATTTGGTGCTGAGAACTGAACCCAGTGCCTCACGCATGCTAGGCGAGCACTCTACCACTGAGCTACAACCCCAGCCCTTATTATTATTTAGAACTAGGGATGGAACCCAGGGCCACTTTATCACAGAGCTATATTCGCAGTCCTTTTTTATTCCTTATTTTGAGACAAGACCTCACTAAGTGCTGATACTTGACTTGAATTTGCAATCCTCCTGCCTCAGCCTCCAGTGTTGCTGGGATTATAGGTGTGCACCACCTCAACTGGAAAATCATATTATTTTAAGTGTACATTGTATGATAGGGTTGATGTTTTAAAAATATACGTTTATATAGAGGATGAGACAGTGAACTGTGGAAACCAAGTTAAAAGGTTTCTATATAGTCCCAGCACTTGAGAGGCTGAGGCATGAGGATGGTGAGTTCAAAGCCAGCCTCTGCTATGGCGAGGCACTTAGCAACTCAGTGAGACCCTGTCTCTAATAAAATACAAAAAAGGGCTGGGGATGTGGGCCAGTGGTGGATGCCCCTGAGTTCAATCCCAGGTACCAAAAAAAAAAAAAAAAAAAAAAAGACTGGGCAAAATTACCTGTCTACAATGTGTGTAGACATCATTGAGATCATTGAGAACCTTATGTAGATGCAGTAGTTTCTCCTCCTTTCAGAAAAGAAAAATAAAATGTAATAGCAAGAAAAATATAGGCAGAGTGTAAAAAAAAGACAAGTTCATTGCTCTAGCAAAACAACTATCAGAACATCATAAATAAGCAGTGGGGTCTGCCAACAAGTGTTCTGACAGAATGGAAACTGCCCAGTTACCAAGTATCCCAACTTTATCCTCTTGGGCACATTGCTCCTCACCTGAAAAAGAGGATGCCACCACCTGCACAGAAAGGTTGTTGTGGGGATTGGGAATAACGTGAAATGGTCTGTCCTTGGAAACTATCTTATAAATGGTGACAAGTTGATCTGAAAAGTTCTGAATCTGAACCTTTTATGCTTTTCAAATCTACCATGTAAACCTTTGTCTAGACGCATGCATACAAGAATTACAAGGAAACGTCCAATCCTTTGGCTCTTTCTTGTAAAAACTCAATTCTCCCACTTTTCCTAAAGTGAAAAGATCTTGAGTGGCTAAGAGAAAGGACTGGCAGGCAGGAGGGGCCACCCGTGCGCTCACAGAGGAAACCCGACTGTCCTCCCTATGAGGGCAGGTGCAGCAGTTTAACCATCCACAACCTTTCCTAGGGCAAACTGAGGGCTGCAGCCCCAGGCTCCTCTAAAGGCTCAGGACACCCAAACATGGGCCCACAGTACTTCCTGTACATCACGATTCTTCAATACAAACTGTACTAAAATTGAAGACAGGAGCCTCATTCACATCGAGAGCCTAGGAGGTAACCATCGCCAAACAGCACTATTTAATAATAAGACACCAGGAACACGTGGACGGCCACAGAAGGTTCCACGGACTTGGGTGGAACTGGAACCCCGAACCTCCCGCGAAGGGGTGGGAGAAACCCTCTGCGGGGAGGCCCGGGGGCCTCCGCGCACCTGCCACAGCTGTCCGTCGAGAGCGGACCCGGCCCGTGCCCAGGCCCTGGCCACTAGGGCACGCGGGACGCGCAGGTGGCGAGGGTCGCCGGCTTTTTCTTTACAGCAGAGATCAGGGTCGCGGGCGCCAGGAAACTGACAGCTCGCCGGCCCCCTGGTGGGGGCTGTCGGCGCTGCCGGGCCGCGCTCTCTCCGCTCCCGCCCGGGCCTAGGGCGCCCCAGCCCGCACTGCGCGCCTCGCCGGGTCGGAGCTGGAGGCCGCAGTCGCGGCAGCTGCACCACAGCGCGCGATCGCCCGGATGCAGGATGTAGTGGTCCTTGGCTTGGAAGAGCTCCATGCCGGCTCCGCGCTCCGAGGGAGGCGGCGGCCCTCGGGGGACGACCGGGGCGTCTTCGTCAGCGCCAACGCCAGAGACACGCCTCGGGGAATGGCCAAGGACAGGCCGAGTGGAGCAACTGGCTGGAGGAGCGACCCCGTGCCCGACTAGCGGAGGAGAAGCGCCCAGGCTGCTCTGGCGGCCAAGGAGGGCTCTCCCCAAACGCCTCCCCTTCCCGGGCTCCTCCCCCATGCCACCCCCCACCGGCTCCGCCCTCCCCGGGAGCCTCCCCAGACCCGCCGGCTACACCCTTGTCCTGGCTCCTCCCCCGACGTCTCCTCAGCCCCCTTCCTCGGCTCCGCCAGCTGGTTTCTCCTTTCCGCTCTCACTGCGATTTCGCTTTGCCTTTTGGGCTACTGTTGGCGGGCTTTGTCCCGGGCTCGTCCCTCCTGTGTGGCTCCAACGCCTGGGCTCTTACACTGGCCATTCCCTCGGCGGTACAGCCTTCCCGCCCGCAGGGGCATCGGGCAGACCCCGTGCGCCTGGCTGAGTCAGGCTAGACTGGCTGGCCAGCCTCCTCTTCAAGGACTTTGGGGCTGAGGCCCACTCACTCTCCCACTTTCCCAAGCGGCGGGTTATTCATTCCTTCCATTAGCTCTTAAAAGAGCCAGGCCCAGTCCCCTAGCCCCCTCCTCCCAGGCACACTCCCTGAGGGCCAGAGCGCCCTCAAACCAGAAGTCTGACCCAAGGGCTGGCTACAGGGCTCCATCCCTGGCCTGAGTTTCTGCTGAGCACAGGCATCTTCAGTATAGGCGATTTCTGTTAGAAACTTGTGACGTTTGACAACAGCAGGCATTCTAAGTGCACATCAAGGAGAAGGATGTAACAAAAACACACACACACACACACACACACACACACACACACGTGTTCCCATACTGCACAGCGTTACATGGTGAGAAAGTACAGATGACCATTGTGTATGAATTAAGCAGGATGGGTCTGAGGATATTTCACGCAGGGAATCAGTTAATGAAGTGGAAGGCATGTAGTTTGGCAAGGGTAGGATGGCCAGGTAGTACCTGGAGAAGAATGGATTTGGGGAGCAAAGCACTCAGTTCCAAATCCAGCTCCAGGTCTGTCCAGCTGTGTAATCTTAGGAAAGTCTTGGTCTGAGATGGCGATTGAACTAATGACCTTTAATTATACTCTCTGTTATATAAAGCAGCGAGTCTTTCTCCCATCTCCTGCCTTCTCTAATGCCTTGGAAGGAAATGGGGGGGGGGGGGGAGAGTTGGTGATAAGAAAAGGGAGGTAATAGCTTTCACTTTCTGCTCAAACAAAAACTGAGAGGGCCCAAAAGCAGGAAGGACTTGCATGTCTAGTTATTCCACTCCACACTGATTTCATTGTTGAATTTCCATAGCAGAAAACAAGTACCATAACAACAAAATGTCCTGGAATCTTTCCCCATAAGTACTGTGCCTAGTGGGGTGCCCAGACATCTCCTTCATAAGGATCAAGGAGGTTGTGCTTAGTGTATCATATCTTTGTGATGTGATTTGGACAAAGATAATAAGAAGTTTCAGTAGAACCACCAGTTTCATATTTATTGTTGAATTCATCCACATGTTGTCTTTTCTTAGCAAAAATGAGTAATGAGAAAAACTTTTGAAGACAGTATGTCCTACAAATTATTTCATTATATTTAGAGAACCACGTGAATATGAAAAAAAGCAATGTGGTTTAGTTGATTAAAACTTTTCCACTGATTTCTCTTGGTTTTGGGGTGTTTGTTTTCTTTCCTTTTTTTGAGGGGAGTGGTACTGGAGATTGAACCCATGGGTGTTTTACCAATGACCTACATCCCCATCTCTTTTTATTTTTATTTTGAGACAGGGTCTTGCTAAGTTACTTATCCTCCTGCCTCAGCCTCCTGAGTCGATAGGATTACAGACTTGTTCCACTGCATCCAGCCATGGAGAGAACTTTAGTCATTGTAGCTACACCAGGAAAACAAAGGACCCATATTCTTAACCCTGTCTTTCTCCTGATGTTTTAAATCAGTGATTTTAAGCCTAACTACCTATTAGAATCACCTAAGAGTTTTTCAAACATACCAATGCTTGGACCTCAGGCCCATTAAAGTAGAATTTAATTGAGGGTGGGCCCTGCACTAGTATTTTTTTCTAAACTTCCCATTAATTCTAATGTACAACCAGGATTAAGCACAACTGTTTGGAATAAAATTGATTAAAAAAATCTGCCTGAGGGCTGGGATTGTGGCTCAGCGGTAAAGCGCTCGACTAACACGTGCGCGGCCCGGGTTCGAGCCTCAGCACCACGTAAACATAAATATATTGCATTGTGTACAACTAAAGCAAATAAATAAATATTTTTTAAAAAATCTGCCTGAGAGAAGCTAGTAAAAAACAGCAGTCAGTCATTAAGGCCACTGTAGAGTTGGCCACCTCTAAATCCAGAGTTAAACAGAGTCCTTAGGAGAGAGGAAACCCTGGCAGGAAGATGCTCCTATAATCTGTGTGACCCAAATGTAGACAGCTGTCTCAATGATGCTACAAATACAAGCTCAATTTTGGGGCATGCAGAGTTCTAGACCAGCTGAGCAGAATGATGAAAAAATAAAAATGCTTTGTTCCTGCAACAAGTTGAAATCCATGGTGCCAAAAGAAAAAAAAAATTTTTTTCTAATTTTAGTTGTAGATGGACACAATTTATTTATTTATTTATTTATTTGTATGTGGTGCTGATTTTCCAACCCAGTGCCTCCCACATTTCACGCAAGTGATCCACCACAGAGCTACAACCCCAGTCCCTCATTTAGGGTTTTTCAAAAGGAAATGAGGGGGTTTGGGGATGTACCTCAGTTGATAGTATGCTTGCCTCCCATGCACAAGGCCCTGGATTCAATCCCCAGAACCACACACACACACACCAAAAAAAAAAAAAAAATGGTAATGAAGTTATATTTTTATAATCCCAGAAAATTTCTGAAACAAAACACAAAGTGTGGTCACCTTGGTCAGGTACACTGGCACATGCCTGTAATGCCAGTGCTGAGGAGGCTGAGGCAGGACGGTTGCAAGTTCAAGGCCAGCTTCAGCAGTTTATCCAGACCCTGAGCAACTTAATGAGACCCTATCTCAAAATAAAAAATAAAAAGTGTGGGGATGTAGCTCAGTGGTAAAACACTCCTGGGTTCAATCCCCAGTGCCCCCCCCCCAAAAAAAAATAATATTGTGGTAGTTTCTAAGGAGTAGAAATGGGGATGGGGGTGGCAGCAATAGGAATCAGGAACAAAGGAAAGAAGATAGAGACTGCCTTTGTAAGTTACATTCCTGTATACTACTTTGAATTCTTTTGATCATTTGCTTTTAATGTTTTAAATCATATATTATTTGTTTATTTTTAGTGGTTCTGAGGAACAAACCCCACATCTCACAAATGCCAGGCAAGTGCTCTGCCACTGAGCTACGACTGCAACCCAAATTTTTGTAAAAACCAAGGTGTGTATGTGCATATATATATATATAATTCCTCCACCACATTAAAGAAGGCAATATATTACTTATATTAGTAGATATAAGGTAGATACTTCCACTTTTGCAAGCTGGAAGTCCAAGGACATAACTCTTTTTAGTCATTCCTTATACACTGCTTAATATTTTTGAGCTTTGCTAACTTTAATGCTGTCAAAGAGTGGTACAGTTGAGGATGTAAGCCACCTTCCCATGCCGTACACTCTTGTAAATGGAGTATAAAAAATGGAGCTTTTTTCTGCCATCTTTTCTTTTTTAACATTTATTTATTTGCTTTAGATGTACACAATGCTTTTATTTTTAGGTGGTGTAGAGAATTGAACCCGGGATGCACACATGCTAGATGAGTGCTCTACCACTGAGCCACAATCCCAGCCCTCTGCCATCTTAGCCACAGCAATAGTTTGGTTCATTCTGCCTCTGGAGACTGCAGTGCTCAGACTGATGGCCTGTCAAGGCCTGTGCCATCACAAGTCAATAACAACTGTCAAAAAAAAGCCTTCTGTTAAATAATTGTATTAGACATTTTCTCAAACAATGCTTTGCACTGCAGAAAACAACAGGGAGAAAAGTATACGTGTAGCAATCCACGCGTGCTTGAAAAATCTGCCCAGTGCATTTTGAACTTCTTGTTTTTTCTCCCTCTTAAAGAAAATAACATCTTATGGTGTTTTGCCATTTTTTCAGAGCAGAACTAATGACATGGAAATATGGTGTTTTGGTTTTCCTATTACTGCTCCAGTATTTCCTGTCAATTTTATAACAATCCTTCTATGAGCCTGAAGAACACAGTAAAAGTGGCGACCTGATTGGGGTGTGTTGGGTGGGGGTGTGAAGGAGCCTATAATCAAGGAGATAGCTAAAGATTGCGGTTAGCTGAGAGCCATAAAAGATGTTCTAGTTTCCACCTGATAGTAATACATTATTCAAAGAATCTTTGTATGCCCGTGAACACTGCGTGATGCACCTGTAAGCTCAAGCTGTAAGCACGTGTCCTTGTTAAAGCTATATGTATATAACTGGGTGAGTTTGGTTAGAGTGGAGGGGAAGAAGAAGAAGGTGGTGGTTGGAGTTAGAGAGTTTGGAGTGATTGCTGGAGCCGGAGAGAGAAGAAGAATAAAAGACCTTTTTCCATTTTCATCCTGCCTCCAAATTTTCCTGCAGCGTTCGTTGCTTTAAGCGGTTTCCGCTTCAGGCAGCAACAGGTGGTGGCCTGTACGGGGAAATTGGTGGCCAGGTAAGAAAAAAGAAAATTTAAAAATATGGGAGTGAATATAACAAAAAGTCGGTTTATAAAAGCCATGAATGAAATTTTTGATATCGAGAACTCAGATAGTGAGAAAAGTGAACAAGAAAGCATATCCTCTGACTCAGTGGAGACCAGCAAGGAGAGTAGTAATGTAAACTTAAAAGTAAGAACTGCAAAAGCCATCAGAAGCTTAATAAAATTAGCTGAGGAGTATGTACTCTCCTTAGAAGCTGAAACTCAGGATACTAGTGAAAGTGATAAAAGTAACAAGGAGCCAAACCATGAGAGTACGGTCACCTCCACTGAGCCAGTTAGGAATTATGAAGCTAGTAGTGAGGAGGAATCAAAAAGCGATTCGGGGAGCACAGTCTCCAATAAAAAGAACAAAAAGAAATTAAAAAATAGAAAAGACCGTCAAATAGAGGAAACATTAGTGCCCTCTGCTCCTTCATGGATAGAATACCTAACAGAAACAATAAGGAGTATTGATCAGAGTGTACGTGCCCTTGAGGTAGAAATTGGCGGCCTTTCTGAGCGCTTATACACTCTCGAAAAACATAGACCACAGGAGCACCTAGAACTGCCAGTATTTCAAAATGAAGAGGGACAAAGTTATCATGAGTCCCTAGACTTTAAAACAATAAAGAATTTTAAAGAGGCGGTAATGACCTACGGGCCTCAAGCTCCGTTCACATTAAGTATGATAGAGTCACTTAACACCCTAATCTTAGCCCCCTCAGATCGGAAAAGTCTATGCAGAGCGGTACTAAGTGGGGGACAATACCTAATCTGGAAAACTCAATTCAAAAAACTTTGTTCAGAAATAGCAAAGAGAAATGCTGCAGCAGGTTTTCCTCAACGCAATATAGATATGCTCACAGGGGAAGGTCAGTTTGCCGAACTACAAAATCAGCTACAATACGATTCAGGTGTTTTTGCCCAGATACACACTGCAGCTGTGAAAGCCTGGAAGACAATATCAGGCACAGGGGATCTGCAGGCAGCCTATCAAAAGTTATACAAGGGCCTAACGAACCTTACGCTGATTTTGTAGATAGACTCTTAAAAACAACATCTAGAGTTTTTGGCGAAGTCGAGCAAGCTATGCCTCTAGTTATCCAATTAGCATATGAGAACGCTAATAAACATTGCCAGGATGCAATAAGGCCGTGGAGAAGTAAAAAAGACTTATCAATTTATATCAGACTGTGCAAAGACATTAACGAGGCTGTTATCACAGGCAACGTAATTGCTGCAGTGATGAAAAATTCCTCCCCTCAAAATTCCCAAAGGATTCAACCTAGAACATGATATTCCAGACAAAAGTATTATAATCAACCAAGATATGCTAAGCAATATCCCCCAAGGGTAATAAGATCAAATTCATACTGCGCTCCAGGCCGATGCCCCAGGTGCAAAACGGGTATACATTGGGCCAATCAATGCCATTCCAGATATGATATATATGGAAATGATTTATCTAGAATTTCATAAAATGGGGCACGGGGCCCAATGCCCCGGGGCCCACAAATGTAAGAGGCACTAGAGGAGGAATGCGCACTAGAGGAGGAATGCCCTCAGATCCAAATGATTCCTCGTCACAATCCCTCCTACCCATTAACTCCCTTATCAGAGGGACAAGAGGAAGTGCAGGATTAGATCTCTGTTCTACTGCCCGGATGGTCCTGACACCTGAAATGGGGGTTCAGCTGATTCCTACGGGAATCAGGGGACCTCTCCCTTCAGGAACTGTGGGACTAATCCTTGGGCGTAGTTCCAAGAGTTTATTAGGCTTTAATGTTATACCAGGGGTTATTGATTCAGATTATAATGGAGAGATTAAAATAATTCTAAGTACACACAGGGGCATCATCTCCATAAATCAAGGAGACAGAATCGCACAGCTGCTCCTCATTCCCAGTCTCCATAGTTCTTTTAAAAGCATGCCACAAAATAGAAATAGCAGAGCATTTGGTTCCACTGGTTCAGGACCTATGGCTTTCTGAGTTCAGGATTGTTCATGGAGGCCAATGTGCAAATTAAAAATTCAAGGTATAGAGATGGAGGGGCTGATTGATACAGGAGCTGACTCTTCCATCATAAATCTACAACAATGGCCTAAGCACTGGCCTCTACAGAAAGCCTCACCAGTTTAAGAGGCTTGGGATATAGTAATACCACAGCACAAAGTGCTGTAATCTTAAATTGGCAAGACAATGAAGGCCATACAGGAACATTCCAACCTTATGTTTTAAACAGCTTGCCAGTTACCCTATGGGGAAGAGATATCTTACATCAAATGGGGCTACACCTAGCAACCAAGCCTGCAGGTGTTAAGAATAAAAATCCTAATCATAATAAAAAAAAGGCAAAGGACATTTTTTCTAGGGGCCACTGAGAAAACAATTTTAAAAATACCATGGCTAGCCGGGCACGGTGGCGCACGCCTGTAATCCCAGCACTTTGGGAGGCTGAGGCAAAAGGATCACGAGTTCAAAGCCAGCCTCAGCAATGGCGAGGCACTTAGTAATTCAGTGAGACCCTGTCTCTAATAAAAATACAAAAAAGGGCTGGGGATGTGGCCCAGTGGTCGAGTGCCCCTGAGTTCAATCCCCGGTACCAAACAAAACAAAACAAAAAACAAAATACCGTGGCTCTCTAATAAGCCAGTTTGGGTCTCTCAGTGGCCCCTATCCAAAGAAAAATTGCAAGTGGCCCATCAATTAATTAAAGAACAATTAGAAGCAGGACACATAGAGCCTTCCACCTCTCCCTGGAATTCTCCCATATTTGTAATTAAGAAAAAATCAGGAAAATGGAGACTATTACAAGACCTAAGACAAATTAATAAAACAGTGCAAATTATGGGACCTACCCAACCTGGACTTCCTAATCCTGTAGCTATTCCAAAAAACTATTACCTTATAACTCTTGATATAAAGGACTGTTTCTTTTCCATTCCCCTACATCCTCTGGATGCCCACAGGTTTGCTTTTTCAATTCCTTCTATCAATAATAATGGCCCTGATAAAAGATATCAATGGAAAGTATTGCCGCAGGGAATGGCAAATAGCCCTACAATGTGCCAACTATATGTGGACAGAGCTATACAGCCCATTAAAAACAAATATCAAGACCTCATGTGTCTACACTACATGGACGATGTTTTATTAGCTCACCCTAATCAACAAATCTTATTTAATATATTTAGTGAAATAACAAAAAATTTAAAAAAATATGGATTATATATAGCAGAAGAAAAAGTTGAAAGCAGATCACCAATATTTAGGCTTTAAAATCATGGATACTTTTGATAAACCCCCCAAAAATTCTAATAAGTAAAGAACATTTGACCACCCTCAATGATTTCCAAAATTTACTGGGAGACATTAATTGGCTTCGCCCTACACTAAGCCTCACTACTGGACAATTAAAACCTTTATTTGACATCCTTTGCGGGAACCCTGATCCATCCTTACTGCGAACATTAACTCCTGAGGCCAGGAGAGCTCTAAAATTAGTAGAACAGGCCATTGAAAGATCCCATTGTGATAGATTTGATTTTGCACAACCACTAATATTGATTATTATTCCTTCACAATATACACCAACAGGAGTATTTTGGCAACAGGCACCTATATTATGGATACATTTGCCTGTCTCTCCTAAAAGTACAATTGAGTCTGATACCTCCATGGTGGCTAAACTTATTCTTCAAGGACTTAAAACCTCTACTAAAATATTTGGAATTCATCCCGCTACTATTATTACTCCTTATTCATCGTCACAGGTTGAATATTTGTGCTTCAATGATAATGATTGGGCTATAGCTAGATGCTCTACTTCTGCAAATTTTGACAATCATATTCCTAAATCTCCTATACTGTCCTTTTGTATCAATCATCCTATCATATTCCCACAGGTAATAAAAAATCAACCCATTCCTAAAGCATTTAATGTATTTACAGATGGATCCTCTAACGGTACTGCTGCAGTAGTCACTCAAAATGAAAAAATGATTCATATCACTAATCAAAAATCAGCTCAATTAGTGGAACTCGAAGCTATAATAATAGCTCTGGAAATTTTTAAAGAGCAGCCTATGAATATTTTTTCAGACAGCCACTATATTGTACATGCTGTCCCTAAATTGGAGCTAGCAGGTCCAATAGCACCACATACTCCAGCTTTTAAATTGTTTTCTCAAATCCAAAATCTCCTATGGCAATGAAAAGAACCTTTATTTATAGGTCACATAAGAGCTCACACTAATCTGCCTGGTCCTCTCCATGAAGGTAATCAAAAAGCTGATGCCCTCACTAAAGCAATATTTATATTTACTACAGTACAACAAGCTACTTTATTTCATTTCCAGTTCCACGTTAACAGCACTACCTTAAGACAAAAATTTAAAATCACAAAAGAACAAGCTCGTAGAATTGTAAAAGAATGTCCATCTTGTGTAACACATTTGCCCAATCCACATTATGGGGTTAACCCACGAGGTTTGATGCCCAATCATTTGTGGCAAATGGATGTCACACATGAGCCAAGTTTTGGAAAATTACGATTTATTCATGTCACCATAGATACATGCTCAGGCATGATTTTTGCTTCTTTACATTCTGGAGAAAAAGTTAAAGATACTACATCTCATTGTCTGCAAGTTTTTGCTGCATTGGGCATCCCCAAAATGCTTAAAACAGATAATGGCCCTGCATATACATCCACATCCTTCAAACAATTTTGTACAAAATTCAATATTATCCACAAAACATGTATCACTTATAATCCTCAGGGACAAGGAATAATTGAAAGAGCAAATTTGACACTTAAGAATATGTTACTAAAGCAAAAAGATGGAAACTGGAAAAATCCTAAGGACAGATTGGCAATTGCCCAGTTTACCCTAAATTTCTTAACTTTAGATTCTAATGGACATTCGGCTGGAGATAGACACTGGAACCCACACCAACAACACAAACCTTTGGTTTACTGGAAGGATGTTCTCTCAGGTACATGGAAGGGTCCAGATCCAGTATTAATTTGGGGGAGAGGACCTGTTTGTGTTTTTCCAAAGCACGAATCCTCTCCAATATGGATACCATATAGATCGATAAAGCAGGTACAAAGTCAAAAGGATCAAGATGATGTTATTGAGGAGTCTAGATTGAATAAACAAGTACAAACTCAAGAGGACCAAAATGAAGGTATGGAGTGATTCCCTTAAAAGAGTCCTCCATTAAATTTACAACTTAAATTTCATTCTTCCCGGCCGGGACAAGAAGATCTCTCTTCAGTGTATACACAATCGTATTTTTTTTCTTTTATATATGTCTTTATGTCTGTGCATTTGTCTAAATTTCATGTTAATGTGATGTCACAAATATATGTTTATATGTGCATCTGTCTAGTGTGACATCACAAATAATTAAGTGCTTATGAAAAAAAATAGGTAGATATAGATCCAAATAACGTTAATTAATTTAAGCTTAGAATATTCTATTTAGATAATCAATAGATAGATAGATAGATATTCATATAAGTTCAGAATATTCTAATTAGATAATCAATTATAATGATAATCAATTTTGATTTATAGTTGTCTCCGGGACTTCTCTTCAGCTGTGAATATGTTTAATGTTGTATAACCTGATATTTTGGTGTTCCGACAGAGGATCGTTTATTTGTTATTAACTTCATTTGTTTAATAGCTGATTAATTTGAATTATTTCAACAGGTATAGGATTGCTGTGTATATAGAGACTCGAGGATTCCAGCTAACAAATTATTTTTCCAAAGTGCCTTTAGCTTTTCTTTATCTTTAATGCAGTAAACACCCTCAGTTTCTCTTTGATTATTTCTGAATGTGATATTTTGCCAGCTTATGTTTGTGGGAGCTTAAGCAGCAATGTGTGTGAGCAGAGATCAACTTTTATTTTCTACTCTAATAATTCTTTTTTTTTAGTTTGACAGCTCACCTTTTGATCTCAGTGCTAGAATAGCACTGCCTTTCCCTTAATAATGGATGCTTGAGTTTTTAGGTAGCGGGCCCTGAAGATTTGCCGGTGGAAATGTCTAGACATAAAAAAGACGGCTGCTGTTACAACTGCAGGGACCGCGGTTGCTGCAAGCATCCCTGCTGCTCAAGCATCAAACAACCTAACCAGCAGTGTGGCCTCTGCTCTGCATGCATGGGGCCTCCTGAATATATGTGTTATAATTTATGGACACTTTGATTTTCCATTATTTTGGGGACATTACGGGAGTATGCCTTGTGGGTATTGTCTAAGAGAACTCAGTGCGTTACTTGATGAAACTAAGGGCAGCTGATTGGCTTAAAGAACTTGATATGCTATGGAAACTTGGCTCGTCAGCAGTAGGCTTACCGCCCTTAAAGCCGCAGCATCTCCTAAAAATTGGACGGCTGTTAGTCAACACACAGTCAATCCTGAAGGGCTCTATTGGATGGCTGGTTAGCCTATGATGGGTAAGATCCCCAGAAGGGGACAACCTAAGACACGGTAAAGTCGCATGGGACAGTCTAATGTGGCCGGCATGTCAACCTAAGCCAGGAGTCAGGACAGCCTAGACTCCCATGACTGGTAAGAATGTTGGTGGCACATGGACGTCCTAGAACATCCCCTCTTTTAAAACTAAAAGGGGGAAATGAAGGAGCCTATAATCAAGGAGATAGCTAAGGATTGCGGTTAGCTGAGAGCCATAAAAGATGTTCTAGTTTTTACCTGATAGTAATACATTATTCAAAGAATCTTTGTATGCCCGTGAACACTGCGTGATGCACCTGTAAGCTCAAGCTGTAAGCACATGTCCTTGTTAAAGCTATATGTATATAACTGGGTGAGTTTGGTTAGAGTGGAGGGGAAGAAGAAGGTGGTGGTGGTTGGAGTTAGAGCGTTTGGAGTGATTGCTGGAGCCAGAGAGAGAAGAAGAATAAAAGACCTTTTTTCATTTTCATCCTGCCTCTGAATTTTCCTGCGGTGTTCGTTGCTCCAAGGGGTTTCTGCTTCAGGGAGCAACAGGGGTGTTTAGATGGCTCCTGACTGAATAAGCGTGAGGGTTTGGGGTAGGGGGTTAAGGGATTTTCCAAATTTCCAAGGTAATATTATTAACAGTGAGGGGTAACCAGGAACCAGCTGCAAAAATGTGACAAATACATCTTTTCTAAATGTGCCCCTCACTCTAATTTCAACATTAGAGTGTTGCCACTTAGCTTCTCAAGTGTGGCAAGGTCTTAACCTCTAAGTGACAATCCACTATCAGCAATGCATAATGTCTCATTCCTTTCTCATTGCTATTCTCTGATTTAATCAGTCGGGATTCTAACCTGTAGGGATTATATTTATAAAGCTACATACCACACAAATGATTCAATCCAGAGCATTACTGAGTTAATAATAATTTTTTACAGGTATTCATATAATTAAAAATAATGTGAAAAAAGTCAAGTATTTTGCACGTATATCTCAAATACTATAAAGCCCTCTGTACATTTTTTTTAATCTTATTTCTTTTCTTTTCACTTTTATCCTGTAGCACAAATACCGCACTATCTCTTTTCTCAATAATTTCAACTGGCTTTCTCTCCTGGGCCTCTTTTCCAGCTCTTTGTTGTGGAATCTCACCAAACCACTCAGGGTATTTTCCTTGGCAAGGCCTTGTCTACATTGGAGTTTGGGAAAA